>OX438534.1:5211216-6577602 GCA_949316355.1 Bruchidius siliquastri | reverse complement strand
AACCGCATCGCGAACAAAAGTGGGATAGCTAGAATGGAGAACTGAACCGAATCACTTCAAGAAGCGGGATAACTAGAATGGGGAACTGAACCGTATCACTCTAAGAAGCGGGATAACTAGAATGGAGAGCTGAACCGTATCGCTTTCAGAAGTGGGATAGCTAGAACGGAAAACTGAACTGTATAGATTTCAGAAGTGGGATAGCTAGAATGGAGAACTGATCCGTCTCACTTTCAGAAGTGGGATTGCTAGAATGGAGAGCTGAACTGTATCGCGTTCAAAAGTGGGATAGCTAGAATGGACAAGTGAATCGTATCGCTCTCAGAAAAGGGATAGCTCGAATGGAGAGCGGAACCGTACCGCTTTCAGAGGTGGGATAGCTGGAACGGGATACAAAACTGTATTTTTTTCAGAAGTGGGATAGCTAGAATGGAGAACTGAACCGCATTGCATTCAGAAGTAGGATAACTAGAATGGGGAGCTGAACCGTAGGTATCGCTTTCAGAGGTGGGATAGCTTGAATGGAGAACTGAACCGTATCGCTCTCAGGAGTGGGCTAGCTAGAACGGAGAGCTGCACCGTATCGCATTCAGAAGTAGGATAACTGGAACGGAAAACTGAACTGTATAGATATCAGAAGTGGGATAGCTAGAATGGAGAACTGAACCGTATCACCTTCAGAAGTGGGATAGCTAGAATGGAGAGCTGAACCTTATCGCTTTCAGAGGTGGGATAGCTCGAATGAAGAACTGAACCGTATCACTCTCAGAAGTAAGCAAGCTAGAACGGAGAGCTGAACCGTATCGCTTTCAAAAGTAGGATAACTAGAATGGAGAAACGAACTGTATCGCCTTCAGAAGTGGGATAGCTAGAATGGAGAGCTGAACCGTATCGCTTTCAGAGATGGGATAGCTCGAATGGAGAACTGAACCGTATAACTTTCAGAAGTGGGATAGCTGGAATGGAGAGCTAAAACGTATCGCTTTCAAAAATGGGATAGCTAGAATGGAGAACTGAACCGTATTACTTTAAGAAGCAGGATAACTGAATGGAGAACTGAACCGTATCGCTTGCAGAAGTGGGATAGCTAGAACGGAAAACTGAACTGTATAGATTTCAGAAGTGGGATAGCTAGAATGGAGAGCTGAACCGTATCGCTTTCAAAAGTGGGATAACTAGAATGGAGAAACGAACTGTATCGATTTCAGAAGTGGGATAGCTAGAATGGAGAGCTGAACCGTATCGCCTTCAGAGATGGGATAGCTCGAATGGAGAACTGAACCGTATCACTTCAAGAAGTGGGATAGCTGGAAGGGCGAGCTGAACCGTATCGGTTTCAAAAGTGGGATAGCTAGAATGAAGAACTGAACCGTATTACTTTAAGAAGCGCGATATAACTAAAATGGAGAGCTGAACCGTATCGCTTTCAGAAGTGGGATAGCTAGATCGGAAAACTGAACTGTATAGATTTCAGAAGTGGGATAGCTAGAATGGAGAACTGAACCGTATCACTTTCAGAAGTGGGATTGCTAGAATGGAGAGCTGAACCGTATCGCGTTCAAAAGTGGGATAGCTAGAATGGAGAAGTGAATCGTATCGCTCTCAGAAAAGGGATAGCTCGAATGGAGATTCGAACCATATAGCGCTCATAATTTCTTTATTGAAGAGTAAAACCCTCAATCCCCAACTACAGCTTCATATTTATTGAAGAAACGAAGTTTTTGGCCTGACAACTGATTAATTTTTTAAATTTTATTTCATGATAGAATAGTTGATGGGTTTCAATACCATTGATTCCATATACTTCTTACGAAGCGACTGCCAGATAACACAGTCGAAATCGGCCCTGTACTGAAGTTGCTCCCTGCTAGGAGGGATAGATCGTTCTGATACGGACTTAAAGGGCAAAACGGGTAGTGGATATTTGATGGGAAGGAGGAGATTGACGTAATAAGGGGATAAGCATCAGTCTCACGTTCAGAGATCTTACAAAATTGCCTTATACGCCGACCGCCGAATTTATGTTACTTATGGCAGTGGTGGCTTCAGAACTCAGAACTCATATTAGGATTTTATTTAGATGTGTTTCATATGCATACATGAACAGAAATTATCAATTCTGGTAAACATATACTTTAAATAATAATCTGGCAATCCGACGATGATATAAATATGAATCAAAACACTTCACTGTCAGAAATAGTGTAATATTTCAAAGCTTTTCTAACAAATATTCCATATTTTTCCAGTAAGGTTATCATTTTTTTCAACGGGTCTATGTCTACTTTGATCAAGAATACAAACATCTTGTAATTGCAGAACTACCATTAACAATAAGATAATCTTAATTCGAAACATATGCTGCTTTCCAAATAAACCTCAATTCGCTCCACGTAATTTATTTATTTCACATCGCTATCTAGCATCTAGCATCTAGGCATTTCAGCGGTAAGCGTCTCCTATTTCATGTCTGGTTAAATGCCTATTATTTGCCATTGGTTTTTATTTTTATCAAACCCCCCTTAGGATGATGAGCTGTTAAAAAGTTGTGGTTGTGATTGTTGTGAGGATCTCAATCAGGTGTACAGGTGTTCATGTGATATTTTAGTTGTTAATAGGCTCCATTACGAATGGTGGACGTATATCTTTTAGCTTATATTCTATATTATCTATTTTCGAAGAGAAAGGTCATAAAGAAGAAATGTTTGTTCTTCTTTTTAACAAGTTAACCCTATGAGATCAAAAATATTGTCTCGTTACTTTGAGATTATTACAGCCTTGCGCATATAGGTATACTCGAAAGAAAGCACATATTCCTCATCTGAAAATTAATTTTTTTAAACAACGGGTAGGCCATTGCGTATTAGCAAATGATGGTTTTGAATGACATGGAACCTCATCCTAAACGTGACAATCACAATATTTTTTTCGCTTGAGTAGTAAAATTGGGAGTACGTAACCAGTTTCATTTTATAGACCATAATAAAATGTCTAAACATCGTGGAATTTTCCAGATGTGAAAGTTTTCCTAGCTATAAGTATTTCCATTGAAGACTGCGTATGTCGCAGAGGGTCTGGAAAGTGCGTAATTTTCATGAAAATTTTCCACTGGCCTTACCCGATCGCTTCGGAATAGATATTATTCTTGGATCAACAACCTGTTTATACAGCAGAAAGTCTCTGGAAACAAAGGGTGCTGTGGCGATAAACTACTTTACAAAATATATGCTCTCTAAAATCGACATAATATATGTGACATGCATGTTTCGTTTTAGCCTAGACTCGCCAGTATATCCTGGCGATATGACAGTAAAGAGCAATTAAAGTGTAAGATAAACATCTTCAATATACTGACCACTAAATGAGCGATTATATTCTAAATAAATGCGTTTCTGTTACAGGTCATCACCCTAAGCACGACGACGATCAATGTAAAGTATAATATTTTCTCTTCTATTTCAACAGTAAGACAATTTAGAAGGTTGGAAAGTGAGAAGTGGGTAGCCCATCTAACTGCTTGGCACTACGAGGGAACATGTACCTTTACTATCGCTTACCCTTCTTCTTCTTCTTTTTCTTCAAGTGCTAGAAACTATTATGGCTATCTTTATATAAAAAACGGCAGCTTTAAAAAGTAAGATAGAAGTACATCCAAACAACTCTCTCAGGTTCCGAAACATGAGACTTTTCTTCTGCCTATACTGCGTTTTCCTTGCATTGGAACTTGGACAATCAACAAGAAGTTTATATTTCTTTCCTCTCATGATATGGCCCGGATATTCCAATTTACTCCTCTTGAATGAATTGACAACATATCGTTCTCTGTTATCACAGATCTTCTGCATTCATCACTCGATCCATCCACCATAATCTGAGAGCCCTTCTATACACTTACATTTCAAATGATTCGGTCTTTTCAAGAATGGACCCGTTCAGTGGTGACGTCACTAAGAAAATATGACAACACCGCGCACTGTCGTAAAGAAATTGTTGATTTATTGTTTGTTTTATTTTGAACTTTATGTGCTCAGCCTATTAGGATAAAAAATATTGGCTTAATAGTCCCCTAAGAATTCAATTTGTTTCTGTTATTTGAGTTATTTGACTATAAAAAACCATTGAACCATATAAACAAGATGTTAAAATATTCCTATGTATAAAATATCTGTTGATGGCGAAAAATTTTTGAATTAATTGTAATTTATATTGAATTATATCTCTTTTTTACTATAATACGTGTCTAATATTGTTTGTCTGCATCCATGAGTATTACTTAACAATTTAACTATACAAATATAGCACTTTGAGGTCTTAAATATGTCTCTAAATTCCAAGAAAAAATAAAATTTGAATGTATGTAATTTCGGTCATTTTGTAGACCGTCATCACTTTCTGCGTAAGCTCTACAATCCAACAGCTCTTCAATTTCTGGTTCTCTCATGACAGTCCCGGCTGTTGCCAGATCTTACGTGTGACGTCACGCTAAACAGGTTGATTACAGCAGTTATAGTCCCTGCTTCTGCTTCATAAAGGAGAGTTAAAACATGATCACTCATTTTTTAACAATCGTCATTGAAAAATTAGCCCTTCTGATATTTTAACTAACTGATCACTAAACGAGTCTGAGACGTGTGATTATAAGAGGTGTAAATCTCATATTTCAACACGTTATGCATTTGCATGGTAGGAAATGTTTTTTTGTAAAGTATCATGCTCGAACCTTGGAATGCTCATAAATTTTCATGTTGTCATTGATGCTAATTTGAACAGTTTATGACATCAATGCAGACAAAAAAAACGTCTTTATGTACAGCTGTTTTAGATGCCAGCCATGAAAATACTATTTCAGATCGGAGAAAGTAGGCGTTACAAAAATAGCAACGAAAACATTTAAATCTACAGATTTTTTCGTGAATATTCTTCAAACTACGGCAATATATACATGTATAATTCGTATATATAAGAGGGTCCACACATACGATTCTGCTTGACGATATGTAGAAAGCTTTCGATAGGGTGTGCCATGAGATATTAGTGATCAAGCTTGCTAGGATAGCTTTTTCCAGGGATTGCTCCTCAATGCGAGTCAACTCATCTCCAAGCGTCGCCCTCTATGGGGACGCCCATTGGCCGCTTACGAAGTCAAACATACTAACACCTGGACTGCCTTGTAGCGGCAACAGATGTCCTTTACGATATCTGTCAGTTCACCCTTTAAGATGTCGTACGGGACATCTGTTGTGGCTTCAAGGTAGTCGAGGTGTTATGACCTTTGACTTCGTAAGTTACCAATGGGTGTCCCGATAGAGGATGACACTTGGATATGAGTTGATGTTGCTATGACACTCTTGGCTGGGTTACGTATATACCACCGGATTGATCTCTACAGTTAGACCGCCAGACTATACTGATGAGTCTAGGCTAAAGACGAAACATGCATGTCTATAGTAGGTCCGATGCATAGTGGAGAGCATACACTTAACATCAATTCAGATATTCTTTAACGGTCTTCTTGCTGTCCATCAACAACCTGTTGGAAATAGCATCTAATTCTATCAAGCTTCTGGGAATTTACATCATTAATAACATGTCATGGCACGATCATGTTGCCGGTCTCGGTAGGACGGCGTCTCAGTAGGAAGTTGGAAGTTCTCCTTCGCTTTGAGACCTTGTATTCTCTGGAACACCTACTGAATAATGGTTGAATGAGCCTGCTAATCAAACACAAGAAATAAAAGCAAGGATAGAAATTGCCAGAGCTGCCTTATCTTAAGTTTTAAGTAATTTATTTGTAGTAGGCACGTAAATTTGCAGTTAAGAATTCGAGTGCTTCGGTGCTATGTATTTTCAACATTATTATATGAAGCAGAGGCCTGAACACTTAAGCAAGCAGAAATCAGCAAGCTAGAAGTGTTTGAAAGATGGTGTTATCGTCGGATTCTACGGTTATCATGGGTTGATAAGATTACAAATGTTGAGATTCTACATCGAATGGGAAAAGAAGAGGAAATAATAAGAACGCTTAAAGGGAAGAAGCTTGAATATTTTGCACATATAGTTAGAGGTCCAAAGTATAAACTTTTGCAAAATATTATTGAAGGTAAAATTAAAGGAAAACGTAGCCAAGGGTGGAGAAGAACATCCTGGCTTAAAAACTTGAGAGAATGGTTTGGAATGTCCTCCGACCAACTGTTTAGAGTAGCTGTTAATAAAGTCAGGATAGCCATGATGAACCCCCGTTAGGAGATGGTACCAAAAGAAGAAGGAACACCTACTGCTACCTTATAAGGTCCAAATAAGACCATCGCTGGCGTACTACTCCAGTATGAGGATGCACTCCAAAGCACACCCTAAAGCTTCTGGGCACAATAAAAATTGAACAATACGTCAGGTCGGTACCCCTGACTTTTCAAAGGACCTCTACAGTCTAGAACATCCAACGAGGGTGTCTGATCGTCTCTATTCCATAGATATTATTATGTAGGTGCCCAATATTTGCATCCTCACCAGGTCGAGCTTACAACGCCTCAAACGAGCCATTTCCAAAAGTCGTTCTTATGGAGAAAAAAATTGTCTTCTTTGTCAGGATTGTTGTCTACGCGTTAAACTGGGCCCAATTTGTGGATCCCCATGTTACACTTCTCTATGAACAACATGCTACCCTCGCCGAAGTAAGGTCTCCCGGAATGGTAGTAGTTTGTCCGGTTCACTGCAGGAAATATGGTGCTGTTATTAGCGAAGCTGTGGGCAGGATTGGATGTTATTTCCAACTGTTTGTTGATGTACAGCAGAAAGGACAGATCCCTGAGGAACCGCCGCATTGAATCGGAGGCACGTACAACCACCACCACAAATAAGGATATCTGAGAAAACTACCAACCATTAGCAGAGACCCGGTGGCAGCCCACAGGCGGCAAGCTCAATCAGAAATCTCTCCATGAAGCCACATATATCTGACGTAGGCTAGGGCTGTGGCGCAAGCGGTAAAGCACTATGGATTGATTGAATTTCCCAGAATTATATCCTAAAATAATATTTCCAAAGCGAAAATCGTATTCATTACATGCGCGGAAAGTACCGAGTCTATCTACTTAAATCCATTTTTCATACAGTTACCATACAGCTAATGATTCGATCAAAGTTCCAAATCATCTTCCGCGTTATTGTTTAATCAAACCTTGACGACTTTCCACAACAAAATGCAAAAACAATTGTCGGTTTCCAGAATTTCTCTAGCCGGCTTTCAAATAAGGAAATGTCAACTAAGCGCTTCCCTGTTCGCATCCGGGATTTGTGATGTGATATTGGAAGATTCTCTGTAATATACTGCATACCATCAAAAACTGAACAAGGACTTGGCGAATCTAGGGAATGCCATGTTATTCGTTGATGTTCTGCCACACCAAACTGGTAGTAGAGGTGGTGATATGACCCAGCGGAGAAGGCCAGCACTCCTCTTTTTGTGATGATAGTCTCACGCAAAGGCAGAAAGCGTATCACGCTCCATAAGCGCTGCGAGAGGATAAATGTCCATTCACATTGATCGTAAATGTAGATTGTAACCGTTGGGGATCAAACTCTCCAATAGCTTATTCCGCAACAAAAATCTACGAGGAGACAACGTAAAGTTATAATTTTGTTATACCGAGAATTCTTCTCTCCAATTGGATTAAACCGTGAGATGTCACTGGATTAATTGTTTCCAACATTCTAATGTATATTGACATGACAAGTGATGAAATGTAATGTTCTCTTCGTATACCGATTGCTTCGGTGAACAGTGTATTCCGAATATAAAATCAATGCAATGACAATCGAATGTTTACTAAGAATCGCATAACTTACCATAGGATGAATTCAATGTAAACAAAAAGTGTCCTTAAATTGTGTCAAGTACTTCACTGTAAATCTCTCGACCAAGGTTCAATTCAAACGACGCAAATAATGAATGTTGAATTATAATTTTACTTTTTTAACAGTATGGATGAATGGGTTCGCTTTTATGTAGTATTATAAGCCAGATAGTGTAACTTAAATGCTATTTGACAATTTATATCCAGTTTAAATCCATGTTATGGGTTGATGTATATCATATGTAACCTGGATAATCACACACATAAAAATAAATTCTCAGACGAAGAATAAGTGATTCCATTTACGTATACCATATCTTCTTATATGTGCAAAGCTATAGTAATCTTGGAGTAGGATTACCAAAATCTTAAATTGAGCATATGATATAATGTTTTATTGGAACATATAACCTTAGCGAAAACAGTTCAACTTCATTTCAAAATTTTGTTCTTCTTTGAGGAAGAATCTAAGATTATTGATATATGCAATTGGTGATTTTGATGAGTTGTTACCAAAGCTGCTGTTGGTTCCCTAACCTTAAAAAGAAAAACAAAAAAGGTGTCCAAACTGTACCAATGCAACTTATCTCTTACATTTTTCTGCAAAAATATTGTCTCCGGTTTTTACCAGTTCATTCGTACTGAAGGGTGGGGGTTTGGTAAAAACGAAAACCAATGGAAAATAATTGGCGTAGAACCTGCGATGAAATAGGAAACGTGTAGATGAATGAATTACTTGGAGCAAACAGATAGAATAATAGTGTGTGAAAAGTAGCTTATATCTTAGAACCAAGACATGGACAATGGAGGATTAGCAATTTCCAAGATGTTTGTATTCTTGATCGAAGCAAATCGGGCTCCTTTAGACAACATGATAACTGATGATAACTTACTGAAAAATATGGAATACTTATAAGAAAAGCATTGAAATCTTTGTTGTGAAGGAAATTATATTTTTCTTTAGAATAAGTATTGAAATCGAAAATATACTTTCCTTGGTTCAAATAAATCATCATTTTCTCATCAAGTAAATAAATTGTCTTAGAGTGAGATCAGATGTTCTTGTCGTGATTATATCTTTACAAGAATATCGCGATTCTTGAATTGAGATATTCTTTCTGTGGGTGTACTTATATATCAGTGTTCAGGTTTTATCGTAGTAACTTCCCGAATTCATCTGAATACTGGAAGCAGGGGACAATGAGTGCAATTGCCCCCTAAGCAACGAAAATGCCCATAAAGTGCCTCACTTAGACACAAATATCTACCAAATTGTCCTTCCTGGATAATAAATTGCCCCTCTCATCCTCTCAAAAGAATCATGGCTCCGCTCCTGAGCCCGGAGGGAAGATTATAGATTGTATATCTGTCCATGGAAGGATAAGGACAGAAAGTAGTGGAATTACGTGTCGCCCGATCGACGTAGTTGAAGTTGAGGGTATGAAACTTAGTTTGGCTCGTCTCTGGTAGAGAAGAGAGGTTTTTTTTGATTGGAACTGAATGTTCCCGTGATGAAGTTTGGCGAATTTGTGAGTGTACTGAGAGCTCATAAATGTATTACACAATTTCGTCTTGTCGAAATTTGATTTTTACAAAAAGTGGAACCAAGAAGGCAATTCATTTAAGCTCAACATATCAATTTGACTGTTCTTTGTTTGTAGACCTGAGTTGTATGTATGTCCAGAGTAAATTACTTTTATCAAATCATTAAGTAACATTAGATTGAGTACAAGTTTAGTTTTTTCATAGAAAACTTTATATAAAAATAGACATTCGAGCCCCATCCAAAAGCGCAGCGAAAGGATAAGTGTCTATTTACATTGAGAATTATCAAAGGGACTTCAGTTTAACACACGGAAGACAAGAATCCCAACGCAAAAAAGCATGCTTAACACACAAAAATAAACTTTTGGCCTATAGGATCATTTACAACAATCATGAAACCCTCCCCACCAACGCCATATGTATAAACGTTTACGTAGAAATTAAATCTGGATAACAAACTATTTCGCTTGATATCTAATTCAGAGAATATGTAAATCAAATTAGGTTACGGTAGTTAAATTGTAATTAACATGGAGACGGAGACGGACGAAATGGAACATGTAATTCCAATAATGTACTCTCCCGGATAGAAGTTCTCCGAAAAATGATTTTAAAATCTAAAACGGGTTTTTATATATATTCAGGCTACGTCTGAATCTGAGATAATCAGGTTGATGCTGGATTATGCAGGAACCAATGTGGAATGGATATTACAGTATGTAATGTAGTTTGGTGGATTCTGAAAATTTTCAGCCTCAATAAAAATTTTCTTTCGTTTTTGACCAAACATTATTGGAAACTGGAGAAACATTAGAATCGAAACGCAGACGTAGATCACAACACCACATTCCACTTGTTTTAGCAACTACAATTACTACAGAAACCATTTGCAGTTTAGCCATTTAAAAAATTGGTTCAAGTTGAAAGACGTTTTTTGAACATTTTTGTCGGATTTTGTACGTTTTTATAGTATGAGGAATTATGAAATGTTTGGAAAGATGATAATTTTGTGAATTAATAAAATTGAAAAAGTATGAATGTTTTCTAATCTACGCAATATTTTTCCAAAAGATCAAAATCAATTGTAATATTGATTTATAAACAGATATCGTAATGTGATAAATACAGCATTAATCTACTTCTCAATTTTTTTAAACGTGACATAGCCTGCGTAGTACATGAGGAAAATTGAACGATAGGTATTTACACGGATTCTGCCTTATTAACTACAAGTAACTCTATTTATAACTAACCTTTGATTGAAAGTTTGATTAGGTAATGAACTTGAAGGCATACATATAATACTGAACCAATAACCATGTTATATAAAATAGGGCGAAAAAGGCTTCCCATTGTTTCCTGTGTGATCGATGCCACTATCACTGTCAGTGGCGTACCATTTAAAACATTCGCCAGGAAACTGTGATGTTCCCAGTACAATTGATACACGCGATTCCAATGAGTATTGAAACATATTATTTGGTGGAGCCATGGCTTCTTATAAAATCGGGCTTATGTGCCGACTATGTATTCTTCCTCTTCTTCTTCAAGTGCCATCTAACGGTCGAAGGTTCGCAGCATCATGGCTAAGTGTATGCACTCCACTATGCAACAGACCTGCTATAGACATGGATGTTTCGTCTTCAGCCTAGACTCGTCAGTATAGCCTGGCGGTCTAACTGTAACGAGCCTTTGGGTGGTATATACGTAACCCAATCATCAAGGGTGTGATCGCGCACAATGGCGATGGGCAGCGCCATGGTACGCGTCGCTTGGAAATGAGTGATGTAAACATCATGGATATTTTCACCTTGGAAACGGCCGATCTAAAACTCAAATTTAGGTAAATCTCTGAATGTACTGACATCGTCTCTTTTCTTGCTCAGCACTTCTGCATTTGTTCTGTGTTGTAATACTAAGTATTGTGTTCGGTTATTCTCTTTATGAGGTGAGTTCGTTTGTATATTGTTGAATTATGTGTGTGTGTTCATGAATTTCATGAATAATTACTTACGCAGTGTTAGTAAAACATATAAATATGGGTCGACAGTGCAAGTCTTGTAAAAAATCAGCTATTTTGAAACTGCATTTATCGTTTCACGGGTAAGTGAATTTAAGGTTATATTGATTTGTGGTTAGTCAGTGGCGTACATAGAAAAGGTACTATTATAGCTTTATAATGAATATTATTATGAAAAAATTCTAATTCTACTCGAAAATTGGATATACACGATATTTAACTCAGTTTTGCTGCTGAATTTCGAACTCTTTAGCCCACCTAATAATAATAATTAATGATTTGGAAAATTAATAACAACACTTCAATGTCATAACGATATTGACATTTTTACTTAAACATTAGATTGTTATGTGAAACTAAATACTAAAAGATATTTGCGTATTAATCATAACACTTTATGGTACGCCAGAGCTGAGCCGTGCTCTTAGCTTTTAACAGTGTTGCCTTTAAGGTACGCCGCCGTAAGAGAGAGAATAAACAGTCTGTCTGCGTTGCACGCATTACGTCTTTTTAAACAGTCATGGATTGTATTTTTCAAGGTTTTATGAATGAAATTTTTTGTATTCCTCGTTTAATGTCCCGCGCTTTGATTTTCAATATGTAGTTCGAGGACAATCGAGAATTTTGGTAATACTCATCCGGCTTTAACGAGAAAGTACTTGTTTATGGAACATCAAAAGTAAGGAAAATAAAAATAAGCAGATAGGAGATGCGACTCACAAAAGTCTAGTAGTGACATGTAAGGATTTATTTACCGGTGTACAAAAACTTTGGTGTGAAGAATATTTCCATCATTTCGACCTCAGATTCGCAGAATAAATCATGTTAAAAAAGTGGTGATGGCAGAGACGTTTATCGAGAGGACAGATCCTTGAGGAACACCTGCATAGACGGTGAGAACTTATGGCCTGGTATGTTGACTAAAAACCGATCGGCCCGAGTCCAGTCGCAGCCGTGGGTCGGGTCCAGGTTACACAAGTGAACAGGGGCCGTTACAGCGCCGTCTATGTGCACCAACAGCCGCCACTGTCGGCACGTCAGCGCTTCCGCTCGATCGGAGCGCCCGAACAATTGTTGGCGTTCAAACCTGCATTTGTCATCTAGACGTGGCTACGTGCAGCGGGCTACAGCACACAATACGTTTTTGAAATATTGGCACACCACCCAACGTTCACGTTACCGTAAAGGTCATACCTGCGACGATGTTGCCTGCCGAACTTCGGACGAAATCATTCGACCTTGTACACAATTAATACATTTAGGACAAACATCATGATTCTGTTACATATAAGCGACACGCGACGCCTTTAACACGGAACTGATCATTTTGCTTTCCGCGCCATAGCAGAAAGAAATGTTCAGGAACGCTTTGGAACAGCAGCTTCTGGCACGTCCACCTAGCAAGTAGCAAGGAGGCAAATGGCAATAAGGCTATAAAACTTATGCCACTTGTACTTCCCTCGCCAATTGGCAAAGAAGTATTGTAATCGCATTTCGAATTCGAGACGTTTCATGACACATTACAACATCTTGACATACACGAACACAACATGTCACTCATTGTGTCATTGTCATCCGTTTATCTTCACTCTGTCTGGCAGTCCTTGGCTATTCTATAACTCAGAAAGTATTTTTTGGATCTTTATGAATATCACTCGCAAAGAATCACCCTATACTCAAAGCACAAACCACTGGAACACATCTCTTGAGAAGATCCAGGGTCTGAGGGTGAGATGACCTATAGCATTTTAGCATTCAACAGTTCTGGCGTCGTGTGTGTGTGGTGATCTTTTGGGTGTAGCTTTATTAATTGATGAGTTTAATCACTGGGTACCATCTGTTGTTCGACTTCACTGCATGTCATGTGAATAATCTAATAATACTTCTGTCAGGAGCATAAAAATGACCAGCAATGACGTACTGTTAATAAACTTTTCAAGGGCTTACGAGAAATAAAAGAATACAAAATTAAATAAGAAAAACAGAGACATCAAAAAAATAATGAAACAATACTTACTTGATAAATAGGCACAAATTAAATTGGAAATGAAGGTGACTGGTCGACTGTCGTAGAGTCCAAGACTCGTGACCAAAGATTAGGTAGAGATCAGAGATGCGAGATGTCAGATCTGAAAAGATGTAAAAAATATCCGAGCAACCAAATACTTCATTACCGTGTCGAATATAAAGATTGTAGGGTTCATCTTTAACCATCATGACCATAAAATTGAATAAAACAGTGGTATAAAATGGCAGAAAACCCAAGATTATTAATGAACAATGCAACCCTACTTAAAATAAAAATTAGTATTTTCCCAGGCCTAAAATGTTAGGGATCAACTCGCAAAACATTCTGCCATGGGGAATGATGTTGAACGCGCTATTCCAGAGTATTTACCAGTGTGTGCACTAATTAAGGCACTAAGGGTCAACTCACGAAGTACCCACTCTTAGAACTAGAAATGAAGGGTCAACTCACGACATATCATTATTCAACATAAGGCCTCATAAGGCAAATCAATATTTAGACATTTAAGGCTTATCGGTCATAAATAAAATAATTCAACAGGTAAAATAGATTGCTCCGTGAGATTGACTCACCCGTATATCCCAACTATAGTAAACTATTGCGCTTTATTATTTATTGACTGATGGTTTCTGATATACATATCATTGAAGGTAAAGGGTAGCCAACTTCTAATCTGTGCAGGTGGGACGCCTCCAACTCTTGGAAGTTGCTGTGACGAGCAGTAAAGTTTGTATTCGGATTACTTCGATTACTAAAGGAGGACGCAGTTATACCTCGATCTCTAGACTGTTATTACTGTAACACCTATTATGTGTATATCTCACGCGATAAAGTCGTGAGACATAAATGGCCATCATTTAACGCGAAACTTGCCATAACGTCCAAGTTCCATAAATAATTAAACAAAACCATTCGTATCCTCGCATTAAGTACCTTATTGATGTAACAACAAAAAACGCACACTGATTAGTTATGTGTCATCTCATATTATTCGGCAGAGCGGTAATAAACAGTCCAAAATAGCCTGTCCAAATGTGTTTGGGCATGATTCGTCTGGACAAATATAGCCCAGCCAGTTTTTGGCAATTTTTATCGAGGGGTCGTACCAACATGTAAACAGATTTGTCAGTCTCAATTTTATGGTAGGTATATATACACACTTTTGCCAGATTTTAGCGGTTTTTGTTTAAATTTGCCCGCCGTAACCATATGCTTTGAAGGATATATGGTCGTAGTAAATATTGTACTATAATTGTAATTATTTGAAGGTTATTTGGTGCAGAGGCGGTGTTTTTTTATTCAGTGGAAAATTACTGAGTGAAATGCTTATCCTGATTTGCGTAGGTAGGCAATAGTCAGACGGGAGATATACAGGGTGTTAATTATATATGTAATAAGCTTAACAGATGTGTCTTTGAGTGGTTTCAAGACAAACTGTTGATATAAGTCCACAACTGCTTCGTTTTCGAGATACAGGGTGTTTTACTTTGGAAAATGCTTTTTCGCAAGTATTCTCTGGATCCTTTACACAATTTTATTGTAACTTGACTGTGTTATTTGTAGTGTTTAGGGGAAAATTTAGACCCTAACTTAAATTGAATTTTAAGTAATTGAATTTATTAAATGTAGATTCGTACCTCAGCATATATTTTGGCAAAAAATGAAAGCCACTGACTTTTTTTGCTTGATTTTTTTCGTATTGTGCTTAGTTTTCGAGGGCAAAATCCACTTAACTGCATATCCCTGTAGAAATCAAGGGTTGCATTAGAAAAAGATTGCATTATTTGCTATACAATTTAAACAGTTGATATAAACTTGTTTATTTATAGGCAATCAAGTTCAAGTTTTTATAAAAATGATTTGCCCAGTTTTACTCTCTGCATAATCGCACAGCTCGGTGGCGGCAGTGATCTCTTGAGATTCTCTTCAAAGACATGATCTGCCACAAAAGCATGAGACTTGGCATCACTGTACGTCACAGCTATAATTTAGCTCTCGGTGCATCTACGGCTGACATTTTGTTGCGTGGGGAACTGATGAGCATCTCCCATACATTTTCATCTGTTTAGAAGGAAAATTTGTGAAAGGTTGAGCGTTTTCAGTTTTATGCTGAACGCCACCGAAACGATTTTCAAAAACTACAACGCTTTCTCGTCTTTGTGACATCAGTAACCTACTGTCAAAGTTCAAAAAGCATTTCGAATTATAGAGGGATCAAGGATTACTGGACAGAATACAGACAGACCGACGGAAATGAGTGACATTGAGATGAATATGTTGTGAAACATCAAAAAAACATAATATCTTGAATTAGACATTTTTCGCGATTAAAATACTTAATTGCCTATTAGCGTGATAAATATAAGAAATCTTTATGCATATTAACGCGAGAAACTTACCGCTGTGGAAATTGGAAGGATTTTCCCTAAAACTACTCGTAACCTCGAATCCACCTGTCGCTGAATATCACGCACATGCCAGGGGTCTTTGTGTGGTGTTCCTAATATTAAAATACTTGTAAATCATATGATGCAAACTAGCTCCATTCGTTTGTAACCTCCTCGAAAAAAAATGGCAATAAAACTGCATTATAAATCTCAATGACAGAATTAGAATACAGCTTAAAACTAAAGCAGTAATTGCCAAAACCTTGTCTGGCACTCACAAGATGATGCTTTCCAAATAGGTTCCAATTTTTTTATACGTTACGGGAAAATATTGTTGGACAGAACAGATGAAATTTAAAACACAAGGTTTCACAAATATAACCGGTTTTTTGTGACGCTTTTCGATTTATTCTTCAAATAATCGTCACTCTGTCAGATTTCACTGTCTATAAAGGCTACCCAGGTCACTTGTCACCTAGCCAACTAGATTCTATTATGAATACAAAACTCCAGTTCTCAAATCTAGCATTCTCTTGTTGTTGGCCTCGTCCTAGAAACTTGGGGTACTGGCGTAGTACCACCAGTACCCCAAGGCTCAGATTTGACTGTCGCTCAAGTACTGCTCGCATGTGTGGTGATGAAATCCAAATACCTTCTTGAAGGTTGTGCACACCATCCAGAAACGAGCAATACGTCTAGTGGAAGCGCTTGAGGTCACAGTGGACCTCCACAGTCAGAACAGCGAAGAAGGGTGACTGATCATGGAAGAAGTTCGACCAGGTTTTACGACCAGCATCTACGAAGCGTGATAGGCTATCTGCATTTGCGTGAGGTTATCTATAAAAACAATAGCTATTTTTAACGGCCAGCACAAAAATAAATGAAATGCTAATATCGAAATATTTATTCTTAGCCGCCGATTTTGCCAACCAAAATAAAGATTGATTATTAATAATCAAGAAAATTTCAGTAAAGCTAAATATATTGAAAAATAACCTGAAAAACACGTCACAATAGAGACATGAGTTCAACGTCATTTATTAGACGTCATAATGATTTCGATATTTGGTCAAATCAACTCAAGTGACGAGGTTTGACCAAATTTTGAAGTACTTGTACTACCGGAGATGATGTTGAAAATGATCGTTGTGCACTGACTACTATGCAACCAAGGAATCACTAATTGGTTATCATTTAATCAAGTTAGAACCTCAATTAGCCCTTTAACACTATAAATGAATACCACTAAATTGGGTAAAGCATCCCTATATCTTGAAAACGAAGCATTAACTGACCAATGTTTATATGAACATTATGTCATGAAACCACTCAAATAATCGTCTGTTAAATTTATTGTACAAATTGCGAAAAAAAAAGTTAGCCTTCTGAAATTCATGAAAAGAACTGAATGGAAACGTCGCACTGCTGGCCAGATAGATAAACAGTGTCCACCTCAGGCCGTAGATCATATTATTCTTTTATCTGCGTTCCAGGCAGTACGACATTTCCGTTACGCATAAATCAAGCATTTTACAAGCGAACTTTATTATTTCTCAAGGTGTATATATGTAAGAAGTGAGTATTTTTTTAATTCATTTTCACATGTGTTCATCAAGTCGATATCTACTTCGTTCAGGCATAATGCGATACTTAGCACTATTTAATTTATGGGACATTATGGTCCAGAATGGTTTGCTCTCTTTTCTAACCAAAATTCGATTCAATGGAATGTTCTTTACGAAAATACAGCTCTTAGACGACGTCCAGTATAGGAATGAATACAGTGCTGTTAAAAGTAATTTTTGTGTGTTACCTGTAAGGTGCTTCGGGATATTAAGGTGAGTCAATCTCACGGAGTACCTAATCTATTTTACCTGTTGTATTATTTTATTTATGAGAGATAAGCCTTAAATGTAGGTATAGATATTAATTAGCTTTGAGGCCTTATGTTGGATAATGTTGAATAATGATATGTCGCGAGTTGACCCTTCCTATTTAGCTAGTTTTAAGAGTGGGTACTTCGCGAGTTGACCCTTAGTACCTTAGTGAGTGCACAACAATGGTTTACTATGGTAAATACTCTGGAATAGCGCCTTCAACTTTTTTTTCCCCATAGCAGAATGTTTTGCGAGTTGACCCCTAACATCTTAGGCCTGGGAAAATACTAACTTGAATAAATATTTCGTTGGGATTTTCGCGAGTAGACCCTTAAACCGAATTTACGAAATATGTTTTTCAGTAGGGTTTCACTGTTCATTAATAATTTTGAGTTTTGTCCATTTTATACCACTGTTTTATTCAACTTTATGGTCATGATGGTCAAAGATGAACACTACAATCTTTATATTCGAGACGGTAATGAAGTATTTGGTTGCTCAGATATTTTTTCATATCTTTTCAAATCTGACATCTCGCATCTCTGATCCCTACGTAATCTTTGGTCACGAGTCTTGAACACTATGACAATCGATCCGTTACTTCCAATTTCAATTTGTTTTGTGCCTATTTATCAAGTAAGTTTCGCCTCATTCATTTTTAATAAATTGTTCTCTTAATGGTATTGTTATATTATTTTTTGTTGTCAGTACGTCATTGCTAGTCAGTTTTAAGCCGCAGACACATATTTAATTAACGCGCTGTATATCAAAAAAAGCGAGCCAATATTGTATTTCTATATCAACGCTACAATGCGTTCCATGTTTAACCAATGGTTTAACTCTAATATTATAGTAATGACTACTTAAACTGATATCTGGACACACGCAACATTTTTGTCGTCGCATCACGGGATGACGCGGTAATCAGGTATTGGTGGTCGACACGTGGATGAATAAATACTTTTTTTTAAAGCTGTGTCGAGTTAAAAAAGTTTTTTATATGGTTGCCAACAGCGTTGCTCTTCTTGATTATTATTTCACTAAATTATCTTATTTACGATGTGTGACAGCATAATCGAAACAAACAGAATAAAACGTGCACGAGGAACGAAGCTTTACAACAAAACAAGTTTGTTTCAGTTGTTTTTTAATGGAAAGTTTCATCTGGTTCTATCATCAATACGTTATAGATACTCGTACAATGTTTACTTGGCCAATCTATAAACTATATCAAGTATACTAAGCTAGATAGCTAGATAGCTAGTATATAGTATAGTATATACAAACCTTCATATTGTAAAAATGGTATATGTTCCTGTCCAGGTTATCATTGCTTGTCAAAGCGGTTCATACTACCTTTATCACTTTACGCGTCTTCTTGGTCGTTAAGTCTTCCACAGCTGGTCGCTCTGTTTTGGCAGTTTCCCTTAACAGTAGTGCAAATGCAGTCTCTAAAAAAGATATCCCCTAAGACAGACAAAAGAAAGAAAAAAAAATTTATCGAAGAATAGCTAGACTGGATAAATAGTAGTATGTTAGATTTGAGAGCTCTAGTTTTGTATCCATGATAGGGTCTAATTAGCTAGTTGTCAAGTAATCTGGCTAGCATTTTTTAACAGTCAAATCTGACAGTCCGACGATGGTTTAAATATAAATTTGTGAGACTGTATGTTAAATCCACAATCCTTAAATCTGCATGATGGAAGAGTTTCACCAAGTAAGACCATCTACAATCTACATGAATAAAAAGTCTACATTTTGATTAAGACATATTTTTAAAATATTAAAAGCTGTAAGATCATCTTGCTTTAGTATCTAACATTGGAATAACGGTAGGTTAAATAATATTTTCGAGTTTTAATGCTTGTGGTGTTCTGGGACTTAAAAATATGAATCCGGGATAACACAGTATGTTCCGGGAAAATCCTGGCTATGTGGTAACCCCAAAGGTGTATGTATCAGCGAATTGAGCGTAATATAAAATTCAATAGCCCAATTGCGTATAAGCGATAAAAATTAGAAAGTTATGCCATTTTATTGTGGAGTATATTCTGCGTGAGCAACACGACTTTCGCGCACGACGATCGCAAAGAGAGTAGGTGAATAGGAGGTTGAAGGGTTTGCAATTTTATTTTTGTGTGTAAAGTTGCCCGCCTTGAAAAAAATCTATTTTTTTCTGTTCTGTTTTTATTGAACCACCCTGTATATCAACACCTCTCAAGACTGTACAAATCGATCAGTAATGTTGAATTGTTTATGATGATACGAGGAATAAATAGTAACGACTGTATCATTAAAATTCCTTCCTAGTGGATATGTTTGGCCATGATCCTAATTACTTGCTATACTTATAAAAGTGAGAATATAGTTTATTATATATATAAATAGAAGTCTCCTACGAACATCATTGGGCGCTTCTTGAAACCATTCAGTGTTCCCTGAGGCATTTTATAATCTTGGCGCAAACAGTTCCACTTCATTGAAGAATTTTGTTCTTCTTGGAGTATTGGTAATTTTGATGAGTTACCAAAGTCACTGTTGGTTCGTTAAACTTAAAACGAAGAACCAAAAAAGCATCGAAACTGTACCAATGTGCTTTTTTCTTACATTGCTCTACGTCTTATAGTATTAGTCCTTATTCAAAAACTATTATACAGATAAACATAGGGGATTGATAAAAATAAAAATCAATCGAAAATAATAGGCGCGGAAACAGACATGAAATAGGAGACACGTACACTGCTGATATGCCTTCGACCAAGATGGCGATGTAAAATAAATTAATTTCTTAGAGCGAATAGAGGTGTGTTTGGACAGCGGCGTATATTTTTGAACCAAGACTATCATATTCATCAATGGAGGTTCTGCAATTTGGAAGATGTAAGAAGATTTGATCGAAGTAAACGAGTATTGAAATCAAAAATATACTTTGGTTCAAATAACCCGCAATTTCCTCATCAAGTGAATTGTCTTAGAAAGCGGAAAGATGTTCTTATCATGAGTATATTCACAGGTATATCGCAGTTCTTGAATTGAGAATTTCTTTTTATATGTGTGGAAATAGTATACCGTGATTAGATGCAGAATTGGCCATTAGTATGGAAATAATTCAGAAATACATGTATTGATATTTTACAGATATCATCTGAGAATGTGTTTTTGCCAATTTTCCATGCAGCAGGAACCGAAAAATACCACAATTAATTGTAAGGTGATTTTTTCATTTCTTCGCGAAACAGCTTCAGTAGGAACATTGTGGTTGGTATCCTATGGATTTCTGTTTCATATCCCACTTCTGATATACCTTTTGATCAACTTTTTCAGACATGGCTGTCTTTTCGGGATTGAAACCACTCATGACAAGTTGCAGAATTTACATAGTGATCGTAGGGTATTAAGTTTTATATCCCACTTCTGATATAGCTAAATATGCAATTTTCTGCGATCATAGGCAGCGCCTGGCCAATTTAGCTGCTCGTGCAGTAACTGCTGACAATGATGACGTCAGAATCGCGGCAACAGCGCAGTCGTCGCGACGCGTAATGCGCTCCGACGCTGTCGTGTACGCGGCGCGGCCCAGGCAGCCGACACTGCCGACAGTCGACACAGTGATCTACTGCGAGACAGTAGACAGCAGAAGAGCAGTAGGCGGGTTGCGAGCCGTGAAACGCAGACATCAAACCGACCGATCACACTACACACACACATCTACTCTTTTTTTGTATTTTTATATTCGCTTTTTGTACATACATATAGAAACGGGAAACTGTCTGTGATACTCTCGCGTGTTGTTAGTTCTTCTATTTCTTCGGTTTTTGGTTGCTGCTGCTTGAGCAGCTTGTGGTTGCCGTGGACTTTGCCGAGAGGAGAAACAGATTTTGGTGAGTACCCTTCATTGATAAAGACCACAAGAAATGACGTCATTTAGTTGTGCAAAAGTAAAGAGTGGAGTACTGTAATTATTAAATTTCATTCACGTGTTTAATCTACAAATGGGATTTTAGTAATACCCTGGACTGGTTGAGAACTTGATCCACTGAATCCCCCAGCGTCACATCAGTTCTGATCCACAGATGTAATGACACCCTCAAACGCTTAGCCCAATCCAAGAACCTGACCCTGGGCACCAGGTAACGAAAGTGCAGATCGCTTGGGGACAGGGGATCAAGGGTATTCGAAGACGCCAAGTCAGGTGCCCTAGTGAAAGTATGGATAGATGACTTTAGAAAGGCCCTTATAAATGTCGGGAACTGTGGCTGTTGAGTAGAAATAGGGAATCAGTTCACCTTTTGGTAGGGCCACTGAAGACTGAACAGACACTAATTTGTTACTCGTATAGTGCTGAGGTGAGGTCGAGACTTCGCCCCAGTTCATAGGCAAGTATGCTATCAGTTGGGTTTGACATTGAGAAACCACTATGTTAGTTCTAGGGTTGGTTCTCAAAGTCCGCAAAAAGGGCCAAATATGGCCTACTTACCAGGCGCCCACTGAATAAGATTTAGAAATCATACTAGAGCACACCATGAGATTCTGCTTTCTGCTTGGCAGAACTTCAAGGCTTTGCATATGTCTCTTGGCAAGAAATCACCAAGCTGCACATGCCTACCTGAGAGCTTATCTAATAACCATTTTATTAAGCCAAGCTATGTCGATCAAACTCAATTACAAAGTTCCACGTAATATTGGGTAGGGCTACCAAAACGTGATTTGAATTGTTGTCTTAAACTCTTGAGTGTGTTTTCACCTGGTCATCCACTTGTCGAGAATAACATCCAACTATCTGGATTATTTTTCCCACTTCCAACTAATGCTACGTCAATTACGAGAGATCACGTGTTAATCCGTATTTTGCCACTATCGTAGCTTTAGATTGATGGTATCTTCTTGCAGATTATAGCATACAATTACGGTATCATCTGCACATCTGACATTTCAACGTTTTCTTTTATGCCCCATGTTTAGAGCTTACTTGAGAATTTTGGAATATAAAATTAGGACGCACCTTGTACTTCTATAATTGTAAATTTTTGCATTTGCCTTCTGTCTCCAATATAGATTTTTATTAAGGGTATGTCACGATTGCCGACTCCGGTTTTTTGTAATATGGCAATTTGCTTACGTTTACTATGTTGTATAGTATCGAAAGTTTTCTCATAATCTACCATATGATACATACATAGGCGTCTCTGTGTTGATCTTTGCACTTCTGAAAAAGTATGTTAAGTGCAAAACGAACTTTTCGTGTTTCAAAAGCGTTCCGAAAACCAGCTGTGTACCGTCAAGGTCTTCTTCTCATTTCTTTCTAATTCGACTATGTATATTTGGGAGCAATCAAGCAATCGAATTTGTCACATCATATTGGTAACTTAATTTATTAAAAATGCATAAGACTCTCTCAGCAATTAGTCACTATCCAGTAAACATTATCGAGATGAAGCTTTCCAAAGGTTTTTAAAATATTAGCAAAAACCGTAATATTGACAAACAGAATATTCGCAAAGCTTAGCTGTAGGACAAAACGTTCTGAATACGTGTCATAGCAACATTTCACTTTTAACAAACATATTATTCTGTTTACTCTTCAAAAATGTTATCGTGTAACATAAATTTATCGCCATGGGTTTCGTTGATGGAGGGGCAGGATGAAGAACTTGTCCCCCCTAAAAGTTGTACAAAATACTTTTCGATGTTTTGTAATTCTTTATCTCCTCATAATTATTTTATACATTACACCGTATAATAGTGGAAAAAATGAAGGAGGGATCATTTCTTTAATTATTATAGACGCTATTTTTGTTCTTAGATGCAAAGTTTGAAATTTGTGTTGTTGCTATGTAAAAGGGTCCATAATAACTTTAAGATTCTATATTTCAATAAAACAATGCCCTTGAGTATTTTCAAACTTCATTTTTATGTCGGTTTTAATACCCCTTATTATCTTCACATCGACCTTAAAACGCTGTAGATTGTAACCATCGGGGAAACAAACTCCCCCGCAGCTCATTCCCCAACGCCGAGGTTCTCCAAAAGAACGACTTTTGGAAGAGCTCGTTCGAGGCGTTGCAAGGTCGACCTGGTGCCTGTTGGGCTTCTCTAGTGTTTGTTGTACTTGTATCTCTTAGAGAGCTCCTTTGTAAGGCCTGACGCATCCACTAGACGTATTTCTCGTTTCTGGATGGGGTCCAGCAGCTTGAGGTTAGTCATCCGATGCCCACACATGCGAGCAGTACTCCAGCGATGGTCTGATCTGAGCCTTGTAGAATACTAGTAGTTCCGTTGAATACAGTTTCCTGGAGAGCAGAAAAAGAACCCCGAGCTTTCGGGACGTCGACCTAGAAGACCAGGACATGTTATTGATGTTAACTCCCAGAAACTCGTTGGAAGATGAAGCAAGAGCTGGGTGTCCCTCCATTTCCACGGCTGGCAGACCAGAATATCTCTGACTCTTTCTTGTCAGGGTTAATATCTGATTCTTCAAGGAAGCTGTCATCTGCGATGCTATAGATTGGATTGGATGTCATTTCCAGCAAATCATTGGTGTAGACGTGTAGTGGAAGGAGAGCTTCTTAATGGGTTCTGGGTTAATGTTAAATAAATCGGAAGCACATGCATACACCACCACATAAGAGTTGGTCCCTGGAGATTTTCCCAACCATTGACTTAGACTGGGTCTCATGCCACACCCGATCCGATACCTCCGATATATCAAGCGCAACGACTCAAGACTCTTCATTAAGCTCACACAGATCTCCCGTGAATCTATGCTTGCAAAATATATGTATATAATTCTGATATATATTGATTGATAAAAGTGTCATAAAATACGTATTTATCACAAAGCCTGGAAAAGGCCAGCGTTTTGCAAAATTTTCCACCATCATAAATATAAAACTGTAAATTAATATTATATGATAAAAGTGACAGTCTCCTGTTTTATAGATAACAAATGTATCACTAATATCATGCTGGAAAAAATTCGGTGTCACCTGAAAGGCATAAATTAAAGATTGGTATGAATAGAAATTACTTTTAATTGAATAGATTTTCACACATAAAATTACAAATAGATGACAACACATCATCATTATGATTCGATATAAACAATTGCGGTATTTAAAGAATCCTGAACAATATCTCACATGGAGATGGTCTCTTATTTTTGTTTCACATTTCGTTGTTATGTCAGAATGGAAACAAGATGTGTTGAGATTCCACCTCTGTAGGTGTTCCTCTGTTGTAAATAATATAATTGGATTCTGATGGATGCCAAACAAGACAAATACTAATTTGTTATTGATTTATTCGAATTCCATTGTTGTTACTAATATTTTCATTTTTTTGTGATTTGGTATTTATCGTTAAACAGCACTTAGATACAAAATTGGTTATGCTGAAGTCCTAATCCATCTTATTGATTTCATTTTCCCACCTGTAAGCGAGGGAATTGTTGCGATCACGACGAATACTGGGTAATTGCTACAAATTATTATCGAAATTGAGGTACGCCTTTTTATCTACTTCACGCTGCTATGAAGTAAAATTGTTTGGAGTTCACACGTTGAAGTAACAGTAATCTAACTGCTTCTTAACTACTTATGCAAGCAATTGAGAAAGGCATTATAAATTCATCTGATTTCAATTAACCGCATGGGTTTTCGTCGCCTAGCTTGCGGTTGATTGTCGTAACACCTAATTACTGAATCCACCATATTACTGAATCCCCTAAAGAATACCGTTACGATTTTAGTAGCATAACACTAGAGAGTTTATTGATTAAAGTACAGGCAATAGGAAAGGTTAAGAAATATAAATAGTCAGGAATAATTGTTGATGAAAAACTGATTGTGCAGAAAGAAATTCGATCAAGAGTTGACCAAGTTGCCGGTCAGATGCTCTAGTCAACTGAGCTAAGGCGACGTTCCTCTCATTTGATCCGATGATGTTGGGTGCGCTTCCTTGAAAGCCATTTCTTCGTCCGAATTTCAAATTGGAAATGAAAATCTGAGTACGAGTTGACAATGAGCAACAGGATGACGCTAGTCTAAGCACGTGGCCTCCGCATACGTCACACGCTGATTTGAGTTTTATGAAATAATTTTCCGAGGAAATAGCAATTGTGAATAATTTCGTTATGCATTTTTGTCGTCCTCTCGGTTTGTAACTGGTATAATCCGTTCACGTTAAGTTTTTAATGCCATCATGAAACCCGGCGGTGTGGCCAATTCTTGCGAAATATACAGAGTGAGGGTAGAGGAACGCATCAAGCTACAGGGATATTTCACAAGTTACTCGCTCATATGGTATCAATTACGTTGAAAGGTTAAAAAAATAAATTTCAAAAATATGTGGATTTAGAGAGTATGTGTCAAAAAATATACAAAGAGCTTATGCTTCGATGAAGCTGCTTTATCCGCTTAAGGCGTACTTGTCAATTGATACAAAAAAATCATTGTGTGAAAATCTGGTGCTATCACAGTTCAATTTTTGCTCTGCTGTTTATATACCGTGTTTAGATAGTGAAAGCTTAAATAGGATTCAGCGTGTATAGAATTCCTGTATAAGATTTATATATGGAATCCGGAAGTTTGATCGGGTGTCACACAAATTAAAAGAATTAAATTGGTTGAATATGGAAGACAGGTTTGACGTCCACGCTTTATGCCTATTCCATAAAATAATTGTACATAAACACCCTCCTTATTTGTATAGTAAAATATTATTTACAACAGATATACACAGTGTCGATACTAGAAATAAATCGTCTATCACTGCTCCACCACATAAAACTACACTATTTGAGAGAAGTTTTACGTTCAATGTCTATAGGCTATATAATTCCATACTTTCTCATTGTAAATGTTATAGTGCTCATAGATTCAAAACATATGTTCGTGATCAATATTTTTCTAAAAACTAAACAGCAGTATAATAGCTGTTGATTGGACTCAAAAAGTGACCCCCATGGATGTTTTGTTGTGCTTCTTATTTTAGAATAGTTTTAGTTTACTTTTTTTATGGTACAAATGATAACACATACAAGGGTTGAGTGGAAGAACACTTTGCGTGAACTCCCCTTTGGGGTTTTCTCTTTGCTAGTATTTATTTTGACTGAATGTGAGGATTCTATTATTTTTCTTTTCCACCAGCAGTGTACTGACAAAGGGAAAATAAAGAAAGTATTATTATTATTATTATAATGTTGATGGTAGAGGCAATTCACAGGTGCCTGGTGGCAGTCCCGTGCTGATCTAGTTCTTAGTTGATGACACTTGCGAATCAGTAAAGCATGTCTGCAGTGTGTGCAGAGTCTAATATTCTTGCCCATAATACTCCTATGGGTCATCCAACTTGTAGCTATGGTTATGATTTATTGTCTTAATTCTAGCTTTAATTTAATCATTCGATAGGTTAATATAACTTAAAAGGTCTGCGAAACGTTTTACTATTACACCTGTGCTATGAAATCTGCAACCTCCTTGCTTATTCATTTCCTATTGTTTGTATACGTATTATTGGCGGTAACTGTTGTTTACCATCTTGCTGCACGTGGTTCACGTGGCTTGGTGGTTTACGTAATGGAGTTAACTGCTTGAGAAATAAAAGCAGGATTGGAGTGAGTAAAAACTACGTTTAAAGATTCCGATACAAGATATGTACATGGAAATAAATTTCAAGACCAAAAATATGTGCTTTTATTCAAGTATACCATATCTTTCTATATGCGCAAAGCTATAATAATCTGGAAGTAAAAATATTGTATTTTTGATTACATACTCGTATAGTAAATTTAAATGAATATATTCAATTCAAACCAGGGAAAGTCTTGAAAGTGAGAATAACAAAATCTCAATTTGGGCATATTATATTTTGGCACAAAACAGAGATAATCCAACCTGGATGAATAGTATAGTGTTCATTATATAATTTATTGGTATAAACAATCTGTAATTTTGATGGGCTGTTATCAAAGCTACTGTTGGTTCCTTAACCTTAAAAAGAAGAATAAAAAAAGTATCAAAACTGTACCAATGTGACTTCTTTACTTACGTTTATCTGCGTCATAGGTATAGTATTTTTCTTAATTAGAGTTTGAATGGTGTTGGATAGATAAACAGAATATAAAAATATGTACCTGTAATTAAGTCAAAAGATATACGTCCACCATTTGTAATAGAACTTATTCACAACTCACATATCACATCAACACCTGTACACTTGTATTAGTTCCTCACAACGGTCACAACCTCAACTTTTTAACAGCACATTCATCCTGAGAGGTTGTTGGTAAAAATTGGACTGCCGTTGATGAATATGGCGATGCCAAACAAGTAATGAATTACTTGGAGGTAATCACAAGATGTCCGTATTTTTTATTAAAGTAAGCGGAGCTCTTTTACAAAAAAAATATGGAATACTTGTTAGAAAATCATTAAAATCTTAGTTGTGAAGAAAATTATATTTCTGAAGAATAAGTATTGAATTCGAATATATAATTTTCTTAGTTCGAATCAATGATAGTTCTCTCATCAAGTAAATTAATCAAGTCTTGTCTGAGTTTATCTCTGCAAGAATATCGAAATTCTTGAATTGAGAATTTCTTTCTATTTGTGTAGAGTTGTCTCGTTCAACCTTCACCAAAATGAAATCTCTCTTCTGCAATTATTTCATGAATCTAAAGCTACGACTGAGGATGATAAAATGATACGTTCGGTCGGTGGTCTTGTATAGTATTGAAATCCAGACTCATAAAACAGCCGCTATCAATCGGCTAGAGGCCCTATAGATGTGCATACATAGAAAAATGCTACGGATACCGTAGGTTGTAAAAGGATCAACCCAAAAAGTTCTACGAAGGGTTGACACTATTCAAGGACTCATAACGATCATAAAATGCCAAAACAATCTCCTGGGTCTCTCTAGGTCACATCCGTCGAGGTAACCAGGATTGTACCTTGCAACTAATAATAAAAGGCAAGATAGAAGGACCAAGAGAAGTTGCTAGAAACCAAGGATCATGGGTGTAAAACATTCGCGACTGGGTATACGCACTGTCAACCACTTATTTAAACTTGCGCAGGATTGAGAAAAATTCACCAGAATGATTGCCAACGTCAGGGAAATCAGACCAACCAATATTCCGACAAAGCAAACAAAACGGCCTTAGCCGATCTTTATTTTAATTCGCTCCTAGGCCGTAATAATCATTCCAATTCTCTTCCAGTGAGAATAGCTCTTTTCTTTTCCAGTCAATCGAGAAAACAAAAGCTTGCGCTATTCCGCAACACTCATTCTCTCGTCTCTAATCTGCTCAAATTTTCATGCAATTCGGTGCAAAATTGAAGGAACTCGCCCATTCTGACCCTTATCAGCTGCGCCGCTATAAATAAAATGTAATCGGTGTACAGCTGCAGCGCGTGTAGTTAGTTGCACATTAAAATTTTATAGCTCAACACAAAAGCCCGATGTTCAGTTCGATTAGTTGTAATGTAGTGTAACCTTGTATAAAACTTACTTTGAGCTAAGTGGGTAACAGACGTGCAATTTTGCTTTTTTTTCGTTTTCTAGGAGCCATCCGACGTAATGTTCTCGATGGTACTGCAGCCTCAAGGCTTATTCTGTTCTTATTTTGCTTAAAAAGCTATATTTAAATACTTTCTGATAGTTTTATTGACAGATTTCACAACAATAGTAAAATATTGCGGATAAAAGGACTGTGTATTCAACACACAGTCAAATAAATCAATGCTTAAGGTTTTGTAGTGGATTGCCTCAACACTAGTGCAAATACAGTCGCCAAAAAAAATTTTTTCCTAAGACAGACAAAAGAAAGAAAAAATAAATAATTTATTGTAAGAATAGCTAGACAGGATAAAAGTATGCTAGATTTGAGAGCTCTAGTTTTGTATCCATGATAGGATGTAGTTAGCTAGTTGACAAATAATCTGACCGTCCGAAGATGATTTAAATATAAATCGAAACGCGTCACTGAAATAAAAAAGAGTTTTATTTGTGAAACAGTGTGTAAAATACCCACACAGTTATATCACGTAAGAGCATCTACAATCTATAAAATAGTGAAATAAGATAAAATGTTTAAAATGTAATCTTTTAAGATGTTTTTGCTATCGTGGCAGCAGATATGAAATTGAGATAATTTTATTCCCAGAACCGAAAGCAAACAAATAAGCCACCACAAATGGAGTGATGCGTGTCGGCTGACGGAAAGTATATTATCTTGAATTAGGAATTGGAGTATAGGGGACGATGCGAGAAAGATAGAGAAAGAGGAAAAGGCGCGAAGTAGGAAATACCGGTTTGTGGAAATCGGCAAATTATATTTTTCCGTTATCCTTGAACTATCTCCTTCAAAATAAAAGAAAATTGGACCGCGCCAGAGAATGTCAGAGTGACATTTTTTGTGACCTTCAAGTCGTCAGATTATTGAAATACACACTTTTCAGCATAAAATTATTCCATCACCTCTTAATTTGACGCGCTTAAGTGTTTCCAAAAATCGTTTTTTAACTATATTCTCTTTAGATACGAAGGAGGCTACTGGAGCTTACTCCATGGTCTTTATATTCCGCTTGTTATAACCAGTTCTCTCAGGACGCCTCTGAATGACATGTTTAGCGACCGGTAATAAAAACTGCAAACATCGAACGGCATTGAAAATGTTTGCATTACGGATGTGCAAACAGCTCGTGTGCATGTGATTCGGTAATTTGGGTTGAAGTTGGTAATAAAACAGATTCGAGATAAACATCACTAAGATATAACGCCAACGTGATGTGAAAAATAAATTGGAAGTAAATGTGCTAGATCTAAAGATCTTCCATCCTGCGTAATGCGTTGATTTTACTTCCCATGCAACAGGCGGGAGGTTGTTGTAGTCGCGAAACATTACTATAGTATAATCAGTAATTTCTCTTCGATGTTCCAGACTTTGTAGGTCCTTTTTGAAATCAGGCGCGTTTAATTGACCAGCTTTTTTCTGGATTGAGCCCAAAAGCATCTTGAAAGGTTAAAATCTGCTGCTTTCAGTCTTCTAAATTGTTTATTGTTATTTATAGATCCTTATTGAAAAAATCGCCGAAATATTTGTTCTCTTTGGGGTGGTAGGGCGTACAATTTCTCATCTCATGCATTTTTCATCCCAAATATAATAATAATAATAATAATAATAAACTGTCTTTTTTATTGGACTTAGATAATTACACCAAAAAAAAAAATCCATAGACTGATGGCGAAGTCTAGCCAAGGCTACTCCACTCAACCATCAGAGGACTAATCGCCCAATACAATTCTACAGCATTTAGAATAAAGTAAGAGCTAGAACACATAATAAACACTGATTGTTTGTTGTTACATATCACGCCGTTTTCACATATATAAACATAATATACACACACATACACACCTCCATATACCCACTATATACCTGCAAAGCTTTTTTGTTTTTTTTAATTGATATTCACGTTCGACATCTGACAATCCATGAAATATTTTTTTAGTTTGTATTTGAACTTATTGATGTTGAACAATTTGAACTCTTTTGGTAGTAGGTTATAGTATTTTGTTGAGCTATAAATGAAGCTTCTTTGGAATATAGCTGTTCTGTGCTGGGGTGTGGTGAAATTATATCTAAACCTGGTATTTCTAGAGTGGATCGTATACCTAGTCGTAAATTTCGATCGCAGTGACAATGGAGGATCGGAAGCATTCAGAATCTTGTGAGGAAATTGTTCAAGCGGATTGATCTCCTATTTGCCATATTCAACCAACCACATTCATCAATTTTATGAGAGACAGAATCGTATTTTCTTATGCCAAATATTAGCCTGCAACAGCTGTTTTGAACCTTCTGGATTCTCCGAGCATCCAATTGAGTTAAGCAAGGACCATATATAAAGTCACAGTAGTTAAAATGAGAAAGCACTAAAGATTCACATAAGTTTCTCTTCATTTTCATACTGAGGCTGTGTCTATTACTATAAATTAGTTTAAGTGACGCATAAGCTTTACTTGTTACACTTTGCACATGATGGCAAAAACGCATATCCGAATCTAAAAACAGTCCTAAATTTTTTACAGAATCTTTAACACTGAATACAGTATTATCGACTTTGATAGACATATTATTTTCAAGCAAAGCTATTTTTTTCTGACCAGCGAAAAATATAACGTTACATTTGTCAGAATTTAATTTTAGGTTGTGCTCGTGAGCAGTATTTTTGATCTTAATCAGCTCATTATTTAAAATATTCGCAGCAGCGGTTACTTCATCTACATGGAAACTATGGTAGAGCTGAGTATCGTCAGATGTATTTTACATGTATCGATGCTACTTATGATATAAGCAGTATATATAATAAAAAGGAGGGGTCCTAAAATTGATCCCTGTGGGATTCCGGAAAGTATATCTAAGGAGGAAGAGTAAAGTCCGTTTACACGAATCATTTGTGAGCGTCTCAACATATATAAGTGAGTACATAGAGCAAAGTAAACATGCCTAATTTTTTTAAAGAGAGGTAGGCATTTTTCCATAGATAACCTCACGAAAAGGCATAATTATAGCCTATCGCGGTTCATAAGCAATGCGCGAGGATACATTTCTATTCACGTAGACCTTGAATCGCTGTAGATTATAACCATCAGGAAACAAAGTCCCCGAACACATGAAAAGAAATTCCTAATTTAAGAATTTCTATATTCTTGTAAACATATACTAACGACAATTTACTTGATGTATTATTAATTTGAACCAAGAAAAGTATATTTTTGAATTCAATACTCATTCTGAAGAATAATATAATTTTCTCCACAACTAAGATTTCAATGCTTTCCTAATAGGTAATCCATATTTTTTTGTAAGGTTATCATATTTTCCAACGGAGCTTCGTTTACTTCATTCAAGAGTATCTTGCGATTCCTTCCAAGTAATTCATTTACTTTTCAAACCTTTCAAACTTGAATTAGGAAAAATACTAAATGACGCAGATAAATGTAAGAAAAAAGTCACATTGGTAAAGTTTTGATACTTTTTGATTCTTCTTTTTAAGGTCAAGGAACTAACAGTAGCTTCGATAACAGCTCATTAAAATTACAGAATGTTTATGTAAATAACTATTTGCGCCAAGATGATGAAATGCTTCAGTCAAAACTATAGGATTTTTTTTGTGTTTTGTGCCCAGGTTTGAATTGAATATATGCACCTAAATTTACTTTAGATGATCAAAAAACAGGATTATTATAGCTTTGTGCATATAGGAAGATATGGTATACTTGAATGAAAGCACATGTTCTTGTTCTGAAAATTTATTTTTATGTGTGCGGTAGCTCATTCCACAAGGCTTCTTCGAGGCGTTGTCAGCTCGACCTGGTGAGGATGCGCTGGATGAGCTCATCTAGACTTTCCTGTACCGGCAAGACAGCTCGGTCGAACATCTGCCATGATAATATCTATAGAATAGAGACAAACCAGCCACCCTTCTTCGATGTTCTAAACTGTGGAGGTCGTTTGTGAGGTCAGGCGCATCCACTAGACGAATGACTCGTTCCTGGATTGTGTCCAGAAGTTTCAGGGAGTACTTTGGGGCACATCCCCACACCCCCATCCTATCTGGGCATAGAAGTAAATAGATAATTTCACATGTCTTCCAACAGAAACGATTAATAAGATATTCAAAAATGGTAATATCTTCCAGTTTCACATGTTCAGCAACAATCCAGTCAGTTGTAATGGTCTAATAGCTTATCGCTATGATTACAACGTAACAAATCATATCAACCTGATGAACATGAGTACCTTTCTGTTGAGGTAGATGTTCCACTGGCCACGTTATTAGTAGTCACTGCGTTCGCTTCCTCTTTCTATCCCTCTTGCGGTCTCACTCACTCCTTATATGCATGACCTCAATCTCTCTTTGACAGTTACTGTTGCTTTTCGTGACAATGTCGATGGCGCGGTTCAAGGGTCGGTTCGACTGGACCTACAGAGGGGCGCAGCGTTGCCACATTTCGTAGTGACACTCGAAAGTGGTGGTGAAATGGTAATTTCGAAAACTATCAAACATTCTTGAAATGTGTGAGTCTAAATTATGGAAATAGCAAAACATAATTGTATAATGTTACTCTGTTTGCTAATAATTGGATTAGCTCATTTCTAAATCATGTTATTTCTATTCCTTACTGTCGCGTTGTTAGCATAGAACGTAAAATGCTTTGTAAAATGGTTTTATCGAAGATAGAGATAACAGTCATATTTGCTGTCGATCTAGAAGTGTCGAGCATAACCTAGGTTCAATAACACAAGTATTGATAAATCTACAATTAATTGATAAGCATAATGCATGTGTCTGAAGTTACTACGAAGAATGTTTCTTATTATTCTATTACCAAATATTTACGATATGTAGATTGTGGATGCTCTTACTTGGTGAATCTCTTCCATCATGTAGATAAAAAGTTGTGGAACTTAGACATAGTTTCACAAATGAAACTCTTTTTCTGTTAGTGACGCGTTTCGATTTATATTTAAATCTGACAGTCCTACGATGATTTGAATATAAATCGAAATGCGTCACAGAAAAAAAAAGAGTTTTATTTGTGAAACTGTGTGCAAATTACACAACTTTTTATCTACATTTACGATATGATCATGAAAACTTTGGCTGAGCCATATTGACCTGGTATTCTTGATTTATACATTATGAAAAACCATTTCCGTCGGTCTCTTTGTCTGTACCGATAACATTTGGCCCCCTATAACTCTGAAAGTACGGATTGGGATGAAACTTTGACACTGGGTTATTACTTAGCGGAGACGAAAAAGATTTATAATCCTCGAAAATCGGTACTGTGGTAACGGAGTTATAGTCGAAAAATGAAAAGAATTGAAAAAAATTCCTGATAATTTTCCTGAAAAAATTAAATGTTGGTAAAGTGGCTAAATAATGAAAATATTCCAATTCACATACATTTTCAAAAACTTTTATTATTTTTTAAATGTAATTTTTCAATAGTTATTCAAAATCCGATTAGAATAGTTGTTTCTACACTATATTCTTGACGGCATTATTTCTTAGGTGACTCCTTTCAAAAGCAGAAGCCTCATCATAGTAGTTTGCTTAATGATTCAAATAATAATAAAATTGAAGAAAGCCTTTATTTAGTTTGAAAAACTTCTGTAGTGAAAATAATTGGGTCGTTGGTGGCTTATCAGCTAAGATGATAACTGACTACTAACACGTGGTTTTAGTTAACTAGCGGTTACTAATTGGACCAAAGTTCATCGTCCATTTGGTACGGTAGTGAAAAAAGTGATTAGACGGAAAGTAGTCGATTCACAGTATGAACTATGTCCATCAGAATCTATATTAATAGGTACCTGAATTTTTGATGCTCTTATAAATCTCTAAACTCTTCAATAGCATAACTGCAACTCGTCATTAATTAACAAAATTTTAATTGTTGTTTGTTTTTTCAGGTAAGCATAAATCATCAAACAACCTGATTAACCTTTCTAAAGAGGAAATGTTACGTAAGTTGGATATCATTAAAAATATGTACGGTCGTTTAAGGTGAGATTGATTATAAAACATAATATTTAACTAACTATTTTGTAGATAAAAAGTTGTGTAATTATCACACAGTTTCTCAAATAAATCTCTTTCTGTGTGATAATTACACAACTTTTTATCTACATGATGGAAGAGGTTCACCAAGTAAGAGCATCTACAATCTACATAATTAACTATTATTAATGGCATGACTGCACTTCTGCATCACCCATAGCGCATACAGTTGTTATACCTTTAAAACTTGAACATTTTAAGTTCGGTTGAACTTTTTTATCTCGAAACTTGCTTTTTGTATTGGCAATTGGAATTGCTTCGCATAAACGTTAATGGTGTTTGTTCCACCAACCCTAGGAACAATCTATGAACTAGCTTGTTTGCAGTGTGATGTATAAATATTGTGTGATTCTGAATCTAACGTTCTGATAACGTCACCTAGCAACTTATCTATTAGTTCTATATTTACAAATGTACTACACGTTTAGAAATATGAATTTTTAATTACAATGAAGAACTCTTTGGTGAGTGCATTACTACTAAAATTGCAAAAGACAAAAGAAAACTTTAATGTGTCTATGTATACGATGAGTATGTCTTAAATTAATTAGGCAGTTATTGTAATTAATCAATGAAAATTATCATTGTGAATGAGTTGTAGTTCAGTCAGGATATCTTAAATATTGATGTGTTTTATTGCATTCATTTATCACTTCGCTACATTATTATGACTTGGTATGTAACAAGTTATATTGATCAATGAGATCTTCCAAACAATGCTCTATATTTGAATCCTTGAAACACATTTTGAATTATCCCCTATTGGCGTGCCTAAAAACACGGTAAGAAATTAATTCAAGGAATGGGCAATACTTCATCTGATGACTGGATGCAGGCATGGGAAGTAATTATTTAACGCACCATGTTTGACTGGGTTACGTATATTAGAACCCAATTGCTCTTTACAGTTAGACCGCCAGGCTATACTGGCGAGTCTAGGCTAAAAACGAAAAATGGATGTCTAAAGCAGGTCTGATGCATAGTGGATAGCATACACTTAACGATACATCGTAAAGTGTTTACGAAGAACAAGAGATGTTGCTGCAAATCAGTTCACCCTTGTTGGCAGATGTCGTAATAAGGGGCATCTGTCGCCCCTTCAAGGCAGTGCAAGTGGAAGGACCTTTGACTTCGTAAGTTGCCAATGGGCAGCGCCAAAGTGCGCGACGATTGGAGATGAGTGTTGATCGCCAATAGTGTTTTAGGTAAAAAAATAATTCAAAATTGTAACTGGCAATATGTGATAGGTGACAGCATTCATAGAATACAGCAGCATTTTTGTGAAATACTCTAAAAATTTCCTTTTGATGTTCCAAGATCAGTTTTATATTAATTTGAGTGAAATCTGAGAGAGCTCTTTCTCATGACGCTCGTTCAGTTTTCGGTTTCGTTCTTTTAGTAACAACATTGCGACTTATATTTTGGCGGGCAGTGTAACCTCGATCACAAGCGCATCACGTGAACACCATTCAATTCTAATCTATATTTATTCGATTAATGAAATATCACGTCGATCGGAATTTTGCAGTACTGTGATCAGACAATGTGCATTATTTTTTGAACAAAACGTTTTGCATCATATATATTGGTAGGTCAATGTATGGAATCGACATGCGATATACTATTTTCTTTAACCTTGACTGTTATTAGTACGTAAATACGCAGATAAAACAAACTTACGTTCAGTTTTATGGCTTTTCTACATGAAATTTTCCAGTAACCTTGACCGCTCGCTCTGGGCCGAATTTTTGTATGCAGAACAGTGTATGTGTGTTGATTTCATCACGTCTGACTGATACTACTGATAATTTGAATCCTGGTTTTCATCACTGAGTTGCACATTAATTGGATTAAATGGGTTTTGTCGGTCGTTAAACGGAAAATAATAATTACTGTTCACCATTGGGATGATAAAAAAAAATTGCGTCAAGTAGGTAGACGTTGTACTTTCAACGCAATGGTAACAGTTTGAAACGCCTTTTAGCTATGTCAAAAATATTCAGACCCCCCAACACTCCTCCAACCTCCCAGTTTCGACCCCTCCAAAAAATTAATGATAATCTGGGCGCTCAGAGACATTAAAAAGCAAATTTTGGGCATTTTGCTTTTTTGCCAATTGCCAAGAAGGTATTGTAATAGCAAAAAAATTAACCCCACCCCCACGGACCCCTACCCCAATTTTCGCCGATCAAAAAAAGAATTCATCAGGGACCTCGGAAACGTACGAAAACGAAGTCTCGGCATTTTATTTAATTTTTTCTTCATTTGTTGATGATAATTCCGCCAATACTGAAACAATTGTCAAAAACTACAAAACGGAGTCACTAGTTACTTCTTTAGCATTGATGAGCTTGTTTTGGAAAAAATGCACAATTCTTAGCACTAAAAAGTTCTTTGGCTATCTCCAAGAGAAAAGATCAAATACAAACCTGTACCTTACAATGACTAAAAACTCATATGAACCATTCGAAAATCACGGTTGAAGTAAACATTTCAAACATCACTACAAAAAATAAGAATAGTATCCCCCAAAAAAAAACGGAAGTTGTGAAAACAATAAATAAACAATAATTGATGAAGTCTTGATAATCCTTTGTTTTTTGCCTACTACTTACGCCAATGCTTGAATTTCAAAAATATAACAGCAACGGTAATTTTTATAAGCTGTTATGAAAGCTAGTGTTGCTTCCTTAACCTCAAAAAAAAACGTGACAAAACTGTACGAATGTGACTTACTTGGAGTCAATCCTAAGATGTTATTTTTGAATGAAGTGAACGGGGCGCCATCATAAAACATCACTAATGTCGTGAGTATATCTTTACAAATATATCGTGATTCTTGAACTGAGAATTTCTTTATGTGTTTGTGTTCATATCATACCACTTCCTAAATGTCATCAAAGTCGCTGCCGAGGTTACTGTGATTAAACACAAATATTATGACAGATCGATAGACATACCGGCAGACAAACTGACAAACCGGAAAATGATTGATATAAACTTTCTAGCAATATACACCAGAAAACGTCAGAAAAACGGCTGACTCGAATTCGAATGCTTTTGGCGTTTTGTCACTGAAATCTGCATAGTGAAATATAGACTGAATTTGTATTGCTGAATTCATTGTTGAAGAAAAATATTTTTGACACACTCCGGGTGGTCCATTTAACTCGAGATAGCGCGAAAACGGTTATTTTTTTATGAAAACGTTCAGATAAAAATTCTTGAGTGCAAAGGCGGAGAGTTAATCATGACTTTAAATTTCGATATTGACAGCATTTTCAAAATTTTTTTCATGGTCAGCCATGTTTTTTTAACGGGAGCATATATTTTTTTATTGCAGAATCTTACTCTACGAGAAAAAACATATATTTTTTGTTCACAAAATTTTGAAATTCGATTGAAACTTAAGTAGATGAAAAATACAATATTTATTCTTTTTATAAATTTTCTAATACTTACATGGTTTGTCAGAAATGCTTTTCTTCTCACTAAAGCATAAATAATGTAATTATCATATGAGAAACCTTTAAATTTATTATAGAAAATGCCCACCAACTTCAATACACTTATCAAACCATTTTATAAGGTTTTCATGATACTCAAGGAGAGTTTCTTTATCGATTGCTCTACAAGCATATCTTATGCGTCATATTTTACAATGTAGTGGGAGCTTCTCGAATAAACAACTTCTTTTAGATGGCCCAATAACAGGAAATCGAGAGGGGTTAAATCTGGTGACCTAGCAGGCCATATAACGGGACCACCTCATTCAATCCATCGATTAGGGTATTCCCGATCCAGCACTTCCCGGAAAATTTTGGCATAATGAGCTTGACAGCCCTCATGTTGAAACCACATACTTGACCTCAATAATGTTCCAAAGAAATGATAACGACGTTGTCATTGCGGTATGGAAACGATTCGAAGAAAAAAAAATGTTTTATTTTTTACCTACTCAAGTTGCAATCGGATTAAACATTTTTTGTGCACAAGAGGTATTTGTTTTTTCTCGTAGATTAGATTCTGTAATAAAAGATATATGTTTTCATTACAAAAACATGGTTGACCTTGGAAAAAACCTTGAAAACGCTATCAATGTCGAAAACAAAAGTTATGATTAACTCTCCCCCATTGCACCCAAGAACTTTCATCTGAAAACACACCGTTTTCGCGCTATACGACTGTCTCAACTTAAATGGACCACCCGGTATAGTAATATTTGTATGTTATGTATGCGCGGTATTATGGAAAGCCAATGTCTTAAGCTATATAATAAATTCTGCCAAGCTAAAACCTTGCTGGCTTCGATTCGTTTAACAATGTACCCTTCAAAGGTAATGGTATGTGACTACCTTGACCAGTCAAATGCAGCTATTTAGCAATTTCATTATGCATCAGTGATAAACAATGTATAATAAAATCAATACAGATTAGGTCTTGTTCCATGGATGTTTCTTGAACCTTCGGAAACTTGGTTTACCTTAGGCTGGCGTTAGGCAAAATACTATTAATATACGCTAGTCTGACAGTAGTCAAAAAGTTATTGAAAAGTAAAAAAACTAGTCAAGTAGATAGTCTCGATGACGCTATATGGATACTGTACTCCACTTATCCGAGATATTTATGTTTTTAACACGCTTTTCATTAGCTTCACGTGTATGTATGTTTCTAATGGAACCTTAGAATGCCATTTTCACCCACTTCGAATCGTCAAATGAATTTTTAATTTTGCATACTTATCAAGGATAGATGACAATACAATACTTTAATAATTTTACCCATTATTTATTTTTATAAAGCAATACGTTAGAAATGATCATACGATATTATACAACAAAACAAACATTACAATTAAATTTTTTACCAATTCTTGGAGCAATACATTTTAACATACTTGCATTAGTTTGCCCTTATCTTGAGAGGCAGGATCTCTGGAATATAATGATACGGGACTCATCCGAGGCCCCGTAAACGGAGTGAATACGCTTCAGACCCGTTAATTGAGATCAATTGAAGAGCAAGTCTAATTCCAGATACCACGTAATTGCGTTTCCAAATATCAAAGTACAAGGATAAAGTCATCAATGTATAAATGAAATAGTTTAAAAAACTGAAAAAATCCGCTTTTATACCTAAACTAGCTAAAAAGTGAAAAATAATTCACAATATATGAATGAAATAATCACCGAGATTCTCCAAAAGACCGACTTTTGGAAAACACTCCCTCCAGGCATTTGGAAGCTCGTCTTGGTGACTAGACCGTGGCGGTCCCTCATAAGGTCAGCCGCATCCACAACAAAATCGGTTTGCTCTTAAAGCGTGTTTTTTTAACTAGAATTTATTACGTTTCACAAATAATGAACAGTGATTTCTTGATGCTGGCAACTGTTCTTGGATTTTTTTATAACAATCATCTTGCCGAGGAAACCTTGTACGCCTTTGCTATTGCGTTTCATATTCAATGGCCTAACCTTATTCCTCTGTTGATTAAACTCGTTACAAATACACCATTATTTGCTGTGCAGTAATTCCAAAGGCGTATCAAGATACTTTTTAGGGTGGGAATTTATTTGGAGTTTCGTGGAGGTAGTCATTAGTCTCAATAGTATTAAAACATCCAGAATTGATTCGGTATTGTATTCTTACTCATACGAGTAGTATTTGATCTGATTTGAGTGTTTAAGAACAGCAACAGCTGTTCCAGAGAATACAATCCTGGAGCAGAAAAGAACACCCAGCTTCTGTAACGCCGGCAACATGATCATACCAAGAAATGTTATTGATGTTAATTCCCGGAAGCTTGATGGAAGATGAAGCAAGTACTGGGGGTTCCTCCATCTCCACCACTGGCGTACTAGCATGCGACTTCTCTGTCAGTGTTGTTGTCTTCTGTGCGTCACACTGAACTCTATTTGTAGATCCCTATTCCACGATTATCTCATTAATCTGAGCAACAAACTGCCCTCGCCGAAGTAAGGTCTCTCGAAATGGTAGTGGTTTGTCCAGTTCTATGCAGGAGCTGTGGAAAGGATTAGTTCCATTATGTTCAGCAAGAAAGGCGTTGGAGAAACGACACATCCCTGTGGAACACAGGCGTTGATGGTAAACACATCAACAGCATATCCATCCACTACTACAGGTAACCGAAGACGCGGTGGCAGCCCTTCTGCAACACTTGCTAAAGTTAAACGAACGCTTTTGAAAAAGAGCAAATGTTAAACGCAACAGCCGGTCCTGTACTTTGCGCTTTGAATCTGTTTAATAATTGGAAGGAAGTTGGTTCATTACAGTTGCGTTTGATAGCATAAAGTCGCCCTGCATTCAGGAGCGCAACGATGGTTAGAATTGTGGACGACAATCACTGAAGTCGAAGCAATGCTTTTTATGGACATCTTCGCAGACGTTTTTGCGTCGTTGATGAACCCTGGTTAGATAATTCATACGCCAGAAACCAATTGACTGACTGGAATGAATGACATGGTTTTTTGTAATGTCCATGTCATGAAACATCACGAAAAGATGGTTACAATCTACAGCATTTTAAGGTTCATCTGAATAGACATTTACCCTAGTCGCAGTGCTTCTGACCCCGTCATTTGGCATGAGAAGTGAAAATGGCTAAAATGTTGGGACAAATGTATCGAACTAAAACGTAATTATGTTGAAAAATAAAATTGATATAACTTGTTTTCATTCCTAATACGGGTACTTATTGATCAGACCTCTTATCTATTTGGCTATGCTTATAATTCGACTGCTATAAATGACAAAACACCGTCGGTTTCTAGCGTATCGATTGTGATTTTGTCGTTTTCTATGTCAAGGCTACATCGATCCATCTCGTACATATTTAATTACCAACCCAATCTGCTGTCTAGTCGTCTGACGGCAAACGTTATATCAACCAAGAAAAATATAAATGATTAATCTACTCAAATGAGTCGAAATAAGCGGCAAACCTAGGGATGACGAGGGTAACACAAGGAGAGATTTTTTGTACTAAGACTTTGACTATAGGTACTATAAATAGCCATTAACGACGGGTTAAAGTAGATTTGGCGCTGTTGGAGGTTATAATGGTTATAGCAGAAGTTCTGTATACTTTCTGGAAATGGTCTCTTAAACTATTTAGACGACGAATTCTAAAAAATCTCGAATGTATTTGCATTAAAAACACTCGTTTCTTTCGACCTGCATAGAAAAACGTGGAATAAAGCTAGAAAATGTCGTCATTTTTGATAAGATAGTATTCCAAAGCTCACAATTCCAATATCTGCGTGATATCGCGTTATCGTTATTGACAGTCCCATCTACGTAAAAGCGATATCTTATCAAGGTTACAAGCAGATAATATGCGTGTTTGCAACAAGTATATTTTGCTAAATGTACAAAAATGTGGGATCTGATACCGCAGTTATTCGTACAACTTTTTCCATAGAAAATTCTGCGAGTTTTACGCACATACAAGTAAAACTCGTGGGTTGAAAGTAAACAAGGAAAAGTCGGTGGATTATATAGTTTTTGCGTGGCATTGTTTCTACGATTTGGTCTACCTATAAAAGGTTTCTCTACTTGATATCATCTACTTTTTTATTTATCATCACTAGTCGTAGTACGATCATGCAATGTGAAATCAATATTTATATATCTCATCACGTATGTGAATTTTGTTTTACAACGCATGTTAATGACACCCATGATATCCGTGCATCAGTTTTGAAAACTACAAGAACGAGCATGATCCTGGTGGTTGACCTCTAGCCAATCTGACAACATGATTCCGTTAATGACCCTCACGACAACGGGCCCAATTAGGATAATGAAATGCGATCCGCGTTTCCGAATTTCTATAAATATTTATACCAAGCCAGAGAATGGGAAAAGTTCTCCTTCTCTAACCAATATCAATCTATATGCAAATCGGGATCTTGGGGGATTTTTCACAAGTTTAACTGCTTAGCTATGGGTATAGGGTGTTTGTTTTCAGGTTAAACAGGTCTGAAAATGGAATGAAGAGGTGTTGTTTGCCTTGCCTTCCGAATCTTGGTACTTACATCCCATACGAATAGGAAGGATGGAGAGGGGGGGGGAAGTATCCTAATAGGGAAAAAATTTAATTCGGAGTAATTTGTTTTCTTGATGTTCTATGACGTATATATCACCAAAAAATAGGGCATTCATTTCAATTATATATATATATATATAGTGCCCATCTAAAGTTACCCCCCTACAAACTTTTGAACCACCTAGTATATTGCAACGAAGTTTGGAGGCTCAAATAAGAGATTCAAACCTACTTTTTATGTAAAAATGACAGCTTAAAGTTTTAAAATGGCGGTTGAGCGCCATTTTTTAATTACCTACTTTTTCGAATAGATTCGAAATCTGCTCATAATTCTTAACATCTTTCTCAAAAACATTTCAATCCTAAATTTGATTGTTTGACATATAAAAGTTTGTAAGAAGTGAGTATTTTAATAATATCTAATTCGTCCGGAAAATCTGAGGCTATCCTCTTAATTGATTTTCACACGTGTTAATCAAGCCGATATCTGCTTAGCACTGTTCCATTTATAGACGTTATGGTCCAGAATGGTTTGATCTCTGTTTTGAACAAAAATCGATTTAATGAAAAGTTCTTTACGAAAATTTTGCTCTTAGTAGTTTGAGAATAAATACAATGCTGTAAATAGTAACTCTTTTGTTTTCAGGTGCTTTGGGATATTAAGGTGACTCAATCTCACGGAGCAATCAATTTTAACTGTTGAATTGTTTTATTTGTGAACGATAAGTCTTAAATGCCTAGATATTAACTAGTTTGGAGGCCTTACGTTGAATAATGTTGAATGATAATATGTTGCGAGTTGACCCTTAGTACCTTAGTGAGTGCACAAAACTAGTTTACCATCGTAAATATTCTGCAATAGCGTGTTCAACTTTATTCCCCATTGCGAAATGTTTTGTGTATTCACCCCTAAAATTTTAGGCCTTGGAAAATGTTTCGTTGAGGTTTTAGCGAGTTGACCCTTAAACCGATGACACGAAATAGGTCTTTAAGTAGGGTTTTGTTGCAGTGTTTAAGACTCGTGACCAAAGATCAGAGCTGTGAGATGTCAGATCTGAAGAGATGTAAAACAAATATCTGAGCAACCAAATATTTCACTACTATAATTATCGACTGTAAAGATTGTGTTTATCTGGTCATAAAATTGAATAAAACAGTGTCGAAGAGCTAAATTTTAGTGAAGTACTATTCAATAAATCGATTTTTGTTTAGAAAAGAGGACAAACCATTCTGGACTATGACGTCCCATGGATTAAATAGTGCTGAATGTCGTATTATGCCTGAACGAAGTAGATATCGGTTCGATGAATACGTATGAAAATGTATTAAAATACTCACTTCTTACAATTATGAGCAGATTTCTGAATTAAAAAATGTTATTAAAGGTGGTGCTTGGCTGCAATTTTGAAACTTTTTGCGATCATTTTTCATGAAAAAGTATGTTTTCATCTGGACCAGGTGGTTCAAACTGGAGTTTCTTCAGCGTTTTTGCGATTTTTCAAACTTATTTCTAGAGATATTAATTTTTCTGATCTGACAAAATTAGGAAAAACACTGTGGTATACACGGTCAAATTAAGCTACGTCATCGTCCACGCATATCGCGTTGTGAGTAAGACCGATAGTATACGTACAATGTTGCCAGCGTTACAAAAAACAATGTTAGTTCATGAAACAATTGATGGTAAAGTTTCGATAAAATTATTATCTGTTTTCTCTTTCTTGACTTATGATAACAATGGAAAAGTGGGTCAAATGAAGCTCAAAGTATGGAAAGTATGAGAAGATGTTTTGAGCGAAATGAAGCCGAAGTTGAAATGGTGTATCTTTATGTGCAAGAAAACTTGTTATGTGCGGCAACCTTGTCAGAAAATGTATCGACGTTGCGGTATCCGACAGAGCGCACGTCAAACCACTTGCATTTATGAATTTCTCATGTGATATAAACCAACAGATGAAATTCTCACAACTTCAACACATCACATCAAATATGAGATTGTAGATCGACGCCAACTGAGGTTCTTCAAGCAAACAGTTTGTAAATGACTGCCAACAGAAACAATATTGGTGTCCAAATTTTCTGAGCGCTAGTTTACTTTTAATTTGCTGGCTAAGGTTTAAAAATTACATTTTAGCGTTGCATAAACAGCTGTCATATGTAGCTCATTGAACGTTCTGCCTGCCTGACGCACATCTCACATTTTACGTATCTTTTTTTTCGTATACCAAATAAACAGAGTAGTTCTCCACGGCGAAAATATTTTCGCTAAAAATATCCGCAAAGGCGACCCACACACCCACCGATCGCATTTTTAGACGATTCGTTTCTGACCAGTGGCGTAGAGCGAGGAAAGGGGGCATTCATTAATTTTCTGACCCCGCCTACCCCCAGGTGGGATGTAATGAGATTTGGCTCGCCCCCTTCCCCAACCTCTTCTCTCACGTGAGTGTAAATGTATTCGATTTATTTGAACGACACAATTTGCATCATTATTTCATCAGTAACACTACTGAAGACTAGTATTTACACACAAAAAAGTAATTCTCAGTTGAAGGATTGCGATATTCTTTTGATATACTTACGAAAAGAAAATCTAATCTCACTCTTAAGATAAGAGCATTATTATTAATTTGAACCAAGAAAAGTATATTTTCGAATGCAATACTCATTCTAAAGAAATTTACTCTAAAAATATAATTTTCTTCACAACTAAGATTTCAATGCTTATCTAACAAGCATTCAATTTTTTTGTGTAAGGTTATCAATATTTTCCAACGAAGCTCCGTTTACTTCAATCAAGAATACGAACATCTTGCGATTCGTTCCAAGTAATTCATTTACTTTTATCTAGTGAAGAATTCTTATAAGTGTACAGGTGTTGATGTCATACGAGTGATATGTGAACAAGTCCTATTAAAAATGGTGGATGTATATCTTTTGCCTTAATTACAGGTAGATATTTTGGCTAAGTACATGTACACATTTTTTATATTCTGTGTATCTGTTTAATAATTTTCAAACTTGAATATAAGAAAGACGTCACATTGGTACAGTTTTGAAAAAGTTTCAGTTCTCCTTTTCAAGGTTAAGGGAGTAATAGTAGCTTTGATAACAGGTCATCAAAATTGCCGAATGTTTATACTAATAATAAATTATATAACTATATATATAAACTATTTGCGCCAAGATTATGAAATGCTCAATTTAAGATTTTGCTATTTTCAATTCCAAGACTTTCCCAGGTGGGTATTGAAAATATTCACTTAAATTAACTCTATATGATCAAAATACAATATTCTTACTTTAAGATTATTATAGCTTTTTCATATAGTAAGATATAGAATAATTGTATGAGAGCACATATTTTTGGTCTGAGAATTTATTTTTATGTGTGAAGATTGCTTAGATTGTAGTCTAAAATCACAGTGATGAAATTTTTATTTGTTTTGTTTGCGGGAAAAAAATATGTGATATTTGTCGAAACTATAATTTAATTTTAGAGTTTTTATGTTTCCACGAAAAATTGTGAATAAATTATTAGTATTCTAGGTTTCAAAACTTGTATTAGAATTTGAATAACTCACGTTTATTGATTGTAAAAATTTTTCAATCATTACGAGCTACGAAAATGTTGAACTAGAAAAGATATTTGAATTATCGTTGAACTAAGAAACATAAACAAACATACATACAATACAGAGTTTATTTATTCATAATCGATAACAATTTATATTAATATGCACCCTTTTGTTCCAGGTAAGTAGCTGAGGAAACAGACTTGAAAAGTGAAATGTCATTTGGAGAACCTAGTAAACAAACAGCAAAAGTAAGTTTGGATAAGTTGTGTTTCTAAAATAGTTTTTATAAATATATTGATTACATTTTCGATTGGCTGCCAATTGAAACCACAAGTACAAAAACCAATTCATTCAGTTTTGTGCTTGATAAAGATCAAGCACAAAACAAAGGTCATCCATATGTGGTTTGGATAGGCAATCAATAGAAGATACAGTTAAGTTTGAATAGCCTTGGGCTAGACTCCGCATTTTTAATACAATTTACAATAAAGTCGATATTATTATTATTATTGTTATTATCATTATTATTATTATTATTATTATTATTATTATTATTATTATTATTATTATTATTATTATTATTATTATTATTATTATTATTATTATTATTATTATTATTATTATTATTATTATTATTGTTATTATTATTATTATTATTATTATTATACAATGAATATTTCCCTATTATTAGGTTTCATTTCGTACTATCGCGACTAAATCAAGGCCATTTGCAGGTAGACGCGTAATGTAGACTTTGAACACGGTGATCCAAATTGAATTAGAAGAGTGCTAACACAACACACAAACAATTAGCATAATTTGGCTTACAAACAATAATGCTCATATAGAAACAGCAAAGTTTTCGTGTCGTGACGTTAATTATTCAAACATATAACTAGTCAGAGATCCCACTTCTGAAAATTTGTACTTCTAAGCAATTTCGCAAGCCAATAAAAATGGTAATGGTAGAAACAGGAGATAATAACAATAAGACTCCCAGTATAACAGACATGCGAAATAGGAGAGTCACAGACCTCTGACTTCTGTAACGCAACGCCTTGTATCTTGTATTCCCGGATATCTTCATGATTTTTCTGTTTTCCGTTACAATAAAACCACCAATTAACTACCGATGTCAAAGATCATACACACACTTATGTATTTAAGGGCCCTCAATTCGAATAGAATTGCAGGCGGGGAAGTAATGAAATGATCTCTCTGGATCCCCCGATTATTTTTTGAGCCCCATCCACGTATCCTCTCGCAGCGCCTCTGGAGCTCGACATGCTTTCTGCTTTGCGAGAGGTTATCTATAAAAAATGCTGCATATACCATCTATAGACGCTTGTCTATCCAGTAAATATGAGTTTCTAGTGAGACTGGTCGGTTAAAATGGGTCAAACATTTGTATCAGTTTAGATATAAATTTTTATTGTATATATAAATAGCTAAGTTCTATTTTATGCTCGATCCTCATTTATATGAGATTAATACTGGTCCACATGTTTTGACGCATGCAAACTCCTTTTCTTCAAATATCATCAAAACACATGATTTGTGTCTTGTTTATTGATGACGAAGAGCATGTTGTTCTGATCTCCAGAATAAATAGGACAGCATTTATTATAAAAGGAGGTAACGAACTGCGGTGCCATACTGTATTTATAGGTATATCTATTCCCGTCAAAATAAACTCACAGATTTTCCATGTCTAATATCAATTTAGTAGAATAACTGACCCACTGTTCGTCGTTGACTGTCAAATCGGTCTGTCGAACCTTTGCTCTTGCCTTGTTGATGTGTTAGGTATGGTTACACAGATACCGAAGTTAAGGGAAAATAGTGGGAGGAATAGAAAAGCAATTGGATTGTGATTTTTGGATACTTATTTTTATTTTCGCAAGTGTGGGCAATAGAACGCATCCCTGTCTTACTCCTCTTTGCATTTCGATTTCTTCTGATGTCTTGTTTTCAACACATATCGTATATTTTTTATTGTACTGCAGATTGATGATAGTTTGTCAGTCTTAACTATCTAGGTGTCTTGTTTTAAGAATCATGACGCACCTCGTCCAATGCTTTATTATAGTCGTTGAAAGACACGTAAACATATCTGTCAACACATTGAATGCGAAAAGGGCTTCGCGGGTTCCAAATCCCTTTCCGAATCCAAATCGAGTTTTAATAAAATTTTCATTATACTCAAATTTCAAGATAATGGAAGTCCGAAGCAATGCTACTGTAGCACCCCCACAGAAAAATTTGTAACGCTCGTGACCTAAATCCATTTCGCCGGGCTATAATAACAAACTTCATCCAAATTTACGAAAACGCCATGAGTCATTCGAACGATTTGCCAAGGAATCCGCGACGAGCTCATCATTTGTTTTTTGCGCCAGCCAACTAGATGTATTCCACCGATTTAACTTTATTCTTTTTCAAAAATATCTCCGGTGTTTTTGACATTCCTGGTGAGACGTCACCGTATTGGCTGCGCGACAAATTCGATGCCGTCATCATTTTTACGTTTTCGTATTTTTTTCGGTCGTGTCATTTTTTAGTTTGGTTCGATCCTCGTGATCGCTGAGACATAGCGGTGTGGCGGAAAAACACTTGACTCGTGCTCAACTGCATGTAAGTACAAATTATAATAATTAGTCCACGTTATCAATGTAGCAATGTCGCTTTCAGAAATAATAATCATCACCTGACACTTGTCGATTGCATTCAAAGCTTAATAGTTTTCAAGCAAATCTCACTCGCCAAAACACTTTATTTTATTTAAACCTGACACGTGTAGCGCTAGCTATATTGAGGAAAATTAAAACAAAAATATAACCTGACGTGTGGTGCCAGCCGTAACACTTTCTTCACCTGTCAGAAAGACCCATCAGGTAGACACGTCATCATAAAGCAGCTAACGCATATACCAGGCTTATCCTTATTTATTAAATACATTGTATATTTCCTTTGTTATCTCCAGGTTTTCGTAAGCGTCCAACGTCAGTTCACAACACTACTAAGTAAATCTATCTTATGTTTACAATCGGACATGTTTTCTGCCACATAGGCTTTTCTATTCTGTCGTATCCAAGATGCTATAAATTCTTCTTAACTCTAGTCTTAATAAATCTTCTAGTTTCTCCTAAGTCACCTTTGTCAACTGACTACAATTAATTTCCTATATTCCACACCGATCAAGTTTGTCAACTTTGTCCTTCGGGTTTCTTAATAAATTTTTGAGTTTTGGACCAGACTGGTACACAGTTCTGAATCTCAGACCCTAAAGGACTCTGCCAAGACCCTTCTTATAATGGGGATCAAAAGGTTTTAATATATTCTTTGGTCTTGCTCTTACAACTTGAAATGTAGTTGAGTTACGAATTGTTTACTTAAAGCTATCTTCATAAGACAAGGATAGTCGGTGTATCTAAAAGTTAAGTGTATGCTCTCCACTATGCATCAGACCTGCTGTAGACATGCATGTTTCGTTTTTAGCCTAGACTCGTCAGTATAGCCTGGCGGTTCAACTGTAGACAGCAATCGGGAGGGTATATACGTAACCCAGTCAAGGGTATGATAGCAACATCAACTCATCTCCAAGTGTCGCCCTCTATGGGGACGCCCATTGGCGACTTACGAAGACGAAGGTCCTAACACCTGGACTGCCTTGAAGCCTTACGACATCTGTCAACAAGGGTGAACAGATTTAGTCCAGGTGTTAGGACCATTGACATTGGGCGTCCCCATAGAGAGAGACACTTGGAGATGAGTTGATGTTGCTATCACGCCCTTGACTGGGTTTCGTCGATACCATCCGATTGCTCTCTACAATTAGACCGCCAGGTTGTACTGACGAGTCTAGGCTAAAGACGGAACATGCATGTCTATAGCAGGTCTGATGCATAGTGGAGAGCATACACTTAATGTCTAATTCATTTCTGATATCGTGTCCTAGTTATTGCAAGAGGATATGTCAGAAGATACCAGTATGTCATTCTCCCCGAGTTTGACATCTTTAATTTTGGCCATTGGAGTTTCGAAAGGCAATTTTTATTATATTTCGGAAACCCTATTGGTCTCATTGACTTTCCTAGTTCATGAGTTTTGGGAGGAAGGCAGTACACATTTTTACAAGTTTTTATTTGACTTGCAATATATGTATGTATCTAAGTAACTAACTATGTTTGTTCGGTGGAATCTTGCAACTCAATTTTGAAGCAGATATCTTCAATATTGAGCTGAAATTTTGTATACACGTTCAGATTGGATGACAATGCATGGTTAGCTGTGTGACGTCATTCTAAATCCAATAAGGCGGAACACCCAAGATGATGGACTAGTTTTTTTTAATGCAAAGTAAAAAAAATTTTTTGAAAACAAGCTTCCATTTAAATGCGCTAAAAAGAATAAAGTAAGCTCTCCCTTTAAAACTTCTATTATCAAATTATAACGTCATTACTCAATGTATATATAAAAGTTTGTCAGCCGATGATTTTGAGATTGAATCGAAAGCGTTATACAATTTTATTTGTCAACCTAATTTTTATCTTAATATATCAGTTTTTTCATACTTTTACTAGTTTGCTATATTTCCGAGATTAAACACCATTATTTTCTGAAAATGGGCGTTTGTCCAGATCAAAGGTACTTGAACTCAAGTGATTTTGATCCAGCAGAGGAGTATAAAAAACTATTCAATAATAATAATTCATTACAATGATCGCTGTTTTCATAGGAAATGAGATAAGATCTTAAAAATTGTTACAAACAAAATTATTTTTATCGGTGTTTCATCTCAACTAATACAATTTCAACCACTCGCATGATAAAACCTTTTTAGTTAGATGATTCGTATTGATATTTCGATATAGCTAGCGAGATTAAAAAATAAGTGGTTATTGGAAATACTGGTTATATGGTAAAATGGGAGCAAGTTTCTATACTATACAGATTATAACAATTTCAAGAGGAAATTTACTGGATTTTAAGGTCGATGTGTATAGGCATGTATGTTCTCAGAGCGGTTTCTTGTAAAAAATCTTACTAACGATATAATGTATGGAGCTGCGCAACAATTTCGTGGACTATTCGCTAATGTACTTTGTTGAAACGTGTGAAACTAATGCCAAGGATAAAACCACTAAAAATTAGCAAATAGGGATTTCGAAACCACATCAGAGGATGTAAAGTTTTAACAATGGGATAGACGTCTGCGTGAAGGTCATAGTTTAAGTTGCCTCACATATTCATTGTAGATCGCATCCAGTACGTTTTTATATAAATATTGGGTTATAATGAAATTTAGGGCTTGCCACTTTTTCCTTAGAGAATTGATTCCCATTTCGACCTTATCCCCTCTATTATCCTTACAAATTCGTGATGAAAACGTACCATTTAGGAAGCTATCCGGGGATTTGGTGATCCAGATATTTTTAGAAGAATAAGCTTTATTTTGTAGGTCGTTGCTTTTTTTCTCATTAACGTATCATTTTTTTCTATAATAACTGCGACAGGACAAATCCTCCGAGTTCTTTATTATTATTTTGATGATAAAGACCAGAAGAATCGTAATCAGTCTTTATTTACGGGGTTTTGTCTTTGCAGCGTCGAATTGGACATCCAATTAGTCCTGCGCTCTGTGAACCTTTGCTCATCCTTTAGATGGGGATGACGAAACAGTGTGGAGGACTTAAACAGTCCTCAAAATTTTATACCAGTACGTCCAAGGTTATGGAGACTGTCTTTTTTATAGATAACCTCACGCAAAGGCAGAAAATCCATCACGCTCCATAAGCGCTGTGGAAGGATAAATTTCTATTCACTTTGACCTTGAATGAATGAATGAATGACCCAAGGCCATACTCAACTTTGCGAAAAGGGCTGGCCTTGGGAACTACAGCTGATAGAGGCGCAAAAGGGCCCGGCGGTGGCCTATGCACCGATGGTCCACATCGGATTGCCTCTCTCTCTATTCATTCATTCACTTTGCAAATCATAGAGAAAGGTTGGTTCTACGCTCGTGCGAAGACCTTTTTGCTATTTTTGATACAAAATTTTAGATCTTTTGGTGGCAAAAGTATTCCAAATATCAAGAATAGGGTTTCGCACGTGTATAGAGCCGTCTTTTCTCTATGATTTGTGACTCTAAAGTCATCGCATTCGATGTATCAGAAGCTTCCGATAGAGTGTAACATGAAAGACCTTTGATCAAGGTCAAGCCTATGGCAGTGGTTAGATAGCTTGTTTAGGGACCAATTCTAAATCGTGGCATTCATCCATCAGGACATGCTTCTGATGTATTTGCCATCAAGGCCGACGTTCCACAGGGATCTGTTCTTTCTCCAGCACTCTTCTTGATGTACATCAATAAAATCGCCTAATATCAGGCATAAGGGTATTGGATTCAGAACTGACAGACCTTAACGAACCTTTTGGAAACCCAAAGAACTAAGTAGACAAACTTGATCGGTGTAAAGTATACGCAATTAATCACAGTGACTGCTACAAATGGACTAGCTTTAAAGACCACTGAGCGCATTTAAGATCATCTGTATCATCTGACGTGTCCTTCTGACAGGTAACAAACATTGATAAATGATACTGTTGGTAGCACATGACATGCATGTGATAACAATAACTAGTTATAATCATTTAGTTGTAATATTTCTCTGACAAGATAGTTGGCAAAACAAGTGTCGCGTTTTTTAAAAGGTGGTATAGTGTTTGTAGTTGTTGCGCCAAGCGATCTTCTTGCTCTACTTCCACCTCGTCATGGATGACAAAGCACCTAGTTTGGTTAATCCAGACACCATCCCTGTATTTCCGAGGCTTCTATAATATAATTCACTACAGCTACACAACAGCCAGACTCATAAAGTAGAGTCAGTAGCGGGAACATGTCTTTGGTGGCCGACTGAAACAAATTACATTACAGAGAAGATAATCCCGTGGGACACGTTTCCAGGTCACGTTACCCCTATAAATAACCAACTGCGATGACGACTGGCTAGGAAATCGTCTTTGCAATCCAAGTTCGCACCGTCAAAAAGATGATGTAGTTGAGCCAGCGTCTAGTGCAGATAATTTAGAGGTGTATCTGAAATTGTGAAATGGGGATTGGAGAATGCTGGGACTTCCGATCGAAGTATACTTACTCTATATTGAAACAATATTCAATCATATCACCTTTAGATCTTCCAACCCCCCTTACCCTCCCCCCCCCCAGGCATATATATGTTGCGTTATCGGTGCATATAGGGCTAAAACAAATTATGTTATACCTTTTTGTCTATGTTTTATATATAAGAAATTATTTAAACAATTTGTAATAACTATTCATATTTTACTACACTGCTGATACCTAATTTTCCTAACCTATAACTCGAGACCAATGAAGTGGAACGTTGAGAGCTGGGAAATTTTATTTTTCAGCTAGAATGTATACCCAAAGGATTTAAGTAAATGCATTGAACGATATATAATTCACAGGTCTCATATTACGTGTATACACATAACAATTCAATTCTACATATTCTAGTATGGAAATAGAAAAACCTGCTTCCTCCTCGAGCTAGAAACAAGGTTCATTAAAGTCGCCAATATGGTAAACAATATGTGCCATGGGTATCAAATATTGACAAAATATTATAACTGCGTACTTTTGTCTGATTTAAATATATTCAGATGGTGAATGTACCAGAAGAGAATCTCCATTTCCTAGATGTTTTACAAAAAGAGTCCTTGCTGACCACAAAACAACGAGGTACTGTAAGACCTCTTCAATCGCAAATACTTTCCATTTAAATTAAGCCTAAGATTAAATGGAATTTAGTCAAATTGAACTAAATTATTTAATTTTTTCAGTAAGAGAGTAGAGGAATTTGATCAAATAATCACTTTTTTCAGGGAAATTACCCCAAAAAATGGATAGTTCATTTACTTTTTGAAATTGATAAAATCTCAATTTTTATCATTTTCCTACGACATACAGATATCAACTTTCTTATGCTTGCATTATCGAGGACCAAATAAATAAGTTATGAGCAAATTGAGCTAAGCTCTGTTTGATGTAATAATTGATTTATAAAAAATATTGGTCAGTTACTTGAATGACATTCAATGCACATATTTTACTTTGAAGTGTAACAGTCCAAGAACGGCCTTATATCAGATCCTTGAGGTACATCAAATATGAAGCCAAGGCCAGAATTCGCATCATAGCCAACCAGTTCCGTTTGTTGACGAAAAAGGATGCATAAATGCTTGGCCCAGACTAGCACTTTGAGACTATAAATAGAGCAAGCCTAAAATATTTTGGATATTTCCTACGTTAACGGAATTGCTTTGAATGATTCATTGATTGCTGCGTGATGTTTAAAATAAAGCTGCGAAACACCAACTTGATTCGATGAATTATTTAAAGCTGTAATCAAGTAACCCAGATCAATCATGCAGTGGTATTTGAATTGTAGCCTTCGATATGGCATTATTTGTCAAATCACGTTTGATTTCATTACCGTTGAAAGGCTAGATCAGGATTATAACAAGGAAGTACGATAGGATACATAATGTATGAATGATTTTACCTAGCTCCACTTCTGCCCGGTGTCGTCAATCAGATCTTGAGAGGTGGTGAAGTTGAAAATACAGTAATATTTATCTTCATGTGTCGCGTAAAGTGGTGCTGTCCATTGGCGTCTTTACGAAGTCAAAAGCCTTAACAAGTTAGACTTTGCTTAAAAGCGGTGATATGTGTATATCCTAACGAAATTTTACCCAAAAACATTGAAGAATTATTTAAGCTTATTTCTACGCGGGTGGAAACCTTCATATACTATCTAATATCGGCGGAGCTTTTTGCAGTTAGACTAAGTTGTATTTGTTTAAAATGTATGTACGCAAGCGAATATCCAGCAGCAAAGATTATATTTATTCAATTTTCAAGCTCTATAAGGATTTTTTTTTATTCTAATATTAATCATAAAGCAATGATGACACGTTTTTCTGTACGCCACTGATTAACCACAAATCAATATAACCTTAAGTTTACTCACCGATGAATGCGGATTAAGAACAGCGTATTTGTTGTAAAAATTGCACTGGCCACCCATATTTGAAGGTTTGAGTATTTATTCAAAAAACACACACACACATACAAAACTCAACAATAAAAGAATGAACTCTCATGCAGATTAAATAATTAAGTACTTAACACATAGTTTCAAAAATAAAACTCTTTTTCTTTCAGAGTCGCGTTTAAGATGTTCAATGTTAGTTTGTTGTTCTGTTGTATTTTTATTACTGTGATAATGTAGTATTACGCAAGAGTATGAAGATGGTTTAGTATAGTACAAAATAAATGTAAAAGTCGTCTTTAAAATAATTGTTTGTCTTGTTATAAATCAATTAATCGCAACATTGAAACATATATCTCATGTTAGAATACAGTGATAAATCAGATCTTCTTTTATCTTTTATCCCAATACCATTCTCCACAAATAGTTACATCATCGATTCCTTTGCGTGGGATAAAACAGAATCTATCAATAAAACCATCGAGTTTTTTCAGCTTCAGAGAAAGTGCTTGCTTACCTACCAAGAAATCACGCAACAAATCGTTTTTGATACATGACAGAGGTTTTCGCGATGTAAGATCATGGTATCGCAGGGGCGTTTCCAGAAAATTTTATTGACGGGGTTCAACAGAAAGAACTGACTCGTTCAAGTATGTTATTGAAAAATACATTGTATATTCATAAAATTTAATCAATAAATATATTTTCAGAGGCTCAGTTATAATAATGGTTAATAAGCAGAGTCTTTGGAACTGTGCTATAAATTATACTGTTATGCTTTGATATTGGATAACACTTGATATATCTAAAATTTTGTATCGAAAATTGAAAAAAGTGCTTCGCACGAGTATACAACCAACATATCTCTATCACTTTCATTCGTTTCATTAACTTGAAAAATGAGGGTTGGAAATGAAATGAATACCTATACAGAACGCCTTTTATTCTAGGTCCTCTAGTCCTCTAGTCCCCCCTCTTACAACCAAATCAGTATTTTTGTTAATTGTTGTGATGTGGGTTTCACCATCCAAATTCTTTTCGGTCAACTGAATAGACAATATTCTCGTCCATACTAATGTTGATCGGATTTTGGAAATATTGACCTAGGGGCTCCAAACCCCCAAGTTTCCCCTGCTACGCACCTATGTTATTGTATTTGCTATCAGACATGTGAACACGATGTTTCTACGATACCAGAATTAATTGATATTTCTTACAATGGTGGCGCCGCAAGTGGTAATTTCATTTGGAATAATTAATGAGTAGTTTGTTGTTTACAATGTTTACCCTCTTCAATTACCTTGATGCATCGGTAGTTTATTATATCATACGTTTCCACTGTAGTGTTTTACCTCACAACGGAAGAACAGCATATGATGTGCACTTAGTTAATTGAAGATTTAGTAACACAGTAAAATAGCAGCTCCTTAAAGCGTTCGCGCCATCTTCAGTTGCCTTGCTCTTGTGTGCCTACTAATTTATCTGAAAGTCTCTAATTGCGGGCGTCTCGTATAAAATGTCGTTTTGGTCATATATATGTTAATGAATAAGAATTAATCCAAAACAGTCGTACCTACTTCAAAATGTATGTAACTTAAGGAACCACTCAGTCCTATAATATAGACCAAATTGGATTATATTCATTCACTATTTAGGCAGATGTAAAGAATATTTCCTCATGGTTTTAGAGTTAAGTGGTATTTGTTCATGGTTTCTACTCAATAAACCGCTTGCTTCATTCCTCATAATACTTCCCTGTTCATTAGCGCGGGAAAGTCAAAGTAACAGCAAATACTGCTCTAACCTCAATTGGAAGTGGTACTACAACTTTAAAGCAAGTATGAACGCATTCGTGCAAGCACATACCGGAACATTCCGAATGCTTCTCTGATTTGATGATAAAATATTTAAATTATCACCAGTGCATCCGAATAGGGAAGTCATTCATAATGTTTAAATAGAGCACACGGTATAAATGGAGAGTTTATATTGTGCCTGATTGTAATGAACTACTTTATGTGAATAAGGTCAAATAAATGTCTGGATTTCGTTACGTATACTCTTATGCAGTGGTATGCGCCTTTTTGTCGATAGAAGAAAGAAAGTCAAAAGTTTATTTCACCGCTATGTGCATATTTTCATAGGTTTGAAACAAAATAACTCTTGGATTCATATGTTGTTCAAATTCTGACAGTTGATAATGGAATCGACCCTTTACCAGCACAATCTCCGAAACTGTCTAATATCCTTTACGAAAAACAACAGCAACTGGCAAAGCAAGATTGAGGTTATGTTGATCTCAATGCTAAAGATATATAAGTGAGGGAGACAGCAAGAACGATAGAAAGAGAAAGGAAACGCAGTGCTGCCGCTCCTTGCGTTATTGTGCTGGTATAAGAGTAAGGATGGTCTACTAACGTGGCTATTGGAAGACAAATTAAACTTCTCATAGTGTTACACCTGAAACGTATACTGCGATGATTGTCTGTCTGTTTTATCCAATGTTTCATACAGGCCAAAATACGAAATATGAAAGAGCCGAAACGTTAGTAAAGTTATTCCATCATACTGTGTCTCACTAGCATACGTTGGAGCGAATTTGAAAAAGAAGGTTGTTTTCCATTTTTAAGTATGTATGTTAGTACAGGAACCACTCACTCCTATAATATTGACTAAACATAATTTGTATTATAACCGTCCACTATTTAGACAGATGTAAAGAACATTTTTCCAGGGTGATAATGTACTCTTTTAGAGTTAAGTGGTGTTTGTTTATGTTTTCGACTCATCTGTAACTGGTACACCATATGTAATTTGATCATTTTGTAAAAACCTACTTCGTTTGCGTCGATATTCATATGTGAGCAAAACATAAAGTGTCACGCAGTGACACTCTTGAGTGCAGATGCAAGCAAAAGATCCGTTTCTGTCTCATCCAAAATTTAAGGATGCTTTTATTGGGTATCCAGATTCCTGGATGGATGGATGGATGTACAGTAGTGAACAGGCATTCAACATAAAAGTGACAAACAGAAACAGGAATTGTCAAATTCCACATATCCGGATTGAAGCTAAGAATTGGACCGCTCGTTCCGGGGCCCAGATGTTCCGGAGATTGGGGCACGCGTGTAACGGCTACGCGGAGTTGCCACGTCTACGCGATTTTTCCTCGGATCTCGGAATAATAACATGATTTTGCATGAACACTTCTTGTCAATTATTGCAATAACTGATGGGAGAAAACCAGAGACGTGTATTCAGTGGAAAGAATTGTTTCTTACCATTCAACCTTCTTTCCAGATTAACCAATGAATCGAATAAAAACAGGCGTCAAGTAGGTTGATGCAATGACATCAGTTTAGAAATGAGACTGAGACAAGTAAATCAATAAATCTCCGTCAGTTAGATATTGATTTGCTCGAGCTATTTCATTCTTTCAATATATTAATGACAAGATATTTCAAGAGTAATTTAGTATATAGAAGTATGAATATATGGAAAATTATAGTAGTGTAGCTATGAAAATTCAGTACAAAAGATCAATTATTTCATTGACTATGGTTTCGCAGATATCTTTGAAACTCTGAGGTTTCCATAAAATAGATTGAAAACATGAAATAGCTGAAGGAATAGAATATCTTAAGGCATGCAATATTGTGAGGACATTTTGACGGCGATGGTTAAGATTTTCTATTTTCTATGATCGTCATAAAAATACTTACCCTAAGACATGCAAAAAAGGATTTTATAGAACAATTACTAGACAAGATGGATAGAATGCTAGATTTGAGAAGTCTAGTTTTGTATCTATGATACGCCTTACTTAGCTAGTTGACAAGTAACCTCGATAGTTTTTGAAAACAGTCAATTTCGACAGTTGAAGATGATTTAAATATTAAACCGAAACGCTTCACAAAAACTGTGTTAGCGTTATTTGTGAAACCTTGTGTTTGAATTATACAATTTTATCTGAATGATGCATAGTTTCACCAAGTGAGAGCATCAATCTAAATGTTGCCTTAACCAGCAGAATACGGTATCTCTCCCCGCTATGAAAAATCATGAATGGCTGGGTGAATCCTCTTGACTCCATTTTTTCACTAATGCATCTACCCCTTCCCATAACAAAGATACAATATTACGTTGTATTTGATTACATGAATGCATGATACAAAATTTATAAATATAGTGAGAATTCGTTCACGATGTTTTGAACGTAGTTTGTCCTAGCCAACATGAAAACGCGTGAAACTCCCAAACGCTCTCATCTCCTAATCCCAGCAACATCGCTGCGATTTACGTCAGCAGGAGGTTGGGCGGCTCAACATTGGAAGCGATCGATAAACGTGTAAGGGCGGCACGCGGAAAATTCTGGCGGCTTAAAGGGGGATCGAAAGGGATACGCTTTTTTTAACACGCTTACGTTAGCTGCAACTGAATCTTATGTAACCGAATCGTTCACCGTAATTCTCATACGTACTCAAACAACACCCTGTATATATGACTATACTATACAGGTTGTTCGAAAAGTTTTGTAACGGTCGTATACCGTATAAAATAGACAAGGTATCGAAAAAAGTTTGGAACAAGAGATTTAGGATTTCTAAATGTCTACTAGGCTGATAAAAATTTAATTACACATAGTTGGCCATGAAATTGAAGCGCACCCCAGTTGCATTTCTTTAATAGAATGCCCTGTATATTATTGGATATTGTAATTCTTTATTCAATGATAAGCTAAAATTGGTAGCTGAATTCAACCGTTTCCGAGTTATCAACTTTCAAAAATGATGAATTCACCGTTGAAAAGAAAGAAGAAAAGAACTATGACATTTGGCGTTGGCCGCAAATCGAAACATCCAAATAAATCACTTTATTTTAACATGACATGTTTGCTATGTAAGGTGATATTTCTCGTCAACGGGTTACCTTGGTCCTAGTGTTTTGAAGATTCCAATGGGCAGCGCCACTGTGCGCGACGCTTGGAGATGAATGTTTATGTCGTTTGTGGTTGTAAACGTAATATGAGGTATAAAAGTTTGATTAAAACTTTCGAGATAATCCTGCACGCCTCTGGTGGCGAGCTTCAGTGTAAGATCGGGCGTTGTAAGGGCGGCCTGTGGCCCAACGTGGCAACCCTGGCACGGGTGTCGCTCGCGCTCGGCAGAAGTGTGACAAGTTCCGAAAGTAGGTCGCACCCAAACATTCCCGTAGGATGAAAGCGGGGGCGCGAATCGTGATGAGAGAGGGATGGAGAGTGGTAGGGGGTGGAAGCTGCCGTCTATAGGGTTCTGTTCTGACGCGCTGCTCGCTGAGGGAGGCTGAGCTTACGGACTGCCGCCCCAATTGACGCAATCGAGATTGCTATGACGTCAAACTCGGATCGGGTCTTTTGCGACCGAAAACGTTACTGTAAACATGGAGTCAAGTAGATTGACCACCGACTATAAAACTATATATACTCGTACGCTGCCTTTCATTGATAGATTCACGTTTTCCTAATAGTCCAGTATTTTGAGCTCAGAAACTGACTATAACTACAAACAATTCAAAACTTTCGCTTAAAGTTTTGTTCAGTAGGAGTAGTAATGATAAAGATTTGCACAACTCAACACAACGATCTAATTTCAAATTTGTTAAAACTATCTTACGTTCGCTATTGAACATTTGTTCCGCCTCACTAGAATTTACTTATTCTGCCGTTTCTTAATTGCGCTGAGTGCTCCTTCAATCTAGTTCTAATTAATCTCCTAGTTTGTCCTGTGTAACATTTGTTACAGTCACTACAATTGATGTAACTTCTAAAACTTAATTGTGTATACTCAACCAACCTTTCCTAAGTCCTCAATAGACTGTGACCCAGTTTGGTTGAGTATGCTTTGCGGAAACATCTAGTCACTGTTCTCCAAACCTACAGATGCACCATAAGTTTTAATGCAGGTTTCCTTATGGAAAACTACTTGGATCCCTAATATTAATGGAATATTAATGTTAAATTTTGCTCAACTATCAAGGACCGATGACAATGTGATAGAAGTGATACGAATTAACATTATGATGAAATTTTTTACCACTTCTAGAAGCAATATGCTTAAAATGTGATAATACGAATGACATGTAATGTTTTATTCTCATATGAAAAATCAAGGAAAGGATCCAGTATAGCATAGGCATCAAAATGGACAGCATTATCGTTTACCACTGTTAGACATAATAAATCCCCTCATATCCACGTGTCATCCTCTATGGGGACGCCCATTGGCAACTTACTAAGTCAATGGTACTAATACCGATTAAAGCTAGACTGCGAGGCTATTCTGATCAGTCTAGGCTAAAGACGAAACATGATGTTTATAGCAGGTCGGATGCATAGTGGAGAACGTACGAGTACACATAATAAATCCCATTATGCAGCATTTGTTTCACATCTTATTGTTGACTTAATTTGTTAAAAATAAATATAACCCGAAATATATCATTTACTTTATGATAACCTTGTATATTCACAAGCAGATTTCCATAGAACCTTGACCGTAGACCTCGCCAAGTAGGCGAATTGCGTAGCAAGAAAATGGAAAGGTTACGTTGCAGACGAAGGATAAAGGGAGTAAGGGTTGCTTTTTATTCCTTTCCAAGGTTGCTTGGAATGACAACTGGATGGAATTCTGTTTTGCAGACATCTTAGATAATATGTATTTCATTCGTAATTTCAAGAGACCACAAAATTATTATACAGGGTGTCATCCATCTGTATCTCACAAGATATACCTAGTAGAAAAAAAATTCTAATACAAATGTTGTTTGGTTGTTCAAAGCGCATATCCTAAAAAAGTTTAGGAATATTTAGGAAGGGGGGGGGGGGGGGTTAAGAAATGATTGCAGATCTTCACTAGATCGCCTTGGGTCTTTGAGAATAAGTCAGCTCCAATAGAAGTTGGCGGAAACCAAAAGATGGTCGCAACTTTTTCGAAATTATTGGATATGTTTCCATAATTATACAACTTTTGAATCAAAAAGTTTCTTGTTTTGACTAGAAATATGAAATAGCAATGAAAATTTCACTCTCATAACTATATTGTTTCCTTCCGAACTTGCAGATAAATTTTGTTATGCCCTGTAAGAGTATCGTTACCCGAAGCAACATTCCTTGTCAGAAATTTGAAAATTGTGGGGCGAGATAAGTAAATTAGCTTTACACTTGTTAACTTTTGAATTTAAAAGGACGCAGAAAAGTTGGCGGTTAAGAATTGAATTATTCCACTCTGCGGGTTTGTTCATAAGGGAAATACGTTTATGGAAGGAGATTGCTTTTGATGGATGGTGGTGATAATGGAGATTTTTATTGCTCAAGCCCATTGTATTGTGGTTGTGTTTCGCCTCTCACTGCATTTCAATTACGCTAGTCATCTTAAATGAAACAAAAGAGAAGTTCGTGAAAAGTCAGGAAAGTTTCGATTTTTACCAACTGCATAAAACCAAGTTTGCAGCTTCGAAAGATTTGTACTGGCTGCGTGGTGGTTTCTCAGTTTTTTCATCAGCTTTCAGGTTATTCCTGAAGTGAAGGATCCTACATGCAAATATGATAACCTTACAAAAAAAATATGGAATACTTAATAGAATAGAGAAGAAATTTGGAATGGAGCTTATTCGCAATTTACATACACTTATATAAGACTCTCACAACAGTCACAATCCCAACTTTTTAACAGCTCATTTCACTCATCCTGAGGGATAAAAATAAAATCCAATCGAAAATAGTATGCGAGGAAACAGACATAAAATAGGAGACGCGTCTTACTGAATTGCAATTGACGAAGATGGCGATTTGAAATAAATGAATTACTTGGAGCGAATAGAGGTGTACTTGGGAAGCAGCGTATATTTCCGATCCCAGACTATCATATTGTTAGTCGAGGTTCTGAAGTATCAAGATGTTTGTATTATTGATCGAAGTAAAAATGGGGTTCCGTTGGAAAATATATCTAATATTCTTGCTAAAAAATATGCAATTCTTGTTAGAAAAGTATTGAAATCTTAGTTTTGAAGAAAATTATATTTTTCTACTGCGTGTATTTCTTTATACTGATCTCACAAAAATTCAGTTGGCGACACTGTTCGTATCACTAGAACATGTAAATAAATCTATAAATACATTTCACAATGTCGACTATAAAACTGAACCAATCACGTTACTATAGTTTTCATAGTAATTTTAAATTAATGTCACTGTTAAGGTCTTCCCCGCACCATAAAAAATGGTATTACGAAACATGTATGAAACGGAAGCATAAAATTTATAAACGAATTACGTAACATCAACCTACGTCGATAAAATATTATGAAATAAGACCTCCTGCACATATAGATTTATTACGTTTTGTTTCTTATTTTCCACAATTTGTTCGAATTATTGTGCAGTATTTCATGCACATGCGATAAGATATATTTATTATTTTGTTTGAAAACCTTTGATTGGTGTACCATGGTGAAGTCGAGCTGCTTTGAGGTTTGTATGGTTAATAGCCCGGTCAATCAGTCATACAGTAAACAATTATTAAGGCGGGAATACAAATGCCAGCAAAAAGCATTGTTAGTGCCCAGTAACTTGTCTTTGGTTACCGAAAATATAAAAGCTAGCCAATAAGCCCAGCAACGATGGCCAATATGGTTTCCGCAAGCAAAGATCTTCTGGCCTACGTTACACATAATTATGTGGAGCAGCGCAAATGAGCTTCATGGAGAGTCTCAAGTCGTTGTGCTTGATATATCGAGAGCTTCCATTAGGGTGGAGCAGTTTTGATCAAGCTTACCTCCTATGGACTGCCACCGGGTCTATGCCACTAGTTGGATGGTTTTCTCAGGGATTGCTCTTTATTTGTTGATTCATACCACTGCACTGGTGATGTATTAACTTACACTATGTTTTTGTATTGTTTCAGAAGACGTACCTCAATATAGAAAACCACAAGTTAGTGAAAGAAAAATCTCATTATAACCATCGCACCGAAAAAACAGCGCGCGACAGAAGGAGATTTAGATGTGTTAACCAAGCCTTTCAACGCGAATCGTTACTGAGCATTCACCAAAATCGACCCAAGATGCATATTGAGGTGCAAGTAGCCCTTAATTTCGTGATATCGTACCTGTACAACAAACTGCCCAGGCGGAGGGTCAACATTTTCGGCGAAGAACTGGAAAAAGCGTTAAAAGACAAATTTCAGGTGAGTCCCATACGTACAACTTTTGTTAGCTCTTATAATTTTCACTTCAAGACGTCTGGTTAATTTGAAAATTTGCATTTTGTATGACTAATAGGTCAGAACGACCTCGCTATTGAGTAGTCGGTTCTTCCTGGATTGGGGATAAACACAATCCTCGCTGCTTTCCAGGAGAGAAGATACCGTAGCAACACGTCTAGGCTCTTTTGTAACCGCGCTGACAAAATACTGTCAGGTCCGGGGGACTTGAAAGGACTAAACTCCGTCAGACTCTCTTAAGATAGTCCAGGTGCCGTCCTCTTTCCTAAAAGAACTAATTGGATGTCTCTTCTCGTAGCTGAGCATTTTCATTACTCTGACGGAGTCAGAGAGGTACTCCAGCGCCCCGTAGTAGCTCTCTCTCACTACTGCGTAGTTTTTTCTTGCCTCTTCCTTCTTTGAAGATCTCCCAGGAATATTCATCTCCTTACTTCAGTGCCCTATTAAGGGCCCATCTAGACTCTCTTTGCAGCTTAGAAAGCACTCCAGACCACCAGGGGACTTTTTCTTGCGCTGACGTCCTCAAAGGGCATGTTGCATCGAATGCTGTGCGTAAGGTATTCTCCAAATTGGACGGACCATGGGGCGCTCCATTCTTGGCCAGCAGGAACCCCAGACTTCAATTTATTGGAATTATTTTCTTGTAGTACTTGAAAAATCTAGTTTATGAAGAATAAATCAATACACAGGACGAACATTTGCTACGTACTACGAATCTATTAAACGTAACAAAACATATCATGAATAATACTTGTTACAGGGCCACTGGTACCCGGACAAACCGTTCCGTGGTTCGGCCTTCCGGTGTCTGAAGACGGGCTCACCGGTGGACCGCGTCCTGGAGCGAGCGGCCAGGGAGAGTGGAGTTCCTGTAGAAGACGTGCTCGAGAACCTGCCCCGAGAGTTGGCTGTCTGGGTGGATCCCGGCGAGGTGAGCTATCGGATCGGCGAGAAGGGGCTAGTGAAGGTGTTGTACAGCGAGAAGGCGGTGGCAGCTGCAGCCGCCGCTGGGGCCCAGGGCCTTGTCGGATTGGCCCCCGAACCGTGCCAGAGGCAGCAGCGGCCTGACGATTTGCTGCAGGAGGACAGGGAGGTAAGGACATATCGGATACATGATTTATATATTATCTACTGGAATATTCGTAAATAAGCAACATTAAAACTCACCATTATAAAATTATTCGAATTAAGTTGAAGTTTCCATAGCTTTTCTGGTAAATGGTTACTATTTACACATACAGGATTCTGCCCTGACAGTATCTGGTTAATGCTTTTCCAGACCTGATAGATTACATAAATTGACTTAGCTACTCAAGGGCAAAGGACCCACGGACTGCCCTGACAAGACATGACGAATATTAGTAGGAGTCTGTTTTTCGGAATTACCTATTGAGTTTTCTGAATTTGTTTTACTGTTTCAGGTGACAAAGACCTTCAACCCGGAAGCTCAATGCTTCCGGCCGATTGATAGCGTGAGCGGAGCCCTGAGCGCCCTCTCCCTCTCCCCGGGCAGCAAACCCATGTTTCCCGCGGCCGCCGTGACACCTCCAGCTGCGCCTAGTCCGACGCCATTCAAGGCTGCTTCTCCGGCTCCGGCGCTGCCCGGGGCGGCCCCCGTGCCGCCCACTCCTGGGGCCCCCTCGCAGGCTCCATTCATCCCACGGTCCACGCAACCGCTCACCTTCACTACGGCCACCTTCGCGCAGACCAAGTTCGGTAGCACCAAGCTCAAGACCAGCAGCAAAAGGGCCAATCGGTAAGTGCCATTGACATATTGGATTATTTTAATTATTAATTTATTACCGTACAAATGAATAATAATAGTAATTTAATAAAATATGGAAAAACCATCCCAAAAAGGAAATAGTAAATGTGAAACGTTCGCCAATATGGACAAAGACGAAACGTACAAGTATCTGGGCTTTTATCAAAACACAAACAAATACCACACACAAATCAAAGAACAATTGAAAAAAGAATTCAAAACCCGTTTCAGCCCACGATTTTGCGCTCTGGTGCGCGCTTTGATTGCCCTGCCCTAACTACGACCTGGCTTACGCCTAAGAAAAAGCTCATTTCGATTTATTCTCTGTTATGCGGAGTGTATACGGTTAATTCAGACTGTCTAAGGTGGGTAATACCGGCTCTACCACGCCCTTTATAATCACCTTCAGTTCGCACCCATCTTGAAGACGCCCATGGTCTTTCATCGTCTCTAATTGTACATGAATGCAAAACGCGCATTTATATCTTGACCTTGTCGTTTATTATTATGAATTATTGTCCCAGTTAATAAATACGTGGCTAATTTCATTTGCGAATACGAGACTTGTGTATGTTTGTGTACACATCCAGTTAGAGATGCTGCCTACTGCTGACGTATTAAGGTCGTTCCATTCTGATGATACAGTTTGGACCGGTTCGAGTGTCGCTATGCTGTATTTTTAGGATAGTGAAATACTCGCATTACGATTCATTACGTATTTTTCTTTACTTATAGTAGGAGAGCTCAATAGGGGATTTTGGGATTTACTCAACGGTAAATACCTTGCACTTGTTGAGTACCTCCACTATATCCAAGCCCTCTATATAAAGTCGTAGGTCTAGGGCAGTCGATCAGAACAGCATGTCATATTGAGGTGCGATAATATCTGACGACTTGAGGTGACGGCCGGAGTAACATTTAAGTTTAGCGTCAAAGAGCTGCATTGAAGCATGGTGTATTCCCCATTCCGCGCCTCTCTTCCTTTCCTCTATCTCTCACTCTCTCGCACCGTCCCGACACTATACTCCAAATCCTAATTCATGATAATTTGATAATATACTTTCCGTCAGCCAACACACCATCACAGCTGATCACAGCATTCGTGGTGATACGTACAAAAACTCTTGCTTATTTTGTTTGTCTGTTAAGTTCTGTGAATTATCTGAATTTAATATCTGCTAAGATGATGATGAAGATGATTAACAATATTATGAAGTGTTTATTTTGTGGACAGAGTTGATGTTGCTATCACACCCTTGACTGGGTTATGTATATACCAACCGATTGCTCTCTATAGTTATACTGCCAGGCTATACTTACGAGTCTAGGCTAAAGACGAAACATGCATGTTGTCTATAGCAGTTCTTTTGCATAGTGGAGAGCATACACTCAATTTATCAGAGAGACTATAGAAAACTTTCTTAAAAGCTTCAGCAATATATTTTATTTTAATTTGCATATGGGTGCTACATTCGGGTTCACTTAACATGTGACTGTTTTTTTCTTCGATTTTTGAAAGCCTGTAGACTGTTTTTTCGTGATGTACATATATGGCATGAAACATCAGTAAAACACAATATCTCGTATTCATTTTTTTTCGGGATTAAAATACATCCCTCCATTGGCATTGGAAATTATATCATTATTGAGTTTACGCTCCAAAATGTTTGCCTTGCCCTGGTGCGCAATATAGTGTCCGTAAATAATACCGACATATTTTATATTAAAAAAGATTGAATAAAGCGTGTTGGTACTTAACATCATTATTACAGTGCCACAAAAAAACTCATTTATCTCCCTATAGTGACACATCCTATATAGCTTTAACGAAAAGCCAGAGAAATGAAAAGCACATAAAAACTCTAATATCTTCGGCCTTGGAATATATTGCCATTAAATATACATTCCATTCATTCCTTTATCGTTGCTTCTTCTGTATACTAATTTTCCACTTCATGTCAAAGCCGCCAAAAAAATATAACAAAGAAGGTTTGTGAAGTTACATATACGTTTCTGAAGTTCACATGGAAGAAGTTTAATTATGTTTATAATAGGCCAGTTGCATTGTGAAACCTTGATTAAAATAAATCAAACCTATTTTTTAAGGCGTGTTGGTAACAGGGTAGTTAACAGGAACAAAAACAGCTTTCCAAACTTTATGTTATCAGAGTGTCTAAACCTCATTCAACCCCTGCTGGCATTTAGCAGAGGCCCGTTGATTGGGCATATAACAAACTGGCGAAAGCATAGTTGGAGAGAGATGATTGCAGACAGTCCAAGAGGTTCAAAGCAGGCCCCTACAAACGTAGGTAGCTATGGATATTGAACAGGAGGACGAGACCTCGTTCCACTTCCTGGGAGAGTAACAGCGGTCTTAGGGCTGAGGTGTTCGGCGCAGCAGAGTTTGACAGGGAAGAGAGCTATTCTGCGAAATGGTCTGAAATCATGACCTCCATTAAAAGGTCTGGAAGGTTCGGCACTAAGGAATTACCCTTGCCCTAATTTTAGTGATGGTCCTTGTGGTCGGCAAAAAGGGCCAAAAGTGGCCTACTTGACAGGCTTTGCCTCCCCAATACTACTACTTAACCTCATTCTTGCATGTTTCACACTAGTTAGTGGTCAATTGAAAAGTGATGGGCAAATATTTTGGATGATGTGATTTTACACTTTGGTTTTAACTTTCCACCTAAAGAGGCGGGAAAGTAATTTATTCGCGAAATATTTCGAATTTTAGATATTGTGTTTTCTTGACATATACATCCGTCAGTCTGTCTGTCTTGTCTGTACTCTGGCCGCTCTATAACTCAAAAGGCACTTTTTAGATATTGATGAAACGTCAATATGAGGTTTCTAGCCTGACTAGGATGAAAAATATTTGTAGTTTCAGAAAACAGAAGAAATTAAAATCGCCCAAACTTCGTTTCCTGACGTGGGAGGGGTGGTCTTAAAAAAAGTTGATGTAGGTAAACGACTTTTTCTATAATAAAATGTTGATCCCGGTAGTACTTCGTAGTTTCTGATATATCGATCCAGTGGCAGCGGAGTAAGACTTAAGCTACGTATCCATATATAACGCGCGATACATCCCATCTACCGTTCAAGGGATACTGACGAACGTTTGTATTAGAAACGTCCCCCAATGTTGTCAACCATACGATTTAAGCCGTATTTGTACGATTTTTTTGCTGTTTTTAAGGCTTACTCTTAAGCTGATCGTACGTAATAATAAAAAAAAATTCAAGATATCAGCTGAAACTGAAAACACTCAAAGTAATACATTCTAGTATAGAAGAGGATTCCTGTTTTTTGCTCTTTAGGTTTTGATCCACGGGTAAGTCGGATAAAATGTTCGGAGGTGTTTTTTTTCTTCGGGTTTCTAGGAAGGGTGTAGCATTTTTTCTTTATGCTCTTTAAGTTTCTTAGAGGGATGAATGTCTTTGACCGATCTTTTTATCAAATAAATTGCTGATATATAATTTTTCTGCACAATTTGCACGATTTCTAGAAGAAAAAAATTAGCAACACTGGCCTCGACAGCTTCCAATGTGAAGTACATACGCGGCCATAACGAATATGTGCTGACAAGTCAGCATACCGATGTATGTGTATCGTGGCTAAGGCCATGAGTTGTTGCGCTCTTTGCATATTGGCTGCAGACATTTCAACATAACGTGATAGGAAATATAAAGCGATTTATTTGGAAAATGAATCTTGTTGTAGGATGTCACCGACCGAGTTCTCCAACTACATCAAGCAGCGCGCGATGCAGCAACAACTGCACCAGCAGCAACAGCAACAGCAGCAGGTGGCGGCCGCAGCTGCCGCCGCCGCTCAGGCCGCCGTCCAGGCCGCCTCCCACCAGCAGCACTCCCCCGCCGGGCGGGCGCTCTCTCCCGACCCTTCGGCCGCTTACTACTTCCCGCTGGGGCATCACTACCCGCCGCCCTTCCCACCACGCGCCGCAACTGCTGGCTTCGACTCGTCGCCGTTGCTGCCCTTCGAACCGTCGCCGCCCTTCTATCCTGGCGCCGGTGAGTGCATCTTAAGTTAAATATATACAGGGTGTTCAACAGTTTTCAGTACAATCCTAATAGATTTAGTACAATCGCATTTCATAATTCATCACTTTGTCTCGAACCTCGAGACGAGACAGCTCGAAATATTATATTGATGAAACGCTTAATACGAATGATAATAACTTTTGAATTTTTAAAATTCTTTTTGACTTACGAATTGACGGTTGGTCGTTGTGTAGCTAATATGTACTTCCATGGAATTCAGCCAAAAACAGTTGAATTGCGATGTCACCAATCAAAATGCCGTAGCAAGGGCAAATAAATACCTACGTTTTCTTTTACATTCGCTTGATTCCATACATTTCCTTATTGTGCTTCCTTATGTATAATCTACCAACTGCCACTGGTGCGCTTCTGCATTTCAATATTTTGAGTATATTCTTCATATTTAAAAAAACTACATAGAACGCGTTTACAAAGTAGGGTGCTTCAAAGCACCTGTATTATCATTTTAGCTTATTCCAATTTCAAGAGCTTATAACTAATTTGATTTTTAACAGCTTCAAACAAAAATTTTTGTGTTCAACAGAAAAACTGGATTACACATTAATACATTATCTAAATTCAATCTCCAAGTCGATTAAGTATTTTCTTTTATTCTAATATTTATCATAAAACAATAATGACGTGTTTAATATAACCTTAAATTTACTTACTCATAAAACATTAATTCCGGATTTTAAAGAGAGACTGCTTGCAAAACTTCCATTGGCGAACCACAGAACTATACAATAAACAGATGAACTGACATGAATGGTGACTTGAAACCATTGACGAAGAACACGAGAAGTTCAAGGTTTTTATAACTATCTTTCGTATTTAATCACGATTTTGAAGGTATGGCGATTGACAGTTGGCGCCAGTCGTGCTGCCAACCCATGTGAAGTTCCCGATACCCTAATATATTCTTGATATATGGTAACTTTTTGAATTAAAAAGAATTGCTCAGTTCATATTATGAGATTATACATATAGATTCACTAAAATTACAAAACCGATAGAATATTTGCTGGATCGATAATGCTTCAACGGTATCTCTCTTGTTTCCAGGCATGGGTGGACCTCAGCCAACTCCGAATGGTCCTCAAGCGGGAGGTCCGGCACCTTCGGGAGGTCAGGATAAGCTGGATAACAACTGGCCGTACTCTGGGCAGTACCAACACCTGTTGGTCGCCAACTAAACGGGAACCGGCGGAAGCTACGCTGCACTGTACTTTCATGGTACTGTGATTCTCTGCTAGAGATGAAGAACAGGGAGGTAGACCTTAGTGAGATGTCGTTACGTGGACGTATATAGAGGGATATATCTGATGTTTGAACGGGAAAGCGATATAATCAGCCGTATGAACTTGATTTAAAAAAAAATCTGAATATTTTCAGCGAATGGAGGAAAAAGCACCCTGAAAAATACAAATTGCATTCTTGTTTTTTTCAGTGGATCCAAATCAGTAATGATATCTCTGATTTAAATGGATTTCAAAGAATATCGTACTCGGTGATATTCTACAGATAAATTATATTTAAATATGCTTATCTCAGTGTGCTTGGTTAGCATTATTAATTCAAACATCAGAATTGAGTGACTTCAATATTTAATTTGGTATTTTCACAGTTCCTATTTCTTTTTTAATTTTGTACTAAGTGAATCACGCTAGGGGGTTGCCGTTCATTTCTAATGAATTGTATATAAATAGTGTAAAGTTCTTAATGGATATATTTATAAAGAAAATAAAACTTCCATTTTCTGGAGTAGTTAGGATCTCTCTAATATTTAAATTATTTGTAAATACGACTTTTTTATAATTTTTATATTTTTGTAGCGGAAATCTTATTTTAATATTTGAATACTTAACGCACTTTTAAAACGATCTTAAAAGTATAATCGATTAATATCGCATGTTAGTGAAACGTTTTTTAACGCAAATTTCTAGATACATAATCCTTAAAGCTAAATGTATTAGGACAGAAACGTAACACTTTTATTCTTGTAATTATAACATTATTAGATGAAAATGTTCGATATTTTTTTAGACACTCTGTGTATATTAGTTGAAAATCTATAAATATATATTTTTCCATGGAAAAAAGTTTGTAAATACTTATATTTTGCACTCTAAGGGCGGGTTACGGTTTAAACAGTTTAAGTTATTCAAAAGTCCACGTAACGACACATAATCCACATCACACCATTCTATAAACATATATTTCGAAATCCTCCACAACTCTGAGAACTGTACCAAGAAAGCTCAATCTTGTCTTATTCAAACAAAACAGCTAGTTATTCATAGTTTCACCCAAATACTGGCTAGTAAAAATTGCATCACAATAAAGTTTGTGAGTAGATCGCCAAACATTTCTAAACGCAATTTCTGACATTATATCAACAACTACTAGGTTTATTGACCATCCTTAAAAACTAGGTTATAACTTGAGACAAGATTAAACTTCCCTAGTGTGAAACCAGTTCTAGAGGGCCGCGCTTCTCGTAGACGTAACCAAAAAAAACATAAATTATCTTATATATTATAAGAAAACCCAGCTTGATACTTTAGATTTTTATAATTCGTAGTTAACTAGATAATAGATGTTTCTTACTTTGTATATGGTGTTTACAGTATTCTTGTAGTCTAGAGTGTTTTTCCTAAATTTTTTATATTGTATGTATTTTTTTATTTTTGTATGGAAAAGCTCAAGATGTCATCTAGTCCCATTCGTAACAAGTACACATTTTTAATAAGTGTTGGCATATCATGTCGGGTCCTAACCAAAACAAATGATTAATAAGAGAGAAATATTATATCCTCGTCGACACAAACTCAGTTTAGCTCTTCCCAAACATACAAGGTGTTTCGACAGTGTATGTCAGTAATTTCTTGTTAAAATAATTACATCTACTGTTTAAAAACATATAAACAATTCCAGACCTTTACTAATCATAATCTAGTTTTGGAAGTCAGTTGTAAGTGCCTTCTTACTATTACTGAGTTCTGTCATTTTATTGGAACTAAATACTTACAACACGCTTGAAAATTTCAATCAGACACCTTTTTTAGGGTCTTTGTTCCTAAGGTAGATATACAAAGCGGGTTCTAGCATCTACTTCTATCAAAACAAAACAGATTTGCGTTTCTGTTTCCGAATTGTTAGTGTTGCAATTATTGCTGAGGGTGTTATTTTTTATTGCTTTACACACAAAAAGATATGTGTGCATGATTTTTTCCATCAATTTGAATGTGTTTTGAATTTTGGCAAGAATCCTCTTCTCTGACATACGATTTTGAAATACGTCGTATGAATTTACGCAATAATATTGATCTGTTATATAGATACTGAATTTGTGATATTCCAGTTAGTCATATTCATAGCTAACTTTCTATAATATTAAATAAATTTTAGTATAGCTCCGATCTCTTTAGAGATATGATATAAACTGTAAACACTATTTTTATGAATCAAAGGTGGTTCTAAACCCTGGACATTATTATGATTTTTTACTTATATATTGCTGTCATTGAATCATTGTCAACACACGATATTGTTCAGGGTTCGTATGTAGAATAGTAGACACTGTTTTTAGTTCCCCACTTTTTGTTTTCTCACATCAGGTGACCTAAAATTGAAACGCAATTATTGAACACTAAGATTTATTCAGATCAAAATCCGTCAATAAATGTTCTGCAAATGTTTTAGGAGAAAAGGTTCTGGAAGGAATGATGCCAATAAGTGTTTACGAAGAACAAGGGATGTCGCTGTAAATCAGTTCACCCTTGTTGACAGATGTCTTGTCTGGCAGAGTCCAAGTTAATAGGACCTTTGTTTCGTGAATATGCCAATGGACAGCGCCACTTGACGCGAGATAAATGCAACTATTACACCCTTACCTGGCTTTGACGTATACTAGCCAGTTGCTTTGTACAGTCAGAGCGCTGGTGTACTGACGAGTCTAGGATAAAGACGATAGCAGGCCAAATAGCTTCAAAGCGATCTTTTTGCAAATTATATCATTTGATGTCAGTTGACATTTTAGGTCACCTCGTATATTTTCAGTTGCTAAAGTGATTGGAGTAGGGCTTGTGTGGACGTGGACACTGTACACTCAGTATTGCATGTAATTGCAACCCAAAATGGGTCCTAGATGCTTCCTTTTTCTTAGATTTTTAAGATTTAACGTGCTATTTTTTACTGCTTGATTTTTTGTTACGTTTTTCACTGATGTTTATTTTTTATTTGTATAAAATTGTTGACTTTAATATAATATATATTTTGTTAAGAGCCAATAGTTTGATTGCACTTTGGTGTGTATGATTAGTTTCAGCGTACCTGACTTGTTACTATATCATTATAGGTGGATTTTCGCTACTCAGTACTAGCTAATGATTTATTATAAACGTTAGTATATCATTCTTTCAACGAAAAATCAAAATTCTACTTGAAAACGCTTATTCATCCAAACATTCACATTTTACAATTTCCACACATTCTTCAAATCTGGCAAGTTCTACAAATGAACCATATATAAATATTATCTTTGCATGAAAATCAATAATTTCATAACATCTCGAAGTATTTAATGCTATTTACATAAATGTCCTTCATTGTATGTCAAACCCAGAAAAATTTTAAGACACAAGAAATATGGGAGTCATTAACTAACAGACTTGTGTATTGATAAAAAAATATATGTGCACTACGAATTTACGCCTGAATCTAACCGTGGCCTCTCGATTTTCAAGCAGCCATTACCGGATGTGAACACAGCACAGAGTGGCGTTTTTAGATCTTTGCTCAATGTCGTTTATTTCCAACCAGAATAATCGATTTCGACGTCAAATAATTGAGGAATTGGAATGATGGCTCCGTATCAAGGCTGGGTAGTGCTAAGCAACAACAAACCTCATTCACAGTAAGCTTCACGGTAAACAACGAACTAACAACAAAAAACACTAATGACATAAAAGAAATTATTCTATATGCGGCCTGGGTTCTCCCATTTTATCGTCCATCTGTTATGAAATTATTGTTGTCAAAAAGCAACAAAAATTATGCTGTATCATACATTCACCTCCCAACATATCGATTAGAAACTTACCAGCAAACCCAATTCACACACATAAATATGCTTAAACATAAATATGCTCAACGCACATTATATTTTATTTCATCTATTTGCATAGCACATCTACAAATTATGATGCATGCTAAATTGCTGAACAGTAAACATGATGAAAATGAAAGATAAATCCATTGTTATATGAAATACCGAGTTCTAGACATTATGTTGAATAAGTTAATGCCAATGTCATCCATTCTAAAATTACGGCACTTATTTTTAGTCAGCACGTGGAAGCAATCATCAGAAATGAGCAATTTGTGGTCATCTTGAGCTTAATCTGTCGCAGGACATTTTAAACCATTTCCAAAATATTACCGAGCAGAATATAACTTTCTAGAAGAGACAATACAGGCTTGATAATCAGTCAAACTTTCCCAACTGAAGTGGCAAGTTGTCAATTAAGCTAAGCAGTGTTGTAACTTATAACTAATATTCCAGTATTGTCAGATCATTATTAGAGAGCCGACTCTTCGCCAAATGAGCATTTACAAACAGTGTTGTCAAATGTTTGCAGTTTAAGACCATACCACACACGCATTCCATTTGTCAATGTTTGCAAACGTTTTTGCCGCGGGTGATAGATGATGTTTCTAACGAGTAAATAATATTACACTGTGGTATGGGGGTGAATAACTGGAAACACAGCATAACCTAAAATTTTAAAACACGTTTGATGAACAAAGCTTAACTTGGAGCAATGGTAACAATTTGTTAGAATAGTTGAAATTATAAAAGGTAAATGTCCCTGGATGTAACAATGACTTGAAAATTTACCTGAAATTTTCAACAACAAAAAAAATAAAATCCTTGTGATCAATGCTTTATTAATATCGCTCCAAGTGATAAGAATCTGATGGTGATAAAACTAATTAGTTCTCACATCAGAGGAATAGGGAAAATGAATTGGACGTTCAGGCCAGCGTTCCTTCTGGTGGTGCCACTATCACTATCAACTAAATGTGATTCAGATTGGTCACAGGAGAAACAGAAACACGTTCCGGACTACCTTTGTCTATATTATTATGACTATCACGACATTTCGTTGTTCAATGCACCTGAGGACTATTGAAGATAGTAAATCAATCAAAACGTCGTGCCACTCAAACTTATATAAATAAAGGACGTCCGAAACACAACCTTTGGAACATTTATGTCGTCTACAAGTTTCACATAAAAACGAAGATATATCAATTGAAACGTTGTAATTTCACAAATATGACTTGAAATGATATGCTCACCCAAAAAGCACATCAGTGACAGTGACAGGAAGTGGCGCCATTCGGAGGAGCGCGGGCTAGAAGGACGTGAAAATGATTCTTGCATGTAAATGGTGCATGGAATGTATCTTTTGTTCTTTCTTGCATGATTCAGTCTCGGACAAAGTGACCACAGCAAACACAGAAAAATTGTACAGAATATTGGCATATAAATAAATGTCTCATAACCCGGTCGCTGAATCTCATTGGATTTTTGAGAATAAGAAAAAAGTAGGTCCTAAAATGTTATTTTATCTTTTGACGATAATTAGTTTGAACTCTGTACACATTTAATGATAAAAAGTGTATCATGAAGGCCTAATTAACAACTACTATAATTATTCAAATTCATTTTGTTATTGGCCTGATAGGTTTGGAAAATTGAGTTTACCAACAGTGCTGTAGACAGCTTTTTGCGAGTGGAGGGATATCACTCAGAATTATTTTTTCCTATAAAGTCGTATTTTCTACTATGAGTCATTTTCTTATATGAGTACAAAAATTCACATTATTAACATTTATGTAAACATTTTCTAAAAATAAAAATTGCACATATCACTAGAAGGAATATTGTAACGCTGCGAAAATTCAATGTACACATGAAGATACTTAACTCCCTACCCTATCTACGCCACTTTGGTAAGAGTACGTATATTATTCTCTATGTCTCTCACGATTTAATAGTTTTTTGGATGAGTAAAAACGTATGGTAAACCGTGCACTAAATTAGACAAACCTATAAAGTATAACAAAGTAATGTGAGGTTAACTGTAAGAAAAGTTTGTTTATTATAAAGTTTCAAATTTTTATCTATCTTACTTTTCGGGATAACGCGCCAACTTGATTTTTTCAAATAGCACTGCTAGTTAAAATTGAGGTATACTGTTTATAAACTGATATGTACAGAGTTTCAACGGTAATGACTTTTGGTATTTTTCTGATTGTTTGCTGGATGGTCGAATTTTAGGTATGTGTACTTCAAATTCCTGATCACCTTAACCAACATATTCAGCAACTGTGGGTCTTACTAAAATTGAAATATGGAACAGTGAATTAATATCAAGATAAACCCATATATTTCATATGATATGATTGCCCGTAGAATGTTTCTACTTTTAAGGTAATATAGAAATCACGAACCATACTACAAACCTTTCCAGAAAGAGTTCGAAACAAACGTTGATTAAAAGTGTACTAGCATAAATTTATGGGTATTCTGAATAATCCTATCATTTTTTTTTTAACTTAAAGAACCCATTAATGCAAGGAAAAGTAAATGAAATATGAAAATATTAATAAGGCTTCACAGTTGCGTGTGAATAGTGAATGTGCTGTATACAATTTTACGTCAAATGTAACTGAAAACGATTTAATAGGTACTGGTTATTCCACCACTGTGATAACTCGAGACATAAAAGTTTTTCACTAGTAAAATAATTATCATATCTTTACGATTTTGTTTTCTACAAACCATTTTTCGCTCACAATCTCACCATAATGCTGTAGGAATCAACATACCGGTGGAAATAACCGTTATTCAAACCTACTTACCATTCACCAAAATACATTGGAAAGATCCTAGCACAATTGAAGTACGTTTTAGTAGTGAATCTGGAGTAAAAATTTTATACATACGAAAGTTACTAGGTAGATTTTCCCTCCACGTGATAGAGAAAAGTATTTTTTTAGAATACGTAAGCGTCTGGACGTTATTATTGATCAGAGCAAACAGTTGCATTATCCATTCAATATATAGGGTGTGTCATATGGGGTATGGAACTTGGTTGGACTCTTTCCTAAATAAAAAATTTCCTGTATTATAAAAAATCCCATTTCTCTCGCTCTAATTTTGCTATTAATTATCATTATTGTTCTATTTAATTTAAAATTCTGAGCCAACCCCTTTACTTAGCGTTCATATACACCCTATATAAAATAGAAGACGCTTAAAAGGATAATGACAACAGCATTATCGCAAGTATGCTCATAATCACACGGGTGGTAACTGATTAAAATGGCCAACGGTGTACAAGTTACCTGTATCTGACACTCGAAATTATGTAAACTGCAATTTCCCTAGAGAAGAACGTAGGTTTCGAGCTAAAGATGAATATTGCAAAAGTACATCTAGTCACACAAAGTTAAAACAAACATCAGGCGCTTATGCATAGTAGAAAAGTTGATGTAAGATGTTTCATACTTCATTGTGAACTACTTTTAGCCTTTCATTTAGCTAACCAAAAACAATTACACCTTTGCCTTGGTCCAGATGTGGCCACCAAAGCCCAAGCCAATCTAAACTATTAGTGACATCTATATGAATTAAACGAACAATATTCAGACTGCAGTTTTAGGTATATAATTTTATCATGACAATGGGCGATAATACAGTTAGGTAAATTGAATATAGGTGACAGAACATAATATATTGAAAGTTGAGATAACTCAAAAATTCTACTTATGATTATTTTGATTATATCGGTAGGCATTATATCAGACCACAGAGTTAGCGAAAATAATGGATTCAGTGAGTAATTTATAAATAACATATTTTTGGACGCATACCTATGCTTATAAATACAATATTATATAACGGTTCAAAATATTTGGAATGTGAGCTGTGAAATTAAATACAAGTAGGTAACGATTGCTAATGATAAACTCCGAAATGTTCATCTATTACACTTTCTGAACTTGATTTTTCAAAATAACACTGCTGATCCAAATTGACATAATAGAAAAGCTTTTCTTTTCTTGGATTCGACAGTAGTTATAATCAAAATCATCATCATCATCAAAAAATTCCCGATAATCAGTGAATAAGCTAAACATGAGTGTCTACTAGTCTGTGGTTCTAACTTTTGACGATTTTTCTGTTAAATTTTTGAAGAAATTAACATAGATACTAGTAGCCATATCTCGCTATTCACTAGACAATGTTTTGATTGTGATGACGATTTTAATTACACCATCGAATGCTGAAAAAAATAAGCTTTAGAAAGATGTGAATTTTTATTAGCAGTGCTATTTAAAAAAATGGATCCATTGACTTCAAGCTATTTAATAATGAATAAATTAATCAAGCATGTCAAGGCGAATTAGATCGTTAATCATAAACATATCCGTAGGCATACATAACCTCAGACTATTATTTGAAATTATTTACAGAATAAATGGACGATCTCTGATACACGTTAGTTTAATGAAATCTAAGAAATATACGAAAGATAACTATATCTTTAGCATAAGCATGTTTGAAAATGAAGATCAACTGTTGACCATTACAAATAAACACATATGCAATTTAACATTTATGCCAAAGTTTGTTTTCATACCATCGTGGACTGGATTGACTCATCATCGTTAATGTCCAATATATATGTTCTAGAAAGATATTTATGGGGCAATTCAACCCAATTTTGAGTATTTTTGTATATTTATAACTTTCATCAATTAAGTGAGAATTACAAACAGCTCCGATCAATTGTCAGGGTATTTTGGAAGCTCTTAATGTCACGCACTGTGTGGAAACTTCGAGATTATGTGGATTAATGTTAAAGCCTGTCTGGTGAAAATATCCACGAATAATGAGATATTTTTTAACTTGATATTTACATCCATTGCTGGAATGGATTACATAGATTTTATGGAAATTTCTTGCATCCCAAATAAGAGGATTTCATGTCATTGCCTTGTGAGCTTTGTCTTATTATGGAAAACAATGCAAATGCATGCGTTTACAAATTTTCTTATCTATTTTCAAAGAGTCCTGATGAAAGTATGAAACTTCAAAACATTGACGACGAGTTTCAAATAGCTTGGCTATACATAGTATTTTCAAACTACGTACTTTGCAAATCACGACAGTCATCGAAAACCTAATTCGCTATAGGGAAAAGGAGCAGATTTCCGAATTTTCCGAGTTCACCAGAGCTAAAACAATGTACATGATTCGTATTTAAATAGATTACTCAATTATTTTATATACTTGCTTATGTACTTAATCGCATTTTAAATCTAAATGATGTGTATATATTACTCCCAACCTAATCGTTGTTTATAATCCATGTGTATCCTGTAACCATTCGATATACGAGAGTAGCAATTTTTATACTTAGATACAAACTATGAAAAACAGAGGAAGATTCGTATGTCAATAGAAGAAAAGGATGCGGTCTGGACGCTTCATATATCATATATGAGTTTGAGAGAAACAGAGTTGTGATATAATAAGAACTAGCATTCAGCTGCAACCTCGTAAAGTGACTTTTAGCTCAATAGATGGCGCATATACTTTCCTGTACCTGTCCACTATCAAAGCTGCGTTTGGATAAATGCTTAAGGTCTTTATGTTTAGTGTCTGATTGAGATAATATCCATTAGAAATTACATATTAATCTAAACAATGCCAAGGGTTTGTCATTGAACGTAATTATCTTTGCATAGAGTTTACCATTTAGCTAATTATACATGGGCAATCAAAAAATTATTTCATAATTATTGGAAATACGGATGGTATCTCCTTTATGTTCAATGTTTTTTACTGTGAATTACTACCACACCCTTCATACTTTGCTTCAAATTTACACTAAATAATGTATACGTAAAGATGATGTGATTACCTCTCAATTTCAACTCCTAAATACATTTAAATATGTGTAGGTAGGTATTGTTTTTGAAAAAAAATGTTGACTAAGCATTTTCATTCATTCATGGAATCGATTGTTCGAAATAACATGTACTTTTACTTTCTATACCAACTTTTTATCCAGGCAACCATCTGTACTTGTTAGACATAAATTATTGTTCACAAATTTGCCTTCATTACACATTGAAATATTCAAGTGATTCATTCATAGTATATTATTATCCATGCATTTCCAAAGTTTCTGATAGATATAATTCAATTATTTTTTTCATTTTTTGCACGATATTTTAGGGCGTGTTTTACTTTTTTTCTGAAGGGTGAATAATGTTTTAGCAACCACTAATTTCTGCATTTCAAGTGGCTAAGGATAATAAATAATTACGAATGTGGTATTTAGACTCTTAAAAACGGCGTCAAGTGGGTTGAATCTGTATTTCATGCGTACTAGTGTCAGTTTATTAAAGATTTTTATCAGATTTGAGGATCAATTTGAACTAAGCTTAAGAAACAAAAAGAATTGTGGAATTTTTGGACATTATAGAGATGGAGTTATTCAATAAATTTTTCTCATATTTTCCTAATTTATTTCCAAACAATAAGACAATCTCTATCATAGTAACCTACCATGATATACTTTAAAAAAAATTGATTGCATTTTTTCCCACTATTGACATACCATTATTCCAAAGAAAAATGACACCAAAAATATAAATCTTTTTAGGGACTGATGCCCTAAGGAATGTGATGGCTCTTTTTTACTAATCCTAATCGTCGTAGTATTAGTAACTGGCTGCAAAACGTCAATAAGGCAATACCGTCATCCAGTTTCTAGACCAAGAAACGGTAGGTCGAATACTTATGTTTTTGTTGCAGTACGTACTGTCGAAAAAATCAAATCCATCAGAAATACAAAATTTCAAGCAAACTCTTTGTTTATCTTCATTATATAGCAAAAATCGCCAGACAAACTTTTCACGTCGTAAATAAACAGCTGCCAAACACACTAGGTAATTGACATATCCCGCTGGAATTTTCACAAATATGACACATAAGCTTATACAAACCTAGACAAAAAAAATTATCGATTCGAAAGTGTATGCTGTCCACTATACATCCATGTTTCGTCTTTAGCCTAGATTCGTCAAAGAGCTTGGCGGTCTAACTGTAAAGAGTAAGTGGGTGGTATATACGTAACCCTGTGAAGGGTGTGATAGCAACATTAACAGTCATTCTCCAAGCGTTCGACTTCGCAAGTTGCCAATGGTCAGCGCCATACTGCGCGACGCTTGGAGATGAGGGTTGATAATCGATTCAGTTTACGCACGTAGTTCAAATGGTCAAGTCCGGGTCAAATTTGATCAGATGGCATATCTAGGAAATTACATTAGGAAACAGAGTTTTATGTTTACTATTTCCTAATACGATTATGTATATTAGAGGAAGAAATTACAGGAAATACTAAGCCCTAGACTTTTCAAAATTACTACACCACTAACATTAAAACTTATGATGAATATGTCAGTATGACATATTTAACTTTCCCAGTCTATTTTTTAAATTTTTAATGAGGGACCCAAATTTCACGAATATCTGAGTTTCACGAAGTTTCTAGCTGCAAATTTTATTCATTGATCGGTTTCAATAAGAATTTTGTGTTTGTGTGTGTATTTGTTTACCACATGAATGAAAACTTTCTCAAATACAGAATTTATAAGACAGAAAAAGTCTAAAGCAGTATTATTAAACTTGTACATTATCTACAAAACAATAACATCAGAAAAGGAAATATTCGAAGCCTCGAATAGACTACTTTTGCTCACCTTGTTGAATCAATGATTCAGGTATCATTGAGATCATTCATTGATCTATTCGTAACATTTTTGAGAAAGTTTTTGAAGAAATCGGAATGACGGGTAATTGACTTGTTACGTATTTTGCAACTGGTCTACATTTTATGTATTTTGTGAATGTCACTATCTGTGTTAGTTACATCTCTAACTTTATTAAAAAAAGAAATAATTGTGACTAAGGTGTAGTTGATGAGATCTATATATATTTAAATATAGTGAGATACGGATATCCATCCCGTTTAATAAGTAATATGTGTATAATAATAGTCTATAATTTTTCATATTGTTGTACGGTTTTTAAGTTTATATTAAAATGTTTGTGCATTAATAAATTGTGTATCATTTCTGGAACGCACGTAAACCTCCAAATTGAGGAGGGTTTCTAAGAGAACGTGACACAATGGCGAATTCAGAGGGAGTTGGAGGGTCCCTATTGATACAAAATTTCAGATATTTTCGCAAGGCCGCTCGTATCAGCGGTAAAAATATATTCATGTACGGTGCCACAATGTTTCGTTTGAAGCGCTTGATTTTGAACATATTGAGAATATTTTTGATGCAGATCATGGAGAAATGACGACTATATGCCCGTGCGAAGCCCTTTTCTTGATATTATGGTTAGTCTGGTTACTAAAAGGTTAAAAGGACAACCGAAATGAGACAAAAAATGTCATTATTCATGGAACAATATCTAAAATTTTGTATCAAAAATTGCAAAAAGGGTTTCGTACGAGCATAGTACCAACATTTCTCTTTCATTTGCAAAAAACTCATTCCATTAACTTGAAAAATCCACGCTGAAACGTATTAGTCACCACTTAAGAATAACATCATCCAAAAATTTAAGAAGATAAAGGATTCTATGCGCTCAACTGCCAACTGAAATATCCATAAAAGTTACTGGCCATTGTGCTATGATATTTACCAGCGTGTGTATCTTGATTAACAAAAAAAAAAGTTAGCAGCATACAAGCTACTAGGCCACTGGCACGTGTATTCCGCCTTTAGACTGTACAACACTGGTAACAGCATGAAATACACACTGATCCGCCCAATTTAATGCGGTTGACCTGGACTATTGATTTTTCACGCTGCTGCTCTATCAAAGTTGGAGCTGCAAACGGCATCCGACGATAAACGACGAGCAATTTGAGCGTTAAATGACGTTCATGTAATGTATCGATCACGTATCAAGTAAAAATATCCAGATTGTCGTCATGTGATGCATATATACAGCTTCTATCCTTTTTTGTAGCGCCATTTGGAGCTTCAGTTCATTTATAGGATGTAGATTTTTCTGGATTGAAATTGTGTGACCAGAATCAAGTTCGATAAATGAAAGGTAGAAAATGCATTGCATTTCACTACACTTCGATGCAAATTCATACTCGATAATTGGTCACGATGGCTTTCCAGGGTGCAAATATAATCTAGTGCTGCACATCAGATCTGGATCCTTTTTCAATCGGGATCAGATCCGGACCGGGTCCGAAATTTCAATTTGCACAATCCAGATCTCTTATGGCGTCTTTATGGACAAACTTCTTAGTTATAAGTGAAGACGATTCACTATGCGAACCTGTACATGCTTTTAAAACTACAGTTACTGAAGAAATAAGTTCTAGACTTCCGTCGAGTGTAGAAGATGCGGATTTATCAATTCATGACATATCTTCAACCCTTGATTCTAGGTTTAAAAGCACTTTGCCTAGAAATATAAAAAATAATGCAAGTCCCTGGAACAGATATTAGAAAGATTTGACAATCCGCGAGAAGAAGGAAATACAGAAAGCTAAATTCTATTGGATTTCCTCTTCCAGAAACTGCCAAGCAATAAGGAGTTGAATGAAGCTGAAAGATATATTAAAGAGCAAGATCTCGACAAAAATAGATGTCCACTAAAATGATGGAAAGTAAATTTAAAAAAAATTATCAAACCTAGCGAGAAAAGCAGCTGTATTGCTGCGAACTCCACACCTTATTAATTAATATTATTTGCAAAAAGAAGGTCCCATTCATTGGAGAATGTAGACACTGGTATTCATCAACTTAAAATGTATTTGTTTCATTTTGCTTAATAGGAAATTAAAATTAAATTAAATTAAAAATTAAATCTAAATTAAAAAATATTTTGCGCTGCAAATAATCATGCTTTTCGCCGTCAGTATCGCTCAAACGATAGATTTTTTTCTAGAATAATTTCGCATATGCACAGAATTAATAGAAACTCCTCGCCGTCTAGACTAAGCCTAATTTTTCTTCCCACACTATTTACTAGCGAAGAAATATTTCAATCAAGAAAATTTTAAATATGGTATATCCTTTTTTCTTGATGTCTCATGATACATCATGAAAAACTTAATCATTACAATTTGGATTTTTATGTAACATTAACACTAGGTTACTAACATCAACTCAACAAAGGTGAACAGATTTACAGCGACATCTCTTGTTCTTCGTAAACACTTCTACGATGTCCCGTTATCTCGGCTCATTCACATCGGCTGACAACTGATATTAAGTGTATGCTCTCCACTATGTCAGACATGCATGTTTCGTCTTTAGCCTAGACTCGTCAGTATAGCCTGGCAGTCTAGCTGTAGAGAGCAATCGGATGGTATATACGTAACCCAGGCAAGGGTGTGATAGCAGCATCAACTCATCTCCAAGTGTCGCTCTCTATGGGGACGCACATCGGCAACTTGCGAAGTCAAAATACATAAATAAATAACTTCATAATTTTCTTTGTCAATTTATCATCGTGAATTCTAAGAATAGTACCAGCCTTCGCCATGGAATGTAATATTTCGATGAAGGAAAACACAGAAAGGCCATACTTAAGCAATTATATTTTCCATAGTAGAGTATAATACCTAATACCTACTACAAAAGAGTATTCGTTACGCCAAAATCCATAAACGTGTGCCTTTGTGGAGCCAGTGTCGTATCAATTTTTTTTAGATACAAACAGGAGATTAAAATGAAGTTGTATTGCTTCTGATATGTGACACGTTTTGCTTTATTTAAAAGCATCACCAAATGGTCAAATTCAATGTTTACGATAGTTATATTCAAGCCAACAGACGGTGAAGTATTGTAATCGCGAAAAATTCTAAACGTTTTCTGAATGTTCCATGGAGATACTTCACAAAAAAGCATTTCATTCATTTACCAAAGGGATAGAGAGGTGTGGAGTGTGGAATATCCGCTCCACTGCATCTACTGGGTGTCCAGGTCGACTTTAAGCACCGTACTATCAAGGTTGGACATGTGTGGACTATAGGCATCCCACCGATAAGGAGAAAACTGCATATTCCAATGGAACTGGACTCCCCACGATACACATTTTTCTAGTATGATAACAAAATATTCATATATTGGTCTAAAAGGTGATTAACTACCTTAAACCCGATCCAGCCGCACGCCATTGTGTCCGCATGAGCCTAGGTCAAGGCCCACAAGGCCGCCCTGAGTGCTGTAGAGACAGAAGCGGTCGATATCGTGGAGTAAAGGCACGTTTTAACCCAGTGCCAGCACTCCCCGCTAAAAATAAATCGAGGAAGCTGTGCTTTATAGGGTCCTTAGGGCAGGGCGGGAACAGGACCGTAATAGGTTATTTACTAACGAAATGTTCTAATTTCATGTATACCCTATGAACGTTTTCTTGAAGACTTCACGTTTTTTTAACTTTGCTATGAAATTAGGAAGACCAAACGAAACGACCCAAACGCCAAAATTACAGGAGCACAAAAATAAAGTGAGGTTAGATGTTAGGTAGTTGTATCGTGTTTCGTTCATTGGACCACAATTTTTTAAGGAGATACCAAATGGAGACACCGTATCTGTAAGTGAAACTGGTGATCGATACCTGCAGATGTTAGGAGATTATGCCATATCGAGATACAAAACGAGAAAGAAGACAAGATTTTTATGCAAGATGGAGCACTTCTACAATTTACCGACTAGGTAAAAAATTGTTGACAGCTGTTTTCAAAAGAGTGCTATAAGCAGACATTTTGTAAATTCATGGCATCTAAGATCGCCGGTTGTAAAGTTATTTGAAGAAATGGTCTTTAAAGCACGACCTATAACACTGGAAGAATTAAAATACTATAAAGGAGCAAATTTCCGTTACTATAGAGTGGTATACAATTGCACAAATGAATACACTCAGGAAATAAGAATAAGAACAGAAAAATGTCGATCCAACTTCGTTGAAATTAATGAAGATTTTAGCAGCAGAGTTCTAAATGTAGCATTAAAACAACGCTTAGTTGAATGTTACGTTTTCTCAGCTCTTCTTTATGGAGTGGAGCTGCAATTCTTAAGAATATCGAATGGATTGAGATATGGATATATAGAAAGGAATATCGTGGATGGATGGAGTACCTATTAAATGTAAAAGTTCTGAGATGTATAGGCAAGGAAAGAGGGGCTAAATCCAGGAAAAATGCAGTATCGGCAGAAAAAGAATCTTGTGCTTGCGGAACATGAAAGAGCGGTTCGGCTGTACTTCTAACCAACTTTGTAAAGTGGCCGCTTCCAATGTAAAAATAGCTATGATGGTTGCGAACCTTCAAATAGAAGATGGCACTTGAAGAAGAAGAATGCTGTGTACAATTTTGAGGAATGATTGGTGATTTTACAGTAGCTAAATTGGGGAAATATTAAACTTTTTCTCCGGGACTGTTGAAAGGAATGGGTGATTTGGCCTCTCTTTTAATAGGAGACACTCGAGAGTATTTGCGGGATTCATAACTGGCCACAAAACTCTCTAGACGCCACCTGCATATAATGGGAGTCGTAAGTGACCTGGGGTGCGCACCCTGTGGCGAAGAGGAGGAATCCTCAGCGCACATGAGACATTAGGGTATCACAGGCAGACTATAACTACGGGCTTCTTCTTCTTCGATTGTTAATTCGGTCAGAATGTTGCTATAGTTATTTCATCAACTGCAGTTCTGAAAAGAGCAGTTATAGTTGTTGAGAAATAAGTCCGCAGATTTTTCAGCCAAGAGATACGTTTACGTCCTGATCCTCTTTGTCTTAAGACTGGAGTATTTGGTGTAATAGTCCATATCTGCTTGAGTTGTGTCCCATATACTACGGAATAGTATTCTGGAACCTGATGATGTAAGATGGGTAGGACTCAGGGATATGCCCACTTTTGCGGAAACGGCGGGTCTTGAAACTACGCAAATAGAGGCCCGTTAGGTTCCTTATGCACCGCTTACAACATCTGATTGCCTCTTTACCTTCATTCATTCAAACTCTTGCGCTAACCACTGATGGTCATAAGAAATCCCATTATTTAAGCCGAAGAATTTGCCTTCCACATTTTAAGAGGTGTTTATAGATGCAAGTCGTTTGATGCCCTCCTTGTGATAACGCATGCATTTTCTGGCAATGTTGCCATACAAGACAAATTTCCTTATAGCTAGTGGCATCATTTCTCATGGAGTATTCTTACTGTACTGTTCATACTTAGAGGCTGATCTAATTAGCTTGTCCTGAGCCATTGTTGATTGTTATCACACGTCAAGAAAATAGATAATCACTCTGTCGAAACTTTACCATCAATTGCTTCATGTACTGAAATTGTTCTTTGTAACGCTGGCAACATTGTGCCAATTCTATATCTGTCTTAGTCTTACTCACAGCGCGATTCGCTTGGACTATAAATTATGTTTCTTTTATTGTTTATACCGCAGTATGTATTTTCTAGAATCGATGTACCAGGCGTGTTTTTCATTATTTTGACCCAGGAGACACCAATATCAAAACTGGTAGAAAATAAACAAAAATGTACAAAAGGGTAATTTTTATTATATAAAATACAGTCATACAATCATATAATTATACATATTAAAAAAATGTACAGCGTAGGCACAACAAAACGACAAAACCGTTCTTCGTATATACGACAAAATGAGAAAAATCTTCATATTCTACATGTGGGCCAGGCATCAGGAATGTTGTAAAAGTAAAAGAAAATGAATTTTAAATGAGAATTAATTCGATTGCGAATGTTCAAATGTGTGAAAAGAACCTTGAAAATACACAATTGATCGTCGCTTTGATCTTCAGTGCTATCAACTGGCCTTTAATTAAAACTATATTTGGTTGCATAAAAACTTTATTGAAATTTCTTCTGCCTCTACCATTTCTGTCAAAGGAGGCAATATAGAAACAATAATTTTCAGGAATATTTGAATTGGAGGATCAGATCACCCCTGGTTCAGGAATGCAACGCTTAACCCAATCCAACAACGTGACCCTTATGTGGGTCTTTGGTCACAGTGGGGTTCCAGGTAATGAAAATGCATTGGTCGCGAACCTATGCTGGGTATCAACAGAAACCAGATCAGTAATGCTCTAGATGATTGGACATAACAGACTGGAGAAAACATGGTTGGAAAGAGATGACTTCAGTCAGGCCAAGAGGTCATAGCAAGTCCCAAGATACGTAGGGAACTGTGGCTGTTGACCACTTCACCTGTTGGTAGGGATCCTCACAAACCACTGCAGATGGAACAGCCACCCTTCACTCATAGGAGTGGTAAAAGTTCCAATCTGTCAAAAATCCTGAGAGGAGGATGACACCTCGTTCCACTTCTTGGGAGAGTGTGCCGCATACCACGGAGTTTGACAGGAAAGAAGTCTACTCAGCAGAATGGCCTTTATCAAAAGGTCTGGTAGATTCGACACCAAGAAATCATCATTAAGTGTTTGTTCTCGGGGTCAGCAAAAAGGGCCAAAAGTGGCCTACTTGCCAGGCTTCGCCTCCACACAAAAATGTATTATCAAACCTTAACTACAAAATTGCCATTCTTATGATAAACCATATAGCATACAACCGTTTTAACTAGCTGTATGTTACATTAGTTCTTTCAAAAGACAGTCAAATTTTTATTTCTGGGTTGCGCCACCTATTCTTCTCATTCTGGATTTATAAACAAGACGTTCAAAATTTTTTTTGAAGAATGTAGTTTGAAATATTGACCAGATGAATATCATAAACCAGGGACAATTTTGGCAAGTTATAAAATCACCGAAAAATCATTAACAAAAAAAAATGCGAAAAATTAACAAGTTGACTTCACCAAAATATAGCGTATAACAAAAACAACAATACTAAGGAGGTGCTTTGTGCTGACACCTGATAAGATTATAAATAGTCTAAGTAACTAGTATACTGCACATTGCCTAGATGTCAGTCAAAACGGGTGAGCGTTTATGGTATGCGCTCGCAAATCTTTGGGCATCTCGAAGCCCATATTGCATATCGAGCAGGAAAACACTGGCTTTGAAGGAACGTTCGCCAACCTCTGCTTCTCGTGAGTCTTCAGATGTATCGATAGGGAATTCTGCTTATCGAACACTCTTTCGCAGTAGTTACACTTGAATTCAGTCGGTACGTATTCCTTATGGTGCTGCCTCATGTGAATACCTGTAACGTAATAATAAAATTATACGTAGATTGTATAGATCATAGGTCTTCAAAAATATAAAAAAAACAGTTAATGGAAATACTGGAGCGCATCAGATTTTCATACAGATCATTTATGTAAGTTTGTGACCCTTACACTCCCTTGCTTCACGCTCAAGTGCTCAAATTATTGTATTCTCTTGTCCCTTGACAAATTTACCAATGCCGTTACTTACCCAAAGTGTCAGATCTACTGAACCCTGCGTTGCAATACTTGCAAGGGAAGTTCTTCCCGGACGTATTGTGCACCGAAATCTCCTGTTGCTGAATCGTATGTTGTTCGGCTTGTTTTTGCCTCTCCAAGAATTCGTGGAATCGTTTATGTTTCTCGTACTCGTCCTGGGACTTGAAGTCCTTGTCGCAGGGACTACATCTGGGCACCAAGACGATGCTATTCGCACTTCTGTGCTTCTCTAGGATGTGGACTTGCAACGCAGTGTTGTTGGGAAATTCCCCGGCGCAGGTGTGACATCTGAAGGTTGGCGAGCTTTGAATCCGTATCGGAGCTGGTCTTGGAATGTCTCTGGCAACCTGCAAAAATAAGTTTGTTATGAAACAGGTCCGGAATGCAGGGGAAACTTCGAAAGCTGTAGCAGCCAACATTATACTTAAAAAAATGATCCTTTACATCAAAAAAATAATCATCAATAGCAAAGTATATATATATATATATATATATATATATCTCATATTAATAGACAATCATTTCTTCCTCTAAGGAGATAAATGCCACCTATCTGAAAACATTATTCCTATGTCTCTAAATCTCACCTGTTGGATGACTTTAGACACTTTGGTATTAGAGTCATTGGTTCCTCTTCGATGCCATCCAATGTGAGTTGACAGTGCGTTTTGGGTATGGAACGCCTTAGAACAAATGCTGCAGCTGAATCTGCGGCCCGGATTCGCCTCCTTGATCTTCATCGTCTTTGGTTTCGAGGATTCTCCGTGTTCTAAGTGCATATGCTTGGCCAGGTTCATCACAGAATCGAAGGAAATCTTGCAATATTTGCAGAATATATTCTTGCTCGCTGTCGGTCGCATTTCTTGGGCGTGCATCTCCTTATGCCTGACCTAGTGCGTTGAAATTAAAAAAAGATTGTTTCAATTGTAATGTATCGTTAACCACAGACCATTTAACAGAGAAAACACTATTGTTTACATTTAAAAGGAATTCATCATCAAACGGTTAAATACGAAAAATAAATAATATGACAATTCAACGTTTTTCAAGTTCTCATTCATATTTTGCTATCCAGTGTTGACAGTTTGATGTGAGTTCGTTTGTTTAGTGTTGAGTTTTGTGTGAGTAACGGGTTACCTGCCACGATGTAAATTTTAGTATTGATATGCAACACGCCATTCACATTGAGATGCACTTAGTTAATGACGGGTTGCCTATTGAAAATATTCAGTACAATCTGACAAAGATTAATAAGAAAATCAAATGTTATTCAAGAACTTACCAGTTCCATTCGCGTTTCGAAAGTCGCCACACATACGTCACATGTATAGACCATATACGGTTGCTCCATATCATCATCCGGTTCCTGTTTTATCTCGGTTTCCAACAGAGACATCGCATCTCCTGGATGTTCCATCATGTTGTGCTGTAACAACTCTTCGGTCGTTCCGAAGACTTCTTTGCATACGCCACAAGTGTAGCCTTGCATATGAGTCTTCATGTGGTTCTTCAGGTTCGACTTGGATCCAAACACCTTCGAGCACTGTGGGCAACTGTGGTACGGCTCTTCCCGGGGCGGAGTCTCAGTTTTTCTACTGTGAGTGTACATCATCATCCTTGCGTTTGCATCAGTTGGGATTCTGCAATTCATATGATAGTTATACTGAAGCAGGGGCGTACCTAGAGTTTGTCCATGGAAAGGGGGGGGGGTATCAAAACATCAAACCCGTATCACTCACAAATTTGGTATATGTGATACTGGATCCTTTGGCGCAGTATCCACAAATAGTACACAGTTTTACCATCCGCCAAAACACCATATCTAAACCCGACACGTGTTTCACTAACGGTGTTAGCATCTTAAGAGGAAGATTAAGATTATAGATTATTATAAAATGTGTTACATAACCCGAGACTTTAGGCACTGTCACCAACACAAAATGACTAGTAAAATAACAGAATATTTCTTGGATGCCGCTTGTACAATTGGGTATCAAAAGATGGGACTAGCATTTAAAAGTTTGATGCTAATAAGTTATAGTTTAAAAAAAAACACGCTTTTATAGTAAATCGAACTAAAACGTAAAAAATTATTATTAATATAAGAATAAAATAATTCGAAGATCGAAGTATTCAAACTTGAAATATGATATTTGATAAAAAGAATTTAGGAATGAATGAAGCAATAATAATGGTACAAACTAGTTAAATTACTGTATTTTCCTCGATCCTTGATAATTGTGCAAAATTTCAAATAAATCTAACGTTAAGAAGTGTGTGAGCGTTCGAGTATTCTGTTACAAACATACAAACATACACATGAAACTAATAAAAAGCGTGTTGAAAAAGAGTGTCAAAATAAGCAAAAGACGTTATAACCTCTAGATCTTTTCATACCTATCTTTCTCGTGGATCATCTTGTGCCTGGCATAAGCAGCACCACTGAGCAGCACCTTCTCGCAGTACTTGCATTGCTTCGGATACTCCGAACTGGAAATGGACTTTTCCTCTCCCGTGTGCTTCCTTCTGTTGTGGTCCCACAGACCGCTGTAGGTGTGGTACGTCTTGTCGCAGGGCGTACAGGTCCATGTCTTTTGTTGATCTTCATCCATCGCCGGCTCTATCTTGATCCCGCCGTTTTGCAGGTTCTGAAAGTGGGTGAGCTTGTGATGTTTCAGCTCTTCTTTCGAGTGGAAGGTTTCCTCGCAGATCTCACAGAGCAGCATCACCTATAAACAATGATGTAGTCAACATCAACACTCATCTCCAAGCGCCGTAGGTTGACTGTACTTCTCACATGCGAGGATCACGCTGAAAGTCTTCAGATATTCCTAATCTATACAAGTTTAAACAAGTTTGAGCACGCAGCTATTTTGTCCAAAGTTGTTAGTGCTTACACGCAAAGGCAGCGTTTGAATCGTTCAGTAGTTGCCTTGTCATGGTCCCGAATGCATCAAGTGTTGGCCGAATTTTAACGTGAAAATAGAACCGGGTAGTCGCGATTTTCGGGCCACGATTTTGTATGACTATAAAAAGGGACTAAAACAAGCGGAATCTCACGAAAGTTTGTGAGATGCTTTGGGGACTCTGTCCCTTCTACAGTTTTTAATTTTTAAAAGGGGTCGGGTCTCATTCGATGATGGGCCTCGCACAGGTCGACCGCCCACTGCTGTTACTCCAGAAACTGTAGAAGCTGTGCAAAATATAACCTACAACGAGATTGGGGCTCCTCTGGGGATTGGATCGGCAGCGGTCCAAGCAATAATTCATGATCACCTTTGCCTGAGGAAGCGGTGTTCCAGATGGGTTGCATATTTGTTGACCAGTGAGCAAAAAGCAACAAGAGTCGATTGGGCTAAGTTCATGCTTGAAAAATTTGATAATGAGCACAGTAAAAACACTTTTAATATCTTAATCGGAGACGAAACACGGTTATATCATTATGATCTCGGAACTAAACAGCAGTCATTAGTTTGGTGCTTTGAAAGTGAGTAGCCTCCAACGAAAATTCGTCGTTCCAAGAGTGTTGGATGGAAAATGGTCGCATATTTTTTTCTAAAAGTGGATACATCACAACGATAGACTTGGAAAATCAGAGTACATTTACTTCTGAATGGTATATAACCAAATGTGTTCCTGTAGTCTAGAGAAGAACTATGCAAGGGCCGTCCAAAGACAGGTCTGCGGGGTATTCAATGGCACCATGACAACGCACTCGCCCACAGCGGCGCTAGAACACTCGATTTTTTGTTGAACAGGGTGTCAAACTGTTGCCTCAACCACCTTATTCTCCGGACCTAGCTCCGTGCGACTTCTTCTTATTCCCTAAGATCAAAGAAAAGTTACGAGGTCGCCATTTTTCCATCGATGAAGAGGCAATCGCTGCATTTGAGGAGGAAATTAGCAACCTTTCAAAAGAACGTTGGTCACAAGAATTTGACAAGTGGTTTTACCGAATGCGTAAATGTACTGAGGTAGGGGGAGACTATGTTAAAAATACAGAATAAACTTTTTTCAAAAAACCTAGTAGTTTTTCTGTATCTAAAAACTTTCAGCGTGATCCTCGTAATGGTATTTGTTCAGGCATAACATCAACATCTTTTATGGATCGACCCCACGCACTTTTGTTGATGTTTTGGGTATGAAGCGCGTCGCCGCCAGACTCGTACCAAGAAACCTGAATTATTTGCAAGAAGAACCTCAAGTAGAGGTCCCAAAAGAGATGCTTGCCGATATCGCTGATGAACCTACATTCTTAAAACGCATCAATACTGGTGACGAGACGTGAATTGATGAATATGATGTCGACACTGACCAACAATCTAGCCGAACCGAACGTCAAAGTCTACAGAAAATCAAGGTGAAGCTGATCGTTTTTTTTATTACTGAGGTTCAGTTCACTATGAAATCATTCCAGAAGGTCAATATGGAATACTACTTGACGGTTTTGAGGCATCTACGTAAAGCAAATCGTCGTAAACAGTCGTATTTGTGGGCAGGCAGCTCATGGATTTTTCACCACGATAATGCGTCGTCACATTCCAACATGATTGTGAGGATGAATTTTTGGCCAAACACCAAACAATGGTCATAGCTCAGCCACCGTGTCTGCCAGATTTAGCTCCTTGTGACCTGTTTCCTCAAATTTTCGCTCCGGGGAACGTGGCGTGAGTCGATCGACGTCATAAAAAGTCATTCGCTGAAGGAACCAAAGGCCATTCATGTCGACGACTACAAAGAGCGCCTAGAAAATTGCATTAATTGTTGCCATGCTTGTATTGGCTCAAAAGGAGCCTATTTACAATATTACAATAAAAATATATATTGAAATGCATTATAATGTTGTTTTTTTCAATCCGTCCGGATCAAATTTGATCAGATGTCTAACTTACCTCAGATCCGGGGCTGATCATCGCCGTTTTCAGGGAATGCGTCTTGGAATCCCTGTACACTTTAATATTCAAGTGCACGCTTCTATGTTGATCCAGCTCTGTCCTGAACTGGAACGTCCTGCCGCACTCTTCGCAGGCTGTCGGTTGATGCTTGGACACCAAATGCTGTCTCCATTCTGGCAGCCTGAACATCTCTTCGCAATCAGGACAAGCGTACACTGAGTCGTTCTCGTACTTCCTTATCTCTTCTTCGCTGTGCGTCTTGAAATGCCGCATCATGTTGTGGTAACTCGAATACTCCTTGTTGCAAATGGGACACGCCTTGGTACCCGACCTCGGGGTTATGGAGTAAGGATGATTGTAAACGCTGACGTATGGTTCTTCCTTTTCTTTGGGCACTCTGGATGTGGTAGAAGGAGTAGTTGCGGATATCTCGATGGGTTTTGGAGGCCTTCGTTCTCTTTTGCCTGTCACAATGGCATTTTCGTCCACCGTTTCCTTTGGCTTGGGAGGCGACTGCATCATAGCCTTTCGCATTGCGTATCTGTTGAATTTTATTGTAATAGTAGCGACAGATTGAAATATGGGGGATGCTTTGCACCCTGTTCCGTACCTCCACCATATCTAAGTTTTGTATACCGGGTGGTCCATTTAACTTGAAACAGCCGTATAACGCAAGTTTTTTTTATTAAAACGTTCAGATGAAAGTTCTTGGGTGAAATGGGGGCTTTTTATTTTGGGAACATATATTACAGAATCCTACTCTACGAGAAAAATCAAATACCTTTTGTTCATGATTTTTTTAATCCGATTGCAACTTGAGATAAAAAAATAAAACATTTGTTCCTTTTCGAAATGTTTCAATACCGCAACGGTAGACAACGCCGTTATCATTTCTTTGGAGCATTATTGACAGAGTCGTACTTTCTCAGTGGGTAAGGAATTGAATAGAATTCCTTTGTTTGATGGTTGAGAGAAGTTGAACATCAGCGCCCTTCGTTGGTGAATGTATGGTGTGCAATTATTGATGACAGGTTGATCGGTTCATATCTTATTAAAGGAGCATTGGATGGGCAAAAATATCGAGACAAAAGAGGGCAAGTATGTGGTTTCAACATGATGGCTGCCCAGCTCATGCCAAAATTTTCCGGGAAGTGCTGGATCGGGAATATCCTAATGGATCGGATGAGCTGGTCCCGTTATGTGGCCTACTAGGACACCATGTTTGTGTGGGATGCGCTCCGAAGTACTCCCTTAAACTTCTGGACACAGTCCAGAAACAAGCAATACCTCTAGTGGATGCTTCTAACCTTACAAAGAACCTCCACCGTGTAGAACATAGAAGAAGGGTGTCTGATCTATCTCTATTCTTTAGATTATCATGACAGATGTTCGACCAAGCGTCTTGCATACTAACAGCAAGAGTCGCTAGTAGAGCAAAAAGCTCAACGGGCGCATCCTCACCAGGTCGGGCTTACAACGCTCCGAACAAGCCTCTTCCAAAAACCGTGCATTTGGAGAAGTTATGGAATGAGCTACCGATGAGTTTGTTCATCGATGGTTACAAACTACAGCGTTCTAAGGCCAATGTGGATAGACATTTATCCTCTCGCAGCGCGTATGAAGCATGATAGGCTATCTATAAAACAATTGCTTACCCATCATCCTGTTTTAATATGAAACCTTCAGACTCATCGTGAGCTTCCATGGCATGCTTCTGAAACTCCTCCACCGTGTCTGTGGTAATGAAACAGATATCACAGTAAAATTCCACCAAGCAGCTGAGATAGACGTGGTCCTTATAATCCTCAAGGTTGTCAAACTCCCTTTCGCAACTGCACTGCACAGGCAAAACAACGGCACAATGGTCTTCATCGACGTGCTTCATGAAATCCTCATGGAAGCTGAACATGAACTTGCACGATGTGCATTTGAAGTTCTGGTACAGCCTTACTTTCACCTCGCTCCTCTTCCTCAAGTTGCTCAGCTTCGTCAAGGTGTCCAGCGAGGCGCTGGGGCACTTCACGTTGTGTCTGGTGAAGGTGGATCGATCGGTGAACGTTATCATGCAGTTGTAGCAAGTGAAGACTGGGAACCAAATGCGAAGAGACCTCAAATGGGATAGAAGTCCTTTAAGGTTCGGATGATTCACGTTGTGGCAAGCGCATTCCAGCGTTCTGTGCATCTTCACCATAGCTTTGCACTTTTCCGCGTAACTGAGCTCTATCTTGGACAGCGTCTCGAAGGAGATCGGTGTGGTGTTAGTCTCGAGAAGCTTCAAACCTGCGGCGAATAATATCTTCTGTTGGTCGGCTTCTTCTTTTGGTTCGGAAGAGTCCATTGGTTCTTCGGTAGTTTCAGTTGTTTGTTCCTTTGGTAATTCATCGGCGTTATCTGCGGTTTGTTCCGTGGATGGTTCTTCTGTTTGCTCTTTGGGTTCGTCTGTAGCTTTTTCACTTGCTTCCTCGTTTTGTTCTGCTACCAATTGTTCGGATGATTCCTGGTCATTTTGCTCTTCTGTCTGATCTTCAGGTTTTTCAGAAGTGTCCGGTGGATGATTTTGTTCGTTGGGTTCCTGGACCTTCTTCGGTGATATTTCTGAAACGGTTTGAACGCATTAGTAGGAAAAAATAGAAGATAAAAAACAGCATATATGAAACTACAGTAGAATGTCCATTTTTAGTGTATGCCCTCCACTATGCATCAGACCTGTATGTTTTTAGCCTAGACTCATCAGTATAGCCTGGCAGTCTAACTGTAGAAAGCAATCAAATTTTCAATGGCTTCTTTTTTAATCCCCAAATGCACTCTGAAAAAGTATATTTTAGCGTCAATGACTTCTGATATAACAGCAAATATTATCGCTGAGAAGTCAATTCACAGCACCGTTTTTTTCCTATTAAAAGAGAAAGTAGACCACTTTTGGGTGTCCCAACGAAATGTGGCAACGCTGCCTCTCTCTGAAGCTCCTGTCGCGGGCAGCGATACGAAATTCTGACATTTGATAACGGAATAACATCTAGATCACTTTCCTGTACCGCAAAATCTCCGACATAAGATTCTTTACGAAAAACAAAAAAGTGGGTTTGAGGCTATGTTGGTCTTAACGATAACAGTATAGAAGTGAGTAAGACAACAAGAAAGATAGAAGATGGAGGGAAACGCAGTGTTGCCACTCCTTGTGCCGTTGTGCGAGTATAAAAATAAGGGCTAAGATGGGCAGTGGGAGAAGTATCTTAATAATGCGACTTACCACACATTGATCTTCTTGCGTACGGCTCATTTGGGGGATGAATTGCCTTCTCGTGCTTCTTTCTGTTCGATATATTGCTGAATATTTTATCGCAGTACCTACACCTCCTGTCATTGTCATTCACGTATACACCTACAACATCAAACAAAAAAGGGCATGAATATGTTATACAGATATTTTACATAGACGTTTATCTTATTTAGCTACGTGGAAACCTTAAATGAACTGTAGTATAAGTAGAGTGTGAACTCAATTTTTATCGATACACGATTATAAGTTTTTATGCAAGGTTTAATTAAGTATGTACAATAAATTAAACAGACGATTCTTTGAATGGTTTCAAGACAAAATGTTCAAATAAACAGGGGTTCGTAAATACTTCACTTTCAGAAATCCAAATTAGTTCAGAATGAATACTTACTATGACCATTTTGCAATTCGGCCTCCATATGCTCAGGCATGTGAGGTGAAAGTGGTGGGGGAAACTCATTATATTCCCCGTTCATTGAATCATCGACATCGACTGGTTCAGACTTGATGCGAATGTTACTGGTTGAGCTTTCATCATTTTCAAGAGGTTCTTCTTTTATTTGAATACTCTGAAAATACATAGTGGCAAAAATCCTAATTAGCGTCGTTTGTGGTCAGACTGATAATCGAGGGTGAGATTGATATTAATATCCATTTTCATAAATTCAAATTTAGAGCGTATATATTTGATTTCCGCCAGCAGGTTTATGTAGTCAAGAGTATGTAGGTAAAATAACGCCTGTACCTGCTGTTTCCCTGATACGTTGTTTTATGTGAAAACGCGATTAAAATTGGTTTTACTTAAATTCGTATGTTCCTAAACTTTGACAGATGATGGCTTGGTGTTTAATGAATTGACGGTGTGGCACCATTTGTCGCCATATCCTGAAATCGAGTCATTTTTGTTAACACATGACGAGTTTATGATTAAATTCATTTGTCGGGATCAGATTGATCACACATGAGGGCAAGATTGGGCATGAAATTTCATCATTTTTAGCAGTAATTTTTTCAAAAGCGTTAGTGCGAACAATGAGAACTCAAGTAATCCAGATGTCCATGAACCAGTAACCAATGATAACTCGAATGACGAATCTCCTGACGACTTTTAAGAGGTTGTGCGACAAGAAACTGAATACTTTGAACCTCGATCTAAGATACTGAAGTTGATAAATTTATACTGGAAAAGATCCTGGGAGGATCTGATGAAGAAACTACAAAAGTACATGATGGTGAGTTTCTGGCTGGCATAGAAGACGTGACAGCCATTTTACCAACTTCTAGTTTTACGAATCTATTCATTTGAAAAGGAAATCGACGTCTTCGAAATGTAATAAATATACTGCTTTTGATTCTATTTGAGAATGTAATATTTAGTTGACTAGAACTTTATTGTATCTAGACTGGTGTTGTGAGCGGAAATATTTCCTATGTCCATTACGAGTATTTGTGACTCCGAGATTCACCGCCATTCTCCAACTATTGGCGACATTGCTTCCAGCAACGCGGTATTCAATGAGTGAGTTGCTCGAGTTCGCTGCGGACAAGTACAAACCTACAAACAGTACAATACTATTTCGTTTGTTTCGTGTCTTAACTCTTTGACAGTGCGTTTTATAATGGAGAAAATAAAATAATACTCAAGGGAATGATGACTGCGATGAAGATATGCCTCTTCTTCGAGTGGTTTAGCATTGAGTAATTTTTTTTTAAAAAAGGTTTGTTTTTTGGAAGATCTGACGAAGTTATTTGAATTCTCCAACATTTAACCCTATATTTATGTTCACCTATTTTTTAATGTATTTTTCCATTAAATATTACATTTTATTTTAGTTTTCCCTTTAGTTTTAGTTTTTAACTGGTTGGCAATATTTTTAAAATTTCCATATATTTCCAATGTTTCAGGAAATATTTCCGGAAATACTTCAGATAAATATGTTTCTGTAAATATTACAACACTAATAACCAAATAAATAAATGTTCATTTTGAAGGCTATTCTTTGAAGTATTTATTTTGTTGTTGTACCACTAACTTACCATTGATCAATCTCAGCCGCATAAATAATCTAATCCCAAACAATGAAAACTCGAATAATTTTTGTACCATATGTCCGAAATAAACTGAAGTTTGATTGATCAATTTGTAAAAAGCTCCATGCTTATTATATAAATCAATTGTAAATGTGATCGATCACACCCCACATGTAGTATGAGATTGTTCAGGACATTTTTCCTCTATCACGTGTTGAATTATTTTCTTAAATATTTTCTGGTTGTTTGTTATTGTTCCTGACACAAACAGCCACTGAAAACACTTATCTACAAAACTTGTTTTTTTTTACGTTGAGTTAATACTATTCAGTGATTATCAAAGGACATCTACAATTCGGTATTACTTCAAAAAAATGTGTTTTTGTTTATTCAATCTTTTTCTTCAACAATATTTCTAAAAACGTGTTCGCTATAGAAGTTACTTTAATACATAACATTACGAAAAGTTGAATTTCATTCACCATCGATATCGATAAGGTTGCCTTAACTAAAGTGACCTTACAAGTGTAAATTAATAGTCAAAGTCTGAGGATTACTGAGGGAAGGAAGCCAAGAATTTTAGCAATACAAGGACATAATACAGAAAGATGGTTTGGAATAGCAAAAATTTGTGGTCTTTGTCAAAACATTTTCAGTGTTTCATACGTTTTAAATAGGTTTATTTATTATTTTCTTTATTTGACTTCATATTTAGACTCATCAATGACTGAATAGGTCCCCACAACGCTCTAGTAAATCCCATTTATCCATCCAATTAGTAAATACATTGAACATCGTCGGTTTCCCTATATTAGCTACTATAGATTGTATTCCATCAACAAAGCTTCCTTAAAATTCAAGGAGGTTCAGGTATCACTGCTTTTCCAGAAATGGCACAAAATCCATAGATATACTATTTTATCACATATAATCAGTCAACTCAATATTGGAAATCAGGAATTACAGTTCCAAGACTCAATAAAAATACTAGGCGTGACAATAGATATTGAATTAACATTAACAACACATCAACAATCTGATGCAAGAGGTATTTTTAAAATTAAGAACGTTGTATGCACAAAGACAGAGTCCTTGGTACTCTCTATGAAGTATTTTTCCACGAATATGGACATTTGCTTCGTTCTTATTTATTCATATTTTTATATATTCTCGCTTATACCATCCATATTCAGTGTATTGGAGGTTAAGTGTAAGAGTTGCTTTAACCATAACTTTAGGATATCATTGTACCTTCTGCAAATTGTGCCTCTCTAATAAGGCCGATTTTTTAATTATTATTAGTAATATTTTTAAAGCTTACCGGATTTACAATAGTATTAAGTTCTTCTTTTTCTTGTACAAGGAACTTAACCAGATAACGTCGTAATTTAGATTGGTTCTGTACACATTTCTGCTTATATTCGTACCATTTGTTCACCATTTGCTCGCACTGTTCACACACCAGTGTTGTTATCTGATCTGTGGAATTTATCTGAAAATAGAAAACAGTAATTGGTTAATCAGTCAAAAACGCAAACAATCTGTAAATGTTCTACTGATACCACCAAGAGTCGCCAGTACAGCAAACTCTGATAGCCCAACGGTCGCATCCCCACCAGATCGAGATTCCGACACCTCGAACGAGCCTGTTCCAAAAGTCATTCTGGTAATGGAGAACCTCGGCGTTGTGGAATGAGCTACCGAGGACTTTGTTCCCCGATGGGTACAATCTACAGCGTTTTAAGGTCAATGTGAATATACATTTCTTCTCTCGCAGCGCTTATGGAGCGTAATGGGCTTTCTACCTTTGAGTGAGGTTATCTTTGAAAAATATACTAGTGGAGCCCAATAGGCTCATCCTTACCAGGTTGCACTTAAAAAGTCGTTCTTTGGAAAACCTCGGAGTTGTGAAATGGGCTACCGCATTTTGAGGTCAATGCACGCAACGTTTCTGAAGGCGATAGGAATCAACAGTAGCTTTGTCAACTACTCATCCAAATTACCAAATGCTTATGCCAATACTTTAGATTCTCCCTCCAAGGAAAAATATATAATCATTGGATTCTTATAGGTTGGATTTTTTATTTTATATGTAACACAAAATGCATAATTATGTGATAAAATTATCTTCTCTGACGAAACGAGCTCATTTTCACCTGGGAATAAGGAAATTTGAGGATTTTGGGAAGTTAAAATGTTCAAGTGATCAAAGAAAAATCTTTACTATCTCTCCAATGGTGTGCATTGCGGGCTGGGGGGGGGGGGGTTATAAGGTCATTTTTCATAAAAATTACGATGGTGAAACAATAAATGTCAATGGCGAGCGTTATCGCAATATGTTATGGCCTCAACTGAATAATCTGTACCTGACGAATACGTTATTTCAACAAGATAAAGCCACATGTCATACGGCGAGGGAAACTGTGGAATTGTTACGGACACGTTTTCCTGGCCGCGTCATATTTCGCAATGGCGATATTCAATGCGCTGAGAGATCATGTGATCTCAGCCCTGTTGACCTTATCTTGTGAGGCTTCCTGAAAGACAAAGTCTATTCTAACAAGCCGCAGACGATTAATGACATGAAGCAGCAAAACATTTATCAAGTTATTGGTGAAATTGCCATACCTCTACAGTCTACATAAACAAGAATCATGTTTTTCTAAAATTAATGGTTTTATGCAAGAACAAAATCCCGACGTTTCCACTGTGACGCCCTGTATTTTGGCAAAGATGTGAATGAAGTTCGCGGAATGTATTGAAATGCGGACTTCTCTTCACATAGCCTCCTTGCACGTCCTCACATGACCTCTTCTCGAAGACCAGACGCAGCGCTAAATTACAAAACGGGAAAGATCACAAAGCTACGCCACTGAATTCATGTGGGGGATCATGAAGTGAGAAGACAGTTGTAAAGCAGATGGCCAGAAGCTCAGATGCGTCCATACAACCTCGCCCCGATATCTTGGATGCGCGCAAACAAAACGCGTCGACTGAACGACTGAAGGCTGTACTGGATTTCCGTTTCACTGAAGACATTCAACTGTTTCATTATCGGTATCGCCAGGCCAGGGAGGAATGCATACACATTGTACTCATTTGTTTCAGACGTCGCACTCTACGTAATCCCTGGTGGGTATTCTATTCTCTTAGACGGTCAATATTTCTCAAGCAATATTGTGGTATGCATATTAGAGATGTAAGGGTTAAGTGTAAGAATAGCTTTATGCTAAACTTCGCCCAAATAAAGACGTTTTATTTTTATTATTATTAGATGCTCTTGCTTGGAGAAACTCCTCCGTCATTCTAATAAAAATTGAACAATTTAAACGCACGGTTTTCCAACTAAAACAATGTTTTTGTGACGCGTTGCCTTTTAATGTTTTTAATCATCGTCAGAATCAAGTGTTAGAATGCCAAGTAACCTGGGTAGCCTATTTGTTGTGAGCAATGATTGTTTTAAATTACCTGTTCGTATATTCTCCTGTTTTCAACCACTTGGTACCTGAAGATGGATGCATATCATTCGAAGCCTAGGAAAATATGGTGAAATAGGATAATCACAGGTTGCCTTGTACAACGATTGCAGCATTTGGTAAACAACTTCTCAGTTGTTGTCCACTTATTCATAAGCTATTACTTTGTGTTTCCTTAGAGAAGCAATGCTCTCCTATATGTCTTCAAAAGATGTGATGCATGATATTGTCTTTGGGAAGCCTCAGAAGGAGCGTCCATTTTTGGCTCGGTTCTCTGTTCCTTGCAGTATTATACAGATTTGTTCAACAGGTATCACCTATATTGAGTGGATACAATATTTTTCTGGTGAAAGTTTTGTTGTTAGACGTGAATTAATGCAATTCAATTAATCATGGATAAGTTTATAAGCAGGACATTTAACAGCTATAATATTTAAGGTATGAAATAAAGTTGATAGTTATCCTGAACGTATTTAGATTGAATATTTTTTGTCCTTTATAGAGATATGAGAAAATAGGTGATACCAGTTGCAGAATCACAGTCTATAAGTATTCGAAGTGTGATATTAAATCCGTGAAAATACCTAATATAACAGAACCGTGAAAGTAAATGAAGGTATGCACGGAAACTCCTTATCCAGTATCAACATTCCAACTGATAACACAACCGTTATCAGTGTCTCGGATGTTTGGAATTGGATGTCCTGCTTACACTGACGACGTTATGGCACACAGAGGTCAACTATCGATCTTATATCACCGAGTCTCCTATTTACGACACGCCACTAATACGACAAAAGTTGTCCTTGCTTTCCAGGTCAATTCAACGATTTTTATCCGAAGAGTTGAAGGGTTTCCCCAAATCATTTCTATAAAGTCAGACTACCTCAGTTTGGGATGAGATAAAAGCAACTAGTTCCAGTAAATTCAGTCTTAGTGTGAAAAAAAATCAATGTAGATAAGTAGTTTCACTAGATAAAATGTAGCAGGAACAATATCAAACAATCAGTTAAAAAACTTGTACTACGGCCGTCTAACCGTATACATTCAATAACTTCAATATCGAGATAAAAGGAATGTGTATTTAACACACAGTTTCACAAATGAAACTCTTTCTTGCAGTGACGCGTTTCGATTTATATTTAAATCATCGGACTCTCAGATTTGATTCTTAACAAAGGCTACTGAGATCACTTGCTAACTTGCTAACTAGATCCTATCATGGATACAAAACTAGAGCTTTCAAATCTAGCATATCATTTATCCTGTCTCGCTATTCTTCTATTAAATTATTTATCTTTTCTTTCATTTGTCAGTCTTAGGGGTAATCTCTCTGGCGACTGCATTAGCACTAGTGTTAAACCCCTACAAAACCTTAACCATCGCCGTCAAAATGTCCTTAAAATATTCCATGTGACCATAGAATACAAATAGATGGAAACTTACTTAGTTTAAAAGATCAGTCTGTTCATTTACTACAATGGAATCAGGATTTCGCAGATATTTTTGAATATCTAATGTTTCCATGAAGTTTAGATCCTGTATTTCAATACAAGTATGAAGTACATTCATTCTATGAGTATTTTCGTTGCGAACTTCATGATTAGTATCTAGTAAGTGTTTGTCAAAATTTGATCTTTCTGGATGTTGGTATTTGAAAGCACTTATATGATCTCTGTACCTTGTTGTAAATAATCTAGTTGTTTGATCTATGTAAGCGACATTACAGAAGGCACACAAAATTCTATAAATACCTGACTTACACATATCTGCCACATATCTCATCCCGGTTATAATACTAACGTCAAACGAATATATTCCAATATTTAATATTATATATTGGAATGATATTTAATATTAATATTTTCAAATTTGATGCCAAACGATCAAAATGCTCGATTCTAGTATTAATTTCTACAGTGATATTATTGCTTGGGAAGTACACCATTAATCGACCTGATGCCCTTTATTCATCCTCGTAGACCTATAGATGGAGGATTACAGTAAAATCCATCTCTGACCTTAGATCGGTAATGGTATTTATATGAATGTCATTTAAAGCTTATCACAATAACCTTGATTTCCTCGTAACGAAGCCAGGTAGCTGCAATAAATATATGTATATTATAATCTAGTCGGTTTAGTCTCTTTTCAAATCTACGTAGTTGCTTCAGAAGTCATTAGATGTCAAACTTATTAGCTAGTGTTGATTCTCTGTATTTTCTGCTTTACAATGTATAATTAGGATACACATATTTCACATATGTTCACCATATTATGGTCAATTATCAGACCTTGTAAATGTACTATGATCCCGTTATTGATCAAGAGACCTTCAATTAGGTATTTCTTTGAATTGTACTCACCTAGACAGGCTTGGAATTTCTCCATGGAAGGTGATTGAGTTAACAATAATAATAATAATGATAATAATAATAATAAAGTCTTGATTTTCCATAAACATTTTCATAGTGTATAGAGAGGAGTTCGATTGTGAAGTTTAGCTAAATAGCTATTCTTACACTCAACCACAAGATTCACATATACCGAGTGGTCCATTCAACTTGAGACAGCCGTATAGCGCGAAAACGATTAGTTTTTAGATGAAAACGTTCAGATGAAAGTTCTTGGGTGCATCGGAGTTGATATAATGATTACTTTTATTTTTGATATTGACTTCGTTTTTAGGTATTTTTCAAGGTCGACTATGTTTTTTCAATTAGAACATATGTATATTTTCTATTGTAAAATCTTAATCTACGAGAAAAAACACAAAAAAGTTTTATCCGATTGCAACTTAAGTAGATAAAAAATACCTTTGGTCTTTTTAGAAATGTTTCCATACCGCAACGGTAGACAACGCCGTTATCATTTCTTTGGAATATTATTGACTGAGTCGTATCTTCTCAGTGAACAAGAAATTGAATTGAAGTGATGAAATAGATTTTTTTGTCTTTTGTTTGTTGTTTCCAGATGTATCTGGTTTCACAAACCATGGTGAATCGAATCGATGCACTACTGAAGTGTGGAAAATCCTCGGTAGTTGAGAGAAGTTGAACATCAGCCTTTGTTGGTGGATGTATGGTGCGGAATTATTGATTTGATGATAGGTTGTATGGTCCATATTTTCTTAAAGGAACCTTGATGGGCAAAAATATCGAGACTTTCTACAACACCATTTACCAGAGCTAATAAACGATATACCACTCCAAGAAAGGGTAAGTATGTGGTCTCAACATGATGGCTGCCCTGCTCATTATGCCAGAATTTTTCGGGAAGTGCTGGATCGCGAATACCCTAATCGATGGATCGAATGAGGTGGTCCCGTCATGTGGCCTGCCAGGTCACCAGATTTAACCCCTCTCGATTTCCTTTTATTGTGCCATCTAAAAGAAGTTGTTTATTCGAGAAGATCCCAAAAGGTTAGAAAATATTATGTAACGCATTTCTTTTAATAAAATCGAAGATTTTCCATTATACGGCTGTCTTCAGTTGCATGGTCAACCCGGTATATTTGATGTAAAAATCAACAGAACCACATTTGGATGAGCCTCGTTCGAGTCGTTGGATGTTCGACCTGATGAGGATGCGCCCATTGGGTCCCCATAGTGTTTGTTGTACTGGCAACTCTTGATGTTATTATGCAAGAGAGTATAGTAGTAGAAAAGTGACAGATCAGCCACCCTCCTTGGATGTTCTAGACTGTGAGGTCCTCTAGAAGGTCAGGTGCACTTGTTTTTCTTGTCATACTACTTGTTCCAGTCTTCTGTGCGTTAAACTGAACACCATTAGTGGATCTCCATTCAAAAATTATATCTATGTCTGGGGAACAATTAATATCCACGAATTGGTTTGGATGGACAAGTACAAATAGCTCTCTGAATTATAATAGTAGACGTTACAAGCGAAAATGGTGTCTAGCGTCTTTCTTGCCTAGGAGCTTCTAGTGCGTCAGAATCGACCCTCTTCTGATCCCCTCTTTGTTGCACTTGGTTGTGCGCCGGGAAGCTAGCTGGGGTGGCCGCGTATTGATTTTGGAATCAGGGGAATTGACCATTTATGAATCCTGAAAGAGAACGCGCCTCACCGTCGTAGACACAAGAAGCACATAGGAAAGAAAAACGATGAGATGATCTGTCATTTCCTTCGCAGAAGACGTGTTGTTCCATTATATATATCCATTCACAACCACAAATAAGGAGCGAACACTGAGAAATCTAGCTAATCATTGGCATAGACCCGGTGGCAGTTCATGGGCACCAAGCTTGATCGGAAGTCTCTAATTCCATACCCTATCGGAAGCTTTCGATGTATATCGAGCGCAACGACTCGATACTCTCCATGAACCTCAATTTCTCTGCTCCACATATGTGTGACGTAGGCCAGAAGATCTTCCTAGATATATGTTTACGGAAACCATATTGGCGATCGCTGATCATATTATTTTTGTCCAGGTTCTTTAGAGCTGCATGTTTGACAGATACTTTTATCCTGATACCATACTTTTTTAAGGATATATAGATGGAGCATCTCCGCACGTTTACCGAATAGACGATAGCTGTTTTTTACTACTGTGTTATTTGCAGACATTTTGTTAAGATCCTGGTATCCAAGATCACCTGATGTTAACCCATCAGATTATTAACTATAGAGTTATTTTCAAATAAATGGTGTTTAGAACCCGAAAAACGGAGCTGTAAGAATCAAAATACTCTATTAGAATTAGCAATTAGATCAAAAATCAAGAGGTACTAGTCCTTTACAATGAAATAATGAAACACAGATAGGGATAATCAATACCGATTATTAAAGCCAATATGAGCGTTTTACGACCTTAACATAGTTTTACAATAATATGTATATTCTGAGGTCCCTAGTCATTGAATAATTTTTGGGAGGGGGGGGGGGGGGTAGGTATTTTGCGAGTTATTAAATTCAAAAAAGTATTCATGTTTTCCAATGTTTGTAATGTGTAACATTTTAAAATTCAATTCAGATATCAGTTTCTAAACCAAACAGACACGATTGATAGGTCGCGTCGTCTTTGAAGCCAGTGCAGTGTCCTGACCAGAATTGACAGACACCTAAACTGAACACACAACGCAATAGAAGGTCTTCACCAGCCAGCGGAAATGTGGTTGAACTGGCACGGTTACAATACACACAGATAAAACAAATGACACCACGCGTGACCATCTGGTAACTGAACTGCAACTGTTCCTTCTAGAGATCATGTATATTTGTATTGTAATGTTAATATCTTCTGTTTTCGCGAAAATCTTTGAAAAACTCTTGAAAAAACATAGTCGCAACCAGAAGTTGCCCTAGTGCTGTATATAAAACATTAATTTGAGCATCTAAATTATTTCTAATCAAACAGTGTGCAGAGAAGAATCCAACCCTGATATCAAGAATGCTCCACGTCATGTCTATATGTAATGATTTACGAAGAGGAATAGACAAACGCAGACTTAAGATAACAATACTTATGAACCCGTGTCATTTTAAACTCAAAGTAAATGAAAGTAACACAAACAACTCATTTGTGGGAGGTCACCGCATTGCATCAGAGTCTGGGAAATAACATGGCAGGCGGTTATGCTGAAACAGTAGGTCTTCACAGTCATAAAGCGGAAACATGCCTAATTTGGTATGCTCTCGCAATTTTCACTTCTTACTCCGTCACAATAGGCGGGGAAGTATCGTAGTCGCGAAAGAAATTGATTTCAAGATATTTTGTTTTCCTGACGTTTCATGGCATATTATACATCACGAAAATCAATCTCACATTTTCGTAGATCTGTCTGTCAGTTTGTCTGGTAATCGTTGGTCCCCTCTACACACAAAAAAATGAATTCTCAGATCTAGACTCTGCGCTTTCATTCAAGTATACCATATCTTCCTATATGCGCAAAGCAATAATAATCTAAAAGTAAGAGTACTATATTTTTGATGATATGTATAGAGTAAATTTGAGTAAATATGAAAATCTCAAATTAAGCATATCATAATCCTGGCACGAAACAGAGAAAATCTAACCTAGAAGAATACTATAGTGTTGACCGAAGCATTTCAAGATCTTGGCGTAAATAGATCCACTTCATCATATATTTTATTATTGGTATAAACATTCTATAATTTTTATGAGCTTTTATCAAAGCTACTATTGGTTCCTCAACCTCGTAAAGAAGAACCAAAAAAGTAGCAAAACTGTAGCAATGTGGCTTCTTTCTTACATTTATCTGCGTCATATAATATTTTTACTAATTCAAGTTTGAAAGGTGTTGTACAGATAAACAGAATATAAAAAATATGTAACTGTGATTAAGCCAAAAGATATACGTCTACCATTTGTAATAGAACTTATTCACAACTCAAATATCACTCATATCACATCAACACAAATTGTGGAGGTGGGGTCAATTTGAGTTCAGGGGTAGCTGGTGATAGAAGGTCGCATACACATTAGAAGTGAATAAATATAACACAGATAAATATAGTTGCTCCCTGCTTTTGCCAGGTTGCCACGTTCACTTTAGCACTCTGTCCTACATGTCTTAAAAACTACTACACATTACTGCAATCTACCTGATAAGGATAATACATAATTACAAAAGTGATTTAGCCTTTAAAAAAATATTTTCGAGCAATTTGGCTTTGTGTTTCATATGCAATTATATCATTTTACTAAATATTATTATCGGAATTCATAACTGTTAATACACTTGAAGTAAGTTTGGTAAATCAAAGTGATCAAACGATTAAGAATCGTTGTTGTTATTCAACAATTTTGCAGTGCCAACTTCGCACCGCCACCCCAAACACTGTTACGCCACTGGATAAAATCGCCTACTCCCTTTTTCCGAATGCTCTAAAAAATTATTGAGATCCATATTAATAAAGGTTTTTCAACAGACATATTTCAATTGACAGCTATTTAATTTAATCTGACAAACGCAATGGTCATTCAATAGGAGTAATTGACCTTTGAGAAATGACAGATCACTTTTCCATCTCGAACATAACCTATATTTATCACCTGCTATGAAATAGCTAGTGACAATATGAACAGGTATGAGTATAAATACCATCTGGTCTTCAATCAAAATATTATATGATTGCTATGAATCGTCATACCACTAAAGGGATTATTGAATTTTTTGACTGCCATCTGCAATAACTACACTGTTTTAATCATTATTAGGTAGGTTGAGTGCTAATCTGCAGTCCATAAATAATATATCTTAGTCATATATAGGTAAGTGAAATGATAAGTAACAGCAAAACGAGAATCATCAATAATGAATTAATCAAATTCAATTTGAGATATAGATCATTCATAGCTTTCTAACAATTTTTTATTGGCGTAATTCTACTGTCGCAAGATTACAGAAAAATCCTCATTCGGAACCATTGTCATCATTGGATTCAGGTCAATAATATTTATGGTGACAAATCAGGAGCTTTTTCCACTATAACGCTTTAAATGATCACACTAGGCCTTACATTATCAGGAAGCTAAACAAAAGAACTGATAATATAAGGAGTCATCGATATTCAGCCCGATGACGCAACGACCACAGCCTTAATAATCGGAAATGTAATGAAGCTTCATCAGCTATGAAATCATCTTTCGAATGCTTAATCCCTCTACTAAATAACACAGTCTCCGCCCCCGTCTCGTTGTTTGGTACAAAACATAACCTGTAATCTTCGCCGATATCCTAAAGTGAACGTAAAACACGGCCAAATCACCACGCAAACTGTATCTACCCAGAAATGCAGGTAACAAGCAGCTGCCAGGCATCGCGAGCGGCCATGTTACCCATATTCTCTACACCGAACCCAGTCGCCGTCGTTAAGGTCGACAATGGCGCTTCTCACCGCGCGGAAGTCGACCTTACGGCCAGTCGACGTGCAGCTGGACTTATCTCGTCATCACAATGTGTAAATGGAAAGGAAGGATACTCACCTTAATCGCCAACGAGTCCAGAATCCTCCTGGGCAAAATCCTGTCCTCCATTGCATTCTTGAAAGCGTCATTCGTCTCGCACAGACACAGTCTACAGCATGATTGGAAATTCACGTTAGTCTCTTCCATGATGAATTGAACTAACCCACGTTCACTGACACTGTGAAGAGAGGAGCGTACAGCAGGCAAGGCTGGCTTGCTTGGCTTGGCTGAATATTGAGAGAGCACTGAATCGCGGCTGCCGTGACTCCCCACTTGGCCAGGGCACGGAGCCTGGTCGATGTTCAGGCTAGAAAGACGCTGGCCGCCAACAACGCTGAGCTGTGTGTGAGTGTGAGGGCTTTCAAGGGTCGACCTGAAGGGATGAAGGGGAGCTGGCGGGCCGGTTTAGATGGATAGTGTGTCTTGGGGATCTTGGGTATTGATGCGCTCGGATGGTGCAGATCAGACTGCCATCAGCGGCGCGGTACGAGAGAGGTAAGGCTGGAGAGTTGATTTTGGGAATTTGGAACCAGTCTAGAAGGTTGAGTTTTTAAACAGTGGGATGCTTAAGGTGTTTATTCATTTTGACGCTGCCAAATGAGGAAACTGGAGAGCTCTTCCGGACTTGCTATGGTTTCTCGCTGATGATTTTAGCAATGCATTTGGAAGAGGAATTCTAATAATTGTAATATTTTATATGTATACTCTCATTTCAAATTTAGAGAAGGGTTATTATGGTATGGAAAATTATGAGATTTTCCGATTCAATGTATGTAGGTAAATCTATGATTGATAGAATAACGTCCACTCAGAGCATCTTCTGAAAAATATGTACACATGGAAAACGGAGAGTTAATTGAACGCAAATTTAATTTGTTCATAATGGTGGAATTGTGGATGATACAAGTGTAATCATACATTCTCCAAATAGTTAAGGTATTTTTTTGAAATCCACCTACTCCCTTTCTAACTCCTGAATAAACCAATGTTTCAATTATCATCATTAATGTTACCAGATACAGGACTCATATTTTTACGATGAATAATTATGTTACACTCTCGGTTTGATAGTGACGCGCTAAAGCAGACTGGCAGTGATTGCGACGTTGCCGATACCACCACAATGCTCGGTATTCTGATATTTATGTATGTTGATGAGATTATATCGTCAAGGAGCGAGACATACCATGACAATTCATTTGACTCCAGTTGTATGTTTTATAATGATTGTTTGGCCACGGCTAGATCGATTTTACAAAACTATGGAGTGTGTTCATCATTGTCATAATAGCTGTTCTCATGAAAGTTTCATTAGGAGCATTAAATACATGTTATAGGTAGGTAGATGTGTTTCAACGATTTATAAATTATAACGAGGCCAAGTATTCTTAATGAAGGGACAGGAATAGTGGCATGTACCTATATTTTTCACAGAATCACCGTCAATCATCTAGAAAGAGTATTATTATTTAATACATCAAACTTTCATGAGACGGTTATAGTACCTGGGTATTTCCTCACATATTGATAAAGTATGTAAAGAGAATGATTTGGAAGGATGAATAAAGTAATAGTTATGGTTAGGACTACAAGGTCGAGGCATCGTCAACTGTAAACAGGAAAAGGATAGGTATAGGAATATCAACAATTCAGCTCAAATCATGAGCAGATGAGGGGTTGTCGGTAGTCGAACATATAGAAATAGAAATGCAGCGGTGACCTGTTATCGTATACCGATACCAGCACATCAGAACACAGTGGCGGAGTAACGGGTTTTTTTCTTCGAGTGTTAGTAAAGATTGCGAAGAATAGAATCGTGGTTGGTGGGTCTCCAGGTTTTGTCAGGGCACGGAATATAAATGGGGCGATATCCAGCCTGAGAAGACGGTTGCTAAAAAAATGTCTTTTTTAGGTGTGAGATGTTTCAAGGGAACTGGGTGGATCTGGTGGTTAGGTGTAGAAGGATAGGGGATCTTGGGTATCGGTGCCTTCAAATGATGGAGATGTTGCTGACTTCAGTGATGGCTTACGAGGCGTTGTTCAAAACAAGGAGTGTATTTATTAGTTCATTTTGAAAATTCGGCGTTAAGAAATTTTAAATGACAATAAATTATAGTTTAGAGAAGCACGCTAAAAGGTAAAATTATTTTTAACTGGTAAAATTTTGTTCGACTGAGATATAAAATCCATTACCTCAATATAAATTATTCGATATATTTTAAATAAGAATGTTGTCTTTGATAAAATAAATATTTTATTACAGGAAAGTGTCGTCTTCTATTTACTATACTTTTACAAATTTAATATTAAACCATAGAGTATCTTTACCAGTTGATATGAATGACCACAGTCGTCTTTAAAATACTATTCTTCTGATAATAACATTATTTCTCAGTTAAAATAATTGCGTATTTAATATACAGTTTCACAAATAAAACGCTCTTTTTTACAGTGACGCGTTTCGATTTATATTCAAGTCATCGTCGGACTGTTCGACTGTGTGTTAAGCTTACCAACTATTTTCAGACATCAAAACTGGCATTAATAACAACTGACGATATTGTAACCTGGGACTCTTATTTGTAGGGATATTGCGTAAAATCAAACTATGGTTATTCTTTAAAAAAATATTTTTATTTTTCAATCATGTTTGCATCACTTACTTAAATTGGTAAAAAGGTTTCTTAGAGCTATATTGTTTTCTCGGATTCTTTGGTGCGATTTAACGTTGAACAGCTGATTAGCCAGTGACACTTTTGAGGTCATTTTATATATGGCTACATTTTTAGTATTGTTGAACAAAATTTGGAAAGCCGACTAAACGAACAATCTTCCAAATATACGCGAAAATAATATAATATTTAGTTAAGTTTAATCGTGATACCTCATACATGAAGAATATATTTTGCCTCATTGACAAATTTCGTAAAAAATATTCTCTAACGAGAACTCTCGACTTAGGGATGATTTCGAAACTGTATCGAGATCCATTTGGAGAAATTCTCGATTATCCAACCTAAGCTCACTAAGGCGTTGTTTAAACGCATCGTAATCACAATCAAACTGGCAACCTCTGAAAGTAATAGGATGCAAATCCTGGTTAAGTTTGTAATATCCGTTCACGAAACGTTTTCCGTCTTTCTCTCTCAGTTCAAAAATCATGCTGCTTGCAAAGTCGGGAACTCCGTAGTGAAACTTCTCATATATGCCGAAAGTGTTCAACAAACACATCAGATTTATGTCATGGGCACTATACAGAAGGACCTTTTGATTTGTCGACTTGGTTAGGACTCTGTCGAAATGGTTGATGATCGTGTTCAAAAAGGGACCGGTAGCTGGAAAAAAATAAATAGAGGAATTCAATAAGTAAGTTGTACCGTTCCTTATACAAATACAACTCTGTGTTTATACTCTCCACTATACAGAGTGTAACTGATAATGCACAATAAACTGTGTGTGAGTAGTTTCTAGATAAAATAGTTTCTTATGAAGATGGTTCGTTTTCGTAAAACAGGGCAATAAACTTTTTTTGTTAAACTTGTTCCTCTTAATCACAATAAAATATGGGCTTGGAGCATTTTAACATTGTTTTTGTTGACCGTTACTTGACATCAACGTGTGCACTAGCTTTTCCTATCTCCACAAGCTGTTCACATAGCGTGTGAAGTGACACGTGGAGTGGTAAGTGATTGCCTACCCAGAAGAATACTGAAGTGTGTCTTGTTATATCCAATTTTGATCAGTATTATATTGTATATTTATGTATAATGTCTTGTCAGTACCTACTAAATTTGAACTACTCTTTTGTCATAGTTGTGTTATATTGATGCCACGATTTATTAAAAAAAGCATCTCAATTGCCTTTAACATCTAAAAATAAAATGTTAAACAGGATTGATAAAAGTTTACAAATTCATCGCCAACATTCGATACCTAATCTATATAGTGCCAAGTGCTTATGTATAACATACTGTCAAGTATTAAACTACATAAAGTGGAAGTAACAGACCTGAGAACTGGTTTGGTAGGGGAAGATCGACTTCAAGGCCTTCAGGCCTCATGAAGATCGAAATAAAATGGAAATTAAACTCAGCTCCGAACTTTACGCACCCTTTGAAATATTTGACTATCAACGGGGTAGATTTGCTTGAGGAGAGCCAGCGGGCGAAATTACTTTTACCTGGGATAACTTTGGCAACCCTGTATCCAGTGGACGCTATACTGACAACTGATAGTGTTGTTACTTGGTTGCTAGTTGAAATTGAAACAAACTTGACTGAAATCGAACCTACCATGCGAATAATAAACAAATGTATGCCAAATAGTATTTGAAAAAATTTGTACGGATAATCGAAAATTATACTGTTTTGAAGAATGATTGAAAAATTCTTCAAATTGGGTTTTGGAATAAAATGAAATATAGAAAACTCTGAAAAATCTACTAGAAGAATTGTCTTACCAAAACTTACGCAAAACCGGGATAAATCTCCCAAAACGTAGAAATCTATCTAATCTGGTAACGCTGCATTTAACTGTGAAAATAACCCATTTGATTAAATTTTGAGTATTTTTGTAATTGTGATTGTCGCAACTCCAACTATCAACAAACTAACAACACTATCACCGACCAGAGTAATGCCCAAGCTAGTAGGATAAATATATAAAAGATCTAAAATCCATCCTGGGCGGGAAATGGGGGACATTCCCCCCCAAAGAGCTCTATGTCTTATTGACACCGACTAATATTCCGTTTAACATTATCTCCAGATTTTAAGTACAAATTAATCTCCCCCCCCCAATACTTTATTTATTTGCCCAACCCCCCTTTCCGGCCCTAAGAGCTTTTTCTGGATCCGCCCCTGATATTATACATTAATATATTGGCATTGAGTAGATTTGTACAATGTCAGCCATGCATTTGTAAACGTTTATAAATCCTGTCATTTATGTTACTTTTACATGAAAAAGGTTTGCGTAATTTCAATTGATTTTTCAATACATCTTGGCGTCATTACGATACATTCACCTACGGGGATACAATAGTTTAAATGTAAATTACAGTATATTATAAAAATATTAAATGGTATACTGATAAGAATTAAACATAATAATGAATTCATCTGCATTGCTAAAAGTCTATAATTTCTGTAAAATCACGTTGTTCCAATTTGAGTAGATATTAACCATTTATGCAGTGGATTTCCTATAATAAATGAAATGTGGCAGCGCTGGCCCTACCAGAAGCATATTATAAGCTATAAAAAGCTATAAACTTACCTGTCTTTTGCATTTCGTGGTTATAGCCCATAGTTTTACAGAAAGCTTTTGACATGTTAGAAAGACTCTCCGGAAAAACGGATTTAGTCCAATCAGGCAGCGTTAGGTTATTCCTGGCTTCGATACTCAAATCATCATATAGGAGATACGCATAAAGTAACCTCTCTGGAATCGGTACGCTGAAACTTGCCTTTTCATGTAGGTAACTGAAAAGCTGTTCATGCTCGTTGATGGTGCTTCTAATATCTTTATCGGTTGCTACCAGCTTCGTATACTGTAAGATGTAGCTTGGGGATAAAAACGTTCTGAGAACAAGGTTTTCGACGTGTACAGCGTTTTTAGTATCGTTAAACTCCGGATAGAGGCCTTCCAAGTATTTCCCTGCAGAGTCAATATTTCTCTGGGAAGTGACACTAGTCATCTTAAAGAATTCTGTGTTGTAGTTTTTCGGTATGAAGTCAGCGTATCTCTTGCGAATATATTGGCCTAGTTCGATCAACTGTAGCTTGCCTTCCTGAAAAAAATTGTTCCCTAGCAATGAGTAAACTAACGATCTAAGGGGACAAAGGTCAATTTTACAAAATTTGGAAAACCCGGCCCAAATCGATTGCCTCACTTAAAGGAAACTCCAGGTAATAATAACCGACCCTTCACCTGCTTATGCTCTACACGCCGCACACCATGAAACTATGGAGGGAAGAGGAAAAGGGGATCTTTTGAAAAATTGTTCAGTTGTGAGCAGTAAATAATAGTTGTCGATCCCTCCAGAAAATGCTAGAGTGGAAAAAAAGATTGAAATGAATTAATCAGTTGTAGAACTTGTAGACGGAGTGAAGTGCACTGAGTTGACAAATTTAATACTTTAGGTGACTGCAGCAGTTGATAGAACTACAGTACACAGAACTCAACTACCTACGTAGTCCAAAATAATTTCCTAAATATAACCTAAAGAACATCTGAAAATTTTCTAGTATTGCAGTGATGCTGCGGACTGAAAACCTCAGCTAGTTGCATGTGTGGAATATTGTGAGTTCCTGTTTCTAGATAACATTACCATAATTTAATGATAGTTATCTATAGTAATATTTTATTATATATTATAACATAGGTGAAATATCTATTTTATTGTTTACATAGCTAATATTTTTTTAATCTTGAATAATAAATTTTAAACTTATTATTTGATAAAGGTATCGCATGTCTAAACATTAGTTGTGTACATATTGTTTTAGTGGATTAAAAATATTTTTGGATATTTGACCAGATTTGATACAGATTTCTATGAAGGCCATCTACTTCCCAAAAAGATATCTATCAGACATAATTATTTCCATTCATCGTACCAAGGAAAGAGGATTACTCTTATACTTCTACTTGTACTGCTCGCTGATTAAAACCACGCATAACTGGATAAATATCTTTACTAACGTTCATCAAGGTACAAAAGATGAATAAAATACATTTCGTAATCAGAACCACATTGAGATTTAATGTTTCTTCAGTAATATAAGTATTTTATATTTTTTGCCAATTCTTTCAAACTAACGAACTGCAATTTGTGAAACCATCATCTTTGTGACTTCTACCAAATGTATTAAGTAGGTACCACAAACACTCCTGTTTTAAATTAATTCTATGTTCATACGAACCTTTTCCTTCAAAGTTACGTAATAATATATTTAATAATTATCACCTATTGTGTTTTCTTGAAAAATACTTTTTGGTTTGATGAAACTTTGATGCAAGGTTGCTAATGAGACGAGGACAAAAAAGTATTGGTAGTTTAAAAAAATCAGTAAGAAAAAAACTCAAATTCATTTTTAGGCGTTTCCAAGGCCCCTGATCATTTTCAGTTTTTCTTGAGGGTATAATTGGGGCTAGGAGGCGTAGTAGGGGCTAGAGAGGGGAGGAGGGTATCCTAATTTGTATAAATTAAGTTGAAGACATCCTTTCGCCTGTGAACATTGCAGTACTTTTCAAATATACACGTAGACGATTGTTCGCCTTCTAAACAGATCGACTGAGCAATTCTCGTTGCAACAAACATGTTGTCATCCATTGAGAGACCAAAGTGAACTGTTTACTGTTTTTTTCGCAACGTTTTAGGCAGACGATAGCGGTGACCCGATGACATACACTAAATGCCTGATCTTTTACTTTTGCATTAGATCATGTTTCAATTATTTTTTTTCTCAGGTTTTTGATTTGGCAGCTAGTAATAGTGGTGGGCTGAGCTGAAGGGGGCGCAGTTAGCCTTTCAATATTTTCTGTTTCGGTTTTAGCGGCTGTTACTACAGATTACTGACAAATGGTCAAGTAAGTTGACATTATATACATATATATAAAATATATTTTTTTAATCGTATATTTATCGAAATACGATTAAAATAATTACCTCAGTGAGTTGTCCCTTTTCCAAACCAGCCCAATGGGACTTGTCTTTATAAGGATCATTTTTGTAGAATAAAATCGGCGTTCTAGCACCATGCCTGAAAAGCTGAAAAGGATGATATAAAAATGTTGACAAAATACTTTAGAGTTGAATAGTATAGTCTCGAATATATTCAACAAACATGATTAAGGATTGTTATTCCACTATGCAGGGTGTCCCTTCACTTCGTGGACATAAATCTACTGTGCTGTTATATATTAAAGCGCGTTGTTAACCTGATAGGACGTTTCAAAGTTGAAATAGTAATTTAAACTCAAAAAAACTACTCAGATTTTTATTAAACTTGGTATCTTGATATTTTAATTGAAGGACAAGTGTTTGAATGAAAAATTTTAACAACTGAAAAAATGGGACGGGATGAACTACTGTATATTTTTCTTATTGGATAGCTCCATCATTTGTAGCTCAGTTTTAATCCTTTCTGAAGTGTACCTATCTGTTATGGTCTTAAATTAACAAAATATGAGTTCATTAATCCTGACCAATATTGCGATTATATTTTCGAAACAGGCTGTCCAGTAGTTGTTAGCATGTCATAAAAAGTTAAGGACGTACGGTAAACAAAAACTAAAGGAAGGTTATTCATATTTCAGTTTTGATAAAAATAACTATGTTCTTCTAGTTGAGGAAAAATTTATCTCATTTTAAAATTTACTCAAAAAAATCAAAAATTTTAGAAATTAAAAAAAATAAATCTTTTGATATATTTGTAGGAAGACTTACTTGTACAAAAGACAACAGCTTGGAATCACCATCAGACTTCACAGAAATACTGCAGACAGCTAATGCAACGAATATCGGTATCAACTTGCCCATTTTCTTTCTCCAAATGCTAGTTTAACATCACTACATCTACACTTATATAGTCCTTTATTAGATAAATATATTTTTAATCACTGATATTATGAACTGATAAAGAGGAAGTGAAGCCTCCAATAGTGCTATGTTTGCGTAGTAAACTTTATAGTAGGAGAGCCCAGGATGCTAAACCAGTTGGCAAAGAGCTTACAGGCTTTCTATGATGTAAAAAAACAGCTACATGAAAATATTCGACCGCGCCATATATTCAGAGGGGATGCTGTGGCTGCTTTTTGAAAATGCAAAAAATAGCCATTTTAAAATACTCGATGCGCAAAATGTTCATAGAGATGGTTCTGCTTGATATACTGGCTGATTAGTATGAGAGCCAATGACAGTCAACCTTGCGTCATTGCGGAACTCCCAAGTCTGCAAGGAAAATCATGTGCAAAAGTGCATTAATTAATTATTGAAAAATCTAAAAATCCTGAAATTTAACATGATATTGGATTGAATAAAAAATTACATAGGATTGTAGGGGGCAAAGAGCGCTTTAAATAATCTAGGTGTACCCAGTACTGTACCCAGGATTTCCTTTCGGAGGGGGCCCGCAGTTTCAAAAGTAATCATATTGATAATAATTGTTGATACTGCAATGAGATCAGCGATAGTAGCTAAGAAAATATCACCCTGTTTTTTGAACTTCTGAACAAGGTGGATTTTTTTAAATTTTGATTTCGGACTTTCATTGTCTATAAAATTTTTGAGTATCGCAACGTTTCGATTGATATACTATCTTCAATCGTCTTCAGGTGAACTGGCGAACATGTTCCTTTCGAGGCTACTTATACTCCGTGAGGTGACGTGTCGTTGTGTGTGGTCTGTTATGATTGGTTCCGGATGAGTGGTGTTCCGGTCATTGTTTGTCGTCTGGTCTAAACCATATTGGTTTGATGTCTACGCTGGGCTTGCTATACACGTTGCTGTTGTATGTGATGAATACCGCCTCCTTGAATTTTTTGCCAAAGAACCGCACTAGTATCGAAGAAAGTTCAAGGAGGCGGCATTCATCACCAACAACAGCAACGTGTACAGCAAGCCCAGCGTAGACATCAAACCAATATAGCTGCCACTCATAAAGAAGATCATTAGACTACGACTGGACCAGACAACAAACAATGACCGACGAACAGCCACGTCTGCAGACCGGAACACCTCTCATCCGGAACCAATCAGGACAGACCACACACACACGTCACCCGACAGGGTATAAGTAGCCATGAAAGGAACATGTTCACAAGTTCACCTGAATACGATTGAAGATAGTATATCAATCGAAACGTTGTGATACTCAAAATTTTATAGAAAATGAAATCCGAAATCAAACTTTTAAAAAAAGATCACCCTGTATGTAAACCATCCAGAACATGTGAGTAGTTGTTAAAACAAGTATTTAGAAATTTAGTTTTATGGAACTTTTGAGAAGAGCATTTTCGTATATATATTGGAGCATCGAGCTGTGAGAGCAGTCAGTCAACAGTCAGTCTTCAGACGTCAAACAGTCCAGAACTAGAAATCGTGTATATATTTTTTTCACACGAATTTCCTGGCAGACTTGAAGGTTCCATAATCCGATATACGCATGCTAAATGCTTGTGTAATCTTATTTAAATCTGCGATGACGTAGGGTCGAGTGTCACCGGATTTTAGACTAGATCCTTAATATGAATATTATTTGGTGAGATTTTCTTAATTTGACGGTTTGTAAAAAAGTCCATGATATGCTTAATTCACTGAATATGACAAATAAAATGCACAACAAATAGCAATAAAAAAAATAAATATTGCTGACATTTGTAAAAGTGAGTTTTCCATAATCTTTCTCTGATAAAATTAGATATGTCTGATAGTCTTATTGATGGGTTCACATTGCACAAAATAAAATAAAAATGCATAAAATTCATAATACTTTTTTGTCAAAAAACACACATGTCATAGTATTATCACCCATCGCCGTGGCAGATATTAAATTCATATAATTTAATTCACATAACTAAAAACACAAACGAACAATACAGAGTTTTGAACATAAAACCACTAGCGCTGTGAATAGCTGTGATGGCATGATTGCTGACAGTAAGTATATTATCATGGATCATGAATTGGAGTACAGTGTGGGAACGCTTCAAGAGATTGAGAGATAGAAAAAGGGTGAAAGAATTATTGACGAATTTTGTTACTCTGGCTTGTGGAAATCACTAGATTATACTTTTCTTATCCATGAATTATTTCCTTTCAGATAAAAAAAAGTCAATCACGTGGAATGTTCTCGTGCGAAGCCCTTTTTCAAATTTTGATATAAAATTTTAGATATTGTCGCAAGCGCGCTCGTATCAGCGGTAAAAATATGTTCATGTACTGTGCCACAATATTTCCTTTAAAGCGCTTGATGTTGAACATATTTATTTTCTTGATATTTTCCTTGCTTTGTTTACCAAAAGGTTAAAAAACATCGGAAGTGAGTCCACAATACCTAAAATTCTGTATAAAAAATTGCATTATCTTGAAGCATGAACGCTGGAAACGAAACATTGGAGCCCATGCGGAAAGCCCTTTATTCTAGGTAGAGTCCCCTCTTAAGATCAAGAAAATACAGTGCAATAACAATAGTTTTCAATGATACTTCATTCAAGAGGTATTCACTATAGTAAGATCTCTGATTACACACAAATTGGTACAGTGTCCACATTGACATATGAAGTCAATTTTTATATTTAAATCGTGTTTATAACCTTATTATTGTTCTTAATACAGAATGTTGGGAAGTTTCTTCAGATTTCAATTTATTGATTTCCTAAGATTCTTTGAGGATTGAGATAATTGAACAGCATACAAATTGACATAACTATATGTTATTGCACTCTTTTAATCATGCTAATCGCTTTTGTAATGCCATTTGATATTTGTTGCATTATTCAATCACATCTCATTTTTTTTACTGATGTGCAAATTTGATTTTCAAATAATCGTATACTATACTATATTATTGTAATCTTATGGTGTTACTGCTTCATCCCATCTTGTGTTCTCTGTTTTTTCTACTGGAACAACTCATGTGATATACGAGTTGCTTAAATCCAAAATCCCTTAATCATCCAGTTTTGATTGATAGCACCATATTCATGGTTTAAGGAAACGTTGAGTCCAACCTTACGTGAACATTGAATGAAAATATGAATTAGTGGTGAAATGATTGTGTATTTAACACATAGTTTCACATAAAATTCTCTTTCTTATAGTGTCGCGTTTCGATTTCTATTTAAATCATCGTCGGACTGTCCGACTGTGTGTTAAGCTTACCACCTATATATTATTTATTTTTATTATTTTCAGACATCAAAACTGGCATTAATAACAACTGACGATATTGTAACCTGCGACTCTTATTTGTAGGGATATTGCGTAAAATCAAACTATGGTTATTCTTTAAAAAAATATTTTTACTTTTCAATCATGTTTGCATCACTCACTTAAATTGGTACACAGGTTTTCTGTTTTCTCGGATTCTTTGGTACGATGTAACGTGGAACAGCGGATTAGCCAGTTACACTTTTGAATTCATTTTAAATATGGCTACATGTTTTGTACGAGCTGTTGAACAAAATTTGGAAGCTGTCTAAACGAACAATCTTCTCAGTAAACGCAAAAATAATATAATAGTGCTGTAGGACATTTACAGGTTGAATCGTGATACCTCATACATAAAGAATATATTTTGCCTCATTAAAACATTTAATACAAAACATTATCTAACGAGAACTGTCGATTTAGCAAAGATTTCGAAACTGTATCGAGATTCATTTTGAAAAATTCACGATTATCCAACCTAACCTCACTAAGGCGTTGTTTAAACGCATCGTAATCACAATCAAACGGGCAACCTCTGAAAGTAATAGGATGCAAATCCTGGTTAAGTTTGTAATATCCGTTCACGAAACGTTTTCCGTCTTTCTCTCTCAGTTCAAAAATCATGCTGCTTGCAAAGTCGGGAACTTCGTAGTGAAACTGCTCATATATGCCGAAAGTGTTCAACAAACACATCAGATTCATGTCATGGGCACTATACAGAAGGACCTTTTGATTTGTCGACTTGGTTAGGACTCTGTCGAAATGGTTGATGATCGTGTTCAAAAAGGGACCGGTAGCTGGAAAAAAATAAATAGAGGAATACAATTAGTACCTAAGTTGTAATGTTTCTTATAAAAATACAACTCGGTGTTTATACTCTCTACTATACAGGGTGTTAATTAATAAATTGTGTGTGAGTAGTTTTCAAGACAAGATAGTTTCTTATAAAGATGGGTCTGCAAATGGTTCGTTATCGTTATACAGGGCAATTAGCTTTTATTTAAATGCTTTTTCATTTCGTAAAGATCCTTCACCGAGTTTTATTGTAACTTGGGAGTGTTATTTGTAGTGCCCAAGATAGTAGGACAGGGTTGCCTGAGCTACCCCACTTAAAAGGAATTTCACCCGCTCGCTCCCCTTAAGCAAATCTACCCCGTTGATAGTCAAATATTCCAAAGGGTGCGTAAAGTTCGGAGCTGAGTTTTATTTCCATTTTATTTTGCTATTCAGGAGGCCTGAAAACCTTGCAGTCGATCCACCCCCACGAACCCAGTTCTCTGGTTTTGTTACTTCTACTTAATTTAGTTCAATATTTAAAACATTGTAATTTTCGATTATCCGTACAATTTTTATCTAATACTATTTGGCATACATTTGTTCATTATTCGCGTGGTAGGTTCGATTTCAGTCAAGTTTGTTTCAATTTCAATTAGCAACCAAGTAACAACACTATCAGTTGTCAGTATAGCGTCCACTGGATACAGGGTTGCCAAAGTTATCCCAGGGAAAAGTAATTTCGCCCGCTCGCTCCCCTCAAGCAAATCTACCCCGTTGATAGTCAAATATTTCAAAGGGTGCGTAAAGTTCGGAGCTGAGTTTTATTTCCATTTTATTTTGATCTTCATGAGGCCTGAAGGCCTTGAAGTCGATCTACCCCTACCAACCCAGTTCTCAGATCTGTTACTTCCACTTTATGTAGTATAAGTACTTGGCACTATATAGATTAGGTATTCGAACGTTGGCGATTAATTTGTAACCTTTTGTCAATCCTGTCAAACATTTTATTTTTAGATGAAAAAGGCAATTGCAATGCATTTTTTATACATCGTGGCATCAATATACCACACCTATGACGCACGAGTACCTAGTTCAAATCTAGTCCAAAAGATACATAAATATAAAATATAGCACTGATAAAAATTAAATATAATAATAAACACTTCCGTATTATTTTTTGGGTAGGCAATCACTCACCACTCCACGTGATACTTCACACGCTGTGTGAAAGTCTTGTGGAGATAGGGAAAGCTAATGCACGCGTAGATGTCAGGTATCGATCAACAAAAGCAATGATAAAATGCTCCAAGCACATATTTTATTGTGACTGGTAGTAAACAAAATAATATTTTTCCTGTTATTGAATGTTTTGATGCGATAACCGGTTAATGGGCCTTCACATGGCGCGTGGAGTGATGAGAATCTACTCAAATCTATCACCAGAAAAATTAAAATCTACAAAATTGTACTAACTTCTTTTTTGCTGAATTCACTATGCTTTTAGTAACCCCCGGACCTACATAAATCACGTTTCATCTCTTTTGCATAACAATATTAAGACTGGTTTTTGTTTTTGACCCTTTTTCATGTATTTGCACTTCTCTTTCCTGTTCCGATTCATAAATATCAAGAAAAAAGATAGAAACATAATTATATTATGTTCCTTGAACAGTAAATGCTCAAAACTTATAAAATGTAATACTGAAGTGTTTATCATTATATTTAATTTTGATCAGTTGATATTTAATATTCATGTATCTTTTGTCAGTACCACGGTGATGTATAAAAAATGCATTGCAATTCAATATCTAACTTCGGGCTCTGGGCGCTGAAGATTTTGGGCCACCTCATTGCTCTTCCTTATCATTTTTCTAACAAATAACAAATGTTTCATTATAGTATATAAAAACTACATGATGAATTTTTAAAACCAGATTGTTTTTGGAAAATAGGTAAATTAGCTAACAAATATTGAACTACATAAAGTAAAAGTAACTTCAGGCCTCCCGAAGAGCAAAATAAATTGAAAATAAAACTCTGCTCCGTATTTCACGCACCCTTTGGAATATTTTCGGGGTAGATTTGCTTGAGGAGAGCGAACGTGCGAAATTACTTTTAAGTGGGATAGGTTTGGCAACCCTGTCCTAGTGGATGACGCACTGACAGCTGATAGTGTTGTTACTTGGTTGCTAATTGAAATGGATACAAACTTGACTCAAATCAAACCTACCATGGGAATAATGAACTAATGAGTGCCAAATAGTAGTAGATCAAAATTTTACGGATAATCGAAAATTACAATGTTTTATAGAATTCTTGAAACATTCTTCAAATTGGGTTTTGGATTGCAATGAAAATATAAAAAGCTGCGAAAAATCTACTAGAAGAATTGTCTTACCAAAATTTACATAAATCCGTGGTAAATTTTCCAAAAAGTAGAAATCTACGAAATCTGGTAACACTGCATTTAACTGTGAAAATAACTCCTTTGATTCAATTTTGAGTATTTTTGTAATTGTAATTGTGGCAACTCCGACTATCAACTATATACATAAAGTATATTATAGACGTACATTGGCACTGTATAGGTAGATTTGCAAAATGCTAGCCATGCATTTGTAAACGTTTATAAATCCTGTCATTTAGGTTACTTTTACATGAAAAAGGTTTGAGTAATTCATTTACATAGTTTAATGTAAATTACAGATTATTATAAAAATATTAAATAGCATACTGATAAGAATTAAGTATATCTAATAATGAATGCATCTGCATTGCTAAAAGCATATAGTTTCTGCTAAAAAATGTTTGTAAAATTTTAGTAGATTTTAGTAGATATTAACCATGTATGCAGTAGATTTCTCATAATAAATGGAATGTGGCAGCTCTGGCCCTACCAGAAGCATATTATAAGCTATAAAAAGCTATAAACTTACCTGTCTTTTGCATTTCGTGGTTATAGCCCATAGTTTTACAGAAAGCTTTTGAAATATAAGAAAGGCTCTCCGGAAAAACGGATCTAGTCCAATCAGGCAGCGTTAGGTTATTCCTAGCTTCAATACTCAAATCATCATATAGGAGATACGCATAAAATAATCTCTCTGGAATCGGTACACTGAAACTTGCCTTTTCATGTAGGTAAATAAAAAGCTGTTTATGCTTGTTGATGGTGCCTCTAATATCTTCATCGGTTGCTACCAGCTTCATATACTGGAAGATGTAGCTTGGAGATAAAAACGTTCTGAGAACAAGGTTTTCGACATGTACAGCGTTTTTAGTATCGTTAAACTCCGGATAAAGGCCTTCCAAGTATTTCCCCGCTGAGTCAATATTTCTCTGGGAAGAGACACTCGTCATCTTAAAGAATTCTGTGTTGTAGTTTTTCGGTATGAAGTCAGCGTATCTCTTACGAATATATTGGCCTAGTTCGATCAACTGTAGCTTGCCTTCCTGAAAAAAATTGTTCCATAGCAATTAGTAAACTAAGGATCTAAGAGGGCAAAGGTCAATTTTACAAAATTTGGAAAACCCGGCCCAAATCGATTGCCTCACTTAAAGGAAACTCCGGGTAATAATAACCAACCCTTCACCTGCTTATGCTCTACACGCCGCACACCATGAAACTATGGAGGGAGTCTCATATCTTTTGAACAAGTGTCCAATTGTAAGCAGTAAATAATAGTTCTCGATCCCTCCAGAATAGCGCTAGAGCGGCAAAGGAGAATGAAACGAATTAAGCAGTTTTAGACGGAGTGAGCTACGCTGAGTGGACAAATTTAATAATTTTCGTGATTGGAGTAGTTGATGGAACCACAGTATACAGAACCTTAAATACCTACGTAGTCCAAAATAATTTCCTAAATAGAACCTAAAGAACATCTGAATATTTTCTAGTATTCCAGTGATGCTGAGGACTTAAATCTTCAGCTATGTTGCGTGTGTAGAATATTGTGAGTTTCCATTTCTAGATAACATTACCATAATTTAATGATAGTTATCTATAGTAATATTTTATTATATATTATAACATAGGTGAAATATTAATTTTATTGTTTACATAGCTAACATTTTTTAATCTTGACATATAAATTTCTAATTTATTAAATGATAAAGGCATCCCGTGTCTAAACATTAGTTGTGTACACATTATCTTAGTGGATAAAAATATTTTTTGAAATTTGACCAGAGTTGATACAGATTTCTATGAAAGCCATCTACTTCCCAAAAAGATATATATCAGACATATTTCCATTCATCGAAAGAGGATTACTCTCTCTCTCTTGTACTTGTACTGCTCGCTAATTAAAACCTCGCGTAACTGGATATCTTTACTAACGTTATCAAGGTACAAAAGATGAATAAAATACATTTTGTAATCAGAACCACATTGAGATTTAATGTTTCTTCAGTAATATAACTATTTTATATTTTTTGCCAATTATTTCAAACTAACGAACTGCAATTTGTGAAACCATCATCTTTGTGCAAATGTATTAAGTAGGTACCACAAAGATGACTCCTGTTCTAAATTAATTCTATGTTCATACGAACCTTTTCCTTCGAAGCTACCTAGTGATATATTTAATAATTATCACCTATTGTGTTTTCTTGAAAAATACTTTTTGGTTTGATGAAGCTTTGACGCAAGGTTAATTCTGACAACAACAAACCAGTTTTGTGGTTCTCGAAAATCCGTATAGTGGCGTCGTAGTTAAAAAACTGCAAAAACTCAAACTTCATTTTTAGGCGTTTCCAAGGCGCCTGATCATTTTTAGTTTTTCTTGGGGGTGTAAAAATTGGGGCTAGGAAGATAGGAGCGTATCCTATTTTTTTTAAAGTAAGTTACAGACATCCTATCGCCTGTGAACATTTCAGTACTTTTTAAAGATACACGAAATCGACTTTGCAATTCTCGATGCAAGAAACACGTTGTCATCCATCCAGAAACGAAAGTGAACTGTTTTTTTCCGCACATTTCAGTCAGACGATAGCGGTGACCCGATGACATACACTAATGCCAGATCTTTTTCTTTTGCAGTAGATAATGTTTGGATTATTTATTTTTCTTCGGTTTTTTTTGGAAAACCTGGGAGCTTTTGGGATTGTCGTAATATAATTAAAATAATTACTTCAGTAAGTTGTCCTCTTTCCAAACCAGCCCAATGGGACCTGTCTTTATAAGGATCGTTTTTGTAAAATATAATCGGCGTTCTAGCACCATGCCTGAAAAGCTGAAAAGGATGATATAAAAATGTTAATAAAATAGTTAGAGTTTCAAATATGAAATAATAAAAAGTCAAAAACGCTAATTCAGATTTTTATAAAACTTGGTATCTTGATATTCTGATTGAAAGACAAGTGCTTGAATGGAATATTTTATCAACTGAAAAAATGGTAGAGGAATAACCACTGCATATTTTTTATAAATTTATTTTTTTGGAGATGCAGCGGTAGCTATATTTTTTTATTGGAAAGCTGCATCATTTGTAGCATTTTTTATTCTTTCAGAAGTGTACCTATCTGTTATAATCCTAGAGTCACAATATATGAGCTCATTAATCCTGACCAATTTTGCGATTTTAGTTTCGAAACAGACTGTCCAGTAGTTGTTAGCATGTTCGGTTCAATACAGGAAATTAAGGGTGCTGTCATCAGCAAAGCTATAGATAGGATTAGATGTTATTTCCAACAAATCATTGATGTACAGCAAAAAGAGTGTTGGAGAAAGGACTGATCCTTGAGGAACACCCGTGATCCCTGAGAGTCGCTGGATATATTTTGGCTGCCCTTCCCGTTTAAACAACTTTTTTTATCGAGACTTGAAGACGAATAACTTTACTTTAGATTTTGTTTTTCGAACGTCTTTCATTTTTTCTTTTTTTTTCCATTGGCACCGGGACGTAGTCCCATCAGCCAGACACTATATATGCACATATTATAATATGTGAATTCATATTACAAATTAACGAATTGAGTCTCTAACAGAAGAAGAGTTAGCTAACAACTTTATGTCATGCTTACAACTACTAGACAGGGTATTTCGAAAAAAAATTCTCAAATTTAGTAAGTATTGCAATCGCAACTAATTTCGAATTCGAGATATTGTAAACTTGGAATTTTACAATATTTCCGCTGATTTAGGAACATAATTTAATATTTTCCATACATTTCGGAGTTATCAACGGCATTTTAGGATAAAGTTAACTCCTTTCCGTTTCTGAACTGAATGGGATCATGATGTTGAAAGTACTATGGCCGATTGCACCAACATTTATTTAAGGAGAGAATAGTGAAAATATTAATATTTAAGAAATCCAAAGTTTTGATATTATTGAGAATGATGAATTTTTTTTCAGAACTCAAAAAATTAAATATTATAGAAATTACTACAGATAAAGCTTTTGATATGTGTGTGGAAAGACTTACTTGAACAAAAGACAACAGGTTGGATTCACCATCAGATTCCACAGAAATACTGGATGCAGCTAATACAACTAATATCGCTATGAACTTGCACATTTTCTTTTCCCAAATGCTAGTTTAACATAACTACACCTACACCTGTAGTTTATCGCAATCTTTTAATAAGATGAACTGCCAGTGATTTTGCATATAGTCCTTTATTGAACATATATCTTTTTTAATCATTGATATCATGAACTGATAAAGAAAAAATGAAAACACCGAGAGTGCTATGCTTACGTAGTTATAGTAGGAGAACCCAAGATGGGGATTTACCCGTGCGTCGTAGTTGTCTATTGGATTTTGAAGATTAGATGATAGAAAGACAAAAGGTTATATGATGTATATTCTTTCACCAGTAGAAGAAGCGTCTACTGACTTTCTTCTTTTCAGCATGTAATTAACCCCTTATCCCTTTATTTCCCCTCAACATCCGATTTTTTTGCTATTATGATCGACTGCGTGGCTCTTTATGGTGGAGGTACTGAACAGGGTGCAAGTTATCCTTCATATCTTAATCTGCCGCTCTTGATTAAATCCCAGAATCTCCGATTGGGCTCCCATACTATTAGTCCCGCACCACCGCATTTTTTCTTATCTTGATTCATTTATATCTATCATAGCTTGCTGTATATGATTAGTCACAAAAAGCAATAGTGAATTCCATTCAGATATCGCAGATTAAATGAAGTAATCCAGCAAATCAGTCATATCATTCAGCAAAGTTTGATTCCGACAATTTGATTGAACGCTTAGGATGTAAACTGTACAAACATATATATATATATATATATATATATATATATATATATATATATATATATATATATATATATATATATATATATCTTTATATATATATATATATAGGAGTTAAATCGGGTTGTTTTCTTCTGAGAATCTGTCACCCGGAACTGATCAAAGAATCTTCATACGTTTTTTGCGCAAAAAACGGATACCTACCCTTTCCAGAAAATTAGTCATCTGGCCAGACTCTCATGTGTAATATTGGTTGCATATATGATATTAGGCAAATTCTTACTGTCATTCTTAGATGAAAGAAAACAGTTGACAGTTGATGATACTTTCTCTTGACCAGTGCTGCCAATCCTAGCGAAATTACGGTAGTTCTAACAATACTGATACTTTACCAATCTGGAATGAATCTACTAAAAAAATGAAAAATATTAATTTAATTTTCAAATTTATCAAGTATGCATATAATAATAGTACTATATGGTCCTTATTTTCCATTTACATGTACATGTATATGATTCAGAGCAGTATGTCTCAGCCGCATGCCCTCAAAGTATATTTGCTGGTCCGTGAAAAATCCACCTTCATGATTTATTTACGTCAAACAAATGTACCTACTAATGGATCGAATCATTAAACTTACTGATCCGCGATAACGTACTGCAATATCTTACCGCGCCTTGGAGTAAATCAGATCGAGAAACACTGATGTAGAGCATGTGAATGTTCTAAAGAGTGGGAAATGGTTACAGTAGGTGTCTGATATTTTTTACTCTTCGGGTTTTTTGGAGGGTATGTGTAGGTGATCCAACTTGATGTACCGACACAGGTAACCCCCCTACCTACCTGAATTTGACATCAGTGTCTACAGAATTTTATTGCGGCTGGGTTGACAGCACTGCTCTTGACATTCTTGACAAATGGCGGTTTGACGTGGTTTGTTTTCATTCCGATATTTAAATTATTTTATTCACCGAAAATAATTATATATCTACCAAAAACGAGGCAAAGGTTGAATTTTATAGGTAAACATTTTATAACTATGAATATATATGAAATCTAGTCTGAAAGTTATCTTTTCAAGTACCAACTGACCTGAATAATGTTGTATTGATCTCCATCTTGAGGAATCTTCAAACAAGGCTGTAAACTGGTGTTATGCTCTCAATGTAAATATATTTTGGTTAATTTCAAAGCAGTTACTCTGAGTGAATGTAGTATAATTAGAGATCAACGATGGAAGATGCCTGTGGTTGCTCCAATTCAGACGTGCACTTTCGACTGAAATTTCCCGCAAATCTTTGTGAATACCTTGAATACTCATTTCTGTAGCAGCTAAGGTGAAATTGTTAAATGTTGTATGCAGGGATTCCATATATCCAGATTTACCTGGATTATATTAATAATTAACGACTTCATTTGTACAGGAGACAAGATTTAGATTAAAAAAATCTATTCTTGATTGGACTGCACCAGTTTTTTGATACCATTATTGAAACAAAAAGGTCTTCTCGATGTTAATAAAAATTTAAGGTGTATCAGTTGAATATGTATTTTCTTATGAAATAGTTGCTGATGCTTCATAAACAATGATCAGAAATCCATACAAATCAATTTTTACATTCTGAGTTTTTACAATTAAGGCATTAATACACCTACCTTGTATCACTTGAATGCAAGAACTGTGTGACTGAAATGTACTTATGTTATTGGTATAATTCTTATATGAAGGTAATGGCCATGAAAACTTGCATTTGATTTAATATCAATTGTTAGATTTCTGCACTCTGTTGTTAGAAAGATGGTTCACTGGACTCAACAATATCTAATTATATCACAACTTTGTTTTTGAGTCTACCAATTAGAAAGTCATAATCTATCACTCTTTCATAATCTAGTTAACTAGAGTCTATTGAAAGTTGTTTTATCTATTAACCCTTATCACTAAGTGTTGCACAAATAGGCACCCTCCAGTGGCATTTAGATAAATTTAAAGTTTCTAACAGCTTGTACCTAATGGCAATGACAGATGCCCCCTATAAGCAATATCTATTGTCTTTTCTATATGCAATACCTAAGTGTTATATTTCTTAATCAAAACTTGTTTGTTTTATAGAAAAGAAGCTATAATAATAATAATAATGACTTTATTATGACTATCATGCTACTAGTTATAAATGGCGAAGTCTAGCTCTAACTACTCATACTCAACCAGCCAATCTATAAAACATATGTACCATTATATACAATCAATAGTATGGCCATAATAGTTTAATTTCACCTCAAATTCATACAAAAAATACCTTTTATTAATCAAACTACACAAGGGCTGAAATTGTTAAATAATGGTTGGAAAAATATGTTGTGTCAACATAACCTAAAAAATATGGATCATAGAACTTTTTTCATTTTTCACAAATCATTGATTGCTTTAGATACAGGGCAGCAGAAAAAATATGTATGTGAGATATCCTCAAATGGGTATTATTAATGTAAAATTATATAAAACAGGGATACAACACAAGTAATCGCCAGCCATGTCAAAAAGACATGCCGACGAGGCGGCTGGCTCTACAGCCACTCAACCCCCAATCAAAAAGATCCATTTTGAGCCACATTTGATTGGGCCTGTATCCACTTTGGAGGAAATGGATATCAAAGTGTTGCAGTTCCAAAATAAAAAACTAGCTCAGGTATGTAAATTGCTATTCTACCATAACTAGACTAATTGATATAATGTTTGTATATATATATTTTTAATTTGAGATTATCATGGTTTCTTATTAAAGAAATGTATAAATATGATCTGTTAATTGATAAATTTGATTTCAAAGAGATACAATTAGTTTTTTTTCACTACTGAGAATGGTTAGCACAAGAGTGCTCTCAAAACAGCAAAATTATAAGGACTAGGTGCATTTCCACTCTTTACATTTTACACAAAATATGAAAGTTCTAGTATGTTCAGCACTAAGGATTTATTTCATAGACTGAGAAGGGAGTTGTTACCATGTAATGTTATATTTTTTTCATTTTTATAGAGAATAGAACAAAGATGTAGGACAGAGCAAGAGCTGAGACAGAGAATAGAGCAGTTAGAGAAACGTCAAACTCAAGATGATGCAGTATTGAATGTGGTCAATAGATACTGGAACCAGCTTAATGAGGACATCAGAATTTTGTTGCAGAGATTTGATGCTGAAACTGCTGATGAATCCGAAAATAAAAGTAAGTCTGTTCTATTTGAAGTAACTTCTAAAATTTCTCCTATGATGGTTTCCATGTTTTTTCACTCTTACACACATTGAGAAATAAACCTTATCATTTTAAGATATCTAATTTAATTAATAGTTTTGACTTGCTTGAGATCACAGGTTGACGTTGTGGAGTTGAAAACTCTTCCAGATTATTTTCTGTCATAATGGCTGGAAATGTTTCCACCTCTGAAGGAGGAAAATGTATTAGGCTGAGCCAAACAAATTAAAAAACACATGCAAAATATCAAATAACTGCTTTCACCAGGTACAATGAAAATTGATGACATCAATTTTTCAGTAGCATTACTTCAGTTTATTTTGGCAAAGTCCTGTGATAGCTGTTTGTGTTAACATAGCATTACATATAAAAATTACAAGTTATTTTGAGAAAAAATATACAATTAACATTTTTTTTTACTATTGTACTTCCCATGTAATGGTATCACTTAGGAAAAAATGTTGGTGATTCCAAAATATATTTTATACATTGAATGCCCCAATATACGTTATGGATAGGATGGAGAAATATGGTTGGGTCTGATTTTGCTATCGTCGCTCGTTTTCTTCAGCAATCGTCCAGTTTAAGGATCATCAGAAAGTCGCAGCTTGTCGACAAGTTTTTGCTTGATCTGTTTTTTTTTTTTCGTTTTTTGACGATAATTCCGCCGCCATTGACCCGATTTTCAAAAACCACTAAGCTTGTCCTTGTCACAATAGTAATCTAGTGTCAAATTTTCATCAGAATCCATTACTTTCATTTTGAATTATATAACACTCAAAAATTAGAGTACTTATAGACAAACCGACAGAAATTAGTAACATTATGATGTTTAGGTCATGAAACATCAAGAAAACACAATATCATGAATTCAAAATGTTCAAAGATTACAATACCTCCTTGCCAGTTGGCATGAGAAGTAAAAACATCTGAAGAATCATTTAAGTTTGATATTTGGTTGTTACTCTCCAATTTTTAACTTTATATTTACATAGTTTTCCTTACTCATTGTAGATATATTATTCTAATACAATGTGCATTGATTTTGTTATAGTACAATTATTATTCATATTTATCATATGACTCATGGATGGTTCATTTTGTGTTTTGATTGTGGTATTTATACATCGATAACATTTAAATGCCTAGTGGACATAAATCACATTTCATTCAGTGGATTTATTTTGTTAACCTAGATGAAAGATTGCTGAATGATGTACAAAAAGCTTTCATTTTAATTACAATAAACCACATTGTTTAAGATGTGCTGAAACACGTGCAACTTTCTCTCGTAGGTATGATCAATAATTCTTTCAGTCTCTATAAATTGTTACACCTTTGTTTTAGATGAAAATGAGGCTACTACATCGTTTCTGATGCAGTTGTCGACTTGGGACAAGGACGAATTGAATGACAAGCTTGCAAACAGAGTGCAAGTGTCTAGAAGAGCAGTAGCAAAAGTGATTCAGGCTTTTGACAGGCTAATGCAAAGGAATGAAAAGATCACTTTGGCTCTCAAAGGCGAAGTCGAAGGCCGTGAGTATATGTTATATTTGCTATTTTAAAAAATTGCATCATAATGTATGTCTTGGAATAATGTGATTTCTGATCTGGAAGCCTTATTGTGTGAACCACAAATTATAGTCTGGTAAGGTTACCTTAAAGCATCCTTAAGGATAAGGTGATCTGTCAATTGATCAGCTGTTAAATGTTGATGAATACTTTGAATAATGCTCTACATATATTTTATTTCCTTTAGAAGACGCACCAGCTTTAGACGAGGCTATCAAAGAAACTAATATTCAGTTGCAAGCAGAAAACCGTAACCTCCAAGCACTCCATACATCCTTACATGAAAAATACCACCTCAACAGTTTGAAGTTAGCTGAACTACAAGATTCTGTTACTGCAAGAGAGACTGAAACAGCAGAACTGAAAAATCAGATTGATGACTTGCAGTATGAGCTAGAGAAGGTAATCCTACTAAACTACAAGTTTTGGTTAGGTTAGGTTAACTAGAGAAATCTTGGACATCATACTGACTAACCAAAACGTCAATATATTTTACTCGAATTCCTCTATTGTCATTTTTTAGACTTGTTCAAACTTCCCTTCGAGTTTGAACGGATCTAAACTCGCTGCTCAAGACATATTGATTCCAGATCCGCAACCGTAACGACAAGCTAGAGACCCACCTGGCCGAGGCGGTGGAGAAGCTGAAGGCGTACCACCAGCTGCACGGAGATGCGACGGCGAACTCGACGTCGACCCCCGCCGCCCCCGCCACCCCCCAGGACAACAACTCCAAAGCGACGCGAGAACAGAACAGGCAGGCGACTATCTCTCAAGCCAAGCTTGAGGATCTCACCAAGGAGGTGGAGGAGTGGAAGGAGTTAGCCAACAATCGACTCCAGGAGCTGGACAAGTTGCATCAAACGCACAGGGAGACGCTGAAAGAAGTGGAGAAGCTCAAGATGGATGTGAGTTGATTTTATTGTCTTGTTTTAACAGCAGAAATGCTTATACTATTCGTCATGGCTTGTCAGGTCTCGAAAACCGGGAACCAGACATTGTCAGTGGAAAAGAGACAGAAGAAAGAAAGGGAGGGAGAAAAAGTGGTGCATAAAAGGTGGAGGATCAGGTGGAGAGACAAATGCATTTCAACTTGATGTGTTCAATGATTTTGTTGATTCTGGTATTGTCAAAATGTGACTTTGGTGTTCTAAATTCTTGATTCAGTTTTTGATCAAACTGAGGGTTGCAATGCGATACCACTTAACAATAATGTTGTTCCACTGTTTGTTTGACGTACTGCCTTATGTGATGGATGTCGAGGTCTCTAGAGAGTCTCATTAGAAACATACCATGGGAGAAACCACCAAGTCGCCCAAGCATAAGTGATAGCTAATCTGATTACCATTTTGTAATGACAAACTTTGTTCTTTAAACTTACTTTTGAAGTTCTACATAACATTGGGTAGAGTTGCTGAAACGTACTTTCTGATTTGGTTTTCAATGCCTTAGTGTGTTTCTGCCTTCAACCTTAGGTCAAGAAGGACACCCAGATACTTGGTAGAGTTTTCTTATGATATGCAAGCTCCGTTAACTGAGCCTTAAGACGGAACGGTATAGCATATTTTAGTGCAATAGATTGACTATTGTTGTACTTAAACATTTTGAACTTTCAGATCCGGCAACTTCCTGAGAGCGTTATTGTGGAGACTACCGAGTATAAATGCCTCCAGTCACAGTTTTCAGTCCTTTACAATGAATCCATGCAGCTGAAAACGCAATTAGACGAAGCTAGACAACAACTTCAAGCTAGCAAGAACGCACATTTAAGGAATATTGAAATGATGGAGGTAGATATATTTCTCATGAATCAGTATGTGAAATTTTTGAGAGGTGAATAATTACAGGTGTTAAAAGCAAGTTTTTTGAAGTGAACAAAACAAACGTTTTTTTGTGTCAGATGTAAATTGCTAGATTACTTACTTTATTATATACATAAATGGTATTCTTCTGTCTAGAGTGAAGAGCTCATTGCCCAGAAGAAACTAAGACAAGAAGTGATGCAGTTAGAAGACTTTTTAGCCCAGTTAAGAAAAGAATATGAGATGTTACGAATAGAGTTTGAGCAGAATTTGGCTGCTAACGAACAAACCGGTCCTATAAACAGAGAAATGAGGCATTTGATAACTTCACTTCAAAACAATACCCAGCAACTGAAAGGCGAAGTTCATAGGTAAACTAGACATCATTGATTTAGAACTAAAATTTCAGTATACGTTAAGAAAGATTTGTATGTATACCAAATCGTAGAAGCGTTGCCGCGTAAAAAACTAATTAGTCCAACGACTTGGTTTTCAGTGGTACTTCCAGAGAAGCATCGCTCAGGATGGAAAGTCAATTGCATAATTAAAAGTCGATCTTTCTTTCATTCAAATTTGTTATTCCTGAGAGACTTTCCATTTTAAGTGAATTTTAATTAACAGAAACGTAAATGTATTTATTTATTATTCTATAGGTATAAAAGGAAATATAAGGAAGCCAACGCAGAAATACCGAAGTTGCGGAAGGAAATAGAAGAGCTCCAAACAAAGCTGACTCAAGTACAGGAAACGAGCCAGGAGTCGAAGGATAATGTCAAAAAGGAAGAAATCAAAGATGAGGATGTTAGCAATAGTGAAGGCTTGCAAATCAAAGAAGAAGTTGTCGCTGATGTGAAGAAGGACGAAGGTGATAATGAGGTAATCAACGATGTCAAAAAACTGTATATGTTGAAGATGTTGAAATAAAAAATAATAAGTACGTGTTTAAGGACACCTCAGGAAAAAATATATAATCTTGTGATTATTTTTTCTGTTTCATGTTATATTTGTATTGGCCGTGAACTAAAACCACATGTGAAGATATAAGATTAATTTGTTTTGTAAAGATTTTTTTCACTTAGAGTTGTTATCTAATATGTCTTGTGCTATAAAGCAGTCTGAAGAAACGGGTGAAAATAAAGATCAAGTAGCTGGTTCGGGCGGTTCTCCTACAGCCAAAAAGGAAGGTGGAACCAAAGACAAGGCCGCCGTTAAAAAGGATCCGAACGTTAAGGAGAAAGAACACAGAGACGCTCAACGCGCTAAAGAGGCCAAAATTGCTGAGAGCGAGATCGTGAGAGATCTCAAAAATCAGCTGAAGTGAGTTGCATTTTTATTTATTTCCTGTAATGATTCATAGAATCAATCATACATAATTATTTTTTCGCCTATTTGCGTCAATAGTAAACTGGAATGTATTTCTATTTTTATTCCAGGAAAGCTTTAAATGAGCAAAAAGAAATGAAATTGCTGCTGGACATGTATAAGGGTGTTAGCAAAGAACAAAGAGATAAGGTGCAACTGATGGCGGCCGAGAAGAAGCTACGGACTGAATTGGATGAAATGAGACAGGCGCTCAAAAAAATACAGGTGAGTTTAGTATGATCTAATACTTTTTATTCATTTAAATGAGGTAAAATTGTTTACCATTGAACAGCATCGCTTTTGCAAGGTTTTCGCGACTCATATTGAATTCAATAAACTTCGTTCTTTACTTACTGATTCAATGATCATTTTAACCACGTAATGGCATGATTTCTGTACAAAAACTATTCACATTGGCGTGTGGTCAAATTGTTCGTTTCAGGACAACAAACGCGACGACAAACGCAAACTAGCCGAGGACGAAGCTTTGAAGAAGATCAAGCAACTGGAGGAGCAGAAGTACGAACTGCAAAAGCAGGTGGCGAATCAGAAGAACGGCGGTTGCGGAGGCATGGGCGGAGTCGGTGGCGACGGCGCTGGGGGCGGCGGGGGACAGTGGGGTGGTCCGGGAGGTGGGGGGGCACCCGGCGCCCACGGAGGCGGCAGACCGTTCGTCGGATCCTTGGAGGAAGAGGCGTTGCTCAACGAGATGGAGGTCACCGGACAAGCGTTTGAGGATATGCAGGTATGGTGCCGCCCAAATATATACAGGGTGGCTCAGCGAAAATGTACAGCAAGGCATTCAGATGCCTTGAAAGCATTTTCAAATTGTGTTATCTGTATTTTGCAGTGAGCGTTTCAATGTTAGTTTGTTCTGTTGGATTATGCAAGAACCTGAAGGTGGCTTAGAACGGATAATATACCGAAACGTCGTTTGTTTGTTTTGTAATGAATTAATTGACCGAAATGCCATTAAAAATATTTTGCGAAAGTTTTTATATAGTGGAGCTTCAATTAATCAATTTCACAGGAGCAAAATTCAAGACTGATCCAGCAGCTGCGTGAGAAGGATGATGCCAACTTCAAATTAATGTCGGAGAGGATCAAATCTAACCAGTTGCATAAGCTCGCTCGTGAGGAAAAAGACGTTCTTAAAGAACAGGTATGTTTTATTCACACTAGTTTCCAACTTTTTTGTTGTTGCTGAAATCCCTATCCCGTGTTGAAGTCAACCAATAACTATCCTCAAGGAACTGTCCTTTCTCCAACGCTCTTCTTATTGCACATTAACGAACTGTTGGGAATAACATCCAATCCTATCTACAGCTTCGCTGATGACAGCACCCTTATATCCTGCATGGAATCAGGCAAGTTAGTGCCATCCCAGAAGGCCTTCCTTCGGTGGTACTGCTCACATGTGTGGGTATGGGTCTCGAAGCACTCCTTGAAGCTTCTGGACACAATCCAGAAACCAGCAATACGTCTTGTGGTTGCGCTCGACCTTACAAATGACCTCCACCTTCTGGAGCATCGAAGAAGGGTGTCCCTGTCTAATAACACCAAGAGTATGCCAAACATTAAAGGATCTCAACGGGCGCAACCTTACCAAGTCAAACTTCCCAACGCCCCGAACTTCCAAGCCATTCTTTTGTGGAATCTCTGCGTTGTGAAATGAGCTGAATCTATAGTGTTTCAGGGTCAATGTGAATAGACAATTATCCTCTCGCAGCGCTTATGAAGTGCGATACCCTTTCTGTCTTCGCGTTAGGCTATCTATAAAAAATGGTATTTGTATCGAAGAAAGTTCACCACATCCATCTTGTTCCAATCTGACTATCTTTGTAAACCATCCATGATCAAGACTCTTAACGTCTTTCAGGTCAGCACCTTGACAACTCAAGTTGATTCGGCCAACCTCGTAGTAAGAAAATTAGAAGAAAAAGAGAGAATACTACAAAATACGCTGGCGACAGTCGAAAAGGAATTGGCGCTTCGGCAACAGGCAATGGAGATGCACAAGCGAAAAGCAATCGAGTCAGCACAATCTGCAGCTGACTTGAAGTTACATTTAGGTGAGATGATTTTTTATAATTTTGAAATGCTGGAGGAACCAGACTATCAGAGGCATTTAAAACCTTATAGAACATCGACATAACTTTTTGATAGTTTTATTCACTCCACAAAAAAATGGCAAAATAAAATAAAAATGTGAAAAAATCACAATCTTTTGTGATGTATTTTGTCCACAAAGCACACTCTTCATAATATTGCCATACATCGTCGTAGCAGCTATTTAAATATAATTTACAGAACTTAAAATACGAACAAGCCAGAGCTTTATACATATAACCACGAGGGCTGTAATCATCTGTGATGGCTGGAAAATATATTATCTTGAATAACATCACCTCTTGGGCTGTTGCAGATTACCGTTAATGAAAACAAAATTTCCATAAATGTATCACAATATTTCACAATTCATTTATTTGTTGCAGAAAAGTACCACTCTCAGATGAAAGAAGCCCAGCAAGTGGTGGCCGAGAAGACAAGTTCACTGGAAGCGGAAGCGTACAAGACGAAGCGGCTCCAAGAAGAAATAGCCCAGTTGAAACGAAAGGCGGAAAGAATGAAGAAGATGGAACTGGCGGGCACCACTTTGGACGAAGTGATGATGGAGGAGATCAGGGAATACAAAGAGACTTTGACTTGCCCTTCGTGCAAGGTAATGAGATTCCTTTTGTTGGGCTCAGTGAAGCAAAACACATTTTATGTGAAAAATCTTTTCTTTGTTTCTTCTTTGATGTAAGCAAGCAGCCAATGTCTTTTCATCCTCTCTCTGCCTATTGCACTGCTAAGTTGTCGCTCCATCGTACGAGGGCGAATCTTAACTATTCTTCTGTCGTCCATTCTAGTAATGTGTTTGTTCCGTTCCCGTTTTCTACCTGATACCCACAAAAAACAATAATGACACGATTTTCAGGTACGCCACTAACTAAACATATATAACCTTAATTCACTTACCCATCAAACAGTAAATACGAATTCAAGAGGATATTTGCAAAACTTGCACTGGCGACCCATATTTATAAATTTTACTTTTTTTACTTAAATAGTGTTGTTATGTAGATTTTAGATGCTCTTACTTGTTATATTTGTTTCTTTCTAGTATCTAACCATGATTTTCATTCAAAACCTTACATTTAGCGACAAGAGTTTGATGATGTATACCAGTGTATTTTGTCTGTTAAATAGTCTAAAATCTACACCAGTTCCAGGCCAAAACGAGACATAATGAATTTAGAGAGGATATTGTTTCATTGAAAACACAATATGTATGAATGAATATTTTTACTGACGTCCATTGTTTATTTCCAGGTGAAAAGAAAAGATGCGGTGCTATCCAAATGCTTCCATGTGTTCTGCTACGACTGCCTCAAAACTCGATACGAGACCAGGCAGAGGAAATGTCCAAAATGCAATTGCGCGTTTGGAGCAAACGATTATCATCGGCTGTATCTGTCAAATTAGGTTTACAATTCGTACTTTAGTGATCTATTTATAATTGTTGTATTACATGTGATAACTGTTTTTCAGTTGAAGAATGTTGAAATCGCTCATAGCTTGGTATATCAATGCGAACAATTGAGATAAGAAGTATATCAACATCTGGCACCCAGATTTTTCATAGAGAAAGACCAAAATTTGAAAAGGAGATTTACTTGAGCGTCGAAGGGGTCTAATGGATTTTGAAGATTTCATTGTAGAAAGAAAAAAAGGTTATATGATACAAGGTTCTATAGGCCTTCAAAATTGAAAAAAACAGACATGGGAATACTCGAGCGCGGTAGATATTGAGTGTATATTTTTTAAGCGCCTCCGATGAAAATGGGATAATTAAAAGTACTCCAGCTGGTCAGCTATTCAGAGGGGAAATACCCGAAAAAAAATACATTTTAGATATTTGAAGTTATTTCCGGTATATCAATTTCCTTTTTGTCTCGTATTTTTATTTGCCAGATAATTGCTAGTCACTCATGCGTTGATAAACCAGCTCCGAGTGTGGACGATATTCATAGCATTTTTTAATATTATTCATTCCTACATGTGTCCTGTGAACATTGCTTGAAATATTAATTTATTATAAATTCATTCACATTGTTACACCTCACATCAAATCTTCTAAAATGTGTGATGTCAAAAGGATATTTTATATATTTTCCTCCACCACTCTCTTTGCAATAGGTTGGTTTTGTAAAATAAAATATTGATAAGGGACTAATAAATACGTTTATTTACAGTAATGGCATTTTTGACATTTTAAATCATTTAATCAAAGCACCAATAAATTTACAAAAACAGTAAAAAAGGCAAGTATACTATATAACACAGAGTAATCAATCCTTAATAAATAGGATAAAAAGCAAATTACAATAATTTAATGATGTGATCGCGCAAAAACGTAATAAAAAGCATTAAATCAATGTCATACGACTTACATATACAGAAGCTACAATTCACAACAAACATTTTCATTTTTGGACGTTACTTTTTGAGTAAAATGGCAAAGTTCAGACTTGGAAATTTTTAAGCCTACCAGCTAAAAGTTAAAAAAACAGAAAACTAAATATACATAACCATTTATAGTATGATGGCAAAATATATTAACACTACAAGGTAACACAAAAAAAATCGGAAAAACTTCATTTTCCATTGACGATGATCTTTGGAACGAAATAAAATATACAATTTGTTAGGTATTTCTTTAGCTTCTAACTATGCACAGTGGTCGGAAATCGTAAAAAGCTGATCATATTTTGGCCAGATTTTCACGATCATAAATTTCTTGCAGTTTCATAGCATAGTTTATGAAATATTAAGAGGGGACTAGGATAAGAGGCGTTTTGCATGGGTTTCCAATTATTCGTTTTCAGCGCTCTTTTTTCGAGATAATTGAACGATTTTTTTTTAAATAAGAGAAATGTGTGAAGCCTTTTATTCAATTTTTGATATAAAGTTTAAGATATTGCCGCAAGAGCACTCAATCAAGGATAAAAATATGTTCACCTACGGTGCCACAATATTTTGTTTGAAGTGCTTGATTTTGAACATAGTGATTTATCATCCAAATGATAAAAGACCTCTATGCCCGTGCGAAGCCCATTTCTGGATATTTTGGTTACCAAAATTTGAAAAAAAAAATCCGAAATGAGTCAAAAAATGACAATATTCATGTGACAATATCCAAGATTTTCTATCAACAATTTCTTATAAGGCTTCGCACGAGCAGAGAACCAACGTTTCTTTTATCATTTGCAAAAAAATCGTTACATTATCTTGAAAAATGAGCGCTGTGAACTAAATATTGGAAAACCATACGAAACGCCTTTTATTATAGGTAGAGTCCCCTCTTTGCATAAATATGTGTTCTGATAATGTTGTAAATTTAATCATAAGATTTTTTGCCTATCCAATGATTCTTTCATCTTGAGATACAAATCGGCATCATCAAAAAAAACGAGAAAAAAAATCACTGCTATTAATATAATAATAGCTAATTTTGTCACAAGGAACAAGATAATTTCATTTTTCTAAATGAATCAGCAAATGAAATTCTACTAATCATTCTGCTAACTCTTTTTTCATACAATAATTTTCATAACATCACAGTTGAATATCCTAACAGTTTAAATATTACGATACTATATATTTTGATTTTTTTTCAATACCAGCATAACGTTTCGAAAAACAAATCGTTTTGTGTCCACGACTGGCAGTGTTTAATGAAAAATGTGAAATCCATTCCTTTTCTAAATGGAATGAGTATTTTCGTGATGTTAAAAGGTGCGAAATGTATTGTGCGGAAAATCTATTAATTTTTCAAACTTATTGTCGATATAAGTTTTTAAACATGCATTGTATCTGTTGAATATATTTTATATTTTATCTCTAGAAATCTGGAAAACGTTGTACCTCTGTGATGCACCCTGTATAAAATGAATCTAGCACGTTTCACAAACCTTGGCTTGAGAGCAGTACAGCGGAATGATACAAATTCCTTGTATTTCTTATACCCTCGCAATGAGCATGTTACTAGTAATTTTTTTTCGAAACTTCTTTCTTTCAATTTCTGACGATATCACAAGTGATAGGCTTACAATTCGCATTTTAAAATCCGGAATAAACTGGCCTAGAGCGGGATTCGAACCACACACCTTCCGATTGCCGGTCGGACGCTCTGGCCAAAGCTAACTGGGCACCTGCCACTCGTTGCAGAGCGCGAATGATGTTAAGCGGAATCTCCAAAAGTCATTATAAGTAAGTAAATATCATAATAGAGGCTTCATTGTAATCCTATCCAAGAACTGATTTGAACATCATTTATTTATTTGTTTACCTAGGCGTTGTACTAGTTTTCAAAATTGAATAATTTGGAAGTGTTGCACATTTTAATAAAGAAAAAGTAGGGCAACTCTATTTATTTTGATATAACTGGCTAATCTTATCTTTAAAGGCAAATCAAGTCCTTTTTTCGACAAATTTTGAAATGATGTTTTTTCAGATACAGCAAGAGGGTGAAACTGAGTTTGTATATCTTACGACATGCTCATTGCGAAAATATTTGTGTACTGTGATCGATAAATTCCCACCATCCTTAAGCCGAAGTGTTAATTGTGGCACTTATTTTCAAATTGGCAACTGCCTGTAAGAGGGCAGCGTTAGCATTGCAATCGGACGGCATGGCCACAGGAAGAGCAGAAGCACTTTGGAAGCTCACCTCTTCCAGTTCCCTTTGGAGTTTGGACAAAGGAGCACACTGTTGGACTACTGACTGAATACTGTGCAGTACCTGCAACCAAATATCGTACAAATATTATAAATGATAAAACTGTGTAATTTAAACACTAGGTACTATTTGTCATGTCTAATCAGGGCGTTCCGGGGCACCTTTGCTTTTGAATCAGGTCTGAAGAGTCAGGAACCAAACATTGTCAGTGGAAAGGAGATGAAGAAGATGCTTCAAAAATGACTGTTAAATCCCCATTCGACAAATCTTACTCCGCTCTTTCCTTGTTGACAGATTACGTAAGGCTCATCTGTCACTGCTATTAAGCAGAATCCAAGTGGTTAGGACCTTTATTTCTTGAAGATACCAATGGGCATCGCCACTCCACGCGGCACAATGGAGATAAATGTTACTTACCTCTAGTGCTTTATCAATTGCTTTATATTGTTTCTTGGATTCGTTCAAGGCATCCTTTAAACTTTCAGAAAGGACCTGTCTACTTGCCAAAAACTCCTGCGTCAGTTCTTTTAGGTGTTTCTCCTTTTCTGTCAATTTCTCTTTGAGAATTGGAACCTGCAAGCAATAACTATGTTAGAATCCAGAAAATGAATGTCCTATAGCAAGACTTATTTTTTGTTGTGATATAAATTAATTTTTATAAATATACATTGAGGTATATAGATTATCTTGTATTCATATCACATATTTGTCTGTTAGAATTGTTAATTCCTTACCCTAAACATTTACAAAAGTTTTATCAACATACCTCATTTTGAGTAACGACCAGTCGTCCCAAAATATCAGGCGAGGGCGGTTCGCCAGTACTTTCCCATTTCTTTATTTCTTCGAAAACCTCTTCCTCTTTCATCTTCGTTTCAAGTTCAGTCTTCGCGAGAGCAGTCGATAGTTCACAGACGTCTTGGTTCAGTTTCTAAAAAAGATAGAAAATAAATTAGTACCCAAAGGAGTAACTTGGTACACAGCAATATATATCCTGAGGCTAATGGATTCGCCAGGCATGCAAATATGTTTATTATTTATGAAATTTTCGACTTTTAAATTCGTATTGTTGGAACGAGCTTCATATCTACAACATCCAATATTAACATGCTTGTACTATTACGTCAAACTTACTTCAACTTCTTCTCTATGTTTGTTCAATTCTGCCTTGAGATTATCGATCTCCAGGTTCTTTTTATTCATTTGTATCATCAACTCTTTAACCTCAGTCTTCAGTCTTTCCCCGAGAATCTCCCAATCCTTTAACTGCTTTACTACCACCTTAAACCCAAAGAGACAGCACGAATTGAAACACAAGACAAACAATAATAGACGCTTTACACATTTCATTAGGTTAATAAGAAAGTAATTCTATTCTGCAGAGTGAAATAAAACTATTTTTTCTACAGATAAGAGGATTATGTATTTAACACACAGTTTCACAAATAAAACTTTTTCTTTACGTGTCGCGTTTCTATTTATATTTAAATCATCGTCGGACTGTCAGATTTGACTGTTAACAAATGCTACCCAGATTACTTGCCAACTAGCTAACTAGATCCTATCATGGATACAAAACTAGAGCTCTCAAATCTAGCATACTATTAATACAGTCTAGCTATTCTTCTATTAAATTATTTTTTTTCCTATTGTCTCTGCCTTCAAAAACCAACATCCAGAAAGTTCAAATTTTGCCAAACACTTACTAGATACTAATAATAAAGTTGGCAATGAAAATAGAATGAGTGTACTTCATACTTCTAATAAAACACATGATCTGAACTTCATGAAAACATTAAAGATTCAAAAATATCTGCGAAATCCTAATTTCATTGTAGTAAATGAACACACTGTTTTTTAACTCAATTTTTATGGATACAATACTACAAGTTTCCATCAATTTGTATTCTGTGTTAACTTACTCTTGAAAAATCTCAAGTCATAGAATTAATTAATAATATAATAGTTTATCACATGAAATATCTTAAGGACATTTTGACGGCGATGGTTAAGGTTTTTTAGGGGTTTCCCTAAACACTAGTGCAAATGCAGTCGCCTAAAAATATTTCCCCTAAGACAAACAAAAGAAAAAAAACAAATAATTTAATCGAAAAACAGCTAGACTGGATGAATAGTATGCTAGATTTGATCTAGTAAGCTAGTTGGCAAGTAATCTGGGTAGCCTTTGTTAAAAGTCAAAACTAAAAGTCTGACGATGATTTAAATATGAACGTTACTGAAAGAAAAATAGTTTTATTTGTGAAACTGTGTGTTAAATACACAATCCATTTATCTGCATGATGGAAGAGTTTCACCAAATAAGAGCATCTATAATTTACATATTTTTTATACATAATAATCGACTACTCAGGTATATTGTATATTTTACACGCCCAACGACCTAATTTTTTCATAAAATTGTTTAAACTCATGGATAAAAAATTGACAGATGAAAATGATCTTTATTTGTTAGTCTTAGCTCTGCAAAATTTGATACAACTAGGAGGTAATCTGTAGGACAAACAATAAGACACCTTGATACTACATGTTACCTATTACATACACTTAAGGTCTCCTTAATGAGAATCCACATATATCCTAATTCGCTATATGCACAAACCCAGAACAACATCGAACACACAAACTCCATACCTTGTTTGTCTCTTTTTGCTTCTCAATCTGTTCCATCAATCCGTCTCTTTGATCCTGCAACTCCTGCATACATTCGTCGTTCTCTATCTGAATGATCCTGATCGTCTTCAGCAGACGGGTGATCAAATTGTCCACATCTATGACTTGATCTACTAACGACGGGAAGTAATCGTGTGTCAACGACGTGGCGTCAGCTGATGTAAAGGAGGTATTCAGACTGCCTGTAATGGATTTAATTTTTTTAACCATCATCGGTTGAAGAGAGCATATGATGTGTCGTGGACATAGAGCTTGTGTCGTGGACATAGAGCTTGTGTCGTGGACATAGAGCTCCTGCAGCTTGAGGAGGTGAAGGCGCTTCAAAAACTCATCTGTAAGCACGGTGGCGTTGCCCATTGGCAACTTACGAAGTCCAGGTTCAGACCTCTATATGTCCACGGACCTTTATAATAATCTGAATACATACCACAAAAGCTGATGCTAGCCCTTTCAGTCATCTGCCTGCTCATCAGGGCTTGAGAGAGATCTTTGAGGCTTTCGCTATGCGTCAGTCTGGAGCTGAGAAGGCTACCGTGTCCGGATGAGATCAGGTTGTGGGAATGCCCGTCGGGAATCACTACATCCTCCAAAACGTGCTCCATCATCAAGCAAGGTTCCGTTTCGGAATCCAGCATTTCGTTTGAACTGAAGAAAAGAGTCGTCAGTATTAGGCATATTCTTGAACTAAATTCTACTACAAACGTTCTTGAAAGTCTGGTTTTTCGTGATTCACGATGACAAAGTATGAAAAAAGTTTTTTTAAAATTAATATATAGAAGGTCCTTGTTCAGATTTTGTTGAAATAGGTGGTGTTGTTTATTGTGATAAGACGATAAATTAGCACTGAGTGGAAGATAAGTTTCGCGGATAATATTAACAAAAAAATATGCACTCATTGTTAAAAAAAATATTTTTTTTTTGATTAACAGGCGTAACACATGGGCTTCAAATAGTTCGTTTCCAGCGCTCATTTTTCAATATAATGGAAAGAATTTCTGGCAAACGATATAGAAAGGTTGGTTCTATGCTCGCGCATAGCCCTGTTTGGAATTTTTTTTTACAAAATTTTAGATATTGTCACATGAATTTTGAAGTTTTTGGACTCATTTCGGATGTCCTTTTAAGCTTTTGGTAACTAAAGTAAAAAAAATGTCAAGAGAAGGGGCATAGATCCGTCGTTTCTATATGATTTGTATAAAAAAATATGTTCAAAATAGAGCGTTTCAAACGAAATATTGTGGCACCGTACATGAACATATTTTTACCGCTGATACGAGCGCCCTTGCGAAAATATCTAAAATTTTGTATGAAAAATTGCAAAAATGAGCCTCGCACGAGTATAGAACCAACCTTTCTCTATAATTTGAAAAAAGATCGTTCAATTATCTTAAAAAATGAGCGCTGAACACGAAGTATTGGAAACCCATGCAAAACGTGTTTTATTCTAGGTAGAGTCCTCTCTCAAACAGCTAAAAATACAACTCTTGTATCTATTGTTACGTCTTCCCACCCTACTTCGTTTTAGAGGAAAAAAACGACACTTGTTTCGCTAACTATGTTAGCATCTTCAGAGGAAGATTGAACGTTTTAGTCTTCAATTTTGAGTAGAATGAGATACGAACCTGGAACGTTCCGTTGAAATGGTATCCTTGCTGACATCCCTGGTGAACGGAGAGTGAGCTGCATTTTTGATGGCGTTGATAACGGCAGAGACGAAAGACGATCCCTTTTGTGGAGACGGTGTTTTATCTACGAAATATTGCCTGGACCTTTCCGGTGTTAATTCCGGGCTACTATTGCAGTTCTTGTATGCCTCGTTGTGGAATATGACGTCCTACAAAATACGTAAATGTGAAGATGAAAATGTTATCGGGGTACCGGTGACTTCGTGTTTGAAGCAGAGGTGTCTTAGATAAACAATAAGCGAGCGTATACGAGCCAATGACATTCGACCCTACGTCATCGCGGATTTGAAAAGGAATTACACACGCGTTAGTATGCGCATAGAGCATAATGGAACCCCCCCGTCTGCCAGGAAATCCTGTGCAAAAGTGTATCAATTAATTATTGAAAAATCAAACAATCCTGAAATTTGACATCATGTCGGATTGAATAAAAAATTACATAGGCTTGTAGAAGGCGACGAGCACTTTGAAAAAATCTAGGCGTGCCCAGGCCTGCACCCAGGATTTCCTTTCAGAGGGTGCCTGCAGTTTCAAAAGTTATAATATGGATAATTGTTAATACTGTAATGAGATCAGCGGTAGCAGCTAAGAAAAGATCACCCTGTATATAAATCATCCATAATATGCGAGCAGTTGTCAAAACAGGCATCTCTAATGTCAAGATTGTCGAGATTTGGTCATGGAATTTCCGTGATGATCATTTTCGTATTAATTGGAGCATCGATTTGTGACAAAAGTCAGTCAGTCAGTTTTCAGACGTCAAACAGTTAAGCACTAGAAATCGTGGATATAAATTTTTGCACAGGATTGTTCTGGTAAGCTTGGGGCTTCCATAATCCTCAATACGCATAGTAAACGCGAGTGCGATTTCTTATTTAAATCCGCGAAGAAGTAGGGTCGAGTGTCACTGGCTCTCAGACTTGTATAAAAACAAACGGATGGCAATATTCAGTAACCAGTCAGGCTTTTATTAACAGATAAAGAAGAGCAATGAAGGGTGCCCAAAATCTCCAGCGCCCAGGGCCCGAGGTTAAGTAAAATCAGTATTGACTCAGGACGCTGAAAAGTCCCAGAATGACGTCTGCAATTCTTTGGGAATATCAACAAGAACTGAGCAAACTGGCGGAATACAACAAAGCAATTTTGGAGTAGGTACCAAGGCACTTAGGAATTATTCGCAACGAAAAGGCAAACGAGCTTGGAAGACAGGCCAGAACCCTGAACCAGCCTTGGGGGTCCGTAAAATCACAGTAAGTAGCCAAGGTACGAAATGGGTGAGACTTCAGCACAAGGAATACTAGAACTAGATGAGTGGATGCACGCATGCTCAAAACGGGCTAGAGGATTAGTTTCTTCAAATGAGGGATCATCTTCGTATAGTTACTGAACCCCTCACATGACACGGTGGCCCGAAGGAATACCTGATCAAACTAGGGTTAGGAACAGAGGTTATTTAAATCATAACATATTTAAGACCTTTCAGTAGCTATAAATTCTCCAAAATTTAACACAAATCTTCATTTCCTAAGTGACGCGATTGCGTGGACAGTACATCCCTTGAACTATTTATTTCATTCTGTTAATTTATTTTATTTTTTAAACATTTTAAAACTTAACATATAGAAGTACAAATCTATATGAACACTAGTGCTGCACATCTGATCCGGATCCTTTTTCAATCCGCATCAGATCCGAATCGGATCCAAAATTTTCAATTTGCACAATCCGAATCCAGATATGATATTCGTATCTGAGATCCGGTTCTAAGATCCGAAATCGGGATCCTTGATTTCAGTGTGGTCCATGCCTACTTAGTTTAAAAAAGCTACTACATTACTCTCAGCCGAAGGATCATAACAGAACATTGTCGATGGCAAAACCTCTTACGGCTTCTTCATTGCCAAAATTATTTGTTAAGTGAAGACGATTTAATATGCGAACCTGAAGATGCAAATTCAACAATTCGTGGCATGTCTTCAATCCTTGATCCTAGGTTTAAAGGCACTTAGAAATATGAATAATATTGCAATTAAATCCATGAAGGAGACATTAGAAAGATTTGACAATCCGTGAGAAGAGGGAAATACAGAAAGCTCCAGTGTATTGGAATCCACATTCCAGAAACTGTCAGGCACTAAGGAGTTGAATGAAGTTGGAAGATATATTCAAGAGCAAGATCTTGACATAAATAGATGTCCACTAAAATGGTGGGAACAATGGAAATGGAACAAAATATCCGAAATTATCAAAAACAGTAAAATTGTTCGTGCAAAAAGAAGACACACTGGTATTTTAAAATGAAAATAAGGATGTTGTTTCTCCGTCAACTTAAAATGTATTTGGTTTATTTTGCTTAATAAGAAATTAAAATATTTTGTGCTGCAAATAATAATGCTTTTTTGTATGCGTATACATTATCATGAATTTTGTAAGGATACCCGATCCGTCAAAACTTCAGATCCGTACTACACTAATGGATTGAAATGATTTATGTGATTAACTTTGCATCAAAGTATAAATAAATAGGCACGGGTGCACTAGAAAGAAATCAATTGCAGTGAAGGTCGCCTCGCGTCAATTCAAGTGGAGATAGTTTATAAAAAGACCGTACCGCTAAATATGGATCGGTAATAACAAGGCAATTAGTTTCTCTTCGGAGATATTATCGTCAGATTATCCTCGACTGAATGTTTATTTCCTGTTATAACGGTTTAGAATTGAATATGGATTGCGGATGTGAGAAAATACAGAGTCGTAATCATCGTACCTTCCTCTGTGAGAAACAGTAACCAAATCCTCGTTTGGTATTATTACGATAGACAAGCTGTGAGCTGAAAATTGATTTAGAACAGAAGCTGAAGCACAAACAAAAAACACTTTCACATCTCGCCAAACCACATTAAAAAAATACCCGACATCTTTAAGGGATGGTCAAAACTTCAGTTTATTTTTAATTTTCCCCTGGAGATGCTATCATAGTTAGTGAAACACGTGTCGGGTATTTTTTTAAAGTGGTTTGGCGAGTGGTGACACTGTGGTGTTTGGACATACCATATACACCAAAAAAACTCTGGCTAATTACCTATCACTAAGTTACATATGGGAAAAAACGATCGATTAATAAGTATATTTTCCGGACGTTTATATAATTATTTCTTTTAGAATAATCCATTGACAGAACATATCCGTTAGACCACTATCTAGAGCAAAAAACTGTGCTTGGGTTAAACCTGTCAATAGGTTCAATTTGCAAAGTATCTTTTTCTATTTGGAAAGAGTCAGCCTACTTTAACTGATACCTTAACGATGAACTATGATCATCAGAAGAACTCACCTCTAGTTCTTGCTCCGATATATTGTAAGCTGCAACCAGTTCCTCCACCAGACCATCTAACCTCCCTATGAGAGCTGAAAGTGCTACTGAAGCCCCTGAAACGGAGCTACCTTGATGCACCAGCAACTCCCTGCTTTTGGATTCCAGTACACCCAGTCGGGCTTGGAGACTTATGTTTTCTTGTCTTCGCTGTTCGTTGATTTTCGACTGAAATTTTATGAGTGATATAGTTAGAAATATCAGAGTACAAAACAGATCAATATAAGTAGAAGTTGTGAGGTATAACAGTTTTGCTTGAATACATTGTTGATGACGACATTTCATTTCATGTGATACATGTTTGTCTATGTTCTTCGTTTTGAAATAAAGAAGCTTATTATTATTCTATATTCTACCTACCAGCTTTCTACATTCTTCCTTGACTTCCTCCAACTCGGCCTCTTTCTTTACCAAGGCGTCCTCAGCCTCCCTCAGAGCGTCGTGCAACGTCGACTTCTCCGCCTGCATGAACTCCTGCAGCTCTGCAGTTTCGACTTCCATTTCCTGCTGGTGACGCATCAACGTGTCCCTGCTGGTGTTTGCGCGGTCCACCTCCATTTGCAAATTCCTGCAGAAGGCGTGCAATCTGGAGATCTCCGCTTCTTGGTGCACCAGGGATTGTAGGGCGTTCTGGAAGCGGCACTCTAACGCCATCAGGCTGTCGCTGCTAGACGCCATCAGGTCTGGAGTGGAAGTGAAACCAAAAGAATGTCAAACATATTCAAAGAGAGCTATGAAATTCGAGACAGCGGTTACTGAGATTACACGATGACAAATATTGGCGTCAATTAGGTTGACGCAGTACTACCCGCAAATAAAGATTAGAATAGAATTTTGGAGCTGTTGATGTTTTGAATTTCAATAAAAAATTATTTGAACTACTAAAGACTTAAAATTTCTTATGATTTAAAAAAAATCCCATAATTTTCTAGATTTCAGAAACTGACACGAATAATCGTGAGATCTGGCAACCCTGGTTCTGGCAACCCTGGTCGGAGTGTCGGCTCTTTCTGCGTCACAATCGTCAAGTTTAAAGATCGTCGGAACGTCGCTGCTTGTCGGCGAGTCTTCACTTGGTTAACTGGTTTTTTATGTTTTGACGATAACTACGCCACTACTGAATCAATTTTCAAAGCAATTTTCATCCTTATCACACTATTAATCAAGTGTTAAAATTTCACCAAAAAGTACTTTCCGAGATATAAAGGTATAAAGGATTACTGGAGAGAGTACAGACCAACGGAAATAATTAGTGACATGGTTTTTTATGATGTATATTTCTGGAATCCACCACCCCACCCCCAATTTTTGACCCCCTTCCCAAATTGTCTCTTTGAGTTTGGAAGATACAAAGAAACAATTTGAAAACCTACCTTGACATTGTGCTCCGCTTCCCCCCAATATGGCCATGACACGTTCCGTGTTACTCCGCAACTCCTCCTTGAGCCCCTCCTTCTCCAAGGTCTCCTCCTTCAGCCGATCCTCCAACTCTCTCAACCTATCACTCTGCGCTTTGTGTTCAGTCTTCAACGTTTCGAATTCTTCCGTCACTTGGGTCAAACTGCGCTGTAACCGTTCCAGCTCTATTGTGGTCAAGTCAACGTGTACCTCCCTATCGATCGTCTCGTTGTCCACGGGGGATTTTGGGGTTATGGCGATGCCGGATAGGGCGTTTTCCAAATCGGTCATCGTCAGAGCAGTCTGCGCGCCTAGCTCGTGGTAGATTCGCACTTTCTGTTTGGTCTTTGGAAGGTATAGGCTGGAGCTCATTTTCGACGGCGTGGTTTCGCTAGAAAGAGATTTATTTTGACTCCAACAGTGCAAAAACAATTTCCTGGAGCGAAAGAGCCTCTAGGTGGCCGACCTAGCAACGCCTCATGCCAGCACATGTTATTGTTGATGTTAATTCAGAAAAGCTTGAAAGAACATGACTTAAGTATTGAGTGTCGCTCCATCTCCATGGCTGGTAGACTAGCATGTGACTTCTTAGTCAAGATTTTTTATTTTTAGATCCCCATTCGGCAAACAAGAAATTTTGAATTTACGCACAATTTTGATTCGGCCTCAAATATGCACCGCGAATTAGAGCCAAACGTATTAAGATAGAATTGAATGGTGTAAAATCTAGCAAACCTCACCGAGAGCTTCTTCGAGTTACAGCCATCCTCTGCAGCGTATTCTCTCTACTGGAAGGTTTCTTGAGCGGTTCGGATTTTTCCTTGCTCCTCCTAGGTAGCGTAGCATATTTTTCTATCGTCTTGCTGTCCATTGGACTCAGCTTGCCTCTCACAGATGTTTCCATCTGACCCTTCAAGGATCTGGTTTCCAGAAATAGAAAAAAAATCGTTCAAGTTATAACATAATTTTTTGTTCATAGATAATCTATTGATAAAAATATTTTATTTAAAAAATTAACAATAAATGCATTCCATGGTAGTAATTGATTCAATGACAAAATATTTGTTCAAAACCCAACAAATATCCAAATCATTATTATCAAATCATTATCAAGTGTCGCCCTCTATGGGGACGTCCATTGCCAACTTACGAAGTCAAAGGTCCTAACACCTGGACTGCCCTGAAGCGGCAACAGATGTCCCTTACAATATCTGTCAACACAAGCTAACTGACATAGACATGCATGTTTCGTCTCTAGCCTAGACTCGTCCGTATAGCTTGGCGGTCTAATTGTTGAGAGCAATCGGGCAGGTATATACGTAACCCAGTCAACATCAACTCATCTCCAAGTGTCAGCGTTTGATGTGAATGAGCCGAGATAACGGTACATCATGAAACTGTTAACGAAGAACAGGGGATGTCGCTGTAAATCGGTTCACTCTTGTTGACAGATGTCGTGAGGGACATCTGTTGCCGCTTCAAAGCAGTCCAGGTGTTAGATCCTTTGACCTCGTAATTTGCCAATGAGCGTCTGTCCCCATCGAGGACGCCACTTGGAAATGAGTTGATGTTGCTATCAACCTTTGACTGGGTTACGTATATACCCATCCGATTGCTCTCTCCAGTTAGGCTATACTGACAAGTCTATGCTAATGACGAAACATGCATGTCTATGGCAGGTCGGTCTGATGCATAGTGAAGAGCATATACTTAATCATCATTAATGTTTTTTAAATAATGAAAGACGGAAATTGTATATAATCTTTGTAACTGTGTAATTTAATCACAAGGTTTCACAAACACCTATTTTGAGAAAGTTTCCATTAAGATAACTCAGGAATTATTGGTAACCAAAAGTCAGCTGGCAAAAAAGGGATCATCTTCTATATTTATTGGCCCAGAACCAGGCTTGTCAGTCTGTAAAAACAAGTCGTGGAAACTACCTAGAGGAGTTAAAGGGTCTATTAGATATCCTATGAACTGATTATTCTTCTTATTCATTGGTTCATTCACGAACCTTCCTGAGAATACTAAAATCTTGAAACTTACTTGGACATAAGCGGAGCTGGTTTGCTGTGGATACTTGGCCACCTCCCATCGTCCGTGGGTGTGGCGCTTGGTACTCTCCCCGTCGAACTGGTACGGTTTGAAGCCGACGATGGTCGTTTGGAGTCTTTTTTGGGCAATTCTAACGTGTTGGGCGTTTTAACAGTCCTAGTAGGCGTGACTTTGGTGCTTTGCTGTTTTCCTTGCACTCTGTCGATTGATTTCAAGCGAGCCGAAGTTTTAGAGTTAGATGGCGGTTTTGATTTCGATCTATCCCTGGCGGTTATCGATTTTCTCGCCTCTGTAGGCGACAGTTTTTTCTTTACGTTGATTTGTGTTCGTCTGTTGGATCTGGGTCCGCTTATCGAGGAACTCTCACTACCTAATTTGATGAAAACAATTAGTTTCATGGAAAAGGAATATCGATGTCGCTGTCGTTCCTTTTAACAAGATTTTATTAGCGTGATCTATCAACGTTATGGAATCTTTTAATGTAATTTTCAAGCCGTCTGATTAATTTTGAAATTTGCAAACCTATCGAGGACCGATGATAAAACAGTAATTCGAAAAACTGTTGTAAATAATTAATTTGAGAATATTTCGCGCGTATTCAAACAGGATTACCATTTTCACTCGTAACATCCTCATTTCTTCCGTAATCCTCCAACAAGGTAGAGTTCTTCCTTAGAAGAATGTTATAGGCCTCCTCATAGCTGAGAATGGAAGAATCGCATGATCTAGCGCAATTAAAATCCTGGGAAACGCCCGAATTCGAACTCAAGTTCCTCTGATAAGTGCACTCAATCCCCTCCACCACTTCCACGCCGCTGTCACTACCCTCGCACTGTGATGTCTTCTTCGCCGTTGGGTCTGTTTCACTTACTACAATCAATAAGGTGTTAAAAACCTCAAGGCCATTCAACAGAGGAAGAATTACATTTAAAAGCAATCCATCATCAAATGGTCATAATCATGGTTAAATAGGAAAAAGAAATAACTATGACAACACTGTGTCAAGCTCTCGAATCCGGCGTACTACGATTATTTGTTGATTGTCATTCGAATTTTGGCATCCAGTGTTGACTAGTTTAATGTGTGTCCATTTGTTTATTATTGAGTTGTGTGTGTGCAAGCGTGTGTGTGTGTTTTTTTAAACTACTTAAAAAGTGTCAGTAAAACTTTTAAATATGGGTCGCCAGTGAAAGTTTTGAGAGACCAGCTCTTTTGAATCCGCATTCATCGTTTCATCATAACTCTCTGAATATAACCTAAAAAACAGACGCGTGGAGAGTGATCAATTTTAGTTATTATTTCCTTGTTTACTTTAATAATTCAAAAATTTACCCACAAGCTACACTAGCGCCACCATAATTTAACTACTACCAACCGACACTTTTGGATACACAGAGACGGTCCTCCTTAACCTCTACCCTCCATATATGGGAGGTTCATCAATAATGTGATACCAATCAACAAAAATCCCTAGATGATTTTTATTAACTTTTGACCAGCTGTACACGAATTTCAAACACAGCGTTTGCTATAATACTAACCGGACAATTTTGCTCCCACGGCACCAGAAGCGATCTCGTTTTCGACAACAGTAACGTTGGACAAGTTGAAAGGATGAATGGTAGTGTTGATTTCTTCACCGTCTTCCTCGTTGGTGGGCAGTTTGTCTTCTGAAGGTGGGGACTCAGCCTCCATGGTTGACGGAGCTAACTTGAAACTTGATCATTCTGAAATAAGAATACGATATGGGTGAGATGTGAACGATATACGTAATATACGTATAAGGAAAATTTGAAATCATTGGACCGTTACCCATAAATAGATATATCTATGCATGTGAACGTATTACAGGATGACGCATGTGGATGTATGGCGGAGTTTAGTTTATTTTCATACAAAATTGCACAAATACATAAGTTGCATCAAGGTTTTGGAGCTGTTGATCTTGAAAAAATAGGTATTGGAACTTATGAAAGCTTTTTAAATTAAAAAAAATAAAATGTTCAATTTCAATTACCATTAGAATATTTTTTGAGCTGCACTTAAATACAGAGCCAACTTACTTGGCACAATATTTTTGACAGCTCGAATGGACCAGTTTAGAAAACCGTCATAAGAAAACCAGGAATTGAACTGCTGTTGGATCGTCGACCTTATGCATATGGTGGTTACGGTCTACAAAATGACTGAAATTACTTACATTCAAATTTTATTCCCTCCTTGACTTTAGAGGCATATTTAAGAGCACAAAGAGCTAAATCTGTATAGTTAAATTGTAAAGTAATACTCACGCATAGAGACAAACAATATCGGAAACGTATTATATTAAAAAAGAGATATTATTCAGTGCGTATATTTGAAATGTATGATGCAAAATAAAATAAACTTCAAATTTGCCTTGACAACCAGAGCCATTCTAACCAAATATGGACTAGCCCTAGAGAGAGAGAGAGAGACGGAGCGATTTGAATCACGTTTTAAATCAAATAAACACAAATATATATAAATAATATGTATATGCAAAATATTCTTACAATTAATGGAGTCGACATCCTGTGATCCAATCTATTTTCTTAGACATTCTGATTAAACGCCAGACAATTTAATAGTCACTTAATGCGCGAAATTACCGCTTTTATTACATTTGCAAATAAAACTCTCATATAAAAAACGATTATAAATATGCCGCGCCACTATCTACTACGAAACATAAATCTTGCATTTTCTCCTGCAGACGTGATAAATATTTAATGTGTAATACTTGTATTATGCAGGCTATGCCTTGTTTCATAACAACATGTGTTTATCCTCGGATCTAGATTAGCACAGGTGCTTTCTTTTTAATTATTGTTATCATAATTATCATTATAACTGTTACACAGTAAGTAAAGCGAATTACCCGAATCTGTGAGAGAGAAATTCTCTGAATTTCTAGTGGAAGATCTAGCGTGAAGACGTAAACAAGAGGCATTGTTGTGTCTGTGTAATTTCATATAGCAAATGGTTAAAAATGGAGTCAAGTAAATTGACTTCCGCACCTTCTGTTCCAACAACATATTACTGACGAAATGCAAATTATCTGAACTCTAACAGAGGTTTTTATACGGTTATGAATCTCTCTAAGCTGTTGAATATAAAATTTTATTCGCTCAAAAAGATGTTCTATACCATAGGCAAGGTCACTATGAACAGTCCCTTCACCTTTATGGTTCACATGAACGCGCAGCCAAGACACAATTACGATTATAGAACTAAAATAGCACACATGAGTAACCAAGTGTTACCAGAGTTAACGATAAAATCTGGCATTAAAATCTGATAAACCGAATGCAACTGCATATATCTAATATTTGCGCTGTCTGTGTTGTAATCCTACGATGGCATCGAGATTGTACAGATACGTATGCAAGGGGGGGGGCAGGGATAATTGCATCAAGTTAAACCCTTAACTTCATCTGGAAAAGAAGACCGTGGAGATGGCTAGATCGCTTTGACCGTGGATCATATAATTTGGTGTACAAAATCGTCATAGGTAATGAAACACGGGTATACTGCTATCATCCGAGCAACAATCGTCAGTTTATCAGGCCTGATATGGACATGCACTTCTCGTATTTAGCCTAGACTCGTCAGTATAGCTGGTGGTCTAACTGTAGAGAGCATTTGGATGGTAGGTATATGCGTAACCCTATTGCTCTCTACAGTAAGACCGCCAGGCTACACTGACAAGTCGAGGCAAATGCAAAACATGTATGTCTATAGCAGATCTGATGCATACTGGAGAGCATACACTTAATATCAACCTTTGACTTCGTAAGTGACAATGGGCGTCCCCATAGAGGGCGACACTTGGAAATGAGTTAACAATTACTGTATTATAAAGTAATTAAAGGCGTCCACACACATCGGTTCTGGGTTCATTTCCACGAAAGCACTGAATGACATTCAATGTGGTATTGCAATCAACGGCATCCATATTAATAACACCGACGAACTAGACTGCTCAATTATTTACTGCCAGCGTGACAACCTTAGAAATATTTTAGAAAGAAAGACACTATTGTTTACATTTAAAAGCAATCAATCATCAAACGTCGGTTGCCAAATGTACGGGGGAATTACTCGATTCAACGATTTTCATATTTTTCTATCCAGTGTTGACTAGTCTGATGCGAGTTTGTTTATTGTTCAGTTTCGTGTGTGAATTTTTAGGACTTATAAATATGGGTCGCTAGTGCAAGTTTTGCTAGAAATCAGCTCTTTTGAATCCGCACAGTTTCATAGGTAAATAAGTTTGAGGTTATATTGATTTGTGGTTAGTCAGTGACGTACATAAAAAACGAATCATTATTGCTTGATGATGATATTAGAATAAGGGAAAATTCTTATTCTACGTAAAGATTGAACATTGATTTGTCAATGGGCAGCGCCACCGTACGCGATATTCGTAGATGAGTTGTACACAACAGTTTGTTTGCCTCAGGCTCTTCAAAAGATTCGCGAAAAACGTCCAAGAAGAAGGATCATCTTGCATCATGATGATGATTGGACTCCCACTGCAAATAAGTATTTGAACGGCCAAAACGTAAAAATAATGAGTAATTTGCCATATGGACCAGACCTAGCGCCTAATGGCTGTCGAAGCAGTTGATGCCACTAAAAATGAAATAAACAAACTACGACCAGAAGATTGGAGAAAATGTTTCTAATAATGGATTTCGCGGATGCAAAAATGCATTGGATGTGGAGGGGAATGATGTGAAAAATTATAAATAAATATTTTTTGTGGATAAATGTGTCCCCTTACTAGCCTCACCAGCAAGAGGACATCCCTCGTATAATCTCCTTCACGATGATCAATCGATACAACTTATTCATATATTTCGCAGAATTTTTTACAGTTCATGCTTTCTGTAGAAGTCATATTCTGCATTCCAGAAATGATTAGTATGTCCTAAGGAAATTTCTGTTATAATGAATATAAAGCTGTGCTTGGCTTAGAATTAACCGCAAAACGATATATCTAGTAATAGCGGATAAACTGTATTTTACATCATTTCCCAATCTGCGTTCATAGTTTTGCAGATAATTCAGTTCTTCGGTATCACGTTTACAGACATTTCATTTACTGTTATACTCCTTGTTGGAGATTATTGTTTTATTGTTTTATTTTATACAACAGAGATATTTGTAAGAAATATGACGTTTTATTATTTTCACAGGTATGAAATAGATGATTGCATCAAATAAAGCAATTTGCAAAAAGCCAGAGCAGTATGCCTAGAAATGTCATCAAATTTTAAAAGAACAAGCAATTACATTGTCTACAAAACTCATGTTTCTTAGATGTTATATTTTCTCCGCTGACTGAAGCTACTACTAAAAAACTTGAGGCGTTTGAGTTCTTATCATATCGCAGAATCCTGAAGAATTGGGCGATCAGATTCGTGATCAGCGCCCCTCAATCAACCAGAAAACGATTTGTCGCCTTATTTGAGAAAAGATATTTAGTGAATATTTTAGTTTTTGTAAATGCAGAGGGGGGGGGGGCGAAAATTTATTTTCTTGAATCAAGTCAAAAACTTGTTTCCTGCCTAATTCTGTGGCGCTAATCACGAATCTGGCCTTAATTTCTGTGCCAGATGTGAGGAGGCCGAGTAGGTATCGGGGGAGCCAGGAAGAACGTTTTAGCGCTTGCCCCGCAACAAGAATATCTTTTTATGTGTGTACATATTATTTATATTCAATGTTTATCTGTAAAATACCTTTCAAACTTGAGCAAGGTAAGAAAGACATCACACCGGTACAGTTTTGACACTTTTTTGATCCTTCTTAAGGTTAGGAAACCAACAATAGCTTTGATAGCATCATCAAAATTACCGAATGTTTACACTAATACTCTTGAATTCTTCCTCCAAGAAGAACAAAATTTTATAATGAATTTCTCCGTTTTATGCCAAGATTATCATGCGCCTAATTTCATATATAAAGGTTACAAATATTGTAATAAAAGCACAATGTGGTGAAAATTACTACGAAATACGAGTTTTTACATGGATTTTTTTTCACTTTCATGTCGTACCTATTCAATCTCCAACACAATGAGTGTGGGATTAACGTTGTTCATATGAATACGTAAGGTTTAGACTTCAATTAATTATAATCTTGGGTACTGATTTACATGAGAACAATGTGCGAAACAAAAGTTCGAAGCAATATATTTGAACATTTCCTGAATCTAGCAATTTCGAAATAATTAGATATCCATCAAATTAATTTCATCATTTATCAGTGATATATTTATCCAGGTTTTATGCAACATTATATGATATTTATAGACCATAATTTTCTTTTTAACGAAGTTAACAATATGATGTATTAATCTAAACGAATTACTATCACTACTACTAATAATAAAATACGGTTAATCCTGTACTCGACATTAATAAGTCGGTTTTCTGTTGATCAGTAGATATAAACCGTATTCCGTTCATTAGATATTCTACTTGGCCACTGAAACCAGATAAGAATGAATTGAATATGTTCAAAACGTTTCGGCTGCCTTTCAAGTACAGCATATAAAAAACAAATTTTAAAAGTATATTCACATGAGGTCATTAATTAGTTCCTCCATTTTTGTACTTTGAAAAAGGTTGCAGAGACACCTGCAACATTAGTGAAGTTTCAAGAATTACATAAAACTCAGTAGTGATTCCTAAAACAATTCATTCAAATTAAACAACATATATTAATTTTTTAAATTTCCGATTTTATGTACGACCTGGCACCACAGGCAGCAGTCCACCAGTAAACCACTGATGCCGTCTTATGGCCGCCGCCGTCGTAGTTCAGCCTAGACGCCTAATGTAGTGGTCTGAGTAATTCTCTCTTTCAATGAAACATTTCGATTTATATTCAAATCATAGTCGAACTGTAGAAAATTTTTGGCAACTGCATTTGCATTAGTCTTAAGGGAAAATCCCTAGAAAAGCTTGACCATCGCCGTTAAAATGTCCTTAAGATATTTCATATGAAAACTATTCTAATTTATTAATATTTAATGTTAATAATATTCTATTCCTTCAGCTATTTAATTATTTTTAATACATTTCATGACTTATTTCAAGAGTATGTTAACATAGAATACAAATAGATTGAAACTTATAGTAGCGTATCGATAAAAATTCAGTTCAATAGATCAGTCTGTTCATATACTATAATGCAATCAAGTTTTCGCAGATATTTTAGGATCTCTAATATTTCCATGAAGTTTAAATCATGTATTTTATTAAAAGTATGATGCGCATTCAGTCTATTTTGATACCTACCTTATGAGGTAAATGGTAAATATCTAGTGTTTGACAAACTTTAATCTTTGTGGATGTTTGTTTCTGAATGCATTCATATGTTCTCTGTATATTGTTGTAAATGCTCTGGCTGTTTGACGTATATAAAAAGCATCACAGAGGGTACAAGAAATCGTATGAATTCTGACTTACACATATCTGATTCTTTCTCTTCTGCATTGACTAAATATGATTTTAAGGTATGTGCTGATCTATTTGCTATCTTTATTTGATTATCATAAACTATTTTTATTGTTTTAGATATCTTATTGCAAATCCTTCCAAAATATATGATTGTTGTGTACTGTTTTGTTTCCAGTTGTGTGTTATGTGGATATATGCCCCTTTATTCATGACTCACAATATAGAGGCTCAGCATTGTTCAAATTAAATGGGATTAATCTATGTGAAACATTCTAAATTTATCGACTATGCATGTTAAATTGCATCGAGTTGACGTTGTTGAGCCTTGGTTTCTTTCTAGTTCAATCTATTGTTCCGAAAAGATTAACTCATCACATTCGTATCAGACAAAGGCATCGGGGTTCCGTGGTCTTTTCTTTTTTGTCCATTTCAAATGCAAATTCTATTACGGACGGGGTCAGTAAACAGCTGTCTCGACTTCGCTACGTCTCTAATGAATAAAATATACATCTCGTTGGTGTCTCGTCTTGTATGTATTAATTTTTTTGTTTTCTTTAGTTCGATGTAGGTTACACACTCATCTGCCATTTACACACATAAAATTGAATTCTCAGACGAAAAATATGTTGTTTCATTCAAGTCATATCTTCCTATATGCGCAAATCTACAGTAATCTAGAAGCATTCTGTATTTTTGATAATATAGAGTAAATTTAAGTAAATATATTCAATTCAAACCTGGGAAAGTCTTGGAAGTGAGAACACCAAAATCTCAAATTGAGCATATCAAAATCTTGGTACAAAACAGAAAACCTAACCTAGAAAAATACTTTAGTGTTGACTGAAGCATTTCATTATCTTGGCGCAAATAGTTCCACTTCATTATATAATTTATGACTGGTATAAAAATATTTATAATTTTGATAAGCTGTTGGTTTCTGAACCTGGAAAAGAAGAACCAAAAAGTTTCAAAACTGTACCAATGTGACTTCTTTCTTACATATATCTGCGTCATATAGTATTTTTCTTAATTCAAGTTTGAAAGGTGTTGTACAGATAAACAACTAACATATCATTCATATCACATCAACAGCAGTACACTTGTATGAGATGCTCACAACAGTCACAGCCCCAACTTTTTAACAGCACATCCATCCTGAGAGGTAGTTGGAAACAGACACACGCATACCGCTGAATTGCCGTTGACGAATATGGCGATGCCAAACAAGTAAATGAATCACTTGGAGGGAATCGCAAAAGGATCGTATCCTTGTATGAAGTGAACGGAGCTCCGTTGAAAATATGATAAACTTACAAGAAATATGGAATACTTGTTGTAAAAGCATTGAAATCTTAGTTGTGAAGAAAATTATATTAGTAGTATATTTCTTCAGAATGAGTATTGAGTTCCAAGGTATACTTTTCTTGGTTCAAATTAATAATAATTTTTTTATCAAGTAAATGGTCTTAAAGTAAGAACCGATGTTCTTGTCGCGAGTATATCCCTACAAGAATATCAAAATTCTTGAATTGAGAACATCTTTTTATGTGTGAAGATTATCATATGCTTTAAGATTTTGGTATTATTACCTCAAAGACTTTCCCAGGTTTGAATTAAAAATATATACTTAAGTTAACCCTATACGATCAAAAATATAGTATTCTTATTAAGAAGATAAATATACTTGAATGAAAGGACATATTCTTCATCTGAGAATATATTTTTATGTGTGATCCGTATCAATATCGAAACTATGTAATGAATATAAGCATCCATGAAAACAAATTCATTTGAAGATAAAAAAATATTGTGTAATATTGATGTTGCAACGATAATCAACTAAGAGGTTTCAATCATGCGTCTGATCCTTGAACTCGTTTTAGGGCAAAAAATTGTTGTTGTTCTAGAATAAATAAATTTTCCGAATTTCGAACGCAATGTGAAATCCGAACATACGGGAAAGCTGGAAAGGATGTTGTCGCTTTTGCACGGATATCGATACACTACTTTTTCTTGTAAGTGTGCGGACAACTGACACCGTAAACTTTCTTCGAATGTTAATCGCGCAAATTTAAATTAACAATATTCACGCTATTATTTATTGCACATGCTGAATATTAAGATCTGCTTTATGGAAGATATTGAATGAAATGCAAATTATGATACGTTATAATAATTAATCGCTTAGATATAAAATATACAAATTCACTAAAATTAAACTCACTTGTTTGAAGCAACAAATCAAATTGTACTCGAAATATATCAGCACAGACCACTTTGAATATAAATACCACGTGAAATCAAGTATGTATCGATCACTTAACACACTAAACACTGTTAGATGTTTGTAAGAGCCAATTTCTTCGAGATAAGGTCTTGGTAGGCCCTGATAGCGCGTTATTCATCTGTTTGATAGACTGCATCCGGTCGTGTCGCGGTGAACTCGTATTATTTCATAGGTCGACGCGGTGAAGTTGATGTTGTTAACACATGGGCTTGGTTTTTAACCGGCATGACATATATACAGATGTATGGGAACGTTTGGTGGCCATTAAGTCGTTATCACAAGTAATGAATATCCCAATAATTATGGCATGTAAATGGATGTAATTTTTGAAACGCATATTCTGATTTCAGATGCTGTGTTTTGGACCCACACAGAGATTTGCAGATCTGTTGATGCTCCCACAAAGAATGTTTGATATGAACCTACGTAGGTATCACAAGAATTTATAACACATTCTCTTACGTGTAACTATGTCAGATTGCTGAATCAATCTCAACGCATATGATGAATCAGTGACTAAGATTCGTGGTATTTCCGAATTCAAAAATATACAAACATTTGCTCTAATCAGTTCATGTGAACATGTATAACAGACGAACAACTGGAACATACGTTTTATCGACACAGATACCACTCCGAAATATAGTCGACAAACAGAGTCCAGAATAAAGGATAAGGATGTGCTGTACAGATTACCGTATTTCAACAGAATAGGAATCAGAATAATGAGAAATATGCTATTTGAATATTATATAACACTAACAACAATATCCCTGGGAAACAATAATCCACCACGAGCAGGCTAAAAGTATTTGAGATGAAATAATTCTGCATCTGTTGACAACAATGTCAGACATCTTCGAAGCTCCTGCCTCGACTCGACTAAGCTCCTCCTCTGAATGGCCGTTTATGGTCACATGGCCGTCGTGGGCGGTACTCAATTTCTCACACGCGTAGCAAATGGGCATTAAGTTGTTAGACGCGTAGCTGAGCAGTGGTGCACTGTAGTCTAAATAAAGAAAACTTATCGGCAGCCAGGCAACAACAGGAAATATGATTCGTTTAAAAAGAAGTTGCCTTTCATCGGAGAAGGTTGAATATGGAAATAAGAATGTTATTTCTACTCCAATTTGTTTTATTTTGCTTGATAGGAAACTAACATATTTTGTGCTACAAATAATAATGCTTTTTTCTATTCTATCATATCCGAATCTCAAATCTAGATCCCAGGATCCGGCATCCGGATCCTAGATCCGGATCCGAGATCTAGAAATTCAAATTCGGATACGGATAGATTCAGATCCGGTTATATCCTGTAAGGCTCCCACTCCGTGAATACTTCACATCCGTACAGCACTAGTTTGTACCACCTGGACAAACTGTGAATTCCAGATTTCACGTGGACATGCTTGACATCGCCGATTTTCGGAAGCTTCTTCACGACAACGCGCTGCACCACATCGCGTCAGGGAGTTTCTGTCCAAGCACAAGGTTGACACTTTGCCTCACCCCATACAGTTTAGATCTTGCTTTGCCGGACTTCTTCCTCTCTCTTACCGGCTCAAGCGGTACCTCAAGGGAAACCGGTATAGTCTGTAGAGGACGGTCAAGGGACTGTAATGCCACCTCTCAGAGGGATCCCAAAAAGCGAGGTCCAGAAGGCGTACGCGTTATACGAATTGTGTCGGAGCACAAGGGTGCTATTTCGAAAAATTAGTTTAGTCCTACTACTTTTTGATCCTACCCTGTAAATGGCCTTCATTGCATGACATCACCTCATCTCACATCACTATTCCAGATGTTGAAAAGAACTGTTTTTAAAGACCATACCACCCATCCCCAATAATAAAGAGGTCCGCCTGTCTATATTATGTCGTTCTTCTCATATTCTAAATTACACGAAACACTCCACTTTTCCCGAGTTACATATTCTTCTTGGGAACATGCTTGTCGCGTGAAATATTGCCTGCGAAAATAACGAGGAATTTCTTTGCGGCAGTTGGTACCGAAATAGATGCTCTTAAGCCTGCATCGCGCTGAGGAGAGACTGTTATATAAAATCATTAGTGCGTGTCGTCTGGCTGTCTATACATGTACAGCCATATTTCCCCCCATCTCAACCAGCGAAACGTGATTCAGTCCTTGAGGAACCTTGTGATCGTTTCATAACGTTGTAGCATCAATGAATAAGGACCGCGCAAAAAGCTAGCCAATACTGGAAAAATCATGTTGAATGATTTGAAATTTCTTATTGGGACTTTTTCACCTCTTAAACCCCTTATTGCCCATAATCTCGCATAAAACACGGCATATGTTTCAACATAATGAAGTTGCATATCTGATTCGAGGGTTTTGGGCCTGCTGATTCCCAATTTCATGTCAAAATAACAAAAATTCACCCCCCTCGCCGTTAATGAGCACCCCTAGGCGTAAAATAATCTATTTAAATATCGTAGGAAGCATAAATTAATTAATACTGTAACTGAACTGAAAAAAGCATGAAGCAATTTGATTATTGCTTTTCCAAATTAATTTGTACAAAATAAAATTGGTTTACTCATCCGATGAGTTTTCAGTTACATCTGTTATCAAGGTATCATCCTATTTGCGTATATCCAGAATGCGTAAGTATATACCCGCTTTGCGTACAATTTTTTTTCACCTAAAATATTAAAGGACATTTTTTTCTACCTGACCCGGACCGACTTTGCGTAAAAAAAGTCATCCAATATGTGTACACTTTTTTTTTATCTCAGCTTTATTAAATTTATTTTGGTTATTATAAGATAAAAAATTATTATTGTTTTTTTGCTTTTTTTTCTCACACTTTTCAATACAGATTTGTGATTGTTTATACTGACATTATGATGATGTCAGGACTAACAGTCAGATGTCAGAGTAGTGGTTTAAAAAATGCAGTTTTTTTAATTTCTTTTAATTAAATTTTTTTTATTAATCTACAGGACATTACCTTAAAAAAATTAATGTGTCTTTCATTATCATATGCAGACGCGTTTGTTTCCATTTTTTCGAAGAATATATATATATATATATATATATATATATATATATATATATATATATATATATCTATATATCGGCCATTGATGCTTCTTGTTTCAATTATTGTATGAGTTTATAAACTTTGTCAATGATTTATTTTTTTCTGGAAGCAATCTTTGTTCATATAATTGCTTTGTTCATCTGCTGATTCTGGAGTATCTCCCATAATTTCTAAGAAGCCATCTTTAACATCCTCAGGCCAATGCAATACACATTTTTACGATTTGATGGACCTCTGCATCTTCTTGGTAATAGACCGCATTTTTGTACCTTTTTATTGTATAAAAAAAGTTATATTTATTGATTATGATCAAATAATATATTGCAATGCTTGACATTTTGCTGAACAACAGGACATATCTGAAATTATATTTATTTAATGAACAAAAAATACAACTCGGTTTATAAATGACAGATTTCTGAGGTAAAAAACGTTAGCAAAACACCCAACCAAACTGAGAATCTCGTTTTTTTCGGTTGAAAACCAAAAATATTTAATGTTCTAGTTAGTGGGCGGATCAAAATAATGAAATTGAAAATAAGAACGGCATACCAAGTCGGTTAGCCAGTCAATCCAAAAATGTATGTTCGAAATTTGGTACCGCCCACTAACACAGATTGCACTCACTATATTGAACAGAGAAAACCCACTACTCAGCTGTATAATATACACTATACGAAATAATTCAGAGAGATCCCTCAACTACCAGCGGTTATATAAAAAAGATATTTCATATTTTTTTAGGTAACAAAGCACTCCGTCGCATAAGATGAGTTTATTATGTGCACCAAAAACATAAAATAAAAAAACGCACAAACTTTTTCGGGACGTTCCAGAGGCCCCTGAAATTGGGAGGAAGGTTGGATGGACTTTGGGTCATATATACTAATATAGAACATTTCAATTAAAAATCATGGTTGAATACAGAAAATAAATAATTATTAATACTGTTTCAACTTCTCGAGTCCGACGTACCACGATAATTCAACGGTATTCAAAATGTCATTCATATTTTGCTATCCATTGTTGACTAGTTTGATGCGAATCCGTTTGTTTATTGTTGAGTTTTGAGTGCCTGTCTTTTTAAAAAATACTTAAGTATCAGTCAGACTTTTGCATATCGGTCGACAGTGCAAGTTTTGTAAGAATCAACTATTTTCAAAAGTTTGATTTCTATCTATCTATATAGCACATCAATCGAAACGTCGTGATACTCAAAATTTTATAGACAATGGAAGTCCGAAATCAAACTTTTGATAAATCCACCTTGTCTACAAGTTTCAAACAACAACTATTTTCAATCCTTACCTCGAGGGTGAATGAATTTAATTTAAGGTTATATTGATTTGTGGTTAGTCAGCGGCGTACATACAAACGTGTCATTATTGTTTTATTATGAATATTAGAGAGGAACATTCTTTTCCTATTTGAAAATGGAATTCAAGTAATGTTTTAATGTTTTGCTGCTGAATATTCGCTTTAATTTGATTAATTACATACATCTTGAATAAAGATAACTTTGTTCAACTGCAATATGAACCACCGTAAGAATTAGCTTGATAAATTCTTATTTTTTTAGGTATAAAGTACTTAGGCTGTAACAGATATTTTTTTAGATATTTCGGGAAATGTTAGACAATACAATTTGTTAAGACCGTGACTTGATGCCAATGGAGAGCGCCCCTCTGCGCGAGACTTAAAGATAAATTTTCTATTTAATTTGTACACTGCCTCAATAATTATATCACCAATCTAGTTAAATCAGTTTTTCTAATTGTTGTTTTTTGAGTAGAAACACCTACTTATACGTACATTTTAAATGTATTTTATTTTAATTCACGTTTATTTGTTACCGCATTCCATTTTTGCCTGTAGTGTATACAATATTCTCCTGATCAGTATGACTCAGTCGTGAGTGCATAAACATTCGAGTCTGGTCTGTGTATTGCAGCAGCAGACGGCATTGACCATTATCGCGAGGGTCAACTTTCCATACAAAGCTGCGTCCTATTGAAAAAGTCCATAAATCGATCGCGAACCGAACGGTACATGTTCTGGACTCGACGTGACATGTGTGCGTCTCATATGCACTAGAAAAAATACATAACATTGTTTTCGTCATGCGGAGGTTGAAGGCGAACCAAAAGGTTTCGAATAATTGGTGTATTCTTGATTTAAGCTGTTTGTAAGATTTTCTTTTTTCCCGTAGTTTCCGCATTGCACTGACACTCTTTCAAGCCAACTGTACGAGGGTCACGCTGAAAGTTTTTAGATAGAGAAAAACTACAAGGTTTTTTTTTCAAAAACTATTCTGTTTTTTCAAAATATTCTCCCCCTACCTCAATACATTTACACATTCGGTAAAATCACTTGTCAATTTCTTGTGACCAATGTTCTTTTGAAAAGTTGCTAATTTCCTCCTCAAATGCAGCGATTGCCTCTTCATCGATGGAAAAATGGCGACTTTGTAACTTTTGATCTTGATCTTAGGGAATAAGGAGAAGTCGCACGCAGCTAGGTCCGGAGAATAAGGCGGGTGAGACAACAGTTTGACACCCTGTTCAGCAAAAAGATCGAGTGTTCTAGCGGCGCTGTGGGCGGGTGCGTTGTCAATGTGCCATTGAATACTCCGCAGACCAGTCTTTGGACGGCTCTTGCATAGTTCTTGAAAGACTACAGGAACACATTTGATTATATACCATTCAGAAGTAACTGTCCTTTGATTTTCCAAGGCTACCGTTGTGATGTATCCACATTAAGAAGAAAAAGATGCGACCATTTTCTTTCTAACACTCTTGGAACGACGAATTTTCGTTGGAAGCTGTTCACGTTCAAAGCACCAAACTAATGATTGCTGTTTAGTTTCTGAATTATAATGATATAACCATGTTTCGTCTCTGGTTACGATATTAAAAGTGTTTTTACTGTGCCCATTATCAAATTTTACAAGCATAAACTTAGCCCATTCATTTTTTGTTGCTTTTTGCTCACTAGTCAACAAATGTGGCACCAATCTGGAACACCGCTTCCTTAGGCGATGGTGATCATGAATGATGTTCGGACCGCTGTCGATACAATCCCCACAGAAGCATCAATCTCGGTGTAGGTTATATATCGATCTTTTTTCACCATATTTTGCACAGCTTCTACAGTTTCCGGAGTAACAGCAGTGAGTGGTCGCCCTGTGCGAGGTTCATCATCGAGTGAAACCCGGCCCCTTTTAAATTCAGCAAACCAATTAAAAACTGTAGCCCTAGAAGGGAAAAAAATTAACTAATAGGTGGTTGACATAGAAGGACGCAGATTCGAAGAATAATTGGTGTATCCTTCCATCCTGATTGTAGTGATTGACCCAGACGCTGCAGATTAACATGTTGGGTTCAGAATAGTAAAAAACGTCGATTTCTGGAAATACTTGATCGCGTCAGATTAAATGATGATGATTTAATTACATGCTCAAAATGTAGTTTTCAATAATCTGACGGATTGAGCGTGACACAAAGTTTACAGAAAAAAGGTCGGAAAATATAATGTGCCGGTTTCCACAAGCCGAAGTGACAAAAATCTTCATTAAAGATTAGCCCGTGCTTCCTCAGTGAAGCATGTATTCCCCACTCCGCATCACTCTCCCCCTTTCACTCTTTCTCTATCTCTCACTCTCTCGCATTGTCCCCACACTATACTCTAATCCCTAATTCAAAATAATATACTTTCCGTCAGCCATCCCGCCATCACAGCTGACCACAGAATTCATGGTGAAATATACATCGCCCTAGTTGAAAACAACTGAAAACATATCGAAATGCGTTTTATCCTTCCTAATTTGGTGTGACTATGGATTTTTATTGAAGAAAAAAAATACTGCATGGCTTGCATGTTTATAGAACATAGCTGTATCGTGACTCCCTGCTGTCAATCATAACGTAATTCAAGTTCACAGGCACAAAAATGGATTTCCATGGCATTAGGCTCAAATGGAATACAGGAGGAAGTTAAACATTGCGATTAATATTCAGTACTTCCACCTGGATTGGCGTGCCGCCAGTGAACGGATAAAAATAATAATGGTCAAGGAAACTGAAGTGTTCATAGGAAAGAATCAATATTAAATTGATTCAGAGTTTACTTATATGAACAGATTTTTATGATATCCCCAAGGCGTTATATGCTTTTGTGTTCCTTGTTTGCTATACTGGTGAATATTGGTGTTATTATTCGAGAGAAGCTGTAAATTCGATTGGATGTCATTTATAACAGTTTGTAGAGCAAGAAAAGGCGTTGGAGAAAGCACAGATCCGTGTGGAACATTGTCGTTAAAGTAAATAAATCTGGAGCACGTCCACCACTATCACATATAAGGTTTGGTCACTGGCATAGACACTGTGTAACTAACAGACTGAAGGCTTGATCAGAAGTCCCTATCAAAAGCCTCATGCCACGATGACTCCAAAGTTTCCATAAAGCTCAATTCCGCTGTTCCTCATATGTGTGACGTACTCCCAAAGATCTATGCTTACGCAAGCCGTATTGGCGATCATTAATGATGCTTGTTTTGTCCAGATACATCAGAAGCTGCACCTAATGAGTCTCCATAACCTTGGACATGATGCAGAGCAGAGTCACAGGTCTATTGTGTATCAGTAGGCAGTTTATTTTTGCTCTTCAGGTGTGTTTCATGCGAAATGGCTTCAGGAAAGAGGATTTTTTTCCTTGTCGAGTTTTGTCTACAAGGGGGGCGCAAATCACGAAATTTACCATATACGAAGGGTCACGCTGAAAGTCGTTAGATATTCCTAATCTATACAAGTTTAAACAAGTTTGAGCACGCAGCTATTTTGTCTAAAGTTGTAAGTGCTTACACGCAAAGGCAGCGTTTGAATCGTTCAGTAGTTGCTTTGCCACGGTCTCGAATGCATCTAAGTGTTGGCCGAATTTTAACGTGAAAATGGAACCGGGTATTCGTGATTTTTGAGCCATGATTTTGGATGACTATAAAAAGGGACTAAAACAAACGGAATGTCACGAAAGCTTAGTGAGGGGACTCGGCCCCTTCTAGGGCTACACTTTTTAATTGGTTTGCTGAGTTTAAGAGGGGCCGAGTCTCACTCTGATGATGAACCTCGCACAGGTCGACCGCCCACTGCTGTTACTCCAGAAACTGTAGAAGCTATGCAAAAGGTGAAAAAAGATCGACATATAACCTACACCGAGATTGAAGCTTCTGTGGGGATTGGATCGGCAGCGGTCCGAACAATCATTCAATATCACCATCGCCTAAGGAAGCGGTGTTCCAGATTGGTGCCACATTTGTTGACCAGTGAGCAAAAAGCAACAAGAGTTGATTGGGCTGAGTTTATGCATGAAAAATTTGATAATGGGCACAGTAAAAACACTTTTAATATCGTAACCAGAAACGAAACATGGTTATCTCATTATGATCACGAAACTAAACAGCGGTCATTAGTTTGGTACTTTGAACGTGAACAGCCTCCAACGAAAATTCGTCGTTCCAAGAGTGTTAGAAAGAAAATGGTCGCATCTTTTTTTTTCTTAATGTGGATACATCACAACGGTAGCCTTGGAAAATCAAAGGACAGTTACTTCTGAATGGTATATAACCAAATGTGTTCATGTAGTCTTCCAAGAACTATGCAAGAGCCGTCCAAAGACTGGTCTGCGGGGTATTCAATAGCACCATGACAACGCACCCGCCCACAGCGCCGCTAGAACACTCGATCTTTTTGCTGAACAGGGTGTCAAACTGTTGCCTCATCCACCTTATTCTCCAGACCTAGCTCCGTGCGACTTCTTCTTATTCCCTAAGATCAAAGAAAAGTCACAAAGTCGCCATTTTTCCATCGATGAAGAGGCAATCGCTGCATTTGAGGAGGAAATTAGCAACCTTTCAAAAGAACGTTGGTCACAAGAATTTATTTGACAAGTGGTTTTACCGAATGCGTAAATGTATTGAGGTAGGGGGAGAATATGTTGAAAAAACAGAATAAAGTTTTTTGAAAAAAAAACCTTGCAGTTTTTCTGTATCTGAAAACTTTCAGCGTCACCTCGTACGTCATAGTGAAACAGAGTGGAAAAAGTAGAACCGGACCGCGAAAGTTGTGAAACGGACCCCCTCCCCCTCAATGGAATTGAATTGGTATCCCTTGGGGATAATCTCTTGGAACAAAGCTTATATGACGGATACATTGGAAATAGCTGTTGCTTGATATTTTTGCATTTTACAAGCATCTATTTAACGCGGTTTACATGTTAGCCCAACAGGGGGCCACTGAGCAAACTGTTTCCTAGCGCCTAAACGACTTGTAGTTCCAGCCAGAAATAGCGCCGTTTCTCAATACGCTGCTCTGCAGAACGGTTTCTTGCAACGAGGAATGAAAATAAAAACGTCTCGATTCCAACGAGAAATTCGCCGCAAGCCTATGCTGACAGAGCATTCAGTAATTTCAAGTGGATGTTAATGACCACTCATAGTTCCTTGATAGTCGAGAATGGATGGAATATGATTGCATTACAAATTTCGGTGAGTTGAGCGCCAGGAACGTAGCAACGGAGGGTAGGAGAAGGAGCACCTCCCCCAGCAAATTGTCGAGTTGGCAAAAGTAAAAACACAAAATTATTAGATTTTTTGATAAGTTGGAAAATACGTAGAGTACTAGTACCGCGCCCTACGCTTAGTTCTTGATGTTCTGAGTCGGTCGGACTTGTTACACATTTTTTAATATTTAGTGAAGTTTTCAAAAATATCATATTTCGGAATTCCGGTGCCTACCTTCCAGCGTCATTACATCTGATGATAAAGCCGGAATGATACCATTCTGATCAGAAGCATTTATTTAAATTTGCTTCGTCTTAGTCGATTGATTTATTAATCCAGATAGCTTAACACTATTCACAAAATACTTCTCATAGAAGGGTGGCCATCTGTGGTCATCTTCATCAGTCCCACTTCACCAATTATATTTTGTAACGTTTTTAAAACACTAATTCATTCCAACTGATTCGTGCCAATTACATTAAGATCCCAACGTTCGAGAGAACTGCTCACATGTTCTGAATGATTTACATACAGGGTGATATTTTCCTAGCTGCTACCGCTGATCTCGTTGTAATATATTTTCCTGTTAAATTATTTTTTCCTTTCTTGTGTCTGTCTTAGGGTTTTCCCTTAATACCAGGGTAAATGCAGTCGCCAAAAAATATTTCCTCTAAGACAGACACAAGAAAGGGAAATAATTTAATAGAAAAATAGCTAGACAGGATAAATATTATGATAGATTTGAGAGCTCTAGTTCTGTATCCATGATAGGATCTAGTTTGTTAGTGAGCGAGTAATCTGGGTAGTCTTGTTAGCAGTCAAATCGAACAGTCCGACGATGATTCAAATATGAACCGAAACACGTCACTGAAAGAAAAAGAGTCTTATTTGTGTAACTGTGAGTTATTACACAATCTTTTTATCTGCACGCTATATGTATGTCTATACATTCCAGGAGTTCCCTCAATCCGTTGTCTCAATCATCAAAACTGGATTTTGATAACAACGGGACTAATCTGCAAGTGTGCCATTTCGAATGAAAAACGAATTTTTCAAATCGGTTTATAAATGATATGTTTTAGGTAACAAACAATGAAAAATATAACCTTTTTCAAAGTTGGTTAAAAACAACTCGGAGGTACTAAAACTAACTTGTCAGATTGATAAAAGTTGGAAAAAAATGAGAGAATCTAGAAGATAGTCATGGAAAAACTGAAAATTACTGAAAAAGTAAACATATAGTTCGATAAATGTTTTGAGTATTAACATGCCATACACGAAACAGGACTTAATTAGAAACGTTCAAGTATTCATCGATAGTTGGTGGAAAGATGATTTTTGAAAACTAATCTTCTAAGTTTCAGTCTTTGCCAAGTTACGAATTCATGAAAATGCCACTTACAAGAACATTGCCTTTCTATAGTCACTGGAAGTCTTCAAGGATTTTTGTCAATCGAAAATATAAACCACAGCTCTATAACTCTGATCTGCATCATGTCCAAGAACTACCTGGACAAAAGCAACATCATCAATGACCGCCAAAATGGCCTCCGCAAGCATAGATACACGGGAGATCTGGCCAACGCCACCCATATGTGGAACAGTTACTACTTCTCGCATCTATGAGGATAATCTCCAAAGCATTCCATGAAGCTTCTAGACACAATCCATAAACGAGCAATACGTGCAGTGGATGCGCCTGACCTCACAAATAACCTCCACAGTCTAGAACATCGAAGGAGGGTAGCTCCACATTCTATGGATATAATCATGGCTGATGTTCGACCCAACTGTCTCGCATGATAACACAAAGAGTCGCCAAAAATTGAGAAACAAATGGCCTCAAATAGGTTGACGCTATACCTTCCACGCAATAGTATACCTCAACACATATGTAAGTACTAGGTATTTTACTACCGTTATTGAATATGAGGAAAATTAAAAAATATCAAAACACCAAATATATCATCTAAAAATTATAAAATCTTGCAGTTTTAGGCATTCGCGAAAACGAATATTCCTCACATCACTAATAGATATATTACGGCCAAAAATCTGTCGCCTCCTCTGCTGTACGTGGTTTAAAATCGGGTTCAATAAATAGTTAATAATAGAACTTTATGGACAGGCAGCTAGGCAATAATGAGCTTTTGCGGAAGCACTGTGGATACTAGCAACGGTGATGATGGAGACATTTGTAATTATGAACACAATTTGATGGCATGACGCCCAAAGGGAGGGGAGGGGGCAAGGGAAGATATATGCTAGTGCTGCACCTCAAATCCGGAACCTTTTTCAATCCGGATTGGATCCAAAATTGTCAATTAGCACAATTCGGATCCAGATAAATCCGAATATAATATTCGTATCTGAGATCCGGTTCAAAGATCCGAGATCTGGATGTCAGATCCGGGTATTCAATGACAAATTTCTTAGATATAAGTGAAGACGATTTACTATACTATTGTCTATGGCAAAACCGCTCATGGCGTCTTTATTGCTAAATTTCTAAGTTCAAGACTCCTCTCGAGTGTGGAAAATGCAAATTTAACATTTCATGACATGTCTTCAATCCTTGATCCTAGGTTTAAAACCACCTTGCTCAGAAATATAAAAAATATTGCAATTAAATCTCTGGAACAGAAAGAGAGAAGGAAATACAGGAAGCTCAAGTGTATTGGATATCCTATTCTCGAATACGTCAGGCACTAAGGAGTTTATTGAAGTTGAAAGATATAATCAAGAGCAGGATCTCGACAAAAATAGATGTCCACTAAAATGGTGGGAAACGAATGAAACAAAAATATACAAATTATCCAACCTAGCGAGAAAATTTCTCTGTATTCCTGCGAACTCCACACCTTCTGGAAGAGTGTTTTCAACAACAGGAAATATTCGTGCAAATATGAGTTGACTTCCATCGGAGAAATTAAAATATTTTGTACAAATAATAATGCTTCTTTGTATGCCTATACATTATCATGAATGTCAAATCTCGATCTGAGGATCCGGCATTCGGATCAGCGATCCGGATCCTAGATCCAGTCCGAAATCCAAATCCTAGATCCGGATCCGAAATCCGTTTCCGGTTTCTGTATTCAAATCCGAAATTTTTGTTTGCATCCTAAGCATTTAAGGAAATTATAGGAATCGAACTGCTCACAGCTGACTTAATAGAAAAAATGAATTAATTTATAAATGTTATTATCGAGGAATCTTCAGTTTTCATGTAAATCCTATATTTTATTTTTTCTCGTTTCATTAAAGTATAACTGACATTTTATTATTACGAGGGTCACGCTGAAAGTTTTTAGATACAGAAAAACTACAAGGTTTTTTTTTAAAACTTTATTCTGTATTTTCAACATATTCTCTCCCTACCTCAATACATTTAGGCGTTAGATAAAACCACTTGTCAAATGCAGCGATTGCCTCTTCATCGGTGGAAAAATGGCGACCTCGTAACTTTTCTTTGATCTTAGGGAATAAGAAGTTGCACGGAGCTAAGTCCGGAGAATAAGGTGGGTGAGGAATCAGTTTGATTTTCCAAGGCTACTGTTGTGATGTATCCACTTTTAGAAAAAAAAATATGCGACCATTTTCTTTCCAACACTCTTGGAACGAAGAATTTTCGTTGGAGGCAGCTCACTTTCAAAGTACCAAACTAATGCCTGCTGTTTAGTTTCGGGATCATAATGATATAACCATGTTTCGTCTCCGGTTACGATGTTAAAAGTGTTTTTACTATACTCATTATCAAATTTTTCATGCATAAACTTAGCCCAATCAACTCTGCTCACTGGTCAACAATGTGGCACCCATCTGGAACACCGCTTCCTTAGGCGAAGGTGATGATGAACACCTGTCCGAACATTCAGACCGCTGCCGATCCAATCCCCGGAGAAGCCTTAATCTAGGTGTAGGTTATATGTCAATATTTTTTTAAAATATTTTGCACAGCTTCTACAGTTTTCGGAGTAACAGCAGTGGGCGGTCGAGCTGTACGAGGTTCATCATCGAGTGAGACCCGGCCACTTTTAAACTCAGCAAACCAATTAAAAACTGTAGCCCTAGAAGGGGCAGAGTCCCCAAAGCAGCTCACTAAACTTTTGAGACATTCCGCTTGTGTTAGTCCCTTTTTATAATCCTACAAAATCATGGCACGAAAATCTCGACTACCCGGTTCCATTTTAAGGTTAAAATTCGGCCAACACTTCGATGCATTCGAGACCGTGGCAAGACAACTGCTGAAAGATTCAAACGCTGCCTTTGCGTGTAAGCACTTACAACTTTAGACAAATTAGTTGCGTGCTCAAACTTGTTTAAACTTGTATAGATTAGGAATATCTAAAGACTTTCAGCGTGACCCTCGTACTTGTAGAGATTCCTATTCACAGACTTCCTCTCCACTGGGAAGGGCGGGGGCAAAATCAGTTGGGAAAGGGATTATTGATAAATAAATGTATGGCAATATTGCAAAGTATAACTGATGCTAAAATATGAATACTTTCGCGTAACATGCATGAACTAATTCAACTGATATTCTTTTTGTGCCTGAACATGTTCAATAAAGTCAAACGAATTGACCCTTAATATTTGATAGATGTCAGTTTCAATTGGTTAAGCCTGTTATTCAACAGGAAATCATATCTGTAAATATCATTACTATACATGAAAAATTTTGATTGTCCAATTAATATGAAATATTACGTCATGATACTTTCTACTTGTGAATTTTTAGCAGTTTTATATGCAAACATGAAATTTCCACCTTCACTGTGAACTTTAGAGAAACGAAAACATTCTATTTAGCTGCAGTTTATTCGAGTATTACATCAAAGGCGGCATTAAGGTGGCAAACATTGAATGTTGAACAGACTAAATTTATGACCATAATGAAATCACACCAACAGCAAGAGAGTTTATAGATTGGGGAACAGGCAATAAAAAGTCAAAAATATGAATATTCAGTAACTGAATGAAAAAAATTAATATACAACATATACATATATAAGACAGAAAAAATCGATCAAGAAGCCAAGCTAGAAATATATCCAATAAAATGAGGAAGAAGCTTTGTGGTAAAGATCTTTATGCAGATGAAAGGATTGTGTATTCAACACACAATTTCACTACTAAAACTCATTTTCTTTCAGTGAGACGTTTCGATTCATATTTAAATCATCGTTGGACTGTCACATTTGACTTTTAACAAAGGTTACCCAGATTAGTTACTAGATCCTCTCATGGATACAAAACTAGAGCTCTCAAATATAGCATACTATTTTTCCTTCCTAACTATTCTTCTATTAAATGATTTATTTTTTCTTTCTTTTGTATGTCTTAGGGGAAATCTTTTTTGCCGATTGCATTTGCGTGAAAAATAAAAAGTGTGCGCTCCCTGAAAGGATACCGGATGGGCAACCAAGAAATAACTATTCTATGCTACGCCGATGATGCTGTACTGGTGGCAAAAAATAAAGACGATCTAAAACGACTTTTACATCGATTTAGCTGTATTGCCAAATCATTTAATATGACGATAACAGCCCAGAAAACTAAATACATGACAACATCAGAAACACCATTAAGATGCAAACTGGAAGTTGAAGGCAAAGTTATCCAGCAGGAGATGAAAATTAGGTATTTAGGCATAGAAATATCAGGTTATGGTGATGTTGAGGCGGAGGTAAGAGAACAGACAACGAAGGCAATAAGAATAGCATGATGTTTAAATGACACAATATGGCGTAATAAAAATATTAAAGTAGAAACCAAGTCAAAAATCTACAAAGCAGCGGTCAGACCAACACTGCAGACACTCGACCTGACACAGCGAAAACTAAACAATTACTAGATACAACCGAATTGACAGTACTTCGCAGAATAACTGGAAAAACGCTATTGGACAGAGAGAGAAGTGAGAATATGAGAACAACATGCATGGTAGAAAATGTTAATGAGTGGATACTAGGTAAGAAGAAGGAATAGAACGAACACATCAATAGAATGGACGACAGAAGAGTAGCCACGATCGCACGCGACAAATCACCGTTAGGTCGCAGAAATCCAGGGCGTCCTCAAAAACGATGAAGTGACAACTTGGCGATGTAATAGGCAGAATGACGACGAAAAAAAAACAGGTGATTCACCTATACTAAAAGGAAGAAAAAGAAGAAAAAGCATTTGCACTAGTGTTAAGGGAAACCCCTACAAGACCTTAACCATCGCCGTCAAAAGTCTAAGATACTTCATGTTATAAACATATTTTCTGGTAATCTCTATTCCGCTTTTATACCGTGTTTGTGAGCATACGCGTGCGTGGATTATATTTTTTAAATCTATTTTGGTGCTATAATCCAAAACTGAAGCAGCGGCATAAAGCCATAGGCTCGAAATAATTTCCGGGTAGCCTCTATGCTTACTTAACCTACAACCTCTCGTTATCGAACTCAACAGTAAACTTTAAAAGCTCGAATATCGCGACTGGAATCTATTTGGAAAGAATCGATTTGGTCCCGAATTAAAACAGATGGGAAACGAGCCACATGGTGTTTGTCTGTACCACCGCCTTTGCCTCTTTGATATACATACAAGCAATTTCAGCAAACTTGCCCTCGTTTTGATATGAATATCGATTATTCCTGTTTTTGTAAGTAAATTGAATAATAAATTTATATCATATTGCTGCCCACCGCAGTAGGCAGGGGAAGTATTGTAATCGCGAAAAAAATGCGAATTTGAAATATTTCACTACCATGCTTTTATCACAATTACATTAATTTCCCCATTATGCATTTTTTTGTTCGATTAACTATAGAAGAGATTTTATTGTTTTTTTTAGCCAGCATTTGTCCAATGATGAATTTTGCCGTGTATTCAAACTTTAAAATTAACTTTTATTAGTAAAAATGAAAATAAAAATCAATAATGAGACAAAATTATTAAAACTATTCAATTGTCATAGGTCCTTAATAGAAGATTCCCTAAAACATAGAAACAAACAGGTAAAGCTAATAAAAAGCGTGTTAAAATTGGTCTTGGTAAAATACGTTGAAAATGTTGAGCCGACAATACTCCGTCATGGAAAAATTTGAGATAAAAAATTGTCTGTTTGACACAGTTCATAAATAAAACTCTCTTTCTTACGATTTATAATATAAATTGATTTTATTATATTTTAATTAATTTATAATATAAATTGATTTCATATATTTTGAGTAATCATATTTTCCAACGAAGCCCCGCTTACTTCGATCAAGAATACAAACATCTTGGAAATTGCAGAACCTCCATAAACGATATCATATTCTTGATTCGAAAATATACTCTGCTTCCTAAATACACCACCTCTGTTCGCTCCAAGTAATTCATTTATTTCATATAGTTATCTTTGTCAATGGCATTTTAGCGGTATGCATGTCTGTTTCCGCGCCTATCATATCATTTTCCACTGGTTTTATTTTTATCAACCCGCGCTCAGGATGAATAAGCTGTTGAAAAGTTGGGGTTGTGACTGTTGTGAGGATCTCATACAGGTGTACAGGTGTTGATGTGATATGTAAGTTGTGAATAGACTCCATTACAAATGATGGACGTTTATCTTCTTACTTAAATACAGGTACATATTTTTATATCCTATGTTCAACTGTATAATCTCTTTCTAACTTGAATTGGGAAAATACTATATATATGACGCAGAGAAAGGTAAGAAAGAAGTCACATATGTACAGTTTGACAATTTTTTGCTCTTCTTTCACCTTCAAAGTTAAGGAACCAACAGTGGCTTTGCTGACAGCTTATCAAAATTACCGAAAGCTTATACCATTACCTAGATTCTTCGTCCAAGGAAAACATAACTTTATAATGAAGTTGAACTACATGTTTGCGCCAAGATTATGAAATGCTTCAGTCAGTATCATAATATTATCAGTGGCGGATCTAGAGTGAAGGAGAAGGGGGACATTCCCCCTCCCTTAGAGCTCTATGTCCTATAGATTACAATCATTTTAAATTGTACACCCACTATTAGTCAGTATAACATTATCTTCAGATTTCAAGTGAAAATTAATCCCCTGATTCTTATAAGTGAGATATTTGTTGTTTTGTGCTAATATTGGCTTATACTCAATTTAAGACTTTGGTGTTCCTACTTTCTCAGCTTTGAACTGAAAATATTTACTTAAGTTAACCCTCTATGGTTAAAAAATATTATATTCTTACTTCAAAATTCATATAGGAAGATATGTTATACTTGAATGAAAGCACATATTCAATTATTTTTATGTGTTAACTAAGATAACACTGGATGGGAACTTCACCGTGAACCTACCTGACACCAGTTTTGATTACCTGACATGTGTTTCGCTAACCACGTTAGCACCTTCAGGGAGAGATTAAAACTGTTTTAATTAAACTGGGTATTTATACTTTTTCCTCTGAATAGATATCATATTTATCTTCGTGAATAAACTGGACAGCATCCATCGATCCGTTCACGTTAAGAGAAGGGTCTTGAGTTGCGTAATGTACCCACATACATGTATACTGCATGCGGGTTGGTTGTTCGACCGTTTTGACATTGATTATTATCGGGGCGATGATGAGGGTGAAATGAAGTGCCCCTAACAGGACGATATCCAATGCAATATTGACATTGAATCAAGTCGGTGCACCTCGACGACGATAGAAAAATATAGAGTTCTGGTAGAATTTCCTTCAGCATGTAGAAACAATGTCTAAGAAAATACGTGTTTGGTCTAGTGACGTCATTTTACAGAGGGTTGAAATGGTGGGATTTGTTGTGAGATACAGGTCCGTCAAGCTCACAAAGTCCTCGTGATCGTCGGGGATCCTTGTTAGTCTATTGACTATTTGTTACAAGACACAACTGATAGCAAAGGCTTTAGCCAGTACGTATTGTGAACGTTTAAATCGCCCAAAAAGATTATTTCTCAATCGGGATGATCTGTTTTTTAGGAATATACAGTGGCTGAAAAATTATCAAAATTTTTGTTACTTGGTGGTCTGAAAATGCAACAAGTGAATTTAGACGCATTGTTGAAAGATACTTAGAGCCAGATAATGTCGAATTTATCAGGCTCGATGACAGGAGAGTCCTGATTTAACATATACGCATACGCCCAATCTTCGTTTAAATCGGGTGTATGTCATATCCGGGGTTTAAAAAATTGTTCATTGCTGACTTGGGTCTCTGATAATTCGAGAATATGTGGCATTGCTGCCGCCAGATGCTGATGGTCAGAGTTTATAATTGATGCAAGATCCCGCACATTCGTGAAGTCGACCCTAAACCTTTGGCTTCGGAGCCTGTCGTCACAGAAAAGTTGCTGCAGGTGGTGGCCGATGTTTGTAACCCGTTGTGAAGTGGCAGCACATTTAAATGAACAAGCGTTGCTCAAAGGGCTTCCAGGACCACCTGGTTCTCGGAGATCCTAATGGCCAGGTATTTTACCTCCGGAACCATTTGACCTTGGAGAGACAGAAGATGAAACACAAACGATACAATAAGTTCGCTAATCTCCTAACGCGTGTCAACGCCGCCCTTTTGCAGGTTAGCGTTATAGTCTAGTAAAATTAGCATTTCAAATGATCAACATTTGTACGCCACATGTGCGTACATCGACGCAGGAGATGAATGTTAATATAATATAATCGTGTTTCAATATCTGAACCGTCGCTAGCTAAACGGTGATGCTATACTTTTCAATAATTTCCCCTACTAATTGTTCTTCCTGTTTCTCTATGGCGATATGATCTGATTGCATAAAACGCTTGATGGATCGTCATTAGCAGATTATTGATAACAATCATGGGCAAGACTTCATAAATGGAAGGCTAACTTTCTTTTTACTTTGTTTGTGGGCGCAACAGCGTGATTAATACTAAGAGGTGAGGACTGCTAGATGAACATTAGTTCATAAATCGACACGATGATAATTATTTGTGGACAAGTGATAATTATGTGGTGGTTAATTGATAAATATTAATACGTAAACGTAGCGATACGATTTGGTTATTTCAACTTGGACAGGTCACTAAAGGTCAAATGGAGCTTTGAACAAATGACAAAAAGAAATCTTTATTTATATGAAATACAAACAACACATTTATTTCAGCACTTATTGTAACAGTACGTACCTAAATTGCTATTGCATTTTATTTTATTCAACACACACTTGCATGTATCTGAGCCTGCAAGGAATTTGATTCGTGAACCGCAACTATTCGCAAACTAAGTCAATGGGTATATCGTTTGAATATTGATTCATCCTTCTGCAAAATATGCTGATAAATACATTACCTGCCATTTGTTCCTTGCATAGAATTTCTCCAGTATCCCACTCCACGAAAAACTATCTCACTATTTTCTGTTGGTCTGTCTGTGTCTGTCCGTTAATCCTTGGCCCCTCAATAACTTGGGAGGTACTTTCAGGAATTCGATCGAACTTTGACACTAGGTTAATACTGTGACAAGGACGAAAAAGGTGTGTAGCTGATAGGAAATCGTATCAGAGGCAGCACAGGTATCGTCGAAAAACAAAAATATAATGAACTAAAGCTCAAACGTCGTTTTTGGCCCCTGTCACAGTTGGGGGTTGATATGGTGGGATAAACTTAATTTTTACAGATTTGTTTATCATTATTTTCGCAAAATTAATTTTTTTTTCTATTTTCAACCAGTGTGTCTTGTGTATAATTGAATCAAGAAACATTTTTCCTCTGCAATATTACTCTCAACTAAATAGTTTTTTACATATATCAGCTGAAATAAAAAATACATACAACTTTCTGGAGATTTTCACATAACTCATTTCTCGTATTTTGGGCTTATTAAAGCAAATGCGATCATATAGAAAACATTCAACCCAAAACAGACACCTCCCGCATCTGGTCAATTAAAATTAAGCAAATTAAAAAAAAAACTAGCACTCCTAATAGCCCGAATTCAATGTTTCAAAATTGCTTTTAGAATTCTGGGAGCCTTTTCCTGTGTAATTAAATCTTCAAGAGTCTAGGAGCCTTAGTTTAGGCTTCGTCTAATTTGCAATATTAACAATTTTTTATAGATATGGATTGTAAAGTTATTGCGCGAAAACTCATCAACCAATTTTGACGCAATTTTGTGTCATGATTTCTTACACCATCAAATGTTGAAGTCCCACATCTTATGTCAGTACTGGGAAGAGAATTGCAAAGTAACTTGGTATTTTCACATAGTTTTTTATATTTTTTGCACCATTAATTTTTTTTTCAATTTTAAACAGGTCTTGGTTTGGATTGAATTGTGAAACTTTGCATTTTTCTCTAAATTGATCAGTTTTTTAAATACATTAGTTGAAAGAGGAAAATTCATCAACTTTTTGGCGATTTTATATAATTTGTATATGTTATAAATGATTACTATTTCTGGCAATATTTTGGACTCATTATACCAAAACGTTCGATTATATGGAGCACATCTAATGGCATGATTTTCAAAACAGATAGGGCCTGGTCTACATAGGAAGCAATTTTTTCCATCTGTCGCAAAAAGATAGAACTACAAACAATTTCTATTGCAAATTCTACCACTCGATTTTCAAGAACCATCTCCTGGACTATGTTGAGTTTTGTACTTCAAGGCCACTGATGCAGGCCAGCGAACGGTGCCTACTTTTCAAATGAACTACTACAGATAATAACGCGATGACAAATGGCGAAGAGAAGTGTTGAGTTTCGTTTCAGTGCACTTAAAAAATATGATAATAAATTCTGAATTAATTAATGTGACTCACTCAATAAGTAAGTGGATAATTTACATATTTCAATCTAAATTGCCATATTTATTACAAATGCTGATACTGATTAGGTTGCAGTTCTAGTGTAATTTGTAAGATAATATATAATATTAATATGTCTAATAGTAACAGTAGCAGCCGGCGACTTTTCAGCATGCCTACACTCGCGGACCCCCCCCCCCCCCCAACCAGGGTCTGAGCACCACAAGGTTAAGTAGAGCTGCCCTAGACAATCAACTCTAGAAATGCACATTTCTTTCCTCTCATGATATGGCTCAGATATTCTAATTTAAATATCTTAAATGTATTGATAACCTCTCTTCCCCTTCCTTCCATACATGATATCCTGAGCATTCTACTTGCCATTTTTCCATTGTTATCATACGTCAAGAAACAGAAAACAGATAATCACTTTGTCGAAACCTTCATGTTCTAACACTGGTTTTTGTAACTCTGGCAACCTTGGACCAATACTATCTGTCTCAGTCTTACTCACAACGCGATACGCGTGGACAATGAAATAGGTTACTTTTACAGTTTTGTCGGTCTACAAAGATAATTACAATTATCCTTAAAAAATAGAGTCAAGTAAGTTGACACTGTACGTTACGTACAGTGATATCAGTATACTAAATATTTTTATTTTTTATTTCAGAATATTTAATCTAGTTGCAATAAGTTTTGGATAATTTTGAAAAACTCGTAAATTTTTCGGATTTTTTTGAGAAATTCCTAGATTCAAATATATTTTAAAATGTTTTGCTCTAAATTGTCTAGATCATAATGTTTATTTTAAAAGTATTAAAAGACATAAATTAATGTTATATATAATACATTTTACTTGATAAAAGCATTTGAGCGACATCTATGTTGCAGTAATTGCACCATTTTCTATAAATGCTTTTCATTTATATAAAGGAGAACAATATTTTACTGTGTTTAATTATATAAACGGTATATGTTTAATCTGTAAATTCACTCTTGATTTATCAGAGCTCTAAAAGTGTTAAATTCCATTTTATAAAATAATTCCATGTTACGAAATGCTTCATTGTCCAACATCTCACCTTTCACTTAATCACGATAATTTTCAAAGAGTAATAATGATTTTTCAGACCCACCCACTTCATTTGCCTAGTAAAATGCCACGGACATGCAAACTGCGCCACTGAAAAGTTCATTTGAGTATCAAAAGAGAAAGCATTCACATGCAGTTATTACTTAATACAACGTGTTTCGGGGATTCAAACAGGTACTCATTCATCAAACGATGAATTGTGCCACAAACCTCATTTTTTATCCGATGCAACGGCTTACATAATATGCCATCCACCATATCTGGATAATTATATCATTCCTAAATTGAAATACCATCAGAACTGGCCAGTTCTCGAGTGAATTGAACTCAAAATAATCAGTACCGTCATTTGGGGTGATACTCACTATAAAAAAAAAGATGAGCGGAGATAAAAGGATCGGTATTCAACACACGGTTTCACAAATAAAACTCTTTTTCGCGTTTCGATTTATATTCAAATCATCGTCAGAGCTTAAGCTTAAGCTTAAGGAATAAAATATCTGAAAACATAGACATACAAAACAAAGAAAAATAATATATAGATTAATAATAAATAATTTAAAAAAAAACAGCTATACTGGATAAATAGTTATGTTAGATTTGAGAGCTCTAGTTTTGTATCCATGATAGGATCTAGTTGACGATGATTTAAATATAAATCGAAACGCGTCACTGAAAGAAAAAGTTTTATTTCTGAAGCTGTGTATTAAATACACAATCCTTTTATCTCCATGATGTAAGAGCTTCACCAAGGAGGAACATCTACGATCTATATTACCGGACAATTATATCTCAGCGTAAAAAACCAGTTTTGCACATGGTTTCAGTAGATGTTTTGTCAGAAATATTATACAACCAGATAATATTTAAGAAAATAATTAAATAGACCGAAGAGTAAAAATGTCCTGAACGATCTTATACTACATGTTGGGTGTGATTGATCACAAAGAAATTTAATTTATAGAATAATCATGGCGTTTAAAACAAATTTTTCAATCAAACCTCAGTTTATTTAGGACATATGGTACAAAAGTTATAAAGTTTTCATTGTTTTTATCTTATTTGGAAATCATTTATTTATTCAGTAATATCTCTCGGTATCTTTCGTTTTTTATACGATTTTCTACTGACGACATTTGACACCTATCTCGAGGCGAAAAATATTTTTCCCTTTTATCTTTAGAATTTTTTTTTATTGATCCAATAGTGTGCTCAGATTTGCTCTACGCCCGAGGAGGTACAGGGAGAGTCAGGGAAATAATTTTAATGTTTGCCCCACCTGCAAATTGGTACTCCACGAAAGACCCTCAAAGACATAAGTGTGTCAAGTATCTTCCATCCGCTGTTTTGCACATCATTACCGGAAAGGAAAAAAACCAAGTGACAAAATGTAATTTGGATTATTTTATTTCAAAAAATTCGAATGTTGAGCCTGTGAAGGGCCGATTGTCGTTACTGGTTGCTTTTAAGTATGCAATCTAATGCTTTCTTCTAGTTTCTTTAGGGAACAGTACAGCCTGAATGTTAGGAAGAACTCCTCCTTACGCCAGAAAGCAACAATGAACTTATCGGGTAGTTTGTTCCCCAATGGTTACAATTTACAGTGTTTCAAGGTCAATGTGAATATACATGTGTATTTTCGCAGCGCTTCTGGAGCGTGATAGGCTCTCTGCGTCTGCGAGAGATTATCTATTGAAAAAAAAGCCTCAGTTAACATCCAGGAATGCAATCGGACTAAACAGTGTAGAAACTTCTCAAAGCATCTGTAATGAAAGACCCGTATAGGTATGCAAATTGCGCGAGAGGTAACTGTTGAAACAGATCGTTGACTACCAGTTATGTATCTACTTATTCTGTATGCACTCGATCAAATCCTAGTCAATCGCTAATTGAATACTTCATCTTTTCGTTTGCGTGCGTTTAATTACAGTACGATACCATGAAGTATGGTGATCCCAAAAACAGGATACATACATAAAAATACATAAATAATTCTCAAACGAAGAATGTTTTTTTATTCAAGTATACCATATATTCCTAGGTATATGCGCAAAGCTATGATACACTTAAGGTTAAAATACTGTATATTTTATTATCTTGGAAGTGAGAATACCAAAATCTTAAATTGAGTAGTAGTAATGGGGAGACAAAAACTGGCAAGCAGGCCACTTTTGGCTCTTTTTGCCGACCCCGAGGAAGATCACTAAAACTAGTGCAGACATGGTAATTCCTTAGTGTCGAACCTTCCAGACCTTTTAACGAAGGTTATGATGTCCGACCATTCCACTAAGTAGCACTCTTCCCTGTCGAACTCTCCACCTCAGCCCTAAGGCCGCTGTATACGGCACACGCTTCCAGGAAGTGGAACAAAGTCTCATCCTCCACCCAGCACTTCTGACAGATTGAGTCTTTGTCCACACAAATGAGTGACAGGTTCCTATTCAATCTGCAGTGACCTGTGAGGATCCCTACCAATAAGTGGAGTGAATCCCTCTCCTGTTCATTAGCCATAGCTCCCTAAGCCTGCCGTAAACCCTTCGACTGTTTGCAGTCATCTCTCTCCAACCATGCTTTCGCCAGTTCGTTATATGCCCAATTATCCAGGGCATTACTAAACTGGCCTCTGTTAATACCCAGCAAGGGTTCAAGGGCAATGCATGTGCCTCTTGCTCTCATCCTCGCCAAGCAATCTGCTTTCTCATTACCTGGCACCCCATTGTGACCAGGGACCCACATGAGGGTCACGTTCTTGGAGTGGGCTAAGCATTGGAGGGCGGTGCTTCATTCCTGGACCAGTGGTGATCTGATACCTGGAGATGCTACCGCTCTCAAAACTACCTGACTATCGAAGCATATATAGATGTCATGATCCGTGCACTGTTGTACTTCTGCTGAGTATGCGATCATAAGGTTGGCGAATATTCTTCGCCTGAAAAACTGGCGCGTGTGTTCCCAGCTCTACATTTGCCTCCACATCTCTAACTTCCAGGCACCTTGCCGCACCACTGGATCCCGGTCCTTTTGAACGAGATCTGTTGGTATAGCATAATATATGATAATCTTGGCGCAGGACAAAGAATATCACCTATGAGATTACTACAATATTGACTGAAGCATTTCATAGTCTTCGCGGAAGTAGTTCTATTTCATTATAACATTTTGTTATTCTGGGAGGCAGAATCTAAGCGTATTCATATAAGCATTCGGTAATTTTGTTGATCTGCTACCAAAGCCACTGTTGGTTCCTAAACCTTTAAACGAAGAACTAAAAAAGTCTCCAAACTGTGCCATTCTATTAGCATGTGGAGCAAAAACCTACTATCTCAAATTAGATGATTTCAACGCTCTTTGACGCGTGGGAGGCAAAACGTGCCGCCGCTGAAGATGTCGCAACGCCAACTATCTAAAATCACATAAAACGGGGTAAATCGTGCGTGCAAAGAACAAATAAAACTGTTCAATTGTATGGGATGGAAGTACTGGTTGAAGAGAGCACCGGATGAAAAATGAAACAGAGGCCGCATCGGCTTTGAATGTTTAGATGACACGGAGCGTGTAAACCGATTGTTGAGTAATCAGATCGATTGGTGTCTCACTAGTGGAACTGATTTGGCTTTGGGGAATGTTAAGTAATATGTACCGAATGACTGTTCGTTCCAACAAAGCTATAATCAGTTCGGAACCAATTCGGAGTCTGCGCAAATCGGAACTGTCGTTCTCACAAAAGTAGAATTAGTTTCGGATCAATTCAAAGACCGTTCAATTAGAGTAAATTATAGTTAAAAAAAACTAAAAAACGCTTTCATAATTATTGTTATTGTGATAAAAGCGTGAGGTGCTTTATACTACGTTTTTGCACTATCTCTGCAGTTTGGAATAGAACTAGTAAGAAATTATGAAAATTGATATACTGCACCCCACGCTTTTGTCACAATGACACAAATTTTCTCGTTAAGCATTTTATTCTCTTATCAAGAATTATTTTTTACTTTTAAGAGGGGACCTAGAATAAGAGGCGTTTTACCTGGGTTTTCAATATTTCCAGTGCTCGTTTAAGATAATGGAACGATTTTTTCCTTGATATTTCAGTTATTTTGGTTACCAAAAGAAAAAACACCCGAAATGAGCACAAAAATGTCAATATTCTTATGACAATATCTAGAATTTTGTATCAAAAATTGCAAAAATGGCTTCACATGAGCATAAAACCAACCTTTGTCTATTATTTGCCAAAAAAATCGTTCCATTATTTTGAAAAATCAGGAAACGAAATATTGGAAACCCATGCGAAACGCCTTTTATTCTAGGTAGATTCCCCTCTTTTAGGTTCGATTAATTATAAAAGCGCTCGTATAAACTTAACGAATTAAATCCATTTTCCAGTGAAGCAAAATGCACCAAATTCAGTCGTGTTCAAGCAAAGCGCAATAAAACCAAATGAGAATTAAGCAAAATGGAATAAATCCACACTAACTAAGCAGAGTGATTTAAATCCAGATGCTGGCTGAGCATTTCGTACGATCCATCGGCGGTTTTGGTACCTCAAAAAAAAAAGGAAAACCAGATGCCAAATTCTCGATTACGCTTGTAACGCGTTTCTATCGGAACATGACTTTTTGTTTGAGAACCGAAACTCTTTCCGTAAATCTGAGCATACTATTTTCGTCTCGAGAGAGGCGTCAAATGTCAACCCTCGGAAATCGTAGAACTTCCAAATGCTTTGGAAACTTTTCCAATAAGGAAAGAGGATGAAACCACCATCGATGTATTTGAAGGTGCCGAATCCGAATCTGGTCATTAAGAAAGCCCATCAACATGTCATGGGGTGCCCATTTGCAGGCGGCGCAAGCACTTTAATGATCTCCCTGGCTCCTCCGGTAGTTTCTCGAGCCCCCTCACATCCCGCACGGTAAAGGAGGCCAGATTCGTGATCACCAACCCAAAATTATCCAGAAAATGAATTTTTGTCATGATTTTTGGCCCCCTCCGCATATGCATTTCCTCATAAAATATTATTTTCTCGGAGAACGGAAAGTCGTAGCGCAAATCTGACAACACCGTTGGATTCAGCGAAAAATTTCATATCAGATAGAGTCCAAAAATAAGAGGGGAAACTATTTTGTGACTCCGCATAGGTATCAAAAGTGAAGGTTCGAAAATCGAAACCTTAGAAAAAACTTTTTTGTCGATAAATAGATTTTTCTCAAACAAGACGAAAAACCGTTTCCTGTGTAATTGAGGGGCGCTGATCACGAATCTGGCCTCGATTTGGGGCTCTGACTTAAAGTAGAGCCCGTGGAGAGTGTCTCAGCGCTTACCTGACGACTTACGCTTTTCTAACAGTCATATTCGCGTTCAGCACCTTCGATTACATAAACTTATCGAAATTGGTTCGCCCTTCTCCAGCAGAGATGATTTACGTTCCGGAATCGTTGCGAAAATCAGCAAAAAAATGGTTTCCTTTCGAAAAACAAACAATGGCGAAAAATACAACGACAGAACTTGAATAACTACCCCCTTGACATATTTCAATGATGAGAAATCATAAAATGTCATTGAGTATTACGATTAATCCGCTTTTTTGTATGTCATTAACAAAAACGAAGAAAAAAGTTGAGTAGACTAAAACTGGAAATATTTACATTTAAAACTATTGGTTGAATTACTCTGCACTATCAAAAAATTGTAGTTTATCTTCTTACTCCTTTACCTAGTTTTTCAAGTATTACTCAAAGTATTTTAAAATTTACCATTCCATCAAATCATTTAACATTGAACCATAATTTGACTTACCAATCAAACTTTTGGAAGATACCAATTTCAATAAAACCTACTAGGTATCAGTTTTTAATGAACTTTTTTCCACAAAACAACGTGTCTAACAGGCTACTTGCGCTCTAAATTTGAATTTAGGGAACTTAAGAGATAAATCTCACCCCCGGTTATCAATCCCACCCCAAACGACGGTACTAGTTCTTTGAGGTCTCCTGAGGGTTCGCTTTTTTGCGATTCAGTCGCCCGTATTTCTTATTTCCCACACAGATCAAATAAAACAGCCGGATGATCCCCGTTATTCTCCAAATAAGTCAAACAATACGAAAGAACCTGATCTGCCGGACAGACGGTACATGATGAATCATGATCATGCTGCATCATCCGCAATGTGAACCAGTCCGTGTTCGACCTTGAAGGTCGTTATTATATTTGTACATGGTCCTCGGAGAACCTTCATCGTTGGCGGTTGACGATATGGATGTAGTATATCATTCCGGAAACTTTATCAAAGAAACCTCGTTTTTATTATTTTCAGCGCGCTGCCATGTTATTTCTATATTTGGAATTTCATTTCCTTATCATATACAGATGTTGAGTAAGATTCATATAATTTTGTCTGCATCTGGCCAATGTCATTCATGTACAACAAAGCAGTGTTGCCAATGTGAATTCGCGAATTCCCCGTAAGCAAAACCTGAAGAGCAAGAAAAAAATGAAGTCATCTGAAAAAAATCAACTATAGTTTGCACTAGCATATAGGTACTTAAATGTATAAAATGAACCATTCTTTAATTCTGTTAAAATAAAAAAAATGTACACAAATAACAAATTACAAGCTTTTTATGCGTGTTCACAAATAACACACAAGGCACTCAAATTACACACAAATTGGCAACACAAAGGAATGAACAGAAGGGCGTCAAGTAGGTTGACGATGTGCTTCAGGCCGGAGACATGAAATGTGGCAACACTGAATAGTGGCCCGCCTTTCTATCTAAAGCGACCCTTGAGTATGTGATTTTTAATTGTTGATTACTTGTTTATTAATAATAAGTAGTTGTTTCTCTGGCGTATACTGGCAAAAAAACATCACCGGTTTTTAGATTGTCAGTTAGTCACTATAACAGAATTAGTAGGTAATATCATAATATTGCTTTTGATAGGGGTTTTCAAAATTAGAAAGAGAATAAACAACTGGCTAATTAAAAGTTGTCTGTAGCTCGTACATTACTAAAAGGTTCTTGCTAAGTGTTCACATTACACTAGGAATTATAGTTCCAGTAGGGAAAGATATGTAGATATATAAAATTTCCCCAAGACTAAGATATAAAACAGAAGTGGGTGAGAAGTTTTCTTGGTAAAGACTGGTCGCCTTTTATATTGAACATTTCCATGAGAATGAGATTTCTTTGGTGTATGAGGATAGAAAGGTATTTTGAAGACGTTTCCCAGGAAAAAACACTTTCACTTTGAAAAACAACGTAGTACCTAAAATATTTGCTGGTCTTCCAAATATTCTCACAGCAACAATCAGCTATTCTTCGCTTTCGCGATAATTTTTAGTGTAAACTGAGTGTTCATTTAATGGAGTTGGAATGGTAGCAGGAGGCAGGTTGTATTTATTTTCATTTGGTCATGAAATTGGTGTAATATAAAAATATTAAAATCAATAAAAATGGAGGTACATATTAATCATAACTTATTGGCGAACAATGATTTAAGTTTAATATTACAACCATCACTGAAAGTTGGTCAGAAATAGAAAATATACTACCACTATTGCTGATAAACATTACTTTTATTTAAATCCAGAATATCTAACATTTGTAATGTATGATACTGTTCACATATTCCCTGATTGTTGACTTGAGGCTAATTTGTTAATTTTATCAATATAATTATAAGATAGTGGTCAATAGTTAATACTAAAAACGCAGTTTGATGATTTTACAGATATTTTGATCAACGATTTAGAATAGAGTTTCAATAACAGTTCAGTAAAATAATTGGGTCAGGATTGTATAGTAATCTTCAAAAGTTTAATGATGTGATCCAACATTTTTATAATAAAAATGTATTTTTTTCAATAGTAGAGCTTTGTTTATTTCAGCTGAGTACAGTAATTTGGAAATCGTGCACGGCACGAATCCTTGGATTGTGGACTGATAGGCCCGCTATTTGACAGGTGAGCAAAGTTGATAGTTGGAATTATGTTTTATAATGAAAACATCCCAAAACTTTCAGTAATGGTTTCCATCTGCTATAAATCCCACAACACTGCAGTAGTCAACTACGAGACCCGAGAGTATTTCTGTACCTTCAACTAGATACTAGTCAGTTCTAGCAGTAGTTCGAATGCAACAAGGGTAGAAGCTAGAGGAAACCAATATAATTATATCATAATACCACAAACAATTATAAGCTTAACACACAGATGTTCTGTTCTACATGCTTTACCATTCATCCAATAAATTGGTTGAACAGGTTAGAGTTGATATAGTGATTCATAGTGACATGACAAGCTATACTCAACTGATACAACAGCATGTGAAATACCTATTTAGTTAAGTTAATATGCAATAGAAACGCATAATGATGATGAAAACTACACCATGCATATAAAAATCATAAAAACGATTTATTCTGAACGAAAGAAGCATTTTGAGCTTAAAAAATTGGCGAAAAAAGCACAGATAGAGCGACGGAAATGAGTGGCATGGTTTTTCGTGATGTGTCTGAAGCATCAAGATCGAATTCGAAACTTTCCGCGATTCCTTTCTTTCCCCGCCTATTGGGTTTGACAGCAATGGGTACAATTTTTTCCCTTATACAGAATAGCTATTGTAGAAATTGAATAATCAAGGATCATTTTCAGTTATATTTTTAGAATAATCCATCTAGCGGTAATCTCAGGAAGTTGAAAGCAATTTATAGCAATAATTATTGGCGAGATACTGCCGCTTAACCTTGTCCTTTCTGTAAATGGCGCACCCTGTAGAAGTGTACAGCGTTGAGTGTACACAGTGTACACTATCTATCAGCGGATGTTCATTTGCAAATGACCAAAAAGATAAAAAAGCAAGCATTTCCAATTTGATTAATTGGTTTCGTGTTTTGCCCAGGAAATAGCAAGAACTAGGTTAGTCTGCATTACGAATAAACTCCACCCTTCTGACGATACATCCCTGTTCCTTGACCCCACTGGGTTTGACATGAGCGTAGGAAAGTTATATTAAAAACGTTTTTTTTCTGCATTGTGAATAATAATAATAATGATAATGAAACGTATTTAGTTAGGACAAAGTTTAGCTATAGCTATCCTGCCACTTAAACCTTCAATTCTCTGTACACTTGAATGTTTCTATAAACAAAATCAAATATAATAATTCCAATACAGCAATAATGCTACTTAACATTTGAGACTAACGCCATTATTGAAAAATCTAAAATAATAATTTGAAGTGATTCATATGTATAAGAATCACTAATTCCTCTTTGCAAAATGGCGGTATCTAATCTTCAAAATCCAAAAGGTATACAAGAGAACGGTTTTTCAAAAGTGATTTCTTTTGAAGAACCCTTGCTTTGAGGAATGGGCTGCCGAAGGGTTTGATCAATGAATGAACATTTATCATCTCGCAGCGCTTCTGGAGCGTGACAGGCTTTGGGCTTTGTAAGAGGTTATCGGTAAAAAAAGTTCCAGGACCGTACATTGCATAAAATGTTGAATGCGATCATTATCGTTAATCGTTATTCGTCGCTAATGAACTACAACCAATCCCATTTTTATAATTAATTCCATTATTTTTTGTGCCATAATCCTGTATAAAACAAGTTCAATCCTTTTTAAACATCTGATCGACGTATCTTTATACGGTTTTACTGAAGCAATTTCAAGTATCTCGATAGCAAGAATCACCTTGAGAAGGCAATGACCCAGTAAATTTATTGACAGAAAAAAGTGAAGCGGTTAATGGAAGTATTTCTATCGAATGCTTGTTTCGGTGACAACTGTGGTTTTTGAAAGTCAGGACTGTAATCAGGATGCATTCGTAGGAACTCTCTCTATCTCCCACTCTCTCGCACCGTCACCACACTATACTTCAATTCCTAATTCAAGATAATATACTTTTCGTCAGCCATCATGTCATCACAGTTGATCACAGTACTCACGGAGATATATACAACGATCTGATCAATAGGTCCCCATGACTTCCAATAAATAGGGAAGTTTGGGCTGTTACGAACCTGGAATTGTAGAATATGATCTTCCCTGAAATATTTGTTCCTTTGGACTGTACTTTTCGACTGTAAATTGTGAACGGTATCAATTTCTTTCCGACGCGGTGTCTATTTCTTTCAAGATTAAAAGCGTCTTATCGCTTTCACTCCTTGATGCCAGATTTTTGCTTCTTTTTTCAAAAATGCCACCTATACAAGATTTTTTCAGTATATACTCTCCACTATACATAAGACCTGCTATAGAGATGCATTCATTCGTCTTTAGCCTAGACCCATCATTCTTACAATAGAGTACACCTGAACAGTGGAAGTACTAAACGCACTGCATGCCAAAACAGAAAATATGAGATAATTATGAAAACAATTTTATGAACTGTAATCGTTTTACATTTCATTCAAAAAGACTTCATATTTTCAACAGACAACCATACAGACCGACGGACCTGATTACAAAATATATGTTTGTGATATAATCAAGAAAAGCTCAAAATAATATCTCAAATTCGAAAAATTTCGCGATTCCAATACTGACTTCTCTCGTTTATATATACGTGAGAAGTAAAACGATGAGGTGTTATTATACTGTTCGAGATCATTTTTCAATACACCTTGCTCAGTCACCCATGAAAATTCTACATTGCCCGGGCAAAAATTCTCCGATTTTCTACCCTTTTATACACCAGTGACGTCTAATATTAGACAACTGTTATGTAAGTTACACCACTAGGCAACCCTGTCAGTGACTAAATACTCGTCGTGAGATAACCAGATGAATAATAAGTCGAGTAAATAGGGATCTATTTAAAACATTGTTATACATGTAGGAAGTGCATTCCTACATCTAAATTTAAACAGTGCCATTTAAATAGTGACCAAAACAAGATCATCTTGGTTTATTTTTATATAAATGACATGCCAAAAGATAGCCTTCAGCCTTAAGATGTTTGGCAGCAGATGGTTGAAATGGGATTCTTGGGTGAAAAAATGTTTTTGGAAGGTCCATGATCTTAGCATGGCACTATATTTAGGATTTCTCGTGTATTTCGATCAAGATGTTCTGACGGAGAAATATATCTTGTCATGGCATATTTAGATCAACATTCATTTTTTTATATTTGGGGATGTCAACAGATAAACTATATAAGACAAATCCGATGTTGGGAATCACGATCCAGAAACTTTAAAGGTATCTGGTATGAAAAAGTAGTTAATGAGAAGAGCTTGACACTTTGTAAGGTATCAGTACGAACATATGATGAGAAATTCAGATTTATTTTAATTGATCATAGATATACACATTCATATTTTCATAACAGCCGAGTATTCTAATGGAGTGTAAATATGTTATGTTTTCTCGGGAATTAAGCATTAAATATTTCAAAAATACACCTGCTAATACAATATAAATATCTTTTAAAACTGTTCATCAGGGTTACAAAATAAAATAAATTATACTGGAGTATCCCTCAACTTCAGCATTTTTATAAATGAAAACATTTTATTTGTTAGGGTGAATAGTCAATAAACTAAATTGATCGTGAGGAAAGGGATCAAATTTGTCGCCACCCTATTCGTTTAGTCCGTCTCCTGAAGCTAGATAGGTGGTAGGTTTAAACAGGACATTCACATATATTCTGTTGAATGCGCTTAACATAACTCAATGTTAATCACAAATCACTAAAAGCAAAACGATGTCCAATAGATAAAAATCCTAACAAACTCACCACAGCCTACAGGATTGCTGAGCGGTTTCCTGGTACAATCACAATTCAGGAACAAACAAATAAATGTTCAGTCATAAATGGATCGGGTTTTGTTTCAGAAGTTGAGCAAAAACGGAAATTGAAACGGAAAACGGTCAATAACGAAGGCAAGACCTATGGCATGCACTCTTCTGCACCGCACACGAACTGTTTATTTGAGTTTACTGGTTTAGAGACCCTCCAGACAGAAGTTTCAACGGGTGCAATGTTGCCATATTGCATGTCTTGGTTTTGGATATCATGATATACGGTTATGGTGTCCGAACAAATTTCTATACATGGAGCAAGGTATTCTCAAACGCAAAAGAATGGTTTTATGTTTTTATTATTCATATACCTAATTTGTACTGGCTTTGTTCATGTGCTATCTTTATATGTTGTTTGGAAAATATTTTAAGTACTCGCAATACAATGAAATCAAATGAATATATTATGAGACAACCTATATAATATAAACAATTCAGGAAATTAAGAGAATATATCCTGAAAACCCTAGTTATAGTTATTATTATTATGTATATATATCCTCTTGTGGCTGAAATTTCGAAGCACTATACATATAGAGCTTAGATCCAATCCATTACCACTATACAGCTAGAAAATATGATAATATAGGAAAGCTAAAAATTTAATGTTCTTAGCTTCCTTTGATAAGATTGAGTGGTGCATGTGGTCCTGCTGTAGAATTCGTAGGTATTTGCAAAGTTCTTTAAATACTAAGTTAATTCAACTGGTAACACAACAACTCATACGCTAATTTACATCCACGATTTCTAGTTCTTTAACTATTTGACGACTGAAGACTGACTGACTCTGGAACTGCTCGATGCTCCAATATATACAAAAATGTCCATCTAGAATGTTCCATAACCAATTTGGAACAACCTTGACTTTCGAGATCCATGTTTTGACAACTCTTCACATATTCTGGATGATTTACATTCAGGGTGATTATTTCTTAGCTGCTACTGCCGATCTCGTTGCAATATAATTATGCAACGCTTACTCAATCCTTATCACATTTTACAAGTTTCAGCACACACTCTGTTCACTCTAAACCCTGATAGTGTGTTGCGAGAAAATTGGAAATATCACAGTACATTTTAATTATATCTGGCTATATATGAACTGTCATTGACTTACAGCACAGTCCTATCACTTTTCAATTCTGTTTCGGGAAGTTAATTATAAACTATTTTCAACACATTAAAATATTGTGAGTCCATTTAATGTATCATCTTTCGTTGTATTTCTAAGGAAAGTTTTGATTATCTATAGTTTAGAAAACGCGTTCCTTTTTGGACATTGCTATCAGCCTGGAAGGAGAAAACATGGACAAGCAGTTTAGGAAGGCATCTGGTGGAACCATATAGAAACGCTCATGTAGTCTTAGTATTTAGCTGCCAGTGATATATAGATATTTTCATAGTTACTTGGTATCTTGATAATGATAATAAACATGGTTTTTAATATTATTCAAGCTTATTATTAATGACACACTTTGAAATACAGATCCTTTGAGTGATGTTTGTAGACAGCATATGAAATCGTTTGTTTCAGAATATTCCAAATGGAATATTGCAAGAAATAGTGATTTAGATCGTTAGAATCATGACATGTGTTGTAAAGTCCTGGATCCGCTACTGAATCCCCTATTCAATTAAACCAGGAAAGTCTTAAATGAAATCTGGCAACATGGCATATGACAGTTTGGTTGCATGATGGCGCAAAAGACCCCTACAGACGGATAGATGGTATGAATTAGCCTTCAACGACCATGCGCTTTACGGATGACGGCTCAGAATCAGAACACAATTGAATTGATCACAGTAAAAATTCAAGAAAAAATATGAAAAAACAGTTTTCGGGCCACCTTACTAACGAAAATAAATTCTAGTTAATACGCTATATGTTTGGGAATTGGTTCCACTAAAGAGATTTGATTTTTCATACAATATCGTCATCATCCATCGACAAACGACATATAACTAAACTTTCACATCATGAAACCCTTGTATTCTTAACTAAATTGAGTTCCTTTACGACATGTTTTCCACTTTCAATAGTTTCAATATATCCATTATTCATCAAATGTTTTCTATTAGGCCTTTTTTTTAGTACAAAGCTCAAATTTAAAAACAGGAGGGAATGTCATGAGTGTAGCCTGTGCCATCTGTTGAAAGATTTTGTTAGTTAAGTTTAGTAAGTTGAAAATATAATCACTAGATGGCAGGCATGATGCAGCCATAAGCAGCGTTCGCAATTACATTTTTTAATCATTTAAAAAAGATCAATTCCTACATTTTACCAAATATTCATTTTATGGTATATTTTGCATGAATTATCAGTACTTTGTTTGATAACAGAGATTTTATCAAGCTTTGTCGGAGATATCGAGCCCATTTTCTTGATGCACAGGACACTATTTCAATGCAAACTGTACTAAAGCGTAGAATTTTAGTATCAAAGTATACAGTTACACAATCTGGGTGTTTTGAGTATTGTCATTGTAAAACTCCATAGCTCACGTTATTTCAACTAAGTGAATCGAAGCTTCCAGAGATTTTTTCTAGAACATACGTTTACGTAACGGAACGTACCCATTTAGTTGACAGAGCAGGCAACTGCAATATCGGCTCTTGTTATGTCTATGTAATGTCTTTGTAATGTCGTTTGTCGCATTTATTCGTATTTAGTTTTGCGCTTTTATGTGGGAATTTGTGTGAGAGTTGTGGAATCTGGTGTTTTAATCAGAAAGCGGGTGAGAAACTGGTAAGAAAACCGATTGCTCCATAATATTATCTAGCTTTCCAACACCATACTTTCCTCAATATTGCGTTTTGAGTTCACACTTCCAGTGGCTCTTCTAATTTACTGGGTTAGTAATTCCTCCTATCTGAATGCGTAAATAGCCCCAATTCGGTGTATTCAATCAGTATTCACTTCTCTAGAAGCAACACCCTCTCCATAAGCATAATAAATATCGGTAGTTTATGTTTCCAGAACTCGAGCAAAACGCGGGCTATGTGGTCATACCACCATGGAAGCTCAGCATTGCAAAACGTGACTGCGGTCATCACCAAGTAGTAACACCGAACTTTCATGTTTGCTATTCTCCAAGCAGATAATCAACAACCCGTCCGAAAAGTTTTCACTTACTAGAGGTTATTACTCCTACAGCACTATTTAAGCAGTACATTTTTATTTTATTTTTATTGCATACCTGAACTGATTTGTTCAAAATAAGACTCGCGTATAGTTTTTTATATTCTTAGTCTTCATCTATATTATTACCCACATGTTCTGGCCTGATTTGATATGCTTAACAAGAGTATAGTCCATATCTGTTACAAGGTATTTTAATCAGTTTAATGATTGATGTGTTCTTTCTCATAGTCTATAGATATGTATATTCTATCAATAATGTCCCCTTAGAAATTGTTGATAATTCTATTGTGCCTTCCAGCTGTGACCTTAGCTTTAATAATCCTTAACTTTGTTTTTATTTGCTATATGTATTGTAATGTATTATTGTAAGAGTGATACTACATCTGCATACAATTCTGAGTCCCTAGTATTTTGGGAAGTAATAGCGTTATTTGATACCTGGTATGTTCAGAAGCTAGATGTTTTCATAGAATTCGACTTCCATAAATATATTATTCAAATTTCTGCAAACAGCACAAACTGTACAGAATTTTGCAAATGCTTTCAAATCACATAATGTTTTCTACTTGCATCCACTGGAGACTAGTTTGTGAGAATTTGCAGCTTTAGAGACAGGAGGATTGTGGTACCATATTTTCAAAAAATCATTCATAATAGCTCAATTCATGATGGCACAATATTTCATAGATAAATATTATGACAACTATATTGAGGTTGATATATCTGTTACAATTTGAAGGCATTTAAATGTTGGATTAATTTTCTAAAGTTGTTTCATTTTGGAAGTGGCCATTTAAGTTGTGATTGGAACACATTTGAATACACTCTCAGATGACACTCCTTTTCTGCCCATACTGCGATTTCCCTGGATTTTGCTTTGGACAATCAACTTTGGAAGTTCATTTGAACATATTGACAACCTCTTTTTCACTGCTTATGTATTTCAAAGCTTCTGCATCTATTACACGATCCATCCAAGATATTCTGAGTATCTTTATATATACCCACATTTCAAATGAATTCATCTTTTTGAGAATTGCATGTATAATCCATGCTTATGTTTCATAAAGAAGAGTTGAGAAACCTTTACATTCAGCTAAGCTATGATTAAATGTTATACTTAGATCTTGCTCAGAAAAATTTTGTTTATTTCAATGAAGTTGGATCAAGAGTTTTCCATTCTTACTCTTAACTTCTGAGTGTTCTTATTTCAAAAGTCCTACTTTCTTTTGCCATTCTAAGGTAGTTACAGTTCTTCAATACCCGATGGATTCTGTAGTTAGATTATTATATATACTGTCCTTTAGTCCATAGTGATACAGTACTTTCTCAAAGAGAATAGAAATTAAAAATCTGTTTTTTTTCAGTGGCTGTTGATGGATTGATACTTAGGTAGTAAGAGTAAGAGACTGAATAAAGATGGCTACATTAGGGCACCAGGCAGCAGCTGCGCTTCTGGACTTCAACCAGAAGTTGGACATAAATCTGTTGGATAGTGTGGTACTGAGCATGTATGCAGGGAATGGAGAGACTCAGAGGATTGCCCAAGAGGTGTTGACCACATTGAAAGAACATCCAGATGCTTGGACTAGAGTGGACACTATCCTTGAATACTCCACCAATCAACAGACCAAGTATTATGCCTTGCAAATACTGGAACAGGTCATCAAGACCAGATGGAAAGTCCTGCCTCAAAATCAGTGTGAAGGGATCAAGAAGTACATTGTTTCTCTCATTATTAAAACCAGTTCTGATGCTGAAACGCTAGAGGCAAACAAAACCTACCTAAACAAACTGAATATGATTTTGGTGCAAGTATTGAAAAGGGAATGGCCTAAAAACTGGGAGAGTTTCATTCCAGATATTGTAGGAGCAAGCAAAACAAACGAAAGTCTTTGTCAGAATAATATGATCATTTTGAAACTTCTCAGTGAAGAGTTGTTTGATTTTTCTTCTGGACAGATAACCCAGACTAAAGCTAAGCATTTAAAGGATACAATGTGCTCAGAGTTTTCAGCAATTTTTCACCTATGTCAATTTGTGTTGGAAAATTCGCAGAATCCGCCTTTGGTGAATGCTACTTTGGAGACTCTGTTGAGGTTTCTCAACTGGATACCTCTAGGATACATTTTCGAAACAAACCTCATCAATACACTCATTTTCAAATTTTTACCTGTTCCCATGTTCAGGAATGTCACATTGAAATGTCTCACAGAAATTGCTGGAGTGAATGTTTGCAACTATGATGACATGTTCGTAAATCTTTTCTCCCAAACCATGACCCAGCTGGAGATCATGCTGCCTCTCAACACAGACATAAAATCAGCCTATGCTTGTGGGCACGATCAAGAACAAAATTTCATACAGAATCTCGCTCTGTTTCTGTGCACTTTCTTGAAAGAACATGACAGCATTGCAGAGAATCAAATAGAAACGTTGAGAAAGGCGTTGAGGTATCTAGTTTTAATATCCGAGGTAGAAGAGGTGGAGATATTTAAGATATGTCTAGAGTATTGGAACAGCCTGGCCTCGGAACTGTACCCTGAGGTACTTCCACACACTGGAGCGCGCCCAATTTTCTTTGGACCAAGGCAGGGAGCCAACAGGGAAGTTTATGGCAATAGGTGAGGGTGATATATAATCCGTATGTCTTAAATTTTATCAGATTAAATATTTTGATTGATATTTTTTGACTCATAGTTACATTAACGTGCGAAGCTTCTTCTTAAAATTAGACTTTCACTGCATAAATAGGTTAAGTTATAATTAGATTATTGTTAAGTATGAATAGCCCCAAAGCTAGGCTTCACCAATTATACAAAATGTGTATAGTAAACACGTTTATTATTATTATTATTACTAGGTAGGTTGAGCTCAAAATGTCCGTATTTTTGACGTAAAACTTGATTTTCAAATTTTACATTACAGGTATGAGAATCTGTACCAAGAAGTGTTGAATAAAGTGAGATACATCATGATTTCCCGAATGGCAAAGCCGGAAGAAGTACTTGTAGTTGAGAACGACAATGGCGAAGTGGTTAGGGAATTCATGAAAGACACTGATTCCATAAATCTGTACAAAAACATGCGTGAGACTCTGGTCTACCTGACTCACTTGGATTATGCTGATACAGAGAGGATCATGACTACCAAACTGCAGAATCAGGTGAATGGTACAGAATGGTCTTGGAAGAACTTGAACACTTTATGCTGGGCTATTGGTAGTATATCAGGAGCGATGCATGAAGAAGATGAGAAAAGGTTCTTGGTTACTGTCATCAAAGATCTCTTAGGTCTGTGTGAACAAAAAAGAGGTAAGATGTTAAATATACTCACTTTAAGTAGGGGAGCTCAGGATGCTAAATGGGGACCTATGGGATTTTGAAGATTATGATTAGATGATAGGAAGAAAAACAGTTTATATGGTGTATACACTTTTACAACTTGACATGACAGATAAAATGCACAGGAAATGTCTTCTGTTTAAAAAATGATAAATTTTAAATTTTGCTGAAATTTGTAGAAAAAAGTTCTGTAATGTTCAGAAACGAATAGATATTATGAACTAAAGGTGAACAAATACTGAAAAAGGTTAAGAAAAACAGATATTTTCAAACTTTTTGATAGTTTTATTAATGAGAGATAATGTTTGGATTCAAAATAATGCGTGAGAAATACGAAAATTTTTTCATAATCCATTTCATTCGCGCTCCCAGGTAAAGACAACAAGGCCATCATAGCCTCGAACATAATGTACGTTGTGGGACAGTACCCGAGATTCCTCAGAGCCCACTGGAAGTTCCTTAAGACTGTGGTGAACAAGCTGTTCGAATTCATGCACGAAACCCACGACGGCGTCCAGGACATGGCCTGCGACACGTTCATTAAGATCGCCTTGAAGTGCAGACGGCATTTCGTGACCACCCAAATCGGCGAGTCGTGTCCTTTCATCGAGGAGATCCTCGCGTCGATATCGACTATCATATGCGATCTGCAACAGCAGCAGGTGCACACCTTCTACGAGGCCGTCGGGTACATGATATCCGCGCAGGTGGACGCCGCATCTCAGGAAATCCTGATCGAGAAGTACATGCTTCTGCCTAATCAGGTGAGTGAAACATCGTATATCATACTAAAAGCATGGAAGTTTACAGGGTTCTGCAACAGTTATTGCCTATTTTTGAAGATCTTTCTAAAGGACAAAAAGTTCGGGATAACTAACAACTCTATTAAGTTAAATTTTATGTCTTAAATACCAGATAGGATCAACAAGCAGTAGGACTGAATTAATTTTCCTTTTATTGAGCTAATTGATACACAATGCGTATCTCGCGTACCTTCTGCACATATGCCTACTTGAAATCGCTTTCCGGCATCCCTTTGAGAGATGCCGTATCGGCGGCCATTCTAAGGAGCTGTATTGGTTTCCCTTGAGGTCCCCCTTGATCCGAGGAGCGAGGAAGAAGTCCGGCAAAGCAAGATCTGGACTGTAGGGCTGTGGAGAAACGTGTCAATCTTGTGCTTGGACCGAAACTTCCTTACCAAAGCGCGGTGTCGCGCAGCGCGTTGTCGTGGTGGAGCTTCCAAGAATCAGCGATGTGTGCCCGCACACGGAGGACGTCTACGTAAAATATGGCATACACAGTTTTTCCAGGGGCTACAAACAGACGTTCTCGGAAATCTGTTGACCTCAGGCGACTGGAAAAAATATCGCTCACTTCGGTTCCCCACTACCACGCTCAGGTGGTCCGACCGCCCTCCCCCGCTGGGTTTGCGGTTCAGAAATTCAGTCCTACTACTTTTTGTTCCTATCCTCTAATTACGTCTGTTGAATGTTCTCTTAGATCGTTTATGCAGTACAACAATACTTTAATTTTACATTACTCGTCTCAGCAATTCGGGGTTAACATCCTGTATTACCTCCGAAATGTACAGCTTGAGGTTTTTTAGTTTTTGCGGACGCCTCGCGTAGGCTTTGTGCTTCGGATAAACCCACAAGAAAATATCAGTAGCCTTCAATTCGGGTGAATTTGATGGTCAAATTGTGTCACCGAACCTCGATATCACATGACCAGGAGGTCGTTTTTTTTTCGAAATAATATGGTCCCGCAATATCAAACGCATAAACACCACACCAAGATCGTACAATGGTATTTCGTGAAGCTGTTGTGGATTTTCTGCGGTCCAATAATTGTGATTTTATTTATTAACAAATACACTTAAACGAAAATTAGTCTCGTCTGTCATCAATAAAACAGTACCATGATTCCAAGGATTCGCAAAAACTGTCTACAGAAAGCCACGGACAATTTTTTCGGTACTTTCTAACCTTTTAATGACTTGGAGCTCATATGGGTGGAAGTGCAAATCTGAATGCAGAATAATTATTGTTAGTAAGCTTCTTTGAAAAATCTGCAGTGGCACTAAATGCCTCAGAGCTTATCGCTGCGGACTTCTTTGAATAGTTGTCAGACAGCGTAGATCATTTCTGGGGTTCTTACTGTTCGCACACTAACTCTAAACTTTGAATTCACATTACCTGTATTACCGAAGTGTCCAACCCGCCTCGTTATTGTTTACCGGGTCGCAATTCTCCTTTGAATTTGCACAACTGATCGACTTTTCTCTAAAGCTTTTGCCACATATGTGCGCTGATTAATCGGAATTTATTTATTTACAATCATAAACCTATCCGAACATTCCAAATTATAACAAAAAATGTATAATTAAATTAGGTGCGTCTATATAAAATTCTCATACATTTTACCTGTTCTTGTTTGAGTTTTCTGTTTTGTCAGTTTTTACTGCATGTTTACAAATATACTATTTTCTCCCTGTGTCAAACACTAAGTGCTTGTTTGGAAATAAAATTGTTACTTTGGAAGCAGTCACAAATATCACGGTTTTTATAATTTTGAAATCTAATTCATCGATTCTTTTACCTTGAAAAAGGGTGCCGAGGCAGCTGAAACGTCAGTAAATATATTTCAGTTAATCGTATCTAACATCAATGCAAAAATGAGTTAATTTTCCCAGGTCAGGAAACGTTTAAGAATTATTGTGTACAAATTAGTAGCTATTATCTTTTTTCCCAAGATAAAATGTAGAGCGCAATAGACATATTTAGTACAAATCATTTATCTCTCCCAATATATTATAAACAAATTGATGTATTATTTATGTAATCATAATCCCGCCAGTACAATAAGAACTAAGGCATTGCATAACGAGAGGTAATCTTGTTTGTTTGTACAGTCATAAAAAGTAGTCCAATTATCCGTCGTAAAGTTCAATAAATAATTGTTGCTGTGTTCTGGGTTGATTATATTTGATTCATAGCATCAAGTGTGAAGTAAAATTTCAAGAAAATAAGCTGATGATAATTATCAGACTGGTGTCTTTATTCGTACAAATTAAATGCTAAAAAATAAAATAAAAATAGATACAAATATTTTTAGACATTTAGTAGTAGTGGGGAGGCAAAGCCTGGCAAGTAGGCCACCTTTGGCCCTTTCTGTCGACCCCGAGAACCATCACCAAAACTAACACTGGAACTAAAGCTAACATGGTAATTCCTTAGTTTCGAACCTACCACACCTTTTGATATAAAGGTCACAACGTCAGACCATTCCGCTGAATAGATCTCTTCTTTGTCGAATTCCTCAGCTTTAAGGCCGTATACTACGACACACTTTCCCAGGAAGTGAAGCGAGGTCTCGTCCTCCTTCCAGCACTTTTGACAGAATGGATCTTTCACCACTCCTATGAGTGACAAGTGGCAAGTGGAATCTGCAGTGCCCTGTGAGGATCCCTACCAATAGGTGGAGTGGATCCCTCTTTCTGTTCAGCCACAGCTCCCTACGTTTGTTAGGGCCTGCTATGAACCCTTTGGCCTGCCTGCAGTCATCTCTCTCAAACCATGCTTTTGCCAGTTAGTTATATGTCCAATCATCTAGAGTATTACTGACCTGGCCTCTGATGATATCCAGCAAGGGTTCGGGGCCAATGCAAGTGCCCCTTGCTCTAATTCTTGCCGAGCAATCTGTTATTTCATTCCCTGTGTCCAGGGACCCACATAAGGGTCACGTTCTTGAATTGGGCTAAGCGTTGGAGGGCGGCACTGCATTCCTGAACCAGGGACACTATAAAATTGTTTTTAATATTTGAGTCATTATACTTTATGCGCCCTTGGACTTCTTCTAGATATCCACTATCCAATTCAGACGTTGGAATAAATAAATTATAGTTGAAAAAACGCTTTAAGAACAAACCGCACTGATAATTAAACAAGAATTGTTAATTATTTAGATTTTGCTGTAGATTTTATCGTAAGAAAGCGTGAGGTGCTTATTACTATTTTTTTAACTAACTCTACTTTAACTATCTACTGATTAAAATTAAATGAAATATTTAAACCAGTTTTTATCAAGCACTCCACATTTTTTCCCAATAAAAGCAACAACCGACTTCATTTAGATTATTTTTTTCCAAAATTTTGTTGTTCAAAATTTGGAAAGCCTTAAGTTTTAGTTAGTTTGCTTACATATATATGACGCTAATATAATCGTGTTAATAAAAGTCGTTTCCCCTTACGTCCTCATATGTAGCACAACACCAAGTAGAAATGTCTGAACAAGATCTCCATCTGTACGACTAATATATCAATCATTATGTAACATTTTTAGGTATGGGACGATATAATAAGTCAGGCAAGCAAAAACGTGGATATACTGAAAGAAATAGAGATTGTAAAACAGCTAGCCAGCATTCTGAAAACGAACGTTAGAGCCTGCAAAGCCCTGAATCACGCCTATGTCCTGCAACTGGGTAGAATATATTTGGATATGCTGAATGTATATAAGGTACGTTACCACAACGAATTATTGTATATTTGAACTTCGACATTTCTGCTAAAATACCTTTCACTGTTAACATTTATGTTAGCATTTTATGTAAAATTGATTACTTTAATCTTGTAGATGCTCTTGCTTGGTAAAACTCTCCCATTATTCATTTGAATTTGTGTGATTCCATACAACTTTGATTTTCAATTTTATTTTATTCGTCTATTATAATAATGGTTTTATCGACTGCATAAAATTCAATATCCAAGACTGCTGAGGCAGCAGAAACGTTAGAAAAGTTTGTTTTCCTTTTAAGTCCTATTTTAATAACTAGATTCTTTCAAGGATAGCGAGTCAATGGTATTTATAATGTTAGAAATATGTAACGCGAGTGTTATTAGAATTTAATGTTTTTAGGTTATGTCCGAAAATATAACGGCCGCCATCCAGCTGAACGGTGAAGCTGTTACGAAACAGCCTCTGATCAAGGCAATGCGCGTAGTGAAAAAGGAGACGTTGAAGCTGATTTCAGATTGGATATCACGGTCTAGCGATAACGCTATGGTACGTATACTCACTTGAAGTTGATTACTCTTCTCTCTGGGGGAAGGAGTATTAGATGGTGGTGCCAGAATCCGGAACTCCACCCCCCTTCCAACCATTTACTCTACTTAAGCTTACGATTTTTTTAGTTTTTTTAACTGTTCATACTATGGCTGTATGTTTTCTTCTTGATTCGCTTAGTAGAGGACAATTTTCAATTGTTTGTATTTTTGATTTTTTTTAGGTTTTGGAGAATTTCATACCTCCTTTCTTAGATGCCGTGCTGTTGGATTATCAACGTACCAGCGTACCGTCAGCCAGAGAGCCTGAGGTACTCAGTGCAATTGCTACGATCGTCAACAGGTTGGAGAACCACATCACTTTAGAGGTGAGTGTGATGATAGTTAATCCAAGGGGTTAGGGACTTTAGTTTTGTATTTTATTCGGCTTGTATGAAGCCAGTAGAAGGTCATCTGGAAATCCGTTATATATAAGAAGTTTTGGTAGGTTGAGCTATGTGACTGGGGGCTTTTTTAAATTATTGGTTAGAATAATCAATCAAGCTAGTAAATAAACTGCCGTTTTCAGGAATCAGACAGTGGTGCTTTCGTTAATTGAGCTGGTTCTTCCACTGGCCACTTTAATAGACCGGATACTAGCACAACGCCGTACGAAGTGGCAACACTGTGTTTACTTTTTCTTTCTCGTTGTCTCACTCTTTCCTATAGTCTTGGCGTTCAGACCAACACAGCCTCAATTTTGCTATGACAATTGCGTTGTGTTTATCGTAAAGAATATTGCACCATGTGCAGTTTTAGGGTCGGTTTTGGAAATGAATGTTGGCGGAAGAGATGCTTTTCCATTATCAACTGTCAGAATTCTATATCGCTGCTTGTGAATGAATGTGAAGAGAAAGGACAGCGTTGTCATGTGTCATAGTGACATTCAAAAGTGGTCTACTGTATCTTACGATAGAAAAGAACGGTGCTGTAATTCGACTTCGCACTAACGCGAAAAGTTTACTCGCCTGTTCTTTTATGTAAGATTCGTTTTGGGTGTAAATCTATGGTCCAGTGCACGAGCTGACAAGGAACAACAAGAAAAATGCACCACTAAAATCGTTTCACCGTGATCAGCGGCTCAACTTAGATTTTAATATCAAAAAAAAAACAGCAGATTTTGCAGACTTGTTCCACTATCAATTTATTGTCATAATAACAAATTTATGGAATATGGGTTTCATGGAAGAAACAAATTAAGTGCTATTTATCTGTTAATTTGTTCCTTGCTAAAACATTTTTCCCTATGAGCTTATAGAGTTATTATTGTGTTTGTGACAATTTCTACCGCGAGAATGTATTCAACAGTCTGCCCTCCAGCCCAGTCGTGTGAACCTACTGAACCTTCCATACCAAGCAGAGTTTCCTGGTGGAAATGTTAACCAACGAATATTGTATCACCCACTTGACCAGATGAATAGGCTCTTCCGCAATTGATGAATGTTATGCTTCGAAGAAAAAGTAGCATAATCTTCTAATTTTAATATACTTTCTGATGCGCAGCTAAATAATGAAATGACAAACAAAATAGATTCAACAATGTTTTGGTAGACTTTGTGATTTGGTCCTGTAGTATTATTCATTGAAGTGGCTTGTCCAACATGGCACTAGCTAAAAATGGTGTGTTTGTGAATCCAATGGAACACTAATCCATATTTTCAATTCAATTCAGCGATCGAAAAACAAGCTTTAAATTCACAAAATAATCAACCGTCCAAGAATTAGAACCTTGACTTCTTGCGAAGCCAATGGGTAGCGCCACCGTGCGCGACGCTTGGAGATGAGTGTTGATGTTGCTATCACACCCTTGACTGAGTTACATATATACCACCCAGTTGTTCGCTACAGTTAGTCCGCCAGTTTGGGCTAAAGCGAGCATGTCTATAGCAGGTCTTATCTATAGTAGAGAGCATTTTAAACCACGAAAGTAAGAAAACCTTCAAGAAATAGGGATTGCAATTTAATTTGCGCATAAGAAATATACAGCCCAGTAGAAAGGCGAAAAAGTTTATTTGTTTTTATTTGAAGTGTTCGTGTTGACGTTTCTGAATGACCTTTTAGGTTCGAATGTACGTATGGACAGGTGTTGTGAGATTTTATTTTCCATGCCAATAATTTAAACTGATACCATGTGTTGTCATAGGATCATTTCAGTGTAGCAATTTCAGATCTGCTTGTTTTGGGACACCTTTTGCTTTATGGTGTGTTTTTCTGCGGGCATTAGCTAAACTCTACAGGTTAGATCTTAGGCTTTCCAAGCTGTTTCCTCTGGTGATCTAACGCACACAGAAGACGTGGAAGGCTGACTCTTTTCCTTCACCGCATGGCCTGCAGTCTCTGTTATAAAGCCCTAGTTTGTTCAGCTGCTCCTACAGGCCACAGTGTCCTGTTAGGAATGGAGTAACTATTCGAAGCTGATTCCCGTTTGAAGAAATTTGACGGTTTTTGGGCATGGTACGTTAATGAATTGTTTCCCATGCCTGCATCCAGTCATCAACATTCCTTGACTTGGTTCCTATGTTTTTAGGGACCCGCAAGGACGGTTCTTCAATAAGTGTGGAATATAAAAAGAACTTTTTTTTTGCTTTTGCTTCGACTTGTAAATTCAATTCCCATTTGATACCAAGTTTTTATAGATGTTCTACAATTCATGTGTGTATTTTTTCAACATTTCCTGTTTTGGTAGGTAGTTTATATCTCGTGTAATATAAGTTATCGCAACCCTATCACCACAGTATTCAGATTGTATACAAGTTTCAGTTTTTATTTAATTTCGAAATTGGTTATTCATGCTGAATATCTCCTTTCATTTATCTTGTATGTATTGCAACCACATCGGTAACACTGAATGGTTTTGTAAACAACCTGTTGTTACAGTTCAAACTATTTGAATGCTCCAATATTCTGTACTTATTTTTTTTGAAAAGCATTAAGTTATCTAAAAGTTTTTGTATCCTACAGCAAATTACCTGTCTTTACACACGTCTCATTTTCAATCTAATATGTGACTATTCACCTTATTCTGAACACTATACTATTCGTTTAGATGGTAAATGTCAGGTGAAATATTGTTTAAACGTTGTACAGCCAGTCACCTAAGTAACAAATCTCTGGTTTTTGTCCAACAATCATCTCGTGCCCTGTGTGGCATAATGTTCCCGAACACGTTCTGGTTAAGTCGACTCACTCACTGCTCGAAAGAGATGTTTTAAACGCGTCGTGGGTAAACTACCATGCCCACAACGCGTTGTGGACAAAAAATCGGGCATTGCGCGATTTCTAATATTGGGAATAACATACAAGATTAAGTAATTCCAGGAGGTTATTTAAAGCCTTGGAAGATTCTTTATCTGTGTTTTGTGTCCCATAAAAACTGCCGCATATTGAAGTATGGACGAGTCAGAGGTATTGGGAATGTTTATTGATTGGTTGTACGAGCACCACTTCGTATATGTGAATTAGGTGAATGGATAAAGCGAAATACATTTTTGAAGCTGCTTTCTGACGAGAATCTCGGTTTCTTCGTAGCATCGAATTGGGGGAAACGGCAACTGTGAACTACGGATATTCAACAGGTTCGGCTATATGGTCCTGATATCGGACGCGTTGGTCTATCAGTTTGTGAGTGTGTGAATGAATAAAAAACACAATTACGTACATAGTATTATTTTTACACCAGCTAAACCTTGGGAACACATTAGGATCATCAACAGTTTCGATCAGTAATTGATTTTCTTGTGTTTTTCAGGGATTGTCAAGAATTGAACGCTTTTTAAATGTCAGCTAGGTGTAGAAATTTTACTTGACCAAAACACAAAGCTTATGATGATGTTATGATTTATTATTATATCACGATGATTTTTCTCAAAATTAAATCCTTTCATATTTCATACTTTGAAAAATATCGCCGAGAAAGCCGAAACGTTATTATTTTCTAGTAGATACAAAAACTACATCACCGTAAGCTTTGTTATATCCTCCTCTATTCCAAGGCATCCCTATCACGATACTGTTTTATTTCAGGTCCCGAAGATTTTCGACGCAGTGTTCGAATGCACTTTGGAGATGATCAATAAGGATTTCGAGGAATACCCGGAGCATCGGACCAATTTCTTCTTGCTGTTGCAGGCTGTGAACAATCATTGTTTCACGGCATTCCTGAACATCCCTCCCACCCAGTTCAAGTTGGTGCTGGACAGCATCATATGGGCGTTCAAGCATACGATGAGGAATGTCGCAGATACAGGTTTGTTCAGACTATTCTAATTCAATTATGATTTAGAGAATGACCTCGACGAGCAGCGATAAATTGTAAGATCCGTTTGGAGATATTTCAGGGCCAATGTCCTCTCCGGAAGACAACAGTGGAATGATATGAGATTTTGTATTGCACAGCAACGGAGCTCCGGGGTTGTATTAAAGACCTCGGGGTGTGCAAAGTACCTGGAGAGGACGAAATCACCAACAAGGCAGTGGCCAGAAACTTTGATTTTATCTGGTGACAATGATCAATGCCATGCTCAAAACTCAATATTTCCCTGCGGCGTGGAAGAACACAGATGTTATAATGATTATGAAGAAAGTGGGTTCGATATCTCCTCAGGATTATCTCCTCATCAGTCTGCTATCAACTCCTACTAAGCTTGCCGAAAAGATAGTTTGTCGTCACCTCGAGAATTTCTTGTCAGATGTCATTAATTTCGCACACGCTACACAATATACGATCACATTGTTATTGTTATATCTTTGGTTTAAAAATTCAAAACTCTGAGATAGATCAAGTAAGTTCGTTCTGGCAACATGCTGAACGCCGTTTCATCGGATTGGCAGATGCCAATCCCATATCTGCCAGTGGGCGGTCCTTAAACTCTCACAGGCATCTGAACTGGGGCATTTTTAGATGTTGCATTTTTGCAATCGACGTTTAACTGAGAGTATTAAATAATGGAATCCAAACAAGGCAAAATTGTTCATGGCTAGACGAGGAAGATTATATCAAAGGTAATTAAAGCCTGTGGTATGGAAGTATCCAACAGGGCAGTTGCTCACCCGAAAAGACGATACAGAAAGGAAGAGGTCAAAGCCAGAACAAACATTATCATCACCTGTAAGAAAGAGACCACAATCTTCAGTAGTAGATGAGGTGGAGCAGGAGGATTTTTATATCATGCGAAAATTAAATTATACGCAAATTGTATTTACGTATTTATCATTTTTGCATAGTTCTGTCCCTTAAACGTCGCACAGATCACTGTTTCTCAGCGTACATACAATTATAGCCACTACCTACGCGATTATCATCGCTATAATAATATACCAGTGCGGTTCTGTACGAAACGCATGTTTGCGACAGCCTATATCGTGTTTGAAAAGATAAATATCACAAATAACTGTGAAACATCACGCATTAAGGTTTGTTTAAACCGTCTTGTATTCCACCGTCTTGTATTCCACCTTACTTGAAATAAAATTTCTCGCCGTCGCCTATGACCCGGTAACGCTTACCGCTTTTTCGAGATATTTATTCTCTTCCGTCTGGTCATCTCTCGTAGGTCACACTATATATACTTTAACTTCACTTCAAACCCCACGCTTTCATCAGAATGACATTAGTAGTTATCTCGTTATCCATTTTATTCTTATATTAAGAATTATCTTTAACTGTTTAGATCGAGTGACGCGTATGTTTTTGGTTTTTTAAACTATCATTAAATTTATTCATTGATGAATGTATTGTTGTACTTTAATATTTGTAGCCGGAATTGATGTGACGTTTTTTAATCGGTAAAATAGTTTGTTAATAAGCTAACGATACGCGATGTTCCCAAGCAGTCACCCATCCAAGTACCAACCTCGCCCGACACTGCTTAGCTTCGGCGATCGGGGAGAGTGTTCTCGTTGTGGTATGATCGTTCCCTCATATAATTTATCGTACATCCGTGTATTTGAACTCTGAATAAAAATTTTATCGGAAATAATTCGGAAATGAAAAGCAGTGTTGGGACAAATCTATTGTATTGTCATCGGTCCTTGATAAGTGGGTGAAAATAGTGTTCGAAGACTCAGTTACACACATACATTCGAAGCTAATATAAGCGTGTTAAAAATCTTATTTCGAACCCTTCCATCAAAATGGCGTTTCTTTCAGGTCTCCAGATCCTGCTGAAACTGTTGCAGAACGTGGAACAGCACGAGAGTGCAGCGCCCAGCTTCTACCAGACCTACTTGACGGATATCTTGCAGCACGTGTTCTCCGTGGTCACGGACACCTCGCACACGTCCGGCCTCTCCATGCACGCCACCATCCTGGCTTACATCTTCTCATTGGTCGAGGCCGGCAGGGTGAACTGCCAGCTGGGACCGACGCCCGATAATATGCTGTACATACAGGTTGGTAATCATTGTAGGGAATTAAACACAACAGTACAGTCACGCTGCACGAAAATCCATTCGTAATCCTTTTCGAAAAAATGGTTAGCAAAGTAATGGCACTGAATAGCTGCAAAAACCTACTTTTTCTTATAGATAACCTCACGTAAAGGCAGATAGTCTATCGTGCCTCATAAGCGCTGCGCGAGGATAAATGTGTTCACATGAACTTTAAAACCCTGTAGATTGTAACCATCTGGGAAGAAAGTTCCCGTTAGCTCATTCCACAACGCCGAGGTTGTTCAAAAGAACGACGTTTGAGACAGGCTTGTTCGAGACGTTGTAAGTTCGACCTGGCGAGGATGCGCCCTCTAGTATTTGTTGTACTGACGACTCTTAGCAATATTATGCGAGACAGCTCGGTCGAACAATATCTATAGAATAGGGTCAAATCAGCCACCCTTCTTCGATGTTCCAGACTGTGGAGGAGCCCGAATCGCTCGTTTCTGGATTGTGTCCAGAATTTTCAGAGGGTGCTTTGAGGCGTATCACCACACATGCGAACTGTACTCCAGCTATGGTCTGATTTTAGCCTTGCATAGTAGTAGTAGTAGCTGTTCCGGAGAATACAACCTTCTCGAACGTAAGAGAGCTCTCAGCTTCTGGGACGCCGACTTAGCAACGCATATGCTCGTGCCATGACCTGCTATTATTGATATTAATTCTCAGGATCTTGATGGAGGATGACTGAAGTACTAGGCGTCCCTCCATCTCTACGGCTGGCAAACCAACATGAGACATTTTTGTCAGAGTTATTGTCCGAGTGCGTTAAACTGAACTCCGTTTGTAGGTCCCCATTCGACAATCCCTTTCGATGTCCTCATTAATCTGAGAAACATATTCCCGTCGACGGGAAATCTCTCCGTGCAGGAAAAAAGGGTGCTGTCATAGGCGAATAAAGTGTTTTAACTGTGTACTAGTTTGTGGATACAAAAACAGGTCAAGAAATACCCCGTAATTATTTTTTTTCCAGGAATTCATTGCCACTTTGTTAAGGTCCGCCTTTCCACATCTCACAGACAACCAGATCAAAATTTCCGTACAGGGAATGTTCAACTTGGATCAGGATATACCTGCTTTCAAAGAGCATTTGAGGGATTTCCTGGTGCAGATCAGGGTAAGTGGAGGAACTGCTGAATTTTTTCGTTCGAAATCAGCAAATAAAATTGGATAAACATTTCAAAATGTATTTATAACCTATATTGTCTGGTATATCACTAGAAAGAGGACAGCTCCTAGAGCGATTTAAAAAGAACTTCACACTTTTCTGGCCGGTTAATGAAAACTTTACACATCCATATTTCAAAAACGGTTCAAGATTTAAAAAAATGAAATTTCGTATTTTTCTTACTCTTAGCACCCACTATAAGTATATCAATAATTTATATAATTTCAGCGAAATCCATAATGGTGAGGTGAATTGGGTGTGTTGATTTGACATAAAAAAATAATCAGCTATCAAATTTTGTGTGGATATCAATGTTTCACTCACAATGTCTCAACTGACATTATATCGATTGTGTAACGTTTTCCTAAACGTTTTTTTCCATTTGTCTTATTGTAGGAATACACGGGCGAGGACGATAGCGATTTGTTCCTGGACGAACGCGAGAAGGCGCTCCAAGCCGCTCAGGACGTAAAGCGACGCATCCAGCTGTCTGTGCCGGGGATCCTCAATCCCCACGAGGTGCCCGAGGAGATGCAAGACTAGCCCACCAGCTGTCTCCGCTATCCCCCTCGATCATCCCGTTTCGTAGGATGTCATCTTTGCAGCTGTCTATGTCGTTACGGTTAGGAAGGTTGACGGCCGGTAGACGGCGCTTGTTCCTTCGTGGGGTGTGTCAGCTCCGAATATTTGCGCTTAAGCGAATTACATGAATGTTTGGGCTATATGATGCCGTTACAGATGGATACTTGGCCGCCATGATAATGAAAATGAATCACACGTACTACGATCGTTATTTGAAGTCGTAGGAGTATAATTTGACATATTGTCACATTTTCATTGCATGGAAGGATGTATATTTGTACACACTTTTCACGATTAATTCGTAGCAAAAATGTGTTTTGTATAACATCACCCATCTACCCACAGGGACATAGACACTACATGGTTTTGGTTTTTTTTTGTCGAAATATTCCAAAATTTTCATGCAAATCTGCTCATACGAAAAATGAACATCGCCCATACTGGTCTGCTGTATAGTATAACTTTGTTGAAAACGATACATTTAATATTGCGTTATAGTCAATAAACAACTTCTGGTAATGAACTGCTATAAACATATAAAAATATATTCCTTTTGACTTGCTGATTGGCAAGATAGAAACTTCGCATTTAGAAACTCGGAAAACAACCTGGCCTACTTTAGGATTCGAACTGAGCGTCTGTTTGCTGGACAGAAGCTCTGCCAATTGAGATACGCAGACGCGTATCTCAACCAAGCCGAGTACATTCTCCTGAGAACCATTTTTCTTACGAATTTCGAACTTTTCACATTATTCACATCGTCAATGTTTTGAAACAGAAAAGATCTCTGACCTCCATAACGCTGGCAGTACCTTTTCGGTAAATAATGATAAATCAGTAAATTTCAGCTAATATGACTTTTATGAAGAAAAAAAATACTTATTTTCATCTATATCCATTATCATATCTCGTATTTGTCGGAATCTAACTGAAGCATGAAGTGTTTGCTATAATCTGCTTATTCCAATCAAGCTTCACGAATTTGTGCCTTGCTGACCAGTTGAAATCTGACTTGCATTCGCCACGTCTATTGAGCTCTAAGAAAATCAATTATCACCCAACTAAATGAACATATTTATGATATTCATATTTGAATACTAAACGTTTAACAAAAACCATCAATCATGTATGAACTGAATGAGACTGTTTTAATATATTCTTTTTATAACGCTGTTAATGTTAGAAATTATAAATGAGGCCTTTTTAAGAGACTGAGTATCGAATACCATATGGGTATAGTGGTAGGATTCTACATGGATAGAAAGTATATATATATATACCGAATCAAAATAAATCTCAAACGATTTTCCAAAGTTTTCACCATTTATTATTTATCTTTTAGCGACATATCCATAATTAAGAAATATGGGCTTCTGCTGAAAATATTCTTAAGGAACATTGCCAGTGCTCATATAGCAAATGAAAAGATTTATGGTTAGAGTTGAAATAACGTATAGGACTTCAGAACGTGCTATCTACACATAAAATGTAATATTTGGACTTTGGACCAATTTTTTACAGAAAACCGTGTAAGACTGACCAATTGTATCGTCTAGAAAATGATTCATAGTCTTGAAAGATCTTTAGTAAAATCGCAATCTAAAACCTGACATATTGAAAATAATAAAATGATTTACTTCTACAAATGTAAGCCATTCACTTTGACCAGTATTGGCTAACTTTTCTTGCTCCTAATCATGCTTGAAAATGTCGAGTCCTTTGTATTTCAAACGACTTCCTGAATAAGTGCGATATTTTTTATAGTTCTTAGTAGTAATTGGCAATACTTCGTTTACCAGTACGTTTATCTCGAATGGGTGATTGAATTGAGTACACAAGTCCAAGTGAAATGGAGCGAATATTCGGATGAGTCTGACTTTACGTTAATGCTGACTCACTGTATAATTAACAAAAATCATCATTTGTCATCTGTAACATTAGCCATGAATGGAATAAGCTCGACCAGTCGTCAAACTTTGCTGACTTGATTGTAACATAGATAGTTTTTCGGACTAAGAATAAAACTCAGAAGAAAATGTGTGAACCCCCTAAAGCCTGGTACCCAGTTTAGCAGAAATACAGTGTGCTCACAAGTTTGGAATACCTCATGTATTTGCGAAGTTGATTGTATACAGGATTATACCAAAAGTAACATAGGAAAACATTGACCCTTGGAAAACTTTATACATGTGTAATGTGTAATGTATTCGGACTTGAATTTGAACCAAGCACACTATTTGACATCTGAAGGTCATTCCAAGGTCGAATTCAATAATAATAATGGAATGATAAATTAAAAATTATTATTAATATTATCCTTGAAGTTGGCAATGATATTTATATGAAAATTTCAAGGTTAAGCTGATTTTGTCCAATTAGGAACCCGTACTTTATTTCGGAAATTAAAACTGCGAAAAGTGTTACGTTGGAATTTGGCCGACCACATTCAGTGAGATCAGATTTAGTTGTGTGCGAGGTAACACTGTAACGTTAAAACTTTACTTTCCAGTATGACCTTGCACACTACGGAATATCTGAAGGTCATTTCTAGGTCGAATACAATAATGACAATTCGGAAAGAAAAGCTCCCAGAAAGAACGTTAGAATGCCGAGAATATAAGAATTTTCGTGACTATTGGATTATTGTTATCCTTGAAGTTGACCTTGATATTGATCTAGATAATTTCAAAGTCAAGTTGACAGTCCAATAGGAACCCGTCACTCGTAAATTAAAACTGCGATCTGATCTAGAGGTCACTTCATTCAGTAAAGTCGGATTTAATTCTGTACAAGGTCACACTCTTAACGTAATATTTTCTGATCTTAATTTCCGGGATCAAGAATATTAAATGATATTAAAAAATATCGCCTCCTGCTTGAAGATAAATCAAGGCTTACCTCCAAATAGCCAGGTCCATTTCCTTTCTATTTGTCGTTTCTTATAGCAATGTTATTTTTGTTTGACCTCAAGATGACTCTGAGATATTTAATAGTGCGCAATGTCACATGAAATGTTTGTTTGTGAGATCATTTAAAACAAACTACTTGACTTTGAAATGACCTTCAAGCTCAAAATCACAGTCAAATCGAAAATAACCGTTGAATAGGCAGAGTTCGACTTTCATGTTCAAAGTTTTTTAGAACCAATATTTTTCGTCATTCAAACATTGCGGCACTTTTGGGCAAACCGGAAATATTATTATTTTTAATTAATTTTTGTCTTGTGACAATGGCACGTGATAATAACATCTGATGATTGAACGTTAACATAATATTGCCGATGGTTTTTTTGTCACTATTTTGCGATCGTACAAAAATATTTGACGAATTCCAAAACGCTGTATTACAAACAAGTGTGTTAAGGTACTTACGGGCAGTACTAGATGGGAGGTTGCTATTATAAATATCTCCTTTTTTTGCTAGGCGGCAAGGGAGCGCTCCTAGGTTAGGTAGAATGTATATATTTATAGGGTATTTTTTAGAAATTGATATATGGTAACATATTTTACATCGTCTGATTATATCTGGATAAGTGATAGTAAGAGAAGAATGTGAAAGTATATGTGGGTTTTTTTCTCATTTTTTAAAGCTTGCGCGATATTGTATTTTTTTTTCAACATATGTATATTTCGCTTAATATCTTAAATTTTCACACGAAGCCTGGAATATTGATATGCTCACTGTCTGTTAGATTTTTTAATGAATCAACTATCAAAATAAAAAAGGAAAGTTGGAAGAATACATGGAGCAAGCATGTTTTTCATTAATATCAAATGCAAACAGTTTTTGAAGTAGGGTTAGAAAGTCATTTAATTATGATCTATTAGATCGTAGAATTACTCCTATTTGTATCTTCCTATTAGATCGTAGAATTACTCCTATTTGTATCTTCAAGGACGGTCTTGCTTTCTCTAAAGCATTTTTCAAAACAAGATACATATTGTTTAAAGTCAATCTCAGAATAATTTATGATTTCTATGGCTTGGATAAGTGGGATTTTTTTACACTGCACTATGGTCAAAAATCGGGAAAAAGGTGGTCCGAATATTTAGCAATTCCAAAATTACCACAAAAATAAGCAATATGGGGTACTTGCACAACTATACAGCGTATAGTGCAGCCCAAATTATTGCACTCAGTTTTCCTATGTCTAGATTTATTTCGAAATATTTTTCAAATTAGTTGAAATATACAGGTCTTCATTTTCCGGTATTAAGTGAAATATAAGTTTAGTTCGCCAAAGTATTAATTGTTTCGAAATATTTTTAGTTACCTATGCAAATTCTGTATTAGTTCCTGCTGAATTTTAATTGTATGAAATCAGTCCTAAATTTGAGAAATAGGTTTTTGAGTTTGCGTGTATTTTTTTGTAGAGGTGCAGTGATTTATCAGAAGGCAGGTATAGTGTGGAAATGTAGCTTTAGCACAAAACACCGAGTTCAGTTGAGCGCCTTTTTGAAAGCAAAAAATATGTATGAGATGCTATTTTTTGTTCGGATGTGTGTTTGACTGTTGATATGTTATTTCAATTTGAATTTAATAGGAACAGTTGTGTTAAATTAATCACTATTCGTTGAATGAAGCGATTGTTTTATAACAAAAAATAAAACTAAGTAAAACTACGATGTCTTTTATTTATCACCTTAAATACTTTGATACAATCCCAATCTTTTCAGGCATTCGTATCAATTGGTCTTATTTTTACATCAGAAAAAACTCCACCCATTTGTATTTACAACTGAAGATCACTCAATCAAGGGATCAAAACATCGATTGTTTAATAGTAGTTCTTCCACTAGCAACGTCCGTAGTTCGTGCATTTGTATACTAGCACAATGCCCCGCGTATCGGCAACAGTGCGTTTTCTTTTTGTTTCTATCTTTCTTGCTGTCTCACTCACTCCTATACCTTTAGCGTTCAGGCCAACGTAGCCTCAATCTCGCTTTGACATATGCTGTTGTGTGTTTCGTAAACAATATTACAAAATGTCGGAGATTGTGAAGTTCAAGACTCGGCTTCGGAAAAAGGATTTTTGCGGAAGGAGAAGTGAAAAGTATGACTGAAATAAGAATAAATCAACAACAAGCAACTCCTTTGAACGATACTATCTCTTAATGACAGCGTGTCTGAAAATCGCGAGGGCTTTCACTCGATATTAAATCTCAATTGCCAATTTTACAATATAGAAGTGTTGCTATTGGTAAAAGTGCCGCATTGATACACCAAATAAAATCAAATCTCTGAGTATCATATTCCGTTTGCGTTACAAAGTTCTTTTTTATACGGAAATTTCGTGAAATTCTGAAATTGTCCGTTAGGCTTTCTGCAGGCAAGTTTTGCAGATCCTTGGAAATGGTTGTAATCCATTAAATTCTTTATTGATAACAGATGAGGATCATTTTAATTTAAGTAAATTTGTTGAACAAAATCACCGTAACTGGGCCGCGGAAAATCCACAACAGGTTCACGAAAAACCATTGCACGATCTTCGACTGGTGTTCGAAAAACGTTAATTCTAAACGCTATATTCGTATGTTGGAGACGTTGTTATGGTCAGAATTACAGACGTAGATAAAATCAGCTATGGTTTCAGCAAGATAATGCCTTGGCGAATACGTCACGACAAACCCGAATGGTGTTGCAGAACACGTTTTCTGGTCAGTTTATATCGGGGTTTGGTGACATAACTTGGACATGATGAGGCTCCTAATTTTTCCTTGTGGAGTTATGTGAAGCAGAAAGTCTACGCGAGGCATCCGAAAACCCTACAAGACCTCAAGCTGTACATTTCCTAAGAAATACAGATTGTTAACCCAGAATTTCTGACACGAGTAATGTAAAATATTTGGAAAAGGTTGCAGTACTGCATAGACGCTAAAGGATATTTAACAGACTATTTTCTGCTTAAACAGTTATAGTATGAGAGTCAATGACACTCGACCCTACGTCATCGCGGAATTGAATAAGAATTACCTACACATGCATTTAGTACGCGTATAGAGCATTATGGAAGCCCAAGAAAATCCTGTGTATTAATTAATTATTGAAAAATCAAAATAATCCCTGGAATCATAATGTTGCATTGAATAAAAAATTACGTAGGCTTGTAAAGGGCGGTTAGCACTCTGAAAAAATCTAGATGTGTCCAGGCCTGTACTTAGGATTTCCTTTCGGAAGAAGTCCGTAGTTTGAAAAGTGATAATGATATTGATCATTGTTGATACCCCAATGAGATCAGCGGTAGCAGGTAAGAAAATATCACCCTGTATGTGAATCATCCAGAACATGTGTCAAAACAGGCATCTCGAACGTCAAGATAGGCATTTTTGTATATATTGGAGCATTGAGTTGTGACAGCAGTCAGTCAGTATTCAGACGACAAACATTTAAGAACTATAAGTCCTGGATATGCATTTTTGCACAGGATTTTCCTGGCAGACTTGGGGGTCCATATGCCCTATACGCATACTAAACGCGTGTGTAATTCCTATTTAACTCCGCGATGACATGGGGTCGGGTGTAATTGGCTATTAGACTAGTACTTCTGTCTGCAAACTAGAAGAGGTTGGTTTGACAGTATATTAAAGAGATGTGTTCCATCTATTAGTGTTAAATCGACAATTTTCTTGGCTGTGATAGGAGAGGCTATAGCCTCGATACAAACAAGATGGAGAACTGTGCGTTGTTACAAAATGGATGGAGTTCTATGATTACCGTTTTTCGTGTTAAACTATATAATACAGGATATACTTATAAAATACTGTAGACTTTTCATTGCTCAAGGAACAAAAGTATCACAATGAGTGACTATATCAATACTGTTATTCATTCCCGAACATTTCAAAATGGCCATTCTATTTTTTGAATTAATTCATGGATTTTTATGAACCTTGAGGTTCTTGCATAAGAATATATTAATTTGTTGACATAAAACTGTCCGAATGACAGCTAGAAGAGGTTTTGTAAGGAACGTTGTTATGTAATGGGTGCAATGTTGCCACTGGTTAGAAATTGGACTCCGCTCTAATACTATTCCAAATTTTCAAAATAGTAGTCTCATACATACGGAAACAAAAAAAAACTTAAACATAAATTTTAGTCATTGGTATTCTTATGAATTTTGACTGACGCTGATATCGGATTTTGAATCAAGAATTTTATTTAAACGTTGCTTTTTATTATACCTAATAGACTTTGAAGTTGCTATAACAAGCCAAAGAAATTGCAAAACGTCACCCAACATATTTTATTCGTCAGGAAAATCGAAGAATGCGCTTTTTGCAAAATACTGGAAAGTTGATTAACTTACAAAACCCCGCTAGAAATATATCACAAATTGCGAAGATTCCGCTCTTTGGAAACATCATCGACATGGTTCAATAAACTCTTAAAACTAAGATTAAAAACACAATTCTTAAGTGACAAAAATCCAGAAAAGTTTTAGGTACCGAAGGGACTCGAACCCATGTCTCCAGCATACCGTGCTTAGACTGCTCGGCCACCGTACTGCGATCCAAGTAAGATAGGTTTTCGCTAGCGCCATTATCTCTGTGTTTCTCTCACTCCTAAAAGCGTACGATCCAGAGCACACGTCACCCAGGTAAGTAATCCTCTGATCCCTGAATCAGTATGTGAGAACCTACCTTAACGAGACTATTTGGACCATATTGACACCGCAATACGTGGTCTACGGCGTGAGTACGGAATGCTGGAGACCGAGGTTCAAGTTCCATCCGTACCGAAAATGTTCCGGTCCAGAATTGTGTTTGTACTGAGCACGACTAGGGCAGCCGATCAGAATAGTAAAAAAATCGATTGTTGTAATAATCGAGCGCGTCAAAAGTTCTAATAAAATTATACTCCTCAAAACAAAAAATTGAATTCATTCAAAAACTATTAGCTTTGTGTCTCGGAAACATCCAAGCCCTTCAAATTCATGATACTCCACATAAAAAATATCTAATTCATCAGCTTACGGTATTAGAGTTATCTACGATTATGTTGTGGATAACAGAGATTGTTATCGATTTATCTATGTTAGGTTTCTCATCGTAAGTGTTGTAAGTTTCCTTGTTCATGTGGATCTTTTTAAGTTTCTTCAGCTGTCTTTCCTGGAACATGACTCGGAAGTAGTAGCAAGGAAAGTCCATGCATTTTCCAGATGGTTCCTCAGCATCTATATATACTCCTCGTACTAACAAGGAGTTTGAGCAACTCATGAGAATCAGAAGACTGAAAGAGATTACGTGGGTGATCCAACAACTCAAAACAATGTCATCTGCAACAAAAATACAAAATTACCTAATGAACAGTAGTTTCATTTTTAGCATAGTCAGTTATTTCCAGACTCATGTGCGTAGTTTGCGTTAGGCGTTCCTAGAGCAAAAAGTCCAATCCTGAGTCCACTTACTGGCAGTACAATGTTCGCAGTGCAATTTTGCCAGAGCAACAAAGTAAAAAAATTTCCACAAGTATGAAAACAAGTCACTTTATCGCAGCAGCTTTCTCGAAATATTGCGGTCAGGATGCTGCAAATATTAACGTAGCAAAATAAGCTTTACTAGGTACGAAAGCAAATATTGTGAACAAAAAATAAAACAAAAATGTTTCAACCTGACTCAGTGACTGTCTGACACGTATTTAGGGGGGGGGGGCAGGGAGTTCGGACCCCTCCAAATCAATTCATAATCATATAATGCCGCTTACTTCAGAGTCGCAATTTTTTTACCATGTGTTGACCAGCTGATAGTTAATTTGCAACCACGCTTCGGAACTCCAATGATAAAATTGTCATTATTTCAAGCCCTACTACTAGGGTTTGCATCACCTAATAAAGCTACTGAGCTACAAGCCTTATCTATGATCTTTGATGGAGTGTCTGCTCTCCAAGGTGATTAATATATGCGGTGCAATCAAGAAAGGAACAATCCTTGTAACACTCAGGGTCCTTGAAATATGTAACAAAAACTTTTTCGCAATCATCCATCATCCATCATCCATCATCAATACCAATACCAATATATATATATATATATATATATATATATATATATATATATATATATATATATATATATATTATATTATATTATATTATATTATATTATATTATATTATATTATATTATATTATATTATATTATATTATATTATATTATATTATATATGTTACTCAATAGTTCTATTCTTCTATTCTAGTTCTTTTTCAAGCATCACATTGATATTTTTTGTTAACATCCCTGATTCGTGGTGCGTTCAGAGATTCATTTTGACAGTTCTCTTAACTATTGTTATGTATAATGCATACCTGGAATGAAGTAGATTTCTAGAAGGTTCCATATACCTCTCCAAACGTTCACTGTACCAAAAAGTGCGTAGAGAGTTATTATATCCGATATTAGCAATCTGGATGTACCACTAGCCTTCTCGCACAAAAATTTTGCAAATGGTTGGAGGAGGAAGGCTGTAACTACGGCTGTGTAACCGATTACCTAGAACGTTAGAAGTTAATAATAGATATGTAATTATTATATATTGAGGTCCCAGTATACAATCGGCCATGATGGGCCACTGCAGGCCATCGCCATTGTGTACAGGGAGGAATGGCGCATGCTAGCGAACAGTTGGCAATGGATAATGGAACGTGACGTGCAACGGCGATGTTGTCAGTTTTTTCGTCACATTTCAAAGGGTATTGTGGTGTAGCCTGGCCGGTAGTGTTCACACAGTCGGCCATTGTTCAAATCGTTAACAATCGAACGTCATGCGCCATTGTGTAAACACGCTTAAAGCTGACGGGCAATGGGCAATGATAGCCTACGTGACGCATGGCCCATTGTCTGCTGGGGCCTTTATAGGCACAAACTCAATTGTTACCAAAAACAGTTTTCAAAATACTAACGGCATACTCGTTTTATGACAAGTATCTCAGTCGTCTAGTGTGGCGTTTCTATTTTTATTCCATACAGAAAACTCACAAAGCTCATGAGACTTTATTTAAAAGTCGGAAAGTACAAAGTTCTTCAACGAGCGATTGACTACCGTTAGTCGCTTAGGTACTCCTTGGCAACTGACAAAAACTGACTCAGAAAGCAACTCTTTCTACAGTTAGGTCTTGCCTATTTCTTGACAATTTACATTCGTAGTTTAAACGTTACAATGTTCAGGAGTAGTGAAAAGTACAGCAAGACATAAATATACCAACGACGTTATACGATAAAGACTAGAGCTTTATTGCTTTTACAAGGACAGAGTGGTCTGCACACAAGATTTAAATTTGTTGATTTTACTTACGAAATAATCACATATTTTTCAGGAAAAACTATGAAATCGTTGAGCGAGTTCAGTTGCGTGTTATCTTTAATTGACCTTACCAGACTTCCCCAGGCAGACTTAGTAAGATCTTCGGGATACAGAAACATGTCCACCAGTATCCACGATCCTCTCCAAACGAATACTACTAGTATTCCTACGACTACTACGGAGAAAAGGCAGTCTAGCACATACAATCCTATCGACCTTTGCAGCTGGAAAATTGAGAAATTATAAGTGAAATGTTTAAGTTAACTAGTTGTTGATGAATGACTACCCAATCTATCCAAATGATAAAGTACTTTTTCCGAAGAGTGCTTAACAATAAACAAGGTAGGATGTTTGTCGCGTTTAAGCTTTGGTTTAATAAGTGTAAATGCGCAAATTGCAGTGTACATTATGTTTACACTTTCTGCGGGAGACACGGTATTTGAGCACAATCGCGATAATGAAACATCAGGATAAATAGGGAATAATTCGATGAATCCACTATTTCACATCCATTTGACGATGGCAATGATAATTCTCAGACACAATGTGAATAAAAAAGCATTGATATTGTATTGTTTTGATGAACGAAATTATATAATGCAAAGTGCTCGTGGTATAGCAAAAAATTGCTCGATTATTATACCTTAATGATATTATCTGCATGCATATTTTATAATCGGCGCGGCATACACGTCATCATTAGATGACCTTAAATTTATAAATTTTTTCTTCCTCATTAAGTTGTTGAAAGCAGTGAGTTGTGCCTACTACTAATGTAGTAGGTAGGTAGATAATATACATCATGTCGTTGAAACTGTGCCGAATGTATAAGCGATTGCAAATGGGTAGAGATTCAGGGTATTTTAAAACTTGAAAAACAAGATATATGACGAAAAAAAATATACAAAGATTCTTTGCACATGTCGTCGTTAATCTCTCAAATTGTGGTATTTCATATCAAAGGATTTTAGTTTTTTTAGACACAAAAAGAAGTAAGTCGAGATACGTGGATCTGTGGAAACACATTCGATACAATGTCTCTTTTCCATCATACACTCATTAAGTTTTTTTATTCAATAATGACTTTATTGCTATGGATGTGATTTCTAGATCCCTGTTTTTGAATGCATTTAAATGTTCTCTGTATCTTGTGAAAATTTTTGTTATTTAATCTATATACTCGGCATTAAAAGAGGTACTCGAAATCTTGTAAATAGATATCTAGATAATCGTGAAAATTATGGTTCATATTTCATATACTCTGAAGATGAACATAATAAACATCTAAGATTTCAATGCTTTCCTAACAAGTATTCCATATTTATTGAGTAAGGTTATAATATTATTCAACGGAGCCAAGTCTACTTCGATCAAGAATACAAATATCTTGGAAATTGCAGAACCTCCATTGACCATATGTTAGTCTTGGTTCGGAAATATAGGCTGCTCTCCAACTACAGCTCTATTCGCTTCAAGTACCTAATTCCTTTATTTCACATCGCCATGTTTGTCAACGGCATTTCAGCGGTTCGCGTTTCCTATATTATGTCTGTTATTTTCCATTGGTTTTTATTTTTATCAACCCCTCCTCAGGAGGAATGAGCTGTTGAAAAGTTGGGGTACAGGTATTGAGGTGATATGCAGGTTGTGAATAGGCTCTATTACCAAGGACGCATATCTTCTGGCTTAAGTACAGGTACATATTTTTCATACTCTATGTTTATCTGTACAGTAACTTTCAAACTTAAACAAATCAAAAAACATACTAAATGACGCAGAGAAAGATAAGAAAGAAGTCATACTGGTACAGTTTGGTTACTTTTTTGTTCTTATTTTCAAGGTTAATGAGCCAACAGTGATTTTGGTAGCAGCTCATCGAATGTTTATACCAATACTTCCTCCAAGAAGAACAAACTTCTATAATGAAGTTGAAATATTTGCGCCATGATTATGAAATGCTTCAGTCAACATCATAGTATTCTCATAGAGATATTATTTACTTTGTGCAAAGATGATCATATGCTCAACTTAAGATTCTTAACACACATTCTTACTTTCAAGACTTTTACAGGTTTGAATCGAAAATATTTATTTAAGGTATGCCTGTATAATCAAAAATATAGTATTCTTACTTTGAGGTTATTATGGCTGTGCTCATATAGAAATATATGGTATACTTGAATGAAAGCACACATTCTTCGTCTGAGAATTTATTTTTATTTGTGTAGCCTTTGTAAACAATAAATTTTGACATTCTAACGATGCAAAACCTTATGTTCAGATTACTCAACTTTATCTGAATGATGGAAGAGTTTCCCTAAGTATTAGAGCATCAACATATTTCTGTAATGCTTACCGAAAGTCGGAACATAGTGATGACTTCAAAGTACCCTTTGTCATTATCCCTGACTATGATGAAAGGCGAAGCAGTGACATTTCTGAGCCCCCTCACTGATATCAGTGCCACTACGCCCACCATGGTTGTGGCCAGAACGGTGAAGCACTGCTTCCTGGAATGGATGTCAAGGAGTTGCCAGGGACCTCTCCAACCATTCACACAGACTATGGCGAAGCATTCCGTGTAGAGTCGGGAGCCCACGTAGAAGATGAACCGATTGCTGTTGGGGTGCAGGAGACGTTGGAACCAGTTCTGCGTCAAAGAGAAGAACAGATGGCCGCCTATACCTAGAAATGCATTAGTTTATAATAACAGCAATCATATCAAATTTAAAAAAATATATAGCTTGCCTTCAGGATGTTTAGATTTTAATCAGAGGCCAATATTTCAAATAATAGTTTTATTAATATAATATAGCTAAATTAATTTTTCTGTAGCCAATATTCGTGGGTGAGAGTAAGAATGACTGGCAGAGAGGGTGAAGGAGGAAGTGATGGGGTTCACGGAGTTATAACACGGGTTTTGAACCAAACCTAATTATGATCGATCGTTTTTGTGCAGCTTATGTAATTTTATGTGTTTGGTGTTTTTCGGTGTGCTTTTATATCGTTACTTTTTGACGACCTAAGTGACAAGACTTTGTCTACTGTGGGATTCGAACCACACACACACACCTTTTGACTCTAGTTCTTTACCTTAGAAGCTCTTTGGCATAGACTTGTATGCCTTCTAGACTTTTATCATTGAGTAATATATTTGATCAAGGCTTCTATGGAACTTAGGGTTCTTGATCTTCTTCAAGATTATTTTGAGATATTTGAATAACCTTTCATTCAGAACTAATGATGAAACCGGAGAAAAGTGAAAATATTTTCAATTAAGTTTGATGTATTTGCTTAACATTGATGGCAGAGTTAATTGAGTTTTTATATGGATGAATACTTAGAATTTGTATACCACAAATTAATTATTTTGCACACTTTGATAGGAATCATCAGTTGGTTTTAAAGTATGAATACCTACTTTCTAGCAAATGATAAAAAAGTTTTATCTGAGGGCAAACTGTGGTGAAATTCTTAGTACCTATTTGTTGGATCTGGTAAAATTGCATTTGGTTAATGTAAACAATTAAATACCTATTCAAATTCAACTAACTAACTATAATACGCAACATACTATGATTGTGATTTATGATTTTAACAAATGTGAGCATACGCACCACTCATGATTTTATGCCGATTTTTGTATTTCTGTTGCCAATTCTCATTTCTAATCTAAAAAGCTCCCTACTTAGATTTTTCACATAAATTTTTTAAGCAAATCTTGATCTTTATACACCTGATTAATCAATAAACTTTGGTACTACAAACAAACTACGCATAATCCAGCTAGCGTTGGGTATACAGATTTTTCTTGAACCAAGGAATAACAATAATTACTGGTTAGTGGTGAAAAGAGGCCCATACGTTCAATACACAAAACAAAATGAAGACATAGAGGCATAGCCAACCAAGCATGATTTTATTACAAAGCATGGCGTACAAAATTCCTGGAAGCTAGAAACGGGTTGACAAACTGCCTACAAAAGGCACACGGAAAATTGGATGAATCCAAATGCTAGAGGAACCAAATATTTAATTTAACTTTTCGGAGTTGAAACTTTATAACTGCGGCTTGGATCCAAAAATAGTTGATAACGATAGAAACTTGAGCCATTCTTTAATTTTTAATATATAATAGTTTTCACGAAAAGTAAGTAGGTATATTGTTGTTTTTATAAAAGTAGAATTTTTAAATAAGATCCAGTTACCTACCATCACGTAGTCAGGACCCAGAAAATTACAAACCGTTTTTGAGCCATTTTTATATCGTGATGATCAAGAAAAAGTTACATATTTTGTCTTATAATTTGGACGTTGCCCACTCCCAGTTTTCGATCCCTCCAAAAATGTGATCCCAGACCCCAGAAATGTTCAAAAACAAAGTTTGAGTTATTTAATTTTTTTCACCGCCACTGAACCGATTTGCAAAAATTACAAAGCAATTTTATAAGTTAATCGGTATTTTAGGGCGTAGTTAACTTCTTTTCCAAATGAGGTACATTTGAACCCTTTCTGTTTCAGCGACTTTTACTACAGATTAGTGCATTTAAAAAAATAGTGTCTGTTGGAAGTAGTTAAATTATGGTGGCGCTAGTGTAGCACGCGGGTAAATTTTAAAAGAAGCAAAAAATACTGAAGTAGGATAGAGAAGTGAACAAGGAAAGAATAACTTCCGCTTTGTTATAGCGCACTATAAGCTAATTAATTATTAGGAGCTCATTCAAATTGATCACTAACCACGTTATCTCGTAACTACCTTTTTCAGGTTTAACTTACGAAATTATTTGGTACTACGTAAGTAGTTCCTGTATACTGCAGTTCTGTTAACTATTCTAGTCACCTAAAGTATTATATATTTTCAACTAAGCGCACTACAATCCGTCTAAAACTGCTGAATTCATTTCATACTCTCTTGCTACTCAAGTGGTATTCAGGAGGAAGTCAGAACTATTATTTACTGCTTACAGCTGGTTACTTTTTCAACAGATCCCCCATATGAGACGCCCCACCATAGTTGTAACTCAATATAAATATAAATGTCAATTCTGAACAGCGATTCCAATATAACGTCTAAATATGAATAAATTACCAAAGCACCACTACTACGGTTAACAAAAGTTTAGTTAAGTAGCACTTAAAAAACAATGGAGCAAATCAAAAGATGATTAGTAGTCTTCAAATGTCAATACCTCCTCTACTATTCTTTCGTTAAGCAGATATTGGTGTAATCGATTTGGTTCCATTCATTCATTCATTGCGATTTTGAATCAAGTAAATACTTATTTATTAATTTTCTGTGTAGAATGCTTAGACGAACGACTACGTACAATATTCTGATCGTGACATAACTAGGTTACCACAAATTCGTGCTTTTTCCAGTTCATTTACTAAATATCACAAAAAGTATGCCCATCATGTCGACCTTACGGAATATTACCGGAAAAAATTGTATTTGTATGATAAGAAACGTCGATTGATTATCATAATTCGCTTATTATATTTGGAACTTGTAAAAAACAAAGCAACGAATCAAAATTTAATTGAATTATATAATAAGTCTGCTTCCATTCTGATAGATATGATTTATGATTCGGCTAGTTAGCGCTAATTAATTGCTTATAACAATTATTGTGCTTACCGCCGGAAAATTGTTTAAAAGGATCATAATACTATGATTTTTACTTTTTTTGAAAGGTCACATTATTAACTAGTCTCCAAGTGTCGTCCTCTATTGGGACGCCCATTGGCAACTTACGATTTCAAAGTTCCGAGCACCTTGTCTGTGTCCCCATAGGGGGCGACACTTGGAGATGAGTTTATGTTGCTATCACATCTTTGACTGGGTTACGTATATACCTTCCGAATGCTCTCTACATGCATGTCTATAGTAGGTCTGATGACGTAAGGTCACATCAGTTACGGCGAAAATGGCATCGAGCTGTAATTTTACTTTTCACACCAAACGGGCTTTTTGAAAGTAAAATTCGATATCATAAAGTCATGAACATATACAACACTTTTTATTTTCTATAGCTAACCTCACGCATAGGTAGAATGGTAGATAGCCTATATTCACATTGACATTAAAACGTAGCTCATTCCACAACGACGAGGTTCTCCACGACAATAACTTTTGGAAGAAGTTCGTTCGAGTGTTGTAACCTCGCCCATGCGAAACAAAATTAAATGTTGAGAAAACGACATGTCTTTTATAAAGCAGATTTATTCTAAAGCAATAATCAAATTTGAAGAGACAACTTATGAATGCAAAATCAGTGGAGCTGCTAAATTTATTGAGAACTTGAGAATAATAGCATAATCATGTCTAATTAATAGCATAATTACATATTAGTTTGTGATTTCCTGTATGCCCAGTTGTATTTATAAAAGCATATATTGTATGGAGTCAACGACATTCACTGTAAATACGTTACATTCTTATCGGAGTGCAGGAGATATTCCCCTCCCTTAAACTCCCCAGCCCAATATTTACCCCTCCAAAAAATCTGGAGATTCAGACACGTCCAAACACGAAGCTTTAGGGTTTCGAATATTTTTTGTTTTCTCCGTATTTTTTGTTTTCCTCCTGATCAAAATATATTTTTTCTAGATTCACGGGAGATCTTCTGGCCTACGTCACACATATATGTAGCAGAACTATTGAATTTCATGGAGAGTGTCGAGTCGTTTCGCTCGATATATCGAAAGCCTTCGATATGGTATGACATGAGATACTTTTGATCAAGCTTGCTGCTTTTGGGCTGCCACCAGGTCAGGTCTGTGCCTCAGGTTGGTTCGTTTTCTCAGGGATCGCCCCTTATTTGTGGTGATGGATGGATATGCTACCGATGCATGTGGGTGTTCCTCAAGGATCTGTCAATTTGGGGGTTCTTTTCCACTCCAGGAAATTGTATTCTCCGGAACAGCTTCTGCTACTCTATAGGCTCAGTTCAAACCATCGCTGGAGTACTGCTCGCACGTATGGGGATTCGATCCAGAAGCGAGCAATACGTCTAGTGGATGCGCCTTACCAAACAAATGATCTCCACAGCCTGGAACATCGAAGAAGGGTGGCTGATCTATCTATTCTGAGGGTATCGACATGGCAGATGTTCGACTAAGCTGTCTCAGATAATACTACCAATAGTCACCTGTACAGCAAGGACTAGAGGAGGTCAAGGTGCGCATCCTCACCAGGTCGAGCTTACGTCGCCTCGATTGCCCGCCTTGCGTAAGGCTATCTATAAAAAAATATAGATATTCTTAAGAACATATTTTATATACGAGTATTTCCGGTTTTGGAATAAATGAACACCGATTTCAACAACAGTTGAACTTGAGCTTGACAGGAATAGGAAGTGAGTGATAACCTTATGGAGCACATACATGCAAAACAGCTGAAATATCTTATATGTTAGCAATAATACTAGTTAACAACTACTGGATAGCATTTATTTCAAATTGAAACATTGTATAAATATTCATATGCTGTGGAAATATGCGACATATGTAGATAAGACACCTAATTGGATTTTCATACTTTTAAGGTAGCTTGATAAGTACTTTGTCGCATATTGAAGGTTTTACCTCATTTTCGGATAAAAATCAAATTTCATTGTCTCCTGCTTATCAATTTTAACAAGGCAAATCGTTCCAAGCAGGTTAAAGTGTACAGCATTTTAAGGTCAATGTTAATAGACATGTATCCTTTCGCAGCGCTTATGGAGCGCGATTGACTTTCTGCACCCATAGCAAATTGGTTACAGCGAAAGACCCAGCAGCACGCCAACTTTGGAATTCGTAGTAATAAAATGCTGCCACACTTACTTAAGAAACTTGTCAACTCGGTTAAGAATCGAAATTTAAAGAAGATTTTTCTTTTTATTCCTACTTTTTGCACAATCAGGCAGCACAGCAGCTGTTCATTTATTTCCGACGCGGGAACGTTTAGTCGACTGTTGTTTTGTGGCGCTGCGTACTCTGCAAAACATACTTAGTGTTTCTGATGATTTAAACTTCATCGTGCATAATCATGGTTAGACTTGGATCGCCGCCATATTATCAATCACTATGAGCTATTTATGAATGACTGGCTGCAAAGGCATCTGTTTATGCAAACAAGATGATGGCGATTTTGATTCTTGAATGACGAAAAAGATATGCTTTCGAATGATAGCAGTGCTCTTTAAAAATAAATCAAATTGGCGCTGCATCTCGAAACGTATCAACAATCTTTATTCACAGTTAAGCTCACATTCAAAATTTCATGTTGATCCAACAGATACTTCAGGTGATATTGACCTCGTTAGATAGAGATGAGTACCAATATTATTTTTGATGATAAGTAGGGGTTATGATTATTATTGAATACACTAAAAACATCATTGGTATTAGAACTATGCCAGGATAGCGTCTTACCAGTTAGTACTCATGCATTTGGCATCCGATGTCCATTGTTAAGAAAATTATAATCATTAATCATTAATAGGAATTTTAAGAACTATAGCATATCACCTGTGGTGAATGCCACAATAATTACTAATGTTAAGCAAACTACTTCCAAAAGAAACATTGCCAATATTATGGAGTTTACTTATTAAATATAAGTTGGGATTACTGGATTAGTTATGATTAGTTATCGGGATGGTAGTTTGACTTTCTTACGCCAATAGGCGAAGGAAGTATTATAATCGCGAAAAATTTCAGGTGAAATATGTGATCTCTGATCTCATAATGTGTTATGACGACGAAATATCTTAAGGACATTTTGACGGCTATGGCTGAAGTTTTGTACGGGTTTTCCAACATAAAAGAATTTAGTAGAAAAATAACTAGGAGTTATGAAACCTTTCGCTGCAGAGCTCACACCAGTCCCTCGCAAAATATTTAAAATTTCCTACCAGCGAGGAGAGTTCCCTTCTGGATGGAAGATCGGTCGAGTGCAACCTATACCTATTAAGGGCAGAACAAATATACCCAGCAACTGTAGACATGTGGCTCTGCTCAGCATCGTGCCTAAGGTTGTAGCGACTGTCATCAACCTGCAGCTTCTGAAGTATCTAGACAAAAATCACATCAATGATTATATGGTTTCCTCAAACATAGATGCGTCACATATGCTGAGCAATTGAGCTTCATGGAGAATCTAGAGTCGTCGCGCTCTATATATCAGAAGCTTTGGAATGAATTACTCTAATCAAGCTTGCTGTTAATGTGCTGCCATCGGGTCTGTGCCAATGGTTGGATAGTCAGCCGTGGAGATGGAGGAATGTCCAATACTTGAATCATCCTTCATCAAGCTTCTGGAAATCAACATCAACAATAACGTGTCTTGGTATGATCATGTTGCAGGTCTTGCTAGGTCGGAATCCCATCAGAAGCTGGAGGTTCTCTTCTGATTCGGGAAACTGTATTCTCTGGAACTGCTACTCTACAAGGCCCAGATCAGACCATGACTGGGGTACTGCTCGTATGTGTGGGGATGCACTCCGAAGCACTCCCTAAAGCTTCTGGACACAATCCTTAAACGAGCAGTAGGCGTTTGAACTCACAAAGGACCTTTGAGGAGGGTGGACAGATGTTTGACCGAGCTGTTTCGCAAAATAACTACCAGGAGTGGCTGGTGGTACAGCAAACATTAGAGGACCCAATGGGCTCATTTTCAAGTCTAACGTACAACGGCTCGAAAGAGCACGAAAAGTCGTACTTTTGGCGTTGTGAATGAGCTATCGGAAAGTGTGTTGCTCGATGGTTATAATCTACAGCGTTTCAAGGTCACTTTGAATAGACATTTATCCTATTGCACCGCTTATGATCTTATGAAGCACGATAGGCTTTCTTCTTTTGCGTATGGCTAGATAGCTCTATGGATATAGAGCGTGATTTACATAATTTATTGATTTTTTTCTTGGTTTCAATATAGTATATTTACAACAAATGTATCTGAGGAGATTGGAATTCCAAGTGATCTTATAAAAATCACTCGCTATGGCTAAATCTCTAAAACATGTATTGCATTTCGAAAAAATTCCTTCATATTTTAAATCAGCCGACCTGAATTACCCGAAATTCGTTAATAAACACTTGGCAACAAAAGTTTTTTAAAGTTTTGTTGATCGGTGATACACATCTACTACAAACCTATGCACGTGGAGATGACAGCACTGATCACCGGGTCCTGGGGGTAGACGTAGACGTCCGTCAGAGACCAAACGCTCCTCCAATACCCTACCACGCACGGGCAAACAGCGACGCAAGCGAAGAGGGCATCCAACGCGCCGAGGAAGCGGTACCACTTGGGTCTCGCACTCCCCGGAATTTGGGGTAGTCCGGCGGTACTGCCCCTCATAGTGGTATCGCCATCATCATCACAAAGCGGCGCTCTAAATACTACGCGATATCACCACCACCATCTTCTGATAAGCGCGTCGGAGTAGGTACTGGTGGGTACGACTCTGTATCAATGGTGCCGCCGGCTGGAGGTAATCTGGGTGATACCGCGACGCTGACGATCACGGTCACCCTACCGTGAGCAGGAGGAAGGTACGACATGGACGGAACATCTCCATGGGCTATGCGTAAATAAAAATATAATTGTAATTTTTTTGAATGTGTGGATTATTTGTGGATGTGTGAAGAAGTCACTCGACCTGGTGAGAATGGGCTCATCTAGTTTTTGCTGTATCGGCCACTCTTAGTGTCATTATGCGTACTGCTCGTTTATGGATCGTGTCCAAAAGTTTTAGGGAGTGCTCAGGAGTGCATGCTTACACATGCGAGCAGTACTCCAGCGATGGTCTGATCTGAGTATTGAAGTGTAGCAGTACAGAATACAATTTCCTGATTCGGAAGAGAATCTCCAGCTTCTGATGGAAGGCTGACCTAGCTAGGCCGGAACATAATCATGCCATCGTTATTGTTGAAGTAGTTAAAAAATACAATATTTACAACAATTGCATGGTTTGTCAGAAATGCTATTCTTCTCACGGAAGCGTAAATAACCTATATTATCATTTGGGGAACCTCTAATTTATTATAAAAATTTTCTAAATGATTCCCACCAACTTCAGTACACATATCAATCCATTTTATAAAGTTTTCATGACACCCAAGGAGAGTTTCTTCATTGATTGCTCTACAAGCACATCTTATGCGTTGCATCATATTTTCCAATGTAGTGTGAGCTGCTCTAATATAAACAACTTCTTTTAGATGGCCCAATAAAAAAATCGAGAGGGTTAAATCTGGTGACCTAGCAGGCCACATAACGGAACCACTTATTCCATCCATCGACTAGGGTATTCCCGATCCAGCACTTCCCAAAAAATTCTGGCATAATAAGCAGGGCAGCCATCATGCTAAAACCACATACTTGTAGCGGCATATCGTCTATTAGCTCTGGCAAATGGTGTTGTAGAAAGTCTCGATCAACCTGTCATCGATGATTCCGCACCACATCAGTACATTCACCAATCAAGGACGTTGATGTTCCACTTTTCTCAACCTTCGCGGATTTTCCACACTCCAGTAGTGTCGATTCACTTCACATGGTTTGTGAAACCAGATTCATATGAGAACAACAAACAAAAGTCAAAAATTCTATCCAATTTGTCCACTTAGAACATACGACTCAGTGAATAATCTCCAAAGAAATGATAACAGCCTTGCGGTATGGAAACATTACTAAGAAGAAATGTTTTTTTGTTTATCTACCTAAGTTGCAAACGGATTAAAAAAATGTGCACATAAGGTATTTGTTTTTTCTCGTAGATTAATATTCTGCAATAATAAATATATGTTCGCATCAAAAAACATGGTTGACTTTGAAAAAAAAAATTGAAAACGCTGTCAAAGTCTAAAATAAAATTAATCATTAACTCTCCCCCCTTGCACTCAAGAACTTTCATCTGTCTCAGGTTAAATGGCCTACCCGGTATATCTCGTTTCATATCCTCTACTGAGTTAGAAATTTAATTTTGCTTATAAAGTTCTATTATTCACCACTATTACATTCATTGTCAGCTCATGTACGAAAATTGGTTACATTCGTAACGTTGATGTATATTTTTGGAAGAATCAAAAAAGAAAATCAATTCTTGATTTTCCAAAGATTCATGGGGTAGATTAACCCCATTGATCACCATATCTACGCCACTGCGCAATGCTGATTAAACGCTTTAATGATTGGATCAGGATTGGAACACGCAGCAACTAAATTGTGCAAAATTCAACCAACAGATTTTATGCAGATTCAAATATAAGCGCTCAGTCCAGATTTATTGTGCACTTATTGTCACGTCTCTGGCTGTAAAAATGACATCTCAAACGGAGTCTTCTGAGGAAGCGGTCAATTTTGGTTTACTTCTGCGACTAATTTAGTCGAATTAGGTCGATGAAGTTGATGAATGAGGATAGAAGTAGGGCGAGCGCTCTGTCGTTTATTGTCTTTGGGATAAACAACAATTACTGTTATTAAGTGCATGCTCTCCACTATGCATCAGACCTGCTATAGACATGAGCCGAGATAACCGTTCATTGTAAAAGTGTTTACGAAGAACAAGGGATGTCGCTGTAAATCAGTTCACACTTGTTGAGAGATGTCGTAAGACAGTCCTGGTATTAGGACCTTTGACTTCGTAAGTTGCCAATGGGCGTCCCCATAGAGGGCGACACTTGGAAATGAGTTAGCAATTACTGTATTATGAAGTACTTAAAGGCGTCCATACACATCGGTTCTGGGTTCATTTCCACGAAAGCACTGAATGATATTCAATGTGGTATTGCAATCAATGGCATCCATATTTATAACAGCGATGAACTACACCGCTCAATTATTTCCAGCCAGGGTGACAGCCTTAGAAATATTTTACAAAGAAAGACACTATTCTTTACATTGAAAAGCAATCCAGCATCAAAAGTCGGTTGCCAAATCTACCGGTACGCCGCACATACACAGCCCGATTTTTATAGAGCATTTTGAAAACATATCATGGGTAAATACTGAACAGAAATAATAATGGCAACATTGCTTGAATTTATCGAGTCCGGCGTACTATGATAATTCTACGATTTCCATTCGAATTTTTCTATCCAGTGTTGACTAGTCTGATGTGAGTTAGTTTGTTTATTGTTTAGTTTCGTGTGTGAATTATAAATATGGGTCGCTAGTGCAAGTTTTGCAAGAAATCAGCTTTTTTGAATCCGCACCGTTTCATAGGTAAATAAATTTGAGGTTATATTGATTTGTGTTTAGTTAGTGATGTACATAAAAAAAAACGAGTCATTATTGCTTGATGATGATATTAGAATAAGAGAAAATTCTTATTCTACGTGAAGATTGAACATTGATTTACATAAAGTTTAAGTTCGCTTAATAACATAAATTTTAAACAAAGACAACTTCGTTTAACTGAAATATACATATATATTTTTTAATTCTGAATAGCATAATGTTGACTAAAACAAAAAAAAATCTTATTTTAGATTTTAAAAAAACACCGAAAGAAGGAAGGAGAAATTCTTGGGATGGAACCTGGAAGTCACGTATTTGTTTTAAATATTTTAGGAACTGTGCATTGTTTAGTGTTAATGAATGTTGTTGATACTTTTATGGTATTCTAATAAATAATTGTGGAAAATAAATTATCTACAATATCATATAGATTTCTATTTTAGGTATTAATGCATTCTACTTTGCTTATAAAGTGTAATATATTTTTATGACTGAAATGCATCTTTTACTTGTTCTTTTTTTTACTTATTATAATATGTGATGTAACAACCAATAAATATAATTTTAAGTAGATTGAAAATAATAAACAATATATTTCATTTATGTATATCGTCATATATTTTACCATATTTCCCGAAGTTTGTAATAACGCGACTAGTCAGAAGTCGAATTCGCCTGGGTCAAGCATCTAAGAAATTAATAACACAAACATTTCCCATTTTTTGCAAATCCTTTGACATTGTCATTTTTATCATAACTATGATGAAGATATTTGTGTGTTACATAACACTTTATGGTACCAGTGACGAGCAGCGTTCGTAACTTTTAACAGTGTTGCTTTTATGGTACGCCGCCGTAAGAGAGAAAGAGATAATAGTCTAACTTCGTTGCACGCATTAAACAATATGGTTTGTGCGGAGAGGAAAAAGAAAAAAAAACATACAAAAAAATAAAGCAGAAGATACACATTGTCACAATGTCACGAATGAAATTTTATAATTATAGTTGCAAAAATAAAAGTGGAACAAATTATTCCACTTCAGAAAAAGATGCCGTACAACTAGTCAAAAAATTGAAAAGTTGTTTGAAAAATGCAAAATGCATGAGAAATCAACTATTTCAAGAAGTCGGATGTAATGTAAAATTCTCAGTACACAGCTATTAAAGAAATCATCATCCATGTTTTTTAAAGGCCAACATGCAATCGGTGAGTTATCGCGGCCAAATTTCATAGATAATAAATGGAACACCCACCAACGCTAACAAAATTGACATGTTTCCCATTGATGTGTGATTTTTGTCTTTGAAACCGATGATTTATTTAATTTCTACGTCAGAGTTCTTTCACACTGATATTCATCAACCTAAGATGTTCCATTTCCAGGTAATATGGATCATTTTGTCAAGAATGACATGTACTCCACTTTGAAGCAGCAGGAAAAATACGAGTGGGAACGTGAAATACTTTGAAGCTGATGACTATCAATTGACTTATGATAATTAAGCGGTTGTATGTTGTTGCTTATGGAAATTTTTATTTAACTTTTATCTAGTAGCCTTTAACTCTTAAAATTTTATCTTACTGGTATTGCAGCTGAAAAGCGACAAAATTATCAGAAACTTAACAAACGTGCCATCTACATTGTAGATGCACTTTAGAAGCGTTATGGAGAACTTATATACCGCATTTTGTAAAAATGATTTTTTGGTAGAACTACAAAATGACTTATGACACACTTCAGCTCTGTGATGGAATCTTATTACATAAATGCATATATCGGTGGAGCGAAATCATGAATGTTTGGAATTTTCCCAAAGAAATTTGATCGAACCGTTAATTTAAGCCACTCTTGAAATTGTAAAAATTCTCAGCCACCTTGTTGATTTCCATCACTTGTGGGCGAAAAGATTTAGTCTAAGAGCCAGTGGCACTCGACCCTACATTATGGTGGATTTAAATAATAATTAAACACGCGTTAAGTATGCGTATAGGGGATTATGGAACCCCTAAGTCTGCCTGGAAAATCCTGTGCAAAAATTGATATCCACGATTTATAGTTCTTAGCTTCTTAAAATACCCATCGCGAGTGTACCATATCCAAATATCGAACGATCTTGACATTCGAGATGCCTGTTTTGACAACTGCTCACATGGTCTGGATGATTTACATACAAGGTGTTTTTTTCTCAGCTGCTACCGCTAATCTCATTGCAGTATTAACAATCATCAATATTATTACTTTTGAAACTGCGGGCCCTCGTCCGAAAGGAAATCCTGGACACAGGCCTGGGCAAAGCCAGATTTTTTTAAAGTGCTCGTTACCCTCTACAAGCCTCTGTAACTTTTTATTCAATCCGCCCTCATAATAAATTTCAGGATTTTTTATTTTCAATAATTAATGCAGTTTTACACAGTATTTTCTTGGCTGACTTGGGAGTTTCATAATGCTCTATACGCATACTAAACGCGTGTATAATTCTTAATCAAATCCGCGATGACGTAGGGTCATGCCTCATTGGCTCTCATACCAATTGCTTTAAACTTATGTAGCTATATTAAGTTTTAAGGGGGTTAAGGAGCACCGTCTCGGTGTATCCAAAAAAAAGCGTCGAAAAATACTAAAGTAAGTAAACAATATTGGACACGTATTATATTAAAAAAAGATATATTATTCAGGGCGTATATTTAAATTGTATGACGCATGCGTAAACTTCAAATTTGTGTAGACAACCATAGAAATTTATTCTAACCTGGCTCTAGAGAGGAAGTGCGCAATCCGTAGCAGTACGACAGAGACAGATCGACGAAGATGGAAAGAAGCGCCTGAAAGCACATAGTTCATCTAGAAAAATCTGTAAAGGATCGGTTCCCAACTAAGCATACAACATGAAGATGCTAAATTCAACTCAACCTTGTATGTTCGAGTTTTCATGCTAGCCTGCACTTCTCCTTGGAGATACCACTGATAGATCATTATCGTACAGCGTTTTGTTGACAAATCCAGATGATACTGAGTTTTCACCCCGCTATAGAGTTTACTTTCTCGGAAAAACGAAAATATTCGACTCATGCTAACTATACAGCTACCTGCCTCTTTAATTTTAAATATTTGAATGTTCACAAGTGCTACTACAAGTATAGGTACTTTTCAATTAAAATTTATTTAAAAATGTTTTGTCATATAACCGATATTTTATACATTTAAATACGTTGATGTCTTATTTATTGAAATAATAATTTTTTATTGTTAAATAACTCAAATAACAAAAAAATAAATTAAATACTGGGGTAACTTTTAACCAATTTTTTGTATCCTAATGGGAAGAGTACATAAGCTTCAAAATAGAGAGAATAAAAAAATCAATAATTCCTTTAGGACAGTGCGCAGTGTTGTCATATGTTCTTTTTGACGTCACCCTAAACGGGTCTATTGTCTCTAACTAAACCCGTCACAGATATGAGTTTCATTCATGAAGCCTGGCGTGATAATCACATATATCATTATCTGAATGATAGAAGAATTCCATAACCACCGACTATAAACATATTATTATTATACTCGGTGGTCATACCTATCTTGATCATTAAACACGATATTCTCAATAATTTGTTTTGTATGGCATGTAGTAGATGATAAACCTCGCAAATCAGCACACAACTTGGTATAGGCAGCCAACAATGCGTTAGAATAATTACTGCAACATACAAGTGAGCCCTATGAAACTACAATAAAAATCAGGTCGATAAATCTGAGCATGTCATCTATTTTTGAGATTACCAATAATTATTATCGATAGATATGCATAAGGAAACATAATAGTACTCTTAACATATACGCAAAAGTAAATTTTGTGGCTAAAGGCATCAATAAGTCAATGAACTAAACGATAGTTCAGAGAATTTATCTATTTGATAATAAATTATGCGTTATAAGAAATAGGAAATCGGCGGCTTATGTCTCTAGCTAGATATATACAAAAAATGGTTGTGATAAATGTTTCAGTGCAATGTTACTGTGTAACAATAGAATCATTTTTGGAACATATCAAATCGTATGTTTCAGAATCACCACAGAACGAAGGGACGAACGAACAAAAAGTCAAAAAACACGCTTCAACTGCCAACGCACTAAAAATCATTCATTCACAATCATTTTTGAAGTGGTTTAAGTTTCTCTAAACCTACTACAAATACAAAAAAATAGTTTTTCATAAAAAATATGTGAATGTGAAAGTTCGTACCATGGCTCCATAGATGAGACTGTGAATCCCTTCACCTATATTCCTAGACCCCCAGGGTACGCGGACCACAGGCTAATAAATGCTGCCTCAAATAAATTTTATTTATAAAATAAAAAAGTATCCGTATTATTTCGTGTAATTAAACATGTAGGTATATTTGTGCAAGCGTACCAAAAATCTTAGCAGAGCTAATCTGCATTTCGGTAAGTAAATGAAAACAAGTGGTGAATGTGAGGTGAACGACCGAGCATTTTAAGCAAAAGTGCAGTTGGCTTTGTTCAAAGGTTGATAACGTATCATTTGTTATAAATGCAATCAGGCAACTTTTGATATTATATGTTTATAATTTTTATCTAGATCACTTGTCACCATGTATTGTGTCCTACTAAATTCGATAGTGCGTTTCTTCAGTATCTTTTGTTGTAATTGAGGAACGAAATTTCAAAAAGCGCTGCATTCAACCATGACATTTTTCGGAAAAGGAGATTTTATAGATAGAAATAGAAACTCAAGGTTTCTTTATAATTTCTCATACAAAATTGGTTTAGATTCTAGATGCTCTTACTTGGTGCAATTCTTCCATCATTTGCATAAAAAACTGCGTGTTAAAACACGAAATTTGTTGGTTAGGAGTACACTCGAAGCACTTTCCCAAGTTCCGCAGGCATTATATTCATCTTCTGCCAGTATATGCGTTATCCCTGGATTTTGTCTTCGAAAATCAACTGTAGAAGTTCATATTCTTCTCTTCTCATGATATGGGCCAGATATTGCCAATTTTATCTAGACCTCAGGGGAGGGGGTAACAGGGCATGAAGTTTGTGTATGTTTTCAGCTGTAATACCTCGGTCGAGGTAGTTGAGGCAAGCGAAAGGGGTATGTTGATGGTATGATAATTGAGAAGGAGAAGATAAACAGAAAGCGGAACAGTGGAGTCTTTGGCATTTTAGGAAGGTGAAGTAAAAGATTGATTGATGCACTAATAATTTTTTTTGGAATAACCGGCTAAAGGTAAGCTTGCATTTGTACCGAGCCTTGCTGAGAATAGGAATGAGAGTAAAAAAAAGATTGTGATCATAAACTCCATAGCTCTGATCGATCTGAAATTTTGGTGAACTGGGGTCTATGCAGACCTGTCTAGCGATATAAAAGTTTACCTGTGTCGATCTGATTGATTTCAAGTTTGGAAATTTTTAAACTAAGTAACAGTACTTGCATATCGCGACAAGCTTTTATATCATAAAGGAAAAGTTTGTTTCACTGTTTTATCGCATTCAAATAAAAGCTTGTTTTTAAAAAAGCTTATTCACTTTTTAATTTATTGATTACAATGATACCATACTCATATTACCTATTTCTAAAGTCAGAGTTGTGAAAAAATACGAAGGAAACGAAAATAAGTGCACATAATGCATACCGAATTAACGATACATTTTTACATCAACATTACGTAACTCAAATTTATATATAAACCGTTCTTAATTTGGGGAAAGAACAAGAACAATTGAATATAATTTTTGTTCAAAAATCTTTGGTGGGAGGTAATTACCCCTGTTTCCCCCCATTGTATACGCATGTGACCAGACAGGCCCGTACTCAGGATTTTCTTTGGGAAGGGGGTTGAGGGAGGAACAGGTTCTCAATGCTCCAAATTAGGAGGTAATAAAACAATCGTATACTTTTATATTAAATTATTATTAAACTAAAATAAAATAAACTTAATGGATCTACTACGTCCAGTTAAGGAATATTTATAAAAAGATTACAAAAAAGCAATATGTACAATGTATTACCTACTTAACACCTATCAACAGCGAACATGAATCAGTTTGATCTGGTATACAATACAAGTGTCTAAAAAGTAACGGGGATCCGTCTCCGCACTCAAAAAATCATTTCGCATACGCCTATTTACTTAAATTTGTACTAAAAAAATGAAATGACAAAAAACGATAACCTAGGCCGCTGACCGCTTGCATCTACATTGTAGATGCACTTTAGAAGCGTTATGGAGAACTTATATACCGCATTTTGTAAAAATGATTTTTTGGTAGAACTACAAAATGACTTATGACACACTTCAGCTCTGTGATGGAATCTTATTACATAAATGCATATATCGGTGGAGCGAAATCATGATATGCCGGGTGAGGTCAGCAAGTGGAACCTTCTAAAGTACAGGGGCGGATCCAACGGGGTTGTTGGGGGGGGGGGGGTGTATTGCGAGAGAAGAAGAAGTTATCTCCTTTTTGCAATAAGTGAGTCCAAAAGATGGATTCAGTTTTATCGGCTGGATACTTTTAGGTCGTCGTTTCCCATAAAATTTTAATTTGGATCCGCCCCTGGAAAGTAAAACTGAATACACCCTATTTGTGCAGGACTCTCAGTGATATGGAAGACAAGTAAGCATTCGCTACTGTGTGAAAGAAACGTTTGAAATTTATTTTACGGTCATAGGCTGAAATCGCTTCGTTTTTGGGTTTAGCTGAACTCCCTAAGTTTGCCTACAAATTGAGTACTGATCGAAGTCGTTACGTAAAGCTCCTTAAACACGTTTTTACACATTTTTTCTACTCAAAAATTGAAACAAACACAACTTCATAGAGAGGGCTGAAATTTTTGAAAATGGTGATCATGATTTTGATTAAAAAAACGATGATTCTTTTATGTTTGATTGAAAATGGAACCATTTTTTGGTAAATAGGTTTACAATTTGGAAAATCATCCAGAAGATTGATAAAAAATGAAACAATGGAATCCCCTTGAGATTTTCATAAAATCGCAATTTTTACCAATTATATGTTTTTAAATGTGCGAACCTACGCGATATAACTGAAATCCTACTTCATGATCCCAAAATGTTTTTCTTGCGAAATTAGATCCAGTTGTAAATTGTGAAAGAATACACTTTTCAGCTTACTGAGATGTCTACTGAAAAACTATAATTTTCAAAAATAATTTAGAAACAAATGGCAATATTGAATAGGGCATCAACCATTTTTTTATCGCTAATTACTCAATATAATTAACCGATCTTGCTGAAATTATTTGTACATTTGGGGTTAACAGAGACCTTGAAGAATTTTCAAAAGTTGTTTTTGAGTAAAAAATAATCAAGAAAACGTGTATTCAAAACTTTCAACAACAGACAACTTTCGACTGAAAGACAGAAATACTATTTTTTAACTAATAATTAATTATAAAATCACGCGGATCATTAATTTGTAAGCAATCTTAGGGCATTCAACTAACCCCCAAAACGGAGCTATTTCAATAATAATTCCGCCTATGAATCAAAACTATTCGCCGTCTAGGCTAAAAGTAAAGACACGATTATGGAGTGAGAAATATCCAGAAACTTTTTTGGTGCGGACGGGTCTCGAACTTCTGTCTCTGACACTCCGTGTTGACGCCTGAGCCGTTTGGTACACATTGAGAATTAACAAACTTCGCTTCCAGAATGCTAAAAGTGTCATGTCGCTCTGCTTGTAATGCAGATAAATGGTTAATACGAACTATTTTTTCTCGACGACTTTATTTACCTCGCCGCCAGTGCGACGTTGTCGTTTTATATACTTCAGGCATTCTGTAGGCGAACTTATTTTTTCCAAATGTGCACATTGTGGCTAGACGATGATGAACCCTTGTATTTGAATTACATAATTTTCATCTTACTTGCCAATTAGACCAAATAACTTCTGATTTATTCCACAATAAGACATACAGCACATCCACAAATTTATATAATCCACAGATAATTAATGTCGTGCTTTCAGAGATGTAATAAAAATAAAAAGTGAAGGTGTTGGATACATACCTGTCTCAGTTCACTTTACAGAATTTCAAGCATACTGGCTGGCCTTTTTAAAATTCCGCAATTAACATTGGAAGTACATCAATTCGATTGTATAATCAATTACAGAGATAAACTGTTGCTCAAAAGTATTCCTATATGCGATCATTTTTCGTGTCATTACAGGCAGTGACTAAATGAAACGAAAAAAAATATCTAGAAACAAGCTTCCTATAGCCAATATCCTTGCTACCTCGATATATGCGGTAATGCTTATATTTTTCACATTGCGGTAATACTTTTGAGTTGTGTTGTATAATTTGGTTAAATGTCAATACGAGACCGAAATAGTGGTGGTATTTAGTTGAAAATGTCGAAACGGTACCTATACTTAAATAAACTGGAAAGTATTAACCGACTTACATAAGCTGACTAGGTATCTTAAAATATTTGAACAGGATGCTGCGTATGTCATATCCGTGTTTCAGCCATTTTTTAACTTGTATCTTGAGTATTATATGATTTTTCTCACTTAAATTGTCCATGTATTTCGATTCAAACGTTTGGTATCAGATGCTAGAAAATATTCAGTGACGTCTGTCGATCAACATCAATTTTTCGAATTGATTTTTTTAACTAGAGTAAAAAAATCTGAAGGCTGACAGTACAGGGGAATTACATCCATGTAAAAAGTTAACCATTACGGCTTTTTTGAAGTGTATGCTCTTCACTATAGATAATACCATGCATGTTTTGTCTTTAGCCTAGACTCGTCAGTAATATCAGTTGTCAGCTTCTAGCGTGAATTATTCTGAGATAAAAGTACATCATGAAAAGTGTTTACGAAGATCAAGGGTGTTCTAAATCCGTTTTTTGTTGACAGATGTCATGAAGGGTCTCGTCACCAATTCAGGAGCTTGACTTCGTAAAATGCCAATGGGCAGCGCCACTGCGCACGATGCTTGGAGATGAGTGTCGACAGCTTATATGTGTATTGGTATCTAGCTGATGCCAAACCTTTGAACCTTAAATTACTAGGATACAAGAAACTATCACCATAGCCTCCAAACGGCAAGATAGGCATCATCCTGTATATATTTCTAAACGTAAAACATAAAAATATTGAACACTTTCCACAGCCCAAATATACAGACCTGTACTGGATGATACATTATATTCTTCGAATCATAAGCTGCCATACTGATAGATAATAGTAAAATCGCGATGATTTTTATAAAAAAATATCAATGCAATACTACTCTTTAGAATGTTAATAATAATTTGGTATACTACTTAAAAAGTTATCAAATATAATGTAACACCTTTAAGTATGGAATATTTACTCAGAACAGGTTTGTCTTTATGCGTCTTAACCATATAATAAATTGGAAATAACTTAGATGTAATCACATAATGGCCTAAACTTACTCTAGAACCTCCATTGTAGTTGCTCTATTCTAAAGGCCATCTAGTAAAATAAATGCTATGACAGGTGAGGGTGTTGACGTTCCTAAGGATCAGCTCTCGAACTGTATCTAAAAGTGTCAATGACAAATATTTACAAACGGCTCACAATGATTCAAATATTAAATCGGAATTATAACTGCAACTGAATCAGATTTTCAAGCGGTATAAATACCCTAAAGTTTGCCAATCCTTGTAATCTGTATTTTAGTGTATAATTTAGTACCAGCTTCCAGTAAATTATAGCTGCTATACAATATAGAGCAAACAATCGAGATTCCTTGTTATCGGTTTATTTTCAAAATGACGTACAGAACAGGGCCAAAACCTTAACTGCATGAGATGCAAAAAACTATATTTTATTTGCTGTCAGTTTATTGTGTCGCAATCAAATGATTCATTTTTATTTATAAACAATTCATGTGAAGATAATTATTGTTGCTTTGATTCGTTCTTGCTTTAAATACCTCTTCGTCAATATTTTGTCCTGTTCTGTATAGAAATGCATGCACTCAGAGTAGAAGAGAAAGAATAAAATAAATATCGTAGAATACTAAAGCAGGCTTAGTGGCTAAGTGTTAGTAAACAAAGAATAAACTCGTGACACTTGACAAATGAACATGGTAATGTTTGCAGTTTGAAGTCCATTATCTTATAGTACCGAACACATCGATGGACGCCACTGGAACGTGGAGGCGAGCTGGTGGTATCTAGAAGGCTGTGACACACGATGACACTTCTGAAACAACAGAAAGTCTGTTAGATTGCTTGATATTTGCATTGCAAACATAGGGTGCATAAACTCATCTCCAAGTGTGGTCCTCTATGGGGCACTCATCGGCAACTTACAAACTCAAAGATCCTAACACTTGGACTGCCTTGACTTCGTAACTTGCCAATGGACGACACTTGGAGTTGATGGTGCTATTACACCCTTGACTGGGTTACGTATACTGGCGAGTCTAGGCTAAAGACGAAACGTGCATGTCTATGGCAGGTCTGATGCATAGTGGAGAGCATACAATAAACATAGGATGTTCTTTCGTTAAGAACAGAATCTATCCATATCGGATACGTTTCAGTGTAAAAAACGAAAATTTATCCAGCAGTAGCTTGTTAAACTTTTCCATTTTTATTCCATAACATCGCTTGAAATTTAGTCTGCTGAGTTTTGTAACAAACCATAAATAAAAACAGATTCAATCGTTGCTACTACTAAGTTTAAAGTGTTAAGGACTTCAATTAATCATGATATGAGAAATGGCAAACCAAGAAAGACCAAGATGACGCGCAGAAAGCAGATGTTTGGATTTTTTATTGTGACACTACATTTGATGGCAATGAATTTTCGGTACTACGCAAACACAAACTAGTATTTGTGTCATATTATATCGAAACACCGTACGTTGTGAAAAAGACGAATTGGTACTGAATCAATAAATTTAGAAGGCGGATTTAGAAATTCAATTTAAAAGTACCAACGGTAATCTTCCATGGCTTTAGGGGATACCGTCAAATAAACACGTTACTTGCAACATAAAAATTGGATTTATTATTTACACTTGATTGCTGGTTTTGAAATGTTGTGTTGATAATTTGTATACTGATTCTCGAAGGAACTGGACACTATGAAAAGGGACAGTACCAGTTATATACCATGTCTTTCTCTGTAAGCTAGGCTAAATATAAGCTATTCAATAGCTTAATCCATGTCTATTGAACCAAGATAAGTTAAAGACATCATCCTGGCTTCAACCCTCTAGACCTTTACTCTATGCCTCGTTTCCCAAACGTGTTAACCAAGTGCTAATTTTAGTATATCATTTTTGTGGTATTTGATTCGACACCTGATAGATCTAGAAGACTCACACATATGGTATGCAGAGTGGCGGTAGAAGTTGCATGTTGTCTTTTGATTCATGGATGAAGACTCAAGTCTTATCATATAATTATGTTTATTTATATTCGAGAAGAAGACATTTTGAGATAGTTTTATAGTTGTTTCGTTCTGGACGAGCAGTATATATATTTTCCTTTTTAGAGATGCAGTGGCACATCAGATGTTAATGCAGGTGTGGTATCTGAGTCAACAATTAATGATCTTGACCAATTTAGTAATCAGCTCACTGAAGACAACAAGAAAATGGCCGTGGAATTTTTTTGGGAGACTGTATAACCAGTTTATTAGTGAAAATATACACATTTATTGTTACGGTTGACGTTGAAAACTTTCACATTGAGATAGTGGTGAGCCTAATCTTGTCATCTGATGTAAACCGGCGTCAAGCAGGACACCGATATCACTGATGTACAAGATGAAATATGAGTTTATGCCGCTTTTAAATGCTAAATAGCACTGTCATCATTATTTCAATTCCTTATTCTGTTGGAATGCTGTAGTCTGTAGCAATTGTTGCGTTACTTTCATCTTGCGTACAAATTTTAATCACTTGAAATGCGAATTTTACTAGACTATAACGCGAGCCTGTATTGGGAGATTCACGCACTCATTCTAACATTTGTGTTTCATCTGCTGTCATTCTGCCAGTACTGATGATATTATCACTAAGACATATGTGTACTTAAGAGGGGACTCGATTTTTTTGCCAATCTTTTTGACTCATTTCGGATATGTTTTAACCTGTTGGTAACCAGAATAACCAAAATATCAAGGAAAGGGCTTCGCAAGGGCATAGAGCCGTCCATTTTCTATGAATTGCATAAAACATATTTTCAATATGTTTAAAATCAAATGTTTCAAACGAGATTTGGGCCAACGTACATGAACATATTTTTACCGCTGATACGAGCGCCCTTGCGACAATATCTAGAATTTTGTATCAAAAATTGAAAAAAGGCTCCAAAGTTGCACCATTCTCACAGACTTCACGTCAATCAATATTATTGGATCCATGCCATTAAAGTGAAATAGTCTAATGTGAACATCTATTCAACAATATTGATCAATCATTTTTCTATTTAATCAAATTGAAAGGCCTTTCTATATTTCAATTGATTCAATTGAACAGTGAACAGTGGTTGACTGTGAGAACAGGTTTTTAATCGCATTGAAAGGCCGTGCCAACGGTCCCGAGAAGAGCTCTGTTTTGATTGTGACTATTTTGAGGTTATATTATTTTCTATCAGGGGTGGTGGTTGACGTTTACATTAATTTGAATAGATAAAACACGTCTGCTTTCAAGTGGAGGTATGAACATATCCTCAAGATTTTAGAGCTTTATCAAAAAGAAGAGGGTATTTAAAAAAGACAGATGCTAGACCGAATATTCAATATTATTGAAACATATGAACACATTTCCCATTCAATTCTATGTTCATTGGTACAGATCCAATCTTATTGATCAATAGAATTGACTAGTGAGAGCCCGGCCTAAGGGTTAAGGTAAACGACGTGAGGAAGTGACGCGAACGGAAATCTGAATTGATCACGATGAAGGACAAGAGATTGCCACGTTAATTGAAATGTCATGTCGTCCGTAATGACTAACCACCACCCGAATAGTAAACCCATTCGAATTCCTTGAACCCGTACGCTACACTCCGGCCGGCATCGGCATTCCGCCGTTACACACCCGGATCAACTTTCGAATGTAGGTATCCGAGATGAAGAAAAAGGCGGGAAAAAATGTCCTGACCGGCACGCGCAGTTTGTTGACATTTACCGGCGATTTTCACGCACGTTACATACATAAACATTGCCGCGAGCCGAGTTCAACGACCTCCGTCCGGTTTTTTTTGTGTGAGCCGCGTTTGTATGTAGCGTAAATGCCGCGCGCTCACTTGCGTCACGTAGTGTTGCGCATACTGGACAATTTTTAAAAATTCAAAAACGGAGTCACCAAAATCTGGTATCGAGAAGGTTGACTCTGTACTGGCGACACTTTGGCGATAGAGAATTGGACCGTATATCAGAGCGATTGGTATTTTAAATCATAACCAATTGTAATTGGGAATCCGGCAAATAAGGGTGCTCTTATCACTTTATTATTTCCTAGCTTTCGGATGCTATGCATCCATCACCAGGGATACAATATCAAAATTTAGTAACAAAGAATTGATATTGCAGCCTTGAATATGGATGCATAGAACACGAAAGCTAGGAAATATATAGTGCGCGCTATATCGATGAGTTACATCCACTGGATCGATATCTACAAAAGTACGTAATACTGCCTACAATAATAATTTTTGAAACCCCAAAATTCTGGAAAATTATCTGGGGATTTGGAAACGTTCAAAAACAAAATTCTAGCTATTTTATTTTATCCTTTTTTGACGATAACTCCGATACTACTGAATGGATTTTTGACAGCTATTGCATCATTTTCGCACTAGTAATGCCTTGTCATAGTTTCAAGAGTGCAAGACAGACAGAGCACACCGATAGACGTACAGACAGACAAAGTGATGTCATTGCGTGGGGAATACAGCGCCAAACTGCTGGACGTCATTCCTTGAAAGCGTCATTCTTTCGTCGATCTAAACACAGCCTAAACACAAAAGAAGTGTACGACAGCTAGATGTAAAATTCTCAAACGCTCATTATAATTCAATGTTAACAAGTAACCCAAAAAACTTTTCCTCATACCCACCGACACAGATATTATGCAAAATTCATTTATAATTGACATTGGGCGGTTATCTACATATGCTTAAATGTTACAATAGTCCCTTGGCCTTCAGGTATCAGGTTGGCGTTGATAATATTCGATTGATTGATCGAATGATACGCCTACGTATTTATATACGCATTAAATGTAATATGGAATGTTACTGGATATTACTTATATCTTGTATCAATGATCAGTCTCTTTCCGCAAAGTTCTTGACATCAACGAGTAGCATGATTTTTTTCCGTATATGCTTCAAAATACAAAGATACCATACTCGTGATTGTGGAATTATTTTAAAATTCGATGTATTGGACTTTTGGGTGTCTTCAATTTCCCGAAATTTTTTATTCACTACTAAAATTTATGCCTCATTTCTGTCGGTGTTCATATCTTCCGAACTTTTTGGATTAAAAAGGAATACGGGTGTATTTCAAACGTTTCTTCAATCTATTTTGTCCTCAAGATATTTCATGTGGTAAACTATTTTATTTCTTAAGATCTTTCACGTTTTTAGATACCTAGGTATTTTATTCCTTAAGCTACTTCATTTTTCTTAATACATTCTATGACTTAAGGTATTTCATGAGTAAGTTAACATAGAATACACAAATATATGGAAACCTATAGTATAGTGTATTGATAAAAATTGAGTTTAAAATGGTTCATTTACTACAATGAAGTCAGGATTTCGCAGATATCTAATGTTTTTATGACAACAGAATCAGTGTACTTCCCACTTGTGATAAAATACATGATCTCAACTTCATGGAAAGATTAGAGATTCAAAAATATCTGCGAAACCCTGATTTCATTGTAGTAAATGAAGAGACTGATCTTTTAAACTCAATTTTTATCGATACTACGACTATAACTGTACATCTATTTGTATTCTATGTTAACTTACCCTTGAAATATCTTAAGTCATAGAATGTATCAAGAAGAATGAAATAGCTTGAGGAATAAAATATTTAAAAAAGTGAAATATCTCAAGAAATAAAAAAGTTTATCACATGAAATATCTTAAGGACATTTTGCCGGCAATGGTTAAGATTTTGTAGGGGTTTCCCTTAACACTGCAGTCGTCAAAAGAGATATTTCCTAAGGCAGACATATGAAAATAAATAATTTAATAGAAAAATACCTAGACAGGATAAATAGTATGCTAGATTTGAGAGCTCCAGTTTTGTATCCATTATAGCCTTTGTTAAAAGTCAAATGTGACAGTTCGATGATGATTCAAACATAAATCGAAACGCGTCACGGAAAGCAAAAGAGTTTTATTTGTGAAACTGTTTGTTAAATACACAATCCTTTTATCTGAATAATGATAGTATGAAACAATTATTTCACTTTTTAGTGTATTTTTTAGTCGTTTTTTTGTTATATTTTTTTATATTACTTATCCTCAAAAGGCAGACATTTTTAGACACAGAAAAGAACTTAATATGCTTTTGAGAATTCGGAACTCTACTTGAATTTATTTATGTGTTTTCATGAGTCAGACAGGTAAATAAAATGATATACCACGACAGAAGTGGAGTAAGTAGTAGAATGCAAACCAAGAGAATGGCAAGAGAGGTGTAGACCTACATACGAGATCTTAACAACCAATTAGAACGCGCATTTTTCATCGTTATACAATGGAGATTTGAGATACGCCATCAGCGGAACAAAACAATGCGCAAAAAATCAAAATAGGTCGTCTCGTTATACGCAAACCTATAATTTGCATTGAAGAATATCCTGTTCTTCTATCCGAGACTAGAAATGGCGGTAGTACGCCCACAACACTAACAAGCAATAATTGTACGCACCTAGAAGAAAGTGTCACTGGTACGATTTTTGAAGGAGTCAGATTCAAGATAAAGACTTGACATAGAAACCTATTAACGTTGTGCGAATAAATCAACATTTGGTACCAAGGTCAGTTACGATGTCGTAGGTGTTGGATGTACACATAGTCGTACCGTGTAAAGAGGTTGTAGTGGGTACCAGGGCACTGCGGAATTATTGGCAACGGAAAGGCAGAATAGCTTGTAAGAAAGGTCCTTATCCATTGGTCCAGAACCATAGCTCAAAAAATCACCTGTACAGCAAATACTAGAATCAGCATCCTCACTAGGTCGAGCTTACAATGCCTTGAACAAGTCTGTTCCAAAAGTTGTTCTTATGGAGAACCTTGGCGTTGTGGAATGGGCTATCGAGGACTTTGTTCCCCGATGGTTACAGTCTATAGCGTTTTAAAGTTCACGTTCTTTTGGAACCGATAGAGTTCAGTGAAGTACCAGCAGGGAAACAAACTAGTACATGCTTCAGGACTAGTGGAATGAGTGTTATAAGCAATAGGAGTAAAAGCACAATAAGTAGTAGTTCTCACAGCGCTTTTGGAGCACAATATGTTATTTGTCAAATAAGTTGATTCAGTATTTTACATGCAGTTGTATAAATTTTCAGAAGAATGTGATCGGTTCTTAGAGTTGCTGATATACTTGAACGAAAGTTTGGAAAACGTAACTTTTTGGAGATTTTGAGATTATAATATAGTCTATCCAACAAGACCTCAGCTTCAACTATTATAAAATGTTAGAACGTCAATCTACTTGATGCGATTTTTTCACGATCGCGCAAACCATTACAAAAGTTGTTTTTGAAGGTAAATATAGGAGCTATGTGGTCCTTTCTCCTGGCAGTACTGTTTGCAATTCGACGCCTTCACGCGCTCGGCTCGCGTCTGTGGAGGAAATCAAAAAAGGGCATTGACTCCGACAACCCGCCTCCAACAAGCCAGTCCTACCTCACAGTACCACCGGCACTACCACATGGCCTTAAAACGGCCGCGTACGCGTACGCGCAGTACCACTAGTGCTCTCATATACCCACTTTTTATTCAAATAAGAAAAATAACTGTACTATAAACGCGCTGTCTGAAAGACCTTCCCCAACTTGAACGTAAGGAACGCCATCCATTACCGCGCCGGCGCTGACGACATGAAGAGGAGTCACTGAGAGGTAGCACGCGACGATGCCAACCTGGCCGTGGGACTCAGGGAAACGAACAGTGTTTTTTCTGAAATCGACGCGGTGTCACGAGTCGATTTTCGTTGAACGATTTTTATTGATCGATCAAAAGCTAAATGCCGAATCGATTTTAATTTAATTATTTCTATTGATCGAATAAAATATGAAGGCGCGTTCTCAGGAATAGAACGATTTCTATTGATTGACCAAAATATAAAGGCGCGTTCTCACTGGACGAATATAGTTGAACAAATTTTTTTGATCCACTGAAATCTAAAGGCGCATTGTAACTAGTCTATTATAGTTAAACGATTTCTGTTGATTCACTGAAATCTAAAAGCGCATCTTACCAGTATATTTTAGTTGAACGATTTCTATTGACCGACTGAAATCTGAAGGCGCGTTCTCAGTAATGGATTTTAGTTGAACGATTTCTATCGATTGACCAAAATATAAAGGCGCATTCTCACTGGACGATTATATTTGAACAAATTTTGTTGATCCACTGAAATCTAAAGTCGTATCTTATGAGTATTTTTTATTTGAACGATTTCTATTGATCGACTAAAATCTAAAGGCGCGTTCTCACTAGTCGATTACAATTGATCGATTTTTATTGATCCACTATAATCTTCAGACGTATTCTCACTAGTCGATCGTAGTTTAAAGATTTCTGTAGATCCACTGAAATCTAAAGACTTATTCTAACTAATATATTTCAGTTGAACGATTTCTATTGATTGACTAACAGCTATAGGAAAGTTTTGACGAGTCTATTTTAATAGAGCGATATTTATTGATCAAACAAAATCTGAAGACGCGTTCTCATTAGTCGATTATAGTTGCATGATTTTTGTTGATCTACTGAAATCTAAAGGCGTATTCTCACTAGTCGATTATAGTGATTTCTGTTGATACACTGAAATCTGAAGGCGCATTCTTAGTGATATATTTTAGTTGAACGTTTCTATTGATTGACTAAGGCAAGTTCTCACGAGTCGATTTTAATTGCGCAATTTTTATTGATCGACTAAAATCTAAAGGCTTGATTGGTTACAAAAGGTGTCATGGTGTGTTGGAACGAACGCATACAATAAATGGTTACATTATATCACAATGCTTGAAGTTTCACCAACGACGAATTGCAAACTGCAGGCGGCATACCTTCATAAATCCGGCTTTAGTGTTTACATCGCTCGAAAATCCGGATTTTCCGGCGTAGCTTTCCAACTTAGCAACCGCGCAACAGAAACCACCACCGCATCGCAGTCGCATGTGGTTCGATTGACGGTTGGAACCTAGTCCGTCTTAGTTCCTCGACGACGTACTTCTTTTATTTTGGCCGTCCGATGCCGTTTTTTTACCGGAGAAAGCGAGTATGAATAATAATACATCGCCATTCGGTGTGCAACATGTACCAGCATTTTCGATTCGGGGTCGATGACCTCGCGCTCCATTTTGGATCGCTTTGACGCACGCCGACGCGACCTAAAACTTAATTTTTTCGGTCTAAAATGGAAAGCTAATGTTCACGCAAAATTTATCTGCGATTTTTCTGCTGTATATAGTGATTATAAAGGCTCGTATACACTTGCTACTTTTACAACCGTAAATAGAAAAATTGGCGTCAAAGTAAAAAATATAAAAATTACTTAGCCCTTCTATAATTTTTAAGTTTTCTTAGTCAAGGCCCCCCTCAGGTCTTGGGCTCCTAGTCTATAGCCCACCTCAAAAAGATTAATCTTATTGGCCCAATCAAGATTTCGAAAACGCCTCTGTGATAAATGCATTCACACTCATCTCCAAGCGTTGTGCACTATGGCGCTGCCCATTGGCAACATACGAAGTACAAGGTGTGAATGCATATACCTGCTATAGACATGCATGTTTGTCTTTAGCCTAGACTCGTCAATATAGCCTGGCAGTTGGGTGGTATAACGTAATCCAGTAAAGGATGCAACATTAACACCCATCTCCAAGCTCGCGTACTGTGGCGTCCAATAGCAAATGACGAAATCAAAGATCCTAACAGTTGGACTGCCTTGAAGCAGCAACAGATGTCCCTTACGACACCTGTCAACAAGGGTCAACTGATTTACAGCGACATCCCTAGTTCTTCGTAAATACTATTTACGATGTACCATTATGTCAGTTCATTCATGTCAGAAGTTGACAACTGATATTCAATGCATGCTCTCCACTATGCATCAGACCTGCTATAAACATGCATGTTCCGTCTTCAGCCCAGACTCGTCATCATAGCCTGGTATTAGGATCTTTAACCTAGTAAATTGAGTGTTGATAATGCTATCACACCCTTGACTGGGTTACGTATATACCACCCAAGGCCAGGCTATACTGATGAGTCTAGACTAAGACATTCATAAATATTTGGATAATTTTAAGAAGATACTTAGCTATAAAAACTACGATCCTGACTGTATTAGTAAGTAAAAATATTTTCCAGTACAGAGGAGTATATTTTGAACAAAAGCATTTGTTATAGTACAATGAATCAATTTGAATCGAAGAAATGTCCTTCCAAAGTTCAAAACATTGGACAGTTCAATTTCTGGATGTTCTGGTTATAAGAAGCAATTTAAAATGTGAAGTATATAATAGGAAAGACACTAATAAAATGAGTCACATAACCAGACAGTCTAAGAACTATCACAAACACAAAATAAATAGTTTTAATTTTATGTTACATTTACTGGTTAATTTTCCTTTGAGGTTTCAAGTTTAAGGAGTAATACCATAAAATATATTCATACATTTTGATACCGAACATATGAAGAGTTTGGAATTCAGAACTGTATATCAATCTGGTCCAAAACTTGAATGAATAGTAGGAAACCCGGAAGACAATGTTGACAATCTTCATAGGTGTGGAGTATACGAAACTTATTATAGTGACTGTAACAAAATTTACATCGGACAAACTAGGACTATCATCACTAGATTTTTGCGAAGACTTAGCACATTTAAGATACTGTGGAATTGAAAAGTCTAGTGTGATAGAACATATGTTTAACAGCTTGATGTTTGTCCTAGCCGACGTGTCCTTCTAACAAGTAACAAACCTTGATCCACCAGATTGAAGATAAATCTTAGGTTGATAGCGAACCACAGGTACAGCAAACAGTATTCAATTTGAGTGAAAAGAAAATTCGTAATTAACACGCTCAATCCTTCCAACATTCTAAAAGACGTTTCAGCTGTGCAGCACGTTGAGAAAAACGAGCGCGGTCATCGACCTCACTCGGAGCGAAATGTCAATATTCTTCGGCAAATTGTGTTGTGGTACTTTTTGCGTTTTTGGGGGCGATTTCAGCTGTGCCGGTACGTATGTGTGTGCGCGTACTTTCTTTTTATGTAATTGCGCCTTTCGCGCCACATCGAATTTCGGTATTTTTGAGCCAGGCATTTTAGGAAATATTTAATTAAAATTGCTGGAAGTTTGTAACGCGTTTCGCCATACCTAGCAGCATCCTTGAATCCACGGTGACAAGTGCGAGTATTATACAGGGTGTCTCAAACTTCCGAGGACAAAGAGCAACTGTAGGTCGACGAGGTCAGAATAAGTCGGTTGCTATATACTAGACTAAAAAAATACACAATAAATGCAACAAAAAGTGAAAAATAATTGTGTCATACAAATACTATTATATTTGAAATCAGGCTGCCAGGCATTTAAGAAATTGGAAATTTTACAGAACTAAGAGGGTATAATTAAAGAGAAAAAATAGCAAACAAAACCGACTCCATTGAAATGTACCGTCACTTCGTCACTTTTGGTTGGCATCGACTCCAAAAATCATGAAAATTGTATAAACGCATTTTTGTTTACCTTTCAGTATATTTTTTATGTAGATCGCCGTTTTTCCTTTAATTTTTTTTTACATATATTTCATCTCATCAGATCTGCAAACAAACTGATTTTTTAATTCCCGATTAAGATGAGCTAAATTTACTGAGCTTATTACTTTCACTAATTTTCCTGTACTAACAGTCGAGAAAGCGTCGATGGGGCAGAACTGGGCCTCGTGTACCAAGCAAAGCAGTAATTTTGGAAAATTGAGTATCACGTTCTGTGAAAATTATTACCGTCAATAAACGATAATGGTTTCCTGTGACTATATTCATCTTTAATTGGATTTTTTATGCACTTCAAAATCAGAAAGTTCGTAAGCAGCTCGGTTTACCTGTAAGCTGTATTGATGTTGCGTCTAGACTATGAAATTTTACTATTCGGTGCTTAATGTAAAAATAAGATACAAAACTAATATTCAAACAATCAAAAATAAATAAAAACAACAAACCCCTCTAATAGCAAACCACATTAAAAAGTAAAATTTAATATTCAATAATTAGGATTTCAATCCTTAAATAAATTCAGTTCGATTAACTTTATAATCAAAAAAATTGAATAAACTTATTAAACTATTATATTGTCATCGGTTCTTGAACTGCAAATTTGGAATTATTCTGACGTTATGAAGTCGAGAATTCTGTTACAAACATACATATATACAAAGATACACGTGAAGCATGTAAAAAAGATCGGGATCATGATACTTCCATTTTTGATGCGTGGAAGTAAGATGTGCAAGATATTATAATTCGACGTGTGGGAAGTGAAAATGCCATTCAATGATGCGTAATTATTCTGAGTATGAAATACGTCAAGCATTCTCAGAATCTGTCCTATCCATGAGGTGGTCACCGTTCTAAGAACGTGTTTACTGTTTTTTGGTGTTTCATGTTTCATATCACTAGCACAAAGTATGCTGCTCTCATGTATTCGTAGTAATATTATTTCATGTGTTATCCAGTTTGTATATCGGATACAGTGACATACCAAAAGATCAGGTTTTGTTTTGCACTTGCTGGAATCCTTAGAGGCGTGTTTATTTAGGCATAACAATAACTGAACAAATATTTTGTTGTTTCCTGTTGATGCCGCTCGCTTTTTCGCACCAGAGGAAAGTGGAAGTTGCAGGTAATTATATCTCACTGCTATCAGGACTCCAACGCTCTTCATGCTGTACATCAACGAACTGTTGGATATGACATCCAATCCCATTTACAGCTTCGCAGGCGATGGCAACCTTGTTTCCTGCATAGAACCCGGCAAACCACTGCCATCCAGAGAGATCTTACGTTGACAAATACAATAACAATATTCCTCAGATTAATGAGGACATCAAACAATCAAAATGCTTTTTTGCTTATTCCAGTATACTGGTTCAGTTGCCATAACCATTTACATAGAAAATGTGTTCGAGCAAATCATTCGAGCATACTTGAAAGGTTCTTGGCCCGGTCTAAAAACCACAAATCAATTAAAGAGACAGATCCATACTTCATGTGGATTTTACTGAGACAAAAAAGTACTGAAACCCTTTTCTTGTCGTAATGAAAGACCGTTGCATACGAAATCGCGTTCGTGTTTTGCAATAAAAATTATGGTTTTACTTCCAACCTTTGAGGTCAGACAACCAACAACAGCTTTTTTCTCGCGATTATATGCTCACCGTTGAAAAGAGAGAGGCTTGACCTGTACAGCATATAGGGTGGCACAATTTGGTTATTATACAATTTAAAAAAATTCTTAGATAAGGAATTCCGGTATAATTGTACAGATATACTCAGGACAAGAACATCTGTTTTCACTGTACGACAATGTACTTCATGAGAAAGTTATGGTTTATTTGAAGAAAAATATAATTTCGTGTACAACTAAGATTTCAATGTTTTTCCAACAAATATTCCATATTTTTTTAGATAAATTACCATATTTTCTAACGTAGCCCCGTTAACTTCGATCAAGAATAATCATCTTGGAAATTGCAGAACATCCATTAATTATATGACAGTCTAGGTTCAAAAATATAGACTGCTTTCCAAGTCGCTTCAAGTAATTCAATTATTTCTCATCGCCATCTTCGTCAACGGCATTTCAGCGGTACGCGTCTCCTACTCATGTCTGTTTCCCTGCCTATTAAGTTCTATTGGTGTTTATAAGTTGTGAATAAGCTCCGACAGCAATTGTGGACATATTTCTTCTGGCTAGGTACAGGTACATATTTTTTAGATTCTGTTTGTTTATCTGTACAACACCTTTCAAACTTGTTTAGGAAAAATATGATATGCCACAGAGACAGGTAAGAAAGAAGTCACATTAGAAAAAATTTATTTAGAATAACCCCAAATTATCAAAAATGTAGTATTCTTACCCCAATATTATTACAGCTTCGCGCATACTTGAATGAAAGCTCATATTTATCGTATGAAAATCTAGTCTAGATTCTATACTGTGTACACCAGTAGAAATTAGCACGAAGTGTCTGCGAAACGCAGCAGCATGTTATAGGCGGTTAGTAAACATGGTGTTCACTCTAAAAAATGGTGAATGTGCACGAAAATCCGCCTAAGCTATCTAAAAACTGGTGAAAGGACCCAAAAATCAATCGGCATTAAATTCCTTTTCCCTTAAATGGAATTGAACCAACATTTCTTTCAAGATCATCTATTTAACGATCTTTCCTATCCTGCCAGATAACTCAAAAAATAATAATTATTAAAATGCTTTTTAAAAAAATTACAAACTTTTAAACAAGGTGACGCTAAATGTCACGTTTCTTACCAAATGTTTCTTGTATAGCCCAGGGAGGTACAATTAAGGGTAGTTAATTTTTTTCTCAAAATTTTAAGAGGAAAAAACGTATCGTTAGTCGATTAATGATAAAAATCTAAGAGTTAGTGGCGTACAATTACCAAAAATATTTGTAAAGGTGCTGCTCGGACGCCACTGATAACTTGATAAATGTGATCAAGTTATGGCCTAAATTGCCCTCAACAGTACAACAAACACTGCCCACTTACAAGAAAATTGGGTAAAGGATCTTCAAGATAATTGAGAAAAAATCAAAGAGAGAAATAACGTAATGTGAACTTACCTCTCGTCCTTGATCCCCTAATCAGGGGCCGTTCTTTAAGGGTAACTCTAAACGTACTAGGGCTAAGCGTAACTCCGGCGATTCCCCTGCGTGTAGGCAGCGTTTCACCTTCAGGAACTGACAGGTCAAAACAGTGCAGTAACGACGAGAAGAATAGAAACAATTCCATTCTGAAACAACAATGAAATCTTTCAAAAAAGGGTTTAGACATAGTTAATCAACTCATATATCATCCCTTAAACTCTGCCAAAGACAAAGACGAAGCAGCTGCTGCATACGATTGGTTGAAGCGATGAAACACAATACGAGCCTGTCTGTTATGCAACCCTTAATGTATTAACCGCCACTGCTGATGGCACTTGTACCGCATATATCTTACCTTGCTAAAACCTCTCCCAAGCACATCCTCCTTCCAACTCCGAAAGGCAGGAAGTAATCGGGCTTGCACACTTTGCCTTCAGCGTTGATGAACCTGGAGGGGTTGAAGGTTTCTGGGTCCTTCCAGAGGGTGGGGTCCATGTGGACGGCATGCAACAGAGGGATGACCTGTGCATGCTGGGGCAAGTGGAAGCCGTTCAGTTTCACGTCCCTGTAAACAAAAAAGTTATGTCAATGGTGGTTGGTAATGCGGCACCTGGAAACAAAAACTCCAGTTAGTTCTGAATATTCTGGATATCGTTCGTATATTTTAACTGGTCTATAATAGAAATATGATTCAGATAAAAGGATTGCGTATTTAACAAACAGTATCACAAATAAAACTCTTTTTCTTTCAGTGACGCGTTTCGATTTATATTTAAATAATCGTCGGACTGTCAGAAACTGATTCTTTTGGAGAACCTCGTCAATGTGGAATGAGCTACCGGGAACTTTGTTTCCCGATGGTTACAATCTACAGCGTTTTAAGGTCAACGTATATAGACATTTATTCTCGCGCAGTGCTTATGAAGCGCGATACACTATATGGATTTGTGTGAGATTATCTATAAAAGAAACTGGGTATACACAATAAATTGTCAGGTAACGCACACCAGTGTCCACAACCTTCGTAGCGACCAGAGTCGCTTTGAGGCTTCTAGCGCAGGCCGCATACCCCACATTTTGCTTAATTTATGAACTTGAATGCCCATCACCCATCACCGTGTAACCTCCGAAAAAAAGTGAAAGTCGAAATATTATTTATATGTTTCGGTCGTTGAACTCTTCGACTGGCATGGCGAGTCCCATACGGACGATTTCTCAAATCTTTCGTAATGGCGTTCGCCAAAGCCATATTTGAATAAAGACAATATCGATATTTTACGTAATATACATTTCGGTGTCTCTTAGGTGCTTTTTGTCCTTCTCGAGTCCGAAAAGTCTGCGAATTCGGCGAGTGGGAGGACCTTTCATGGCCGCTCACCACTGTTGCCAGAGTAACAGAGTAAGAAGTCGCCATCCACCAGTACGAAAAGTCGCCACAGCTTTTTTGAAATATTGGGGTCAAGAAATCAAATCAGAAGTGCTGTTTTTGAGGACCAAAGCTAAATACCATCTGATCACATTTTGATACAAATCTTTATTGTCGTCTTTCAACTGGACTCATTTGATCCGATACAAAAATGACAACGGTTATTCCAATTTCCAGGCACTTTTTGGTGGAGTATATCAATAATAAACTTCTGAGAATACTAGATTTTTTTACTTACAATTAAAAAGTTTCCAAAGATAAACACGCGATAAAAAATTATTGTCACTTTGATACAGACAAAAAGTATTAATTCTAGCGACTTATCTCCCTTAATGGCAACAACGTTGCCGTGGAATTTTATCTCAACTCAAGAAGATAGTGAAGCTTCAAAGTTACCCCCGCAGAAGTATCGGAAACGAAATCTAATAACATTCAAATTATGAAAGTAAATCTCCATTTTGTCCGATAACCAACGATATCTAAATATGTGTCTTTAATCAAAAGATCCGCACGTGTTCTCTGAACAATTATGTTGCAATTAACATATGTTTAGTTTACGTAATCCCAATATTTATTGAAGCAGGTATTCTCGTATTTTGTAAATAACAATGTAAAGGTATCAAAATATTACTATTAAGTAATTTGGCCAATAGTAAGAGTTCTTGATGATGTTTATTTTTGTGATAGCACAAACTGGGTCAAGTTGATATATAATGTCATTGGAATATATATCGAATTTTTGATGGAATAAGTCAAAAGTGCTTACTATGCACTGCATTGAAATGAGAAGGTTTGAACTACTACTGTTACGTGTTTTAGTTTTGAGTTGATCGATTTGCGCAAATGGTTTTTTTGATGTGAAATGAAAACCCGGCTTTTTAACAAACTATAAAAAAGGTATTATTTATTTGAAGTACTGTTTTAGGACCTTCAATTTAAGAATTTCAGAGACTATGGTGTTATTATGCCATTAAATCAAGCATTGCTCAAATTCAATATAATGCAATACTACGTTTTTTCACTTGTCTGGCAGTCAATGTTAAACCGATAAAAAAAATAGGGCTGCATTATTAGTATCCAAATGGTATCCATTAAGTAACGATAGACGTGAGACTCATCAGAAAAAGAATGTGAAGGTTAAGTACTGACCTATTTCGTATTATATAAACGTATGCGTATGTCAGGGTTATTCAAAATTTGGCACACTTTATACACGAAGTGGAACCCATCTTTGCATAATCAATCTTTCAGAATCAATTCAGATTTTATATGTCTGTGCAAGATCAGCAATACTTTAGTGTAAAGTTTTGCTATTACAAATTTTTATACAGGGTGTCCCAGAAGTCGACGTCAAACCGAGATCAGACGATCGGCTATGTCTTAGTTGTTATCAGAAAAATATTAAAAAAATCTAAGTCATGCGTTTCTGAAACTATAGGCATTTAAAAAAAATCGAAAAATCTCGACCTTGTGATGGGCTTTTAACTGCTGCGCATACAAATCGTTAGTTTTTGTCAATTTTATTATTATTGTGTAATCCTGAATATTGCGTCTAGATTTTTAGATTTTTTTTAAATGCCTATAATTTCAGAAACGCATGACTTAGATTTTTTTAAATATTTTTCTGATAACGACTAAGACATGGTCGATCGCCTGATCTCGGCTTGACGTCGACTTCTGTATATGAAGAACAATTTCACACAACTCGCAACTTTTTTGAAATAATAAGTTTCCGTATTACTCATTTTCGCTCTGTCGATCTGACTGACGCTCTCTCTGTTGGTGTTTTTGTTTCTTCGTGACCTCAGTAACCACTGCACAGAGTTTAATAGAATTCGGAGACCAATATAATTGTAAATCTACCCACAAAAACAGGTCATGGCACGATCATGTTGCCAGTCTTGCTAGAAGCTTCTATTTCAACGTGAATAGACATTTGTCACCTCGTAGCGCTTCAGGAGCGCGATGGGGATTCTAGATTATAGAGCAACTTGCTTAGCTTTTACATGTCATTATATCGCTGCTCACACAAAAACCACAAACAGAATCTTGAATGAAGCAATTCGGTTAGGGAATTTCTGCACTCTAAGCATTCAAAATCTTAAACTAATTCAAAAAAAAAAGAAACTTTTCAGTCAGTAAAACTCAAATTTAATTTATAATCAGGTATTGGAATACATTACTTTACTATCTCCATAACTTTCGACGGTAAACGGTATATCGAAAGCGCCAAAGCCCGTTATGTTGAGGTAGAGCATCGTACATCTGGTTAAAAAAATTACCGACTCAGAACGGCTATATTAATAATTTTATTTCCATCGAAAAATATAACAGCAACTGTACTTTTCGATGGAGATTTTTGCGGGTATTTTTGCAAAAGAATGAGTTCTGAATATTCTTTTTTGTATTGTATTACAGTTTTAATAGGATATACACTATACGTTTCGCAATAATGACCGAGCAGATTTTGGAAATCTTGTTATTTTGGCTTGCGGTATAGTAATTGATTGAAATACTGTTGTTCAGAAATTATCATAATTGTGACTGTAATCGTCGATAAAAGATTAAGGTTTTATGTCAAAATGTGGACGGCGAGGAGGAAAGATCGTAAAAGATAAATTGTTCGTCCATAGGCGCGATTATAAATAACAATATGATAGACTTTGTTCAAAAATATACGTTACTTTGCAAGTATAGCTTCATTCGCTCCAAGTAATTCCTTAATTTCACATCACCGTCCACGTCAACTGCATTTCAGCGGTACGCGTCTCCTATTTCATGTTTGTTTGCATATTATTTTACATTGATTATTGGTTTACATCTCCCCCAGGATGAATGACCTGTTGTTAGAATCTCATAGAGGTGTACAGGTATTGATGTGATATATAAGCTGTAAATAGGCTCCAGTCCAGGAAGTTTGTTCCCCAATGGTGACATTCTACAGAATTTGAAGGTAAATGTGAATAGACAAGTATCCTAACGTGATAGACTTACTGCCTTTGCGAAATGTTATCTATAAAAAAAATAGATCAAATTCAAGCCCATAAGGAATAAATTAAATGTAAAAAACTTTTTTAAAAACAGGCTTTTATTTGAATGCGCAAAAAAGAATAAAATAAACTTTTACTACCAACTTATAACGTCATTATACAATTTATATGCTATAATGCGAGATTTAAGCACTCGTGTTTACTTAGTTTGAAAAATTGAATAAATCTCGAGACAAGCTTTTATATCATATAAATTGATAGAAAGTCATCTTGGGTGTTCCGCCATATTGGATTTTGAATACAAAATTTCAGCCCAATCGGTTGAAGATATCTGCTTCAAAATTGAGTTGCAAGGTTCCAGCGAACAAACATTGTTACATAGTTAGTTACATAGATACATACATACCTTAAATAACAGCTTGTAAACATTAGAGTTTGCTAATAAGATACGGAGCTAGAATGTCGCAAAGCGAAAAATATGAACAGTTAAATTTTGCAAAACGTCCGTTTGGAATTGGATAACCGTATATTTGAACATTACCATATTGATATTGACACACGCATATGTAGAAAAAGCTATGCCTATGCGTGCAGAAAACTTGTTATTAGCGGATCACAGACAGGTTGACCGCTTTTTTTCAGATTTAGTCGAAAAGGATCCGAATTTCTAATATATGCAAATATGACGATGTGCTGCCTATACCCGCCCCTCTTCCGCGTACATTCTAGTGCTATTTTCAATGATTACATCACCTCAGAACTCGGATACCACAAAGTAGCTAATCACATTTTAAAGAGAAAAAGATATCGATACCTGGAAGACCGTGTAAATAGATCAATGGTACTGATTATATTTGGATTGATTACCGCTTGTGTTGATGTCATTGTAACAAGTTCATTGGCGTAGACAGACTTATATGTTACTTCAGGAGAAAAGTAAAGTTGAACCGACAATCAACTAGCACACTACTCAAAAAAAGATATATAGAAATACTCACCAGAGAAAGTCTGCTGTAATTTTTTTATACCATATTTTCAGCTAATTTTGAGCACAGATGACGAATGATAAGATCAACAACCTCAGGTCATTGCCCATTGGGTGCAATCATATTAAGGGTTGCTACCCTAAAAAAATGTGATCAGCAATCAAATATTAGAGGCATTTGAAACGTGGCTCTACAGACGTGAGCTTGGACGGCTAGAGTCACAAACAAAGAAGTATCAAGACGTATTGGACACAGTAGAAAACTGATGACTATTGATAAAATAAGACTAACAGCATATCTGGGCCACATACTTCGTAATGACCTATAATTTCTCTTACATCTGAAAATGCATAAGAAGTTAAATGAAGCCTTGACTGAGGAACATCAAAGATTGCACCAATCTTAGTGTGTTACAAATACTTCACCTTCCAAAAGATCGGGAAGCGTTTAAATGAGCAATTGCCAACCTACGTTGATGAAGACAGCATGACAAGAACAATTGATTAAATAATTAATAACAATGTTGGATGATACACTACAGTTAATAAACGGACTACTGAACTGAATGAACTACGAACTCCCATTTGCCAACTGGGGGCGACAACTTTATTAATCCTACTTTTAACGTCAGCGAAGTGCATGAATGTTGTTAATAATTTGATCAAAAGCTTGCTGGTTGTTTATTTGTAAATAATAGAACAAATTAATTATCTAGATTCTACAAGATCTTACTCAACCTCTTTTAATGTCATTAAGGCTCTAATTTGTAAAACCTTGCATATAATTTGCAGGATTTTATCATAAACCAAGCTAAGGTTCTCTCTGTTGCTTCCGTCATTATCTTTCGATTGCAAGTGAAGTGGAAATATTCGCAGCACGCCTCTGGCAGTCAGTCAACAAAAGTATAATATGTAAAAAGTTGAACATGGTAACTTGAGGCAGTTCGTTTACCTTATCTTAAATGTGAAGGTTACGAGAAATTAATGAAATTCCTGAGAAAAGTGTTCTGAGAACCACAACAGGGCGCATGTAGTTGTTAGAAACAGTGTTATATTATAAAAAGTGCTTTGTTGAACAGACTGACAGTTTTTTTTGGTAATATAAGCCAATCATCATCTTACCTTAACAACGAGCCGTCAGATTATTGTATATATTTCGAAGAACTAGACCAACTCAATTCAACAGACTTGATCGATTAAAACGTTTTAGTACTCCTGATTCAAATTGTAGTATAGGAATTATTATAAACTAAAATATATTCCGATATCACTAGATATGACAAACAATATCAAACGCCCTGGAAAACTTTTGAAACTCTGGTCTAGATTTTCAAGGACATATTGTGAAAGGAGGAACAATATTGTCTCAAAGTGTCGTCCATCAATAATGTTATCAATTGTGTTACGAAAAAAATAATCACGGCCTCATTTGAGATGAAAATACGACCATGACCTACTTACGAGGTATACATTTCTGATATATATTTTTTGATGAGGTGTATCAAACTAAAAAATTGTGTCAAGTTGATGTTTTCGGAACAATACAAGCACTAATGGAGAATCAAAATATTCTTATTTAATATTATTATTTCACTCTATATAATTTTGGCACCACGAAAGCTCTTTGTAAAACATACAAATACGAAGTTAAACACTTTTTAAAATCTTCAGTGATTTCAAAAAATTGTGTTACGTACAATAAGAAGGAAGGAAGGAGAGGCAGAGTTGGAAGGAAGAAGGAGATGGGGGGGGGTAAGGTAGGAGAGGTATTTTTTGCCTGTGGAGTTTTTGAAGCCGAAACGGAACTAACAAAACGGAACCCCCCTCAGAAACATTTTTCACCCAAACAAAGCCGGGGGGGGGGGCATATGCCTCCCGTGCACTTTCCCTACTTATCAGCGCACTTGCAGACCAGTCTAGGGTAAATATGAAACATGAAAATTAATAAATATTAATCATTGTCTACAAAAACGGATTTATTAATTTGCCAAGCATAACACACCATCAACGCCAGCAGTTAAAATATTTTTCGATATCGCTTCAGGAACGCCAAGTCAACAATAAGTTATGATACACTTAAATACATATTTATGATCGGATCGCTATATAAGGGAACCTAATCAATATTAAGTTCGACGAATCGACTATTCCATTCTGTTTATCCAAAAATAGTTTACATCATTCACGATTTGTACTTCCATGAACCTACATTTATCAGTAGGATGATGGCATGTAAATTAAAAGATCAATTTTACGCTACTGGAAATGTCGTTACAAGGTCACGATGTTAATCGTTATTGTAGTAGAAAAGCTAGCTATGTGTGCTTAGAACATTTTAAACATGTGATGGAAGATTTTGGGTGTACAGCGTGTACTATTTATTATATATGCAGGTTTGCCGTAGTCACTTATGGAAATTCTACGTTGACCGTGAAAAAATCCTACGATTTTCTACCTTTTGCTACAACACTGTCACGTCTAATATTAGACGTCAGTCATTGATCAGTAAAAGACAATCTTAGGACATTTTTCATGTCAAGAGCTGACAATAGTAACAATGCAATTATGGAAGCAAAAAGATATAAAAACGTAGTTTATATAAGTTAATATTTATTGATTCAAAAAAATTAAATATGTTTATGCCGAGAACGGATACTACCATCATACCACCTTAAAACAGTAAATATCATCTCAATGGTTTATCGTGACGTCACACGTAAGAGCGGCCACTGTCATAAGAAAACCAGGACTTAAAGAGCTGTATTATATCACAAAAAATATTTATTCAGGGCATATATTTGAATTGTATGGTTCATGCGTAAACTTCAAATTTGTGTAGACAATCATAGAAATTCTGACCTGGTATCGGCTAGCCCTAGAGAGAGAACGCGCGATTCGTAGCAGTGCGACAGAAAATGGAAAGAAGCGCGCGAAAGCTATAGAGATTGGATGTTGCATGTAGTGTTCTAGGAAAATATGTGAAAGATCATTATCGTAAGCGTTATATTGACAAATCCAGACGATACTGAGTTTTCACCCTGCTGAATCAGTTTACTTTCTCCGAAAAACGAAAATATTGCACTCACAGCTACCAGCCTTTTCAATGTTGAATATCTGAATGTTCACAAGTCCTTCTCTAAGCAGGTACTTTCCAATTATCATGTATTCAGAAATTTTTTTGCCATTTACCGATATTTCATACATAGAAATATTTGGACATATCTTATTTATTGGTTCAACACTTTTTTATTGTTAAATAACCCAAATAACAAATGAATAAGAAATAAATAAATTAAATTTTGTGACAAACTTTTAAACGAATATTTTTCATCCCAATGGGCAGATTACATTAGGTTGAGAATAGAACAAACAAAAAATCAACAATTTCAGTCAAGAGTCGAGAGGTAGACATCAAATCAAAAATCTTCCGAATTAGTAACCGCAGATAGAAATTCTGCATCGAAATACGCATCTAAGAATCTAGTTAAGCTGTGGATTCGAACTATGCATCGGAAAATCTAGAGAAGCTGTGGATTCAAGCTACACGGGAGAATCTAGTTAAGGTGTGCATTCGAACTACGCATCTAAGAATATAGCCAAGATGTGGATTCGAACTATGCATCGGAAAATCTAGAAAAGCTGTGGATTCAAGCTACACAGGAGAATCTAGTTAAGGTATGTATTCGAACTACGCATCGAAGAATATAGCCAAGGTGTGGATTTGAACTACGCGTCGGAGAATCTAGTTAAGCTGTGGATTCGAACTACGCATCGGAGAATATAGCCAAGTTGTGAATTTGAACCATGCATCGGAAAATCTAGAAAAGCTGTGGATTCAAGCTACACAGGAGAATCTAGTTAAGGTGTGCATTCGAACTACGCATCGAAGAATATAGCCAAGATGTGGATTCGAACCACGCATCGAAGAATATAGCCAAGATTTGGATTCGAACTATGCGTCGGAGAATCTAGTTGAAGTGTGGATTTGAACTACGCATCGGATAATCTAGTTATGATGTGGATTCGAACTACGCATGGAATTACGCATAGGAGAATCTAGTTAAGGTATGAATTCGAACTACGCATCGAACCACACATCGGAGAATCTAGTTAAACTGTAGATTCAAACTATGCATCTTTCGCTTTTCGGACAGATAGTCTAACAATTGAGCTACGCAGGCACGTCTCTCAATCTGTCTGATTATGGATGTTAGTAGTAGTAATAAATAACTGTCACGGATTTTGCCTTCACATAGTAGACAAACATTGAACCGGATTTATAAACTTAACGCCCACAGTTTGTAGTTCCTCGCTGCAGCATAAAAGCGGGTTTCAAGCAGACAAAGTTCAAAACAACATTTTGATATTGATCGGCTGAGTCATAATGAAGACAATGCAGTTTCACGGAAAATAAATGGCAAAATTTCGAAACAACTCGATAATAAATATTTCTCATTGGACAAGTTCATGCAACTAATCTAGGAAGTCGGAATGTCACTACCAATGTGAAGACCAATCATGTTTGTTATTGATGCTTTTCTGTTTACTGGAAGTACTTAAAAATTCCTGTTAAGAGACAGTGGCTATTTCTAAATTTGAATTTTTCATCGTACTGATAATATAGCTGTTATTGATAATATGGAGCGCAAAACACGTAAACAATGTCAAGGGCACTATAAACGACTGGCTTAATTTTGACAATTGGAGCTTTTGAAGCGTGAAAGTTCAAGGTGAAAATGTTTAGCTTTGAGTACAATTGATCGAGATTTGAAATTTGATTTTGGTTTTTTAAAACATTTTGCAAGCTAAAACGCTACAATGCCTGTATAACTTTCAACTTTTGCACTCTTATCCAGGACCGATGACAATACAATAGTTTAAGAAGTTTGTTCTATTATTTATTTTTATAAAGCGATACGTTCAGAAGTAATGATACAAATTAACATTATAATTACTTTTTTGCCGAGAAGTAAAATACGAATATGGTAATAAACGAGAAAATTAATGTGATTGATAAAAGTGTGTGGTGCTCGATAAAAATGATTATAATTCCTTACCAGTTCTATTTAAAAATGCAGAACTGGTCTAAAAATGTAGTACAAAGTCGTGTATTATAATCTTGAATTTCATCGAAATGGTTGTAGACCTTTTATTATTTAAAAAAAAAGACCTCTGCATAATAAAAATGCCTTCCAGAAATTGACAGCGGCCCAAGCGGAATCAACATATATTAAATTGGTGTAAAGCAGCTGAACTCTACCTCAAATTTTAAAATTTACGATATCCTACATATTTTGATTGAATAAAAAAAGTAATGGAGCACAATGATCAAAATGTTATATGTTGTTACTTAAGCATATGATACAATTAAGGTTTTTATTTTCGAAATACCTCAAACTGCTTTAGAAGTTGATCAACCAGTCTCTCAAACACAACAGCTCCCAAAAAAAATATTAAAAAAGCAAAAATAAACACTCACCTGATAGGAGCATGTGTAGTTCCCATGGGCACGATGCTGGATATCCTGAGCACCTCCAATATGGTGGACTCTGTGGTAGGCAAGTAGGCGAGGTCTTCCAGTTTTGGTAACCTACTCCGACCCACAACTTGATCCAACTCCTCTTGAACGGCTCTGGCGCGGTCAGGGTGGTACAACATAAACAGCACAGCCCATCTCAGAGTACTTTTGATCGTTTCCATACCGGCCGAGAAGAGATCGCCCATGATTTGCTGCATCTGACGATCTGCAAGGACAATATGTTATGGGCACTCAATTCCAAACGTCACGCACGGTGGCGCTACCCACGGACATTTTGCGAACTCAGGGTCCTAACCCAGATAAGTGCTACTGTTGCCAGCACACTCTATACCGACCCGTCTAGGCTAATGACATTTAAGTGGCATGGATAGAACCCCCTCCCAGCTAGCCTTCCCCCTCTCCCATAGTGGTCTGAAACGTCCAGAAGCTGGTCAAAACTCGATATTTATTTATTTCGTATCACTTTATATGCAGTAGTCGCTGGAAAAGGTATCGCTTCAGCTATTCCATGGATAGCTAAAATACAGAACACCTACACTTGTGAAAACGCGAATATAGAGGATGTACCTCAAGGTTTGTATGATAGTGACTGTTATTGAGTTTGATATCGAGCTTGAAATATATCGGTTGTTTTACTTAAAAATTGCAATAACAACGTTCCGAAAATCATCGCAAAAGTTATGTTACTGTGAGAATCTGCGTTGTTCAATGATTCATTATGAGGGTAAAGGTCTGACAATCAGAAAAATCGAAAAATTGGGTGCTTCATTCTGCAATTCGTCGTGATTCATTTATATGTGCGATAGCGCGTGGCTATATTAATGAGTCTAGGCTAAAGACGAAACATGCATGTCTATAGCAGGTCTGATACATAGTGGAGAGCATACACTTAATTTGGCAAAGTAATAACTGAATGGGTTCATGCTTTTGCAGTTTTTATCAATTAATATATGCTTCCTACAACATTCAAATAGATTAGTTTGGGCCGACAGGAGTTGAGGGGGTGAATTCTATTATTCCGACATGAAATTTGTGATCAGCGAGCCCAAAAAACCCGAAACTAATTTGCAACCTGATTCTGTTATAAAATATGCTGTATTTTATGCGGGGGGTGAATTATCGTGAATTTGTAAAAACGTTCAATTCTAGTCAATATTCAAAATAAAGAAAAAGGATGATTGATTTATAATATTTACAATATTTCACAAATTTGATTTCGAACGATCAAAATTCGATTAAAATTTTGATTTCTAAACAGATATCATTGCGTTAATCTACTCGGTGCAATTTTTTAGTGAAGTGATAAATATTTATCAGGCGCTAACGTTTTGCAGGTTATCAAGCTGCTATCTAAAAAAAAATAACCCACTGCATGCATTGCATTATAAAATGAATATTAATATTTTTTATTTTGTTTGCTTGGGTATTGTTATCGGTGTTAAATATAGTTTTAATTTATTTCTGTCGCATTCCAAGAATAACATGCATCTTCAATTAAATTGTGAGTACGTGATGGGTCACTCTGAACTTTTGCTCCTTTGCACTTTAGATTGACTGATTGCAACGGTATATCAAATAAAAATAAGAGTTTTTCTCCGTGAAAACAATTTTCTGTAGATTTGCATCAAACTTGTTATTCTGACCATAAAGTGATAATGGTGCAAAATTTCAAATCCATTTACAGTATAGCGTTTTTTTCTTTCTTCTATCCAAAGAAAAAGTAGACCACTTTTCGGTATCATTACGAAATGTGGCAACGCTGTCCCCCATCTGTAGGTCCAGGAGACAGCGCGAGCGGCGATGCGCAATTCTGCCAGTTGATAATGGAATAGAAAATAGAGCACTTGAGGCTATGTTGGCCGAAACGCTAAGAGTATATGAGTGAGTGAGACAGCACTCCGTGCGGCGTTGTGTTAGTATAAAAGCAAGGACGGTCTATTATCTTATCTTCTAATTATTCTTGATCAAGCTCCCAGCTTACGTTCTCGTATAATTTGATGTGAAATGGTTATCGACTCATTGCGGATTGTTTTATGACTATAATTTTGCCGGAACCGAACCGCATTTGTCATGAAATATCAAGAAAACATAATATCTCAATTTGGAAATTTTCGAAATAGATTTTCCCCTCGCCAATTGGCGTGGGATATAGAATAAACAAAATAATATGATGTAGGTAAATAAAGGTACATTACCATGATCTCTTCCACCGAAAAGATCGTGTCCATTTCCCTCAGCATTGGCCTTTTGGATCTCGTAGAGGTAGGTGTCCAAGAGATCTCTCAGGTGTTCGGGATTGAAGGTTTTTTTGTGCTCATCAATCGTTTCTTGCAGAAACTTTGCCATTTCTTCTCGATTCTGTTCAACAAAATATATATTTTTTATATTCACTGAAACATAAATCGTTAAAACTTCTTAAACATACAGTGCGAAAAATATAATAATCACACGAATTGAAAACATGATCGCAAAACCAGCATTTGTTTAAAGCTGCTAAGATTGTATATTTTCGTTGTGTTTTCTCTGGTACATTTTTGAAGGATTTAATTTGGTAGGAGCTTTCTCAAAAAGGTAAAATTATGCAGTTTTATTTGAACCTAGAATCAAGCTGTCAAACTATTTGAAGCAGCTTTTTGCTCAAATATTTATATATGAAGGGGGATTCCACCTTCATACTAAATAAGAATTGCGGTTGGTTAGTTGATATTTCTAGAGCTATTCGTTTTAATATTTGAAAATGGCCTATATTACGATTCATTAATAATTGTTCATTTGGTACAAAGACATATAAAAACCAATAGACGGAGACAGGCATTCATAAGTTGCTTAATGTTCACACGCTGACATTGGTAGTGTGGGAGGGGGACGAAGAAGAATATGTCGGCGATCTAAGAATGAATTCTTGAATGTGTAAAACACAACACATTATTTAACCATATAATTATTTACGATGAAGTTAAAATCACAAAATACTATGTATTTTGTACAGGGTAAGCACTGCGATAAAACAACAGCCGGCTAAGCGTTCCCGCGTTGGGAATGAATTGAATTCGTAGGGACAATCGCAGTGGTTGCTCCTGTTGTGTTGCCGAATTGTGCAATAAATAAAAAGAAAAATATGTCTCTTAACCTAACTACATGTTATTGTTCCAAAAAAGGTAATATACCACAATAAATATGTGTTTGTTCATACAAGAAATATACATTGCTCATAAGGACACGATTGGTAAAATTGAAGTAAAATTATATGGAGTTCAGAAGTTTTTTAGGTAGGTAAGTATATTATGAGCATTGTACTACTACGAATTTCATTGTTGGCGTACTGCTGGATATAACAAATATGTCTATCGTTTTTTATGTCTTTGACTATCATCGTAGTAGCGTAATATTCTCTAAATTCTGATGATACGCATTTGGGATTCCCAATCAACACGCATTACATGATCTAGGTCGAGATAAAAATGATATCAGTTCAGCCTCATTATTTCAACAATCATATCGTAACCCGATACAGGGGCATATCGATAAATTGTACATAGCCTCACAAATATCAGTTTCACATACAACAACTTTATTTTGAAAATATTAAACCCGTCTCAAAAAGTGAATATAAATACATATGTATATTGCTTACAAATTTAATTAAAGATTAAAAAAAATAATGATATATTTTCCAGTTGTTTTAATCACGTGTATAAAATAAATGTCGTCAATTAGGTTGACTCTCTACTAGAATTCAATTCGAAAAATATATGTACTGCCTAAGGCGTAAGTTTGAGATATTAATTTTGCTTACCTTGGCGAATTTCTGTAAAGTAGTGGCGTATCCAGGAAAGTGCCTCAAAAAAGGTATGAAGAGAGCGGCTTCAAGCGACCCGAATAGCTTGAAACCTTCATCGATTAAATCCATGAATCTGATGAATTTCGTATCTGTGTGCCGAAATCTCACCTGTAACAAAATATTAACACTGAGACCATAAAAGATTCAATGCTGTTCCGTAGATGCTTTGAATATTCATTAAATTTTAACTCCAAAATCATTGATATTGTAAATCGTGATAGGTAAAAGATTTCTCATAAGATGCACGAAAGAAGAAATCATTTAATAGAACAATGAATAGCTAGACAGGATAAAAATTTAAGAGCTCTAGATTCAAAACTCATGATATAAGTAACCTAGATAGCCTGGGAAAAAATGGCCTAGTGCAGGATTCGAACTACACATCTTCCGATTGCCGCTCGGACGCTCTAACCAACTGAACTGGGCAGCTGTGGTTCGAATCCCACAATAGTAAATAAGTATTTTTCAAGTTAATTTTGAGTTTGACGATGATTTAAAGAATAAATCAAAACGCGTCACAAAAACATGATTTATTTGTGAAACCTTGTGTTGTACACAATTCTTTTATCTCAATTACAAAACAAAATCAGTTCCAAATCTTCATTTTCAAACAGATGCATTGCATGATAAATACAGCGGCAAAGCCATTTTAATAAAATCATTTTATCTTACCGACATGAGCACATCGCAGATGACATTAGAAATAGACACTGCAAACACGGGATTCAAGTCCACCGCATTGTCTTTTTTCTGCCTGAGGACATTAAGAAACTCTTCCACTTCATCCATTATCCGTTTCTCCATTTGTTGCTTTCTGGTACCCACGTAAGACATGCCGAAGTGCCTCAAACCGTCATGGAGGAACCTCCTTTGGTCCTTCCACAGTTTCCCTGCCACGTTTATCACACCTGAAACAAAATGACAAGTGAGCAAACAAGTAACGGACCCACCATGATTGTGTGCGATTTTTTGGTAAAGATTTTTTCTAATAATGCAGGAAAATTTAATTAATAGATTTTGATTCCATCCCGAACACTAACAGGGATTCTTCTCGGTTTTATTTTAAACCTACCTAAACCCTAACCCTATATATGTTCTGTGGCCTATGATATGACAACTGACAATAGTAAAAGTAGTTCAAAAGTGCATACTGACCATACAATCATACTGCTTCAATACTTAAGTTGGTTCCGTGTGACCTGACTATTAATTGCAAATTTCATGTAACAATTGCAAATGCATGTATCACTAAATTTTTGATAATCCTGCGTCATTAATAATCAATATCATATACTGATGTCCTTTCACCTCTCCAGGAGATACAATATCGAAAATTCAATGCACTGGTCAAAGCACGGTGATATAAGATGCGTTTATCGCGAAACCTCGCCTCCTTGATCACTCCATTAACAAAAACATGTACAAAAAAACATGATACGTATTTACTACATTTTTGAACAAGGCCAACCACCAATCACTGACTCATTCAATTTTTCCAGATGAACTGTATCATTCGCGAAATTGCTCAAGTATTGACGATGCCATTGACATTTGATGACGTAAGAAAGTCAATTGAAAAACACTGAATTAATATTTTAGAAAAATCCATGCGCATGTCGTATATCGTCTAAAAGAAACGTAGTTAATAGTGATACAAAATATAAGACATAATCTGATTCAAAACAGTAACTCATTTTTCATAATAATGCAGGAGGTTGTGGGTTCGATACCCACTGACGAAAAGTCTTTCTTCCTATTTTTTCTAATTATTAGTTAGATTCAAGAATAGGATTTACTGTCACTATTCATACTCGAATAAAATTAGGCGGATTAAATCAGTATCATTTCGCTTATCCCAGATAATTCCATTTTGTTATTGTACTAGTCCCAATAACGAATGTAGCATATATAATGACTCAAAATGAATAAAAAATCATAGAGGTAAAGATGCACGAGCTGGGGTAACAGGCAAAATCAGATTAATAAACAGCCTAATATTTTTATGAAACTTCCTGACTGTCTGTGCGTACTGGAAAACGTCTGATGTTGTGAAACATGTTATTGATATTCTCTGCGTTTCCCCTGTAGATACTAACTTATTCCACAGGTTTGTCCGCACATTCATCTATTACATAAAATACACAGAACAATTTCTATACATCAAAATATGTTTATAGCACATTCATTCACTTATAGCTCAGTAATCAGTGGTTTATACAGTAAACAATTCTTCCATGTATGCTACTTTTCAAATTGCATCTTTTTAGCTTTTGTGAAAGACTGTCGATGAAAAATACACAAAAAATCAAATAAGATTAGATTTAAAAAAAGATGAAAAATACATGTACCTTTTAAAAATTAACTACGCACAAAAATCACCTGAAGTTTGACATTTTTTGTATTTTTTAAACTTTTTTGCTGAATTATAAAAAAAGCAGCATTAGCTACTAAAATAACACATCATATCCTTCCTCAAATTTTGCCAAAATTGGTGCAGCTGTTACTGAGATTACGCAATGACAAAACGCATCGAACTCTCTCTTTCTATCTTAATTCCGAAAAAGTTTGCGATCACAATCCTTTGTACGTGTGGTCAGCTAGACAACTTTTTTGATAACTGCAAGAGGAATTCTTCTCCAAGTACTGGGCTATCACAGATTTTGATAAATATCAATCGGGTTCAACGAACCCGCACGGGCACCGATATCACACATATTGATCTGGATTTCGATTTACAATCAGCAACAGGTGAACGACCTCCTAAAATTTATTATCTTCAGCATCGACTCGTTGTGTTGATCTCAATTTTGATTTGATTGCTACCTGATCGCAGGTACGGGTCAACGACCGCGCTTGTCGTATTCACGCACCAAGTGAATGGTTACAAAAGTCATTCGACACCAACACGATGGTCTCAATTCAGGAGGAAAGCTTTTTTGCGATGCAATCTAGTCGGCTGAGGCGGATATGCATGTTTACAGGCACTCTAGATTAGCGGATTCGTATGGATCCCCTTCTAGCGTGCTTTGATGTGCTTTTGATTGTGGAACGAGAGAAATTGTTGTTGTAGCACCCGTACTATTTGTTTATAGGCCACAGTGGGATCGTTATCGTTATCGATATACAGTATCGAATAAAAAAATAACATCAAGCAGATTAACGTTGTAATTGGTGGTTATTAATAGTGCGCGGTAAAAAATAGACTTAAGCGGAAAGGACATGTTTTCCGATGATCGATGCCGTTCCTGTTTTAATTCTATACAGGAAACTAAAAAGAAGTCTTACTGATTTTACTTCGGCCAACTACAAAATTTACCAACACTGGACCCCTGCGCGTCTTTGCCTGCTCTTTGACAACTGACAATGATAGGTTCAAAAGTTACAATAGCAAAAGTAGTTCAAAAGTACAAGAAGACGATAAAGATAAAAACGACACTATGTACCGAATATGTGTCGTGAAATCCACTGTTATCCAGAGCAAACCTTATTTTTGAAGCCAAATATGTCTGACAAATAGGGAATTACTAGGATCTACTGTTTATAGATGATAGAACGTCTTTTAAAGCCTCAAAAAATTGAGGAATTAGTAAGCAGTAAGTTTAAGAGTTGGTCTGATCTGACTGATGACATTTTTAATAATAGATATATTTTGGTAAGCCTATAATTGCAAAATAATATAGATAAACGTAAACGATTTAGACTGTAAAGGAAATGAAATGTTTTGTAAACATTACACTATTGTTTTGTTAGAACTTGCTTGATAATAACGGGACATGTGCAATGATACTATTTCCATGATCACCGGTTTAATAATGTTTATGATAAAAATTATATAACTATTTATATGCAGGTTAGATGTGCATTGCGTTTTAAGCACAGTTACTAACATTTAGCGGTATTTTTATTTATCAGCACTTGGAGGTTATATTTTGTGCTGATTTATCCGCCTGTTTTAGCAACTACTACAGATTAATGCATTTTAGTGAAATAAGTATCATAACCCTCGTTTATTCTACAAAGAATTGAAAACTGCAGCTTGATTTGTTTGTTGGTGAGTACGAAATCCGAATCCGGTTCGATTCCGGATCGATCAAGGTCCGGTTATATTTTGTAAGGATCCTCTATCCGTCAAAATTTCAGATCCGTACAGCACTAGTAGAAAGATCAAAATCTACCAAAAAAAATCCAACCTACGTTTGTTGATTTTGGTACAGGGTTACTTTTGTAATACCATTCATAAACGCTGTTACAAAACAACGACATTATATTTTTAATCGAATAAAGACGCATTTATAATTGTATTGAGAAACACTGCAGCCTTCTGAAGTTTTAATTTAATATATGTTCCAAAAAATGTTATCGTAAAGAACTCAGCAACCTTGACTCCATTTTGCAAAATAAGCCACGGTAAGATAAAATGTTTTGCAATATCAAGTGTTAATCAGGTAGCACTTTTACATACGTAAATGTGTTAAGATAAGTTTTCAAAAATGAATGAGGTTAATTGGATCAAAACATTAATGAAACGACATCAAGTAATATATGTAAAGAAGCAGATGCTTGTTTATGGATTGTAAATTTCGTCTCTACATTCGTGTTGAGATGTAATTAAAATCGCTCACTCATTGAAAACATGTTATCGGGGCAGAATTGCAGTGAAAAATATAGGTTGAAATGGGAAATGAACTATTATACTGTTTCAAAAATGCTGTGTCGTACCAAATACAAATGTTCTACTGGTTCAAGCGATATCCGGAAAATTTATAGATAATGGTTTATTTAAAGACCGTAGAACATTTCCGAAACGAAAATAGCAGAATCTTATCTCTTATTTCATTATAATAATTAACAATCTATCCAAATGAAAACATTTCGGAGATGCGAGATTCGATTACATACTTGAAGGCAAGGAAAAACAGGCTTAGAAAGCTTTTAATTAGGTTGCAACAAATCTTTTGGGAAACATAAAATAAGAAAACTGTCGTTGAAAATGCATTTGCTGGATTCTCATCTGGATTACTTTCAGGGAAATAAATGGTGATGCTGTAACAGGAGCCTGCAGAAGAGCAGCGTTGCCAACGCGTTGGGAGATTTGCCCACTCATTCTAACATTTATGTTTTATCTTCTGTCTTTTTCTTACCCATTGGTTTTACATGTTGAAGGGGAATCAGTTCTGTATAATCGTCTATTGCAGAGGTATCATTCTGTGGTAAATCAATGAACCGTCATTTGCCCCACTCCCCCCCTCACGTCGCATCGCACACACTTGACAGGTAGTGCGTGCGCTATTTTCGGCCTTATTAGCCGGCGATCAGCTGTAAATGGCGCGTTGATCGTAGATGGTCGATAATAATGAGTTATTTAGACGCCCGAAGCCTCAGCCACGGCTACTGTCCGCAAGTAGGTTAATAACGGTACCGATCAGTTGGTCAAGAACGGAAGCTAAAACGCGATTGCCGCGTTGCCGCTTTTGGCCGTTCGTCACAGAAATGCATAGGGTACACGATACAAAAACCAGAATACTGATTCGCCTGCACAAATTTGTTCTGGCCGAACATCTACGTCACGATGGAAGGCGTCGAGGCTAACAAAAGCGCGCTAATAGGTATAGTCGGCGCATTTTGGCTTCAGAGGCATTTTATTGGTCGCGTATGTGTATATCATGATAGGCCTATGAATGAATATTTACTGACGTTTTGGATACCTCGACAGCCTCCATCAATGACATAATAGAATGAAATATTTGATTTTGAAAATATGACATTCATATTTTCATTAATAAACTAAACTTGTTCATCCACAGTGGTTATAACTGGTATGGTTCGAATCCCTGTTCCATCTTTTGCCAATAAGTAAGTTGATAACTATTACCAACTTATTCTGTAATCTCACCGAACATAGATTTTTCATGCTATTAAAATCTAAAGCAACTTTTGTGACTTAGGATACCCGATAGCTGAATATTATAATCAAAATAAAATTGGTCTTATTATGGACTTTTTCGTTTTTTTTTCGCTTCCTCACGATATCTCTCTGTCGATCTCGTTCCGCGTGACGTCACAGAGGATAAAATCACAAGCGACCAATGAAATAAGGTATGCCTCTGACGCCGAAATGAGCCCACTGGACGAATAAGCATACCAGTGTGCATATCCTGGTTGTAAGCATGGCAACGCTGATCATTTTCTGGCTATAGAGTGCATAGAGCATCACGATATAAGTAGAGAGCAATTTATGCCATTTGACTAATGTGAATCTATATGGGCACTGTTTGGGGGTGACTGGCGCATATTTACGCAATAAACTATGTCATGTTTCAATTAAAAAAAAACATTTATTTCCGCATGCGTAAAGTTGCGTTGCCCATTGGGATCTTTACGGAGTAAATGTCGCAATAACTTGGACTCTGCCTGATAACGGTCACAGATGCCACCAACGCCATCTGTTGACCGATCTGTCAGCTATAAATTTTATCCTCGTTGTGTTAAGGGCGTACACTAGTTTTCATCAGGGGGGGCAAAACCAAGATCTTTAATGAAGATTGACAAAGATTCAGTATTGTTAAAGCGTAGGTACATTAAAGATATCAGTATTATTTGTGTGATAAACACCGTGTGCCTCAGCAAATCTTTTTTTTTCACATGCTTTTAGCAGCTTGATCTGTATGTATGTATGTACATATATGTATGTATGTATGTATATGTATGTATGTATATGTATGTATGTATGTATGATGTATGTATATATAAATAATTAATTTAAATTCAAGAAAAATAAAGAACTTGGTATTCAAAATTAATAAAAATAATAGAAAAGTATTTGTGGAGTCATTGAATGATAATGAAAAGGATCTTTCATCTTCGATCACCAGGATCAAGCACTCTTCACCAAGTGTGACTATATTTGCCCAATTTAAATCTGAGGGGGCATCCATTAATAACGTCAAGCATTTTTGATGTTTTTTTGACCGATACCCTCTAAAATCCCACAAAAAAAATTGTATCGCCATTGGAAATCCGAATCGTAATTCTCACACCTGCTCATATAAAGTGGACTGGTACACGCGAATGTTAATACATGCATATAACCCAATTTGCTAAAAATAATCGCTTGCAGAAGTGAGTTTTTAAAACATAAACAGCCGAAAACAGTTGAATGACCCCGCTCACGCTCCTTGAAACAGCTGTAATTTTTTCTTTCAAGTGCTTGGAGCAGCCAGTGAACAATATTTGGTATAGTTTTCTTCATGTACAGAAAACTTGAAAGTTTGATTAATTTATGAAATTATAAGATATTTGCAATATTTTTGAACTTAATTTCAAAACTGGTAGTCTTTATTCCTCAAACTAATACCAATTGCATGAGAAGTAGTTGACCCTATTTTTTTATTTTAGAACCGACCAGTTATATCAGTAAGCATAAAACAAGCAGCTATAGTTAATGTACATGAAGCGAACATTGTGAAAAAACTAGTTTGTAAACATAGATATGAGAAAACATCTGGTACATTACGTTTCATGTGGAAAGAGTAAGCCCCATTAAAATATATCAATACCTTTTACTCCCAAATATACAAAGGCTCTCGACAGTCTTTGAGGGTCTGGGATTCAGATTCAGATACCAGTCTATTCCAAAATTCAAAGAACTATTAGGAAACTCGAAGGACAAAACGATATTAATTATTGTATTGATTGCAACAAACTAGGAGATCCATTAGGACTAGATTTAAGGAGCGCTTAGTATGTTTGAGATAAGGCATAATAGAAAACCTAGTGTCCATTTTCAATAGTAAACATACTGAAGCCATTTGAAATGAGTTCGTACTGTTGAAATTTTTAAGAAGCTGTATGCTTGAGAAAGCCTAAATATAGTGTATACAATAAACAACGCAATAAACAATGACAAGGGACCTATCCCTAACAGTTTGTTGTTAGGACGATAACTAGCTGTAATCTTTTAGCTTCAATCTTCCCCTAAAGATACCATATTTGAAACACGTGTTGGGTGTTGTCTTTATCAAAAACAATTAAAAATTAAACAAATTATCATAGTCTTCGTTTGTAAGCGAGAACTAAAATCGATATTTTGAAATATTTCCGTCAGTTATTGATTTCTAAGAACTTCAACGCATTTTGCTCATAAATATATTTCAAACTTTGATCGTGAGCAGCTTATCTGTGAACGTGACATTATTTTTACATTTCCAGCATCTGGAAAAAATGGCAAATATATCAACAAGCGAGATTGGTCTCAATCATAATGGATTTAACATCGGCTGTATGCTCTCAATTTGCTCGTGAATGACCCAAAAAATGTGCCCCTATGATAAAAGTAATCGAATGTGTCACGTTTTAAAGTGTGGTTCAAGTGCATTTCGACACGCATCAAAAGGTGATTTATATTGAGATTCTTCCTTCTCCCATTGTGGAAAAAATCCTGACAGCATTTTTGGAGCTCAAAAGGTAATTCTGCATCTACGAAAGCTCTACTCCATCATATACTCATACCTCCACAAACAATAAAATCGATGCAATGGTTACGGAAGGACACAAAGTCCAACAAACAGGTCGACAGACAGACGTACAGGATGAGTGACGTCGATTTCTTCGATCACAATTCTCGCATCTGCGTTGTATTAAACAAAATTCATTAAATGTCTTCTACGTACAATAATGAAAAATTCATCACATCAAAGATCATTGAATCCTATTAGGTTTCATATTTCATTATGTATAATGTGAGCAGGTGTAACTTGAAGCTTGAAGTGATTAATCCAAGATGCTGATGGAAATGACTTTAGCAAACCAAAACAAAACAGTAGCAGCATTCCGTATTCGTATTTGGTTATTAAACTCAATAGTATGGTATTTTTATATTTAAAAAAGGCTTTCGTATGTATCTGTTATTTCATCAGTTTATAATATCCTATTAAAAATTATTGGGGGATCAAGGTACATCAGAAAGTTAAATAATGGATCTTTTTTAAAATTTCAAACCTCTAATAACACTTTTCCGATTACATTCTGGAATAATGAGGATTCTGTGAACTACACAAAAATTGCGATGGGGATTTCTTAAACTTTGTACCAAGATATTCATTTGTTTGCGCCCATCAATTAATGAAGACTAAGTAATTACGAAAACCAAAGTTTACTGAGGTGATTTTTTTCAAACTATTGCTCTGCCATCATTGCAGAGCCAAGAACTTGATTGCCCCCCTCCACTCAGTTACTTTACTTCATTTTTTTTGGAAAGTTCTATTCTAATCGTACGAATGCCATGTGTATAAGTAGATACAGGATTCAGGATTGTCTCAAATATAGTAGTGAAATTCGATTCTTGACAAGAAAATTTTTCTGGAACTTTTTTATGAATACTACACAGTTCAAATGAAAAACGTCAAATAATGAACACTGAAATTTTTGAAAGTCACCTCCCAACTTACAAACGAATCTACTAAATGAAAAGACCAAAATTAAAGTAGAATACTCTTACCATCTCGCTTGTTACATAGCAAGAAAAAATTAAATAAAGCTGTGAAAAAATGACAGGAACACCGGCCGATCGACATCGACTGCCGAGCCAGAATCGCTATGGTTCAAGAACTTGTAACAGTGTTGCCAGATATTTTTACTTATAGCAAATTTGTTTCCTCAAAGAAACTTAGATGACAGAAAATCAATTTGGTTATATTATAGTGGTGAGTATATATGAAAATATATTATTAGAATTAGGTGTTTTTTTTTTAAATTTTCTAATAACAAACGGTCCCTAGGTTACAGCAAGTCAGCGTTCCGTATCGTTGCAAGACTTAAGAGTATCGTGCTATATTCAGCGATGTCAATGTACGCGGCGTTAATTTTGTGCTAGCTATGCATATTTTCTCAAATTGAAAGTTCATTCACTAGAGGATCGTGATGCCTCTGTAATAGTAGAATAGCTGCAGGCGAATGCTGCTGAATACAAATGGCAATCGTTAATGTTGCTACATCATCGGACATTCAACACCATAACAAACAAATCAGGTTGGCTTATGGTCATGCAATATTTCATGATCTGCCTTCCTGGTCGAACGTTTGCTTCCACTATTATGCTTATATCTTAACTATTCACCCATTCTTGCTCTCTATACCCAACAAAATAAATTGTCAGTCGAAGAATATGTTCTTTCATTTGTGCAAAGCTATGATAATCTTAAAGTAAGAATACTATATTTTTGATCATATAGGGTTAACTTAAGTAAATATTTTTAATTTAAACCTAGGAAAGTCTGAGACCTGAGAATTCTAAAATCTTAAATAGAACATATGAGAATCTTGGCACAAAACAAAGGGTAACTCACCTATAAGAACACCATAAAGTTGATTAAAGCATCTCATAATCTTGGCGTAAAAAGTTCAAGTTCATCAAAAATTTTGTTCTTCTTGGAGGAAGAATCTAAGGGTATTGATATAAATATTCGCTAATTTTGATGAGCTGTTACCAAGGCCACTGTTGGTTAGCTAACCATAAAAAGAAGAACCAAAAAAGTGCCCCAACTGAACCAAAGTAACTCCTTTCTTATCTTTCTTTGCGTCATATGGTATTTTTCCTAATTCAATTTTGAAAGGTATAAAAAGGTACCAACTTTTCAACAGCTCATCCTAACTAACTGAAAGATTAAAGCTAGTTATTATCTTATATATCAAACGTAACATTTTAACGTTTAAGTATATTCCTTTCAATATGTATCAGATTTGCTATAGAGGTGCGTGTTCTCCGTCTCCAGCCTAGACTCGTCAGTATAGCCTGGCGGTCTAACTGTAGAGCAATTGGGTGGTATGACATACCTCAGTCAAAGGAGTGATAGCAACATCAACAGTCATCTCAAAGCGTCGCGCATAATGGCGCTGCCCATTGACAACTCACGAAGTTCAAGTGTTAGGACCTTTGACTTCGTAAGTTGTCAATAGGCAGCGCCATAATGAGCGACGCTTGGAGATGAGTGTTGATATTTCAACTTTTATTACCTGACAGAAGGATAAGTCAGTAGTTACGTCAACTTAAAGAAGCTAGCCTAAAGGCTACAGTACTAACAAGGACGCATCCTGGGAAAGGAAAAAAGTTCTCGAGTCAACGTTCTTTAACCCTATATTATATGTTCTGTGGCTGTGACTTTGAGATCGGAGAGGTGGACGATCTCTCTTACATTGCGAGATAAAACTAAGGTTGATGCACTGGCAGACATTGATTTTTTAAGTTAATGAAGCCGGCCACTGCACTCTGCATTCGATTTTTTATTTGACACAAACTGGAAAGTCCGGGCAAATGCACTGTGTCTGAGATCATATGGATTAGGATTGTAGTTGCTGCCAGTGGTGACTCGTGGGAGGATTAGATGGTAGCGACTGGGGACAGTACCCAGAACTTGCTCACACCACTCTTCCTCCACCTATTTAATGTACATCCTTACTTCTTAAGGTAGATCTTCCACTGGACACTTTAGTAGACCGTCCTCATTAATATACTAGGAGAACGCCTCACGGAATGGCAACACTGCGTTCGCTTTCTATTTTTCTTGCTGTCTCACTCATTCCTATACTCTTAGCGTTCGGGCCAACGTAGCCTCAATGTCGATTTGACAGTTACCGTTGTTATTCCACCATTTTCTCTAGGCTCGCAACCCATTATTAAAAGGTCCTAATCGAAAAGGATATTCTCCAAAACGACCATTTTGAGAAACCCAAATAAAAGTGTTTTGGAGGAAAACTATCGATTAATGGACCTAACTATGTATTGTAAAGTTCTGGAGCTTACGTTAGCCGATGATAAACCGTACATACTTTTGAAAAGAAATAATGCAAAACAGGTATAACGCAAAAATGACTTGCAGTTATACTATTATTTCACTCAATTAAGGAAAAAATGCCTAAAATGATCTTATAGCTTTACTGAACAAACTTATTTGTAATATTTATCCAGAATCTCCATTTTTTACATTTCAAGAAATAATAGGGTAGCAAAACTGAAGAATTTCGACACAAAAGTAAGGTAAAGTTTAGTATGCGATATGCCCACGAATTTTGAAAAATTTGAATCTCAGATAAAATTATTATTTTTGGCACTTCCATTTCAATTTGTTAGTCTTTGTGCTGAACTACACAGAAATGGCATCTGAGCAATGCCATTCACATGAAAAATAAATATTCCTAAGATATACAAATGCAGATTTATCAATCAAAAACTGATTAGGATATAGAGAATGTGCGTCAAAGCTTGCAACATAAAATATGAATTATGCCCGTTTTATCTAACGTTTTACGATACGGTTATCCAACCATGTGACACATACAAATACACATGTATGTATTTGTTTATAAACTATTGTATAATAAATACAACCATGAGATGGTGAATAAATTTTTAAATGTCATTTTGTTATCTAAAATGCACGATTAAGATAACGTAAGTGAAACAAAGTATTTAAGCTGTATTAAATATAATCAAAAAAATGTCTGTTGATTTAGCAATAAAATAATATCTTACCGGCCTTGGATGCATCGAGATTGGATCTTGATAAAAACGGTAGAGTGTTTTTACATAACAAGCACGGGGTATAGATACTATAGATGCATATGGAACTTTACAGAAATCTAGTAGATAAAAAGTCCTTGAAGTGATGTGCGTGATATACACGTCACTGATTTTAAGTTCCTGTACCATCTATGTCATATCATGAACGGACACCTGAACACTATACAGATTTTTATCACCGTTTCAAAAAATTCCAAACACGTATTTGGCTACCATCACCAAGGGCAGATAAAAACTAAACTGACAAAGCTGAGCTTTCCCCAGATTATGTTATAGATACGTTGGTGATATCGTCGCTGTTTTTGACAGTTAGACCCTGCCTACTCCTTGACAACTGACAATAGTAGGTTGAGAACCTACAATAGTTCAAAAGTACAGTAAGACGATAAACATACCAACAACCTTAAACATGTGACGCTAGAGTTTTATTTCTTATACGTGAAAAGTGTTCAAGTGGATTTAAACTGTACCTCCCATCGTGTGTACGTGACTGCGTCCAAAAGGTTAATTTAATATAAATATCTCTGAAGACGACAACAAGCTGAGAATGTTGGTAAAACCAGTCGAAAAACTCCTAAATCCGAAACCATTGCAAACCCAATAGTGCATTAATCAAATGCTTGACCCTGAATTCACACGTATTTGCAGCAAATGCATCTTAATGCCCCATTATGATTTATCAAGTTTTTTCCGTTCTCGCCTGAATCACAGACATGATTAGATTTGACTGCACCGCTTTTTTTTGGCAGGATAAACCACATCTTGCATTTTCTACACTATTGGCATAAAATTTGGATATTATTAAGTTTCCATGAGTTTCTTAAAACGTCTATGAATTCCACTATTTTCAAATCTTATTTCAAGAGGATTAGCAGCTCTGAATTCAGCCAAAATATTCAACCAACTGATGCAACTCCACGTGAAATACAGAGTCAACCTACTTGCTAAAGAGTAAACAAATCTGTAGTATAAATCGCTCAATCTGGAACGGCATAAATTCACACATTTGGAAAAAGAAGTTGACTACCTACGCCCTATAATTGCTGTTTCAAAAATATTATTATTATATTCATAAATTGGATATATATTTTTCATCCTAATTATATATATATATATATATATATATATATATATATATATATATATATATATATAGATATATATAAATATATATATAGATATATATAAATATATATAATGTGTTGATTATTATTAATTGCGCTGGACTTGCTTCATACTACGTATTTGGTACAGCGTAAGCACTGCGACAAAACATCAACCGACTAAGCGGTCTCGTGCTTATAAATGCAAATATATCTATCGTTTTAATATGTCTTTGATGGAATCTTTGTTACTGGTTAAGATATAAGTCGATACATCGAATCAAATTTAAATGAATCAGAATAGGAACATTGACAACTAAAAGAATATGATGATATTACAATATAATGTCGAATAAAATTATTTTTCATTTTGATTAACATTGATTTGGTCATAGGAAAAGAAATTCTACCTTGGGCGGGTGGCAAGAAACGGCTTTTTTCACACCAATCAAACTTCTTGAGTTTAGGTTGATTCCTTATCCATGGTTTTTATATGCCTTTGGATAATATCATCTACTTCCAAACTTTCAGCTCACAGTGTACACTTGGTTCGTTGTGAATGGCGTCATTGATCGTCCAGACAGACGTAGACATTTCGATTTTAAAAAGACGGCGTTCTTTCGATAATCGTCCTTGTGATTCCGAGAATCTCGTCTGCACTCCCAAAAGGACCTCCTTACCTGCTAAAACATTTATCAGAATTCCAGCGAATAGGTTTTTTCACCCCACCTAATTATACCAGGCTGACCAAAGAACGCGACTCCGTAACTTTACCAAACTGTTGGAATACATTTTAATCTTTACTTCTTCAGTCGGTATTTAAGGGTCAGTAATGAAGTCGTGAATTTTTCGTAGCGGTGGAGCGGAAAAGGTGTTCCATGATATAACGAAATCCATACCTAAAGAAGTTCACTGTTAGGTTTCGTTTAACCCTGTCCCCCTCCACTGCACCCTTGATAAGGGACGTATTTTTGGACGTCCCTTAGAGTGGTTAAAAGAGAAAGGCAATACTGCTTTTTTTTGAATTAAATATTCAAATAGTGTTTGTAAAATTTATCAAATAAGTGACCCTTAAGTTTTGCAAGAATTCAGCTCATTTGAATTCGCAAGTATCATTTCATGTGTGAGTAAATTTAAAGTTATATTGACGTACTTTTTAAATAACGACAACTTCGCTGCAAAAATAAACCCTCCCCCATGTTGGATACCATAAAAACTTTCCCACTTGCGTAAAAATAAGCTTAATAAATTCTTGTATTTTAGGTAAGAAATCGTTAAGATATACCTACATATCTTTTTTTAATATTAAATAGCATAATTTTATCAAAATTACTTTTAATTTTTAATTAAGAAAAAAAGTTATTAATATTATTATGTTATGCCGATGAATAATTCTGAAAAAAATTATCTAAAATAACGCATTTAAAGTCTTAGATTTATATTTCAGTTATGAATGCAGTCTACTGTGCTTATATACCGTTTTTATGGCTGTAAAACTTTTACTTTATTTTTTTGGTTTATTGATATGTGATATAACACCTGGTATATAATTTTGGTAAATTAAAAATCATGAACAATAATTATTTCATTATATGTGACGGCGTTTCTTTTACCGTAATACCCAAAATTTGTAATAACCTGACCTGACTAGTGAAAATGCTTAGTTGCTTAGGTCCCTCTTCCAAAAAATTTATAACATGGAAATTTCCCATTTCTTGTGAACTATGGCCCACAGTATAATACGAAATTGAAGATTTGGAAAATAAATTACAACAATTTCATTCTAAATATTAAATTTTAACGTAAAACTAAACATTAAAAGATATTTGTGTATTAAACCTAACACTTTATGGTATGCCACTACCGAGTCTCCTTCTTAGCTTTAGCTTGGACTATTTGGTGCCACCCTGTACGTGGGACACACGTGAATCCCAGTCGCGATCGCAGGCGGCCTTGCATTTACTGATTTTTTTGCTACCAGAGCGGCAGCGGCAGAGACGAGGATGCCGTGTACGATACGTATTTCCAGCGCGTATACCTGTTTTGAATGGGCCACTCCGCCACGAACAGGACCGGGCCAAGGTCTTCTTTGCACGCCGAAAAAACCTGTTTCGAAGATTAATTTGGGACGGTGGAAAAATTTTAATTCGCAGTTTAGCAGGTACACGTCGAAAGGGATAGGTGATTTTGCTTCTCCATTTTCCATAGACTTGCATAATGTTCTTTACTATGACAATAAACTGATAGTTAAACAAGTCTGCAAAATCTCAAATATATCTACAGCACAGTTTCTTTGACTGGTTTAAGTATATACCACCCAATTACTCTCTACAGTTAGACTGCCAGACGAGTCTAGGCTAAAGACGAAGCATGCGTCAATAGCCGGTCTGATGCATAGTGGACAGCATACACTTAATATAAGTTCTGACATGGATGAGCCGATATAACGGTACATCGTAAATACTGTATACGAAGAACAAGGGATGTCGCTGTAAGTCAGTTCACCCTTGTAGACAGATGTCGTAAGACACGTCTATCGCCGCTTAAAGGTAGTCCAAGTGTTAATGCCCTTATATACGTTTGACCAATGAGTTGGGCCAACATGTATAAGCGTACTTAGCCAAAGTTGGCCTGACAGACGAATGATGTCGGTTTTTCGTGCACACATCAAAAGATCTTGGCGCAAACCAGCCAACACCAGCGACACCAAGCCAACGTCTGGAGAATGCTGTTATTTTTGGCCCAACCCATTGGCCAAATGGGTACAAGGCCCATTAGGACCTTTGACTTCGTGAGTTGCCAATGGGCAGCGCCATAGTGCGCAACGCTTGGAGATGAAATTTGTATTTGTGGTTGTTTCGCATTTACGATAACTTTAAGGTGTATTGTAAATAAATTAAAAGTAAAAAAGACGTTATTTAAAGGCACTAAAAAGAATCAAATGATAAATAATTTGCATATATCAGATAAATGCTGTAATCACGTTATAAGTTGATAGTAAAAGTTTTGAGGAAAAGGTTATTTTATACTTTTCAGCACATTTAAATAAATTCTTGGTACCCATATTGTAGGAAAGCATAAAAAGCTTAGTCTGCCATCTTTATATGCCCGCCATTTTGGATTCAGAGTGGCGTCATTTTATTTGTCGAGTTATTCTAAGCAAGCCCTTTCATTTGATACCTCCATATAGTAGGAGTGCATTAAAAATAACTAGTCCGCCATTTTGGGTGTTCCGCTATATTGGATTTAGAATGACGTCACACAGCTAACCATACCTTGTCATCCAAACTAAACGTCAATACAAAATTTCAGCTACATCGGTTGAAGATATCTGCTTCAAAATTTATATAGTTAAATAGTGTTGTGTGTTGAAAAATAGACCAATGTAAAAATTCTCTTAGATCGTCCCCATATTATCATTCGTCCTCCGCCTGGCACTATCAATGTCGGTGTGTGAACAATGAGGAATTTAGGAATGATTGGCACCGTACAGGCCCGTATCCAGAAATTTCTTTCGGGAGGTCCTCATTTTCAAAAGTGATAATCTTGATAATTGATAATACATATAGTATCGAGCCCACTTTCAGAAACGATATGACAACTGGAGAATGCTAGTTTTTCAAGAGTGATGATTAAAAGAAAATTAATAGTCAGCTTCACTAAGATAACTTCTAAGAGATCTCATATCACAAGCAAGAACTATAAAAAACATAGTGGATACACGTGATTTTGAGTCTAGCCGAAAAATATGACATGATTTTCCCACTAGTCCTTATCCTTGTGAGTACACAGACATCGAAATTTCGCAAGACTCTATTTCACTGTTTATGCGTGTTACAAGACGGAGAATTCAATAACAATTTTGTTTGTACAGATAACCTATTAAATACATCCATCTGGATAGATATTACCTTGAACCTAACCAGAATTGGCTGAAATATCTCCGAACATAAACATCAATTTATTGATACATGTTTGCGGAAGCACTGTACCGCTAATTTTCGAACTATTAAAATTAATTAGTGTTCATAAATACTTTAAATTGGGAAGATGTGTATTTCATTTTCGGAAAATATTTACACAGTATTTTGATATGAGTATATCGGGTCATTGGAATTTGGAATATATAGGCAAGGCGAGAAATAGCAAGTCACATAAAACAGTAACAACATATCAGATACTATAGTGAAATTAATGTGAGACCTAGTTTGATATAAATATGCCTCGTCGATAGCTTCAGATATGCTCTCAGAGCCGACAAGAGCTTCTTAGACCACATGAACAATATTTTCGGCACTCGATGCCATTCAGAAAGCTTCCCACGCTTATGGTCACGTTTTGGAGTCGGTTTCTCTCTAGCATATTCGGTAATCCTTAGCACCTCGATAACTCGACAAAAACTGATCTGGTGCTGTGATATTACTTAAATATTTACTGTATGTTGCTACTGGTGCGAGGACGGAAAAATAATTTTCAGAGATTGATTTAGTGAAGGCAGAGTAAGAGAGTACTTAAAGCAAGTTTGGTAGACATTTGAAATGATGGAAATATTGAAACAAATCGATCAATTAAATTCAATATTTTTTTGTTCTACTTCAAATCTCAATTTCCAAACTGAAGTAGGAAGAACAGACCTACTTGACGCCATTTTTTTTCAACTGTTGTTACAAAATTATATCGTCTATGTTTTAGTATCAAATCATGGTTTATAAATTTAGATTGATACCTTCCTCTACAGTAGATACTTCACACAGAACTTACAAATATTTTAACTGCGCAAAACTGTTATTCGTTGCATAATATATTCTCTATTTATGTTACTTGTTGTTAATATATAACAGTTACCATGCATATCATTTTATTAGTCCAATTTCTGCGTTCAACGTGCTTTGCTTAATTTTTATGCTAGAACACTGGTTTCTCCATACAGATTCATGTTGAGAAATCGCACATTTCTCAGTAGAACGTAATGACTGTGATATAACTGATACCAGGTTTGCGGTGTGCTTGACCAACTTTTCTCAACTTTCCTGGTTTTGAATTTTTTTATTCGACGGAAGACGGCCCATCGTGAAGATGTATCATTGAGCTCTAAGAGATCAACTACCACCACAGCCTGAGGGTTTTAAGGGATGTAAGTGTTGATCTACTGACAAATTCTATCCTTTTTGAGCCAATAGTGCTACTGCTAGTACGAGGTCACAGAAACTCAAACAGACTAACTAAAATGATGGTCATATTTTCCACTAAACAGCGAACAGCTGATCAAAGCCGCCTTACGGTAGCAACCGAGCTAGCTTATCGTTAAAGATGCTTTAAGGAAACCTTGCTGACAATGCGTTTCACCAATAAAGCATCCATTAGGTGCAAGGCAGCTTTAAGGAATGACAGTAAATATGACTCTAATGGCCAATGGCACCAACGTCAGCTTGAAGGGATAATATTAAAGAAGGTCCTAAAATGTAGGAACTTCTTAGCGTCTTTTGATTTGCATCATAGCTTTTCAATGTTCATCCAAAAAATAGATCGTAATTAAAGGGTGAAAGACACTCCTTATCTTTGCAAAATCGACCACCATTGAACTTTCAGTAGGCAGTTTCAACAAGTAAGAGCATCTACAATATACATGACAAAGCACAAATTACTTGTATTCGGAAGGAACTGAATAAAGATGCTCTAATGACGAGGGGTCCAGTCCACCCCTGTCGCAATAGAGTAGACGCACCACTGATGTCGGCGCGAGTGTTTCGAAACACCATCACCACCTGCATGGGTTTACCGGCAGAGTCACAGAGTGGTGGAAGGCCGTAGACCAAGGGACATTCACCGTTCAAGTGCGTCAACCCCATCGGATCCAATAAAAATAAAACCAAGTCGTAGATATAGCAGGGAGCGACAGTGCTCTTTCCTCACGTGATTGTCTGTGCCGTCCCTAAGACTAGCAGGAAGTCGGAAGATTCCTTACAGGGAGGACTAAGCATCGCATGTTGGTCATTCCTGAAATTTATCCCCGTTTCCGCATTGTTTTAATGAATTTAAAGAACTGTAAAATCGTGTTTTGTTAAGAAATACTAACTGTCTAAATCTGCGTATTTTTTGTTAGACCAACCATGCGAATTTATCCTTGTAGTTTGATATTTGGAATTAGACTTGCTCTTCTTATTACCACTTTTTAAACGTATTGGTTCAAGAATTGGTAAAGAATTTAATTATATTATTTATTTTAATTCGTATCATCACTTGTAAACGTAATGTATAAACGATGGGACAAACTTATTAAACTATTATGTTGTCATCGGTCCTTGACAATTGTGTAAAATTTGAAATCAATCTGACGCTCTGAAGTATGTGAAAATAGCGTTCTAACATTCCGTTATAAACATACATACATACATACAGGTGAAGCTAATAAGAATAGTGTGAAAACCCCGAAAAAATTGGCCGATATTGGAGACAATGCGCTTTCGGAAGCCATGCTTCAGCGCTCATCTGTTTTAAGAAGCTCGATACCGATTCATATCGGCATTTTGTGTTTCCTGTTTGTGTAGTTTAAATCAAAACTGTCATACTATTAATTATATCAAGCTGAAAGAATCAGTTCTGTGGTATAGCCAAAAAATGTAAAGAACTTATAAAAGTATTCTTTTTAGTTTGTTATGAAGATATCATGATAAAATCTTATCGTGTCATCAGCCGAAATAATACCGAAGATATTTTATTGATAGTGGGCATTAGAAAATGTTATGAACCAGAGAGGAGGCAACCACAAGGTAAGTTTCAGTTACATGAATACACCTCGGTTAAATATGTTTTTCGAGGTCTATGTACAGAACAGAAAATAATTTTCCATCTACTTCGCCGATTATTAATAAATTATCGGTATTCGTCAGTGCTATTTCAAGACCGACGTTTCTTTTCCTGTCTACGTGTGATTACGCAGGAAAATTACATTTATCGTCTAATTGATCGGTTACTTCAATGAGAAAATAATCATTGCCAAAAATACTGAAGGTTGAAAAAATATTTTTCAATTTCCTGATTGTATCTCATTAATAATACGAAGAAAAGAAAAGTTACAAGGACAGCCTGAGAAGAGAAGATTCTAGGTAATTTCTTTTATGCAAAAAATTACTTATGTGCTGATCAACGTCAGGTGGGGCATATGTACCCTTTGCCCCCTCCCCAATGGATGCCCTTGGTAAGTTGTAAAATTGTACCTACCACATGGTATCGGGTTAAGGCTTTGTCATTAATAATACGAAGAAAAGAAAAGTTACAAGGACAGCCTGAGAAGAGAAGATTCTAGGTAATTTCTTTTATGCAAAAAATTACTTATGTGCTGATCAACGTCAGGTGGGGCATATGTACCCTTTGCCCCCTCCCCAATGGATGCCTTTGGTAAGTTGTAAAATTGTACCTACCACATGGTATCGGGTTAAGGCTTTGTCATAGTTTTAGTATCAGCAATAAATTCAAAGTTAAAAGTTCTATAAGCAATACAGTCATTCATGAAATAGTATTGGATTTGACTTTTGCATTAGACGTATGAAATCACTTTGAAAAGTTGGTCAACTTTCAACTAATAGTTTGAAAGCCAATGTCCATCGATCAAAAGTTTCAAAAGTGATAATATTGACAATTGTTAATACTGCAATGAGATTAGCGGTAGCATCTAAGGAAAGATCACCCTGTATGTAGAATTTTTGTTATGGAACATTAGAGATGGACCTTTTTGTATATATTGGAGCATCGAGCTGTGACAGCAGTGGGTCAGTCTTCAGACGTTGACAGTTGAGAACTAGGAATCGTTTTGCACAGGATTTTCTTGGCATTCTTGGGGGTTCCATAATCCCAGATACGCATAGTAAATGCGTGTGTAATCCTGATTTAAATCCGCGATAACGTAAGGTCGAGTGTCACTAGCTCTTAGATTATTATGATAAACGATTATGCTTACGTTACGGTTCATTTGAGTATATCTGAAATGACAAATCTGTCAAGTTAAACCATAGCAAAAAATCAAAAATAATCTTATGGAGGCCAAAGCTCTTATGCCTAAATTTAAACGAGCCTTTAGTATATCTGGGTGGTTCCCACTAGCTGCATTAAAAGCGAAAAGATTGTGAAACTAACAAATACATAGATGATGTATTTATTGAGGCCCATTGCACCAGTAATAACAATCCACTTGAATGCAATATTATTCGGTTTGTTTATTATTTAACGTCGAGTAAGCAAATACAATTTCGACAGTTACCAGACATAAAGTTAGTACCTTTACATGTTGTGCAAGGTTGAAAATTTTTTTGTTGCACTATGTACCTGACTTAATTGCTTTGGGTTCAATGCACGGATTTGGTGCTAAAAAATTATATAATAAACATTACATACAGAACAAGCAAACGTAGATAGGTGACGAAAGTTCCGCCGTTTTGTCAATCGTCTGAACTGAAACAATGCTGTGATCATTAATACATAGCTCGGGTCATTCAGATAAAAATATATTCAAATCATCGTCTGATTTTTTAAAATAAATTCATAATTGAACATCTTTATTAACTTCAAGACATCCCTGGATCAACACATTGAATGCGAAAGGAGCTTCTTGGTTTCTGCTGGAAAATCTCAATAGTCTTTGACCTTCTTACATGATCAGTCTTTCTAACACCTAACAATCTTGGATTGTATACCTCTTATATCCCAAAAGCACCATCTAATGCAATGAACCATAAATTATTTCCGTATTCTCTCATCTCCAACCTTGTGACTTGCAAATTTTTCACAAGATAAAGAGACGCTGTGTGGCAGCATATGGATATATGTGAAACAATTTTTCATCTACAATCTAGAGAAACGGGGTTACAGCTGATATCCCGTATCAAAGAGCTGAAGATAATACATGCGATCACTTTTGCTGCCAAGATGACCTGCGAAGGCCATCGCAAAGTGTGTCAGAGTGCTGATGTACACATACCAAATAGCACAGAGGCCAGTCGAAGTTTTGGTTGGAATGGCAATGAGCTGTGGAATCGAATTTGGAATGTGCAATGCCCAGATCAGACCATCGCTGGAGTACAGCTTGCATGTGTGGGAATGCGTCCCTGAAGCTTCTGGACACAAACCAGAAGCGAGCAATACGCCAATCGAGGAAGGGTAGCTGATCAGTTCCTATTCTACAGATATTATTATGGCAGATGTTCCACCAAGCTGTTTCGCATATTAACACCAAGAATCACCAATACTGAAAGAACCCAATGGGTGCTTCTTCACCAGGTCGAACCTTTACCAGGATTTATGTGAGGCTTCCTGCCTTTGCGTGAGGTTATCTATGAAAAAAATTGAAAAACCAATGCTAGGCATCACGAGAAGGAATGAAATTTCCAATGAAATCAGAAGAAGAAGAGCCAAGCACAAAGACATAATCAAAATTATATCTCAAAAGGAGTGGGAATGAGAACGTATATGAGAAGTAGAGGTAGACTACCAACAAGATGGAGTGATGATCGGAACATTTGGAAAATAAATAGTCTAACCAAAATAAAATTAATGAAAAATATTCTTGTTACATAGCATTTGCATTGCAAAAGCAGTGAAACTATTACGCAAGCCGAACAGCAATGTGCGCGTCGCATGTTAACGTATGGATCCACAATGAAACTTTCTCATGATAAGTCAAAAGTTTCAAGTTTCGTTGTGGAAGCGGGCGGAAGATACATAAAACATTGTTGTGTCGTGAGATTTTTAACAATATTTCATGTATCTCACGCCCATTTCCGCTACGAAACTTGAAACTTCTGACTCGTTATATAAAAATCTCATGAAAAAGTTTCATTGTGGATCCGTACCTTTAGACCAGATATTTGTAGCTAATTTGGCCCCTCAAAGGAAACTAGGGTACAAGAAAATTAATTTGCCTATATTATATTGGTAAATATATAAGAAAACATATTATTTGAATTATTGCAACCAGGTGGTTTTTGGATTTGAATGAATAAATAAATCAATAAATAAACAGACAAATAAGTAAATTAAAATTTAAAAAATCTGTAACCTTGGACACCTCTCTCTAGTAATTTCGCTTATATTCAAACAAAGATCTGATATGCTTAGAATGTGGCTGGCTCTTGAACTATATGCTTTTATCTTTCATGTCAGACCGAGGATATTAATAGTAGTATGGGAAGGTGATAAATACTGTGTGAATGACAGATGAAGAAAGTAAGGTAGATTAGGTAGATGATAATCGATTTTTTTCAAATATTTTTCTGCTGCATGTCACATGTTCAATATGGCGGGTAAGGGAATGTCACTATATGGCTGAATTGTTGCGACGTACTACAAAAACTGGACTGTTTTCAATGGGTATTGCACAAAAATTAATAAAAAAAGGAGTCAAGCCTCCAAAGGAAATTTTTCTACGCTCTTGAAGAGCATGGAAAATTCCCAATCATTTTAATGATTGGTTCTTTATACTTTATAGACATACCATTGGCTAGATGTCTTCATTAACGATCTGTCTGGCAGGACATATTTAATTCTGAGAATATGAAGAACTCGAGAGACAGCCGCAGAATAAGTTCATGCAAAATTTTCGCAAAAATTGAATTTGGCATTTCTAAAAATATTTCAGTCATCAAAGGTTTGTATGTCTACGTACTGAAATGTGTATAAACTGAAAGAAAATATCACGCGAAGGAATCTCAATTTGTCTCAATTATAATCAAAAGCAGAATAGTTATTACATTTCGAGGACGTCAATATCCTTTTCGAATTAATAAGTAATTTTGTCGTTCAGGTTAATAACACTAGGAGTTGGTATGCTGGATGGCAGCCAGATGAGGAGCAATAGTTTTCGTGACTTATCAGAAGATTTCATTCCTAAAAGTTTAATATCTCGTTTTCTTTGCTCAGAGATTAGATACATCTTGTACGACGGCCGTGTAGCGGTTAAAACTGTCACCTTTCTAGATCCTCCCAGAACCTTTGAACAGTTTGCCCTATTATCGTTAGACGCCAAGCATGAATCTGATCTTTATTTCTGTGCTGGATGTGATGGGGCCCGAGGAAGGTCATGTTAACGCTTCTCCGCCAGAAAATGGGCACTTCACGAAGTGTTAGGCTTTTGTTTTAATGATCGAATTCTGATGCAGGGCCTTCAAATACATAAGTGTGTTGTTTATTGTTCAAGTCGGCAGTTTTGAGGTGGTTTTGTTATGATTAGACACAAATCCTTCGTGAGAGGCCCCTGATGAAGACGAGTGAACTAAACTCGGAACATTATTGTATTTGGTGGCAGGAAAGTCCCTTTTTGAGGAAGGTAAGCGCACAAACACCCCACCGGGGTTCCCTTTAGACCCGAGCCAAAAAGGCCGGATTCGTGATCAGCAACCCTCAATTACCAAAACAACGATTTTTCCACTTATTTGATAAAATTCGGCCTTTTAGAAAAATTTCTTGAATGTATCCTTTCATGTTTTATGATTTTGGAATGCTGTCTTTTGACTCCTATCTGGCGGCTAAAAACAATTTGCTCTCCCATTGTTGGACTTTGTCAGATGTAAATTTTTCTGCTGAATCCAATGGTATGCTGAGATTTGCGCTACGCGGTTCCGATCTCCGGAAAAAATATACTTTCTAAAAAGATGGAAATGCCTAGGGGGACAAACATTTATTTTTTTCAAACAGGTCAACCATTCGTTTCATGCGTAATTCTGAGGCGCTCATTACGAATCTGGCCTTCGTTTCTACGACGGATGTGAGGCAGCCCGAGCAGGTACTGGGGGAGCTAATGACCGCTTGCTCCGCCTACAAATGGGCACCCCACGAAATCTTAGGCTTTCGGATTCGGATTCACCCAAAAAACAATTTTACGCCTTATTTATTTTATTTTATATTTATTTTTCGGAGGCATTTTAAATGATCAAATTCTGATGCAGGGTCGTCAAATACATAATGGTATTAAGTAGCAGTTGCCAGTTTAACTGTTTCGAACTTCAATATCTTCAAATTGTGGTCCAAGTATTCACTTTCTTGTCACACAACATCTTGAAAGTCGTCAGTAGTTTTGTAATCTGAATTATCATTGGTAACCGATTTATGGACATCTGAATTATTCCAGCTGTCATTGTTCGCTGCAATGCTTCAAAGAAAATCACCTAAACGTTGGAATTTCATGAAAAATCTCACCCCTCATGTGACCAATTTGACCCCAATAAATAAATTTAATCATACATTCGTTATGTGCTAACGAATACGACTAAATTTTAGAATACGTCGACAAAGAGGTTGAATAAATGTCTCCATACCGCCAAATCACTGAACTCTGGAATCATAATCAAAATTTGAATCTATGAAAATGGAACTTTGGTTATCAATCTTACCCTCAACGTACTCTGTTAACATCACTATTTTTGCTTTTGCACAATATTCTATACATAGAGATCTGAGAGCTAAGAAATGAATGAAGATGATGGAAGACAAGGCTGTACATAGCATCAAAAATCATTATCAAAATCAGTGACACTTTAAAATTCTTATAAGCTGTGTTCCGCACACTCGCCATAATTTTAGCTCACTTTAAAAATGGTGGCTGCGTATACACATCCATTGCTTCTGTCTATAACTTATTTATCTATTTTTTATTTTTTTATTTAACAAAATGAATTGTATTATATTGATGAATCAAGTTTCTGTTGTCTAGTGGAAATTATCGAATTTGTTTCAATCTTAGTTAGCAAAAAACTACTGTAAAATTTGGGTTCTTCATTTTTTATCACTGACGTATGATATAAGTTTGATGGACTTGTTCTAAAAAATTGAAATCGTGGAGGGCTCTTCAGCCTCGACCTAGAATGAAGCAATTTTCCTATCGAAATTCATCAAGTGTATCAAAAATGTCTTGCAATGAAGGTTGCGTTTTACCAAATCTCTAATTTAAGTAATTATTGAATTGGTATCTATATGTTCCAATTATTTTTATATAGACTTAATATTATCAATTTCCGGAGTAAGTAAATCCATTACCGATGTCCGTCTATTATACGCAACGATGCGTTGAATTATTGAAAAAAAATATAAGAAAAGGAACTGGAAGGTTAGCTTTAAAGATTTTTATGGTAAAAAGTAATTACTAAATTTAACCTCGTACTGTTCAAGAGAATCTTCGACATATTGATGATGCAAGAGGTTTTTTATCCAAGTGACACATAAAACCCGGATCGATTTTTTTTTCGGCTGGGGGAATGGGTAGGAGGTATGAGTAGGTGTAGGGGGGTAGTTTTAAAATTAGCTGAACCACTAAAAACCTGATAAACGGAAATAACATTAGATTAATATCATCTGAGATTTCTGGGGGAGGGGGGTAGGAAGAGGTTTTAAACCCATGTCACCTCCCCCTCACAGTACGGGCATAATTGTTAAAACATGCTAACTAGCAGCAATAAGTCATAACAATGTGTTTAAATTTTAAAATGCTTTGCTAGTGAATTGCGATGTTTAACATAACCTCGCTCAAACGCAGAAAACCTAATACGCTCCAGAAGCGCTGCGGAGTCTGTTCACGTTGATCTTAAAACGCTGTAGATTGTAACCAACGGGGAACAAACCCCCCGGTAGGGGAGGTTTTTCAAAAGAACGACTTTTGGAAGATGCTCGTTCGAGGCGTTGAAAGTTCTCAAATAGAACTAACAGGGCGGCAACGTGATCGTACCAGGACATGTTATTGTTGATGTTAATTCGCAGAAACTTGATGGAATATTATTTAAGTATTTAAGGATCGCTCTTTAAGGAAACTATCCAACTGCTGGCAACTAGATTGAAACCTCAGATTCCTGATAAATCGAGGAAAATAGTTGGGTATCAACAATACAAAAAGTACTGATTATACTTCTGTTGAAATCGTATGAATATTATAGAGTTCGGAGGTCTTCTATCTTGAAATACTTTACGTAAATTATCATATAGAATCATGCGGACTGTAGATGATATTATTCAATTAATTTGTTGTATTACATTGAAATATGTGACGCATTTCACCTTATTAAATAAGTTTTTTTTAGAAATTGTGTCACATTTATAGAGCTCAATCTTTATTGTAATATTGAAAATTATAGTAATAACGACCTCATGCTTTTTACAACAAAATATTTTTCAGTGCGGTTTGCCTCTTAAAGACTGTTTTTGAATATTATTTCAATAGAACGTTCATATCTGGAATTGTACGCCACATTCACCATTTTTGAAAAATAGCTGTCCAGATGTCTGAAAGTCGATTTAGATCAAGCCAGGTGACAAGAATATTTCCTTCAAATTTTGACGTATTATTATTTTGTAGGTTCGATTGTAAATTGTTGAAGTTTAGTTTTTACATTCATACAATTTAAAACTAGAAAATAGGAAGGAAGGCATCTATGGAAGATATGGTATACTTGAACGAAAGCACATATTCTCCGCCTGAGTATTTATTTTCATGTGTGTAGAGTGACAAAAATGTGTTTTCGAAATATTACAGTAGCGATTGAGTAATTTTTTTCTATAGTCATGTAGTTTACTATAAATCACCTAATTTTCAACACAAATTGATAGAGGTAGAAAATACGAGTTCCTAAGACAGAAATAGGTGTGCAGCCACCCTAAGCTGTGGAAGAAGGTGATGACACGATCTAGAGGAGCCTCAGTTACACTGGCCATAGAGGGCCAGGGCTTGTCCAGTATGCATCTCAGATTAAAAGGACAACTGGGTAATGACACATCAGATCCTCAGCTGTCTCATCTTCTTGTTCACAATCCCTCCATAGGGGTTTCACTAATCCTCATATTAATGAGGTATTTCCTAAGCTGGCAGTAATATGTTGCAATGTCAGTAATAAAGCGCAGTTGTTATCTAGACATGGGCAGGTAGCATATCACTCTAGCGAACAAGCAGCCAGAAATGACATGCCAGATTTTGAAAAACTGATTGGATGATTGAGAAATGTGAGAACGTAGACTGGTTCAAGTTCAATGTCACTACTAAGAATAGTACAGACTGTCCTATCTGTACCCCGATATGCCAAACCGCAGTCAACATATAATAAAAAGGCGACACTTTAAGAAGCATTTTCAGCTGAAATATTTAATTAATAAATTTTTCCAAGTTTGTTATAGCAATTCAAGGCTTACGACGAGACATTGTGTACAATTTATCGGCTTTAATTTTTATTTGCAGCATTGTGATCATACATCATGTCGCACCGAAATTTCATCAAGTGCGATGCAGTAGCTACTGAGATTACATGGTGACAAAAACGACAACAGACCGATGGAGTTTCGTGATCTGGATTTCATAAGACATGACAATACTTTACTGGCTTATGCGTCAGAAGTAAAACGTATTTTACATTTTTTTTTATTGATAGTATGTATGTTATAAAAATATATTAAATATAAAACAATATGTATCAATTAATCAGTATAAACAGAATATTATTATGAAGTTAGGAATAGCTATGATATGTCGTCTTAAATTTTTTGACGTTGGTAAAAGACCCCATTAACTCTCCGTAGTTGTTAAAGATATGTACATGATATTAAAATCTATAGTTCAAGTTATTTCCCCCATTTATACATGCGATGTTAAATAAAGTAAAACTGCTCTTTCAATGATTCTACAGGTATACGTCTTCAGTTGTTTGGCATTTTAATTAGTAACTTTGAGAAGATCCATTTTGGATATTTGTTCCAAACTTAAAGTGGTATAGAAACCGATTGTTTGAACTTTGTAGTTGACGAAGAAGTAGTCTATATAATTTCAAGTGTTAGGACATCAAAACCTGAAGGTTACACATCAAACTAGACATCGCGTCGTGACACTAATAAATAAAAAAAATTTAAACTATCATGAAGATAACTAAGTTTTTCACTGACAATACAACTGGAATTTGATGTAATACTAAAATAATTGTGGATTCGCAATGTTTGAGAGGAAAAAATATTTACTTTTGATTTCGTAGGATTCAATTAAAGACTATGGATTGTAGCATAACAAACAGAAGTGTTCCTAGTATTGATCTTTGAGGTTTTTCTGAGGAAATCAGATTTGTAGGCAAAAAGACCATATCAAAAATGACTGTCTGGTATCCATTGCAATATTTTATGATCAAAAATGAATTTCCCTTACCGTAATCTCCGAGTATACTGCTAAACTCCGTGGTGGGTCTTCCCGTGAATTCCTCCTTCCTGAACAGATCTCGGATCATTTTGTAATCGCTGAGCACGACGATGAGCTGTGAGCCCAGCCTGGTGCTGATGACACTCCCGTATTTTCTGGTCAAGTCTCTGTAGTGCAAGTGCAGGTCTCCTTTGAGGAAGGGCAGGGATCCGAGCACGGGCAGTCCCCACGGGCCGGGGGGCAGTGAGATGGCCTCCCTGAAGACCTGCAGGGCACGGACGAGGAGCAGTACCGATACGAAGACGAGCATCACCCTGGTCATGACGCCGTCGCAGGCGTACCGCCACACGACCATCGAGTACCCGGTTGAGGGGAGCATTTCTCGCGAGTGAGCGTAAGCAGCGAGCAGCGTGACTCTGCGTCGGCCCGGCGCGCCGCGGTGGCTTTATAAGCGTACCGCGCGGTGTTGCCGTCGTCGCGGTGCCGATGCCGGTGGTGGTACGGTGCGGCCGGCACGCGACGACGCAAATTCTGCACTGATTAAGCGTACGTTCTAATTTAATTGCACCGGCCGGCCGGTGGCAATTGACACCTTGATGCGAATTGTTATCGGACAGCGGCGGACGTCAGGTGGGGAAAATGGCGTCCAGGTTTACTTAACACCGGGTGACACTATTTTTGGGTTTCAGATTCAAATACCAAATTTCAATTTATTGTACGTAACTAATAAAGTTTCAGCGTATTGTTGCTTAAAAAAATGGACAATAGAAACAATAGTAAACTGAAATCTAGCCAGCTATTATAGATGACAATGTTAAACATTGTAGTTAGTGGCGGATCTAGGGGCCAGTACGCCCAAAGACAAAACAAATTTATGGGCCCCTACACTCCTACACCTAGTCTATTTCAAAAACTAAATTATTCTCGTAGATACATAAACATCACATAAAAGTGAGAAAATTCAAACATTTTTTATTCAGACTAATAGACTAAAAATCTAGTTATTGTAATCGCAAAGAAGAGGTTACTTGATACCTAACTAATATCTAGATTGATATTTTTCACTTCCCATGAGAAGTAATAAGACTTTAAGTGAAATATAAAAACGAATAACAAACTGCAATCTAGAATGGTGTTTTTCTGACTTTGTATTTAAGCTAAACTATCTATTAGATCTCTTAAATCTGACTGTTCGCTCATTGTTGACCTAATGCAATTTTTCAACATTTTCAATCTACTAAAAGATCTTTCCGATCGCCCAACAGTTAGATAAATACTAGCAACAAAGTATAAAATTCAGAAAAAAACAATTCCATACACGAATATTCACTAATGACAAGTTGTCTAATTTTCATGTTTTCCATTTCATCTCCAAGTGTCGCCCATTGGCAACTTACGAAGTTCTGGACTGCCTTCGAGCTATCATATCCTTGACTCGGTTACGTATATACCATCCGATCGCTCTCTAGAGCTAGACCGCCAGACTATACTGACGAGTCTAGGCTAAAGACGAAACATGCACGTCTATAGCAGATCTGCTGCATAGTAGAGAGTATAGACTTTTCTGTGTGAAAATTACACAACTTTTCATCTACATGATGGAAGAGTTTCACCAAGTCATCTGATTTTTCAAGCATATTACTAATTGAAGTTGGTTGCTGCTTTGGATACAGTAATTAATTTTTTGGAGCTTCCTTTTTTGAAAAACATTTTCAGGAGACACTGATACACATAAGTGCTCACTGCTCCGAGCTTGTCTTTCAATATCATTGCGTAATCGTGTGAATTCATAATTTTCCATTATTTGTTCAAATTTGTTGTGAAATTTTAGAAAATTATCTTTATTTTTGTGTACGTAATATTGCGCAACATATCTTCATAGCCTGTAATAGTATATAGAAGGTCAAAATCCTCTCCTTGTAAATTACTTCAATTGGTTATACGGTCTTTGAGATTTGTTTTTATTAAGATGCATGTGAACATTAGATGTATTTCTCGACATCTAATTTGTATTAAGTTTTACGAACCAGACTCAGTCGAATTAGGAACTTGAGATTTTTCTACACCAGTGCGAAAATCTATTACAATGTAGGAAATATGGTGATCTTTTTAATTTAATTACAAATATTTGACCATCATTCAATGTATTTTTCAATTTGTTTCCTTACTGAACAAACAGAAGCAAATGAAAATAGACCTGTATATTTGCTCAATTAAAAATTGTATCGTCTTTCAATTTTAATAATTCACAAACATTTTACGTTTCTGAAACTGTCCATAATTATTCATATTTTAAAAACATGTTTCAACGGGATTGACAATCACAAAAATTGAATAAGAAGTACAAAAAACAGAGTCAACCGACTAGATCGGTTTTTAGGAGGGTAAAACGCATTTTCGCAATCATTTATAATTCTATTAAAATGGAAGCTCATTACCCCCTTGTATTTATTAAACCTGGCATCCACTGATACCGCCTTACCGCCATCGCCTCAGCAGTTCATCCTAGACGTCGAAAGTGGTGTAGTGGCTTGCATTGTTATTATTTGTATTTTATTCACGACTTAAAATACAGGCGTTCAGAATTGTACAAATTAAAAGGATTAAATCTATGAGGAACATTTTTTTTATAAATAACCTCTCACGGAGTCAGAAAGCTCATGTTTCTGATTGGAGTCCAGAAACTGGTCCACATAGAATTTGAACCAGCTGCAGTAACGGCTATAAAAAGAATCTTTCCAACTGTCCATGTTCAGAGATGCTATTTTCACTTCGCTCAAGCTGTTTGGTAAAAAGTACAAAAATCGGTCTGGTTACCTATTATCAAGAAGATGCAGAGGTCCATCAAATCGTAAAAATATGTATTGCATTGGCGTTTTTCAGACCCGAGGATGTTGAAGATGTCTTCTTAGAAATTATGGAAGATGCTCCAGAATTAGCAGATGATGAAGAAGATCCATCATATGAACAAAGATTACTTCCATAAAAAACTAAATTGCTGACAAAGTTTTTAAATTACTTTCTACAAAAATTGATGCAAAATACAAACGTCCCAACTACAATGTGGAATTGTTTTATTCTACTTACGATAGTAATAATTTAATGTCAAAATCCAGTAACGACGCCCATGCATTCATACGATAAACTGATGATATTTTCTATCCACAACTTGAACAGATTAGTAAACGTGTGTCCATATCCTCCTATGCAATATCCTCATGCCCCGGCATGCAGGAATCCTCTCACCGCAACCGTGTTAAGAATCTCGGGAAATCGAAGAGAAACGTTAAAGTCTGGCAACGCTGCTAAATCGACTTATAGTAGTGCTGAGTAGGAACGACGGTGGGAGGAGCACGAGCCAGCGACCAATCAGAATCGAAGTAGTGCCCCCAGCCCACATGATGTTAGTTCATTCATGAAACCACGATGGCAGGACATTGGCGTGGTTACTGTATGAGCCTAGGGAACTTGAATGTGTCGGTGGTTAAAACATTTGGAAGCTAGTTCATTATATTATACTGATACTACGGCTAAACTCCTGTGTAATATGCATGATCTACTAGAATCTACAACATGGCGCAAGAGAAATTCTCTTATAGTTAATATCAGTAAAACTGTGTATGTAGTTCTATGCCAAGACTGGATCCAGAGCCTACATATCCGCATAAATTTAGATTCAGTTTGTGTTAGTAGCTACATCATTCCATGTATTTGACATGAGCTGGACTACTCATATCGATTTCAGCTCTAAGAAACTGAGTCTGACTATTATTCCATTCCTCACTTGAAGGGTTGTTTAGAAACTCCACATTTATTGATGTTTATTTTGCGATGGTATATTCTCATATATCACACCATGTGAACCACTTGTCAAATTCTTGTGACCACCGTTCTTTTGAAAGGTTGATTTCCTCCTCAAGCAATGCAGCGATTGTCTCTTCATCTGTGGAAGAATGGCGACCCCGTAACTTTTCTTTGATCTTAGGCAATAAGAAGAACTCGCACGGAGCTAGGTCCGGAGAATAAGGTGGGTGAGGCAACAGCTTGACATCCTGTTCAGCAAAAAAATCGAGTGTTCTAGGGGCGCTGTGGGCGGGTGCATTGTCATGGTGCAATTGAATACCTCGCAGACCAGTCTTTGGACGGCTCTTGCATAGTTCTTGGAAAACTACAGGAACATTTGGTTATATACTTTTCAGAAGAAACTGTCCTTTGATTTTCCAAGGCTACCGTTGTGATGTATCCACTTTTAGAAAAAAAGATGCGACCATTTTCTTCCCAACACTCTTGGAACGACGAATTTTCATTGGAGGCAGCTCACTTTCAAAGCGCCAAGCTAATGACTGCTGTTTAGTTTCGGGATCATAATGATAGGTATAACCATGTTTTGTCTCCGGTTACGATATTAAAAGTGTTTTTACTGTGGTCATTATCAAAATTTTCAAACATAAACCTAGCCCAATCAATTCTTGTTGCTTTTTGCTCACTGGTCAACAAATGTGGTACCTATCTGGAACACCGCTTCCTTAGACGAAGGTGATCATGAATGATTCTTCGGACCGCTGCCGATCCAATCCTCAGAGAACCCTCAATCTCGGTGTAGTTTATATGTGGTTTTTTTTCTACCATAGTTAGCACAGCTTCTACAGTTTCCGGAGTAACAGCAGTGGGCGGTCGACCTGTGCGCGATTCATCATCGAGTGAGACCCAGCCCCTTTTAAACTCAGCAAACTAATTAAAAACTGTAGCCCTACAAGAGGGCGAGTCCCCAAAGCAACTCACTAAACTTCCGTGACATTCCGCTTGTTTTAGTCCCTTTTTATAGTCATACAAAATAATGGCTCGAAAATTGTGACTACCTGGTTCCAATTTCACGTCAAAAAATATGGACAACACTTAGATGCATTCGAGACCGTGGCAAGGCAACAACTGAACGATTCAACCACTTCATTTATATAATAAATCTTTTTTATTTTTCAACATAATCTCCTTTTAGCCTTATACACTTCATCCAAGGCTGCTCTAGTTTGTTGATCCCTTCCAAATAATAGGATTTGTCAAGGTCTGCAAAATAGGCATTCGTTCATGCAATCACCTCACCGTTTGAATAAAATTTATTTTCCGCCAGCCATTTTTTCATCTTAGGGAACAGAATTAGGCTGACGGAGCCAAGTCTGGAGAATAGGGGGGATGTGAAACGAGTTGGAAGCCTATTTCCATCAGTTTTGCGGCCGCAACTGCTGAGGCGTGAGCTGATGCGTTGTCGTGATGAAACTTTTGACTGTTTTGTGGGCCAATCGTGGACGTTTTTCTTGCAACTCGGTTTTCAAACGATCCAATAACGATTAATAATATTCACCTGTAATGGTTTTACCCTTTTCCAGATAGTCCATGATGATTATTCGTTGCAAATCCCAAAAGACAGTCGCTATAACCTTTCCGGCCGAAGGAACAGTCTTTGCCTTTTTTGATGCAGATTCTCCCTTGGCAACCCATTGTTTAGACTGTTCTTTGGTCTCAGGAGTATAGTGATGTATCCATGTCTCATCGACAGTGATGAAATGACGCTTAAAGTCCTGCAGATTTCGCTGGAACAGCTGCAAACCGTTCTTGCAACACTTCACACGACCTCGTTTTTGGCCAATCGTGAGCAATCGTGGCATCCACGTAGCGGATAGCTTTTCCATGTCCAAATGTTGGTGCAAAAAATTTTGTACCCATTCGCTCGAGATGCCTATAGCACCAGCACCTCCACTCTCCTATCAGGCATCTCCATATCATGGATTTTATCAATAATTTCTGGAGTGGTGACCTCAACAGGCCGTCCAGAACGTTCAGCGTCTTTTGTGCTCATATGGCCACTCCAAAAATTTTGAAACCACTTATAAACCATTCTTATCTAAGATGCACAATCATCATAATGTTTGACAAGCTTCTGTTTAGTCTCCTGAGGCTTGTTGCCTTTAAGAAAATAATGTTTAATCAACACACGAAATTCGTTTTCATCCATTTTTTAACAACTCGATTTGTTTGATTTAAACGTACATTAAACACAAAGTAATAGATCGATCTGGCTCAAACTTAGTGTGTGCTCTTCTAAGATATGCTACTAACTGAAAATAACCTCGATACACACCAGTAGTGCCCTCTCTCTGACTTTGCACGGACTTTTCAAACGACCCTCGTATTACTCTCCGGATTGCAAACATAACTCCAGCGATGATTGCATTTAAATTGTGTATGACAAATGTATTGGTGAGTCTTCTGTGAAATAGTCCAAACTGCCATTGTCATTATAATTTCAGAATCCAGTTTTTTCATCTTTTGAAATAGACAAACGTTAGTAAAGATATTTCAATATGTGTATAAAATATAATGACGAGGAGGTTGGAAATCTTGATCATTCTCTAGGTAGTATATGTAGGATTAAACTGTACGCATTTGAACTTTATCCTAGAAAGTACCACAATAATTGTTTTTTATTGTCAGATAAGCAATAATTAGTAAATAGTTAGGTACTTGAGCTTCTACGGAAGTATACCAAGTCTGAACTAATTTCATTTTGATTCATTTTTTGCTGCTATCGATTATGTGATATCTTATGTGTTTTTGCAGATACAGATAAGAATTTTTTGTATATTTGAATCTAGGTTGAAACGAGAAATGCTAGCGTCATTGTTTTTAACCAACAAGCGAATACGTTTTTTCTATAAATTTTACCTCACTCGCAAGGCGAACTGCGATGAGAATATTGTGATTTGAGACAGTACTTTCTTGAAAAAATGGCATCATGTAGAATGACATTATATTCTTGATACTTTAAATTGTTTTCGAACTGCGATGGTACATCTATTTCGATAGGCGATCCTATTTTATATATTATTTTGTGAAACTGGAAACTTCGTTAGTCTATTGATGCACTTTTGAAGAAAAGTTCTTTGCGTCAGAAAACACGTTCGGCGTTTCACTTGCTACGGTCAGCTTAAACTGTCTACAAAAAGCAGAAACTTACCATTTCTGACGGTGGAAAATGATAAAATGGCAATGCTAGAGACAGAGAAAATATGCATTATCGCTAGATTTTTGGTAGAATATGCAATAACCGCTGATAATAATTGGCTGAATATGCAAATGCTCTAGCCTGATCTCTAGTTATCAGTAAATTGAAAAAAATCTCTTAAATAAATTCTCTTTTTAGCCAGATGTTCACGATTTTCAAACACTATACCGCCCACAACTTTGAGTAACATTAGCTTTTGGGTAATTGTGCTGTACGTTTGAGTTTCAGTCGGAATAACGACGTCAAGTAGCATTGCGTTGCAGAGAAGACTTGTCTGTAATTGCACAAAACCATTACCACCATTAAGAACATCCTACTGTAATTTTCCTCCGTTTATATCAATTTATATTGCGCAACAGTATCCTTCAAACTTATCCGAATGTATGAGCTATTTCTAATTTTGGACAGCACTGATTGGTCTATTAGATACACCATCTGTGATCTTTGCCCCTTGCAGATCCTCGTAGACATGTCCAAAAATATTTTAGACCAAATAATTGATGATCAAGGCAACAAACACTAAACAAATCATCCATCATAATCAGCAAGCCGATGACAAATTGACTAATAATTTCTAATGTACTCTGCACTGTGTCTATTTTCCGAAAACAACCGTTGATGATAAGAAATATTTTCCACAAATGCGGGATACGAGGACGAAGATGATATGAAGTATATTAACACTCTACCTTCTTCTATTTCTTTGTAGATAATCTATCACAAAGGCCTATCGCGTTTTATTCTAGGTAGAGTCCCCTCTCAAATACAATTTCCTCTTGAAAATACAATTTCCGTATCTTACCGATTTCTAATATTATTTACAGAAAGCGAGGTATTAAGGGTGAGAATATTTCAAATTGACACCCTATATAATTGAAGTGTAGCATTCAGAGTTCGTTCACCTTTTAAGGGCGAAATCCTTCCAGGAAGACATTCTTCGAAACAAGTAGGTATAGCATTCAAAGTTCATTCAACCTTATAAGGGCGAAAACCTCCCAGGAAGAAATTCTTCAGCGCAAGGTGCGCGCTCTTGTTAAGACACGTTATAATAAATCTTTTAGTTCGTCAGATCATCCTGGTTCAACCTCATTTAACTGACACACTATGGAAACTCTAAAGAGGGGATTCTGAAGGGGTCGGTTCTTTTATTCTGAGATTTATGTCGAGAATCTGTGTCATTCTTGGATTTTAGGGCATTCATCACATCTCGGTGCAATAACCTTTTTGAAAAGGCGCTCGCCAAATAAAAACGATAACAATGCCCTTTGGTGTTTGCTTTACCGTGATTAGATTTATTATGAAAAAAAAATGTTTCTAGGGAATTCTACCCCAGCGTAAAAACAGTTTTTCTCCAAGTAGTTTCAATAGATGTTTGTGACAGGAATCACACTGAATGTGAGTGATTGAAATATTATCAAAAGAATATGAGACGAAATGATTGCATGGCTCTGTTTGCGTCTACCGCATGAAGTTTAACAGACTTTGCTAAGGTACTGACCTTTACTAATATTAATAACTATAATCTGTATTTATTTAATGTACATAGTTAAAAATATCAAATTAATTTGTTGGCATAACAGGAAGTTTTTACAAATATTTGAAATTATTTATCTATTGTCACTCAAATCTATATGAGGTATATTGAAATAAGCAAATAAGGATTCATTTACTAAGCCATTAGAAGACCATGTATTTTCAAGTTGAAGATATGGTGTTATCTGAGCGTTGTAGAGCACCAGCCACTGTTTCAAATAAATAATATTATTTTCTGGAGCCGAAGGGATTCAGCGGTCACCAAATGTCGCGATCCGTTTCTACTTTTCACAGTCAGCGTCGTAGTCCAGACCAAGTTTCATATGTGCGCCGCGCCGACCCCGCTTGTTTACGGACACCCATCCTTACCATAAAAATGTTCCACAAAATACCTGAAGAGGAAAAAAAATCTGCCCTCCTACCACCCTCTCCTCATTCAATCCAATTTTGCGTTCAAGGTTCGCGGTCCGCATAAAATCAGCGGTCCGGATGTGGACCGCGGTCCGCCATTTGGTGACCCCTGTCGACCTAGCAAGACCCGAAACATGATCTTGTGAGGACTACAGTGGCTTAGATAGCCTTTTGCAAATGAGGGGGAGTTAACATAACTCAGACTGAATTTTTATTATGAGGGTCTTTAGATATTCCTAATTTATGCTAGTTTAAACAAGTTTGAGCACGCAGCTATTCTGTATGAAGTTGTAGTCGCGATTTTCGAGCCATGATTTTGTATGACTATAAAATGGGAATGAAACAAGCGGAATGTCACGAAAGTTTAGTGATTTGCTTTGGGGACTCTGCCCCTTCTAGGGCTACAGTTTTTAATTGGTTTGCTGAGTTTAGAAGAGGCCGGGTCTCACTCGATAATGAACCTCGCACAGGTCGACCGCCCTCTGCTGTTACTCCGGTAACTGTAGAAGCTGTGCAAAATATGGTAACAAAGGATCGACATATAACCTACACCGAGATTGAGGCTTCTCTGAGGATTGGATCGGCAGCGATCCGAACAATCGTTCATGATCACCTTCGCCTAAGGAAACGGTGTTTCAGACGGATGCCACATTTATTGACCAGAGAGCAAAAAGCAACAAGAGTTGATTGGGCTGAGTTTATGCTTGAAAAATTTGATAATGGGCTCAGTAAAAACACTTTTAATATCGTAACCGGAGACGAAACATGGTTATATCATTATGATCCCGGAACTAATCAGCAGTCATTAGTTTGGTGCTTTGAAAGTGAGCAGCTTCCAACGAACATTCGTCGTTCCAAGAGTGTTGGAAAGAAAATGGTCGCATCTTTTTTTGTAAAAGTGGATACATCACAACGGTAGCCTTGGAAAATCAAAGGACAGTTACTTCTGAATGGTATATAACCAAATGTGTTCCTGTAGTCTTCCAAGAACTATGCAAGAGCCGTCCAAAGACGGGTCTGCGGGGAATTCAATGGCACCATGACAACGCACCCGCCCACAGCGCCGCTAGAACACTCGATTTTTTTGCTGAACAGGGTGTCAAACTGTTGCCTCACCCACCTTATTCTCCGGACCTAGCTCCGTGCGACTTCTTCTAATTCCCTGAGATCAAAAAAAAGTTACGAGGTCGCCATTTTTCTACCGAAGAAGAGGCAATTGCTGCATTTGAGGAGGAAATTAGCAATCTTTCAAAAGAACGTTGATCACAAGAATTTGACAAGTGGTTTTACCGAATGCGCAAATGTATTGAGGTAGGGGCAGAATATGTTGAAAAAACAGAATAAAGTTTTTTTAAAAAGCCTTGTATTTTTTCTGTATCTAAAAACTTTCAGCGTGACCCTCGTATAGTTGTCTTTTCCACAATGACGTACCAACAATTAGTCACATTTTATCTATACATTATTGAAAAAAAGAAAATCCACTCTTCGGAATCTTTCGTAGACTCATGTTATTGATGGTTATCCCCAAAAGCTTGATGGAAGACGACTCGATTCTCTACATCTCCACGGTTGACAAACCAACATTATCCACAATTTTTATTTTATATCCATATATCCATCCACTACCACAAGTAAGAATCTATCCTTGAGAAGACTATCCAACCATTGCAGTAGACTAGCGTGCAACAACTGGAGACTATCTATGAAGCTCAATCCCTCTGTCCCACATGTTGGTGACGTAGGCCAGAAGATCTCCCCGTGGATCTATGTTCACGGAAGCCATATTGACGATAATTGATGATTGTCTATGTGCTTCAAGGGTTGCAAGTTAATGGCAGTCTCTATAACATTGTGTATAATGTAGAGCAGAGTCATTGTTCTATAGTTGTTGGGTACGTTTTATTCTGTTCTTCGGTATGGGTTGAACTCGAGCGATCTTCCATCCATTAGGGAACACTGCCTGCTGGTAAGACAATCTGAAAGATTTGCAAAGGACTGGTGTAAGTGTTACGGTGCAACGTTTGAGGACGATGGTATTGAACAGCAAACATCATCAGAAGTGTCGACTTCAAGAACGTGACCCTTATGTGGGTCCCTGGTTACAGCGGGGTTGATCCAGGTAATGGAAAGCAGATTGTCTGGCGAGAGTGGGAGAAGGGGCACATGAATTGACCCCCAATTCATGCTGGGTTCATAGCAGTACCTAACAAACGTGAAGAGCTGTGGCTGCTGAACAGAAAGATGGATCACCCCACCTGTTGGTAAGGATCCTCACAGACCACTGCAGATTGCACAGTCACTTGGCACTCATAGGACTGGTAAAAGATCCAATCTGTCAGAAGTGCTGGAAGGAGAATGAGGCCTGGTCCCATTTTCTAGAAGAGTGTGCCGTATACCGCTGCCTAAGGGCCAAGGTGTTCAGCACAACGCAGCTTGTCCAGGTAGTCAGAAGCTACACTTCAATAGCAGTCTCAATAACTTTGGACATGATGCAGAGCCAAATGACAGATCTATAGTTGCGATATATAAAAAATACAACGTATTTATTACGCACTGGCAAGGCGTAAGAGAAGCGTCTCCTTACCTAAATCTGACCACCCATGACACCGATCACGTGTATGCAGGATGACCAGACATTGTAAACAACCCTGTTAGGAGCTGTAGCCAATCGGCGTCGGTTCCCAGAAGAACGCACCGACCTTGACCGTGAAACACGTCATTCGTTCGTTTGTTTGTGTTATTTTGTTCTGATACGTCATACAGGCCTGTGGTAGACGGAGTAACAGCCTTCTCGGTATTCCGTTCTGTTTTCATCCAGTCCCAGTGGATGATGTGATGTGTGACGTCAGATGAGATTTCGAGAAGCATCACGAAGGCAGTGACGTAGTTTTTGGAGGTGTAAGAGGAGACCTTTTCCAACACGACCAATTCGTCGAGTTGACAAAAATGTGCAGATCCTCTTCTTTTCCTTTATAAGTCGAGGGTTGGCAACCATCATGGCTATTTTTGAGAGCGGCCACTTTGAAAAGTTGGTCAGAAGTATGTAACATCCCAACCACTCTCTCTGGTTCCGCAACCATGAGACTCTTCTTATGCCTATACCGCGTTTTCCTTGGATATCCGCTGGACGATCATCTGTACAAGTTCATATTTTTTCATGCAAATAAAATAGTTGTGTACCACTTAACACACAGTTTCACATAAAAAATTCTTTCAGTGACGCCTTTCGATTTATATATGAATCATTGTTGGAGAGTCAGATTTTTTGCCTCTATGATATGCCCAGATATTCCAATTTACGTCTCTAGATGATATTGACAACCTCTCCTTCCCTGCCCATGCGTCTCAGAACTTTTGCATTTGTTTCTCGATCCAAGATATTCTGAGAATCCTTGAATACACCCACATTTAAAATGATTCGGTCTTTTTGCTAATTGCAGGGTTTACAGTTCATGCTTCCACTCCATAAAGGGGAGTTGAGAAAACGTAACATTTAGCTAAGCGATGTTTTAATGCTATACTTAGATCTTTGCTGCGAAAAAATTTGTTTACTTTAATGAAGATGGATCGAGATTTTTCTATTCTCATTTCAATTTTTTGAATATATTATGCAGTTACTGCTTCTAGCCTTGGAAATAATCGACAGCGTCAATTTAAAGTATGATGGGTTAATTACACAGATTAAATAATGCTCTCGACTTATGCATCAGACCTGCTATAGACATGCGTCTTTAGCCTAGACTCGTCAGTATAGCCTGGCGGTCTAACTGTAGAGAGCAATCGGGTGGTATATACGTAACCCAGTCAAGGGTGTGATAGCAACATCAACTCATCTCCAAGCGTCGCCCTCTATGGGGACGCCCATTGACAACTTACGAAGTCAAAGGTCCTTCACGACATCTGTCAACAACTTATTTACAGCGAGTTCCTTTGTTCTTCGTAAACACTTAATATCAGTTGTCAGCTTCTGATGTGAATGAGCCGAGATAACAGTACATCGTACAATTGTTCACGAAGAACAAGGAAAGTCGCAGTAAATCAGTTCACGCTTGTTGACAGATGTCGTAAGGGACATCTGTTGCCGCTTCAAGGCAGTCCAGGTGTATCGGACCTTTGATTTCTTAAGTTGCCAATTTTTTTAAATTAAAATCAATCAGATCAAGTTATTTGAGATGTTGGGAACAATAATGTCATAAACTGTCCCTCAGTTAACCTTGAGAAAATCATCATTTCTCCACTCCATATTAACCTGTGCCTAATGAAACTGTTTGTAAAGGTTTTTGATAAGAGTGGATCATGCATATAAGATATATATTGCCCCAGTTGAGTTCAGCAAAACTTAAAGCAGGAATATTTGACGATCCACAAATAAGGCCACTAATTAAGGGCATTTTCTATGTAAACTCAATGAATAAGGCTAAGCCGAAAGCTGGACCTCATTTGTTGCGGTGGTCCAAACTTTCCTGGAGAAACGCAAGACTGACAATAATTGTGAAGTGGTCAACGAGATGCTTGACGGTTCCAGATTGCTTGAGTGTTGAGTATTAAGTGCATTATATGCGTAGTCACTTCGATAAATTTCCATAAAATTCAGGAGCCATCAGTGAGGAATAGAGTGAAACATTTTACCAACAAATAAAAACTATGCAAGGCCACTACCAAGGACGTTAGGACAAACACATCCTGACACAAAATCAACTAAAACATTCTCCGGCACTAAAACCACTGTTGACCAATGATAATAATCAGTTGAACAGCCACGGTTTACCCTACTGTAATCAAGGTTCAAACCTTGTTGACCATGAGCAAAGCATATCTTCGGAGCTACAAACGTAATACTTTATCCAAATCATCAAAGTATTTTGACATCAGTATAGTAAACAAACAAACAAATCCGGCTCTGCTGGCCAAAAGGCGTTAGTTATAAGCAAATACGTATATTATTTAATTATCATGGGCAGATGTGGTATGGCGTAGCGCCTCGTGGTATGACGTAGATGTATGTAAATGTGTTCACGGCCAAGGACATTGCGAAAGTAAAAGTACATATTTTAGAATCTCTCAGATTCCAGGAACAGATTTGAAAGCACCAGATTCATAGTAAGTGTTGGCTTGGTTTGCAAATCGTGTTACTATGTACATTTTTTCACTTTTATTATTTTTGCACTATTATAATTTGTTTTCTCAAAATTAGCTAGATCTTGTATGAAATTGAATTGCGAAACATATTTTCCTTTGCAATTTTTCTGATGAAAAAAATTCTAACATTTTGGCGATTTTTCAATAGTTTGTTAAATAAAAAAGTGCACATTTTTGAATACGCGCATACACATAAAAATGAATTCTCTAACCAAGAATATGTACTTTCATTCAAGTATAGCATATCTTCCTATATGCGCAAAGCTATAGATATCTAATAATCTTAAAGTAAGAATACTGTATTTTTGATCATATAGAGTAAATTTAAGTAAAAGATTCTATTCAAACCTGGGAAGTGAGAATGCCAAAGTCTTAAATTGAGCATATTATAATCTTGGAGCAAAACAGAAAATTTAACCTAGAGGAATACTATAGTATTGACTGAAGCATTTCATGATCTTGGCATTTTGTAATTTTGATGAGCTGTTATCAAAGCTAATGTTGGTTTATTAACCTTAAAAAGAATAACCAAAAAAGTATTAAACTGTACCAATGTCACTTATTTATTTCCTGAATTTATCAGCGCCATATAATTTTCTTATCAATTAATTGTCTTAGAATAAGATCGGACGTTATTGTCGTGAGTATATCTTTACAAGAATATCGAAATTCTTGAATTGAGAATTTCTTTTTATGTGTGTAGTAAAATTATCATTTTTTCAATCATTATTTTAAAATTGATAACATTGCGTGGGAGTCAACCTACTTGACGCAATTTTTCACGCAATCTATCTTGTATAATTGTCACATATATCAAGAGCCAGTTTGAAAAATGATCTTCTTAATATATTCATATAGGAAATTTTATTATTCGAGGTTCCACGACAATAAGAAAAATGCTTTAAATATTTTTCAATCATTCACTAGGATTTATTCATGGACCACGCGAAACGGGGGATTTATGAGAAAAAGCCACACAAACATTTCCCAGAACTGAGAAAAATAGAGATAGGGACAGATAATATTAATCGTTAGCTATCGAACATCTGGGTTCGTTACCCTTATAGATCTAACAGACCACCGTTTCTTGAAATACGGAATTTATATCTTCTATTTCTGGAGACTGTCTACCTGCTAAACCCTAATGGTGGGTCAACTACCCTCCATGTTGCGTCAGTGCAACAGGGTGGTTGACCGAATCAGATTATAATCTCCGTGATGGGCGCCAAATGTCTATGGAAGCTTTGAACAGGTTTTATCCTGTGAAATCGATCGAGTTCTGCTACCCACATCAATGGACATACATTGTGATAGTAGCGTTTTATTTCTCAGATATATATGAAGAGAATATTACGGAATAATATTTCTGTTTCATAGAATCATCACATCAGTATCATAGCTGGATATCTATGATAAATTTGTATGATTGAATAATATTGTTTTTATTAATATTTTCGTTCAAAACCACAAAATCGTCTGTTAAATGTATTCTATATAGATTAGCACCCTGAATACAGTGTTGAGATATTAAAATACCAGTAAAGTTATCAAAAACACGTATTGAAAAAACGGTCAAACTTCTCTCACTCCCCTTCTCTTTAAAATGAGTCTAAAATCTGAATTATTACGAGATTGTGAACTAATTTTAGAGAATCATTTTGTTTAACAGTTTCTGGAAAAAAATTTGATCTCACAGTACCTAGAGTCAAAAAATAAGAAATATTTAATGTCTACGTTTTGAACAATAAAAAAGCCCCAATAATACAGAGTTATTAGGACTGTTGATTGTTAAGCAGCATTTTTCCTGTATAGTGAGATGTAATTCGTTTACCTTATATTGAAAACACTCAGTTCGCTTGCTTGAGTTTTGTATGGCTCTTTCATTAGATATATACTTCTTTAGTTTTGGGTCGCAATCACTTGATCTTGGAAAGCTGACCATCCTGCAGCCAGGTGTTTTTTTTATTAATGTTGTGATTTGGTATATGGTATCGATGTTTGCCATGGAGTGTTTTTTGTGACCAGGCGTCTGATTTTCCTTGTTGTGATTGTACATGGTTGTGTGTGCCTGCTGAGTAGTTTGGATGTGAGAAGGCAAGAGGTGTGTAGTTCTTGTCTGCTTTCACTATCGCTCCATGTAAGTTGGTTTCCTTGCTTTGAAAGGAACGTCTGAGTGTCTGTATTTGTTTTGTGTGTATTTGTATGTCTGTAATTCCCCTGCCTCATTGATTTCTATCTACGGTAAAGTCATTCTTTGCATGAGTTTGGGTGTAACATTCTATGCTTCGTCAGTTTTGATCGGATGATGCCACTTGATGATGCCAAATGAGTACGTAAGGACCGGTATTTATTATTATTATCATCATATACGATCACGATTGTAAAAGAGACACCTAAAATGTATAGCCACCATTATTAACACCTTGCATTCTAAAAAATTCCATGAGACGCGGTACCTAATGGGAGAGGACGTTCCAAAGTTGTTTTGCGAGAAAAAAAAGTGGCCGCAGCACATATTTGCACACGTGAACAATTTGCATGATATAAAGACAGCAGTAGAGAAAAACAATTAACGACGCCGACGTCGACGATGGCTATGAACTATTTCAATGACAAAATCGTACAGAATTTATTAGTATTCCGTGAAGATCAGCAGACACACTGCCTGATTATATTGGATTTGAAACGCCGTCAACAAGCTAGACGAATCCAGAATGTGCTAATTAGGCGCCAACATATATTCATTATATTCCAGGCCCATTAGTTGATTAGTGAAACAATAAAGTCAAGTAGATTGTGTCAGAACTGTAATTAGATTAGAAGTATTATGTACCCTCGTACAATGTAATCAGAATTTACTAGCCGCTTTCCGTAGATCCTTCAAGTGAACTGGGATGTTTTTGAACTTTTGTGTGAGTCTGTGGTAGAGCGGAATACCTTTTTCAATTATTTTCAGGCCCGACAAGAAGGAGAAGTGGGTAGGCTTTATCGAAATTCAGAATTTTTGACACTTTTACATGCCATTTCCTTTTTATTTTTCAGTGCCTTCTATTTTTTGCTTCTCATTTTCTTAGGAGGAATCTGGAGACCAGATTTTCTCCCAACAGACCTGACTTTTTTTGAAGATGTCTTCTCCCAAATGCAGTGAGCCTGTCGCGCTCCAAAAGCGCTGTGACAGGATAAATGTCTATTCGCATTTACTAGACATATTTCTCTTTTAGGACTGTGCCCAGAAACTTCAGGAAGTTCAGTTTTATAGATAACCTCACACAATGGCAGATAGCATATGGTTATTCAATCTGAGATATCCCTTAAAAAGTGAGTGAGTGAGATAACTCTTCACAAATGTGATATCAGAATGGCCTCTCTTTTCAGAACATGAATTCTACACATAAAAAAGTAAAAAAATAACTGCTAGTCAAGAACAACAGAAGAGAACACAACGAGAAGCCATGAAAAGACTTCGTGAAGCACGAAAATATGATCATACAGTATATTATATGAAGACGAAAAACGGAAAGAATGAGAAGGCTATTATAAAACAAATAATGATGTGAAATAAAACTATTATGATGATATCTGATAGAGAAAAAAGGATACAAAAGAAATATTGTAGGTCTCTAACAAATAACTGAAGATAGATTACTTTTTATGTTCTATTTTGAGTTAATACTTAACTGGCTCCTACTGTATTGTTTTTTACTATTGTATCAAATGAAAATTGAAAGGTTTTCAATCACATTATATTTATTCATGAACATTGTACTTATTCAAACTATCTATTGTAGCATACTCCTTAGCACTATCTGCTTTTAAAAAAATCACTACGATTTGTTACGTGCAATATATTTCCACTTCCGTGAAGTTCCTCTCACATCCGTAATTTTTTTTTTAGATTGGCGATAAAAACTTATTCTGACTGTCGTTTTTATGAAAATCTTGTTTTTCCGAAAAATAATCATCAAAGCGTTTAACCGTGAACATAGCGTATTATAAATTCAGGAATTAATTTTTTTGAAACTAAACTGTGAATTATGAACATTTGGTGAGAACTACCCATGTAGAAATGATTACAGCTGTGATTCCATGCGGTTCATTTTGGTAAATAGTACCAAGAGGTAGCTTCAGTTGATCAAGTGTTTTTGGAGAAACCATGCGGACCATTTTCTCATCCAAATTATTTTCTTAATTATCTCTGTAAAATTAGAAACAACTCCTTCATCAATACTTTTACAGACAGAAGCTAGAATTCAGCCTAGAGCTCAGAATTCACTATTAAAAGCGGGCGTGTACTAAGAACTGAGGACGCTACGAGAAAAATGTATTTTTGGGCGAGATACTTGGACATGTAAATACAAGTATCTATACATGTGTTGCCCAAAAAATACCAAATTATCTTTTAAAAATTGAGATATCAATGATATAACGAAATAAATGAAAATTGCATAATTCTTTTGATTTTTAACCATTTCAGTTTCCCCAAATATAAACTGATATCATACTCTCTACGAGTAAGGTTAAAAATTAATCTACAACGTAAATTTTGTTTTTTTTGTAGTTGCTTTATCGATATTGTGTCTGAAATCGGATGGTAAACTAAATATGTAATTTTGGAAATTATCAACGATTAACCAAGAATTATTTTAATTTTAAAATCAACAATTGACATATACCTAATAAACGTAGGACTGAAAAACAATCTTTGTAATGTTATTCACACGAGGATTGAATTCTAGACTATCATCAAAATATAGTTACATTTAGTGTACTGCTCAAATTTTTGGTGTGACTCATTACCTACGTAATTTTGATGTCGAAGAATGCAACATAAACCTATGGCTTGAGACATCATTTTCAATGGATCTTCTATCTACGCCTCAGTAACTTTTAATTACTGTCAGATTACTGTGACTAAGATTATGTTGGAAAACAAATAGCGAAATGATAGAACTTATTTTCAGCTATTAAATGTTTATTATATTTTCGTTGTTATTTGTTCTAAAATGTGTTCTAGATGCCGCTGCAAGTTATTGTTTTTGTTCTGCCAACTGACGTTGTTTAAAAACTAGATTTCTATTTGTGTTGATATTCTTATAGCTTTTACCCAATAGGTGACGCAACTAAGAATTCTTATATAGTGCCATCTATTAGTAGGGCTTTAAACTAAATAGATAATTTTTTAAAATCTAGTTTTCTACTTGGTAATATCATTCATTCGGCTTTTCGATAATAGATGAGGCTACTGAGAATTCTTTTGTTGCGCCATCTATTAGTAAGTATCTTGATTTAGTATTTTGTTTACTTATATACTAGTTTTCTATTTATTAATGCTGTTCGTTTGACATTATGCTAATAGGTGACGACACGAGTAAATCCTATGTTCTGCTATCTATTAGTTGGCTCAAAAATTAAATATCTGGCTGTTTCATATTATAGTTTTCTACTTCTAAATATGATTTGTTCAGTTTTTAGCTATTAGGTGACGATACAAAATCTTATTTCTGTCGCTGTCATCGGTCTCTGTCTCTCTTCCACATTCAATTCCTGTTTACATTACCAGATTACCGAATTACTCATATCTGATGAAGTAATTCAATTTTTAGTCATCAAACGACTTCGAAGAGACCAAATTATCGGCGTAGGTGGAGGCATCGTCTAATTCCATCAACAGTGCTTACCACATGGATATTCTCTAGAGAATGTGCAGTTAAAGTAACTTAGCCTTATAAAGTAAGTACAAGTTTCGGTTTATTTACGGTAGATTTTTTCCTTTTCCGTTCTTTATCTTAGGTCATGTCATCCCAGCGTTCTTAAAATAAACATCCCAACAATTAAGTGAAGTAGTGAAGCAAGGCTGCATTCACCGGTTAAGAAACAGGACAAGCCCACACGCCTTTTGCCTGTGCCATTGAAAATATCGTTTTTCTGTCACTTCATAGTTCTAATAATAGAAAGCTACCTTGTATTTCATATTTACGGGAATCAGAGAATATTATTTCATACTTTCCGAGGAGATTTCTGGGATAGTGCCGAGTTTCGTTTGTGAAAGTGAAATTTTTGGTCAGAAAATTTGTTTAAAGATGCAGATGTGTGTGGGAGTACATTAAGTTTTAACCTAGTTTTGCTGACTGAAGGTTCCTTTTACCATTTTAGGACAATCAAAATGGAATTCCAGACACAATCTTTGCTGATCCTGTTTATCTTTAATATCATCAGTGCCAGCATTTCACAAGTACCTCAAGCTTTTACCTCAGCAAACCCTTGTACTTCAAAGGGAAAGTGCCATGAATGTATTCAGACACCTTCTTGTGCCTGGTGCAATGATCCTGTAAGTATAAGCCATCTTCAATTTGGTAATGCTTTAGCTACAATATGATTTTGGAAAATTAGAATATAAATGAAATGAAATGAAATGAAGTTCTAGTTTGATTCATACTAAACTAATCGGCATTAAATTTCTGTCATTAAAATTTTATTTAGGATTGAATTGCTCCTGTCTGCAGTGGAGCTTTTAACATGTTTGTGATGCAATTCATATCTTCGAGTACATTTGCACTTCAATATATGAACCAAGCTCACAGTGTAAGATTCATAAGAAACATGACTTTCATGAGAGTGCGTCCAATATTATCGTCATTCTAGATTCAGAGGGCACAGTGCCTAATCAGCTGATTAGGTAGAGTGTCTGACCATCACCAATGTTTGAATCTCACAGGAGGCCAAATATCTAAATGCAAAATTTTATATAGTTTGTAGACTTATAACTGTTTATTGCTATAATATAGATTGTTGTTGTTTTTATAGTTTTTAGAATTATAATTTTTAGAAAACTAGACTACTGTTTCAGTTGTTAGAATCAAATTTTGTAGTCCTTGGAATTTGATCCAAACATTGTGTATTTATTGATGAACAAATCAAGGCTAAAATTTTTAAAGCTTTTATTTGCATGATTTAACACTGGATAAACATTTTCTGGATAACCTTTTGTAATATGAATTATTGTAATATATCTATGTGCATTTTAATATTATCTAGCCTAGTTATCAGAGCAAATACTTTTATTCACTAACATACTGTTGACAAACTATCCAAATTTTGTTTAAATAATGATAATGTAACCCTAAGTTGGTAGATGCTGATACAGTAGTTCATTACAGGTTAATGACCAAATATATAAACACCTTTCATTTCAGTATTTCTTAAGTGCTTAGATAATGACGACTATATAAATATAAATATTATAAATAGATATTATCCTATAATAACTATATAAAATAACAATAAATAAATACCACTATTAAAAAAAAGCAAAACATGGAAATGAAAAACCCTTCATAAACTCTGTGATACTGGTTGATTTTATGCACTTTTTTGTCTTCTGTTTTCAAAGCTATTCCTTGCTATTAATATTTGGCAATACTAAGTGATGAAACATTTGCAACAGACATTAGAGATGTTATGCTATATAAACAATATCTTAGCATTAGTTATTTATAGTAATAAGTATAGGTACCTATTTCTATCAGATATTGGAGTCCATTTAATATTTTGCAAAATTTGTTTAAATTATTACAAATGCCTTATTAATTTTGTATGATTATTTTAGAATTTCGAAGACAATCACAGATGCTTCCAACCTTCTACAGTGACAAGTCAACAAAAACAATGTCCAGAAGAATATGTGGTGAATCCTGATAACATTGAAAGTACCTTGATGAACTTGACACTCAGCAAGGCTCACAAAGCTGGCATTATAAGTACAGGTAGTTATAAAATCAAACATAAAATCTGTTCACTTACAGCATCTATATCTATGTATCGTCAACCTTACCAGGAACTGAAATTATTTGTCTAAAATGGAAAAGTTGCTGAAATATGTATTTAAGCTTCTTGTATTTCCATAAATAATATATTTAATCTTCAGGTAGTATAGTTGATGTCGCAGAAGGATCATACAATCAGTCTGGTAGCTGGAGCATGAGTGGCAGTGAAAGTGGTAACTGGGGAGGTGGAGAATGGGGACATGCAGGGGGAAAAATTGTCCAGTTAGCCCCTCAGAGGATCAACCTTAAATTGAGAGTCAGTAAGTATGCATAGGCAAGTTTTTGCAAAATTTCAAATGCCATCAGTATTTCTAAATTTACTTCAAATGGATCAGCAGTTTTGAAATAAGTTCAAAATCTCAAATCAACCGATTTAACTGCACATAAAATACAGAGCCAACCTACTTGACACAAGACTAAATCTGTAGTGGTACTTGCTTAAACAAGGAACGAATGAGATTTATTAAACAATGGAAGTTTAAAACTAAAATATGGATAGAATAAATTCGTGAATCATATAATTAATCAGAAACAGTTTTTTACAATTTTAAGGGGAAGGGTATAATATCCCTCATTACTCCTGCATATACAAGGTCATGCAGCTAATATTGAAGTTACAGATAAAATGATCTGAATCGTTCTAGATATAACTACCAGTTCATTTTCCAAATATATTGGATAAGTTTAATTTGAATCATTGATCCTCCATGTGAACAATCACTATTTTATCAGGACAGTCCTACAAAATCGACATGTGGTACACTCAGGCGGAAGACTATCCAGTAGATCTGTATTATCTCATGGATCTCAGCAAATCTATGTATGATGACAAGGAAAAGCTTTCATCACTTGGCGACCAGCTGGCGTACACCATGCGAAATCTAACCTCAAACTTCAAGCTGGGCTTCGGCAGTTTTGTTGACAAAGTTGTGATGCCTTACGTCAGTACGCTGAAAGATAAGTGAGTTATGTCCTGTGTTTTTTTTATTTTCACTTTTATCAGGCCCACCTAGAGAAAATCCAAGATGGATGGAATCTGGAAACCAGAATAGCCTAGATGGCGAGGAGTTTCTGATTGAATTTTGTGTCCATAGGCGAGATCAATATTGGAATCACTTTGTTTTGGGCTTCCGTTTATTTTCAGACGTGTTTTCCTTCTCGCTTTCTGGGCTAGAAGAGTACAAAACACTGCAGACCTAATGAGCCAAAACCATAAAAGGGCTCTCTTGCCAGGCCTGCACTTCATTTTGGGATAGTCTAGGTATACCAATATGGATGAGAAATAAGAATTTTTCAGAATTCCAAAATGAAGCAAATAATATTGCAATCATATCCTTGAATGGTTCCCGCTGATTTTTTTCTCGTAAATGTAGAGTAATATAAAAATATAATGAAAAGCTATTCCACACTTTTTCTCCAATAAAATAATTTATTTATATTTATTCACTTTTCTTGTTTTCAACATGTTTCAGTCATATTGAGTCAATATACTTTCTGTCGCTGATCAAATTCTGCCATACTGTGACAAGTGACCGTTTAACTATATCATTACCATCCATATTGGCATACTGAATTTTTCAGTTCAGGTTATTAAATGTAATCATAATTCCTGACCAATACATTTAACATTTATACAGTTTGAAATGTGAACATTTCGTTTTTGTGTCCGATATTTGAATGACATTGACATGTTACGCCTAGGTTGGAACGTCCATGTGAAATGTGTGTTGCTCCCTACGGATTCAGGCACCATATGACCCTTAGCAATAATACACATATGTTCTCAGTAAGTCCCCACATAGCTTCTATAGCATACTGCATATCTACAAATACTCTTTCCTTCCATCCAACCCTCCTTCCTCAGCCATTTGATTGGATATTTGTATTGTATGCAAAGACCAGGGTTACAAATAAGCTAAGTTGCACTTTTTTGCACTCAGGGCATGGTGTGCATGACATACATTATAGTTTGGTTTCTTTTGTTAATAGTGTAGTGCCATTACTTTTTTCTGAAACCAACATTTGATATATAATGGGTAATTGTCAAAAATGTTCAACACTGCTCTATAATGAGAACAAACTGCTGAGTTTTATCATTTAATTGTACCAATTTTCGTATCAAGATCATTGAAAAAAATCAACAACGTCAAACAAAACTTCAAAATATATAAGTTTTACTGATTGTAAACCCGGTAATTTTAATAAATATGTGCAAGATGAGTGTTTCAAGAAAATAGGAACGGTTTCAATGGCTTATTTGTGGTCTGTGTTATATATTTGGGCTGTCATATGTATTTAGTTGTATGAGGTGTGGTAGTCGTAAATGTTGATATTCTGAGACATGAGTATGATTCATTGAAAGGGAAAGAACTAACAATAAATACAATTTACGATTTTATTTTGCTTTATAAAAATAAAGTAATGTTTGTACTGGTAGTGTATAAATATTATCAGGCCGGCCAGAGAGATGAAAGAAGTAAATAGGCGCCGAGACATTTCATTTTAAAGCAAAGTAGTTCTTTTCAAAGCATCCTATCCTATCCATTCTTGAAAAATGACGGCAATTATATGAATTGTATGTTAAGATACTTGACTGCCGCACCTAGTACGCTTATTATAGAATGGAGAATGTTTACTTTTCCCATGAATTGTGTCAATGTATATAGAGAAGTTTAGGTAAAATTAGTGGAGCATCCTGGTAGGCATGTGTTCGAGAATGGGAACCGAGCAGTGATGTGATTAACTCTTGCCCTGTCTGGCATTTAGGTTTGTGTAGTGAAGTGGCATGAACACGAACTCATAATGTCAATATTTTCATAGATATTCTATAAAAAATAACCCTCTAGTTTACGAATTTTATGTTTGAAGCCTCGTTTGTAGATGTTTTTTGACAACGGGTATTTATTTTTGAATATACTTTGTTCGTTATGAAAATATAGGTGTGTGCCAGTTTAATAATAGTTGGAATTTCAAAGGGATAAAAAGTGAAAAAAATAGCAACAATTGATGCAAATATAATATTTGATAGCTTGAAAAATGCACATATGATCAAGGACCCAACGAACTCTCTTGCAAATAGGCAGCCAAAATTGTTATTATGCCTATATTTTCATAGCACTGATAGGCCAAATACAGTGTGGCTCAGGACCAAAGAATTTGGTCTCAGCAGCCCTACTTGCCAGTCGGCCAGCTGTAATATTGCCTTTGGAAAGTCATTGTCCTTTTATCCAACCAACTGTTATGTTGTCGTTGGTAGAGGCATTCTCAAGTGCCTCGTGGCAGTCCAGTGCTGATCTCGTTGTTAGTTTTTGATACAGTAAGACCTGTATGCTGTCTATGCCGATTCCGATACTCTTTCCCATAATATTCCTCTGGGTGATTTCACTTGCAGCTATGGTTATGCTGGCAAGTTTGTCCATGTGCCCATAAAAACGTATTTCCAAAATAAGGTATGTTCTGTAGTTTTGTAATGAATTTTTAAGCAACTTTTTGATAATTTGCAGACTGACGCACACAGATATTCTCATCACACGTTCTGAAGTGAGTCTAATAGAAATCGCTGTCAGTACAGAAAAATTACGACAACGCAGAATAATAATGATTGTACTTTTGCATCATGTTTGGCACAACAGTTGTTTCTTCTTTATGACAAATTGAATATTTGTCCCAAACTTATTGATGTATATTGAAGATGCTCTTGCTTGGTGAAATTCCTCTATTATTCTAACACACATTTTTTATCCAAACTCATTAAGTCTATCAAAAAGGCAAAAATCTGCATTGTTATAATTTTTCCAGGAGATATGATTATGCATACAATGTAGCTTAACTGTCTAGTCATTTATAACTGGTTATTATTGTAGTCTAGAGCATCCATGTGAAGGTTGCGCGGCTCCATACGGCTACAAGCACTCAATGACATTGTCAACTAATACCGAACTATTCTCAGTAAGTTGGGGGATATAAAGTGAGATTATAATTAACAGATCAACATAACTGATATACGCTCTTTTTTCCTTATAATCGAAGATTAATGTACTTTAAGGCGTAACATGATAAGTGTGGAAGTTGCATTTGATTTTATGTGTGAATAAGCTATCAGTCAATGGTAGTCCTTCACATAAGATGATGTCAATACTTCGGCTGTATGGTCTCTAGTAGATGTTTTGCAAGGTTCTATGTGGGTGAACATCTCGAGCTTTTTGTTGGTTCGTAATGGAATAGCATCCTTATCACTCAAACGGAACGCCGTCCGAACCAACCAGGACTAGCCACCCAAACGACACGCCGGCCAGAGGAGATAACTACGGAAGGGCATTTTCGCCAGTTCACCTGAAGACTATTGAAGATAGTAAATCGATCGAAACGTAGTGATACTCAAAATTTATAAATGTCGGGAACACAACGTTTGAAAATGCTCGTTTTGTATTACATTTCATTGTTTCACCCAGATTCAAGTAGCAATAGAACTAAAGTTAAGGACAATCACTTGTACCTTCCACGTTTTCGCTTAATCTGTGAAGATTATTTAAACTGGATTATTGGAGCTGTTCATTATTTTACATCATGCTCGAAATGAATATTTTGCTGATTAATATGCATGGACGCATAACAGTTTCCCCCCATTATTTTCTACTCATATTCTACAAAGTTTTCTTGCGAAAAGCTATCATTTACTTATATGTATACATGCCAAATGATACGATATTTGACGCTTGGTTGGTGTATATCGGTACTAACAACTTTAAAATATGCATGTGAATGGACACAACGCATGTAAATAGAGTAACAAAAGCAAGTAATATAACTTATTTTTTAACTAATTCGCTTTCCCCCTTTCCACTAACGTCTTTGTAATAATTTAAGATATCAAGGAAAAGAATGTGTTATTGGAGGTATGGTTCCTTACTGCGTTTATATTGAACCCCAGAGCTGGTTCTGAGCCGATTAATGAGGAATATGATGCTTTTCTTGCAAGCTCATCTGATTGTTCGTTGCCAATAATACCTGAATGCTCTGGTACCCACTTCAAATTCACTTTGTTGTGTTCCGACAGTTTGTTCAGTTCTTGTTGACATTCCCAAAGAAGTGCCGACTTCTCCCTGGATAATTTTGTTTTTATGTGCTTTCTAACTGTTTTTCCTTGCGTGGTGTAAGATGGCTTATGGAGAATATCTTTGCATATATGGGATGCAGTCTCCAGCAAAATCCACATTTTACACCGAGACGCAATGAAGGTAGTAATCTAGGTTTTTCACACAGTCATGGGTCCCAGTGATAAGTAAATTCATGCTATCCACTATACATGAACTTTTCGTCTTGTGTTAGGACCTTGGTTTCGTATGCCAATGGGCAGCGCTACCGTGCGTGACACTTGGAGATCAGTGTTAACAGTGGTATATTTTAAACAGTCACTTCAAATCTCGACTCACAGTTCTGATAATAATATCTCCGATAGCGCATTCTAGTTCTAGCTTCCTGAAAAGTGTGAATTATTGTAATATTCGTGTATTTTAAGGACATGGTGAAAAGGGCTGATGTGTCTGGTAATCTTGATGCCCCAGAAGGTGGTTTTGATGCCATTATGCAATCTGTCGTATGTCGGGATCACATTGGTTGGAGGGAACAGGCTCGGAGACTACTCGTATTTTCAACAGACGCTAGCTTCCATTACGCTGGCGATGGGAAGGTAAGATATATTAGTGCTAAAAATTAGTTTTACTTCCTGCACATAGACGATGAAAGAGTGTGAATTTTTTTATTTTGGATATCGTGAAAATCCGGGTCACTTTTTACCGTCTCTCTCTCTCTCTCTCTCTCTCTCTCTTTGTAGGCGTTTTTTTGTCACCGCGTAATATCAGCAGTAACCGCTGTACCGGTTTTGATATTTTGGGAAGATGGGGGTGCATAGCAGTAAATATTCCTGAAAATTCATTACGAAAAACAACAGCAACTGTTAAAGCGAGACTGAGGCTATGTTGGTCTGAACGCTAAGAGTATAGGAGTGAGACATCAAGAAACATATAATGACAAATGGCGCGTAGGACGGTATACTAACGTATCCAATTTTATTTGAATAAAAACTCTGTCTAAACTTCATCTGTATGGCGTTTATTGTCTATGGACATTTTTTTTCCTCGAAATTCCAATATATGTGTCTCCGCGTAATCTCACTGTATCGGTTTTGATGACATTTGTAGAGCGGCATATCAGAGTAATCAGCAAAAAATGAAAATTTAAAACATCCCCAAAACTTCTTTTTTATGTGTTTTCTAATTCATGATATTTTGACGACATTTCATCATCTTGCTTTCAGCTGGGAGGTATTGTGAAGCCAAACGACGGCAGATGCCACCTTTCCAGGGAGGGATATTACACCGAGTCGTCCTATCAGGATTACCCCTCAATCGAACAAATCAATTTGAGTGTGAAGAAGAATTCGATCAACGTGATATTTGCCGTAACCGAATCCACAATCGATATTTACAAGCAACTAGCTGCGAACATTGAAGGCTCTTCAGTAGGAAAATTGGAAGGGGACAGTTCTAACATCGTCTCGCTGATCAAGGAACAATACGAGCAAATTTCTTCCACGGTGGAGATGAAACACAATGCTTCCAGTGCAGTCAGCATCAAATTCTACACCAGGTGTTTGAACTCTACCGGGGCTCTGGTTAATACCAACAAGTGCGGCAATATCAAAGTAAGTGGAAGATTGGTGTTTTGATTTGATCTGAACTCAATTTGAATCGCTTATAATAATCAATGGCACTGAATCCCAATGAGTCGAGTGAAACAGTCTAACAAGTCGGAGCATCAAAATGGCCCCTTCCTTAGAATCTGTTGGAAAAAATCAAGGTTGCCTGGCTTTGTCGATGCTTCTTCTCATCACTATATATATATATATATATATATATATATATATATATATATATATATATATATATATATATATATATATATATATATACAGGGTGTTTCATAAGTTGGGACTTTTTTTCATACAGCGTATAGTACTCGCCAAAATGAGTGTTTTTTCCCAGTAACGTATAAACGAAATATATACAGAAATCAAGATACTGACCGCTAAAGCAATTCACAATTCTAAGTCCGTCCCTGGGCAATTAGATCACAACAACCATCTCACAATAACGCAGCGCGCAAAATCATTCAATTTGTCATACAGCCGTTGGCGCGTTGTGGTCGCATTGTTCACCTTTAATGTTCGAGGGTCGTTGACGTGCTACATCGGACTTTAAAAACAACAAAAATGGCGCACGTTTATGATAATAATGAACTGGTGGACATGATTTTAACGTACGGTGAATGTGGTCAAAATGCCTCTGCGGCTTCGCGAGTGTATGCTGATCGTTTCCCTAACCGTAGTCACCCTGCACCTCGTCGATTTGTCTCGCTCGTGCAAAGAGCTAGAGACACAGGATGCCTGAATCCACATCGTGGTGGACACGCTGGAAGACCTAGACAACCTCGTATGGTCCAAATTGAAGAAGAAGTCATAAATCTCGTCGAAGAGGATCCTACGACAAGTACTAGGGTAGTGGCGACGCAGGTACCAGTCACACACAGTAAAGTATGGCGCACGCTGCGTGAAGAGTTATTGTATCCATTCCACGTACAGCGTGTACAAGCCTTGCAACCGGAAGATTATGCGGCTAGAGTACAGTTTTGTGAATGGTTTTTGCAAAAACACGAGAATGATGCCCAGTTTCCAAATTCGGTGTTAGTTACAGACGAATCAACGTTTACGCGTAATGGTATTAACAATTTTCGCAATACGCATATGTGGTCGGTGGAAAATCCGCATGCTATTCGTCGATCCCATTTTCAACAAACATTCTCGCTAAATGTCTGGGCTGGCATGGTCAACGGTATGCTGATTGGACCTTTTATTCTACCACCTCGGATGGACGGCATACAATATCTGGATTTTTTGCAAAACACTTTGCCAACATTACTGGAAGATGTGCCTTTGAATATCAGACAGTCAATGTGGTTCCTGCATGATGGTGCGCCACCCCACTTTAGACGCGAGGTGCGTGATTACTTGAATGTGACATTTCCGAATAGGTGGATCGGACGTAATGGACCGGTGGCGTGGCCTCCACGATCGCCAGACTCAACCCCATGTGACTTCTTTGTGTGGGGCGAAATGAAACGTTTAGTGTATCAAACAGAAGTGAACACGATTGATGAATTATCAGCGCGAATTACAGAAGCTGCTGCAGTTATTCGGGGAACACCGTCCATCCTTAACGCGTGCACTGATTCATGGCTACGTCGAGCATGCCTTTGCGCTTTTCAGTCTCACGGCGCTAACTTCGAACAGTATCTGTAAGACGCGTGTAACAGGACCGCACTTTCAACTTCGCAGCAACCGAATAGTAAGTACTTGCTTAAAATTTTTTTTTTACTGTTTTGCTGCTGGTGCACCGTACATTAGTTTTGCCACTTCAAGAACAGTTGATCCGGAAAAAAAAGTCCCAACTTTTAAAACACCCTGTATATATATATATATATATATGTTGTTTTTTGAAAGCTCCTCGAAAGCTCCTCGACATCTAGCAGTATATTGGTTGCCTGAATTTTTTTATGCAGCTCAGAACATTGAATTTTTGGAAAAGGCCTGATGGTGGAACATTTTATTTCTAGGTTGGAGATCTCATTCAGTTCAAAGTGGAAGTGGAAGTATTAAAGTGTCCCAAAAATAGAGACGAACACAAGCAGACTATCCAAATATATCCTGTTGGTCTCAACGAAAGCTTGATCATCGATCTGGAGATGTTATGCGAATGTAACTGTGAGAAACCCGGAGATAGGGTAAGTGAGGAATATTATTGGAGGTTATGGTAACTTTTGAAACTTGTTTAGGAACACGCTAACAGTAGACTGCTGTTTTGCTATTCGTCAGGTTTTATCCTTAGTCAGTTGTCAGTTGGTGGGTTTGTGTAATCTGTCAGGTCTGGAAAAACAGAAAAAGCGTCAGTGAAAACCAGAAGAAGATAGAGAGAAAGAAAAGAGCACAGATAAGGAGGAGGATCATAGAGAAATAAAATTTCCTAAGCAGTGTTTTATAAACTCTTTAGACTATCCTACCAGCGAGGCGTGTTCCCTACTGGATGGAAGATTAGAATATGCCAGCAACTGTGACCTGTGACTCTGGTCTGCATCATGTTATGGAAATTATGATAAACATACAGCTTCTCACGTACCAGGAGATTATCTTCATCAATGATCGCCAATCCGGCAGCAAAGATCATTAGGAGATTTTCTGGTATATGTCACTCAGAGTGATTTAGGCTCATGTGGAGAGTCTCGAACCGTCGTGCACGATATATCAAAGACTTTTGATAGGGTGTGGCATGAGAGACTTCTGATCAAGCTTTCTACCTCTGGACTGCCACCGTGTGTATGCTTGGGTAACTTTTTCAGAGACCTATTCTCTGGTAGATGGATGTGCTCCTGATATATAAGCCATCAACGCCGGCGTTTCCCAAGGATATATTCTTTCTCCAACGCTCTTCTTGCTTTACATCAACGAATTGTTGGAATGGCATCTAATCTAATTTATAGCTTCGCAAATAACAACTCTCAATTCCTGCAAGGAATCAGGTAAACCACTAATAGGCTGAGATACTTTACATCGACGAGAGTAAAACATATTTTTCAGATTAATGAGGATATCGAAAAAATGCAGAATGGCGATATACAAATAGAATTCAGTTTAACGGCACACTCAGACAACAACCCTGAAAACAAAAATCGCATGCTGGTCTGCCAGCAGTGGAAATGAAAAGATGTCCAATATTTGAGTCATCTTCCATCAAGATTCTGGGAGTTAACATGAACAATAACATTTCCCGGCCTTGCCAGGTCGGCGTGGTGTTCAAAAACCTTGTATTCTCTGGTACAATTGCTGTTACTCTCCAATGCTCAGATCATATCATCGTTGAACTTCTGCTCGCATGTGTGGGAATGCGCTCTGACACAATTCCTGGAGCTTCGGGACACAATGCGGAGTGCCTGCTTAGCTCAGTTAGCTAGATCGTTTGACAGGCAATCATAATATCTGTCGTTCCTATCCCTCAGTGATCCAAGATCTATTTCCCAATTTCTAAATGCAAATTTGTATGTTAAGTATTTGTTTTGAAACACCCTGTACTTAATGTTTTTTTCTATGAAAATTTCCAGTTCTACGAAGAGAACTCCCCCAGATGCAACAACAAGGGCACATACATATGCGGTATTTGCGAATGCTATCCCAGAGCGTTCGGCAGAAAGTGCGAATGTTCGACGGAGGAGGCCAGTCGAAACATCACCGACGCGACATGCGTCAGGCCCGACGGACCTCCGGGGGTGAAGTGCTCGAACAGAGGGGACTGCGTTTGCGGCAAGTGCCAGTGTCACGCCAGGAAGAACGATAATGAGGTCAGTGGATGAGGAATAAACATTACTCAGTTTTACCGCTTACCAAACCACTGTATTTAAACTCTACACTTGTTACGCTATGTTAGCATGCAAATACCAGTATGATTTATAAGTAGATATACTTAGTTCGTTTAGAAAAAATTGATTTAGTTAGCGTGTGCTTGACGATTGGTATTGTTTACAGCGAGTGTACGGTCCGTATTGCGAGTGCGACAACTTCAGCTGTGAGCACCACGACGGCAAGCTGTGCAGCGGTCCCGATCACGGCGAATGCGACTGCGGTGTGTGCCGCTGCACCGAAGAGTGGACGGGTACGAATTGCGCGTGCCGCAAATCGAACGCTACCTGTTACGCCCCGGACACGACGGACGGTCTTCTGTGCAGCGGTCACGGCGTCTGCGAGTGCGGGGTCTGTAAATGCGACACCACCGAGGACGGCAGGTACTCCGGCAAGTTCTGCGAGAGGTGTCCGGTAAGTAGCAGTGGTGTACGGATACTACTTTTTGACGGAACGGGGATCCCTACCTAGAATAATAGGGTTAATGTTTCATTTCCAGCGCTTATTTTTCAAGATAATGGAACGTTTTTTCTTAAATGAATTTTGTACATATTAAATATATTAAATATACTTTTTATGCAAACCATAAAGAAAGGACGGATCTCTGATCATGCAAAGCTCTTTTCTTGATATTTTGGTTACTTTTGTTAAGAAAAAGGTTAAAAAAACATCCAAAATGAGTCAATAAATGCAAAAAAGGGCTTCGCACGAGTATAGAACCAACCTTTGTTTATTATTTACAAAAAAGGGTTCCATTATCTTGAATAATGAGCGCTGGAACCGAAATATTGGAAACCGATGCGAAACACCTTTTATTCTAGGTAGAGTTCCCTCTTCAAGGTAAATTGTAGTGTAAATAAACTAAACTATAGTTAATTGAACTAAAAAGTAAATAATAATTATAATAAAAATGAAACGATTTTGAAAAAGAACTAGTAAGAAATTACAATTAATATTGAGCACCCCACGCTTTTACCACAATGACATTAATTTTCTCGTTAATCATTTTATTCTTATTAATCATTTTATTCTTATTGTAAGAATTATTTTGTACTTTTTCGATTAAGTCTGTTTTATAGTTTTCAAAAATCATTTATTCGTTGATGAATTCATCCTTGTACTTTGATATTTGGAGCAATTACTTGCCTGCTGGAATTAGACTTGCTCTTCAATGGATCTTAATTAACGGGTCTGCAGGGTATTCTCTCCGTTTACGGGGCCCCAAATTAGTCCATGAGATCATTACAAACACACGTGAAACTAATAGAAGCATGTTCAAAAGAAGCGGATTTAGATCCTGAATCCGGATCCATAATTACGATTTTGGATCCAGATCTCGGATTTGGAAGCCGGATTTCTGATCTGAATCATGATAATGTATGGGTATATTAAAGAAGCAGTCGAATTTGAACCACAAAATATTAATTAAGAATACATTTTAAAATAAATACATTTAATTTGGATGCAGACACAGCATTCTTATTTTCATATAAAAATACTAGCCTGTCTATATTTTCCGAAGAAAAGCTGTTTCTCTTGGCACTAGTATTAAATAACTAACGGTTCATATTACTAATCACGCAATTACTGTTTCAAAAAAGTGCTTTAATTCATCATAAGAAATGAACATTACAGTTCACATAGCGGTGTATTGTGTAGGGTAGTATATCAAGAATAATTAATAAATAATTATCATTGCTAACTATGAGAAATAAGATTCTTATGAACGCAGTCTCTGGAATAGGCCTAACCATGGGAAAACCTTCCTCTTCATTGGAAACAAAAAATAATAGAACGAACCTTAGGAAAAATGTTTAGTTTCTGTAATTATTGGTGTATTTCAGCATTTTCTCAAATAATATTTGAAAGGTCAAGATAATCGTATTATAAACTGATCCATATTCATCCGTACACTGTTGTAATCATATTTCAAGCTCATCTTCCGCATGATTCATCGTCATTATGTTTTTGTTCTTTTCAGACATGCTCGGATAGATGTATCGAATACAAAGACTGCGTTCAGTGCCAGATGTATAAAACAGGACCGTTGAAAGACGAACACGATTGTGCTACCAATTGTACAAAATTCACACCGATTCCTGTGAAAGAAGTTGTAGGTGAGTCGTTTGCAGGTCTATAATTGAATCACTTCTAGCGTTTACGAAGTTTAACTTTTTCTCACTGCGAAGCAAATACGAAATCTAACATTTGATGAGCTGTAAAGTGAAAATCAATATCTCATTGACATTAAATCTCGCGATGGCCATTCAACTCTTTAATTTCTCAGAAATAAGACATTCTAGAAAAATGGAACACCTGAAAAGTTGGTGGTCCAGAACAAATACCAACAATCATCTCAGGGCTGCTCAATATTTGCTTGACTGAGAATAAATAGTATGATATTCTATAATTTTCCTTTTGGGTTATTAATCTTTTGTTTTTACAGCAAACGAAGAAAATAACGAATTTAAATGTGCATATTACGATGAAGATGAATGCATATTCACCTATGTTTACTATTTTGATAATGACAACAAACTTCAAGTGAAGGCGCAGGAAAACAGGGAGTGTCGTGAAAAGGTATTTACATTCTTTATGAACACATCTTCAATAAATACCTAACAAACCTTATTATATGTTTTGAAAAAATTAATTAGAACAGTTTAATTTTTTTGCTCCAAAATTGTGCCAGTGTCACACCATTCAAGGGCTAAACACAAGGTTTTGAAAATTGTTTTGAATTTCTTTCAGATATTTCTGCCATTCATCGTGATTGGAGTGATAGCAGCTGTGGTGCTGTTAGGCTTGGCAATTCTTCTACTGTGGAAACTTCTGACGACTATCCATGACCGCAGAGAGTTTGCCAGGTTCGAGAAAGAGAAAATGATGGCCAAATGGGACACAGTAAGTTTCATTTCTTGTTGTAACTTCTGGATAATTATTATATAAGTATCCTACTGTTCTTTTCGACTCACTGAGCAAGTGGAGAGGCAAATCTGTTCGATTGCTTTTGCTTTGAAGGATGATGCAATCGCTGTGCTTTAACCAAATATTTAGATGATGAGTTCTTTAGAAACGGAATTTTGAAGTTGAGACACTCACACTTTTAGCGTCAAATTTTGATTGGCCTCATCTTTTGATACCCAGGGATAAACTTGGTTTAAGCGTTAATAACTCCTGATATAACACAAAATTTTTGCCACTTAAGACTCCAATTTATCAATCTATTTCTGGTGTTGTGATATTTATACATTTTTTTCTAATTCCAGGGTGAAAATCCTATCTACAAACAAGCTACCTCAACGTTCAAAAACCCTACTTATTCAGGAAAAGGATAATTTTCTGTCAACTGAAAATCCTGCATAAAGGTTTAGAGCCTCTGGTCTTACGTCTCGAAATCTATAAATATTACGATGAAAACCAGTGTGTGAAACTTTTGCCAGAGTCTTCTATGCCTCAACGTAGGTTGATGCTGCCATTTAAACAAGTGTTTTTTGTCTCTTTCGAGTCTTTTGTCTCTTAGGTACTTAATATTTTTAAATTAAAATATATGACTTGTCCTAAAACATTATTAATCCGTAGTGAACGTGCTAAGATGTTAAGTTTTAACTCGTAATTTTTATAATGGCATTCGTATTTTGTAAATTTGTAGTTTTTACAGATTTTTTTTAAGAGTATTTATCATTTTATATACTAAGTAAGACAAAAATTAAGTGTGCTTAATCATGCTTAGAATCTCCAAGCAATGTGCCTAAACTTTATATTGTGAATATTTCGAAAGTGCCTGTATACTGGGTTAGTAGTTTTAAAAATAGAAAACTACAGTTCAGCAGATAGATTTATTTGAAATAATGGTGCAATTTTTAGCGAAAATAGATGAAACCAAAGTACACGAGTTTTTTATCGACTGCAGCTCATCTAGTCATTCAGACGGTTGTAGACTGAGCTGTCGTTTCTCTATTATATTTTATTTGAAATTCTAAGACACACACATTTACATATACTCCTTATTTTTTTATTTGAGTTAATAAGCCTCAACCATCGCCTTGAAAGTGTCCTTAAAATATTTTAGGCCTTACCATCTTTTATTTATTACAATATTTATTTATCTCATAAAAACAGTCCTTTCATTCCATTGGCAACATTAGATATACTACAGTTGTGTTTTGGAATTTTAAATAGACTACAAGCCTATATATGATCTACAGATATTTTTTATACTTTTTATGTAAGATTTCATTCGATTACTCTTTTTTGTGTCTAGAAACAATATAATTCTCAGACTCATTCAATATTCCATTCGAGTATATCCATACCACATTAAAATTCACAGCGTTATGCATAAGAGATAAGCAGGACAATATTATTTGCAATGTCGATGGATATTAGTACAAAACTTTACGCCAGAATATGGCCGTGATTACTTCTAAATTCGAGCATTGAAAGTCATCCAATGAAACTCAGATTAACTTGATTGCAGTGCTAGTCACAGAGAAAATTGTCTAGTACTAAAGTTAAAAGAATTGTATGAAGATATCTGATAATCTGATTTGACGTTGGCCCTAACTCTCAAGGCCATTAAAGATAAAGTGTGCGCTTGACTCTGACCTTGATTGTAGTTATTATGCATTGGATTGAGTTTCAGTTTCAAGATCATCTAAGTGACCTTGCATGCTATGGTGAAGGTCATTCTATTACCATTGCTATATGATACTTTCCTACAAATTTCCTACAAATTTTTGTACCTGTTATTTTGTTGGACCACTTCATAATCGATTGCTTTACAGATCTGATCCAAGATACTATTATCTTCACTGTACAATGCTCTTACAGAAATATTGATTTAAAGTCTCATAAAAAATGTAACATTGATCTTTACAATATCTGTGTGAAAGTGTGCTAAGCGCTTATTTTCCAGAGATGAACGTTAGTCATAAAATAATTGGTGCTGCCCTAATGATGAAATACAAGTTTTAGAACGCGACAGTACTTAGATTAACCTCCATCTAATGAAAACTAGCCTTTAGAACGACTATGCATTAGATATTAGGCTACTTTGCAGGGTTTCTATATGTTGTATCTGAGGTGACAACGTAATATGTCGAAAAAGAATGTAAATATGAGTTGCGAAGGGTTCCAACCCTAACTGCATTTTTGTTATAAGGATTGAAAAGAAAAATATATAATCCATTTAGAAGACCGCTGCAAAATATCCTAATTTATTATGCTCTCTGTCGAAATAATATAGTTGAATTTTAGATGCGTTTATATTGAACTAAATGTTTATACATATATTAATATTATTAGACTTGAGCTATATTTTGGCTGTTTTTTTCTTCCTACCATTTCCATAGGCGGTCGTTACTCGATTTTTATGGGAGGAGCAAGGACAGAGATTTTCAAATACGTATTAATCACGAAAGTTTATTTTAGCCTCTTAAAAAATCACGTCAGGTAGGTTGACAATTTATTTCACGTGTAGTGGTATCAGTTCAATCAAAGCTTTGATTGGAAATATGAGGGGGTGCGAGCATTTTTTGCTTGTATAAATTGAAAACAATTTTATTTGATATTATCTGGTATTTTATGTGAGTAAAACTTTGAATTAGGCATAATTTTGCTGAAAAGAAAATCTTGGAATTTTGACGTGTCAAAATTAGCATTTGCCAGGGAACTTCTTGATCCACCCTTCTACTGGTAGTAGATAGCTGCAGTACATCTCTACCATCTCGGATATCCGTTTTTCGACAGGTCATTCTTGATGCGTCGGAGCTCCCGGACCCGATCTTGTATTGCAGATATTCCTCGCTGTATCTACCAGTGCCCATATAACCCAATTTTTTTTGTAACTACTGGATGACTTGAGCTATAGTGCAGGTGCTGTTCTGTAGTTTCCTTGATGTAGTGGCAAACAGGAACAATACTCAAATACAGACCAGAGTATACTACAGATTAATATGATATATATCGTTTTTAAGCATTAGTAAGACAAAATGTCGGATCTATAAACAGTTGCTCCTATGATCATCATCTCATAACTGATCTACATAAGATTCACGCAAATACGTCAAACAAAAATATAATTCATATACCAAAAAATTAGAAAAAGACACTGGTTTACTGGGCATTAATTATGGCCTATAATAATTGCAGATACTTCCTTTGAGCTTAGCATGTCAGCACAGTTTGTGAGATGCTGATGTAGCTCACTGTGTAACCGGAGCCAATCATGAATACGGAACCTTGAACCGTTTCCAGAATTTCTACGGACATCTAGACATTAGGGCCGCTTGGCAGGGAGAGATCAACATCGCAGCTTTTCTATATCTAAATTAATATCTTTCGATCCTCACTCGGGATGTCTGGTTTTTCAATTTCCAGAAACGCGATTCATATCTAAGCGTATACAAGGGTTCTTTTTTAATGAGTGGGGATCGTATAGAATGGCGACAAATTCTTGGGTGTGCTGCAAAGTCGGATCTGAAGCCTCAGATACGATTCACAGAATTCCAGCAGTCGTTTTCATACGTGTGTTATTTTCTTTTTGTTGAGCTTATCTAGTGGGCGATGATATGTTTGCAACAAATTTTGTCTCACATTTCAATCAAGTTGTGATTGTTGAAGGTACATAAGTTTCAAGTAATCATTTTGCCAATAATTGATGGAAATGAACAAGGAGCAGCCCCATGATGGCTGTAATTTCAAGTGTGGTTTAAACCATGAAAAATGTTTCGAGTGCTTGGAGACAAGTGTTTTTTCGCTAGGCCAAAAACGGCAGGCACAAAAATATATTGTTTTTATTAGGCTCATTGATCATGAGTAAAAAGAACCAGCACATTGCTGAGATCGACATTTAAGCAAATTCGTAAAGATTGTTATGAAAGCAGTTAACACCTGACCTGTAAGCTTTGTTTTTGGTGGATTCCCTCCAACTTGTCTCCTGCTCAAAAACATATTAAAAAGATGATAAAACAGTAAAACAACAACAGTGAATAGATTGATTTTATTTATTTTTTTTTAATTCGGGGGAGGGAGAGTTCAAACCCGTCCCACTCTCGGTACGGGCTTGCTATCACATAATAAACGGAATAAACAAACTACGGTCATAAGATTGGAGATCGCATGACTTACTGTGAAGGAGAATACTTTTAGAAAAATTATCAACAAATGTGTTCTGTGAATAAAATACTTAACTAGGCTTAGAGAAAGAGAACAGCGTATTTCAAAACGGATGAGTAATTCCTCCAGGGAATGGGGATCTGTTTAATGTCGAAGCACAAGCGGTGTTACCACTGTCGTAGATATCTTTTTGTTGTGGTGGGGGATATCAGCTCTTTAAGTGTAATTTTTCTTATAAAGTCGTGTTTTCTACTATGTATTTTTGATATAAGATGACATACCAATAATATATTCTTAATATAAATGAGTAGAAAGTACCTAATGCCTCAATTAATTTTGTATAGTTAAAAGCAGTTTTCCTTAAAAACATATACCGACTTTTATTTTCAATCCATAAAATCGGCCTATATCTATCTCTGCCCTCTAGCCCCCAAGCTGGTTACGTCCCTGTCTACATGAAAAACTTTCTAGACACGTCTATGAATGCAAGCGCCAAGATATACGGACAAAAACTAATAGCTTTGGAATGAGATTCTAAGAATGCGCATTTTGATAGAAAATTTGTATAGAGTTTGTGTGGGACTGGTATATAGAATACGAGTATGCTTGTTATGCTGCATTATCATTTGCGATGCGACAAGAACAGAGACGGAATGAAGTAGATTGACTCGGTATTTCTCAAGCTGAAATGATACGATTTTCGGCTTGGAAATATCATTTTCGCATATAATTGTGCGAAACATACTATTGATTAGGGGTGTATGTCGTCATTTGTGAAACGTACGATTTTTGACGATAACATCGCCAACGCTCACTTGATTTTCGAGTACCACAAAGGCTCACTAGCTATTAAGTCCTTTGCCAGATATTCCATGCAAATATTTATTTTGTATGCATTCCAATATTTATTTTGTAGCTATAGCTAATTCATACACTCGTCTCAGTGTACTTGGTGGGCAAACTAGGTAGAGGCCACTTTCGGATTTTGCGCTGTTGACTTGCTTCAACTGTCTGAAAATAATATGCCAGTTGTTCTTCCACTGTCTAGTTTTGTTAAAACCCGATCATGAATAAACCCGACGTATGGTATTTAGCAACAAGAAGCAATAATAAAACAGACTATTCTTTGATACTGATTTTTCTGCTGATAATCTGACAACACTACGACGACCCTCTTCATTCTTATTACAAATCATAGTAACTGGCCTTAAAAATTCAGAGAATCTAATTTCATGTGTTGCCGATACTGATGCAAGACAGTGCCGAAGTTTTGAGGTTGACAACCCCCATTTCAATTTATTGTTTGATGCGTCTCATCATTAATTTATCTCATTATTATTTATTTGTGGAAATAACTGTAAAGCAATTTGTTACTTGAAATGTTAGCTAAACTACGAAATATTGCGTTCTTGTCATGTTTGTGAATCTGCTTGCGAGAACGTCGGCCATGTTCCTTTTCCGCTCATTCCCTTTCTCCACCTCGCCTAAAAACAATGTTCTCACTCAGGCAGGAAAAATTATGAATGAGTTGAGTAGGCAGAATTTCCTTTAGCAAGTAGAATCAATGTGTAAGAAAGAGACAGATGATGAAACACAAATGTTAGAACGAGCGCGCGAATCTCCCAACCCGTGACATCGCTGCCGTTTGGCAGGTCCACGTTATAGTCTAGTTAAGTTAGAATTTGAAGCGATCAACATATGTGCTCAAGATGTCGCAATGTATTCTGGAGAGGACAAACACAGAACGGTGTGTATAATACATTCAAATCACTAAATTAGTATTTTCGATAATTGACTGACATTATTCGCAATAAATTGAGAGAGGAATTGTTTTATAACATGCCACAAGCTTGGATATGACCTTGGTGCTCCTCTGACCACTTAATGAAATGTGAGAAGTATGTTCGACATTTGTCAATGTAGTGGAATTTCGAACAGTTTTGATTCCTTACTTATTCGATAGCTTTGGCTAGAAATTCTGGTTCGTGAATATATCTGACTATAGTTGTCGAATACATTTGTTCGCATTATTTATGATTCAGAAAATGTTTAGCTTTTATTATTACAACAACAATGATAAATAGTTCATTTTGAAAATAGTCGTGCTGTAATATTTTAAATAGGATGAAAAATTGCAATTTTTAGGATTACAATGAAATGTCAAAGTGACTAGCAAATACATGCAATAAAAACATGATGTCTTTGTAGCTTATTGTGTATAATTACATTGATCACTACTCAAATGTAGCTATTCCCACGCCTTCATTTTAAAAATGTAAGGAGTTTCCGTAAAACCAATATAGCATAACGTTCCACCTTATCGTGAACAATTATATGGTGAAATATCTTAATACTGCCCAGTATTTGTTGTACACCTTGTGTACAAATATTGATTATTTGAAATGCTAATTTCACTAAACTATAACTCGAGCCTGTGAAATTGCAGCGTTGCCACGACTTGGGAGAATCGCGCACTCATTAAAAAAAATCTGTTTCTGCCAGTACACATATACATTCAGTATATTTTTTCATTATCGTTGATTGGAACTGTATTACGAACTTCACGGGATGAAAGGGACAACAAAACCCTCCCTTTTGTGTGCGGAGACTTATTCAGCAGATGTTTCAAATCGTGATTGGGATTCATCCATAACACCATATGAGCATTCCATTGTCATATTCGGTCGGTTAGAGAAGCCTGAGAGAATTTCTATGAGCGCGCTGAGACACTAAAAATGATTTACAACGAGTTTATATGATGATGGGATGTCGGCGTGTCTATTAGAAGGTTATATTTATGCACCTGCAGAGAACGAAAAGAATGACAATGCGTTATTAAAAGGTAAATGTACAAAGAAGAGGCACGATTGTGGTTTTAAGGCAGAAATCGGCATAATAGAAAACGCTTTATTGATGGTGGGTTTTAGGCGTGTAAAACACTGCACAATGCTTAAAAATCGAGGAAAGGTGGTCAAAATATCTAACAAATACACAAAAATATGCAATATAGGGTTTGAATTCTAGATCCAAAGTGAACATTGTCGCAAATAATATGACTGATCCGAAATGTCGATAAATAGGATTTATAATTCGATATTTTAAGCAATTTGAAGCATACTTTTATAATGTTCATCTGGTATTACTACGCGGATGACTGCTCTATTTTGGCTGAGCCTAGTAAAATAAACCCTGGAGTAAACCAGATTTTATTCACTAAAAATATTTATTTTAATTTTTTAATGCTCAAGGCTGTTATTCCTATTTGGAGAAAAATGTTTTATTTACATAATGATCGTAATATGTTTTCATAGTGAAACTAATATTTATATCACAAAATACTCAAGAAATTACGTACAGTTTAGGTGAAATTTAAATTTAACTGTTGAGTATTGAGTATATCGTTCACGTAAATGTTACATTTACTTTGCGTATATTTACCATAATTTACCAATTATTCGTGTATGCCTCTTGCTAACAATTTATGAGGTGTTGAATATAAATTCGTCTATGAGGAACATTTCAAATCGGCCATTCTTCAAGCTGGAATAAAAACGTCACATTTTAAATGAAGCACCTTAAAAATTCATGCTCTAAAGGTTGTGCTTCAATCGGCATATATATTAAGACCTTTGACAGCAACAGCCTGCCATTTTGTATCTACATTATTTATTTTTCAAAAATTGTATTATTTTCAAAACGTGGTACTAAAAAATACACATCGCATAGTTTAGCAACAATTTCACGACTTTTGCTCAGCTTTTTTCTGAAAACCGATCGCTGTGCAAAAATCAGCCAGGGGATTATCTTTTACAACTTCAAGACGATTTGGTTTGTGATTTTATTGGCCTAATGTTCTTAAGTTCCTCGTTACGCTGAAAGAGACTCGCTTAAGTAAACATGCACAGTTTCGTAGATAGCGAAAAGGTACAGACTTTGTTCAAGAACATATGAATTGCTAATTTTAGAATGAAATGTCAGGGCACACTCCGTATATGCAAATTGGATTATTCCCGAGACACTGAAAGTTTGCCAGGAAACAGGAATCCAGGATAACGGAATTACTATAAATTGTGTTTCTTTATGGATCTTGCTACTAGGAAAAGGACATGTAGCAGATACTATACAACGCAATCCACATGAAATGTATAATTGATAAATGTACTTCACTCCGCTTTATTGTTTACTTTATACATCACCCAGGAAATAAGTATAAGAATATAAACATCGCAATCCAACTTCATTAAAATGATCAAAGTTTTTCGGTGTAAAGATCTAAGTATAGCATTAAAACTCACCTCCAAGTGTCGCCCTCTATGGGGAACTTACGAAGTTGAAAGTCGTAACACCTGGTCTGTCACGACATCTGTCAAGAAGGGAGAACTTATTTAGAGCGACATTCCTTGTTCTTCGTAGACACTTTTACGATGTACTTTCATCACGGCTCATTCACATCGGAAGCTGAGAACTGATATTAGGTGTATGCTCTCCACTATGCATCAGACATGCATGTTTTGTCTTTAGCCTAGACTCGTCAGTATAGCCTGACGGTATAACTGTAGAGAGCAATCATCTGGTATATATGTAACCCAGTCAAGGGTGTGATAGTAACATCAACTTATCTCCAAGCGTCGCCCTCTATGGGGACGTCCATTGGCGACTTACGAAGTCAAAGGAACACCTAAACTGCCCTGAAGTGTAAAGGAGATCTGTTGCTGCTTACAGACAGTCCAGGTATTAGGACTGCATTGAATCGCCAACAGATGTCCCTTACGACACCTGTCAACAAGGGAGAATTAATTTACAGCGACATCCCTTGTTCTCCGTAATATCTGCTTATGTTACGTTTTGTCAACTCCCCTTTATGGAGTGGAAGCATGAACTGCATTTATGAAAAGATCGTTTGAAATGTGGATCTATAAAAGGATTCTCAGAATATCTTGGATGGATCGAGTAACAAATTCAAGAGGGTGTCAATACTCGTACATCCAAGAGACATAAACTGGAATATCTGGGCCATATCATGGAAGGAAACAAATATGAACGCTACAGGATTTGGCGAGAAAAGTTTTTGTAGATAAATCGAAATAGAAGTACGAAAAGAAAAGGTTGGGTCCAAAAAAAATATTGAGTACATCTAAAGAGTAAAATATGCAATAGCAGTTCTGGCTCCTGGTGAAAATTTTAAAGGTTCTGCAATTTAATATTCTTTAGTTCGTATTTTGAATTTAAATAATCATTTTTAGTCAAAAAAGATCACAAATCACCTTAAGATCAATATGGAAATAAAACGTTTTTCTGCAGATTTGGATGCCATGTTGGATCCCCCAAATCGTTCTCGACAATTTTGACTTTGGATTCGTAATCAGAGACCTCGAAAACCCTATACTGCATATTTGTTATGGAAATTTACGAATCGTTAGATATTTTGACCACCTGTTGCAGATTTTTGACCACTGTGCTATGCAGTAGGCAGAAGCAAGGTTATACCGCATAAAAATTTATTTTGGTAAGGTAAAATAGTAGTAGTGATAATACTTAGAAGGAACGTGAGATTATATGGAATAAAAAATGTGGTTATTATTCCTTATTAGATAAATAGAAAATGTGCTTTTTCCAAGAAACTTCCATAATAGATGAAACGAAAGCAATAAATACTGAAAAGTGGTGATGATGTGAAATATCTTTTGAACCTTATACAAGAAACGTTTTTCTAGTATAGTTTCTATAATGTCTATCAATAACCAAACATTCTGAGTATAACAAAAGGTCGGCCTAACAAAGACACCATATCGACTTTTAATTCGCTGCCTTCACTTAAAATGCTTGTAATTGCCACATTTTCCTTTGTTCATTCATGAAACATAATACTCAACAATGTGGAAGATAATTACAAGGAATAAGTAACAATAACGTCTTCTTTGATGCCGTTAGAAACGTATATATTCAAAAACAGCTCATTTTTCCAGTATACGTCAACCATCTGTAGAGTAAGATCATCTTCCTCAAATTTGATTCAATTCTCCTATTCTATTACGGGGACTATGTCTGTGAGTAAAAGTAAAACACATTTCATTTACCAAAGAGCCAAACGTAAATTGAAAACCTTTCAGGATTTCTGATGTCTCACTACACTATAGAGAAATGCCTGAAGATGGCTTGGATTGTGGGTGCTCATCCAGATATGAGAAATAACAAATGGCAGCTATCCATTTTTGTTGTATTAGCTATCGGTAACTGGATTACCATATATCTAATAATTAGTCTGCTGTTCTACAAGGAAGATACTATCACTATTGGTGATTTTGCTGAAACGTTTTCTGGGATGTCCTTGGTTATACACGTGAGTACCTACGAAAAACTATTCAATATAAGTGCATATAGCGTTTTTTGGGAATTTTTGACGACGTATATGTACCATATCAAAAATTCTCTGCAAACAAATGTTAGAGCATGTAAATGAGAATGATATCTTTCCAAAATATTATCTGGTTTCAGACAAACTCACAGTACCGCATTGGCATTCTGATGTTACAGATGGCATACTGTTCTCTGTTGATCAGTCCAAAGCAACTTCACTCACAATACTTGATTTTAGCAAAGCATCCGACACACTGAACACAACTTAGTTTTGACTAAATATGAATATACCGGTTTAGAGTCAAAATCTATCCAAATTTTGAGTTCTTATTTAAAAGGACGTGAACAAGGGATTCTTGTCAAAAATATATATCATCGGATATAAGACCCATAGAGTCGGTTGTTCCTCAAGGGGTCCTCTAATTTTCGTGATAGGTCAAAAGGCATAAGAAACTGTACATTTAACTGTTATGCTGATGTCGCGCAGGTCTAAATCAACTTTTGTCCTAATCTAGATTTCTGACACAGAAACCTTTTGAGAGGTTTGTGAAAGTGAAGCCCTGCTAAAATAATGTTGATATCCTTCCTGAGCTAGAGAACAATGCCACACATACAATTCCATGGAAGAAAGTCACTTCATAACAGAACTATGGAACTACAAATACTATTGTTCACAGGGCATCCAGCGGAGTTTCTCTCTATTTTTCAACAGAAAACACATATCCGAAATGCTGCAATACGTCAGGTCAAAGTTTTGGAAGGAATCTGAGCTGGACATGACCGACGAAGAGAAATACGTCTGCAAAAAATACTACAATAGACTCAAAATCGCCATGTACGTGTTTGCCAGTTCCTGTACTTCAAATCTCTTCGGATTCTGTTGCCAGACGTTCTTTTCTGACCAAGACGTCTTGCCATTAGCCTGTTATAAACCAGGATGGATACCATTCTATCCGTTCTGGTTTCTGCAAGTGCTCGTGATCTTCTTCGGCGTCAACATGGCCGTTATTTGCTTGGACACCCTGATCATGACATTGATTGTGTTGACTCACATACAGTTCAGATTACTGAATCACGAGGTTCAGAACCTGTACTCGTATGGTTTCACGAACGGGAATCGGAAGTATTTCCTTTATAAGTTGAGGAAGATCGTTCAACATCACAACTTTCTGTTGCGGTAAGTACGATGTCTAGAAACATTTTCTATGTATCAGAATCATCCCAGATATAGTTACTACTATGTTCTTATTTATTATATCCTACTAATTATCTTTGTTGTTCAGGTTTATGACAGTCAGTTCCGTTTATTATATGATGTATTGTATGAGTTCGTCTACTATTTGCTGTACTGGCAATTCTTGGAGTTATTATGCAGGACAGATTGGTCGAACATTTTTCATGATAATATCTATAGAATAGGGACAGATCACCCATGCCTTGTCTATGTTCCAGACTGTGAAGGTGGTTTGTGAGGTCAGGCGCATCCACCAGAGAGTATTGCTCGCTTCTGGATTGTGTCCAGAAGTTTCAGGGAGTGCCTTGGGGCTCATCCCCAGACATGTGAGCAGTACTCCAGTGATGGTCTGATCTGGGCCTTGTATAATAGCAGTAGCTGTTCCAGAGAATATAATTTCCTGGAGCGGAACGCACACATATCACTCTTATCACATCTACACCTGTACACTTGTATGAGATCGTCACAGCTGTCATAGCCCCACATTTTTTTCAGCACATTTGTCCTGAGAGGTGGTTGGTGAAAATTAAATCCAATAGAAACTAACGAGCGCGGAAATAGACACACGCGTACTGCCTAATCGCCATTGACGAATATGGCGATGCCAAACAAGTAAATGAATTACTTGGAGGGAATCAAAAGAAGTTGATATTATTGATTGAAGTAAACCGAGCTCCGTTAGAAAATATGAAAAATATGGAATATTTGTTAGAAAATCATTGAAATACTGATTGTTGAAGAAAATTATAATTTTCTTTATAGTATAATTTTTTAGAGTGAGTATTGAAATCGAAAATATATTTTTCTTGGGTCAAATTAATAATAATAATTTTCTTATCAAGTAATGTCTTAGAGTAAGATCAGATGTCCTTGTCCTGAGTATATCTTTACAAGAATATCAAAATTCTTGAATAGATAATTTCTTTTTATGTGTGTTTGAGAGGTCAAAAATATGTTTCCGAAAGCTCTAGCACACGTCACAATACTGAACAACATAGATATACAACTGCATTTAAACAGAATAGATTCATAAAGAGCAAAAATGGTCTACTACATTTCAGGTTTACGCAGAAGATAAATATGACATTTTCTGATACATTTTTAACATATATGGGTATAATTATTATCGCCATCTGCATAGAAATGTACAACTTATCTACAGGGTATGTATTTTTTTGTTTTTAGCTGTGAATATATAATTCATGTTTCATTTATAGAACACTGGTCTAAAAGTCGGAAAACCCTTCGCAAAACTCTAAGGATTCAGAATAAAAAGTTTAGGTTTTAATGACATATTGTAGGGGACATATTTTTATTTGTTTTTTTTTCCTGATGAAGACAGAAAACAATAACTTCAATGTTTGACAGTATTTGTTCTATTGCATTTTTTAGATAATTGAACAATCGGTATACTTAAAATACGTGTGGTGTATTTATTAATAAATTTGTTGAATTGATGAGGTTTGTACATATTATTTTTTCTACCCCGATTATTTTAATTAGTCTATACTAAAACAATGGCATAAATATATGTACATGCTCTATTTGATGAAACTTGACAAAAATCTACATAAATATTATTTCAACTGCCACTTTTCTCATTTTTTGTTTTGATTAGATATACGTAGTTAATTAGTTGAAAAACAAGTTTTGCGGAATGTCATAGAATTGACTTAATTATTTTAAGTATTGATCTAGTTGTTTCGATCAGTTTTACATCTGTTGCGACATGTTAAATCGCTGATGATCACTGCTCCTCAAACGGACATAGCTATTAGTAATGTATTGGGTCTCATTTTATCTCACTGATATTTCATCTGCTATATTCAAATGAATGTGATTAATGTTGTAATAATATTTAACATCAGTTACTGAATCAAAAAAAATCCTTACTGTTTAATAAATGGTGGATGTGGCTACTATGAGCCGCTCACACCATTTTTTAAATTACATAATGGGATCTGCCAATTCAGACGCTGAAAAGTAAGCAGGAACAGTAACAACTCATTTATTTTTTTTTAGTTACTTTTTAGCGGTTTGAGAACGAGAAGTTGTAGATTGTAGATGCTTTTACTTGGTGAAACTCTTCCATCCATAAAAAGTTGTGTAATTATCACACAGTTTCACAAATAATAAAAATCGAAACGTGTCACTAAAAGAAAGAGTTTTATTTGTGAAACTGTGTGATAATTGCACAACTTTTTATCTAAACGAGAGGCTGTTTAATTCTTCCAATTTTCTAGTACCATCATTGAATTTTTCAGAGCTAATATGGAGTTATTCATCAGAGCAACTCTATTTACAACAGCGACATTGTTTCAGTTTGTTGTATTCTATTGTATACCAGCTCAGGATCTTACTGACGAGGTAAGTAAGTAGTAGTATAAGCTCATTTCTTTAGGTAGATTTTGTTGAATTTTTGCCACTCAGTTGGTACTGTGACTAAGATTAAAAGGATTTGTAGTTTTTGCAAATCGAGTCACTGTCGGAGAAGTTAACGTCAAAAAACGCCGGAATTTTTCGAGCCCCTTGATAAATTTAAAATTTTTCTTGGTAGTTAAAATTGGAGGTGGGCGAAAAGGGAATTATAGATCTCAAGAAAATGTTCAGTGTTGGTATCATACGTTCTATCATCTATGACACTTATGCCATGGTAATATAATCCCACTCTTGTTAGACACATAATTTGATATATCAATCCAGTGGCAGCCTAATTCCTAGTTCCTAATATTATTAGATTGATTTTACCCCGAATTTAAAATTATTTCAAGCAAACAGTATAAGCAAATAGTGTCATCGATTTTAGGTGTCGACTCTGTTAAGCCCATAGAATAATTATTTTACCCCCTCGGGGGTACATACCCTTAGATTCGGAACACAGGGAACCTACATCTTTCACCATTTAAGCACTGATTGCTGACTGGGGACTGAGACGGTCACATCGCCTAGATGAATATAATATTCGTATAAGGGGCCTTTGCTTGGTTGCCACGTTGTTTTTGCATCGAAGTATCGAGAATTTTTCTACCAGCGTTGCCAGACGTTCAGGATAGTAGCTAAGGGTATGATAATTTTATACGGAGGTTAATGTTCCTACTTTAGCAGCTTTCAGTACAGATAACTGCATTCAAACTGAATGGGGATTTCGAATATTCAGAAATCCGCTTTTTAGTATCTTAATTAATGGCGTCAAGTAAGTTAACTTTGTTCTTCAACTGAAGTTGTATGTACTTTAAAGGAAGATTGTCATCGGATTTTACATTGTATCGATCTCAAGATGCGGTAAATTGTAACCAATTGTAACACACCCTACAGTGGTGAGAGTCTCCAAAAAGTAACTTTTGGGAAAGACTTCCTTGAGGTGTTGAAAGTTCCGCCTGGTGAGGGTGCGCCAATTGATCACTGCTAGTGTTTGTTGTACTGATGGGCCTTGGAGTTTATTTATCATGGTAGAATCTACAACAGCAGCTTTCATTCTATGTTCCAGAATGTTGTGGTACTTTGTACAGGCAGACGTACAGCTCTCATCTGGGTTGATTCCAGAAGCTTCAGGGACTGAAGAACCCCCAGCTTCTGAAACACTTACTCAGCAAGGCTGGCGACATGATCGTGCCATGACATGTTATTATTGATCTTAATCCCCATTAGCTTGATGGAAGATGACTCAAATGTTAGGTGTTCCTTTATTTCATCTGTTGGTAGACCAGGATGTGATTTTCTTATCGGTTTGGAAGTTCAATGACGATTTATCATGATCAAGATCAAAAATACTGCTTAGGTTAATGTTGCATAGGATTTATAAACTCCCTGTATTAATAATTCCCTCATTTTGAGGTGATTGAAGCAACTATATATTTATGTATAGCCACTGGACAATTTTTGCCCTAATTTTCCAGCACAATGTCGTCGGTATGGAAAACCTGAGATTGTGGTTTGAACAGATTTTCGTCAAGTGTATATATCCATGATAAGGAAATTTTCAAAGCTGCTTTTTTGATAATAAGCGCTCTACATTTCAATTTAGGAGTACATATTTGCTTTGAAATATGCGAGACACTATATTCAGAAAGCTTTTACACATTCTCAGTCAACAATTTCATGTTGTGGTCTATACGAGCTACGAGTTTTTATGTGAAATAGTATATGGAGGCCTTGTGCCAAGTTTTACGATTCAGTAGGATGATAATGAATACTCTTTAAGTATAGTGCATAAGGCAGGTGCAGCTGCAGGTGCAGTTGCCATAAATCCAGGAGCTGGGAATTAAATTTATCATAACCCTGAAATGACAAATGTCTAGAAGCAGTAAAATATTATTATCATCCAGAATGTCAATAATATCTCCTATATTCTCTTTTAAATTCAAGCAGTAAGAAAGTATAAATACCAAAATGCCACATAGGGAAAAAACGGCGTCAAGTAGGTCGACACTATCATTCCCATGCAATGAAAATCGAGATTTGAATCGGATTTTGGAGTTGTTATGTGTTGATTCTTTGAAAATTATTGGAACTAAGTGCAAGACCGTTAATCTTTTATATAAAAAAAATCCCAAAACTTCAATGATTCCTAGAACTTAGTTTCAATTGGATTAACAATTCGGGAATCCGATAAGAATATTTGATGGACTGATATGGCTGCACGTGAAATACAGCATGCTGTAATCTGTAGCATTAACAGTTGTTAAAATAGAAGCCGGACAAATCAGTTTTAAAGTGAACATGGCAACCTGACAAAAGCCGGGAGCGTTTATAAATTTAATTCATAGACTTCTAGGCTGTGATATTACTCAGCAGATGATCCCATTTCTGTCCGTTCTCCTAGACTGATTTATCATATTGATTTAATAACCAAAGACCAGATGCTCAATTATATATATATATTTTTTATTTTATTTTTATATTTTTATTTAGTTTTAATTTTTAATCTTTAATCTTTTCAATACTTTATGGACGTCGCGCCAAATATATCGTTTTTTTTATGATCAAACATTATATTATTTTTATTTTTTCACAAAATTTAAGACGTAATTGAAGTTGCAAGAAATAGGCTTTGTTTTATTTTTTAGGCTGAGAAGACATTCAATAGCGCCTATTTCAGTAGATGGTATGAACATCTGACAGATGCTAAGCCTACTAAAAGCATCATTCTGCAAAGCCAACAAAGAGTTTTCATTACAGCAGGAAGGCTCATTGATATAAATCTGGCGACAAGTTTGGCTGTAGGTATATACTTAAAGTGTTCACTGCTAGATTATCGATAAGGTTTTAGAAAAGATGCGAAAAGTTTAGTTTTTAGGTGTACGCTCTCTACTATGGATCAGACCATCCATGTTTCGTCTTCAGCCTAGACTCGTTAGTATGACCTGGGGGCTAAACTGTACACCCAAATCTGGCTATAGCAGGTTTGATACATAGTGGAGAGCATACACTTAATATCAGTTGTCATATTCTATTGACAGGTCTCGTAAAGGACATCTGTTGTCTCTTCAATGCTGTCTAACTGTTATGTAACTTGCCAATGGGCAGCGCCACTGTGCACGACGCTTGAAGATTAGTGATGAGTTTAGTATTTGTATTCGGCAATAGTGTCCCTCAACATTGAGGATATATTTTTTAATTATGTTTTTTAACTTTTAATTCCAAATTTTTATCTATCGATTGTACTTTTGTTAATAATTTTTTTTAATTAAATTTATTTCAATTTTTTTATTTTATTTTCTTTAATTTCCATTTTTCATTTTATTTATTTTTTATTTTGTATTTTGTATTATTTTAATTTTATTTTCTTTTATTTTATTTTTATTGTTACTTTTCCGTTATTTTCCTAATTTCTTATTATTTTATTTTCAATATTTACAGATAAACGAGATTACGATACAAAGTAATATTTTTTTCTCAAACTGTAATCAATATATTCGGATATCGCAATATTTTTTAAATCAATAGGAGGCTAGTAGTTTCACGCTATTTCCCAAAATTAAAACAACGAATTCGATGGGTTATGACACCATTTTATGTTTTTAGACTGTTAAAACAATGGTGTCATATTGCATGTTCTTGCGAACCATGGGAGTCGAGCAGTAATTAGTGATGAAGACGAAACATAAAAAACACACATATTGTCGATTTTGTATAATATGTATAAATTCAGTTGTAGCTAGGTAAAAATATAAATGAATTACTATAATTTGTGAGTATTGGTTCTCCCATTCCTGGATTTTTCTGATTGCAGGGTGCTAAATGAAAAAATAGTTAATATTTAGCGTATGGTAATTAAATGCTTAATTTAATCTCATTAATTAATTACATGTGGTATTCATGAGTTTAATGGCTCATAGCACTTTGCAAAAATCTATCACAACGACGCTTCTACATTATTTAGAAGACCAATTTGTATGGCGTCTACATATGGAGAAACGTCACTTGACAACGGTTCGAAGTTAAAATAAGCAGAGCAAAATTCGAGGTTTGTCTTCACAAGCGTTTTCTTGCTCGTGCATGGAATGTAGAAAGTATTGAACATTTCCGAAGCTGAAACAAAGCTTTCAAAGAAAACTCCGCCAGCCACGCTTTTTGCTGCAAATTGACCTTTGTATCGCCTAACAGCCTTGGACTATACGAAGAAATCCCGATCACGATTTCCAGAATTCGAGGTTGTTTTTGCTATTTCGTACCCTGTCCTCTCAGTCCACGTGACAGAATCGCGTTGTTAAGGTTGAACATTCCGTACATAAATATGAGAATCGGGATGCTGTTCTGCATCCTAACATCGCTCAAAATTTATCAACGGATACTCCAAGGGGTCAATTATAATTTCTATATTTATACCGGGTGGTCCATTTAACTTGAGACAGCCTTATAGCGCGAAAACGGTGTGTTTTTAGATGAGATGCTCAGATGGCAGGAGGAATAGGACCACGGGGTGAACGGTCGATGGACACATCGACTGTTCCCCCAAATCCAACTCTGGCTGGACCGGCCTTACGGATCCGTGTCATATTACCTGACACAGTTTCTGTCAGGTCACGGAGCGTTCACGGAGTACCTCCACCGGATGGGCAAGAAGGCATCGCCGTTGTGCCAATACTGCCCATTTCTGGTGGACTCAGCGGAACATACGTTCTTTGTTTGCGGCTGCTGGGTCGCGCAGAGAACCAATATGGATAGCACCGTGGGACAATCACACCCGATAACGTGGTCTGGAGCAATCATGAGAGGTGGATTAGAGGAAAATCTAGACCGCAAGGGGAGCGCTGGCGCTTGACTACGAGGGGTACGGGACAGGGGGAGACGTCTCCCCCGCCGTCGTGTGATGCCGCCCAATAGATGCGAGCTCGGGCCCGCTCTAGGCGTAGGTAACCGGGGTGCGGTACCTAAAACTGGGGTTCATCCTGAAGTAATGCCAACGCAGTTCCAGGATGGGTTATATAAACCAGGAGCCACGAGGAGAGTTTTAGCAGGTATTGCAGCCTCCTGCTGCGAGTCTTTGCACTGTTGGTGTCCCGCCTTCGTGCGTAAAAACATTTCTCAGCCCAAAAAAAAAACTTCCAAAAAGGGCAAGTATGCGATTTCAACATGATGGCTGCCCTGTTCATTATGCAAGAATTTTTCGGGAAGTGCTGGAGCGGGAATCCGCTAGTCGATGAATCGGATAAGGTGATCCCGTTATGTGGCCTGCTCGGTCACCTAATCTAATCCCTCTCGATTTATTATTATGAGGCCATCAAAAAGAAGTTGTTTTTAAGCTTCTGTTAGAGGAAAAGCATTTCTGATAAACCATGTAATTATTGAGAAATTTATAAAAAGAATAACCATTGTATTTTTACTCAAGTTGCAATCGAATATCAAATTTTTTGAACAAATGGTATTCGTTTTTTCTCGTAGAGTAAGATTCTGCAATAAAAAATATGTTCCCATTAAAAAAACATGCTTGACCTTGAAAATACTCTCTCCCATTGCACCCAAGAAATTTCTTCAGAATGTTTTCCTCTATACGGATGTCTCAAGTTGAATGGACCGCCCAGTATAGGCCATTCTCTACAGTCTTCTCCTTAGTGCGAAATGTAAAAAGAAATGTATTTTTGAATTGACAGTTTCATTAATTGTAAGCTGTCTCCATATCAGTGTAACATTTTTTTGTTTTGAATTGTGCAGTGAGCGATTGCGGGATGTAACAGTTCTGTCTTATTCACAGTGATACAAGATGCCATTTTTTTAGTTGACCTCAAGAGCTCCAATTTGATGAGAGATCGCAAAATTTCGGCGGAATGGAATGTGTAAATTAATTAACGAGAAACCGCCCGATTCGTTTGCGACTGTAGGACGCAGATCATTTAAACCTCAAATATTGTTCCAAGAATACAAACTTGACCTTATCTAATTGCACATTATATGATATCTCCGATGGTGCCAAATTTCCAAATATGATAAATAGATATAATATAATTTTGCAGCTTTAGCATATTGCTGCAGAATTTGGTATTTGATATAATCAATGAAGAGTATTTTTGATTATGATTCAATTAGTATGATTATTATTCAAACAACGGGAGTCCTAAGCAGATAGTTATCTATATTTTTATAAGTAAAGCAAAAATAATCAGTAAAATCAAGTACTAAAATCGTGTGGTTTCGTTATATGCTTAATATTCTCTTCTTCTTAATAACTCAGTGATATTTCTAGTACCTATTTTAGGTATATCCTCCAAAAAGTATGAAGTCAATCAAACTAACTCCCACCTATTAATTAATCATAAAAAATAGAGCAAACAAATAAATTTCATCAAGAATTCAGCTAATTAAAACAACGGAAGCCTGATAATTTGTTGTTATTCCTAAACGTCCGAAAAACGATATTTAATCGTAATAGCTTATTATATTCAATCTCACCCCAAACGTCGGTACAGGTTTAAAACATGATGAATATTTATTGAATGAGATCTCATGGAAAAGCGCGAGACACGGCAACACTGGATGTCCCTAAAGCGCTTCCTATACACTCGCAATGTCAATCATCATGGAACAGTCCGATTCAATATACCTCTTGAACGTTAATTAAGGGCATTCAATTTGGCGGATGGAGGAGGAGACTTGGGTCAATGCTGGACATGATGAGCTGCCGAAGGGAGAGCAGGGGATAAGTTAATTTAATGAGAGATAGGCCGAGATCGCCAAGACGTCTACTGAAATATTTAGCAGAGTAGTAGTCGTGAGCTGCTTGCTAATGGTATTAATGCCGACGGCGATACAGTGCCACTGAAACGTTGCACAAACGCACAAAGGCAATTTTCACAATATTCGTATTTAGGTACTATTAACACTGGGAGCGAAAAAGCCAGAGCGATATTCCTTGAAATGTCATAAGATCTTAAAAGCTTAGCAATTATATTATCTACAAAAATCAGGTGTCTCAGATGTTATATTTTCTCTGTTGACTGAAGCCAGTATCAAAAAAACTTACTTGATACTTACGTAACAGTTAGTGGTATACTCGAGCAGTGTTGCCAGATTAGGTAAAATTTCTAGATTTCTAGAATATATGTGAATATGAGGAACTATGATTTCATAAATATTGAATGATGTACAGATACTTTCAAAGTTTTTTCTTTATAAAACCAATGGAAAATATATACAAATAAATTAATTCGGTACTTCTCACTTATATTCATGTTACTTCATCAGAAAATTCTCTATACCTTGAAAAGTTTCCGCCAATGTCCAAGAATGATTCCAGAAACAATAACAAAATGGGGAGAATATGAAGAATCAAAAGTTGAGCGATAATTTATGGCGAAAGCATGGTTGAAGAGAGATGACTGCAGACAGTCCAAGAGATTCATAGCAGGCTCCAACAAACTCTGGGTGCTATGGCTATTGAACAGGAGGAGATATTCACTCCACTTGTTGGTAGTGGTCCTCAAAGGTTACTGCAGATTCGATAGGCACCTGTCACTCATAGGAGTAGTCAAAGACCCAATCCGCCAAAAGTGCTGGGAGGAGGACGAGACCTCGTTCCACTTCCTTGGGGTTGATATGTTCGGCACAGCAGAGTTTGACAGGGAAGAGAGCTACTCATCGGAATGGTCGGACGTCAGGACTTTTATTAAAAGGTCTGGAAGGTTCGACACTAAAAAACTTCCATGTCTGCCCTAGCAAAAGGGGCCAAAAGTGGTCTAATTGCCAGGCTTTATCTCCTCATTACTACTACGACTACTACTTAGCGATAATTTAGATGGTTCTCCCAACACTTTTTACATTCACAAACTCCCTCTAGCCTTGACACATAATTAGATTACCTGAAATTCAGTTGAACACCTATAGAACGAAATGCCACAGAAATTCGACAAAAGTCTTACATAACATGAGATTTTATAGCAGAACTTTTATCAATGCCATGTGTTTTGGAATGTTTTGTAATTTTTATAAAACATCTAATGAAACATTAGTTGACTTGGCAACCGTGCTTTTCAAAAGGAACAACCTCGACCTATTCGAGCATATAATCAGCTTACGCGGCCAAAAAAAGACGAGCTTCAATGGCGTTGGCGTGGCAGCACACTTCACTCGGACTCTCCAAGCTTTCAATGAAAAACTCCACTTTATCACGATTCCGGTCATGCCCGGAAGCGATGTATGGCCCGGATGAAAATACAAATTGTCGCCAATCGACATATGAAAGTCTCGCTACGTGGTTCACTTGGAACAGATAATTGATAATAATAGTAATAATAATAGACGTCTTTATTGATATTACAATAATATTGTATCAAAGCTGGTATCAAAGCTAACGTTAGGCCTATATAGCGAAGTTTAGCGTTTGGTACACTTACACTTAACCATATAGACCAGAATCAAAAGATGTTAACAATGAGGAAAAAAGACATATTCACAACAAACATTTCACGAACAGATATAAGAAAGAAAGTATACATTCCAAAGTGTAGGATATTAGAAAATAAATTAATAACAAATTCGGAATATCTTTGATTAAGTGATTAGATTGCTGATAAATTGATAAAAAAATATTTAATTATTTGATAGAAATATGGTAAGGAATGCTCTTTATGTATTTTTGGTATTTCATTATATATGACCGCATCGTTATAAGAGAAACTACGTTTGAATAGGGTTGTAGTATGATGCGGTATTCTAAAAATTTTATCTCGGAGTGATCTTGTATGAATATCCTGATTGAATGAAATTTTTTTTCTTGAGTAAACTGGTTTTGAGGCGATTGATAATTTATGTATGAAAACTGAATAGTGATACTTAACTAAATAATTTATTTAAACCAATTTGATGATAGACAACCTTCATAGCGGAGATGGCACTTGAAGAAGAAGATCTAAACATGGATAGTGTATAATATTCAAATAATTTAGAACAGATATGACTATAAGAGCACGTAGTCGCAAATAAGTTTTTTTCGACAAACTTTTTACATGTTCAATGAATCTCAACTTTGTATCAAAGATTAAACCGAGAATTTTTGCTGATTCATTTAACTGTGAAATATGGTTATTTATATGAATTTACAGATTTATGATTCTATTTTCTTTCTTTTTCATCGGTACAAAACAACAAGTTTTTAGATTTTTTTGGATTAACAAGGAAGTTATGGTCTGAGGAGTACTGTTTCGATTTATTAACGTCATTTTGTATAATTCCGATAGTATTCGTAACACTTTCGGGATTTAAATGATACAACAGTAGGGTGTCGTCCGCAAATGATTGAATCTGGGAATTATCCACATTTTTGCCCAAGTCAAAAGTATACATGAAAAATCAAGGGTCCCAATATGGAGCCTTGAGGCACAACTGAAGGTATTGAAGGTACTGGAGAGATTAACTGCTCAACAGATTACGTCCTGTGAATGAGATAATTTTATATAATTTAATTTACTCAGTAATAGTTTGGTAGTACTGTATTTTGAGAAGTCGGGCTTTCACTTCTCACGCCCATAGGCGCTAGGGGGAAATCTCAAAAAATCCTCGTACTCTTGTTAGATACAGAGGAAATGGCATAAACGAATTGGAAGTACTTTTGTTTTTCGTTCTTCAGCTTGTCTGGATTTGTCGGCTATGTTTGAAATCGGGACAAGGTGTTCGATCTTATAGTGAAAATTCAAAAAATGGTGAATGAGTATGGATAAATTATAAATGTCACCTAAAATACAAACTTTAAAAAGCAGTATCTATTATTTCTGAACTGATACTACTGCGTGGGAGAACAGTATCAACATACTTTGGTTGGTGGCATAGAAATTCAACTTTATTTATTGTAACTGAATGTAGAAAATTTAAACATGGTGAATGAGTATGGATAAATTATAAATGTCACCCAAAATACAAACTTGAAATAGCAGTATGTGGTATTTTTAAACTGATACTACTGCGTCGGAAGTTCAGAATCAACCTACTTTGGTTGATGCCATAAAAATTCAACTTTATTTATTGTAACTGAATGTAGAAATATTAAAAAAATGGTGGATGCGTATAGGTATATTATAAATGTCACCCAAAATACAAACTTGAAATAGCAGCTTTGCGACCCTCTGGCAAAAAAGGCTCAACTTTTTCCTTAGATTTTGATTAATCTACGGACATACATATAAACTTACTAAACGACGGAAAACAGAAGAATTGAAGTTGCTTGAATATAGGTAGTTATTACACAAATATAAATATCTACTTTTCAATTATTTATTTCTTTTACATTCCTTAGTAGTCTCACAATAATATTCTATGATTGGTCGATTCCCATGGTTCTGAGGAACATGCAGTAGGAAACCATAGTTTTGACAGTCTGAAATATGAGGTACATTATTATTTTCGAAGCTAATATAAATGAAACCTATATAACAAAAAGTGGATAATACACCATCAATACGAAAAACGCTCAAAAGTGGAGCTTGCCCACAATATCATCAACATCAACCTCATAGCCGAGGTCCTATCAATAACAACTGTCTCTTTCTATCGGCGATCTTCCCTGTTTACATACATGCACGTGATTAGACATGCTCGGCCTGTCTGTCTGTCTGTCGGTTAGTGGTGTTTCAGTCGTAAACTGGATAATCACCACCAGAAACGCGTTTTCTATAGGTCAGTCGACAGTGCAGTGCCTCACAATAAACTACTCTGAATAATCAATTTCAAAGAGGCATAACTCATTTTTCAGGAAGACAACTGGATATACAGTGTCTCTGGTTTATCAAATTTTCGATTGGTCGCTAATCAAAACAGGATATGAGTGACCTAAATATATTTATTAACGTTTCGCCCTGTACTTCGAAAGGCTTGCAAGGCAGCTGAACCGTTGGTGATTCGTATGTGGTTTCAATTAGCTGGTAGTAAGAAATATAAACAGTTTCGAATCTCAAACCTGTGTCCTTCAAGTGCAATATTTAAAGGTTGGTATTTATCTAGATAGCAGCATTCTTCATGAACGAAGGTCAGGATTTCAGATAATAAGTTTTTCTTGGTGAATTTATTGTGTCTATATCACGAAACTCCTTTCCACTCCTTTCCACTGCGTTATCGGTATATCTATCTCTATTCCTTGAGCCTTTCCGGCTTAACAATATGATAACTATGATTTTACGAGCATACTTTGGGCCTGTATCTGGCGATCCTCCTTAATTTTTGAAAATCTGTGAAGCAAGTAGCAGAATCAAAAAACTTCTTCAAATATTGTTTTTTATTTTTGTTGTCTCTCTGATAAGTTTCACGCCAATTGACGAATAACTATTTTTTTATGACATATAGATCACAATAAATCGTCACTCATTTCTGTCGGTCCCTCTGTCTGTCCGGTCATGCTCCTGATAGTACGCCGCACTCGACGTTCAATCAGTGTTGTTATGTTCGATATGAACATTTGATGATGGATTGGTTTTAAATGTAAACAGTTGTGTATTCTTCTGTTGAATAGTCTAAGGGCACGAGACTATAACCTCCCGCTCCAGCTTCTTGCCCTCGCTGCCCTTTATACACATACCTCCCGCCTCTCCTGCTTCCTGTTAGCGTCCTGCTATCGTGACATGGGATTAGTGCTACAGGTGGCCGGTTACGGGGTAATTTCACTGGTAATTACTACCGAAATTGAAATTAATTCTTGATTGTTTTCGTTGTCATTACTGAGTCCGGACGTTAACCTTAGGGTAGCAGGTGCCCGTTTATCGTAGACTAGAAGTGCAGAATAATCATGTGCACAGTCCCTTCTATAGGGGGGCGAGAGGAAGGGGTGGATTTGGAAACGTCTTCTTAATAAATTATATCTCATATCAATAATATTATATATAGGTATATTTATTTGTTCATTTATTCATATATATATATATATTTATTTCCTAATTTATTTATATAATCATTTAAAAAAATGATTTAAATCTAGATTTAGATTGCATTTTAGGAGGGTTTAAATATTTCAAGACCGTTTTCGAAACGTCATTTATGAATCCAATTATTTATTGGGATAAAAAGTAATTTTGCTGCCATACTATGTGACTTTGTCATGTTTGGAGTGTCGTCTTATGTATCTTCCCCTATCCTCGAATCTCCTGAAAGTTCGTGTATCAGTTGCCCATACTGCACTGTGCTACACTGTGAGCTCGAGAAAAAATCTTAATTTCTATTAGCTTCTGACTTGCGCTTAAACGGAGGGCATTTGACAGAACAAAGAATACGTAATAATATATTTTGCAATGATAATACATGTCAATAACTAGTTCAAATCACTATTAGTAGAGGGCGTGAGATTCAGTAGGCACACATACGTGAAAATAACGTAAAACTTATATAGTAATGTCTCAGACCGATGACGTCATATAGTAGATGTCAATGAGACCTCAATTGTTAAGCGAGAAGGTGGCGTCTTTTATTTATAATGAATAGTTACTTCCAGTTGCTTTTATAAAAAATGATATATACCAAACACCATACCATAGAATTAAGGCTAAGACAATCTGTCATTTACCACCAAAACTATTTTCAAATTAACTGTTTTTTCAGTTCTGTGTATATTTAATCGTGACTGCGCTTTCGTCACATCCGGTAATGACTACTGAAAATATAGATGCTACTTTCAGGTTGAGGCGAAAGTTTACACAAACACATTTTATCATCAGTATACTTTCCAGTTGTCAATCGACACAGAGCTGCTAGATTCAAAAAAATGATATTTTCGAGAAAAAATTAAAACCTTATATAGAAATATTTATGCTTAGTTGTCGATTCCATCAACTAAAAAAGATTAACACTTAATTAACAAAAAATTAACGTATCCACTTACTGAAAGGCTTGTGGCTAGATTGATGTTAAGTAAATGACCCGCTGTAACGATGACATCTCTTTGACCTTGACAGATCACTAGTTGGATACGAGGAGTAGTTTCTGGATTGAAAATATACCATTTGCTATTGTACGCACTGTAGCGGAGATTGCCTGCCTGAAAAACGTTAGATTAATTAGAATTGAATATCCCAAATAAAATCCTTTGATCGGTGCTTTTACATAAATCAGATAACTTTGGAAGAGGATTGAATTTTGTATCAATTTATTTATGAGATTTATTCCATATTCTATCAGTATCAATTGAATCGGTGAGTGAAAGAACAGTATATCTTTAAAACAAACTTTTAAAGGAAAACTCTGGGATTTTCGGCCTAATTATGTATTGTGAAGTTATAGAACTTACGTTAACCGATAAGAATCTGTACATACATTTAAAAAGACAATAATGCTAGCAAAGATTTTGAAAAAAATAGCTTGCTGCTCTTTCACTCAATTAAGAAAAAATATGCTCTAAAAATGATTCTATATCTTTATTGATTATTAATTAGTGAAGTTACTTGTAAGTTTCATTCAGAACCTTAATTTTTTTACCTTCCAAGAAATAATATGGTAATAAAATAGGGTTTCGTCACAAAAGTGGTAAATGTTGCTTTAAATCAGCTGAGGATCATCGACTACGTTGAAATTCATTGTATCACCGCTTTACACGAGCCAAGGAACATACTTGTCACCATGCACTTGATTGATTTACTCAAAAAATTCTTTACTATCTACTACTACTATTTATTTCCATCAGCTATTGACGAAATGATTACTTCTTATTATTTAACTTACAATCAGGTATATTTGACAGATGTCTCTAACCAAACTTGTAAGCAACTAGATTGGAATGTCAGAATTAGGTAAAATTCACAATCTTACTGCTCTTACTGACTCACAATTTTACGCACAATATTGTAACTGAACTGGTGAGTGAAAGAGGTGATACAGGTGCCAAAAATGGCAATTTTATTTGAGAAATCGTGCAAAACATGGTACGTTCGACGGCATTCTGTTCAATTCATGGCTGGGTGCAAGAACGGTAGACGTGAGATGAGGAATGGAATTAATGATTCAGCTGATGAACAAAAAGTCAACTTTACCATTTCGCAGTACAGCCAGTTTACGTATATTATGTTTGCGGATACTTCTGTCAGATGTGTCGTGAAGAAGCTAATTAATCAGTGATATTTTATCTCTGTCTATCATATTTTTGATGGAAAATGAATTCAAAAAATACTTTCTAACCGGCTGTTCACATCAAGTCAACCTAGAATATTTTATTACACGTGACCCCATATGTGGTTTTCTTTTGCATATTTTTAAACTTATTGCAATTCCACAACAACCTATGGACAATGCAAATCCAGTAAAAATTGTATAATATTCCATATTAATAATCTAAGAGCTTCACAAAGATATTTTGATTTGATAAAACATATATTTTGTTAGTTTGAATTTGACGAATTTTATACCTCATCTTTAAGGTTCTGAGCAGGTATGCAGTAGAACACGATAAACTGGAACAGTGCGGCAATTACGTAAAATGCTGCTCTCAAAAAGACATCGAACTCAGCCCTGAAAATTAAGAGAAATATAATATTAAAATAATATAATGACAAATGTATGCTCTCCACCATGCGTCAGACTTGTTATATATGTACATGCACGGTTTGGCTTTAGCCTACCCTCGACAATATAGTCTTATGACATCGGTTAATAAGGGTGAACGTGATTTACAACGACATCCCTTGTTCTTCTGATGTAAATGAGCCGAGATAAGGGTACATCGTAAAAGTATTCACGAAGGACAAGGGATGTCGCTGTGAATCAGTTCACCCTTGTTGACAGATGTCGTAAGGGATATCTATTACCGCTTAAGACGGTCCAGGATCTTTGACTACGTAAGTTGCCAATGGGCAGACGCATGGAGGGCAACACTTGGAGATGAGTTAATACAATAATACTTTTACTTGCCCTGATGACAGATTGTACATCTCGACGCATATAGATACAACTATGATTCCCATGTAAGACAGCAAACTGCCCGAAAAAGTATCATTGAATAAGTTGATGTAGCTGAAATATATCAGAATAATAATTTGATAATTTTCTTAAAATATATTCTAGTTTATTGGAATTTACTAAATTTAAAACATTCAAACTACTGTCATTTTCTTACAAAGCAGCAGTACATTTTCGGATGAGTACATGACGATTGTTCTGATACTTGATTTAGTGCAATATCCTCACTCAGGGTGATAAGACCAATAACTATATAAGCTTGGACAGAGAATTCTCACTAAGGGAGAGTGGGCGGGAGGGGACACAAAATTCTAGCCCACAGTGGTGCGGTAATGTGCCTGGAAGAAAGAGGCGTGGAGGAAACTTTAGACTCCACACGTCAATGTTTCAGGCAGTGATATCTTAATTGAGACCTACTCAGCAGAAGTACAAGAGAGCATGGAGCGAGACATATGCTTACTTTCTCATAGTAAGGCACCTCTGAGATCAGATCATCCCTCGTTCATGAATACAATGCAGATTTCAATGCTTAGCCCAATCGGAGAACGTGACTTTTGTGCAGGTCCTTGGTAACGAGAAAGCAGATCGCTTAGCAGGAATGGGGACAAGGGGCTCATACATTGGCCCCGCACTCATGCTGGGTATAAGCAAACGCTAGGTTCGAATGGGCAACAACAAACTGGCGAAAGTGGCGGACGCTTTGGCGAAGGCAGGATCAAAAGGAAATCTTTTGGGTCCGGAACGGGCTGTAGGGTTGGCCGCAGGTAGAATTAGAAAAGCTACGGACGAGTGGATTCAAATTCAACACTCTTTGAGGTGGAATAGCATCTCAGGACATCTCCGTCAGGCACGGGAATGTAGCGAAAGAGGGGTGATTTTGCATCTCTCTTGATAGGAGTCATCTTAGGTTGCTGGTGGGACTGCTCTCTGGTCATAATACGTTTAAGCGGTACCTGCACCTAATGGGGATAGTTAGTGACACAACGTGTGCACGCTGTGGCGATGAGGAAGAGTCCTCGGCACACATACTATGCCGCTGTGAAGTTCTCGGGCACCACAGGCAGGCCATACTGGGGTCTATGATTCTGGAACCAGGGGATATAAGATGGGCAGGACCCAAGGCCATACTTAACTTTGCGAAAAGAGCTGGCCTTGGGAACTAGAGCTGATAGAGGCGCAAAAGGGCCCTGCGGTGGCCTATGCACCGATGGTCCATATCGGAATGCGTCTTTCTATTCATTCATTCATTCATTCATTCATACTGGCGAAAGCATGGCTGGAGATAAATGACTGCAGGCAGGCCAACAGGTCCTTAGCAGGCCAAGACAAACATCAAGAGCTGTTGCTGCTGAACTGGAACAGACACTTGTCACTCATAGGAGTGGAAAGAGACTCCATCTGATGGGAGGAGGACGATACCTCCGAAAACCGCGGCCTTAGAGCTAAGGTACTCAGCACAATGGTCTGATATCATGGCCTTTATCAAAGGTCAGGTAGACTCGACATTGGAAAATCACCATGCTAGATTTAGTGTTAAGTTCAGTGTCTCAGAGTCGGCAATGGAGTCAAAAGTGGCCAAATTGTCAAGCACTACTACTATTACTACTAATAGTGCAAGTTAATGAGAATAGAAAACTAATCTTTTATTTTTTATTTTAGCCATAAAACATTTGTCAGCCTAAGAATATTCTCAATTCAGATAACATGTTATGGAATGATATTTTGTTTATCAACTCGCGAGTCATCTACAAAACAGGTTCCACAAATAGATAATTCACATGAGTTATCAATAACTTCAACTCGCCTTATTAGAAAATCGTGATGTTTCACAATTTTTGACAAATTTTCCTGAGTCTGCCTTCGATCTGTTGAATGAAACATCTGCTCTAACTCTTCGCTTAAACATTTAAATTGTATTTGGGTCAAAACAATAATCGTCATAATGAGCGTGTCCAAACAAATTATAGGGAGCATCACGCCAAAGTACATAACCAGAACCTGAAAGAAGTATCTGATGAATAAAAGTCATCAACAACAATCTTTATAACAATCTTTGAACTCACTAATATAACATATCCTTCAAATAGATGTGAACCTGACACTTGGAGAGAATCTCACGATACATCTTACTCACGTACATGGTACATACAAACAAAATAATAATAACGAAGGTCATTATGGCTGCCCCCACCATGCAAATCGACAGATCAACATACCTCCGTGATCGGAGGTTTCTCTTTTAGATAACCTCCCGCAAAGGTCACGCTTCGGAAGCACTGTGAGAGGATAAATGTCAGCTCATTTCACAACACCGAGGTTCTCCAAAAGAACGATTTTTGAAAGCCGAAATTCCAATTTCCTGATACATACCTGAAAAAGCCAAAACGGATAAAAGGGCATCCAATCTGGCTTCCAACATTGTATCACCAAAATATCTTCTTCGAAAAAGAACGTCTGGTAGCAAAACCCTGAAGTATTGAATATACAGGATACAACGAATAGACGATAAGCCAATTTCAGCCTATAGTGGTACTTCTTTGTATACTCCATCACTTCTGTGGATAATTCCATTGCATTTGGAGACCAAAAAGAATTTGTGGAAATATCCAGCAATTGGCGTATTTTTGATTTATTGAAGTATAGAGAAGCCGTTCTTTGGACGCCCTATCAATGGAATATGTAGATTTGAGTAAAATTTCAAGATGTTTCCTGCATTGACATAAAGAAAAGTAAGATTTTCAGTATCACAGTTTCAACCCTTTGTCAATTCCACTTTCATTTGTCGGTAGAAATTGCAATTTTTCAGAAAGCATTGATGTTTATACATAAATAAACACACAACATGATTATCGAATATCATGAGCATCTTCATCACTATATTATTTACGGGAATGTCTGACCAGCGAGAGAATGCGAGACGAAAGAATACTGGTAAAGAACCGCGACGTTGCCAGACGATTCACGCACGCGGTATCTCGTTCTATTCTTTCAAGTATCACCACCTCGACTAGTATTTTGCTTAATATTATAGAACAAATTGAAACAAGACGCACGATAACGTCCCTGGGAAAAGGTAGACGACGATGAACAGGATAAATGTATTTGAAATAAAATAAGTCTGCATCTAGAGGCAACACTGCCAGACATTTTCCAAGCCTCTGCCTTGTCTCGTATAAGCTCGTCCCTTGAATGGCTGCGGGGATAGATCTCTCTGACCCCCCCCCCTATCTACGCCACTGGTATGGGGTGCAAATTGACATTTCACACCACCTGAGAGACCTTCTTAGGTCAACTCTGCGTAGAATGCTACATACAGTGACTTACGTGTATCAACATGGACATTCCAGAGAATGTTTCAGTAAAATCGGTTACAGTCAGCTTTTCTTCTTTATAAATCAACAAGCTTAGGGCCAGATATATGCTCAGCCAGGCTCCCATGGTGATTGTAACGTGTAACATCAGTTGATACTTGTTGCTCATCATTGGATGGACGCCTAGTACGTAGGCTATTCTTAAACATTGGTCCACGGTGTAGGTCATGTCTTCCACAAATCAATCAAGCTATATTTAAGGGAAATTGAATAGCTTAGAGGGTGAGGAGAAATTTTCGAATTAATCGCAGCCATACATACATGCTTTATGTTTGTATTATATAATAATTTTCTTTCAAGAACCTCACGTGATCGTGTTTTTTCAAGTTTTCTCATGTATGTTTATCAAAAATCATGTCATTCTGGACGGAGTATCTTATCTTTATATTTTTCTTAAAATAGATATGCCAATAAAGCACCCTAATGCAAAATGAGAATGTCGAAGAGTTTTTCAATTTTACCAAATTTTAGACTAATCAGGTTTTTACGGTAAATCCTTCATTTGACTGCTATAAATAAAAATACTTACTAATAAAGATACCGAAATAAAAATACGAATAGAATTAGATAGAAAAAAAGAACTTATCTATACAAAATCGAATTTCAGATTGCTACAAAATGATGTAACGTCTCCGATAAAGAAAAGAGGGCAGCTCTAAAAACAAGATATGATGAAATATATGACAAGATTACGGTGGTTTCACCCCCGCCTCCACTATTTCAGTTGAAATTGTTCATTTAAACAGTTGTTTTTCAATCAAAATATCTAGAAAAAGTTTCATAAAAAAAAGAAAAATGCATTTCAAAAAAGCACTAAGGTATTCATTCAACTTTGAAGCATCTTTACAGGCGAGTGCCTCAGAATATAGGTTAGTTTGGATCAACCGATTCGTAACCTACAGTATCACTATCTGAGTTTTGAGAGACCCTGTATAGTGATCTGTCAGTAAAACGCGATCAACGATTTATACTGTCAAAAAATATTGGCGTTGTGCCCATAGATACGTGCAATATTTCCTCCTGAAAGCGCACCATTAGCTGAAATTTTCCGAGTTTCTTTATTTTATATCAGTTTCTGTCTTGCGGATTAGCAAGTAAATAATATTTTGTTTAGATATTTAGATAGAACGTACCTTACGAACGCATCAGCAGCTATTTTCAAGGTGAAGAAATTGAAGAAATTATTATAATAACCTTAACGATTTTTTGTCAGTTTTACTCAATGCATGAGGCTTTTTGAAATTTATTCAATGGGATCATTCACATCACAAAAAGTATGTTGTCTTTACAGCAGCCTATACGCTTTTGGATTGTACATTCTGCCAAGGTTAATCATTTCAGATACTCACGTATGTAGTACAGTATTATATTCGTTTGAGTGGTATAGGCCATTAGTCGACCACAGAGAGGGCAATCAATCTAATCTAATACTCATAGATATCACGAATAAAAAAACAGGCAAGGCTCCATACTGATACTATGTATGTAAACTGCAACCAGCAGGAACAGAAAATATTCCAATAATACCGGAGTTTTTAGAATATACATATTTGTCGCAAGAACCGCATTAATTTAATATTCACCCACTTGATTTTGTTGATATTAGCTCACATAATATTAGTATAAAATTTATTTCACGGTATCAAAAATAGTAGATGGATTAGTTTATGGAAAACAAAACAAATATAGATAATAATAAATCAGCACATGAATTAACATCACATTTAGTCAATGCAAAAGGGGAATAACCTATATGCAGTCAGAAACTCATATCCTGATGCAAACTTATACCCCCAGGAACAGTCAATTGAAATAATGCAATTTTTCTAAGATTTGGGAAGATATGTTATGGAACAGATGGCCCCTGATAAAGAAATCAAAGAAAGAATTGAGCTCGCTCGTTCAAACTTCATCAAAATGAAATCTCTATTCTGCATTGATAACATCAATCTGAAGTTGCGCGACAGAAGATGGTAAAGTGTCAGATATGGTCAACATTCTTGTATGGTACTGAAATGTGGAGTCTGAAAACAGCCACTATGAATAGGCTAGAAGCCCTAGAGATGTGGATACATAGAAGGATGCTACGGATACCATTGATTGCAAAACGAACAATTGAATAAGTGCTAAGTGCTATTCGAGAACTTTTAACGACCATAAAATTCTTCGAGGTAACCAGTATCGTACCATCCAACTCATAGTGCGAGACGCTTCGAGATGAGTGCTTATGTTGCTACTACACCCTTCACCAGTTGCTCTCTACAGTTAGACCGCCGGACTATACTGGCAAGTCTAGGCAAAAGACAAAGCATATATGTCTGTAGCAGATTTTCTGCATAGCGGAGAGCATACACTTACAATTTTCTGTTTTACTTTTTATTTCTCAGGAACTTTACAATTCATGGATGTCACATCGAGTTTGCAGTTTTACTTAACTTTTTGTCACTTTTTTATTATAAAAGGCAAGATAGAAGAACAAAGAGGAGTTGGTAGAAAACAAACATCATGGCACAGTCGACTAATTATTTGAACTGGCCCAAGATCCAGACAAATTCGGCATTCAAAGAAGTGAAGTCAGGTATATACCAGATTTCCAAAGAACGTAATAGTATGTTCAATAACAGACTTCCCAAAAAATAAAATTATGCTGAACATTGGCTAAATACCAAAATAAAGTAGGCACCGACAATGGACTAGGTGTGCTTAATATCTGGAGAAATCACAGCTCCTCAAATAATTTTGAACGATTTGAGTAGGATTCACCATCAAAATAACACCAAACCCATTACCCCAGTGATTATAAGTAATTGATACCTTAAAGTTTGTAAATATGTGTGCCATATCAATTTGAACACGATTGTCACATCTATTTTACGTTCGAACTAGCTGAAAACTCACTGAAATTTCTTCAATCGAGCTACCACCACTAATTTCCATCAATCTGGACAGACCGATGTCTATAGAACGAATGACTGAATAAATATCTATTTTTAGGTGTTATTCGAAGACATAGTTATTATTCCTAGCCTCTCCAGCATTACTTTTGAATAAAAAATTCAAGAGCAATATGGGTGTACGTGATAATTACCATTGTCTTGAGTTGCATTCAGCATTAATATTACAACAGAAAAAGGTATAATTTAAATGAATGTGTTATTAAAAATTGTGTGACAATTTATTTATTTCGCATTCATCATGGATACTGGAACACAAGGGAAAAACGAATATACGCGCCTTTATACAGGATGTTTTATAAGGTGAATTTATAGGTCCACCTGTAGAAATTGCCCGATAATATCTCAAATATGGATGTAGAATCAACATAATATAGTGAATATCGAATATGGATGTAGAATCAACATAATATTGTGAATGGAGATTAAAAGCATGATTTTGGAATGAAAAAAATCCAGAAAAATTTTGGGTGCCGCCAGGGCTCGAACCCGTGTCTGCAGCATTCTGTGCTTGGCTTGGCCACTATGCTACAGATTTAAATCCGTCTCCGTGTTTCTGTCACTCTTAATCGCGTGTAATCTGGAAAACAGTTTTCCAGCATTCCTCTGGCCATCGTAGCGAGAATATGTGGCTCCGTTGTGCGATGTCTCGTGGTTCTCCACGTGAGAAATATTATATAGAAGTCAGCCTGGAATGTTGGGGAGACGGGTTCGATTCCACTCCGCACAAATATCTTAGTCTCAGTTTCGAAGACAATGAATAAACCCGTTGAGAATAGGATAAACAACTATGACATATGGCGTGAGCCCGAAATCGAGATGTCTAAGTAAATCACTTATTTTTGGCAAGGTATGATTGTTATATCAGTTGATATTTCTCTTCAACGAGATACGTGATAGGGTTTGAAGCTACGATTAAATGTCAAATTTGTTTAATGTCACGTTTCCAGATCGACCGCCGATAGCCTAATCTACAGTTCAAGGAACCTTACTTTGTTGTAAAATATCCAATAACTTAAAGGTTGTTCCATTCAAGAAAATGTAGGCTAGTAGACACCTAAAAAACTTAAAACTTTTGTTTAAAACTTTTTTCGATACCTTGTATATTTTGTTCAATAATCGACCGTTTTCAAACTTTTAGAATACCCTGTATATCGAGCCATGTGCTGCATTAAACTGTTGTTATGATGGCTAGGCTATAATTTCCAATATTGTAGTAGAAATATTGCTCTTTTAAAAGCACCCTAACATTCATAGCATAATTAAATCATGAATATATATATTCATCTGTGTATATCTTTGTATATATATAAACCTATACACTCTTGTGTTTTTTCTAGAGTGCATTGTTTTCGTAAGAATAAAAAAGAAATAGATAAGCAAAGCTATATTTCAATGAATGTTCAAAAATACCACCATTCTGACTGATACGAGTGCGGCAACTTTTTAATAAAGATAAACGTATTTCCGCAAAATTTGTTGTGGCTTGAATTTGATGACACGCATTATTTATTATTTCTTGTAACTGATCCACAGTATTAATTTGTTCAGCATACACTACTTGCTTAAAAGCGCCCCACAAAAAGAAATCAAAGGGGTTCAAATCAGGAGATCTCGCAGGTCATGTACGGGTCTGTTTCTGGCAATCCATCGTTGTCTAAAATGATTATTTAACCATGCGGTTATGTCACGACGAAAATGCGGTGGGCACCATCGTGCTGATACCACATCCGTACTTTCGTTGCTAACGGAACATCATCTAACACATTTTCTATGTAATTCTCTAGAAAAGCTAAGTATAAGTTTGAGAAAATACCGCATCAGACATCTCAAAAAAGAAACTTTTGACGACCTTTACAAAAAAAATTGTAGTAGTAACGATAACAACCGTATAACACATAACTTTGATAAACTATCCTTCAACAAATGTCAAGTTGGTATCAAGGCCTCCTATTTTATTTTGAAACTAATTGTATCTCGGCTCTTAATGAATGATCTAATTTGTTTCATTATAATTATAATGAAAACGGTGTACTCTAGGAAAAAAAGAGTAATTATTTGAAGCAAATTGAAGTTGGAATTCGAAAAATAAATAGTTGGTTAAAAAAACAGTTGCGTACTATTTTTATTTCGAAAAGTATTGCCATTAATTTCCAGTATCTCCGCCACTGGTGCACGTTGATTTTAAGTAAGAATTTTTGAATAAGGACAATACTCAGGTAAATCCACATACCAAATTTTAGTTCAATCCAGTTGACGGTTTTGAAGATATAAAAGTCTTTTATTTTGGAATTTCAACACCCCGTAGAATATGTCCCGTATATATATTTGTTAAGGGAGGCATGTGATTCTTTGTTAGGGTTGTTGTCTGATTCCCATTTGACAATTTTCCCAGTATCGTCATTAATCTGGATGATATGCTTCCCCTGTCAAAGTAAGGTTTCTCGGGATAGCAGTGGTTTGCCTGGTCATATGCAGGAAATATGGGCTTTTACGTAGCTTTTTTGACACCTCAAATCCCAAACGTTTAGTTTAGATCAACTTTTAGATCAAAATTCAGTCCAAATGTGTATTTCCAACCTACTGAATGCCATTTTATATGAATTTGTAAAAGATATCTGCTAAACTGTACAGGTCGTTGCTCTAACTATATTTCGACGACGTTGGGGACTTTGAAGGAATAAAGGACCATCTTTGCATATATCATGCCATAAAGCACACTTTGTCTTTGCATTGTCTAAGTCATATTTTCCATTCCAAATGCATCTAATCACCACGATTACTTCATTTATTCCAATAGAATAGCAGTCAACAATAGATAATTACAGGTAAGAATAGATAATAGAAACACATACAGAGTAGAATGATAATTACAGGAACAAGAAAATATTAAACTCTGTTGATCAGTTTGAGTATAAATTACGTCTGAATGCTCTGCATTCTCCAGTTTTAGCCCTGAAAGGTATCAAGATGTTGCATTACACCATAAGGCAGTCGCTGAAGATGGCACGCATTGTTGGGTTGCACCCGAACATGAGAAACAGTAAATGGCAGCTGGCGATACACCTATTTCTGATGGCTGCAAATTGGATTTGTTTCTTTCTAGTTTTGTACTATCTTTCCGTGAAAGACGGTAAATTGACAATCGCAGATTTTGCTCAGAGCTTCTCTGGAATGTCTCTCATCATGCATGTAAGTATGAGATATAGACCAGTGCAAATAAGTTTTCAATAAACAATAATTAACCAGCTATCCCTCTAATCCTACTATATTTTTAACCATTAGCAATCGATAAATTCAAGTGGCACAGTGTTCGTATGTATGATAAATGAACAGTGGGATTAAAGCCAGAGTGGTATTCTTTAAAATGTCATCAATTTTGAAAAGATTCTATGTTTTATCCATGCTTGTGTATGGTGTAGAATAATGGACGTTGGCTGAAGCCAGTACCAAAAAGCTTAAGGCGTTTTATCGCAGAATCTAAAAGATTTTGCATGCCGACCATCTTACCAATCCGACCGTTTTAACAGCATATGAAAAAGATGTGAAAATAACTAAAATCATCAAGACAGAAAACTGGAGTATTTGGATCCATCATGGGAAAACCAAACTGATATGGACTCTTACAGCAAATACTCCAACTAGGCAGTCTTAGGAAAAAGGGGGTAAACGTATCTCTAGGCTGAAAAATTTACGGACTTGCTTCTCGACAAGTATAACTGGTATCTTCAGAGCTTCGGCAAATATAATAACTATACCCATGGAGATTGCCAACATATTAGGACAGAAGCGACACTCTAAGAAGAAGATTTTTGCCAAAAAACAATTATTAATAGCTTGAGAAATGTTGTAAAGGGAAGGAAATATAACACAACCAACAAGAAATATAAATTGAAATAGGGGTACCAGAGTGGAATGAGATGGTTCCTTTTGAATGTAAGAGTTGCGGGTGATAAAATGGTCGATAATTTTTTCAAGTGAAGTTTTCACAGATCGATCAGAAAAAATCGGAATTTTCATTTTTGAAATACCATATTTTGAAGAGAGATTCAAAAATATCTGCGAAATCCTGATTTCATTGTAGTGAATGCACAGACTGATCTTTCAAACTAAATTTTTATTGATACACTACTATAAATTTCCATCTATTTGTATTCTATGTTAACTTAGCCTTGAAATATCTTAAGTCACAGAATGTATTAAGAAGCATGAAATAAGCTTAAGGAATAAAATATCTTAAAACGTGAAATATATAACGAAATAAAATAGTTTATCACATGTAATATCTTAAGGACATTTTGACGACGATGGTTCAGGTTTTGTAGGGGTTATTCTTACCATTAGTGCAAATGCAGTCGCCAAAAAATATTTTCCCTAAGACAGACAAAAGAAAGAAAGAATAAATATTCTAATAGAAACATACCTAGACACAATAAATAGTATGTGAGCTCTAGTTTTGTATTCATGATAGATCTAGTTAGCTAATCGCCAAGTAATCTGGGTAGTCTTAGTTAACAGTCAAATCTGACAGTCCGACCATGATTTTATTTGTGAAACTGAGTATCACGTACACAATATATCTATCTGCAGAAAGTTTTTATCTAACAATTTTTTTCCAGGGTATCCAAAGAAGCTCCTGTTTCTTCTTTAGAAGAAAAAACGTTTCAGAGTTGCTGGACGACATGCAGAACCGATTCTGGAGAGAAACCGAAATGGACATTTCAGAAGAAGAGAAGGCTTTTTTCAAAAAATACTACAGTAGACTAAAATTTTATTTCATTTGCTTCGCGACAATGTGCACGACAAACACTGCTGTTCTGTGTTTGCAACCGATCCTTCTTGAGGACAACCCTCTACCGATGGACTGTTACAAGCCTTCTTGGGTTCCTTTCTACCCCTATTGGATCTTCCAGGGGATCGTTCTGTTTTTCGGAATTCACTGGCCAGTCGTGTCTTTGGATACTTTGATTATGACTGTGATTGCACTGACACACATCCAGTTCCAACTGTTGAATCGAGAAGTTGAACACTTATTCAACATCAAAGATCCTTCTGAACATGTTCTGAAGAAAAAGCTCAAGAAAATTGTGCAGCATCACATGTTTCTTCTGAGGTATGGGAATTATTATTCGTTTTACTCGTGAGGCGGGTAGGTGGGAGAAGTATTGATGTCGCGAAATATATTATATATCGAAATATTATGTTATCTTGACATTTCATGTATTATATATCACACATCACAAAAAAACACGAAATTTCTTTTTGGATGCCCTCCATAGCTCCGATAAAAGTAAAATAACGCTTTACTTCTGTTTCCGATGTTTCTGAGACTTTAGACCTTAGAAAATTGGGATTTTAGTATTTTTTCCAAATTATAAAATATTGGAGGTGTTCCAGTAGTTCCAATATTTGTTACTGTTGAAATTCATTTTGAAAGAAAAATATGAACTGGAGGCTGTTGTATTTTATTTCTGTACTTTTTTTGTAGGTATATAGAAGCTATTAATAAAGCCTTCTCAGAAACCCTGCTATGTTATCTCTGGATCAGTGTGATAGCATTATGTGTAGAAATGTATAACCTTTCTGCTGGGTGAGCCTTTTATTAAGTTTTTCTTTCGTTCAGTCATAATTGATGCAATCAACAAACGATGATATATTATTCATAAACATCTGAGCCTAAAGTAAATATATTTGAATGGTTCAATGCAAAAACTATATGTATTCATACAGATAGTGTGGATAGGGATGTAGATGCAGTCTATGTGATTGAACAGCACCCAGTAATGTAACACCAAATATTTTTAATTCAATTTCAAAAGTATAGAATGTGATACTAACAAATTCTCTAGTGTCAATTTGGTTTGTCTGTGGCCGCAATATGATGCTTTAAAGTGCGTACAAACAGTTTTTCTCCCCTCTTGAAACGTCCTTCTGACAGTTTGCATCTCACATTGAAAAATAAAGTACTATTTTAGAGTTTACCAATGCTATATTCTTGCTAATCTGCAACATATGAAATCAGTTAAGTATGCGCTAGAATTTCAAAAGAAAATCATACGAAATCCAACCCATTTCTCCAGGTTTCCGTTCTGACGCCTCAATCCATTGGGCCACAGTACCCCGTGAGCAAATTGATCCAAACGCCTATGATGCAATCAACAAATCGAATCCAGTGAGTCAGATTCTTTTAATATGCAAAGTTCACTTATCAAAAACTCGATTGATTCAAAGTATCACTAGATGTCTCTGTGATGCGAACTTTGATTTATTGAGAACTTTGTAGGCTGAGATGCTCGCCTTTAGATGTATCTACTCACAGGATAAGTTGGCTGAATGGCTCAATGGGCTAGATGGGCAACCTGTAGATGTGTGTTCAAGTCTCACTGCTACTAGAATAATTTCTGACTGTGTAATACATGGAATTTATCGATTTTTCATCTTGCAGATCAGCAAGTAAATAACTGTTAATTCAGTGGCTCAAAGATGAGCAATATTACTTTTTTTATTTACAGAGCAGACTTGGAACTACTTATTAGAGCAACAGTTTATATAACAGCAAATCTGTTTCAATTTGTTGCTTTTTATTGCGTCCCCGCGCAGAAGCTTACTGATGAGGTAAGTACTCAAGTGGTCCGCACAAATCTTGCCAAACGCTGATTAGCTTTTAATTTTCATACTCTATTATTTGCTTTATTGTAAAAAGGCTGTCAAAGTAACGAAGTTAAAGTTTGTTTCATATATAATTATGTATATTTGATAACAGTCCAGTATTTTAAAGCATATCCACCATTTCACCGCACCCAATCGTGCTTCAGAAGCACTAGTCTGTTCACATTGACCTTAAAACGCTGCAAATTGTAACCATTGGAGAACAAAGCCTAATCCACAACGCCAAAATTCTTCGAAAGGACGACTTTTGGAAAAGGCTCGTTCGAGGTTATGGAAGCTCGACCCATTGGGCCCCTCTAGGTTTGTTGTACTGACAACTTTTGGTGTTATCATGCAAGACAGCTCAGTTGAGCATTTACAATGGTAGAATCTATAAAAATAGGAACGAGTCAGTTACTTTTCTTGGAGATCCATTGCAAGGTCAGGCAAATCCACTAGACGCATCTGGATTGTGTCCAGAAACTTCAGGAGCTTCGGAGGGTATCACCGTACATGCATGTAGTATTCTAGCGATGGCCCGATCTGAGCCTTGAACAAGATCACGACATCTTTTATATTAATTTCTCATTTCAAAGACCTATGAGGTAGAGGTTTAAGAAAGTTGTAATTTTGTAAGCTACACATACAATTTAATGTAGTGTCATTAAGGTAATTTCCTAAAACCTCATACTTTTTCCATCTAATGAATAAGGATTGGTGGTGTCTGCAAGCTTGTGTCGAGTCGTGGGTTGTAGTTAAGGGAATTTTGTATTAGTCGAGCCATTTTTTTAACTTTATATATTTTTCATAGCTCGCCACAAACGAATAGGCTCGTTGAATATATGCTTCTCATATCCTACAACTTTCTTTATCTAAAGTGTGATGATCTCCAGATTATCAATGTACGAAAACCTGTAGGTTGTCCACTGTGTGTTCCATGAAGTCTGGAGACAATTGAAGATACCACATAATTCAAAATGTGGTGAAACGCAAAAAAGTCCAAAGATGCATCGTTCATATCTATATAAATCACGGACTTGAAAAGTCTGGTCTTATATTGATCAATAAAATTCTGTTCCTGTTGCAGGCTTCCAAAGTTGGTGACAGTGCATACTTCAGCTACTGGTATGATTATCTCTCTCGCAGTTGTATCACTAAACTGGTCATAATGCAGAGCCAAAAGAAAGCAATAGTCACAGCAGGAGGTTTAATTGATATAAATTTGGCGACAAGCCTTACTGTAAGTTGAAAATTACTTCAAGTAAGTGTAAGTTCTCCACTATGCTTTTAATGATGTCTATGCCATAAGACATCACAAAACTGCAATGTCTCAAGCTAGAAATTTTTCGTGATTACAATGCTTCGTCCCCGATTGGGAAGACACATATTTCCTTTAAACAAACCCAAACGTAGGAGAATTATTTCTAATATCGCAACTACACGCTAAGAGGAGATGCATAAGTGTCTTTGGTACCTGTCGGCATGTTCCCGTATCAGGTACTTGCATACCTATAACTGTATTACGATATATCAAAATGTTAAAGCCCTGATTCTGGCAAGCCATTACGAAGTCCTCAGTATCTGACTTCAACCCACTAAACCTTAGGAAAGAAAAGGTCTTTAGCTTGTAAAACCTTACAAGGAACTTGGGTTCTGAAGTGAGTTTTTAGTTGGGCGGGAGTCAGTTCTGTGATAGACTGCTGATTCTCCCGTTTGAAGTCAAATGTGAGGCTGAGTTCTTCATCTGCTCTGGTTGTTGCCCTAAAAAGGAAGGCTTCTTTATCAACATTCTCGTTGATATTATTACATGATGATGATGACGATGACGATGACGATTATTATTATGATTTTATTACAGAGTGTGAAGACTATGGTGTCATATTGTATGTTCCTAAGAACAATGGGAGCTGACTGAACTCTTCCATTTACTATTGCTATCATTCTGGGTTAGAAATAAGATCGAAGATAATTTCAATTTGCAGATACCGTACGATAAACACTGAGAAAAAAGGAAGAGTGATTGATGTGTATTTTTGATTCACTGTATATCTTTCTATTTTAAATAAAATCACGACTTTTAGTTGTATTTTCTCGAACTTATGAATGACAAGGACGTCAGTCCGTTTAATGGATAGGATTCCAAAAGTGACAGATTTTCAGAAAATATAGAAATGTTACAGATGACCCGAACCTTCTTAATATTCCTACTCTTATAATTATGGTGATAGAGCTTTTGAGCTTTTTTGATATCGTACAACCCATATGGTAATCCTAGAAGTACGATAACCCTTTTAACATGGAACAGAATCATCGATGTACCTCACCACTTAACAACTTTTATGTGCTCATATTGAGCGTGTCAAGTGGAATAATTAAAATTGAAATGCATTTCAACCATTCTCACCCACACAGTTTGGCAAATATATGAATAAACGTACGCATTTTTTTTTGAGCATCACTAACACTAATTTGAGTCATTGGTCATATTTCATAAATATGGTAACTGCTGTTGAGCGTAATGATCAAGTCTGTATTGACTTTTAACATATAATTTTGACAGCTGCATATATTGTTTGAATCTTTGGCACGTAGGAAAGTTTAATAATTCATCCAGTGGTTGTAGTTAATAGTTAACTAACTATTGCTTCTTCTAAGCTACATTAGTGTAAAAGGTTCCCTCAAGACCAGAAATTCCTAAGGATTACTCCTGTAAGAATCTAGTTTTACTTAAATTACCTCGGTGCCATTCTAGATAATCTGTTTTTCTCAGGATATCCTTGCTTTAGACGTACTTTTACTTTTTCTCGGCTGTAATTCAGAAAAAATCCAATCCCTGAAAAAATTACTTCATTAGACGGCAAGATGATTTCATTCCAAATCGTCCGTAATAAAACTTAAGCGAAAAGGGGCAAGGCGTAATGCAGTCCTCTCCAAATTACTGAATCAGTATGAATTCGACTTGTATCCTTTATTTAATATCCGTTTTAGGAAAAAGTGGTCTATGTCTAACTTAACAAAATTTGGAAGCTAACCATCATATTTTTTAATAGATAACATCACGTTAACCATGGGGGAACAAACTTCCCGGTAGCTCATTCCACAACGTCGAGGTTCTCCACAGCATCTGGGCCTTGAAGAATAGTAGTAGGTTTTCTGGAGAATAAAATTTCCTGGAGCCTGGATCCTGACCTAGCGAGGCTAGCAAGAAAATCGTGTTATGACATGTTATTGTTGAAGTTACTTTCTAAAAGTTTGATGGAAGATGATTCAGTATTGGGCGTACCTCCATCATAAAGACTGGCAGACTACCATGTGACTTATTTGACAGTGTACTTGTCTTTCTCTTTTTCTAGTAATCTGAACAACATGTTGTTTTAAGGGAATATATATTTAGGAGAATATATGCCTGCTATTCTTCTACTCTTTCTACGGCGGGTAACGTTTATTCCATTATATACTAATCTTCAGTCACAAATTGGTGTGAGGATATCCAGAGAAATGTTGGGTGCCAAAGGGACTCGTGCTTGCATCTCCAACATTCTGCAGTCTTGTCATCGTGCCCAAGGTTTACAGACATATGATAGGCGTATAAAAACATATGCTCTTTATTCTTTATCTTCATCCTCTTCCTTTTATTTTTCTTCTTCTTTTACTTCTTCTTCTCTAGCAAGAAACGTTTGGTCGATTATATACTCGACCTCTGACCTTGTAACATATTACGATATTGAACTGAGGAAAATCCAAAGAAATGTTTGATGCGTAAGGAACTCGAGACCGCATCTGACCTGATTTGGACCACCAGCTTTGCTGGAGTTCGGTTATTTAAAATATAACGTCTCGCCGCCCATGAACCTGTAATTCCAGCTTTTTCTCTGGCAAGTGAGACAATATGAAGTCCGTCCCTGTAGCACCATTAGCCAACCCACGCAAATCTGGTCAGACAATCATTTAAGCATTTTGTAAGCTTTATGTGCCTGCATTTAGGATCACCCTTTTCGTTTCTCATCGCCATTTGTTTTAATAGTCTTCCTGTCTAATTCTTGTAATGGAATATAAAAATTAATAACTCCTTTTATATTACTGGGAAGCCGCATGAGATTAAAAATAACCAGGACTCTCTTGCGACTTTATGGGTAATCACAGTTAGAGCAGTTAAAGATGAAAACGTTTATTTAATGCCCTTAGGCGGTTCATTGAACACAATTTTTTGCTAGCTAGGATAGCCGAGATCCGATTAATTAGTACCCCCTATTTGCCGACAGATGGAACCGCTCAAAGAATTTGCGTTAATATTTTTGTGTGTATTTTATTACTCAGTTAAATCAGCTAATAAAGCGTGCTTTTTTTAGTTTTCTTGAATATAATTTTATTTTTTCAGTTCGATCGACTATAAAACCGAATATTTTTTGATTTTCCGTCGATTTAACCGCATCGATTTTGATAATATTTTAGGATAGTAGAGGTGACCATTGGAGACACCCAAATATGCAAAAAATGGGTACTTTAATTCAAAAAAATATGTCATTATGACGTCACACTTTTTTGGGACACCCTGTATGAGTATTTTCCTAAAATGCAATCTAAGGTACAGATACGACATGCAAAATATTAAAATCGCAACTTAATTGATAACGGAGCTACAGAAGACGGGAGTTAAGATACAGGTCAAACTAATAATAGTGTGTTCAGGAGAAATATTAAATGGCAATCGTATTATCATCCTGTAAACGCATAGCTTCAAGAACTGGTGGAACATTTACTTATAATCTTAATTCGTATCATCATTTCTAAGCATATTGCTTTATAAAAATAAATAATAGAACAAATCAATTAGACTATCGTATTGTTATTACACATACATAAGAGGGGAGCGTGTTAGAAAGCTAATGACACGCGGTTTTCCCAAGCGGTCACCCATCCAAGTAACCGCGCTGGAAGCTGCTTAGCTTCGGCGATCGGACAACACACGGATAATTTTTATCAGATAGAATTTTGAAAAATTTTAAAAAGCAATAATGGGACGAACTCATTAAGCTTCTGTATTGTCATCGGTCTTTGATAAAAGTGTGTATAATTTAAAATCAATCTGATGTTTTGGAGTGGGTGAAAACAACGTTCCATACTCACATACATACATACATACAAACATTTAAAGCTAATAAAAGCGTGTTAAAAAGACGACAATATAGGATTTTCAGAATACAAAGTCGTCAATTGACGAATCAAACTTTCTATTTGAAACTAACCAAAATGTTCATGCTAGCAAACTCTATAATTATAAGTTCCTTTCATTTTAGCCAATATTAGTCCGTGATGTTGGTCATTGAAATATACATTATTAATTAGAAAATAATTTGCGGTGGTTCGGTTCATCTAGTGGTATATGACAACGGTAGAAGCCTGTAATAACAATGTATCTAGGTCGGGCGCTGGATTCAATTTGTTGAAATACTCGCTGATTATAATTAACAGTTTACACTATCCTTTAACAGGTAGCGGGTAATGGATGTTATAATGTTTTGCTAATTTTTTATACAGTTAAAATAATGTTCCGGTCAACGTGTTTTTACTTGTTCTAAATTCTTAGACAATGTAGATGTCTCAGAAACACTGCATTAGTTTTGAGATTTATTTTTGCATTTCACAACGTTCCGATTTTTGTAGTATTCTCAGTGATCTTCAAGTGAAAACCGCTAAAAGAGAATCAGGATAAGTTACTCCCCTTATCAAATTATTGCACATTCAGCTATTTTCGTGTTAGTACTATTGTATAGGTATCGTAAAAAACAATAACTGTTGAACGTCTAGTAATGCTAATAGAAACATTCTCTATGCTTCCGACGTGGCAACGTGACAAAAGCCAGGCGCGTCTATTATATTCTTGTGGCGTCCGTATTCGCTTCATAGTAGAGGATTATAACTAATATAATGGGCGTTGTCACATGGATACCTAGTATTAGTATTACTCTGCTGTCACTGGATCGATATTTTAATTATATTTGTCTAACATGTGTAGGTTTATGGCGGTGGTCAAAATTGTATAGACGATATAACGTATTATACCAACAAAACATTTTTTCTGATATATACCTCTTCCCTTACCCCTCACCACCCCTAATTTTTAGCCCCAAAAAAATATAACTCCTCCTTTAGTTTAGCTCACCACTAAACGTCATGTATGTTTTCACATCTTTGTAATTTCAGCACATCATTAAAATAGCATAGCATAAGATACGCTTCAAAAACATAATCTCACGCAAATGCAAGAGACCTGGCATCACTGTACGTTACCGATATCGCCTGCCTGCCCTGAGACGCTGTAGAAAAGGAGAGTTACTCATCTCTCAATACATCCACGGCAGATGGTCGTCATCGGTCTGTCTGTCGATCTATCTGACATTTTCGATTTTTGAAACATTGACACTAGGTTGCTAGTGTAATGAGGACAGAAAACCTTGGTAGTTTTTGAAAATCAGATCAGTGATTGTCAAGAACGAAAAAATATCAAGGAAGGTATTGAACGTGTCCGAGAACCTAGATAATTTTCTGAGACATTTCTTTGTTCATCTTTGGAATTTCAACAAAAAATACACAAACCTCCAAAATTATTAAAATTTTCGAAGATTTCCAAAACCTAGTTCAACTGGATTAAAATCTCTCAAATCCGATAAAAATATTAATTTTTATTTAATCGAAACATTAAGAAAACACAATATCTCGAATTCGACATTTTTCGCGACTACAATAATTTCCTCGCCTGTTAACGTGGGTAGTAAGCCCCGACTACGGCGTCTGCGGCGCTTCGAGACGCCGACGCCGCGTCGTATGGAGAGCGTCGCGGCGCGTACGGCAGTAGGACGCCTACTGTGATCCTCGCAGCGTGACAGTTGAACAACGTCGACCGCTCTTCGATCTCGCCCCGAAAGTTGAGCATCCCGAGCGCGAAAGTTCTTCAAGTTTTTGTGGAAGTTTGCTGCTGTTGTGAGTGATCGAACTTCAGTGATTCGAAAGTGACGGGTGGATTTTGGTGAGCTTTTTATATGTTTAATTGCTGTATTGAACTGTGTGATCTCCAAATTTGGGAAAAATGGTAGTTCTGGAACGCTTCAAATTCTAGGAACGTAGAACGCGCACGGAAAAAATTTATTGATAATAGACTCAAGTGGATGGACTCAGTAATTCTCATGCAGCACAGTGGTCGATTTGCAGGAAATAGCAACAATTTTTTTAAAATTTCAATCAAGTACCTAACCAAACCTAACCAGAGGGCAATACAGTTTATTTTCCACGGACGTTTATTGAGATTTTATTTATATTTTCTTGAGCATGTCAAAATAATGTCTTGGGGACACACTTGTCGCATGTCCAAAGTATAGAAATCCACGCATCGATGTAAGCGCCGATATAGTACATCCAAGTAATTATATCAAACCGATTAATGGAAATTGGTGCTCACAAAAAAATATTTTTTATGCGGAAATATTACATCACGAATTGCTTCATTTCATCTGCACCTACCGTGGAAGTTTTGAAATTAATGGAGATGATATTTTGAATTCATTTTCATCGCGAATATTTCTATCACAATTTGTGAATCAAAAATTGTTGAAAGTAATCAAGAATTTATGTTCAGTCTACGGAAACTTTTTTACATATTGAGATATTATATCACAGTGCAGTGTAAACTTGACGCAAAACATTTTTTTACTTTGCGTACAGTTCGATAATAAAACATTTGGAATAAGGCACCTGCAAAATTTATGTACTTACTAAATGTTTAGTTTAGTACTCAAAAAACACATGCGAGAATTCGACGACAATTCAAGATTTGGCCAGCATTTCTTGAAAATCTGCCCGTGAAACCCCACAAAGGTAAAACAATGTGATTTCCCATCGCTATCTTATCAAATTCATTGTAGCGGTTACTGAAGTTATGCAGCGGAAAAAATGTTATCCGATTAAAAAACATGATGAGCTTTAAGAATTAGTAAAATGGAATTTTGCTGTTTAGACATCTAAAAATTTACCCTAAGACCTATAATCGCGAATGTGATTCATTTTAGTTTCCTTGTGATGAAACAATATGGCTCTTGAATTCTCCCGCCCTGATTTGCATTGTATTTTAAAGTAAGCTGTGGAAAGGGAACTTCACTGTTACGAACTTTCAAGCCTTGCAAATAAAATATGGTGGAAAATGCACACAGCATCCTATGAATATTCATGGACCTGTTGAGCAGGCGATAACTGTTGTAGTGATGGGTATATATGAACTACGATAGAAAAATACTATTCGCGATTGAAGTTTGCTAGAGATGGTGCTGCTCCCCACCTCAAAATGGCCGTGAAATAGATTGACATTTGAAAGTGCATTATGCATGTTGCCTTTTTTTAGTTTGTTTATTTAGTGTGAATGTTTACAACATTTCTAACCAGTTGGAAATAATAGTGGCAAAAACTTTTTATTTACTGGGTCCAATTATTAAAGGTGAAGCTTCTTCTGTAAAGATGTTTATATATGTCAAACTGCTAGAGTATTCACAACAAGGTACAGAGAACATATAAGTGCGTTCAAAAAACAACATCCATAAAGATCTAATTTTGCTAAACAGTTACTAGATATTAATAATAAAGTTGTCTATGAAAATAGAATGAGTGTACTTCATACTTGTAATAAAATACATTTTAACTTCATGGAAACAATAGAGATTTGGACATATCTGCGAAATCCTGAATTTAACAGACTGATCTTTTAAACTCAATTTTCATCGATACACTACTATAAATTTCTATTTATTTTGTATTCTATGTTAATTCACTCTTGAAATATCTGGTCATAGAATGTATTAGGATGAATGAAATAGCTTGAGGAATAAAATACCTTGAAACGTAAAATAACTTTAGAAATAAAATAATTTATCACATGGAATATCTTAAGGACATCTTGACGGTGATGGTTAAGGTTTTTTAAGGGTTTCCCTTAACAGTAATGCAGATGCAGTTGCAAAAAAATATTTCCCCCAAGGCAGACAAAAGGGGGAAAAAATAATTTATAGGAAAGTAGCTAGACAGGATGAATGGTATACTAAATTTGACAGTTCTAGTTTTGTATGCATGATAGGATCCAGTAGTTAGTTCGTAAGTAATCTGGGTAGCCTTTGTTAACAATCAAATCTGACAGTCCGACAATGATTTAAATATAAATCAAAAAGCGTCACTGAAAGAAAAAGAGTTTTGTTTGTGAAACTGTGTCTTCATTACGCAATCTTTTTTTGGAATGCGCACACAACTAATATTTCGATAAAATTGAATGGTGAAAAAAGAGTTATTGGTTATTATATATTATTTTTTGGATTGTCATGAAACTTTGACATTAGATTACTTACGTAATAAGGATGGAAAAGCTTTGTAGTTTTATAAAATCGGCTCAATAGCAGAGGAGTTATAGTTTTAAACGAAAAAAAAAACACACAAACTATGTTTTTGGATATTTACCAGACCCTTCTTAGATTTCCAATTTTTTTGAGTCGATAAAAAACTGGATAGGGGTGGAGGGTATCTCAGTTTTTCTGACGTTGATGATATCGTCTGTATACATCTGCCACAGATAATTTTCAGTACTGTTCAAACATATATGATTGTTCATCTATCCGCCTTCTAAACAGATTGAAATGTATACGACATTCCCAATGCCAGGGAAGGGAGATTCATACTCTTATTAATTATGAAATCTCATCCTTTTGTGTTGCTTGAAATATGGGGAAACAAACCTGATGGAATAATTCATTTTGCTTCCGTTCTCTTTTTGATTTAGCAGCTAATCATATAATGGTAACCTTAACTAAAGGGGACGTATTCAGTTTTTTTCTTAAGAGGGTTAATTTTTTCCGTTTCTGTTTTTACTGCTTTCACTGCAAATTAATGCATGTTAACTGAATTGGAGCTTCGAATAATCAGAAAATAGTTCTCTTAAGTATAGCGTCAAGTGAGATCAGATTTTGAGATGCGGATTCAATTGAACTAAATTTTGAAAATATAGAATTTTCGAAATCCTGAAAATTTTTGAGATTATCAACGATTTATTTTCCAATATTTTTCAAATTCAATTCCAAATATCAACAGTTATAAACTCCTGTCAAAATCCTTGTTTTCAAACTGACACGACTAACTTGTTATCGATCTCCACATCTGTATCACCATGTGTCGAAATGTTGATATTTTTCTTGATGTCCCCATCTCTATTCAATTGCTTCGTCACAATGTGAAATTTTCAACCAGAACTGTCCGGAATTTCTATGATAATGGCTTCTCGAGAGAGAGTCCAGCGAAGGGAGACAATCTGACCAAACGACCTTCGATTGTGGTTATATATTGTTTTATCCCCATGTCACTCGAACCCTTGACGTTTGGGATGAAGGAATCCTTTACTGTATGTCTAACATATCGCCCCTTGACAATTAATAAATAATAAACGTTTGCAGAAATCAGAGACAGAGGCAGACGCCTATGTATGTTTCATATATTATTCAATAGGATTCGGTAGGATACAACATGCTAAACTAATTGGAATATTACAACAAACCGTAGTTAAAAATCGTGACATACTAATAATAAAGAATGTATATTTTGACAACAATTGAAAGAGAAAGTTTTTAAATGTATGTAACGTTAGAGGATGATAAAACGCTTTACCTATTTGGACAACGCTCTTGTTTTGTACTGAAATCTGAACTTTGACAACAGCCCTTATAAATTGGCTAGAATCCCTATATATGTGGGTGTGGCGAATTTTAGCTCTGGATGTTATACTATTTAACCCTCAAAAAATTGATTTACATTGAAAGGTTGTTATAAATGATTTTTATAATACGTGTGAACAAAGTATCTTGAAAACTAGGCTAAATTCAGATTTTCACTGATCCAGTATAACGTTTACCGAAATTATTGAGGTTAACATGCTCAACTGTCAATAATAATGTATAAAGTATGACAGCATAATCAGTATTACATTAACGAAATAATGAAGATTTGTGAAGAGTTATCAATAATGGAATGTATCGAGTAAACGTAAATCGTCCAATTTTTTATTTATATTCAATTTATAGCTATTAGACTACTAGAATTACAACCATATATGCAAAAGTACGGATATTATCATTGTTCCATTCATGACCCTGCAATTTATGCTGCGTTCATTGTTTGTGATTCGGACGCACCACGAAATTATACTGTTGCATTAAATATGTACACGGTTATGTTTGCTGGTACCAATATAAATATTCATATTGTTAATGCGCTTAAAACTGCAGCCTATATTATCGATGGCGTCTATCAGTAACGTCTCATGAATAGGTGAGCTGACCACTAAGCCGTGTAGCCTCATTATGGAGTCAAGTAGATTTACTTTTCCCATACAATGATATCAGTCAAGAAATTGATGAAGCGATTAATAATTTTTTCGGAAAATATCGAGAATTTTTTCTTCAATTTTAGGATTTGCGAGCTTTGTGACCACGGTATTTGTCAGTAATTTTAAATCGTAAGGGAATTTTTCTGAAGAGGGTTTATTAGTTCTGTTTCTGTTTTAGCGGTTTTTACTACAAATTACGTTTTAACTGAACAGGGATCTCGCATAATGAGAAGAGTGGTATCTGGTCTTTATAATGCCGCCAAGTGAATAGACTTTTTATTTCACGTGCAGTTGAAAGTACAATTAATTAGTGATTACTTTTATTTTCGACATTGACAGCGTTTTCAAGGTTTTTTCTCAAGGTTACCCATGTTTCTTTGAAGGGAACATATTTTTTATTGCGGACTCATACTCCACAAGAAATATCGTTTCTTCACGAAATTTTGAAATACAGTTTCAACATAAGTACATAAAGAATACAATAGTTGTTCTCTCTATAAATTTTTAAACCTTTTAATTTATTATAAATAAATATTCAAAATTATGCCCGCCAACTTCAATGCACTTATCAATCTATTTTATAAAGTTTTTATGACCCTCAAGCACAGTTTCTTTATTGATTGCTCTACAAGCACATCTTATGTGTAACATCATATTTTCAAATTTAGTGGAATATAAAACTTCTTTTACATGGCCCAATAAAAATTAATCGAGAGGGGTTAAATCTGGTGACCTAGCAGGCAACATAACGGGACCACCTAACCCGATCTATCGATTAGGTTATTCCCGATTCAGCATTTCCCGGAAAATTCTGGAATAATGAGTAGGGCAGCCATGTTGAAACCACATACTGCCCTTTCTTGAAGTGGCATATTGTCTATTAGCTCTGGTAAATAGTGTTGAAGAAAGTCTCGATATTTTTGCCCATCCAATGTTCCTTCAATCAAATATGGATCAATCAACCTGTCATCAATAATTATTCATCATACATTCACCAACAAAGGGCACTGATGTTCCACTTCTCTCAACCACTGCGGGTTTTCCACACTCCAATAGTGCATTCAATTCACCATGGTTTGTGAAACCAGGTTCATCTGAGAACAAACACAAGAAAAAAAATCTATTTAATTCTATTCAATTTCTTGCTCACCGAGAAAATACGACTCAGTCAATAATATTCCAAAGAAATGATAACAGCGTTGTCTACCGTTGCGGTATGGAAACATTTCTAAAAAGAACAAATATTTTATTTTTATTCTACTTAAGTTACAAACGGATTGAGAAAATTTACGAAAAAATTGTATTTCGTAAGGTCAGGGTGCTGAAATGCTATGTCTTCCTGGTGCTGCTTTATGGGATGGAAGCTTGGACGTTCAAGCAGATAAGTTACTGTCTGGAGGAATTTAATATATGAGGGAATCTAAAAGATGAAGTGGATTATAGAATATCGATAGCTCAAGTACTTGATAGAGTTGTAAAAAAGAAAGAAATGTTAAACACCATAAAGATACGAGAGTCGTAATATCTGGACGATTTAATAAGAGGGAAAAATTACACTCTATTGCTGATCATTATCCAAGGCAAGATACGGAGAGGCAGAAAAGAGGAAGAAGACGCATTTTCTGGTTGAGCAATTCAAGATAGTGTCCAGATCCATTGAGTTGTTCAGTGCCGTAGCATCCAAGATAAAATTAGCTGTGATGATAACCAACCTTCAGAAAGGAGATGGCACTTAAAGAAGAAGAAGATCCGAACGTTATGTAGATTGAAAAGTATATTCATATAAATATTTTTTGTTTTTGTTGATTTTGCGGTTATGTTATGCACGACCATGAGCCACGTTTTGTTTGTTCTGGGTACAAAACCATTTATAATTCAATGCATTATCGTAATGCCTCCATACACGATTTTTAACTGGCATAATGTGATTAGTGTTTTATACTCACATATTAGCTTTGTATCTATGTTTGGGCGAATTTTGTAGGATATAATTCTATTGAAATGGAAATAAGTGGAAATCGGTTTAAATATAAATTCGGTTACATTTTGGTTACATGATTAAGTTCATTCACTCGCGAATAAAAAAGGAGAATAGAATTCATTTTGAGCAATAAGCATTGTTACAATCTCATGGCTTTTTTTCAATTTCCATCACCAATTCGAAGATTGGCATACAATCATGGCTCTTTTGACTTTGGCAGCGACCGCTTCGAAAAGTTGGAAAAGTACATCCGAACCACTCTCTTGGGTTCAGCAGCCGTAAGACTCTTCTACTGCCTATATTGCGTTTTTCCTGGATTTTGCCTTGAAAAATAAACTATAAAAGTTCAATGATTCGTTTCTTATGATATGGCCATGATATTCCAATTTATATCTCTTGAATATATTGACAACCTCTTTTGCTTTTCAGATCAACATTTCAAATAATTCGTTCTTTATAAGAATTGCATTATTCATAGTCCATGCTTACGCATGAAGGAGAGTTGTTAAAACGTTACATTCAACGAAACGATGTTTTAATGCTGTACTTAGATCTTAACTGCGAAAACTTTGTTCATTTTAATGGAGTTGTATTGAGGATTCTCTATTCTTATTCTTATTTCTTGAGTGTATCTATTGGTGCAGTTCATCATCGCTCCAATGTAGGTCTCACTCTTACCACGCCTCTTCTGTGTATAGGTCACCACAAATTTTGTCGTATTAATATTAAGCGACAAACCGTATTCCTCAATATAATTTTGATTGTCGTACCCCATTAGTTAAGGAGTTCTTCCATTTTTCCGTAGATTTGAATGAATTTTTTATTATAAAAATAGATTCAATATAGAACAAGTCTGCAAAATCAAAAGATGGATTTGCAACAAAAACAAATTTTATATAAGAGAATATACGAGTAAACTCTTCTCGCTAGTCGTTTTACAGCAGCTTTTTTCTATCCAAAGAGAAAGTAGACCACTTTCAGGTGTCACTACGTAATCTGGCAACGCTGTCTCCTCTGTAGTTCCTGCCGCGAGCGGCGATATCCGATTCTTATAGTTGGTAATGGAATAGCATCTGGAATACATTTCGCAAACTTCTCTTTCTGGAACCGCCTTATTTTCGACATTTGCTAAAATTCTAAACGAAAAACAACAGCCAATTTTTGCAAGCCGGAGTAACAAAAATCGTCAATGGGGTTTAGCGCATGCATCACAGTTTCTCTATACCTCACCACTCGCACCGTCCCCACATCATAATTCAATTCCTGATTCAAGATACGCCATCACAGCTGATCACAACACTCGTGGTGATATGCAAAACGCTCTGGCTTGTTCTCTTGTTTGTGTTTCAAGTTCTATGAATTAAATTGTCTGAATTTAAAATCCGCTTCGTCAGTGAGTGTCAATATTATGAAGTGTGTGTTTTGTGGTCAAAATTTATCTTAAAAAAATGTGATTTTTAACAATTTTCTTTTATTTTACTATTTTTTTAGAGGAACTTGTAAAGTTATTACCCATTAATACTGCTATAAAAAAGGTTAAAGCATCTATTTCCACTAACCTTGTTGACATTGTTTTAACTTCTTATCCATTTATTCACCATTTATGATTTTATCAGAGAAATAGTTTATATAACAGTTCTTTGTACAAATTTCAGCAAAATTTTTTATTTTTTTATTTGCATGCCATTTTCTGTTCATTTTATTTTCCCATTAAGTGGTGTTTAAAAACGAATAAGGAAAGGTCCCAAAATAATCATCAGATTTTGGATATGCACATCCAGGACATCAGAATATGGAAATCAAAATAGCAATTTATTATTAATTTCTAAAAAGTCGCTGCGAGATTGCATCACATCTGAATCGTCAGTCTTATGAATGGCTGCATGAATCGGGTTCACTTAACAAACCATCTGAATATATGACACGTTCGAGTATTTTCATGTGAAGGGCTTTTTGCATATTTGAAGGCCTGTAGAGTCTGTAGACTATCCCTCTTCTTTTTGTTTCCAATAAGGTCGTTGTCCCGCCTTGCTCTATCCTCCAGGTTCATTGGTGGAGACAAGGCTGATTAACGCACCTCTCACACTTAACCTTATTATAGCTATAACAAGATAGATACCATATAAAATATAAATTGGTAACAACATAAATATTTACACATACTGAACGACAAGTTGCCTTAGAATAATTATATTTATTTATACTCTGGACGTAATAGTAATAATAACCAGAAAAGTGGGTAGCCTACAAGATATAACTGCTTTATACAATGAGAAAAATGTATGTCATAAGCAATTTACGGTGATAAAAATCTTAGCATCAGCAGATGACTGCTATTGATCAAACCTCTAATTTAAACTGATGATAAAAAACAGGATTACAGCTTGATTATATAACCTTGTCTGTGTTAAATCTATTAATCAAAACACAGCTTTTCCAACTAAGAACAACAGCAATGAATTATAGTAAAGTATTTAGCTAATATTTCAGATACTCGAACCAATTTTAAGACAATCATTTTGTTTTTGTGATGAAATACTGTTTGCTATTATTCACTGTATTCTGATACAACTACCCAGAATGATGCGAAACACTGTGCCTTAACAATTATGCAAAATGAATGAGGTGAAATTATTTACCAACGAAAAGTACAAGCAATTCGCGACGCACATGAACTGTAAATATTATGAACTCAATGCACATTATTTTTTACTTGCCGATTGAATCATAAATTCGCATACTTCGCATTATGTGAATATATCTTACAGATACAACATTGATGTACCATTTTAACCACCAAATATACACGATTTCTTGACAACTGTTACCTGCCGCCATCTTGTCACTCACCGTTGCCAATTTTCACAGTTTCATTTACAATGAAGACTACAGATTGATGCTGCCGGATTTATCTGAATGCCTCAGGGAAGTATTTAAATTTGAGGAATTCAGTGGGGAGTGCACATATGGTTTTCTTTGGTTCTTGTGACCCCAATGTTTCAAAGGCAACATCGTAAGACGGCAAGACGCACGATATGGCACTGTACATCTATGCAATGAGCTTAGAGGTAAATATAAGTTTACAGTCGGTGGTCCCCACGGCGCTCCAGAAATCCCCATTCATTTCATTTCATAAGAAATAACAAAGCGGAAAATAGACCATTACTGCATATACATGCAATTAATAAGCAACGATGTCGTCATATATAAGCAAAACATCCCGTACCGAGACCTAGACCCACCGACATCGACATATACAAACAAACAGCGTCTCTTCGTACCAACTAATTTCGTTATAAAAACATTACAGGAATGTGCTCAGGGGGAAACGTAATTCGAATAATTAGTCTGTGCTCCGCTATACACTTTTATTTAAAGTTGCGGGGGCTCTGCCGCAAAGTGTTCAGATAATACCGGGTGATCCATTTAATTTGAGACATTCGCATAGCGCGAAAACGGTGAGTTCTTAGATGAAAATGCTCAGGCGAAAGTTCTTGGGCGCAATGGGAGAAAGTTATTGATGATTTTCGACGACATATTCAAGGTTTTTTTTCAAAGCGAACTATGTTTTTTAATGGGAACACGTATGTTTATGACAGAATCTTAATCTAAGAGAAAAAAACAAATACCTCTTGTTCACAATTTTTTTCAATCCGATTGTGACTTAAGTATATAAAAAATATAATATTTGTTGTTTTTCGAAACCTTCAAAAAACTGTGAATGTTGAGAATAAAAGTCATCATTAACTCCCCCATTGCACTCAAGAACTTTCATCTGAACGTTCTCATCAAGAAACTTATCGTTTTCGGGCTATACGGTTGTCTCAAGTTAAATGGACCACCCGTTATAATTTGGCGTGAGAATGGCTTCTACAATTTATAGAAACTATATGTCAGTTGAATGCATTTTGTTAGAAATTCAAAGTTCATGAATTTACAATAGTAGGGGAGCCCACGATGCTAAATTGGGGTTTACTGGAACGTCACAGTAGTCTGAAACTCCCAAAGAGTTGGAAAAAACCCTAAAAAATGTCTTTGTTTTTGTCACTTTATTTGCGGTAGTCGGTGTCATCTATATATGCTCCGATAGTCAGGCAGCTTTGAGAGCAGTAGCATCTCCAAGGATGCCAGGCAACGAGAAAGCAGATTGCTTGGCAAGGATGGGAGCAAGGGCACATGCATTGGCCCCGAACCCTTGCTGGGTATTAGTAGAGCAGTAATGCCCTAAATGATTGGGCATACAACGGAGTGGAGAAAGCATGGTTGGAGAGAGATGACTGCAGACAGCCTAAGACGTTCATAGCAGGCCCCAACAAACGTAGGGAGTTATGGCTGATGAACAGGAGAAAGGATTCACTCCACTTGTTGGTAGGGATCCACACAGGTCACTGCAGATTTATCAGGCACGTGTCACTCGTAGGAGTGGTCATAGACCCAATCTGTCAGATGTGCTGTGAGAAGGACGAGATCTCGTTTCACTTTCTGGGAGAGTGTGCCGTATACAGCGGCCTTAGGGCTGAGGTTCTCGGCACTGGAGAGTTCGACAGGGAAGAGAGCTACTCAGAGGAATGGTCGGTCATCATGACCTTCATTAAAAGTTCTAGAAGGTTCGACACTAATGAATTACCATGTCTTCCCTAGTCTTAGTGATGGTCCTCGGGATCGGCAAAAAGGGTCAAAAGGGGCCAAGCTTTGCCTCCCCATTACTACTACTACTACTCGTACTACTACTGTGCTCAGGTGGCAGGAGGAGTGGGACTGATCCCCCAAATCCAGCCCTAGCTGGACCGGTCTGACGGATCCGTGTCATATGACCTGACACAGTTTCTGTCGGGTCACGGAGCGTTCATCGAGTACCTCCACCGGATGGGCAAGAAGGCATCGCCGTTGTGCCAATACTTCTGGTGGACTCAGCGGAACATCCGTTCTTTGTTTGCGGCCGCTGGGTCGCGCAGAGAACCAATATGGAGAGCACCGTGGGACAGACAGTCACACCCGACAACGTGGTACCGGCTATGCTTCAGAGTCGGGATCACTGGGAGGTGATTGCATATTTCGTCCGTTCGGTGCTGAAGACACAGCGTCTGGAGCAATCATGAGAGGCGGACTAGAGGAAAATCTAGACCGCAAGGGGAGCGCTGGCGCTTGACCACGAGGGGTACGGGACAGTGGGAGACATCTCCCCCGCCGTCGTGTGATGCCGGACAATAGATGCGAGCTCGGGCTCGCTCTAGGCGTAGGTAATCGGGGTGCGGTACCTAAAATTGGGGTTCATTCTGAAGTAATGCCAACGCAGTTCCCGGATGGGTTATATAAACCAGAATCTACGAGAAGAGTTTTAGCAGGTATTGCAGCCGTCTGCTGCGAGACCTTGCAATGTTGGTATCCCGCCTCCGTGCGTAAAAGCATTTCTCTTCTCAACCCAAAGAAAAAAAAACTACTCTAGTAGTCGGTGAAGAAGGTTTCTCTGCGACAATTGCTCGAATATCAAATAGACGAAATCTTAGGTAGAAAATGAAAGTCAGGTCTGCTGCGTACAGTGTCAAAATCAAGGAAACGTTAAATGTGGACAAAGTACATTTTATGGTGCAAATTTTTCGAATGTAGAAGATGTAGCTCAAAGTTTGTATGATTGTTATTGACTTTGAAATCAAACTTTAAATGATCGGTTGTAATTAAATTGCAATTGTGTCTATATGCTTTCAAAAACGTTAAAAACAGTTACATGGAAATTCAGGAGCGCCTCAGATATTGATATCTAGTGTATATTCCACACGTGTCTCCGATGTCGGAGGTACGTTAAGCTGTTCGTTTGCATAGTGGGGGCGTACGGGGGAGTAAAAAATGGGAGAAAAAATTACTCGAGCCGTCAGTAATTCAATGGGGATGTTAAGTGAACCCGAATGTAATCCCCATTCAAAAGACTGACGATTCGGATGTGACGCACTACACGTTAACATTTTTTTAGAACCGTATTACCTCCTGTAAAGAAGATTTAATAAAAATAACCAGGCGATGAGGGTGGTTTTGACCCTTCCACGGTTTCTTTTGGACTAAGTTGATTATACAAAACTGTTCACAACAATTAGATATTTTGGATACATTTGCAATAAGATATCCGAAACAATAAAAAAAGCTTAAGATAATCAAATAAAGATAGCTAATAGATAAACACCTATTTTAAGATCATATTTAGTCAATGCAAAAGAGAAAAAGCCAGGTATTTATAAGATTTAATGTGCTGCTTATATCATCATCTAGAGCATTCACAACAAGATACAGAGAACATATAAGTACCTTCGAAAACAAACAGCCAGAAAGGTGAAATTATACCAAACACTTACTAGACACTAATCATAAGGTAGGCAACAGTGTGCTACATAATAATTGTAATGAAATACATGGAAACATTGGAGATTCAAAAATATCTACGAAACCGTGATTTCACTGTAGTAAATGAACGGACTGATCCTTTAAAATCAATTTTTTTCGAAACACTACTTTACTAAGCTTACATCTATTCATATTCTTTGTTAACTTACTCTTAAAATATCTTATATATGTATAATAAATAAAATATATCATTACATGAAATGTCTTAAGAACATTTTGACGGCAATGTTTTCTAGCAGTTTTCTCATACCACTACTGCAAATCCAGTCGCCAAAAGACAAACAAAAACAAAAAATGATCTAGTAGAACATTAGCTAAACAGTGTAAATGATAAGCTAGATTTGAGAAATCTAGTTAAGTTTTCATCTAGTTATCTAGTTGAGTTAAATGTGACAATCCGACGATGAAATGCAAACGCGTGACTGAAAAAAAGCTTTATTTGTGAAATACACAATTGTGAGAATGCACTCCAAAGCACTCCCTAAACCTTCTAAATACAATCCAAAAGTCGTTCTTTTGGAAAACCTCGGCAGTGTTGAATGAGCTACTGTACTGGGATTTGTTCCCCGATGGTTAAATGTACAGCGTTTCAAGGTCAATGTGAATAGACATTTATCGAGTTATCTATGAAAAGAAAACAACTTTTTATCTAAATGATTGAAGAGTTTTACCACGTAAGACAATCTACCATCTACTGAAAGTAGGGTTAATCCTCTAAATACTCTTTTGCATAATTTCTTTGAATTTGTTTTTCACATTCCTGAACAGCGTACAAAAATGTGACTTGACCTATATACGAATTTTGCTTAGAATTACTAATCGAATCTATCGATATTTGCAGACTGGAGGAATAAGTACCAAAGTACCTGATTTTGTGACCTCCTAGCTATAAGATATAATACATACACATAATAAAAATAATAATAGCCTTTATTGCCATTTGGCCTAAATAAAAAAGTTCAATCCTCATTCTGTGTTTCGGTGAGAATGACGCTTATACAACTGCCGCTATAAATATTTCATCTGTTGAACCAAGAACCCCAATCACAGAATGTTTCAGGAATTCAGGAACCTCATGAATATTGAAAGCATCCTTCAGAAGCTTCGGAATTCTCATGGATTTCCCATCAGAGTGATTCTTGTAAAAAGAAGAGGCAATCGTTATCCCGAAAATTTGAAATTCAGATTCCGGCTTGAGGATTATTTTTTGCTGCATTTGGTTATAGAGGAGCATGTCTTGAATTTTATACACCACTCCAGAGGATTGATGAAAAGTTACTTGCTCTTTTGTTGGAAAGCACCGTGTTATATCCGGAGACATTGCAGGCCAAATCATTCGATTGATATTGTTTTCCTTAAGCAATCGGTAGACAATTCTTGCTCGATGAGGACGAGCATTGTCGTCCATTACAACAAATTCGACCCCAACATTATCTGCAAAGAATAAAAATATATAAACATCTCTCTCGAGAGGAATAGAAGTTAGCAAAGACTTATGAATCATATACATGGATTGTAAAATTTACTCGACAAAATGATTTATTTTTTTTTAAATCTTGTGGAAAGATAAAAAATAACTCAATTTTCTAAAAATTTCTGGAAGGGGGGCCCTGGGTACATTAACGTTTCAGACTACTACTACTACTACATTGTTCTATTTTGATGTTAATCTGCCTACCCGAAAAAAAGAGTGGGTTGTTTCAGAGATAATGGGAATGCTCGACTTCATGATAGAATTTAATTCTTCGGCCTACAGGAGACGCTTTTTATTAAAAGGTTGAGTTTCCAGACTCGGAGACCGGAAAATTAAATATTTATAAGAATATCACCCTACACATCAGCGTACCCTTTTGCCCTTTAAATCTACACGATATGTGTAATATGCAAAAAGATTTGGGTGAAGACAGCATGAAAAGTTTAAAGTGCGTTAAGTAGTATGCGACATTCATGGCGCTATTTCAACCGACTCCATAAAAGGAGGGGGTTCTCAATACGGATGTATTATTTCAATGTTTTGAACTCCCTGGGGAAAACCATGCCTGGATTTCGTACAATAATATATCCTTTTTAACATAAACCACCCAAAATGTTTATTAATTACCTTGTGCATTATTTATTTTAAATGAATAAATACCAATACATATTTAAAGAACAACATCTATTTCTTAAGCTCATACAATAGTGGCAGAAGTGCCTTCAGCATGTATAATCAATCTGTAAGAAAAAGAAAGAAGATGAAACACAAATGTTAGAATGAGTGCGCGTATCTCGCAATCCGTGGCAATGCTGCCCTTTTACAGGCTCGCAATTCATTAAAAAAATATACATATTCATGTGAAATCGTTAGTTCAGACTAAGACTGAAAATATTTTTATTTAAAACTATTATATAAATCGTCCTAGACTAAAACTTGTAACATCAACCCTTGACTGGGTACCACCCGATTGCTACTTATCTACAGTTAGACTACCAGGCTATACTGTCGAGTCTAGGCTAATGACGAAAGATGCATGTCTATAGCAAGTCTGATGCATAGTGGAGAGCATACTCTTGAAATTTGTAGTTTCTCTTCTAACCCATTCTGCTAGATATTTAATTTACAATCACTACTACTACTACTTGCACATATCAGTGTCAAGAAAAAGGTTCCAAAACCTGCATTCTTGGAAAATGAATCAGATTATGCCATTGTGATACCTGCTGCTACGAAAATAACATACTATATCACGACCTGTCCCATTTGATATAAATAAAACTAACCTTGATACGTATTCTCTCCTTTATAACTAAAAATAGGTACTATTGTCAATAATATAATTTTAAATATGTATATGTGAAGCTAAATAAACCCTATAAACAACATAAATATGTTTCTATCAACATTGGCGGCAACAATTCAAACATTTAAACTTAGTGTATATAAAAGCATATATATTACTTGTGTAGAGATGAGTTTATTCTCACTAGATATTAAACGTGCATGTATATATCCATCTTCTAAATGCCTTTTCTAACTTTATATGATTGTTATGTTAGATATGAAGTGTAAGGGAAAGGGAAGGGAATGGGGAAGGGAAATTGGAATGGGAAGGGGAAAGGGAAGGGATATGGAACGGGAAATGAGAAGGGGAAGGATGATGGGGAAGGGGAAGGGAAAAGGTGGAAGAGATTTAAAAAAATCGGTCGACTGATCACCGAGTGGCTACGGAGTCAGCACGGGATGCACAAGACGCGGGTTTGACCTCCTTACGCACCAAAATTCTTCTGAATTTTTCTCATCCATACATTGTATTTTCATCAATGAGTACCAATGTATCGTGAAGTTTCAGAGCTCTTCGGTACGAATTTTGAGCTGTATAAAGTTCACAGGATAAGAAAAAAGCCTTCTTGATAGATTCCAGTCCTTGATGGAAAGAACTATTACGCTTGAATCAGGAGCGAGATTTAGTTATTTGGATAATCTTTTAATACTGCATCCGGTCTGAATGGTTTCGGTGTCTTGGCTTCAGTTCTGATGTCGCTTCCATACTTTCTCCTTTCTGGGAAAAACGAGGAATGTGAAAGTTGTTCTGGAACGAGTTACTGTTTTAGGTGATTTAATAAATAGGCCAATTTTTCAGAGCACACTTGTTTTCTCTTAGTATCGCGTCACAAATTTTGGTTTCTATGAACCTCAATACGAGTATATCAGTTTGGAGCTTATCATATTGTTGATAAGATTATCAGGTTCCATATAGTCCATGTTGGAATATGAATGGCGTATGAGTTTGCATTTCATACTATATCAGTACAATAATTATGAACGCCATTTTGTTACCTAATATTACATTTAGCCAGATTTCAGGCGTTAACAACCACATTTTCAAAAAAAATCACATCAAGACCATTAGCACCAATATAGATATCATCATATCAAATACCAATTTTTCACGTCTAAGTTACCTTGGTTTTATTCCCGACTTTGGTGGAAATAACCTTGATGAGAGGTAAATTTGCCTATTCCTAGCAGGGTCTACGTCTAACTTGTGAAAAATGGGCAATTTTAGCTTTGTGTAATGTTGGGATGGTTTTTTCTGATATGCCTTGAAACAACAAGATAAGATAATAACTAGAATACTGAAGTTTTCGCGAAATAAGGAAAATGATTTACCTATGGAGGAATTTACAGGAAATGAATCTCCTCCTACCCTACACCTCATACAGCTTCTTAATTTATTTTATCAAGAGAGTATATTGTCGCTAGCTTGTAATATCCAAACCGCTCAGTCTCCCTTCTCTCTGCTAATACTGTATAAATCCCTAGGACATACTTCAATAAATCAAGTGGAAAGGATAAACGTCCTAGGGCTCATATATCTGGGCAGACTAGATTGACATAATCCAGAAGGGAAACGACTACCAGATAAATGCTGGTGAAACGAGAAAGTATTGTAGATTGTAGATATTCTGCCTTCAATCAGATATAATTTAAACATGATGACTCTAGCATTCTACTTAACCTGTTTACCAATTGTTCTATCAATTTTTTTTTATTTTGTCTGTCTTAGGGAAAATATTTTTTGGCGACTGCTTTTTTTAATATTAAGGGAAAATACTTTAACCATAGCTGTAAAAATATTCTTAAGATGTTTTATACTATATTATATATATATATATATATATATATATATATATATATATATATATATATATAATAGATATTCTAATATCGAAGGAATGACATTACATTTCATGACTTTAGATATTTCAAGAGTAAGTTAACATTGAAAGTATACGAATACATATACGGAAACTTAGAAAAGCGTATGGAAAAAAATTTAGTTCAAAACACCAGTTTATCTATTTATTATAGTGCAGTAAGAGTTTTAGAGATATTTCTGGACATTTGATGTTTTCATTAATTATGTATTTTATTACAATTATGGAGTACAAAACATTATTTCATATAGGTATTCACCCTAACAAAACGAATAAATGAAATGAATATGATGTAGTTTGAATTGCTTCAAAAAGTTAGATAAATCTCACTAATTCTGTTCGCCGAGCTAATTCTAAGCCTACCAGGACCACACGTGAATTTTACATTCGTAGCAGTTCCATAGAAATGACATTGTCAATCTAGTTCAGGCAATTTTTATGTACCACGCTGAAACGAAGCAACATTTTCAGAGAGGCAAAGCATCCTAATTTATCAGGGGGGGGGGGGGGGGCATAGCCCAAGGTGTACGTTACATTGAGAAAATATGTAATTTTTTTTCAAGTGTGGTGCAATAAATGGTAATAAATACTAATTGATATGCAGCTTCTCATAAGAATCCCTCCCCTAGATACGTCAATGCGTTCAGGTAAGATAGATCAGAAATATATCAGATTCAATCAGCCTGATAAGAGCGTGTTAGCTTCAAGCTGCCATGCTATAAAACATGTTGACCTGCTGAATAGCAAAGCACCTGGAAAAATCGTTGAACTAACAAGACAGGTATCTCTATAATCAGAGAAACGTGGATTAGTTTTTATAGTGCAGGGCCAATGCTTTTCAAAATTCGGAAAGTTCAAAAAGTTTCGCATAACGGTAAAGATGGCGTCGCTTAGATTAACGCTGTACTTCCCATGTCCCATGAAATTTTTTGATCACTTTCAATAAAATTTTAAAAATATTGCAAATATTGGATTACATAAATTTTTTTGAAATTCTAAAAGTTCACAAAATTATCGCGCTTCCGAAAATTTCCATAATTGTTCTTATTTTAAAAACAGGGAACTGCAGCAAAAATCCTAAAATCCGACAAAGAACAGGGTGATCCGACTTGACGACATTTTTGAGAAGCTAAAACACAATTTCGTAATCATTTATGTTTCTTATTCAATTGAATTGCAGTAATCTGCAGTAGCAGCTACTAAATCAAGTACTTCAAATTAGCCTTCTTGTATTTAGTTGGTAACTTTCCACTTTTATGCACAACATGGCACCACAGGCAGCAATCCATCACTGATACCCTCTTAGCGGTGCCGCCGCAGTTCATCCTAGACGTCTTCTGTGGTTTAGTGATTTTTAGATTATTTATAGTCTATCTACTGCTCAAAATGTATGTTTTCAGTATTGTACCAATTCATTCCTTGCTCTTTCGACTATTCAAATACTTTTGAGATTTTTGCACTTTTCTATATTCATCTGCACTGCACTATTATTGTTAATTAGCTGAATGGATCTATACGTGAAGATTAAAGATTTAACTTTTTGTGCGAAAAGCAACGATCGAAATCGAAATGGATAGACTTTGGGAAAAAAGTTTGTATTAATAAAGATAATGGTATCGATTTGACAGCGTCGATGGTAGTGGGAGGGCCTGGAAATACTCAGAAAAATGATTAGACAAATGAAAATCGTACATGTAAGCTTGATCAGAAGACTCTTGTGTCACATACCTTATTGAAAGCTTCTTCATTAAGTTAGCCCTTAGGTTGAACTTCAGTTTTTGTATTCAACATATGCACATTGAAGTCATAGTTATTATTATCATTATCATTCAAACTCTTGTCGCACGATTGGGTACTGACGGGTTGGGCCAAGTCAGTACACGCGCTCTACGTTAAGAAACGACCATAGTACTACATGTCTTGAGTATAACAGACTTCTGGAAGCTTTTGTATATTTGTAATAAAGATATGTGTCTTCTATTAGTATTGTGTGCTGTCTATAGCTCTTGCTGTAGAGCTATGTCTGACTGTGTTCCTTTTGTTGTTAGCACTGTTTTTGGGAAGACCAGGCCAACCTAGAGCCAGGAGTAAGACTTCATGCAGATAAACAAATTGTGTACTTAACACATAGTTTCACACATAAAACTTTTTCCTTCAGTGACGTACAGACCGACGGTAATCTGAATATAAATCGAAACGCGCCACTGAAAGAAATAGAGTTTTATTTGTGAAACTGTATCTTAAGTACAGAATCTCTTCATGTGCATGATGGGAGAGTTTCACTAAGTGTGAGCGTCTACAATCTACAGAAATATGACTGTTTTTTATTAATGCTGCCTCATGTTACATGGTTCCGATGTTTGCTATGGAGAGCTTTCTGTGACTATGTGTCTTTGCTTCTTGCGATTATGCATAGTTGTGGGTCTCTGCTGAGTGGTGTTGAAGACATGATGATGAGGTACTAGTTCTTTTTCGTTTTCAGTATCCTCTTATTATGTGGGTTGGTTTATATGTCTTAGTGTTTATATTTGTTTTGTATGGAGTGATAGTATGTCTATAAATCTATCTGCCTATTTGCTAGTTTGGGAGCAACATTCTGTGTTTTGGATGAGAATATGCATATTTTGTACGTCAGTGTGTGCCAATTTGATGATGTCAAAGAAGCATGTGGGAATCAGTATTGCAAATGTGTTGATAGCTTTGGTAAAATTCATAAGGCTTAATTTTGTTCTTCGAACTTCTATAAGACGATTATTGAATCGTTTTTTTTAGTTGTGCCTTCATTTGTGTGTCGATGTTGGTGGTTTGATAGAAGCCAAAATATTTCTGTCACATCCCTCCATGTTGGCTAATGTATTATCATTTACTGTTTCCTCTTTGTGATGGTGTTTTCATTGACCTTTATTGATGAGCACCACCATGCATTTGCTCATTCCAAACCACATTTTCATGTCTGACGTGTAGGTTTCTGTTATTTTAAGTAATCCTTTTAATTGCATCTTAGTAGGCGCGTATCGTTTTAGTATTACTATTATCATTGTTGCGATGATATGAGATTCTCCATGACGTTGAGTTGCTCTGCTACACATGTTGGTGACATAGGCTAGAAGGTATCAGGTGGATCTGTGGTTGCTGAAGGCATACGGGTGGTTTTGATGATGTTTTTCTTAATTGATGCAGCAGAGCTCCTAGCTCCAAATTCCCCCATCACCCTCCTGGGTTACCAGAACGTACTCAAATAAATAAATCGTCCTCATACACGCTCTGCAGCTGCTTTAATGCTCCAGTGTCAAAAAACCCCGACTTTATACGTCCATAAAGCTGAAAGGCGAATTCCACGTGTTTCCTGCAACTCATATTTTCCAGCTCGTTTTATGAGAAAAACTGATGCGTTGAAGAACAAAAGTGACAGATAGCCATGTCTCGTCGCTCAGCGTTTATCTGCATTATGCCCGTAAAAGGGGGTGGTGGCGGAAATGAAAGGAACCATTTCCGCGCTCGCTGAATAACGAAATCATGATAGTTTGGTGAGGTGAGTATTTTAAAAAAAGAGTATCGATCGTGGGTCGCTAGGTGTTAACTTGAAAACAGCCTCGAAAGTTTCATGATCACGTTTTTCTTTTCACAAAAACAACTTCACATGGAGAGCTGAAAATTCATGTAAACGTTGATTGCTTTTTGCTTAATGTTGGCGATCACTTCTTTAATTGCTTCCCTTTCATTTGCAACACGAAATATTTGTTCCACACTAAAGTAAGTCCAATCTCTGATGTCCATCAACCAAGATTCCTTAATTCTTTCTAAGCCGTTTTTCCTTTTATTCTCCGCTGCATGATTACGTTTAAGAGAAAGTAATTGTCATTAAGAAGTATGTGACCCTTTTTCTTACTTTAAGAATCGTTATGAGTTTTGTACTGTGTCCAATGCGCCTTGATACTTCTTTATTTGTGATAATGGCAGTCCAAAAAATTTCAGTCCCACGTCCGTAGAGCCATATTTCAAACGCCTCAAATCGTTTTATGGATCGAGCTTTCTATGGATGGAGCTTTCAATGTCTAAGTTTCTACCCCATATGGTAGCTGAGACCAAACATTGTTGTTAAGGAACCTTCATCTGATAGCTAAGCTCAGTTTCTTTTTTGTGAACATTCAAGAATATTTTAAAAATTCTCTACGGCCTATTTCTATTTTGATATTAATCTCCTCATCTTGCTTCAATTGGGAGTTCATGATTGCTCCAAAGTTCTAATTTTTGTCAACCCTCTCTGACTCTTTACCTTCCAGTGCATGCTGAATGTGGTCAAAAGGCCTTTCCAGTTGATTTTATCTATGTTGATTGTTACCCCCATTTTTGCTTTAGCTCTCTTTGTTAATACTGTCTAAAAGAATTCGTAGGTCTTATATTTTTTCTTCTATCACTGTGGTATCGTCTGCAAATCTCATGTTGTTAATGATGCTCCCTCCAAAATTTGTAGCACCCGCTCTCTCCCACAGTGCTTCCTGAAATATTAGTTGTGAATAGATATCAAATAATTGTGGTGACAACTTCTCTTTGAATATCATGAAAAAAGTCTTAATTAAATTTTCTGAACATGTGACATCTAAAAAAAAGGGTCGTTGCAGTGTTGTCAGATCATCAATAGTTAACTTAGACTCGAGTCTTTTTAAGCATTTAAGTCTTATTGTCAACATTATGCCTTTTGTTTAAGTAATGTTGAATACACATAACAATCTACATAATCCTGATATGGCAACAGTGTATTTTTGCAAACAGCCTGGTAACAAGAGGAATTTGGAGTAAACGAGCCGTGATGAGACCAGTCATGGCAAATTCAAGTGAAAAAATGTCATGGGCAATTGTAACTTGCGCTCCTTTTGTGTACCTTCCCGTTATTAAATATTGACAATTCGATATTAAAAAGCAGCTGGTAAATTCCATATGATCCTATTATTTGCGATATTGCAAATCATCTCGCTATTTAGATGTGAATATTGCTCATTCCACTTCCCACGCCAATTGCCGGGGAAATGTTTAATCGCGAAATTGCACTCCAATATTACAAAATGTCAGATTGTAGTTCAAGAGAAAAATATTTTTTTACTATCCTTTGTATCAGTGGTAGAGTTGCAACTGTATAGTAATAGAAAAATGAACTTATATAGAATTTGATTACAATTTATTGGTCGTCAGTAGTTTTTGGGAAAGCGTTTAATAAACATTCCAGGTATGAACACTAGATTCACGTGTATACAAATTTCTGTTTACCACAATCTCGACCTAACATTATATTGTTTTCTCTATATCTTATATATAAGTTCATAGAAGATACGTGAACTGTTCTTGTTTGTTAGGCGTCATTCACAGCTGCCCCAAATCGTAGAATCATTAACGCGTCAAAAATATTTATTCCACCGACTTGCGTTTCTTACTGGTACTTTTAGAGAAGCATTGTTCAGGATGGAATGTCTATTGGATACCCTAAAGCAAACAAATAAAAAAGTTGATGCTTCTACGATTTAATTGTATGAATTTGTTATTACTATGAACGTTGCACCAAAATATAATTTTCTTTAAATTATAATGAAAATCCCATTTCAATTAATGAAATGTGTATGCTCTCCACTATGCATCAGACCTGCTATAGACATGCATGTAACCTAGTCAAGGGTGTGATAGCAACATTAACTCACCTCCAAGTGTCGCCCTCTATGGAGACGCCCGTTGGCAACTTACGAAGTCAAAGATCCTAACACCTGGATGCCTTGTCTCTTACGACATCTGTCAACAAGGTTAATATAGTTTACGAAGAACAAGAGATGTCGCTGTAAATCAGTTCACCCTTGTTGCCGCTTCAAGGCAGTCCAGGTGTCAGGACTTTTGGCTTTGTAAGTTGCGTCCTCATAGAGGGCGACACTTGGAGATGAGTTGATGTTGAATGTGTATTGTTTTCCATTCTACATGGAACTAGTCCCTTAAATGCTCGATTCGAGCAACCTTAATAAATATATAGCACATATTAACTCTAAGGGTTCCTTAACACACAAGGGGATTTAGTCGGACGCAATAGCTTGTGAGTTGCAGTCCCAGCATTGGAAATGATTTGCCACAGAGCTTACAGATAAACAGACAGATAGACCTTTATTTACAAATTAATTCTTTCCTAATTAGCGATCTGGAATGAGTTTTTATGTTATACTTTTTTCATTGAGAAAAATGAAGAATATAAACCTAAATGCAGATAAAATAATTGTGTATCTGCTAAAGAATTTGGAAATAATGGGACAAATTCACCAAACTATTGTATTGTCATAAGTCCTTGATAAGTGTACAAAATTTGAAATTATTGCAGGTTTTGAAGTGGTTGGACATAGCATTCGAAGATTGCGTTACAAACATACATACATAGATACACGTGGAGCTAATAGAAGAGTGTAGAAAAAAATCGCTTTATATTAGGTAGTTATAATTTGTATAATGATACCATGCTGTTCGATGAAGAGTGCAGTCAGCAAAACGCGTCTATATATACATACAAAGACATTCTCAATTCATAATTTCGATATTCTTGTAAAGATATACTCACGACAATAACATCTGATCTTACTCTAAGGCAAATAACTTGATGAGAAATTACCATTAATTTGAACCAAGAAAATTATATTTTCGAATTCAATACTCATTCTAAAGAAATATATAATTCTCTTCACAACTAAGATCTCAATGCCTTTCTAACAAGTATTCCATTTTTTTTTGTAAGGTTTTCATATTTTCCAACGGAGCTCCGTTTACCTCAGTCAAGAATACGAACATTTTGCGATTCGCTCCAAGTAATTCATTTACTTGTTTGGCACCGCCATATGCTTCAACGGCAAATCAGGGGTAAGCGTGTGTCTGTTTCCGCGCCCGTTAGTTTCTATTGGATTCAATTTTCACCAACCAATAAAACTTATTCACAACTCACATATGATGCACCACTCAGGACGAATGTGTTGTTCAAAAGTTGGGGTTGTGCCTGTTGTGAGGATCTCACACAAGTGTGATCTGATATGAGTGATATGTGAGTTGTGAATAAGTTTTATTACAAATGGTGGTCGTATATCTTTAGGCTTAATTACAGGTACATATTTTTCATATTCTGTTCAAGACGTTTCAAACTTGAATTAGGAAAAATACTATATGACGCAGATAAATGTAAGAAAGAAATCACATTGGTACAGTTTTGATATTTTTCTGGTTAATCTTTTCAAGGTTAAGGAACCAACAGTAGCTTTTATAACAGCTCATCAAAATTACACAATGCTGATACCAATAAAAAATTATATAATGAAGTGAAACTATTTGCACCAAGATCATGAAATGCTTCAGTCAACACTGTAGTATTCTTCTAGGTTAGATTGTCTCAGTTTTGTGCCAAGATTCAGATATGTTCAATTTGACATTTCGGTATTCTCACTTCCAAGGCTTCCCCAGGTCTGAATTGAATATATTTACTTAAATTTACTATATATGATCAAAAACACAGTATTCGTACTTTAAGATTATTATAGCCTTGCGCATATAAGAAGATATGGTATATTTGAATGACAGCACGTATTCTTGGTCTGACAATTTATTTTCAAGTGTAGCAGCGAATAACTGCGAATTTGACGTTAATGTTTTAATTTTTACTTAAAGATGCGTCGAATTTAATTTTTCCAAGAATGACGGAAAGAAACGTGAATCTCTTAGAAAAAATTGAGAAACTTCGTTCCTCTAGTAATGAGGACTCTTTGGTTACGATGTGATAAGGGACAGGTGTTGGAAGTTGAGATCGGCAGCTGACTCCTTTGTACGTTTATAACCCACAGCAAAGGGCCTGTTGTTTCCGAGTTCTGATTTCGGATGTTCGCTATGTCATTTGTGGAAGTTTCAATACTATGAGTTCCAAATAAGCAAACTGAATACCATGTATTTTCGGGTAGCGAGCACACACGTTTGCTTTACAAGGCTGTTTGCTGACTTGAAGTTGTATGTATTTTGAAAGCAAACTGTAATGAACATCTGTGTATTTTTGTACGTGAAAGCTTCCATAGCAGCAGATCGGGCAGAATACATCGATATATAGTTCCATGAGTCTCGTCTACCCCAACTGCCACTGACACCACTTTAACTGTCAACCAGTCATAATATCTCTACCATTTACATAGGGATTGACAAATATGACATGCTCTCACTTGCAATTAATAATGCACCTCTGACATCACAAGACTGTTACTGCCCTCAATCTATTTTAAGCCTCGCACACCATATCTATTCAAGCGTAAAATTAGTTAGCGAAGTCAAGGTTAACAGACATCGTTAGTTTATCCTTGGAGCATCCCTTTCGATGTCCGCGATATAATGCCTCTGTGAGCAACTAATGAATGGAAAATTGGTCCAGCCCACCTCTGACAATCTCATCTGATCTCCATAGGTCTACAGGCACAGTCACAACCACCGACGAGCAGCTACTAGACTACTCAACTCATTCATACATTATTTTGCGCCTGAGTGACGACATTGCTTCTGCATTGCGAAAATATTGCAGGGTATTCAAGTAATTTTTAGTATTTGGATACTTTTCTAATCCGTAAAATATATCTGAAATGGTTTCAAATCCATGGAATCGAAATAATTTAATCCTGAGGTTCGAAGTAATAGCAGATAAGCCAAGGAACTTCAAATAGTATTTCTTCTAAATATATATGTATTATCCTTGTATATTATTATATATTACTAACATATAATTCAATAAAAGAATTCTTTCTTCTCTTTTTCAATATATACCCCACAATTCGTTAAGGCAAAGAATACTATTTATTTAATGAATAAAATCATTGTTACAACAGCAGTTTAGGATAATTAATTTTTTTTAAATTCAATTTCTCTAAGACGCAACTGCGAATATTACAGAAACAGTGATTCTTGATTTTAACACATTGGATACGCTATTTAAAAAATTAGTATTGGTACCAAAAACAGTTACTACTCTAGTAGTACTAGTAGAGTATTATATTAGTTGCAACAAGGCGTTATTTCGTCTTTTTTGGGACTTTGGGATACAATGGGTGATAGAACTCTTCAATTTAAACATCCATAACACAACCATCGGATATATTGGAAATAAGAATAAATACGATGTGCCATATACCAACCATAGAAACTTGCCATCTTAAAATTAAATAAATGAAAGGAGCACTAGTATACGATTATGTAAATATAGAATTCCACCTGAGCCTCTAATGGTTCGATTGAACAGGTGTGAGGTAATACACTCGCCAACAGACTGACAAATGGACCGACAGACGTTTCCACAGACATACTGATAACCAGACCGACAGACGTCCGACAGAACGACAGAACGATAGAACGACAGATCGGCAGATCGGCAGATCGACAGATCGACAGATCGACAGACCGACAGACCGACAGACCGACAGACCGACAGACCGACAGACCGACAGACCGACAGACCGACAGACCGACAGACCGACAGACCGACAGACCGACAGACCGACAGACCGACAGACATACAGACCGACAGACCGACAGACCGACAGACCGACAGACCGACAGACCGACAGACCGACAGACCGACAGACCGACAGACCGACAGACCGACAGACCGACAGACCGACAGACCGAACGACTGACAGACCGACAGACCGGCAAACAGACAGATCGCCGCCATTGTCACCCTACGACAAGCCTAATTAAATCTATCTGACAAATCCTCAGATCTCTCGAAATCTTCAAAGCTTAAATAAACACTAAAAAAACAACGGGGGTTAGGTGTATGGGCTCCCGCACGGCATAAAACTAAAATATTTACTTCAGCGAGGTATCTCACGACGTATTATTGCGTCACGCCTGCCACACTGCGTTGGTGGTGCGGTGTAGTGTCGGTTTGGTATCATCCGCATCTCGTTCTTACCGTAGCGTACAATATCTACTCAAAATAAACGATAACGTACCTCGTAAGTAGGAGAAATTGATATTACATGTAAAGCTCCTAAAAGCATGATAATAGTTCGCTTACTACCTTAGCTACTAGCGTAGCTTCGATAAAAAGATTCAGCACGCGAAAATTATTGCCTTGCAGTCGTGAAGCCTTATCTCCCATTTGCTCTAGGAAATAATGTTCACTGTTATCTGCCGTAAAAAGTTTGCCTGTATTTGCTAAGGAAAGGTTTCACTCCTCGCATACAGGCAGGAAGGCGTCTTCATTGTGCAACATTTTCATTTCGAGATAGATCTTAATCGAATGATGGAGTCCTTGATATTTTGGAACTGAATTTAATTTATTTGAAAAGATTAAATTTACCAATTTAAAAAATTCAATGAATTGTACGAATTTTTGCAAATTTCTATGAATTTCAGTATTTTAAATTATTTTTCATGTCGGATAACACTTTCAAACGAGGAGCATAATGTTTTATAAGCTGATACCGATTTCACAAAGAAAAATATCTTGAATTAGGAATTGGAGTATAGTGTAGGGAGGGTTCTAAATAGTCTCTCTCTTAATCTGAAGCGCTTGAGTATTCTCAATAATCAATTTTCTCAGCTCTAGACGAGCGGCTGTATATATAAGGGGCTGAATATGGTGGAGGTATTCAACACTGTGCAAGGTATCCCCCATAATCCTCTATTGGGCTCTCCCACTATAAGATCGTATGGTAGTTTCAAAACCTTTTTTAGGATAACCTTCAAGACATCACATTCTTAATTACGTCGATTTAAAACGTTTTGGTCATATTATTTGATGTTTTCCGAGTCAGGAGCCCATCACAACGTCTTGCAAAATTATTTTATAAAACACGTCAATTCTGAGACATGCTTCATCAGGATTTACACCTTGTTCTATAACACTGTTTTGGAAATATACTGTTTCACAACATGTTGCATCGTCTAAACGAGGCTTAAGGAATAGCTTATCGGCTACAGCATTAGTGCACTTTTTATCTTCGTATTCCGCAGCTATCAATTTGCGTTACGTAAAACAAACCGACAGTAAACACATTATTATTTCATGGGACCGAACCATTTCCTGTTTTATTCAGTATAAATGACAGCCCGACGCTGTTCAATTATTCACGGTGACAGGATAGGGTGATGCTGATATTGAAAGCAACCTAAATGCTCGCCACAGATTCGTAAGAGATTATGGGCGAACTTGAGGGGGGAAGCTCGGGGGTGCTACGCCTCAAATATCGAATTTAATACCCAAGAATAATTATTAGTGTTTTGAGGGCTGTCGTCTTCCTGCTGAGCCTAGAAAAGTGAAACACGATTTATTTACAAAAAACATTTATTTATTTAAGTATTCCATATTTTTTTTAGTAAGGTTATCAAATTTTTCAACGAATTCCCTTTAACTTCGTTCAAGAATACAAACATTTCGGAAATTGCAGAATCTCCATTAACAATATTATAGTCTTGGTTCGAAAATATGCGCTACTTTACAAATTCCTCTATTTCCTCCAAGTAATTAATTTGATTCACATCGCCATCTACATCAACGGCATTTCAGCGGTACGCACTTCCTAATTAAGCTCTGTTTCCACGCCTATTATTCTCCATTGGTTTCCATTTTTTCAACCCTCCCCTATCCCCTCAGGATGAATGAGCTACTGAAAAGTTGAGTTTGTGACTGTTATGAGGATCTCATACAGATGTAAAAGTATTGATGTGATATATAAGATGTGATTAGGCTCCAGTACAAATGATGGACGTTTATCTTCTTGCTTAAGTATAGGTATTTATCTGTATAAGGTAAGGAAGAAGCCACATTGGTGCAGTTTGGATAGTTTTTTTGTTCTTATTTATAAGGTTAAGTAATCAACAGTGGCTTTAGTCTCAGCTCATCAAAGTCATCTATTACTTATACCGATACTATTTGATCCTTCCTGCAAGAACAACAGAATTTTATAATGAAGTCAAACCATGTTTGCGCTATGAATTGCTCCAGTCGACATTCCAGTATATTCATATGCGAGATATTATATATTTTTGAAACTGTGTTTAACACACAATTTTTAATCTGAATGATGAACAAATTTCACTGAGTACATCAGATAATATTTGTTTTGGTATGAAAGAAACACTGTATCGACTCATGTCGATCCGCGGATTTCTTTACTCAAGGCGCTGTAAATTACGCTTGAAGACTCTGTTACATTGATAGATACATTCATTTCAGTTAAACAAATCATGTTGAAAATGTCGACAAGTAGGTTTTCAGAACTGCTGATAGATTATTATATAATCTCAAAAATTCCAAAGATTTGTAGGATTTAGATAAACTGACACAACTGCACGTGGAATACAATTTCAACTCACGTGAAGCCATTTATAAGAGCCTAAATAGCATTTTTCCCATTATTCGCGATGCCTTTCCAACTTAAGTACCGTAATATGTAGTAAAAGCCGCCAAAACAGGAACAGAATCGATAAAAAACTGAAATGAAGCAAAATAAATCGTTTCGCCTCCTTTGTTTCCCCATTTTTGTCATTCAAGCAACACTCAAAGATGATCTGCCACAAAAGCATTAGATCTGGCATCACTGTATGTCACCGCTATCACTTAACCTCACTGAAACGCCGCCTAAAGACACAGTTACTCTCGATGCGCCCACGGCAGACTATTTGTTGAGTAGCGTATCGACGAGCATCTCGTTCATCGATTTAGAAGAAGCTGGAAGTAAATATGTATTAAAAAAAAGTTCAGCACGACGTTTCGATTTATTAAATTTAAATAGTTGGGTTATTTTGTAAACTGCCAAAAACATATCACACAAATTTGACACTGCTCTTACGGCAGTTTTATGATAACTCCGTATATCAAGTCGTTGACGTTTGTTACATGACAAAAAAGTAACTTTTTCCCCTCAGAACCGTCATTTCAATATGAAGCGCTCAAATTGAATTCCCAACTTTTTCAAGAATGCCAGCCTCTTTGGCAAGAGAGAAACGTCTCGCTAATAACGCCAAGCTATCCGAGCGTGAACAAACCCATCTTCGTCGTAGTTCCATCCATCAAATGTAAATGAACATCGCGCGACAAATAGCTTAACAAGCTACTTCAAAGCATTGTGTGTCAGTTCGCACCGCATTGTCTTTCTCCTCGAAACAATGGCTGCAGACATTGTGGTGTGCATCTGAACGACATGCTATGTCTGATGCTAGATGGATAACTAATGTGTGCAGTAGACTCGTAATTACGACGGAGCAGAATTTCAAAAAGTGTGCTTTTTCCATATATAACGTTTTTATAAAAGAGCGAATTAGTAAGTGGAATCCATTTTTTACATAACTTCACGCAAAGGCAGATGGCCTATCGCGCTTCATAAGCGCTGCGAGGTGATAGACATTTAGACATAAGCCCAAAAATCGCTGTAGATTGTAACCATCGGCGAACAAAGACCCCGATAGCTCAGTCTACAACGCCGAGCTTTTCCAAAAGAACGACTTATGCAAGAGGCTCTTTCGATGCATTGTAAGCTCCACCTGGTGAGGATGCGCCATTTGGGCTGCATTGGCGACTCTTAGGACTCTTCGATGTTCCAGACTGTGGAGTTTCCTTTCGAGGTTAGGCGTTTCTGGACCGCGTACAGAAGCTTCAGGGAGTGCTTTGGAGTACATCCTGACACATGCGAGCAGTACTACAGGGATGGTCTGATCTGGTCCTTGAATAGTATAAGTAGCTGTTCCGGAAAGTATAATTTCTCGAAGCTCCATTCCATTTTCACGCTTTTTTCCATGCTTTCTCTTCCCACGCCAATTGACTACGGACAGTTACCAGGATTTAATGTTTACAGATGATGGGATGCCTTTTAACACGGCCTCAAAAGAAGTTGAAAAAATAGGTGCAATTGTTAACCTGAGAATATTTTCGAAAGCTTTAAGATCATGCAGGTAGAAGGATTGTGTATTTAACAAACAGTTTCACGAATAAAACTGTTTCTTCCAGTGACGCGTTTCAATTCATATTTAAATCATCGTCGGACTGTCAAATTTAACTGTTGACAAAGGCTATGAAGGTTACTTGCCAACTAGCTAACTAGATCCTATCATGCTAGCTACACCTCTATTAAATTATTTATTTTTTCTTCCTTTTGTCTGTCTTAGGGGATTTTTATTGATAAAAGAGAGAAAAAATAAATAATTTAATAGAAGAATAGCTAGACAGGATAAATACCTAGTTTGCTAGATTTGAGAGCTCTAGTTGTGTATCCATGATAGTTAGCTAGTTGGCATGTAATCTGGATAGGCTCTGTTAAAAGTCAAGTCTGACAGTCCGACGATGATTTAAATATAAATCGAAACACATCACTGGAATAAAAAGAGTTCTATTTGTGAAACTGTGTGTTAAATACGTAATCATTTTATCTGCATGATGGAAGAGTTTCACCAAGTAAGATCATCTACAATCTACATGTTTTATGAACATGTTTGCTCCACCATTTTTTTACTCAAAAACAACAGCACATGGAGGGAATGATGGAAGGGATGTCTATATTATTCTGATAATGTACAAATATTTAAATTTCAATTGGAAGAGCGATTCATTAAATTTTGACTAATTAACGAATATACGTTTTTAATGATACTTCGGTTAGTTGATATAGCAAAACATGTTTCAGTTCAGTTCAGTTTCGGTTTGTTTTTCAATCTCAGACTGCTTTCAGATGCCATGAAAGCAGTTTCCAATTTCTGTGATTGTTTTCGGCAGATTACAAAATAACCCGGAGATACTTAAAATTTAATGAACCCTAACGTAGTGCTGACAAGATTTTTGATCTATTGACCGACATACCGTCAAAAGCATATTTCTCATTAAAATAAAGTCATAAAGACTTATACTGTCATTTTCTCAAATTAGTTCATAACTAGGAAAATCATTTTAAAAATCCAACAAAACTATGAAACGTTGGAATCCCGTTGGAATTTTAATAAAATTATCTTTTGGCCGATTTTATCATGTTTTATAAGCAATTAAGGATTACATTTATGACTATACTATTAATTATGTACGAAGGAAAAGCATTTTGTAATCATGCAGTAGGATTTTAGTTATGACGCGTAAAAAACATTTGCGCGTATAAAATATAATAAAATCGTCCAAAATTGGGATCTTATAAAAATATGAATCCGAACAAATTATCGAAAATACATGAATACGTACATACATTTTTAAAATTTTACACATTCGCTCAGAAGTTCAAATAAATTAGCACAATATACTAATGTTTGACAACACCAACAATAACGAAGTAAAAAGGTTTTATCACGTTTTATCGACTATCCTTGTTTCAACTCAAAAAAACATAAATATGTAATAAATGAAAAATAAAAATCTTCGCACGCGTTTTCGATATAGGAAATATTCAATTGCATGCTATTCAAAACAGATACCGCCAAGACTAATATGATTTTCATCAAGGGTCTCTCAAGGCACGTGGATGAAAAGTTTACCTTTGTGTTATCAAGTGATTCGATTGCCTTCCGTTTTGTTTGGACTATAGACTGTGCTTTTTTCGTTCCTGCCGGATCTCATTAGTAACCTTCTAAATCTCCGGAAGCGAACCTCAAACAATATCGAGTTATGCTGCACCGTCTGCCCTTCCGGATTCATCCGGAAAGTTTTATGAGTTCGCTGATTACCCCGGAATGAAAAAATGGCACCCTACGGATCGCTCGTGGCAAGATTTTTGCTGATAGATGCTTTTTATTTTTCTGTGGTGTCGTAAAACTCCTTGCTTGGGGAGGATCCAAATGTATCTTCAGGGTATTCTGATATCGCTATAATCTTGCGGTTTTCTATATCAAGTTCGCATGTCTTGACAATCACAATTGAATTAGGTTATAGTGACAATTATGGAATAATCATCTCAAAACTCTTCGAAAGCTTTTGGAATGTGGTTCTGTAGAGGTATACTTAAAATTCCTTAGACCGACAGACTCACAAATGAAGAAGCATTAAGACGCATTAGATTCTGTAGAAAACTGGTGACGATTATTAAAGTAAGAATATGGGCCACATATTTCGTAATAACAAGTATGTTACTCTCTTTTAACACGGAATCATACAGAGGAGAATATAGGGAAAAAAGAGCACAGGAAGAAAAAATAAATCATGACTGAGGAACATCAGACTAACCTCCATGTGGAATAAATATCCCATGTTGCAAAGGATAGGAGCGTGTTTGAAGATGTGATCGTCAACCAACGCTGAAGAAGACGTGATGATAAGGAGAAGAAGATAAAAAGGTGGGTTTTCTGAACCTTCATGCTTTCAGATTAAAACTGGTGGGGAATAACCCAAGTTTATCGTGGTATATACATAAAAGTTCGAAGCTCTCCGTCGATTTCAATCTCTTCAGGACGGTCGGAACTTTTTTGCGTTTCCCTTCTTTTTCACAAAACTCCTCTTGAATTTATTCGTATTTTTCACATGTGTACAGATCGTGAAAATTACTAAGCGGAAGTCTCGATACACTGGCTTTTTGACCATGTTCGGCTCTGACTATCGTGACATTGTCGTACTCAAATTTTGTCGCTTTTAACTTGTTATGCTCCTTTCAATAGGTGATTATAAATGTTTCATTGAGAAGATTGCAATGCTGACAGGGAAAATTTCAGAACAAATTTCCCAGGGAGGAGAGCTTAAAATTATTAATTCCCAACGATCGTTTACAGGCCAGACAAACACTGGAAATTGACCCATAAATTGGGTCTTATGTGGTAAATATTTGTTGTTATTTCAGGAACTATTGATGCTAAAAGCGTTTTCTTTTGAGTATTAAAAAAAGAAGCCGTTTAAAATTTGACGCATAAAAAGGAGTGTCGCAACAAACAAAGACGTCATAACCAGGTTCTAATGTATGTGTTTTCCTTTTTCATTGTAATTGTTTGAAATTTTCTATTTTCTGTTTCCCTCTCTGTTCGTTTACTGACAAGTTTGACAATAGTATCATAGAGAGTCATAAGGAGTCCTTAAATACATGTTTCCAGTTGAATCAATTATTAGGAGATATTATTCTGCACTTAAACTTTTCTTAACTAAGTATACATTAACGACAACTGACGCTTAGCGCTGTTTGAGGTTATAATGGCAGATTTCTTTGTTAAATGTATGCTCTCCACTATGCATTAGACCTGCTAAGATGTTTCGTCTTTAGCCTAGACTCGTCTAGGCAGTCCAGGTGTTGAAACCTTTGACTTCTTGAGTTGCCAATGGGTGTCCTCATAGAGGGCGACACTTGGAGATGAGTTGAGATTTCTTTGTGTTTGTCCTTCCCGGCAAATGGACTATTTAAACTATTTCAACGATGAACCTTATATTCTGGAGGATTATTTAGAACTTCTAGATATTACTGCATTGGGACTACCACAACATATATATAGTCCTGTAGATTGTAGATGCTCTTACTTGGTGAAACTCTTCCATCATGTAGATAAAAAGTTGTGTAGTTTTTTTATCTACATATATATATAGTCCGTCAAATTATTTTGAAGAGGTGGATCGTTTAAGCTTTCAGAGTACAAGGATGAGGTTATGGGTCTGTCAGTCCAATAGATCGATGCCAGCTTTCTGGACACGAGGAGTTATCTGCACCTACTATTTTTCTTTTGCCTTTGTGGACATTCATCAGTTTTTTTATTATTTAATAGTTTTATAACTGTTGACTATTGACATTAATAGCATGGTTTCGTTGAACGAAAATTTGGCACTTCTCTTTATACTGTTTTTTAATCGGTGTCACTGTTTATTCGCAGATTCGTTTAAATATTCTGTAACGTTTCAAAATTGACAGATAATTTTGTCAATAAGCAGTAAGGTTGCAACGTTCCGTTTGTTTTAGATGTCCCTTGTTTTAGATTAATCAGAAATGCAAACGCATAATTTTTTATAATCTAGCCTTTTTATAAGAAAGCCTTGTTTCAAAGCAAAATTGTTCCCCTAGTAGCAAAATGTAATATTTTAACATTTTAATTTCATTTTTTACTGCCAAAAGGGCAATGACGTAAAATAACTTCGGTCTTGGGGGAGGGGGTAGAACTACATGAGGTTTGTGTATGCTTCGATCATTTTTTATAATACATCCATCCAGGTAGTTGAGGCAACAGAAAAAGGGATATGTTAATAGAATTACAATAAAGGAGAAGATACAGTGTAGTCTATTGCATTTTCAAACTTCTTAAAACAACCGGCTAAAGCTTAGCGCGCATTTGTACTGAGCCGTCACAATGGAGACATCGTGATATTTTTCCAATGAGATCAAACAGATAAATACGCTTTGCTTTAGCTGATTTGAAAGAGGGTAAATAATCATTTTTGTTCGTCCCATTTTATCCGATATGTACATATGCCTTTTAGTTCCAGTTGCTTTATAGGATCTATAAAATCGTACATGGAATACGCGGTTGATTTTAAGTTATCGCAAAGTTAGATAACCTTTATTTTTATTTCAATGATACCAGACTCATATTATATGATAAAAAAATCAGAGCTGTACAAAAATAGGAATAAAACGGAAAAGACTGCTCAAAATAGGTTAAAATAGAAATACGTCGTGTAATGATTTGCTATCTTCATTTGATACGTAATAGATACCGAATTAGCAAAACGTTTTTTAACCATTCATTCTTTGGGAAGAAATAAATTTGAATTAAGTTTTTGGTCAAACATTTTTGAGGGTAATTAACCCGATATCCTCCCCCATTGTATACGCCTGTGCAAAAGTGGTTTCACTTAGCGGCCAATATAAAATATAATTATATAATAATCTGCGAAAAAAAAATGCTTTGACACAATGTTTATACAACAAAAGAGGCCACATCATGAAGCTCAAAATATCGGGCACTTAGCAGAACTTTCAACCTCAGGAAAAAAATAAGTGGAGAATGTCCCGGAAATGGCGAAGCTATATGTTTTATACAGAATGTTTTTTTATAAGCCAATTTGTCCTCTATAGGAACAATGCCCGAAACGGACAAATATAAAAGGAGTCTTTCACTGCGAGGTCCGATCCTAAAGTGGTTTCAAGCGATCTGAGGATAACAACTACGTTTTTTCTTTAGGTTATGTCAACAACCCTTCTGACATGACATTTGGTATCCCTTTTACTGCCGGCGCAAAACGACGAAAGCACATCATGACAGAGTTTAATCGAAACACTGGAATCGGAACTACGAGGGTCATTTGAAAAAATCCGAACCTCCTTGAGGAGGCATATATTTCGATGCAAAACAAAATTCGTTTATTGGCGTAGTTTCCCTGATATAGTTTGATCCAATATTTCTCCCATGCCTTTGAACAATCAGAAAAATGTATTGTTCAAATCTGTTTTACCTCAGCATTTAATAATAATGATAATAATAATAATAATAATAATAATAATAATAATAATAATAATAATAATAATAATAATAATAATAATAATAATAATAATAATAATAATAAAATCGGCTTGATTAGAACAGCACAATTTGCCCAGAGTATAATTATACCTAGAGTGAGTGTTATGAAGGCGAAGTTTAGCTAAAGCTACTCTTACATTTAACCTCCAATACACCATGGTGTAAGCAAGAATATATAAAAATATGAATAAATGAGAATGAAGCCAATATGTCCATATTCATGGAAAAACACCTAGTTTAAAAATACACAGATACTAATTACCCTAATGTAATATAACAGATTCAACTTTCCTTTGAAAACTGGGTTATGGCAAAGATTTCCAGGTATTATTAATGTTATTATAAAATTTCACAGACAAATACGAAAAGCAGGGCTTAAAAAGGGCAGTTCGGTGATGAGGGTTAGAGAGACTATGTTGATCCCTAAAGCTACTACTATAAGTATCACGACGGAATATAAGCTTCTCTCTTAAGTATACAGGTAAAGATCTCTTCAAAATTTGATGGACAAAAATTGTATAATGGAATGTAAAGAGATCATCCATACTCATCTATTTAAGTGTGGGGAAACAGTTCCGAAAAGTGGTCAAATTTCCTTAACGAAAAATAAACCCCGCTCAACTATTTTGGACAACTTGAATCCTGTTTTAAGCTTGTCGGTTAAGAAAATCAAAATAAAGTACCCTGCAATAGTTGAATATAGATAGTACCAAGGCTTTTGACAGTTTTTTTTGTCTTTGTGCTTACAACGTTCTTAATTTTAAATGTCTTTTGCATTAGATTCTTGATATGTGTTGTAAATTTTAATTCAATATCTGTGAATTGTAATTCCTGAATTCCAATATTAATTTTCAGATATGATTGCATATCTTTGTTTTTCAGAACAGAAAAGTATTACACTAGTTTTGCTGGGTTAACTCATAAATTATGATCTGTGAAAAATTCAATAACGTTCCTGATATCACATTCAAAATTATCTTTTGCACTATCTACGTCTTCAAGGCGAAAGGTGTGAACTACTCGCGTGTCGTCAGCGTATGAGTGAATTTTGGAGTAAGTTTTGACAAATCAGCAGTGTATATCAAAACAAGTAAGGGACCTAAAACCGACCCATGAGGTACACCAGAATGGTTTGATTGCTTTAATTTCGGACCATACTCCTTTAATACACACGCATTGTTGCCGATCAAAACCATAATAATTTAGTTTTGAGCACAGAAGTTCGTGGTTTATTTTATCGAACGCCTTTGAATAATAATATATTTGACGTATATACTTTTCTCCCGAGAAGGATTTTCAAATTGGGAAACAGGAGAACGTTGCAGGGCGCTGGTTCTGGTGAATAGGGTGAGTGCATAAGAAATTAAACCTTTAGTTTGTTCAATTTTCCCAGTGCGACGTTGCACGTGTGTTCATTTCAATGGACTTGGATCGATTTTTTCTATTCTTATTCCTATTTCCTGTATGTATACATGTGAGTAGTTCACCATCGCTCCAAGGTAGGTATACTGCTCAACACTCTCCACATTTCGTCTACAGTTGGGCTAGCATGTATTGAAATTTTCTTAGAGATCACGATATACGAGGGTCACGCTGAAAGTCTTTAGATATTCCTAATCTATACAGGTTTAAACAAGTTTGAGCACGCAGCTATTTTGTCTGAGGTTGTAAGTGCTTGCCTTCAAAGGCAGCGTTTGAATCGTTCAGTAGTTGCCTTGCCACGGTCTCGAATGCATTTAAGTATTGGCCGAATTTTAACGTGAAAATTGAACCGGGTTGTCGCGATTTTCGAGCCATGATTTTGTATGACTATGAAAAGGAACTAAAACAAGCGAAATGTCACGAAAGTTTATTGAGTTGCTTTGGTGACTCTGTCCTTTCCAAGGCTACAGTTTTTAATTGGTTTCGTGAGTTTAAAAGGGGCCGGGTCTCACCCGATGATGAACCTCGCACAGGTCGACCGCCCGCTGCTGTTACTCTGGAAACTGTAGAAGTTGTGCAAAATATGGTAAAAAACTGTTGTTTGAAACTTGTAGACAAGGTGGATTTATCAAAAATTTTGATATCGGACTTCCATTGTCTATAAAATGGTAAAAAAATATCGACATATAACCTACACCGAGATTGAAGCTTCTCTGGGAATTGGATTGGCAGCGGTCCGAACAACCATTCATGATCACCTTCGACTAAGGAAGTGGTATTCCACATTTGTTACCCAGTAAGCAAAAAGTTGATTGGGCTAAGTTTATGCTTGAAAAATTTGATAATGGGTACAGTAAAAACACTTTTAATATCGTAACTGGAGACGAAACATAGTTATATCACTATGATCCCGAAACTAAACAGCAGTCATTAGTTTGGTGCTTTGAAACTGAGCAGCCTCCAACGAAAATTCGTCGTTCCAAGAGTGTTGGAAAGAAAATAGTCGCATCTTTTTTTCTTAAAGTGGATACATCACAACAATAGCCTTGGAAAATTAAAGGAAAGTTACTTCTGAATGGTATATAACCAAATGTGTTCCTGTAGTCTTTTGCTGAATAGGGTGTCAAACTGTTGCCTCACCCACCTTATTCTCCGGATCTAGCTCCGTGCGACTTCTTCTTATTCCCAAAGGTCAAAGAAACTTACGAGGTCGCCATTTTTTCAGCAATGAAGAGGCAATCGCTGCATTTGAGGAGGAAATTAGCAACTATTCGAAAGAACGTTGGTCACAAGAATGTGACAAGTGGTTCTACCGAATCCGTAAATGTATTGAGGTAGGGGGAGAATATGTTGAAAAAACATAATAAAGCTGTTCAATAAAACCTTATTGTTTTTCTGTATCTAAAAACTTTGCTCACTAAAATCCTATACTCTATTCATTAGTCCCTTTAGATCTTCAATACCCTCTCTCAGGTAGTTAACATGTAATCTAGGAGTCCATTACTGTCGATCTCGACGATGTTTTCAAGATATAAAGGTGATACACGTCACAGGTTTGCATTTTCATTGTGAAACCTTTACTCAACAAACAGTTTTCAATCTATTTCCTTTGAGTGTTCCAGTTATAGTGCTGGACCCACGATACATTTTTAAGTTTTCTTAACAAATTATCTCAAACGCTGGCGAGAGAGGACGCCACTATCAAGTTTCTGTCCTGATCCGAGGCTGCTTAGATTTGACTGGGATCTAGTTCAGTTTTTGTTGGAACAAGGATTTCGATCCGCTCATACTCTGAACTGATGTTAGTACAAACTAATAGTCATTTTCTTTTGGCTTATTGCATATATTTTATTTTTTAAGTTTGAAGTACTTAATCATCATACTTCGGATTTTTAGATACGCCATTGTAGGTGGTAGTCAACGTAACAATGTTAATTTTACATGATGTTACATCACCAGAATTTAATTACGTCCAGCGCCCACGAGGTTCTGTTCTGCAACGTAGGACTTAGATCTTTTTAGTTTGCTTTGTAAAGCGTTTTTTCCGCTTTGATGTTGATTTTTTCCAGTCTCCGTGAAAAACGCGCTGCGTTATTAACACGAGCGCTACAATGAAGGTACTTTGAGTGGGTGCACAAAGCAGCAAGTAGTGACAGCTACAGAATCAAAAAATTTAACGCAGAATTATAGTAGAGTACGTGTCTCAGTAATACTGCAGATACCAGCCGTAACTGAAACTGTCTTTTTACAGGGACTGTCAAATGTCGGCCTCCGGAAATCGTAAAATACGTTCAAGAAATTTTAGTATAAAAGTCGAGTTCTTCAAATAATGTTTTCTGGTTAACTGAGGGGCGCTGATCACGAATCCGGCCTCCATTTTAGCTCGGGCCTTAAGGGGCCTTTATCACAGGCCTTTGGACGCTAACCGTTTTCAAAATTCGAATTGGAAAATTGTAACTCGACGAGTTACAATTTTTTAATCATCATATTCGTATACAGCGTCAACAAATACGTAAACGTTTCGAGTTTATCTCCCTTGTCTCTGCTTTCGAAGGATTTGCGTTTCATTAAAACATAACCACCGAAAAACTGCCGACTTATCCACACACTTATGTATTTGAGGGCCCTGAATCGGAATTAAAAAAGCCTAAGATTTCCGGTGCCCAATTGAAGGCGGGACATACGCTAAAATGTTCTCCCTGGCTTCCCTTGTATCTCCTCACATCCTGCGCAGAAATGAAAACCAGATTCGTGATTAGCGCCTATTGAGGGCTTTCTTCGGATTTTTGAACCGTTCATCCACTTGAAGCAAGCTATGAAAATATTAGAAGCTACAGAAAGACAAGAAGACAAGCTTATTCAAAATTTCTGATAAAAACAAATGAATAAACAAATCAAAATTTCAAAAATTTAATCCATCTCTGAAGCTAGTATAGTCGATCTACTCGACGTAATTCCTTTTCCTTGCATATACTAAGCTATATCACCAGGCTACAGATCTCATATACCTTCTCAATTCAACAGCCCGAAGACAACCTCAAAATTCCAGCATATGAACGGTGGTATTTAAGCTCCCTTGTTGCCCGGGACTTAATGAGGTGTAACTATTTCTTCGAACGACGTGCCTTGTGGCAGTTCAACCTTGAATGAGGCACTTTAGCCGATATGGGGTAAATTATGCCTGAATTCAAGGAGACAAGGTGTTATAGAGCTTGCGGCCATCTACCCTACGTATTGACTGTATTGTACGACCCTATTACTGGTAAAGGGTTCCATGGCACCTTGATAGATGGGGAAGCTTATAGACCTTAGAGATAAGACACATCTACTCAGCAATCATTACTAGGTTATTAATCGAGATGCAACGTACTGTCTGTACACACTCATATGATATGTTTCGGACTTCCTTTGACTATATACTTTTTTAGTTTCACGACGTTTCGATCGAATTACTATCTTCAATCGTATTCAAGTGAACTGTGTGTACAGTGATACCAGTTTACTAAACGTTCTTATGGGATTTCAGCACTGTTAATTCAGTTGAAGTGAGGTTTGGAACTCATAGAGATTATATGAAATTTTGGGTGTTCTTGAAGTCTTGGTCAGGTCACTCGGACAAAGTTATCAAATTATTGTATTGTTATCGGTCTTTAATACGTTCACAAATTCTCGAATTATTCATGACCAGGAAAATTACGTTGAAATAATTCGTTAGATGAGTAAATTATAGTGGCGTATTAACCCAGATTACTACCTGAAGCCCTTCATAATGTTGCACACTGTAGTGCACAGAGTTCCATAATTTACATCCCTCTTGTGGATATAATGCGCCCCAATGAAAAAAATCTGAAGAGCAAAAAAAGCTTCAACACTCACTTATAATATTTAACATTGGCTTCACGTGTATCTGTGTATGTATGTATGACGCGCTTCATAAGCGCAGCGAGAGGATACAAGTCTATTCATGTTACCTGAAATGCTGTAGATTGTAACCATCAGGAAACCAAGTCCCAGGTAGCTCATTCCACAATGCCCAGGTTTACCAAAAGAACGACATTTGGAAAAAGCTCGTTCGAGGTTTTGGAAGGTCGAACTGGTGGGGATGCACCCGTTGAGCTCCTCTAGTCTTCGATGAACTCTTGATATTAATTGAGACAGCTTGCTCGGACATCAGCAATAATAATATCTATAGAATAGAGATTAAAATGATAAAAGCGTGTTAAAAATGCAATCAAACTCCAATCAATTCATCACTTATCTCCTTTCTCATGTAAGCTCTTCCGCCTCTAACGAATATACACATCAGTGGGCTCTAACTCTATATTTTGTCACATAATGATTGTCTCTGAGATGCATTTATGCGGCCTTTTCCAACAGCGCGCCAATTTATATAAATTTTTAATAAAACATGAGAACTTTTCCGTTCGCATACAATGATTCTGAGCAAGCCTGAACACACTTTGAGCCCACATCCTCGTAGATGAAGGTGGGAGATTGGCCAATATCGCGGACATGTTTTCGCTCTGCTGAACAAACTCATCTCGCGCCATGTCGCCGACCAAGTGGGAATATTGCACTTTGCCATTCAGTACAGTTGACGTAGTCAAAGTTTGCAGAATAATATCTATGTATATAAATTGTATTAATATGGTACAGTTCAGAAAATAGTGGGGCATGTAGTTGATTCAAACATTCTTTAGTAAAACTCTTTTTTAATTGCCAAGCATCCGGCAAATGCATCCCTTTGATCCGGATATTATAATCCTACCATATTGTGAAGTTGAAAATAAAATTACAAGAATATGTACATAACCTAAAGCTCCTAACACAAATTCGCATCTCGAAATTTGGAAATAAATGGCCCAATGCGAGATTCCAACCACACACAATCCGATTGCCGCTCGGACGCTCTGGCCAACTGAGCTAACTGGACACCTGCCCATTCGTTGCAGAGCGCGTTATTGTTGATTTTAATTACCAGAAGCCTGATGGAAGCAGACTGAAGTATTGGACGTCCCACAGCTGGCAGATCAGCATGTGATCTTCCAAAATTTTGAGGATATTTATTCAAATTAACAGTGGAAGATACTAATTTGGACGTCTTTCATATTCTAGTTGTTCGAAAAAGTCGATCAGCTACGTGAAGGACAGGAAAAGCCATTCATCCAACCTGAACGAAGGGAAATATGAAATGTGGAATAATTAGAAATTAATACCACATAATTTCAGTTTAATTCCCCCATTATTCTCGAGACTTCCCCACGGGTTATAGATTTACTTTCTTATCAGATTTCCAAGGTAAGCGTTGGAAAATTGGAAACTTGGATTGGTTACATTATCTTTAATCATGCAACGTAACGAGCCACACAATCGAAATGAGATATTTAAGGGGCAATCAAAGGCTCATGGAATTATTTATATATTTGAACATGAAGAATAATAAAGTCACTTATTTGCTTGAAAAATCTCAAGTGGGGGACAAAAATTGACACTTAGCGTAATATTTACAGTAGTTCCTTAGGGATTCCTTGAACCTCAATCAACCCTTATTACCTCATGGTAATATTTACGGTCATTCCTTGAACCTCAAAGAAGCCTTGTTGACAAAACGCAAGGGATGTCGCTGTAAATCAGTTCACCCTTGTTGACAGATGTCGTAAGAGACATCTTACGCCACTTCAAGGCAGTCCAAGTATTGGGACTTTGACTTCGTAAGTTGCCAATGGGCAGCGCCATAGTGCGCGATGCTTGAAATGAGTCTTGATAGTGCCATTTCAGTTTAATTTTAGGTTTTTGTGGGGATTTTCGTGGTTTTAATTCTTTTATCTTTATATTTATGATTTTTTCGTCTTCAAGTGTTCAGGCGGAGCCAATTTTATCTCGAAATTTATATGCACAAGCCCCCTTCTAACCCCTCCCCCTCAACTTCTCGGGCCCATTGAAACCATGCATCTTTTGTTTTTCGGACAGACACTCCACCAATTGAGCTACGTAGGTACGTTTCTCGATCGGTCCGAGAGGAGCTGTTGGATTCGTCATGTTTGAGAAACGTGTTTGTTATAGATCCAGGTAGTAATTTTGTCTCGAATATAATGGGAAAATGTAATTTTGAAAAAAAACATAAATTGCTCATCGTTTACATGTGTTGATATTGGTAGTCCGAGCGGGATGACGAATGAGAATATGGTGACAAAAGTAAAAAAACTTTTTTTAAAAGCAAGCTCTCACTATCAACTTATAACACTTATTACACAATTTATATGATATAAGTGCTTGTCGCGAGATTTAAAACTTTTATTCACTTAGTTTAAAAATTTTAGAAACTAAAATCATTCAGATCAAGTTACTTAACTTACTTGTTTACCTACGCAGGTAAATCTCAAGGAAAGCTTTTATAATTTATATCATAAAATTGTTTAATCACGTTTTAAGTCGATAGTAAAAGCTTTAAAGGGAAAGTTCATTTTGTTCTTTCTAGTGCACTTAAATGAAAGCTTGTTTTTAAAAAAAGGTTTTACTTTTGATTTATTTTTAACTTTTTAGTTATCGCAGGACAGGTTTGAAAAAACCTCAGTAAACCAACATTTCGGACGGATTGGATCAACGGAGTTTATGACCACCATCTTCTTTTACTCTTATTCGTATCGCCAGCAACTCCCTTAATTTGATACCCATATTGTAGGAAAGCATAAAAAACTCAGTCCGCCATCTTGAGAAGCCCGCCATATTGGATTCAAAGTACGTCACTTTATTTTTCGACTTATTCTCGGTCCCTTTCATTTGATACCAATATTGTAGGATCGCATTACAATGAACTAGTCCGCCATCTTGGGTGTTCCGCCATATTGGATTTTGTGTGACGTCACCTAATTTTTCGAGTTAACCTCAGAAAACCCTTTCAATTGATACCCATATTTTAGGAGTGCATTAAAAATTACTAGTCCGCCATCTTGAGAAGTCCGCCATATTGGATTCAAAGTGCTTCACTTTATTTTTCGACTTATTCTCGGTCCCTTTCATTTGATACGAATATTGTAGGAGTGCATTACAAATAACTAGTCCGCCATCTTGGGTGTTCCGCCATATTGGATTTAGAGTGACGTCACTTAATTTTTCGAGTTAACCTCAGAAAACCCTTTCAATTGATACCCATATTTTAGGAGTGCATTAAAAATGCTAGTCCGCCATCTTGGGTGTTCCGCCATGTTGGATTTACGTAGCTGAAAATACATTGTCATCCAAACTAAACGTGTATACAAAATTTCAGCTCAATCGGTTGAAGATATTTGCTTCAAAATTGAGTTGCAAGATTCCACCGTTCAAACCTAGTTACATAACATAGATAAATACGTACATTACAAGTTAAATAAAATCTTGGAAACATATCGTAGTCCTATTAAATTTGGCCTTTGTAAAACCTCATAACGTGAGAATTGCTGGCGTGTCTGTCAGAAAGAGGATACGTTTATAGCATATTCGACAGTAGCAAGAATCCCAATTTGTTCTTCGCAAAGCAATTTAGGATGCGATTTCCTATCGCTTGACATTCCCTTCCAGCTTTCTTACGCCCACGGAACGTTTTATCTTAAATGGTTTTCTTTTCACTCGTGAAACCTCTTTATCTGCTCCCCTCGCCTGCGTTCGATGACCGTACAAAGTGTTCGCTGTGGCTTTTGCCTCGATTGTTATTGGGTAAAAAAAGAGAACAAGCGTCGTTGATGACACTCGCAAAAAGGGCCGTCGAGTAGCTGGACGCTGTACTTCCACCACACATCAATAATGGATTGTCAATTCAGGAGTTCGGGAGAGAATGGTTTATGTGAACCAAGAAAGGTATATTATCGGTTCAATACAAATTATAAAGGAATATACTCTAAAGGAACACCTAATTGTGTTCACAACATTGATTCAATGCTTTTCTATATCCCATATTCTTTAAGTAAGATTATCATATCTAACAACGCAGCCCCTTTTACGCTTCTCCAATTTCCGTGCCTAATATTAGGAATAATTTTTACTTTAATACTTACTTACTTACTTTACTATTAAAGCGTGAGTTTTAGTTTTTTAACTATAATTCATTTTAATTTTTTAGGTCAATCTATTATAAAAGCGTGTATCTTGGTTTTTCAAATATCATTCATTCATTGATGCATTTATCCTTCTACTTTGATATTTAAAGCCGCAATTACGTGGCTGCTAGAATCAAACTTGCTCTTCAGTGAATCTCAATTAACGGGTCTGCAGGGTATTCTCTCCTTTTACGGGGCCCCGGATGAGTCCGCTATCTTTATACTTCAAAGATTCTGTCTCTATAAATACAGATTAAACTAATAACAGTGTTACGAAGAAATATTGAATGTCATTCGTCATACCATTGAAACGTATTGCTTCATGAAAATAAATAATGGGACAAACTCATTAAACGATTGTATTGTCATCGGTCTTTGATAAGTGCAAAATTTAAAATTAATCTGACGTTTCGAAGTGGGTAAAAATAACGTTCGAGAATTCCGTTACAAACATACATACATACAGGTTAAGCTAATAAAAGTGCGTTAAAAACTATAAAGCTTCTTCGCTCTTGTTATACTAGTAACTTAGTAGCAAAGAAATTTACAATGATATAATTTTTACTTCGTACGCATAAGCCAAGAGACCATTGTGAACGCAAAAGCCTAAAAATTTATTCATTTTCAAATGATTTGTGGCAAAAATCATTCATTTGTATGTTCGTCGGTCAGTCTGTCCATTCGCGTTTTTTATCACCAAGTAATCTCATTGATTAGTATGGAGACATAGTAGGTAATATCTGAAATCCTGTTTTGAACAATGGTTTTGGTGCTAGAATATTTTTAGCTGATTTTGTATAACTTTGACGCCCGGAACTTAAATCGGCGTTAGTTTTTGCCTAAATGCAAATTTCTAAAATTTTAGTTAAGAATCCATATTACATTACTTTTAGCTGAATCTTCATCAAATAAGTCAACCAAAATACAAATTTGTGTATTAATGCTATAATACAAGATTTGAAGAATTGTTATAGTGCATATGAAATTGAAGAATTAAGTCATTATAGAATAACCAATCAATAGTTGACATTTTAATATAATCTGACATCATGTGTGTATCCCACTGTGTATCCTCACGTCCTTCATAGCGGTCCTCCATAACCTTTATTTCTTGGTGAAATATGACACTGACAATGTTTTTGAATCATGTCTCCTGAATTTTCTGGAAAACGATCTATCCAAACAGTGCACTCTGATGTTCATATTGCCACCCAAACGATCTAAAATTATCAAGCATCTCGTTGATCATTTCACAATTGTTGTCAGTCTTGGGATTACCCTGAATTTTATGGACCACTACAAAAAATGAGGTCCAGTTTTCCGCTAAGCCTTATTCATCGAATTTACGAAGGCAGATCACTTGATAGATTGCCTTATTTGTGGATCGTCAAATATTCCTGCTTCAAGTTTCGCTGAACTCTTTTGGGGCATTTTTCTCCCTATACTGGGTGGTCCATTTACTTGACACAGCCGTATAGCGCTAAAACGGTGAGTTTTTACATGATCCAGATGAAAGTTCTTGGATGCAATGAGGGGGAGTTAATGATGACTTTTATTTTCGACATTGACAGCGTTTCCAAGGTTTTTTCATGGTCAAACATCTTTTTTGGGAAAATTATATTTTTTATTGCAGAATCTTCATCTACGAAAAAAATCAAACACCTTTTGTTCACAATTCTTTTTATTCGATTCAGATAAAAAATAAAACATTTGTTCTTCGAAATGTTTCAATACCGCAACGGTGGACAATGCTGCTATAATCTCTTTGGAACATTATTGATTGTATCGTATTTTCCCAGTGGGCAAAAAATTGAATAGAATTAAATAGGTTTTTCATTTGTTTTTTATTCTCAGATGAATCTGGTTTTACAAACCATGGTGAAGCGAATCGACATAATACGCACTTCTGGAGCATGGAAAATCCACGATGGTTGAGAGAATTGGGAGATCCGTTGGTGAATGTATGGTGCAGAATTATTGATGACAGGTTGATCGGTTTATATTTTATTGAAGGAACAATGGATGTGCAAAAATATCGAGACTTTCTACAAAACCATTTACCAGAGATATGCCACCTCAAGAAAGGACAAGTATGTCGTTTCAGCATGATGACTGCCCTGCTCATAATGCCAGAACTTTTCGGGAAGTGCTGGAGCGGTAATACCCTAATCGATGGATCGGATAAGGTGGTCCTATGATATGGCCTGCTAGGTCACCAGATTTAACACCTCTCGATTTATTGTTATGAGGCCATATAGAAGAAGTTGTTTATTCGAGATGCTCCCACAACATTGGAAAATATGATGTAACGCATAAGAAATGCTTGTAGAGCAATCAATAAAGAAACTCTCCTTGGGTGGCATGAAAACTTTATAATATGAATTGATGTGTATTGAAGTTGACGAGCATCATTTTTAACATTTGTTATTATAAATTCAAAGGTTTCCTATATGATAATTAATTTATTTGTGCTTTCGTGAGAGGAAAAGCATTTCTGATAAACCATGTAATTATTTGAAAATTTAAAAATATTGTAATTTTTATCAACATTGATTGCAATCGGATTTCAAAATTTTGTGCACAAAAGATGTGTTTTTTCTCGTAGAGTAATATTGTGCGAAAAATATATCTTCTCTTTTAAAAATGCATGGAAGACCTTGAAAATAACCTTGAAAACACTGTTAATGTCGAAAATAAAAGTCATTATTAACTCTTCCCCAGTGCACCCAAGAACTTTCATCTGAAAGTTTTCATAAAAAAATTCACATTTTTCACATTATACGGCTGTCTCAAGTTGAATGGTATATTATGTATGTAAAGCGTGATCCACTCTCGAGAGCCTTTACTAACAGTTTCATTAGATCCACATTAATATGGAGTGGAAGGAAACTGAGCTTAGAAAATGTGTTGCAACGATATGATCACCTACTAGATAAGCTTAACGAATAAAGAACAACCCTCGTATGATCCATTAATGCTGAAATTCACAACTGGGAACTTCCAAACATTATCACTCAAATAATACAGGAGTTGAATAACATCAGTTACATTACATAGAATAAATTACTGTTTTAATAACTGCGAAATCTAGCTATTACATTTCGCGCCATGATAAAGCATAGTGTATTTATAGTTAGCAATGGTATCCACCAAAGACATATGAAAAATTATAGACGGAGCCCGTCGTTCATAAATTACCCATTAAAAGCCGACATTGGCAGTGCGAGGCGAGGATGAATGAAAATATGGCGGCGATCTGAGAGATGATTCTCAACTGTGGAGTGTAAAATTGTAATAGGCCAACCGTTTTTTAATAGAACAGGCAGTCCAGTTCTGTGTGCGCTATTTCATCAGTAGGAATACAAAAATGTATTTATTTTGTCAGTAGAGAGAGATTATGAATGGCTCAGAACAACAGAATTAGTAGAATAGAGTAAAATTATATATAAATTTCGGGTTTTGAACTGAGTTGCACTACTACGAATTTCAATGTTGACGTGTTGCTAGATATCAAAAATACGTCTATCGTTGTTTACATGTCTTTGGTATTCACGCACGATGTATCTCATCAATTCAAATTTGCATGACTGCGAACATGAAAGAATATATTTACTGATTCAGGGGGTGGTCGAGCCGGCCACGATAAAAAAACAACGGCGTCAAGTAGGCTGACGCTGTATTCCCCACGCAATTAAATTAGCTTACAAATAAGGCTTTAGATTTAGAATTTTGTATACAATAAATCTCAGATGAGACCATCGCTAGAAATAATAAAGGAAATAGATTTTTGTCAGCAACTTTAGGGTGATCAACTAAACCCCAAAAAGAAGCGATTCCAATTATTATATCCTCTCCTATGGTCGGAATATGTATTTTTTATGAAGTTTTTCCTTCTCGCCATCTAGGCTTTTAGTAACTCTCTAGCGTCGGAAGGTGAATATCTACCACTTCAGTGTAGAGTCACGTTACTGTGTCCTCAGTAGTCAGATAATATTTTTTAATCCAGAGAAGAGAGTATTGCTTGGCAGGAATAACCTCTATATTACCTCCGGTCGGCATCGACATCGTCTCTCGCCACGTGTAGAAGCTTTTTCCGGTAAAACGACAGGTAATTCGTATAGACACTAGATGCCAGCGATTGAGACTTATTTTCTGACATGGGTTAGAACACATTATAATCGCGAAAAATTCCGAATTAGTGATATTATATTTTATTGATACTTCGTGATTGAACGTTTTAGGCGGTCCACCTGTCTGTCTGTTTGCCTGTCTGCCTGTCTGCCTATCTGCCTATCTGCCAGTCTGCCTGACTGCCTGTCTGCCTGCCTGTCTGTTTGTCTGTCTATCACTCTGCCTGCCTGTCACTGTCTGTCTATCTATAACTCCATCTGCCTGTATGTCACTGTCTGTCACCGTCTGTCACCGTCTGTCACCGTCTGTCACCGTCTGTCACTATCTGTCATTGTCTGTCATTGTCTGTCATTGTCTGTTACTGTCTGTCACTGTCTGTCACTGTCTGGCACTGTCTGTCACTGTCTGTCTCTGTCTGTCACTGTCTGTCACTGTCTGTCACTGTTTGTCACTGTCTGTCACTTTCTGTCACTGTCTGTCACTGTATGTCACTGTATGTCACTGTATGTCACTGTCTGTCACTGTCTGTCACTGTCTGTCACTGTCTGTCACTGTCTGTCACTGTCTGTCACTGTCTGTCACTGTCTGTCACTGTCTGTCACTGTCTGTCACTGTCTGTCACTGTCTGTCACTGTCTGTCACTGTCTGTCACTGTCTGTCACTGTCTGTCACTGTCTGTCACTGTCTGTCACTGTCTGTCACTGTCTGTCACTGTCTGTCACTGTCTGTCACTGTCTGTCACTGTCTGTCACTGTCTGTCACTGTCTGTCACTGTCTGTCACTGTCTGTCACTGTCTGTCACTGCCTGTCATTGTCTGTCATTGTATGTCACTGTCTGTCACTCTCTGTCTGTCTGTCTGTTTTTCTGTCTTTCTGTACTCTATCCGATAATCCTTGCCCTCTCTATAACTCGAAAAAGGCTACTCGGATTTTAATGGAACTTGTTGTTGACTGTTGTGACAAGAATAAAAAAGCTTTGTAGTTTCCGAAAATCAGTTCGGTGATGGCTATATTACAGTGAAAAAGAACAGCAAAAAGCACTGAATCTTATTTTCGAATACTTTCGACGCCACTGATCATTAACAATTTTTAGGGGTGGGTCAAGAACTTAAGAAGGGGGTGATGAAAAGGTCCTAGAAAAAATTAGGTTCTATCCACAGATCTAAGGGTAGCAGAGTAATACTGAAGCTACGTATCCATGTAACGACGCCCGAACCGACACGTACTTCCTGTTCCATATACAACGAAGCTGCCAACCGCTTAAAACATGCCATAAACTGTAGGTCTAAATGGCGATAGGTTCGTTTTTTACGTTCTTAACAGACGTAAGCGTCAGCATATCTGGGCGTTTTGCTGTTTGGTGTGACCCCGCTATAATACTTACAGTTTATAGACAAGCAAATCGTAAAAAGCAATGTTCAAGTTTGTTCTCCCTTCGATTCCGACACAAAATATTCTGCATTACACGGAATTTCTGGATACGAGGCATTGTTTGGATAGGATAAAAAATGGCGTGAAGTAGGTGGACGTTATACTCACACGGAATGGTATCAGTTTAAATATAGATTCTTTTATAGGATTTTAGACTGATGTATTGACCTCCAATATTATTTCTCCTTGTTTGCTTACCCATCTTTATAATTCAATCGATACAAGAGAGACATTTGATCATTAAAATAGGGGATCATGACATTTATTCAGAAAACATTTTCCGCAAAATCTGAGACCTGGCAGCACTGTAGGTCACCGCAATCGCCTGCCTGCCTGAAATGTTACCGAAAAAGAGTTTATTATTCTTACTCTTATTTTTTTCACCTTTCATCAGGTGCCTTGGGAATGTCTGAAAACGAAGTTCGAGCGACAAGTACTGAGTTTTTTGAAGTTTCTTTGCATAAAAGGATGAAAGTGGGAAAAAACTTATTTTGTCAACTTTGGCTTCCTTTACTCTTTGCAGTATTGACAACAGTGCCACAACTCTATGAGATGAATTAGTGAAATTTGAGGAAAACATGTTTTCTAAGACTTTTAGTCCAAACCACTATTCTAAATGAAAATAACATTTTAGTGGCGAAGCTTTTTTCGTGAAAATGGCAGATTCCCTGTACCAAAAGACAAAAATAGTCTAAAGTTAACCCATCTCCAAGTGCCCCTCTATGGGGATGCCCATTGGAAACTTACGAAGTCAAAGGTTCTAACACCTGAACTGCCCTGAAGCGGCAACAGATGTTCCTTACGACATCTGTCAACAACGAGTCTAGGCTAAAGACAGGACATGCATTACTATAGCAGGTCTGATGCATAGTGAAGAACATACACTTAATAATAGTTGTCAGCTTCTGCTGAGATCACAGTACATCGTAAAAGTGTTTACGAAGATCAAGAGATGTCGTCTTAAATCAATTCACCCCTGTTGACAGATGTCGTAAGGGACATCTGTTGCCGCTTCAAGACATCTTCGACTTCGTTAACGGGCGCCCACATAGAGGGCGACTCTTGGAGATGAGTTGATGTTGCTATCACACCCTTGACTGGGTCAATTGATCTCTGCAGCTAGACCATCAGGCTATACTGACGCGTCTAGGCTAAAGACGAAACATGCATAAAGTTAGTCTAAGATTATGTTTCAGACTATAACATTCCTAACAAACGAAATGATAACCGATACGTTTTCGGAAAAATGATGGCCTCATACATACATACATAGATTTGTATTTAAAAGTTGTAAGATGAATTATTATTGTCATGAATTCACAGAACTATTCGGCTAGATGTAGATCGGAGGTCAAATACCTTACTTTGTCCTACTTAAGAACCTCGCCTCAAGCAATATTTCATTCGTCCGAGCCCTAAATTGGTCCCGCCTTCTAGGCCAGCCCCGGAAGGTGGATGTAATAATTTACAACAATCCTGGTGATGAGAAGGAGAAGCACGTTAGCGAGATCCAATTGTTTCCATAGACGTATCCGAATCGGGAATTGATTTGATCATATTTGACCCTTATTGGTTAAAAACAACAATATTTTGATACAAATCTTTATTGTGTCGCCTTCACAATAGGCTTCCTTTGAGCCGATACAACTGTGAATTCAATCCAAGGTTATTTTGGTGGCGATTACTAAGGTTTTCTGGGGGTTTCCTTTAAAACTAGTTCAAACGCAGTCACCAAAAAACGTTTCTCCTAAGATAGACAAAAAAATAAGTTAATAGAAAAACATCTAGACAGCATTAACAGTATGCTACATTTGATAGTTCCAGTTTTGTATCCATGATAGGATCTAGTTAGCTAGTTGGCAAGTAACCTGGGTAACCTTTTAAACAGTAAAATCTGACAGTCTGACGAGGACTTAAATATAAATCGAAACGCATCACTGTAATATCGAGTTTTATTTTTGAAACGAATCGATATTATTTTTCTTATACCAGATTTCAACATTCCTGACAACCCAAATATCATTAAAAAAATTTTCTTACAAAAATAACTGTATCAATCTACAAATCTCAAATAAGCAAAAAAACCATACACCCCGGACACACTACTGCGTCCCACGTATACAAGCCTGCTTTTTCTATCGGTTCGGGATGGAAAACTCCTGTAAAAAAGCACTTTAGGAGACGAAATCCATCAAATCAACAGACAGCTTGTAACTCAATTGATGAGACAGGTGCTCAAGATGTATGGTGTGCCTTCAGAAAAAATACATCGATAGCGAGATACCTACAGCAACATTCTCCAAGTGACGCTTCACATTAAAATCTTACTACTACTATCAAAGAAGGTGAACTGATTTACAGCACGATCTCTTGTCCTTCATATACAGTTTTATGATGCATGGGATCGTTTCGAAGCTGATAACTGACATCATCGCACAAGCATAGATCCTCTGGAGATCTTCTGGCTTACGTCAGACATATGTGGAGCAGAGCAATTGAGCTTCATGGAGAGTCTCGAGTATTGCATGAGAGACTTTTCATCAAGCTTCCTGCCTATGGGTTGCCACCAGGCCTGTGCCATTGGTTGGATAGTTTTTTCAGGGATTGATTTATGGTGCAGGATGGATACGCTTCCAATGTACCATCAATACGGGTGTTCCACAAGGATCTGTACTTTCTCCAATGCTCATCATGCTCCACATCAACGACTTGTTGGGAATAACGTCTTATCCTATCTACGGTTTCGCTGATGACAGCTTACTTCCTGCATTGAACCAGGTAAACCATTCCCAGAGACCTTATTTCGGCAAAGCTAGCATGGTGATCCAATCCATCATGAAATTGAGATAATTGTGGAATGAGGATATACAAACTGAGCTCAGTTTAACGAGCAGAAGACTCAGTCAACAACCCTGAGAAAGAAGTCACACGCTGGTCTGCCAGCCTTGGAGATAGAGGGATACCCAATGCTTGAATTCTCTTCTATTAAGCTTCTTGGGAATTACCATCAATAATAACATGCAATGGCACGATCTTGTTGCTGGTCTCGCTAGGTCGGGATCCCAGAAGCTGGGGGCTCTCTTCCTCTCCAGGAAACTATATTTTCTGGAACATTTACTCCTACTATATAAGGCTGAGAAGAGACCAGCGTTGGAGTACTGCTCGCATGTGTAGGGCGGTGCTCCACAGCACTCCTACAGCTTCCAGACACAATGCAAAATGAGCAATACGTCTAGGGGATGTGCCTAACCTCACAAAGAACCTCCACAGTCTAAACCATCGATAAAGCGTTGTTGATCTGTCCTGATTCTATAGATATTGTCAAGGCAGACAGTCATGAAATTGAGAGAATTTTGGAATGGAGATACACAAACGGAAATTAGTTCAACGCGCAAAAAAATCAGTCAACAACCTTGACAAAGAAGTCACACGCTGGTCTGACAGCAGTGGAGATGGTGGGACACCCAATACTTGAATCCTCCTCCATTATACTCTTCTGGGAATTAACATAAACAGTAACATGTTATGGCACGATCTTGTTGGAAGCCTCGCTAGGTCGACATCTCAGAAACTGGGGATTCTCTCCGGAGCGCGCATGTATAGGGATGTGCTCTAAAGTACACCTGTGTTCTAGACACAATCCAGAAATGAACAATAGGACGAATGGATGCGCCTAACCTCACAAAGGACCTCCACAGTCTAAAACCTCGAAAAAGGATGTCTGGTCTGTACCTATTCTACAGATATGATGGCAGATGTTCGACCAAGCTGTCTCGCATGATAACACCAAGAGTCGCCAGTACAGCAAAGACTTGAACTCAACAGGCGCATCCTCATCAGGTGGAGCTCAGAACGCCTCGAACGAGCCTCTTCCAAAAGTCGTTCTTTTGAAGAACCTCAGCGTTGTGGAATAGGCTCCGGGGACGTTGTTCCCCGATGGCTACAATCTACAGCATTTAATGATCAATATGAATAGAAAAGTATCCTGTGGCTCTAGCTTCAGATTTTAATCATAGTTAATAATTTTGTATGCAAAGAAATTGTATTTTATGAATCATTTAAAAGGTCTTTGGAGAGTTATTCAATAAATTTATGTGTAGATGATGAATCTCAGCTTCACTACATACCGTGGAAAAATATCTGGTAATTTTACTACTTGCATTGCATTTTGAGTTGTTTAATGGCATATATGAAGCTCAAACGGTTCTCAAACTACTATATTGCTGATTTTTTTAGTACCCATTCCATACCGATCAGTGTGATAAATTCGAAAAGCCATTCACCTATAATTAGACATTTTTTGAGATCTCTCACTTATTTCTGATAAGTAGAAAAGCCTTAGATTCTTTCAGTTTATGGAAGAAATTATAATTTTTCTTATTAAGGCAAAACTTTTCTCGTACCAGTTGCAGAGTCAAGAAGTAGTTATGGATTCATGCTGCTCTTCGCTCGTCCTGCAGCCTTATTTCTACTTCTAGAGTACATTTCAGTCTCTCTTGTTTGAAAACTTCCCAACAACTAAAGTACACAATACAGTTATCCCGGGTGTACTGAACAATTTGAATTTTGAACAAGTTTAAAATGCAGCAATTATTCTCTACAGACAGTGGCGGATTTCTGACGAGAGTAAGAGAGCAATTGCAGCCTTTCGAGTTTTAAAACAAAAGAAATAAGCGACAGCTGAGTGTGAAGGTTAAAACTAAACTGAGGTATTCGTATAATGGATATATCCTATTTTTATCGGATTACACTAAGAAAATGGACATCTAATAATAATTGGAACAGTAGGGATTGAACCCACAACCTGCTGCGTTCTGGGCAGTCGCCTCACCGTTGGGCTATGAGGATCTGGCCAGACAGAACGGTAAATACGCTATGGAAGGTACATCCTTCCGCGCAATTCTTCTTTCCAATTTTCTAACCTGTACAGCTCGATCTTTGATCAAACGTCTAGTATATATCCTAAATATAGAAGTAGCTGCGCTAACGATGGTTCTAAAGGCTGACGTCGACCGTACCCCGCCCCCCAAAGCTTTGATTGCACTTATGACATTCTCAAAGCTCCAGAAGTTACAGATGGATATAAGTAAAATGAGATTTTGATAAATACTCAAGAAACCTCGGCATGAACAGTAAATGGTAACATAGATGAAGATGCCAGCGTACAATAACAATAACACAGCTGCAAGTCAAATAACTCATAGGAATATTATGGACAAGAATATTAGAATCTACACAACAGCAGTGTCACAAACTATGGATGCCTCTACCAGGAACAACTTAATAGTTGGTTGAATAAAAGGATACTAACCTTCCAAAGGCAATATTATAGCTGAGTGACTGACAAAGAGGGCTGCTGTGACCAAACACCCATTTATTTTTCAAGAACATGAGAGATAACACCTCTGGCTGCCTATTCGCTAGAGAATTCCTCCGAGTGAAGAAGCTAAAGAAACGCCTCCTCAATATGAGGATGAATAAAACGCCCCTATGCAGAGGTTGTGAACAGAAAGATGAGAGAATTCGAGAGTTGAATGTTATAACTATTTTAACCCTCAGAAGTCGTCCTTCATATTCATCGTTTGCAGCATTTTTTCTTTTATCTAGAAAGCATGTCGCTGCGGACGATGAAACTTCGCTCGGGGTGATAGTGATTAGGCTCTTTTCCTGCAGCATATTAGGGTGCTGTCATCTCAGTCATCTGCGAAATTGCAGATTGGATTAAATGTAATTGCCAACAGCTCCTTGATGAACAGCTAGAAGAGCGTTGGAGGAAACAAATCCTTGGGGAACGGAAGCAACCCTATTCAACACCAAAGATATTTGCTGTTGTGTTTTTATATTCATATACCCGCAAAATTCAGTCTCCGTGGATGATGTTTTTTTATTTCTTCTTTCCTAAATTGCATTGTTTCTTGTACTATGTTCCAATTTAATACTGTTTTACGTATTTGAGTATTTCAGAATTGTAGGTTAACATTCCGGAGAAAAATGTACCTGAAAATGTTGTAAGACAACATCGAAACGTCCTGGTAACAGACGAAACTGTTTATGACGCATCCCAGGCCAGTTAGACTGTATTGATGTGTCTTGGCTGAAGACGAGACATGCATGTCTATAGCTGATCATATACCGAGTGGTCCATTTAACTTGAGACAGCCGTATAGCGCGAAAACTGTGAGTTTTTAGATGAAAATGTTCAGTTGAAAATCCTTGGGAGTTAATGATAAATTTCATTTTCGACATTGACAACGTTTTCGAGTTTTTTACAAGGACAACGATGTTTTTTGATGGAAAAATATATTTTATATTGTAGAATCTTAATCTACGAGAAAAACATATATACCTTTGTATCTCATTTTTTTATCCGATTGTAACTTAAGTAGATGAAGAATAAAAAATTTGTTTTTTCGAAACGGTAGACAACGCCGTTATTATTTCTTTGAAACATTATTGACTGGGCCGTATTTTCTTAGTGGGCAAAAAATTGATCAAATAGATTTTTTTATCGAGACTTTCTACAAAACCATTAACCAGAGCTAATAGACCATATACCACTTCAAGAAAGGGCAAGTATACAGCCGTATAGCGCGAAAACTGAGAGTTTTTAGATGAAAATGTTCAGTTGAAAATCCTTGGGAGTTAATGATTAATTTCATTTTCGACATTGACAACGTTTTCGAGTTTTTTTTCAAGGACAACGACGTCTTTTAATGGAAAAATATATTTTTTATTGTAGAATCTTGATCTACGAGAAAGAAACATATACCTTTTGATCTCAATTATTTTTTATCCGATTGTAACTTAAGTAGATAAAGAATAAAAAATTTGTTTTTTCGAAACGGTAGACAACGCCGTTATTATTTCTTTGAAACATTATTGACTGATCCGTATTTTCTTAGTGGGCAAAAAATGGATTGAATAGATTTTTTTATCGAGACTATCTACAAAACCATTAACCAGAGCTAATAGACGATGTGCCACTTGTCGTCGTTTATTAAATCCTACGATATTATTGGCTTCACCACTAATCGCTTGTATTGTGTGTCTTTTTTTCCACATACCTACTCCATAATTTCAACTTCTCGACATAACATAACTTCTCGATATATTGCAGTACTTTTTAATATCCCCCTCTCCATTTCTAATCGTCTTTTATGGCCAATGTCTCTGTGAGCTTCCTCTAACTACTTCAACTAAAAAAATAAGCAGCGCTTGATACTTCACAAACGCATTTGTAGGTTATGTCGTTATATCCTGTATCTGCTCGGCATCTGATGATTGTGGATTTGCGCATTTCGCAATCTGTATATCATTATTTAGGCATCTGTAATTTTTGCTTTGGACATATGCGGATTCATTTAAATATTTCGGGAATTTTGTTAAGCATGTAGAATCAATTTGTAAGAAAAATATATAAGATGCAAGACAAATGTTAGAATGAGTACAGGAATCTCCCAACTCCTGTCAACGTTGCCTTTTTGTACGTAAGGAATTCTGGACAGTGTTAAGATGTTTCACCATACAGTTGGTAATGATAAGATAGTATGTTATGCTATAGTGGTTTTACGGAAACTCCATACAATTATACAATTAATGCGTAGGACAAATCATAATTAAAGGCAAGTTTTATAGGAACAAAAAATAAATGTATTCACTTCAGTTGGACTTTTTAAAGTCGTTTTTTTGTTAACAAATTTTGCATCCTAAGGCCTCGTTTATGTGCGTAAAATGGGAGGTGGCGGAAACTAATCTAGTTTTCATATTCTTCTTGTATTTCGCCTGCAAATCTAACTACAACAAATTATAATTTAGTAGCTTGATTTAACTCCAGTAAAAATACAAAACTTGAAGAACTGCATTATGAAGCCGCTGTAAATAAAGCTTTTCTTCTACGAAATAAATACAGCGGCAGCCCTTCTTCAATAAGCCCCTTGTTTACTTTCCAAACTCCGCGGAAGTAAGATTCCCGGATAAAGAAGTTCTCCTCGATTAAAAAATAATATCCAAGATAGCGTGAGACATCGGTTCTTAACAAGATTTAGAGTTAATGGATATCGGAGATAATATTGGTTCTACAATATGAAATTATAAAATAAATTCTATCCTCCACTCTTTTTTTCTTTAACCTCGGTTGCTATAGAGAGACTAGAGATAAGTGTGGTAATCCGAGCTTCACTGCTGGCAACTATCTTTTGTCTTCGATCGCGTCAACAGGTTTCACCTGTTTTGAGTAGGTCATGGTGGAAACAATACTTCACTGGTGACAGTTCTATTGTCAGTTTTATGCCCGTCAATTAATACAATTCAATTAACCATGGATTTTTTTGAATTAACCAACGCAGTTATGGATTAAAAGTAGAGATGCACCGACTAGTGTCCGACTAGTTGGAGAAGCCGACTATTCGGCCTATTTTATAGGCGGCAACTAGTAGTAAAAAACCAATTGAATCAAACTTTGCTGAATTAAGAGCGCCTTTTTATTCTAAACAAAAATATAAGTACACATTTATAAACAAACTCAGGAACTTCTGCTATTGCCATTGTCCTTTTGAATATTTCACATATAGTATATAATATATATTGAAATAAAATGGAAAACAGTATTCTAGTACATAGAAAAATTAGTACATCTCTTTATCAACATATGGCAGATTGGGATGACGAAAGATTGAATGTTCTGTTCGAACAGGAAGAAGGCGATTCAGTTTGTTCTTATAGACAATATTTCACTATAAACGGTGCTAGCTGGACATCACAAGTATTTTTTGCCATAGCTGCAATCTCTGGAAATTTTATTCCTTCACCACCAATCGAGTGGAACTTCATTTCGGGCTAAGGATAGGCAGAGCACAATATGACAGAAGTTCCATAGCTGCAGGGGATTTGGAATCATCGTCAATTTTTTTAGACACTATATCCCAAAAATTACAATGAACACTCCTTTCAAGATTAGTTTCTCTTTGAATACTACTTCGATTAACGTTATTCATGTCTTGTGCTTCAGGTTCAGAATCAGAATAATTATCACAATAATTTTTTAGCAATTCCAAAAAAACTGTGATCTTACAGTAGCCACCGGATTTGCATCGAAAAATTGTAATTTATGTCTAAGATTTAACAATGTTGAAATTGTGAACACCTTTTTTTCTTTCTATTTTATTTCTAAATAGAACTTTTTTGTCAAGCTGTTCCAATTCCATTTGTAAGCCTACTTCCCCCAATTCTCCTAAGCGGTAGCTCAGAGAGAGAGAGGAGATTCTAATAGCGGAGTGAGTCGCTAAGCATGAGGTAGGAAGAATAGAAAAGAGAAACAAATACTAGTTTAAATGTGAACAATTTATTAAAAAAAATGAAGAAAACAACAAAATGTCTCTGTATTAGCCATAGATGGACATTACAAATTAACTTATCTTGGGCTGTGGATATTATGGTTTCCCCATGTCCCCATGATAAAGAGGGTTAACCTCAGCAACTGGAGGGCAGTATGGAGGAAGCCACTCCAGGCAAATGTAGACACCTAGGAGAAGCAGTTGCCATCAGGTGTCATTGTGGAGTGTTCGCAGCCGCGAAGAAGGGCTGCGGGGAAAAGAGCTCCGGAGAAAGAAAAGGTCATTAGAAAAAAAGGGTGTTCTTCCTGGAGAAAAAGGAGACTATCGTTATTCTTCTTCTGTCTTGTGGCGATTACAAAGAATAATAGATTGCAAATTTATGGCAGGAACATCATAAACATTTTGTTTATAGAGTAATTATGAGATAAAATAATATATATATATATATATATATATATATATATATATATATATATATATATATATATATATATATATATATATATATATATATATAGCCAAAACGCAGTGATTTCGAATGTGACTAAAAACATAATAAAGTTGAGGTCTTACAAAGCCATAAATACAGAAAAACAATATGTCTAATAAACCTAATTAACAATTTAATATTTACTGGGTATTAAGCATTTTCCAAGCACTAAGAATGCCTTACATGTGCGTCGTTTACAACCAAGTTATTCAAATAATGAAACCAGACGCCATCGCGCTACGCATTGCTTGACAGCAGTTCTTGTCCAGATCACATGATGCAGGAGAAAAGAGCGCAAGTGCGAAACCATAGATGGAATTGAAAGTCGTAATCACAAAACAAGTTAGAAAAATGAGGAATAATTTCCCTCCGGGACCCGGATTTTCTCTCGACGTGCCTGATCCACTAGACCATCGATCCAAGTGGCGCGGTATCCCGCTTAATTTTTTCGAGTCTGCTAAATCCGGCCTGAATTCCTGTCGATCTTCTGATTATTCCCCACAAAACGAGTCCCCATCCTATTTGGAGGAATCACATTACCGCAACGGGCGATAAAGTGAACATTTAATTTGATATATCTGGCGTTCTAATTCAAAGAGCCGCTTGATACAAGGATCCTATTTCAGGCAAATGTGTTTATAAGGAATACTAAAAATAGATGCCTTTTTCGTTTTTCGAACTGAATCCCTTTGCAATGTTTACATTCGGATTTGTTAGAATTGAATGACTAAATCATTACACAGCTGACTGTAACTGTAGACAGCAATAGGGTGATATACACGTAACCCAATCGTGGGTGTGATAGCAACATCAACACGCATCTCCAAGCTTCGCGCACTATGGCGCTGTCCATTGCAAACTTACCAAGTCAAAGATCTTAACACCTGGACTGCCTTGATGTGGTGACAGATTAAATTTACAGCGACCGTCCAAGTGTTAGGACCTTTGACTTCGTAAGTTGCCAAATGGCAGCGCCATAGTGCGCGACGTTTGGAGATGCGCATTGAAATTAATTCAATACTAAATTTTGTTGCAATTTCAAAAATATGCGAACCAATAAACAAAACCTTGATCAATAAAACTTGGAATGACTCCCAACTAAAATTTTACAAAGATAAATTGCTGTACCAACAATCAGTTATGGAAGCGAAATATAGGTAACAACAAAAAAAGAGAGCAACGAATACAAACACAAGAAATTATGTTCTTAAGGGGGGTTAAAGGTTGTTCCCGAATCGATGAAGGGACACCAAATACTTGCAACATCTTCCATCAAGGTTGTGGGAATTAACATCAACAATAACATGTCATGGCTCAATCATGTTGCCGACCTCACCAGGTTGGCGTCCCAGAAGCCGGGGGTTCTCTACGCGCATCAACTGGTCAAATCAGCAAAGAAACAGTCCACTACATTATTTTCTTTAAAACAAAATTTATCTGGTGTTCTCATTCGAATGGCATCACAACCAGAAATGCATGCATACTTTTCCGGTTTCCCTCGCTTTCAAAAAGTGAACGACGGAAAATACAACAGAACCCAAATATTTTGTCCATCGACATATTCGAACGATGAGAATACGTGAAATGTCATCTTGTACGATTCATCGATGAGTTGGTACCTCAAAAAAGGGGCGGGAAACGGAGGCCAGAAACTCGGTTATGCTTGAAATGAGGTTCGATCGAAACATGACTGTTTTCGGAAGAACCTAATGTCATACTGCAAATCTGAGCACATCATTCGATTCAGCGGAAAATTTTTCATCGGATAGAGCCCAGCAATAGGTGCGGCATCTACTTTTCGCTTCGAAACATGTTGTGGGGCACCCATTTGCAGGCGGAACAAGCAGTAAACTGATCTCCTGGCTCCCCCGGTAGCTTCTCGAGCCCCCTGACATCCGGCGTAGAAGCGGAGGTCAGGGGTCAGAAAAAAATCGATTTTTGGCCGGATTTTTTGCTTCGTATATGATTTTTCTCAGAAAATATTATTTTGCCGGAGAATGGAACATCGTAGCCCTAATCTGATAACACCGTTGGATGCAGCGAAAAATTTCGCATAGGAAAGAGTCCAAAAATAAAAGAGAAAACCAGTTACCGGCTCGACATAGGTACCAAAAGCGGACGTTCGAAAATCTCAAAAAAATCTCCTTGCAGGAATTTTAGGTCGAAAAATATATTTTTTTCAAACAAGACGAAAAATCGTCTAAAGGCTAATTCAGGGGCGCTAATCACGAATCCGGCCTCAATTTTGAGTTCGGACTCAAAGGAGAGCCCCTTGTAAACCTTCTAGCGCTTACCTGACGACTTACGCTTTTCTAATGGTCATATTCGCGGTCAGCACAACAAAATACCTAAAATCTTCGGATATTTGTTCGCTCGTCACCAGCGAGAAGGATCAATGTTCTGGAATAGATGAAAAAATCGGCAAAAAGGCATTTCCTTTCAAAAAATAAGCAATGACGCAAAATACGATGACAGAACTTGAACAACTCGTTGACATATTGCGAGGATGAGAGATCATGAAATGTCATTTCGTTTTCCAGCGTAACCATCGCTGAAGGTAGAGTCCTTCCTAACTACTGTTGCCTAAAAACTGAGAAGAAAGCATACCTAAAATCAACCAGTAACGATAATTGGCCCTTCTTAGGGCCAACATTCCAATTTCTTGGAAGGAAAGCCAAAGCCAGGAGGCATGTTTACTCCTTTTCCCCTCCATGGGGGTACGTGGAAATAACGGTTCTAAAATTCAATATAAATTTCCAATATTTGCGCTTAAATACCGTAAAAGCTGTGAAAAAATGGTTCAAATTTGTTCGAATGCGTCTCGATTTAAGTCAATTTTGCAGCAGATATCTACAACCGATTGAGTTGAAATTTTGTATACACGTTCAGTTTGGATGACAATTTATGGTTAGCTGTGTGATGTCATTTGAAATCCAACATGGCTGAACACCCAAGGTGGAGGACTAGTTATTCTTAGTGCACTCCTACAATATGGGTATCACTGACGATAGAACACTGATAGACCTCGTATGTTTACAAAAACTTTCGTCAGACATTGGTGAACAGTTGCCAGAATTCACCAAAGGACTGCAATAACATTAATTTTTCTACATAGCTAGTTCACAAGATCTGATGAATATGTTCTACAATGAATATCTTAGCCATTGAATAGTAAGGAAAGTTAAAAATAACTTCATAGTTTAGAACAAACCTGCAATGATAATCACACCTCACACACTTGCTGGCAACATAGCTTTATAGTAAATTCTGACTGCTACTAGCCGCTACGTATAATTTTTTTTCATATTTTGCAAATTTGACGTCTGTCGGCTTTTGGAAGAACCGGACCGTCAACCGTTTACGTCAGGTCGCTGTCAACCGCTTTGAATTTTGACGTGAGCGTTCGAGTCAGACATCGTAGTTGTTGTTCATTTTCTCTGTTTGATCTGGTTTGAATTTTGCTTATTGTTGCCAAAATGATGATATATTGTTATGTGTGTAAGCTGTTCAGCACCCAGGCTGAAGCTGCAGGTGTAACCCTTCCATCAGTAAGTATAATTGTATTTTTTCAAATTCCCGCCATGTCAGATTTCGTGATTTATCCAAATGTCATCGATGTTTACAGACAGAAATTACGGTCCCCATCAAGCGGCCATCTTACCACCTTCCCCTCTCCCCGCTGGTCCCCTCGTTCAAAGTCATGTTTGACTATAGACATAAATGAATTTATGAATGAGATGCCAGGTCTTCAGTTGTTCTATCGTCGTTGATGGGTATCAAATGAAAAAGGCTTGCTGAGAAGAACTCGAAAAATAAAGTGACTTCACCTAAAGTACAATATGGCGGACTTCTAAAGAAGGCGGACTAGGTTTTTTATGCTTTCCTACAATATGGATATCAAATGCCATCTCGTTACGAAACACCAATTTGCTAAGAATACGAATGACAGTCAAAACACCATGGTGATCATACACTCCGTTGCTCCAATCCATCTGAAATTTTTTGTGTACTGGGGTTTTTGCAGACCTATCCAGCGATAACTAAGAAGTAAAAAATAAATGCAAACTCACATTTTTTAAAACAAGCTTTTAGTTAACTGCGCTAAAAAGAATAAAATAAGCTTTTTCTTTAAAACTTTTACTATCAACTTATAACGTCATTACATAATTTAGATCGTATAAAAGCTTGTCGCGAGATTTACCTGTGTGGATAAACAAGTAAATTAAATAACTTGATCTGATTTTTTTTAATTTTAAAAATTTTCAAATTAAGTAAATACAGGTACTTCATCTCGCGACAAGCTTTGATATCATATCAAATGTGTAATGACTTTAAGTTGATGGTAAAAGTTTAAAAAAAGAAGTTTATTTTATTCTTTATAGCGCATTTGAATAAAAGCTTGTTTGTTAAAAAGTTTTTTACTTTTAATTTATTAAATTCGAACTGAATGCAAACTCATATCGATACCAGTGATATGACTGTTCCCCACAAAGTTATTCCCCAATCTATCGGGCAAAATCGTATTTCTGCATCGAGCTATAAAATGAAATTTCGAACTGATATATGTCGCGAGTGAATTCAAAGAGTGCCTTCAATATGGTAGTTGTTGATCCAGACGAATGTGTAGATAAGGAACGCTCAGAATGGCTATTATCGCGTTTTCAGCGAAAATACATTGCTTTGTTTATTTGTGGAGTCATTCCCAAACTTTTGGAATTGAACATCAGCCTCTATTTCCCTTCAACGATTTTTGTAAGCAAAGGCAAACAATGAATGCTATAGAGGGATGGTCGTTCCGAAAAAAAACTGTGCGGTTATTGGATCTTTAACCAGAAGAGACTATATGAACCCACCATGCCGTTACCATGGATACTTGGCATCCATTCTTGACTGTTACGCTCCTGGAAGAGATAATCGAGTGGTAGAATTGGACGCGGCGTATCCATGGACACGCTTTATAAAGCCACCATGATGCTGATTGCTTTATTATGGATACTTGGCTGCCATACTGAGCTCTTGGACTATTTTGTAGAAGATAAATGTATAAGAAATTGGATACACTGTCTCAATGGACAAGTATATGAAGCCACCGTGATGCTAATGATGTCCTTACTATGGATACTTGGTCGCCATGCTTGGCTGTTACTCTGCTGGAAGTACTTCTAAGAGATAATAAAATAGTGTATTGGAATCATACAAAAAGAATTTCCTAATGGTGAAATTAAATTCAGTCGTTGTAGTTCATTACTTGTTTTATGCTCAAAGATTCATAATTATTATGAAGGTATTACAGGAGACTCTACCTAGAATAAAAGGCGTTTTGCATGAGTTTCCAATATTTCGTTTCCAGCGCTCATTTTTCAAGATAACGGAACGACTTTTTATTGAAAATGATAGAGAAAGGCTTGTTCTATATTCGTACGAAGCCCTTTTTACGATTTTTGATACAAAATTTTGGATATTATCGCAAGGGAGTCTGTATCAGCAGTAATAATATGTTCATTTATGGTGCCACAGTATTTCATTTGAAGCGCTTAATTTTGAACATAATATATTGAACATATTTTTCATGTAGATCATAGATCAATAATTTTGGTTACTTTGGTTACCAAAACGTTGAAAAAGCATCCAAAATGAGTCAAGAAATGGCAATATACATGTGACAATATCTAAAATTGTGTATCAAAAATTGCAAAAAGGGCTTCGCACAAGCACAAATTTGGTATGCCCCTAATTTAATTTTTGTATTGTTTCTTATTTATGAATTCTGTACTATTTTTTGACCATTTCCATTACAATAAGCTGTCCAAATGTTTGATAAGTCCGATTTCGCTTTGAAGATCTGAGTCACGCAATGGCAAATTCTAAGCCCCGAGTAAAAGCATATACAATCTACATGAAAATCGATTTCGATTGAAGGACAATCTTGTTTTGGATGAACTCCAAACGGTATTCCTGTTTCCGCCAGATGTGCTTTGCAGTGGATTTATATCTCTGGCGATATCCTGACCCAGCAGCCAAAAAATCGCAGCCAAAAACGAAAGATTCTGCAGTATAAATCATTTTTAATCCGTGTTTGGTTTCCGGGCACATCCGATAGAGAGTTTCCGCAATAATGGACATCTGCTACCAATCTTTCAATAAATCTCACAGGATTTTGCGGAGTAGATTGAGACATTCGTTTTTGATTTATCGCATAGGTAATAGGAGACTATTACAATATCAATTAATCGTAAAGATAAAATCCTGAGCATGTCTGCAATATACTGATCAGCTTCTTCCTCCTGAAGTGCTTGTTATGTCTGAATGCTGGCAATCATCCTGGGTATAGTTATTTCATTTACTGCAGCTTTGAAAATACCAGTTGTAGCTGTTAAGAACAAATGCCACAGATTTTTCAGTCATGAAATAAGCCTACGTCTCGGTTTTCTTTTTCGCGTTTCCTTGAAGTTTTCTTGCTGTAAAAGTTCATATCTGTTTAGGTATCCCAAATACTCAAGTCTTTCTTGTTTTTACCTCGTAAGCACCTTTAACGAGCCATAGCTGTGTTTAATACAATGATTGATGCACGGTAAACTTTTCAATTCGCTTTTAACCATAGTTGAAAGCTTAGTTTCGGTGATTCAGCAAAAAGATATTTCCCATTTATTTACATTTTCAGGGATCAACGCTCATCTCCAAGCGCCGCACACTGCTTACGAAGTCAAAGGTCCTAACGCCTGGATTGCCTTAACTTCGTAAGGTGCCAATGGGAAGCGCCATAGTGCGCGACGCTTGGAGATGGGTTGATGTTGCTATCACACTCTTGACTGGGTTACGTATATACCAACAAATAAAATAAGATATAATACACACATCATACATACACTAAACGCACAAACATCCACACGCACACACACACACACGCACACACACACACACACACACACACACACACACACACACACACACACACACACACACACACACACACACACACACACACACACACACATACCTACATACATACACACACACACACACACACACAAATAAGATTGAAACCACACAACAAACAATCTCACTCACAGTAAATACCCACAAATAATTCGACAATTGTCGCGATCCTGTGTGTATGAAATAAAATGTTATGTATTTTCATTAAGAATGTATAATAAATCTAACTGAACTGAACTGAACGTATATAGCACCCGATTGCTCTCTACAGTTAGACCGCCAGGCTATACTGACGAGTCTAGGCCAAAGACGAAACAAGCATATCTATAGCAGGTCTGATGCATAGGGCAGAGCATACACTTAATCTTTTAGGATGTTCTATGATCTCTGAACAATGAAAATCAGCTTATTTATGACATTAGATTCATCAAATACAAGAAAAACGAAAAGTCACATTTTTTCCATACATCGTCGTTGTTTCACAAACTTTATATCATTGGATTTGTCAGAAGTAGACAAACAAACAATTATGTAAAGCCAAAATTGTTGAACAGTTCAAAGTTTGTTTTTGTTATGCCTCCAAGATTTGTAATCATTTTTGGTCTCATGTAGAAAGCACGCTTCATCAAGTATGGGATATTACTTCCCACCCTGATAGGCGGGGAAGTATTTTAATAGCGAAATTTGTCGACATAGAGGTTTTAGGAAAAACAATGTCGATCAAGCTATCTGTCTGTACATTGTTTGGTATCATTGCCCCCTCTATGACTCGGAAAGTACTTTTTGGATTTTGATGAAACCGTTGATGACAAAAAGGCATATTTTCAAAATTGGTCCAGTGGCGGGGGAGTGATCGTAAAAACGAAAAAAATTAAAAGCTCTGAGACGATTCAGAAACACCTGATCATTAGCTAAATTTTTGGGGGAGGGGCAAAAATTGGGGTATGGGTGGGTGGTGAAGTGGTGCTCTCAAAGCATACCATACTTGATGCAGTTATGTAGTTCAGAGAAGAAAAATTCGGTGGGTACTAGTGAGTTACTACAGTAAGTGAACGGAGTGCCTACTCAGTCTAGTTGGTTAGAGCGTCTGACTGGAAATCAGAAAATGTGTGGATCCAATTCCACAGTATGGCATGTGTTTCCCTGCATTTTTTCCAAAGGCGAATTTATACACGACATTCCAATCTGCAGATAATGAAAGTTAATGGAAAATCATAAATCATGCACAATATCATCTGTTTCTGAATAGGATGAAAATGGAGTGTTAACAGTGAACCAGGACAGCAATTAGATAGAAACAAAGGAACATCATCAAAAGTAACGTCTGCTGCAGGAACGAGAGCGTAAATCGAATGAAAAATACAACGCGATTTGAATTGCTAACGACTTGTTGGAAAACCAACATACAGAATGGATCTCATAAAAAAATACTTTTTTGCGTTGATAACTAATTGATGTAGGGCGAACGACGTAGAAAAAACATGGATCGTCCTCATGTCAATGTAGATATGAGTCGATGAATTGAATCGGTGATATGATCGAGAGAAACAACTAAAACTTTTTTGAATACAAACTATGGTTAAGTGTATGCTCTCCATCATGTATCAGACTTACTATAGACATGCATGTTACGTATTTAGCCTAGACTCGTCAGTAAAGCCTGGCGGTCTAACTGTAGAAAGCAATCGGTTGGTATATACGTTACCCAGTCAAGGGTGTGATAGCAACATCAACAATCATCTCCAAGCATCGCGCACTATGTCAAGTCAAAGTTCCCAACACCTAGACTGCCTTTAAATGCTGACAGATACCGTTATCTCAGCCTAAACTTGACAGTATAGCCTGGCTCAAGACGAAAAATGGATGTCTATAGCAGGCCTGATACATAGTGGAGACCATACACTTAATGCCAGTTGTCAGCTTCTGATGATAGGCCTAAAAAATCTAATCTATAAATTATAGTGTTGACTGAAGCATTTCATAATTTTGGCGCAAGTAGTTCAACTTCATTATATAATTTATTATTACGATAAACATTCAGTTATTTTGATGAGCTGTTATCAGAGCTACTATTGATTCCTTAAGCTAAAAAGAAAAACAAAAAAAGTGTCAAAAGTCAAAACTTTTTGACCGCTAATTCATCCTGAAAGGGGGTTGATAAAAATCAAATCCAATGGAAAATAACGACCGCGGACGAAGAAGGGGATGCGAATTAAATGAATGAATTACTTGTAGCGAATCGCAAGATATTCGTATTCTTGATTGGAGTAAACGAGGCTCCGTTGGAAATTATGATAACCTTACAATAAAGTATTAAATACTCATTAGAAAAGCATTGAAATCTTAGTTGTGAAGAAACTTATATTTTTCTTTAGAGTATATTTCTTTAGAATGAGTATTGAATTTGAAAATACACTTTTTTGGTTCAAATTAATCTTATCATGTGAATTGTCTCAGAGTGAGATCAGATGTTCTTTTCATGAGTATATCTTTACAAGAATTTCGCAAATTTTTTTATTAAGAACTTCTTTATATGTGTGCATACAGCGTTGCCAATCTATCGCTCTCTAAAAGCAGCAAAACAGTGTGCGACACCTGTACAATGTACAACCGTCCAGTTATTGAGCTCAATGGCTTGCTACCAAATCAAACGTATTATAGAAATTTGAGTTACTCTATCCTGTAGTATTTAGATCGGTTGTCACATTGGTGTTGACGACGTTAATACATACTCTGCCAGTAAGTCCGATGTGATGAAACATGCAAATGTATATATACAAACAGTAGTTACGCCGAGAAACTCAGTTGATTAACGACCCGTCTGTTTGCAGTGATTTCAGCGTCCAAATAGTATGCGTCTTTCAGGATAAGTTAGTGTATGTTTGATTTAACATAACATATATACACAGATACTTGTCGAAGACAGATAGTTACACACGTTCGGTCTGTAAAGTAATGTTCTATAATTGCGCTTCAAGCTGTAATGCAGTGTGGTACAATTCTAGCCAGGTCCTGCTAAGGGCGCTGTAATAAAAATATTATTTATGATGTGGATAGCTTATCTGTTGCCAATTTTTTTAAATAGTGGATGAGATAACGCGTATTGGAACAAATAATAATAATAATATTTTATTATTATTATTATTATTATTATTATTATTATTATTATTATTATTATTATTATTATTATTATTATTATTTTTTTTTTTTTTTTTTTTAACTTACGGCATCAACTACTAAGGTTATTAGCCGTTGGTCTTGGAACAAACCAGTGTTTTACAAGATCTAGAGGAAACATTCCAGTGAGTAAGTAGTGTATGTTATACTATATTTTATAAAACATGTTTATACTTTTTAGGAAGCTTAATAGGTTTTTAGTGGTGTCTCTATTTGCAAAGCACCCTTGAAGGGTTCTTGGTATCAGGAATTGTAAGCGCTTAGGATCATATTGGGGACACGTCAGGATAATGTGCTCTATTGTTAGTATGCACTGACACTCCTGACATAGGGCTGGCCTCTGTCCGAGCAAAAGATGGGATGAGGTTAAGCGGGTATGTCCTATTCTTATCCGTGTTAAGCAGACTTGTTCTCGTCTGCTCAGTCCTGATGGGTGTGGAAACTTGGCTATGGTAGGATGTAAAAGGCGCAGATTCGTATCACTTAGCTCCCATTGTTGCTGCCATAGATGACTAATTTTTGTTTTCAGATGGACCTTGAAATCCTCCATTTTTAAAGGGTGGTTTTCGATGGGAAGATTTTGCAGGGCAACACGAGCAGCAGCATCGGCATTCTCGTTTCCGGATATTCCTATATGGCCTGGACACCATATAAATATGACACGTTTGGACTCCCTATGAAGAGTGGAATGAAGTTTGAGTATCATCTGAATAACTGGATCCTTACTAAATATATTTTTTATAGCGATGATAGCACTTTGAGAGTCGCTACAGATGATGTATGTACCAGGTTCAGCGCTCATAAGAAATTCCATTGCTTTATCAATGGCAAATAGTTCCGCTGTATATATGGAGCATCTTGAATCGAGTGAAAAATAGAAGGACTCGTTTGGTGTTACGAATGCAGCTCCTACAGCTATGTCAGTTTTCGAACCATCAGTATACATGACACATTTTGGCTGATAATGATCTATTATCATGTTGAGGGTTTGTTTATATATTGTAGGATTTGTATCAATCTTTGTATATTTTGCACAATCCAGTCGCGTTATTGGGGCAGGGAGAGTCCAAGGAGGAACATCACCGTAACGTAGTGGGTACACCGGAGGCAATTCTGCTTCTAAGTTGTCCAGATACTCTTGGACGCGCACGCCAACAGGCCTTGTTATTGTAGGTCTTGCCATGAATGTCTCATTTATGTCATTGTTGAAAATGACATTGTAATTTGGGTGTGATGGTTGAGCCCACATTTTTACAGCGTAGTTCATTGAGAGTTGTTGTATACGGTACTCTAAAGGAGGGACACCAGCTTCTATATTTACCGATAGAGATGGGCTTGTTCGAAACGCTCCTATGCACAGCCTAAGTGCTTCACGGTGTACTCTTTCGAGGCGAAGCAAATGGGATTTCCTGGCTGCAGAGTATACAACCATGCCATATTCCATTTTAGACATGACTAAGGCTCTATATACACGAATCAGGATTTCCTTATTCGCACCCCAAGATACACTAGACAAGCATCTGATGATGTTAAGGGTCTTTTTACAATGGAGAACAAGGTTATCTATATGGACTTTCCAGTAGAGTTTGGAGTCAAATGTTATTCCAAGAATTCTCAAGTTATCTTTAACTGGAATATTTGATCCCTTGATAGTGATAGTGGGATGATCGTGAGGGGTTCGAAGTCTGCAAAAATGGATACAGCAAGACTTATTGGGAGAGAATCTGAAACCCCTGTTTTCAGCGGCCTCTACCAATCGATCAAGGACTGGTTGTAGGGTATGCTCTATATCTTGCATGTTTTCACCTGATTGGAAAACTACAAGATCGTCTACGTACATGGTCTTACCAATGTCATTATAAAGAGTTTCTAGTAAGCTATTAACTGCAATTATGAAAAGTGTCACACTAAGAGTAGAACCTTGAGGAATGCCATTTTCTTGGGTGTGGATTTCCGATAACTTATTGTCTACTCTGACTTGAAACGTTCTTTTTTCTAGAAAACTAGAGATAAATTTAGGTTATTATTATTATTATTATTATTATTATTATTATTATTATTATTATTATTATTATTATTATTATTATTATTATTATTATTATTATTATTATTATTATTATTATTATTATTATTATTATTATTATTATTATTATTATTATTATTATTATTATTATTATTATTATTATTATTATTATTATTATTATTATTATTATTATTATTATTATTATTATTATTATTATTATTATTATTATTATTATCATCATTATTATAAGATCAACCCAGGCCTCAGGCGGTTCTTAACGCAAACCATGCTGACATGGCGAACCAATATCCACCTTAAAACAGTAGCTGAGCACATCCAAACAGAAGAGCACAACATACAGAGCGGTATCTTCCAAGAAGATTCTCTTAGCTCCAATGCACTCACCAATACAAGTTTCAAATCAAGTATCAGAATACGATCCAGCACAAAATCAATCATCTCCTCGACATGGATGATATAAAACTATACGCAGCCACTGAGATACAACTACAAGGACTACTCAGAGTAACAGAGTCTTCTACGTCGGTCATCAAAATGGAGTTTGGGTTGAGCAAATATAAAGTGCTCCACATCAATAAAGGTCAATGGAAAAATTATCCCGAAGAGGAAACCGTGAATGATTGCTCCATTTTTGCTAACATTGACCAGGACGAAACATATGAATAATATAAATAATAACATGTCTTTATTGCATCAATATGAAGTATGATACCAAAGGCAGAGGGTAGTATCGTTGCTCCTCTACTCACCTAATAGATATTTTGAGCTAACTTAAGCTATATACAAAATTACATGTAAATATAACATGGTTTTGAAACGTTTATAATTTATTGCTAAATTGTTAAAATTTATTGTGTACTACCTAAAGATGTTTATTAAAGCTAAGTTAAATTTTTATTCATTTGTGTTGAGGGAGAAATCCTGAAAAAATCTGGGTATCATCAAGCGGGACAATTTTTCATTTTGCAAGCCAAATCAATTACATATGTTAAAAATAGAATCGGTCCAAAAACCGAACTTTGAGGTACCCCGAAAGAACATTCTGGCAAGTAGATAGACGACTGCTTAAAAATACCTGTTGCTACCTTTATTTGAGGTAACACTCGAGGAGTGCAATGATAGTTTTCCAAATCTAAGAAGAAGATTGAATCCACATACGACCCGTTACTAGTTAGTTCCTTAGGACCTATCTAACTATCCAATGAAAAAAGCTATGCAGAAAGTTACTGAAGTAAAAATAAGACAGTACAATTTGTTTTGAAATGCTAGACCATGCGACTCCCCACTTTAAAAGTTCTACAACGTTGGAAAAGCAAGTGTAATTAAGAAAATTCCCATTTCTTGTCAGTCCCACTGATCAGAAAAAAATCAGTTTAGTACACTTCCTGTAAATCTCTAGACAAATCTCAAGTCCCGAGACGAGGCTCTCGACTTGTTGCTCTTTTCTGCTTCGCTTTTGCTCCTGCCAGGTCCGTTATAGAATATTTGAATCCGGAAAAATTATTCTATGATTATGCAGAGTGCCTTGACGTTTCCACTGGGGAACCGAACGAGGTGAATCTATAATCAGATTTTGCTGGTACTGGCTTTAATCTTTAATATTCCAATTTCTGGGAGATATGATTCGAATATTATGATAATAATATTATTATTAATAATAAAATATCTTTATTACAATGTGAAAATCCAGGGAAAATGCAATATATGCAAAAGAAGAGTATCATGGTTGCGGAACCTGAGAGAATGGTTCGGATGTACTTCTCACAAACTGCGATTGTTAACATTCAACTCGGAGATCGCGCTTGAAGAAGAAGAGGAATAAGATGAAGAAAAAGAAGAATCTATCTAACCGCAAAATCAGATTCGATATTCTGAGAAGGATATCATGTAAGAAGTGGCAATCCTGCCATGTTTGTACTATTAATTCCATTGGCAGCAAAGCTATTAGAACGAAACCAATAAATTATTATGACATCATTAAACTCACCTTAAATTTCTACTGCATTCTCCCTGAGCTCTTCGTTTTAAATTTTATTTTTACATTTTAGCTCCCATCAAAAGCTAATTGAAAATCTGTTTTATTCAAACGTTAAATATGATGACTTAAAATTGCATTCCTATGTCTATTTTCTGTTTCCGCGGAACATCCTATTTTTATGTAGATCGTAGATGCTCTTACTTGGTCATCATGCAAATAAAATGATTGTGTATTTAACACAACAGTTTAACAAATGTATTAAGAAGAATGGAATAACTTAAGGAATGAAATATCCAAAAACGTGAAACATCTTAAGAAATGAAATATCTTAAGGACAACCTTTTTTCAAAAGTCAAAGCTGACAGTCCGGCGATGATTTAAATATAAATCGAAACGCGTCACTGTAAAAAAAAGAGTTATATTTATGAAACTGTGTGTTAGATACAGAGTCCTTTTATCTGCAACCAATTTTTAGTTCAAATGGATAAAAGCAATGAAATGGATAAAGCAGGTTTATATTCACTACCCTTTGGACGTTAATACCGTATAAACAAAATGACTTATAAAAAATGTTTACTAACATTTCAGCTTCATTGGTCCATATTAAAGTACACAATTTTCGGAGGTTCATTTTCTGCTAGATATACGTATGATTATTATCCAGTATTTTGTATATATCTAACAATATTGTGGTATGTGTAGTTCAAAACTTTATTACTTAAATTATATCTTCATATAAAGTTTGACTACATAAAACTCGTACCCCCATGGAGCTATATCTTACAGCATTGTCGGTGTATCACATACTTGTAAGTTTTATTAAACGAGACTTGTAGAGAAATGAGTATTCCCGGAGATAATCAACTTTCCTTCTTTATAAATTAAGCCAAGGTTTGTTTTTTACGCTATAAGATGTTTTTTTTAATTTATGCATGTAATATGCTACAATGATTTACTTGCTAATCCACAATATGAAAGGTCAATGAAATAAAAGTGTGCACCAAGAAACTTAATAGTATTAGTTTAGATCGAATTTTCAATGTGTTAATATTTTGAATTTGAATAAAGTATTGTAACTAGTGAAACATATTCTGATGAGAATATTTGGTAAACTGATAGCACTGCACGTAGGATACAGAGTCAACCTACGTGACGCGATTTTTTCAAATGTTATATATCACTTTTGTCGTTATTTTTTACCTTATTCAGGTAGAATGCAGTAATGTGTAGTATTAGCATTTTTTGAAACAAGCAGGACAAATTAGGGTGGTGGAGTAAACGTGGCAACATGAAAAAAGCCGGGATTGTCTATCTATATTATATTTATAGATTTGTAATTTGACCATTCGTCAGTATCGCTTGAACGGTGGATCAGATTTATCGCGCGTTGTCATATAAGTAGGTAACTTCAGGTAGGTAACTCTGCTGCCACTGGTATCGATATCTCAAAAAATACGAAAAACACCAGCTACCAACACATATTATTTTAAGATCTCGCCCTCAACACAGCCATTCCTCCACCCCACTGTTCGACCACCTGAATTCTTTTTGAAAATGGTTTCAACTCTCGGAAATATCCAAGAGCCAAGTTTGAGGCAACAAAAAACTCAACCCAAAAGTTTTGGTCTGCCTCTGTTTTCCAACAACTCTATTATTGTTTTAACTCCACCAACTAGTAATTTGAACTGCAGATCACCTGCGACATTACTTTAGACATCTGACTGTATACTTATCTGCATTAAAGCCAGATAACCAGTGGCGTAGATAGGGTGGTCAAGGGGAGGAATCCCCCTATAACTATAAGAAAAAAGATAAGAGATTTATGCTTTTCAGCGATGTATTTCCATGTATACAATCAATTTTTGCAGTGTCAAATTATTCCTTTTAGCAAAATCCCCAACAAATGATTTGCTTTAAAGATATCTCAAAAGGACAAAAGCGTTTCAATTGAAAGAATTTCAAGATAAGAGCAATGTTATGTCCTAAATATTACGTTAAATGACTTCCTTGAGCGTTTATAGAGTACCTTAATAACCTCCCAGAATTGTCTTATTATTCTTTTCATTTCGTTATCATTTGTCGGTGGAACACAAAATTCGCGAAGAAACTGTTGTTGAATTTGGACAACTGATTCACTTGTTACAAACCTTTTAACCGGACACTTATCGATGATATATTAAATTGCATTGAAACTGATGAAATTGATAAAACAATTGTCACTAGCGAAATATTGTATCTACCATGGCCTACTGAAAATAGGTGATACCTATTGCAGAACCCTGTACAACCATTATTCCAATAATGCATACATAAATGTTAATAATATGATTACTTTTCGCACATGATTTCAAACTACAGATAAATTGCCTGTCGTGGAAAATACCTACAACTGTACTCGTATAAGCAAAATTCATTCCGAGCGTTTCCCACCCCCCATCGCAGAAAGCGCCGCCAGTGGAGATGACATTACCTACTGTTATCGCTGACCTGAATCCCCACAAGTTGTGCATATGTGAACGGATATACGCCTGACAGCTTCCTGTACGTTTTACGTTTTCTGTACCAGATTCAGCTACAAAACGTATGCCAAAACTCACAATATCATCATGTGGCATTAACGAATTTCACACTGCTGTTTAAAGCTAATCTGGAAATTTAAAACTGGATGTCACGCTTCGCATTGTGTTTATACCAATATTGTCATGTGTTCCACGTACAGCTGTAATTATAAATTATATTCCTCAGTCCAATTAATGCTAGGTCACATATTTCGGAATTGAGAACATTTCGCCAACAAAAAGGTTTTAGGAAATTTTGCACAAACAACTTTTATGCGAAAAAGCGACACGGTACAACTAAAATGAAAATTTGCATAAGTTTGTTGGAATTGTAGGATTCAAAAAAACATCTCTGTGATTCCGTTACAGCGTATTTTACATCTAATAGAGTATCCTCTCCACTATGCATCGTCTTTAGCCTAGACTAGCCAGTAAAGCCTGGCGGTCTAACTATAGAGAACAATCGGGTGGTGTATACGTAACCCAGTCTCCCTAGGGTGTGATAGCAGCATCAACTCATCTCCAAGTGTCACGCACTATGTCGTTGCCCATTGGCAACTTACGGAGATGAGTGTTGAACTAATACGAAGACTGAGCGTTTATATAGTGGGCGATGATATTATTTAAAACAAAATTTGTCTGACATTTCAATCTAGTTGTCAACCATTACGCCATTATAGATGACCACAGTACTCCTGGTGATATGAGCCACGCTCTGCCTTGATTGTTTATGTTTTAAGTTCTTTGACTTGAATTATCTTGATTTAATATCTGTTAAGACGATAATTGACAATATTATGAAGGTTTTTTTGTGGATAAAATACATCTCAAACTGTTTTGATTATTTACATTTTTAAATTTTCTTAAAAATAATAAACTACTCAAAATTTTACATACATTTTTTTTATTAACCTAATTCATTTTTTTACCTTTCATTTATTTATAATTTATAATTTCATCGAAGAAGGAGATTATAGAAATTATTTTTACAAATATCATCAAAATATACATTTCCTATTTGCATGGTTTTCTGTGCATTTTATTTGTTACATTCAGTGATTAAAGAAACTATCAATATTATTTTATCAAACCGTCAGAAAATCCCTCCAAATAATGGTAAGGTTTTGATCAGCACTGTCAGAACATTCAAGCTAAATCATCTGTATAAAGTGTAATTTAATCAAATATTTCAAAATGGGGTCTTTTTTGTATTCTCAACAAACCGCCACGAGCTTGCATCGCATGTGAATCTTCAATTTTTTTAATGGGATCACACAAATGTTCGACCCCTCCGTACGGTGGCCCCCACTATGAAAACCGGCAGTTTAACATACCTCCGTCATTGGAGACACGTGGACAATATACACTATCGATATCTGACGCGCTAGAATATTTTCATGTGACAGTTATTTATATTTTTGAAAACCTATAAACGCTGCCCCCTCCGTTGAAAGGGCGGCCATCATTTAACCGGTTTTTCTTTCGACCATCTAATCTCCAACATCCAACAGGTCCCCACGACTTTCGCGTAAATCCCCATTTAGCATCCTAGACTTCCTTACTATATATTATTGGTTGTGTGGCCCCTGTTGTAACTGCTATGCAGTCTGCGCCTCTTGTATATTGGTTTTTAGAGAGTTCTTCATTTTTATTATAAGACTCCATCCGCAGTGTGTGTTTCCAGTGTTCACCAGTGTTTCTTTGTAGCGAAATACCTTATACGAATCTCACGTTTCGCTCGTTTCAGTAAAAAGAGATGTTTATGATGCATGCTTTATGAAAATATTCAGCGTTGGTTGTAGCTGTGCACAAAACTGAAAGAGCAACTAGGTGATGATATATAATGTCTGACCAACGAGAAATTGCGAGGCAACAGAAGATGGGATAAAGACCGCGGCGTTTTCAGACGTTTCACCCACGAATTATATCTCGTTCTGTCGTTTTATAAATGAACAAAAAAGTACATAACAAACACCATCTAAACTAGTCATTTTTTTATATAGATAACCTCTCACAAAGGCAGAAAGGCTACCGCACTCCAGAAGCACAGCGAGATGATAAACTACATTTTACATTGACCTTGAAACGCTCTACATAGATTGTAACTATCGGGCAGCTAATTCCACAACGCCGACGCAGCAAGAAGAGCGTTGGAGAAAAGACAGATCCTTGTGAAACACCAGCGTTGATATTGAATAAATCAGAAGCACATCTATCCACCAGCACATATAAGGATGGGTCCCTGAGGGAACTATCCAACTACTGGCTTAGATCCGGTGCCAATCCATAGACAGAACACTTGGTCAGATGTCTCTCATGCCTCACGCTATCAAACTCCTTCGATATACCGAGCGCGACGACTGGAGACTCTCCATGAAGTTCAATGGCTCTGCTCCACATGTGCATGACGTAAGCGTATGCTTATTGAAGCTATTTTGGCGATCATTGATGATGTTTGATTTTGTGGAATATTATATAACAAATTAAAACAACACTGACAACAATGTACCTGGGAAAAAGTATACCACCACGAATAGACTAAAAGTGTTTGAGATAAAGAAATTCTGAACATATGGTGAGAAATCTTCGAAGCTCCTGCCTTGACTTGTCTACACTCGTGGTTTGAATGGCTAATTTTATAACCCAACTTCCCCCAATGTTCCTAAGAAAACTGGGTGAAGAGTGCTAACTAGCAGCCGGTAGCACAGAGAAAGATGAGACCCTGATCAAAGAGTGAGTCACCAGGCATGATGTGGAAAGAATGGAAAAGAAAAACACATACAAAATTTAAATGTGTACCAGCCATATATGAACATTACACAGAAACTTATCCTGGGCTGGGGATATTCTGACTTCCCCATGTCCCCACGGCGAAGATGGTTAGCCTCAGCAACTGGAGGGCAGCATTATCATATTTACACCCTCGAAAAAGGGCTGTTAAGCAGGGCTGCAGGAAAAAGGCTGCGCCGAAGAAAAGCTCCATAAAAAAAACTTCGGTGAACAACAAGAAAATAAGAAGAAGAAAAAGCGTTCCTTTTAGAGAGAAGGAAGGCCATCGTTATTAGGTGTTTTTGTCCAAAATGCTTCTGATGTCTTGCGGTTACAAAAAACCGTTTATTGCACATTTATGGCAGGAACATCAGAAACATTTTGTCTATACAATGATTATAAAAAAATAAAATCTATATAGCCAAAAATGCAATGATTTCAAACGTAAAAAAATAATAAAGTTAAGATCTTACATAGCTATGATTACAGAAAAACAGCATTTGGGTGCACATGTTTGAAATGGAAATAAAATCCCTCAATCACAACATCTCTGGGAAGCATGAATTTTAAAATAATAAAAATAATGATTGTGGATGGGGTACACCTCTTTTATGGAATTTACAGCGTGTTACAACGTAATTCGTACACTCAGGACACATGGTGTTAAGTCAAGAAAAATAATGATTTTGAACGCCATTGGTGAAAATACATATAATATTCAATTCCTGAAAACATTTATATGATTATCATTGCACAAGATGAAAATAAAACATGAGGATCATTGAGATATGAAATGATCTCGAGAATGGATATCTTTGTTTAACACAGTGTTTCAGCGTAAAATGCGAATTAATAGCAAAATCAAATGTCTAATAATACTAATTAATAATCTAATACTTACCAAGTATTCGGCATTTTCCCAACACTAAGAATGCGTTACATGTGCATTTTTTACAACCAAGTTATTTGAATAATGAAACCAGACGCCATTGCGTTGTGTTGATGGTCAGAATTAAAATGGGATGAGTACCACGTTCTACCTGTCCAGATCACACGATGCACGAGATAAGAGCGCAAGTGCGAAACCAGGGATGGGATTGAAAATCGTAATCACAAAACAAGTTAGGGAAAGACGACTAAATAACAGATTGACTTCCTGCTAATAAGAATAATAGAGATGGGATATTGAACTTCGCGATAATGAAAACTAGGTGAAGATCGGAGAAGTATGAATGAGTATAGGATTATTACTAAAAATAGAATATTCTATAGGACGATTACATATAAATGCAGCATGCGATATAAAATTTGTAAACGGTTGAACAGTTACAATTTCAATCGCATGGTCGTCGTGGGCGATACTTAAATTCTCACACGCGTAGCAAGTGCGATATAGAATTGTTAGACGCGTAGCTGAGCATTGGTGCAATTCAGTCTAAATAAGGTATAGTTATCGGTAGCCAGTCAAGAGAAATCATAGCACATAGAATAAAGAGGCTTGTCACAATGTTCTTACTCATCCACTTGTTACTCAAAATGCTAGAGCAGTAATTATACTATTGAAATCCATATTTATAGCATTTGATTGAACGTGTCGCCGCGTATGACTCCATTTATTAGCAGGAGTCTAAAAAAATGTGTCTGGTAATAGTGAAAGGAGTTAATACCGATTATTGTGCTGAACATGCGTTTCTAAATTGGAGGCGTTAGGGACTCAATGTGGGAATAGTAACAGCAAAGGAGAGATAAATGGGATGTCAATTCTGTGGGTTATCCGTCGCGAAGCATTAAGAAAATCTAACTCAAAATGTTATAAAAAGTCAAAGCTCAAAATCCTCATACCTTGTAGTCTGGACGATGTTCTGGAAAGCTCACTGATGTTCTCCAGAAAGACATCTTGAGAGGGACTGTTGGTCGACATGCGGACAAGCGTTGATAGCGTCCGATTTTATGTTAGAAAATTAAAAGCAAAAATACTACAAGGCAGTGGCGTAATCACGCGCTTAAATTGAAAAATTATTGCTTTTTCTCACTCCAGAATTATGTTTTTCATTCTTCCTTTTAGATAAATTCTGTTCCGGTAACAAGAAAGATATTTTCCTTGAACTTCCATAAAATTGATCATAACCTCATGATTCTTTTGTATTTTCAGAAAGTGCTAGTTTGGCAATGATTTTATTAGCGTCATGACTCTTTGCTTGGCAGGTCGAGGAAGATTGCGAAGAAATTAGTAAGGATGGAGATGTCGACCGAAAAACATTGTGCGTCCCTCGTAGAGCTTAATTTTCATATGAAGCGGAAGTGTCGCTAGTGGGACGATGAGAATCCTACACAGTCGCAAACGAACGACTTAGTTCGCAATGTCTGTGCGTGAAGTAAATGGTCCATTGAGTACGACCAAGACGAACAGTGATTAGCGATTCAAAAATTTGTTTGTTTTAATGCCAGTACCTGCTTTCAGCAAAGATGGAGACACAGTGCTACCAATGCTAAAGACATTTTTCCCGAAATGTTATTTCAAAGTTGGTCAGCAAAACATTCTAGGAATATGGACGTGTATGATTATTTTATTTTCTTTATGTAAATTTGGAGTTTCTTAACTTCTTTCTATGAATGGCCGCATGATCTGAAAAATATTCTTATAACTGAAGCTCCAGCAATAAATTCTCCCTGCATTTCCCCTTATTCCAAGATAAGTGCCATCGTGGGTGGGTAATTCCTCTTATTTATATCTTATTTATGAAAATTTCACAAATTCAAGCAACGTAGTGCGTAATATGCTTGGAAAAACTTCGGAGATGGTGATTTAAATTCCCCTTTCCGTGCGTGAGGAGAAGACTTATTCCATGACGTTTCACAGTAACTTGTTAAAATATACGACAAAGCGAATAGCAGTGATATTATTGGTAACCATCTTGCTTGCCAGCCATCGATTTTGGAAGTAAAACATCCTACCATCTCCACTATAGATAAGACCTACTATAGACATGCATGTTTCGTCCTTAGCCTAGACTTGTCAGTATAGCCTGATGGTCTGATTGCAGGTAAGGAGGTGATAGTAACATTCATTTCCAAGTGTCGCCCATTGGCATCATTACACCATTTTTTAGTACTTCTTATATATAATATATTTTTTACTTCGTAGGATGATCAAGTTTAATCGAATATAAATCAGAAAGTTAAATCTCTACCATTCAATTGACCTAGCATGACGCTTTTAACTGTGCCGATAGAACGATAAAATTGTCGTAAAAGCTTTGGGATCTCACAGACGATCGATTTTGTCCTCATTATATTCTTAGAGCAACTTGCCAAGTTAAAAATAGCAAGGGCAGATGATGAAATCCGCAGGACAGTAGGCAAGGATGTCTCAAAAAGACATTTAAGCGGGACATTTACATAATCAGGTCACTTTCAAGTACAATCGAATAAATATTTTCTAAGACTTCCATTGACACACGATTGATCGCTGCTTTAAAACAAGTGAAGATTTATACAGGGTGGCCCAATTACAAACCACAAGGTGTAACAGATAGGGAAAGATCATTTAAAAAAAGTCAAGAAACACTTCAAGTTTGTTTTTCACGGCGACAACTTTTAAACCAAAAACTATCGCAACCACTTCAATTGCCTGAAAAGGGGTGCCTTCGCCCAATTTTTTTTAAATGGGCGTGAAGGTGAATTGGAATATTGCTGAAAATTACCTCAAAAAATGGTCAGAAACTAAAACTGAAATTGCAAATATTCACTAGTCGATAGTCGTGAGTAATTTTACTTTGATGGGAATCAATACTCGAAATTTTTTAATAGTCCATATTTTATAGAACTAACTAGTAAAATTTTAAGTACAGTTTATTCAGCACGCCGGTACATCCCCGTGTTACGCCACTGTGCAACGCCGTGTGTGTGTGTCAGTGGCTCTGCTATACGCTAATGAAAAATTCTCGGCATGTCAAAAGTTCTAATTTGCATCTCTAACTTTTAGCCTTTTAGCTACGATATGTGGGGCTTGACAGGTACAAGTTGTATTTCTGGATTGGACGGAGATAGATTGAAATGCATTATTAGTATATACTATCTAGCGGCAATGAACACCATCTACGAAAATTAATATCATAAAAATTAAACTCAAGAACTGATGATGAGATTTAGGCATCCAGGAACATTAACGGTTTTTTGTTAGAAAATTATTATGTCGAAAAAAGTTGAATTGAAAAACTTAAAATCTATAATCTCAAAAATTCCCAAAATTTTTGGGTTTACCATAATTCCCTGTATTTTAGAAACTCCGAGTCGATAACGGTTCTAGAATCATATCATATTGTTCAATAAACTGATATCGCTGTACGTAACTTTCATAAATAAATAATAAATAATCATCATTATTTACTTAAAATGCAGTAGCTTGTTGAGAAATGTCAAAAATATTGGCATAAATTTCATATGAAACACAGAACACATATTTGAATCTTTACCAACATATAACCACAAATTATTGAAAACACAAACATTATTCATTTCAACGCGTCATGAAAACAAGACTGCATTTGTGAAGCCTTGTATTTATTTGTGTTGTACACAATATCAGTTGAACGAGTACTTGTTTTAATATTTTCTCTGATACTGTACCTTACAAAAAGCCCGATATGGATGAATTTTAAACACGTTTATGTAATAATAAATTAAAAGTATTTTTTTAAAAAACAAGCTTTTATTCAAATTCGCTGAACAGAATAAAATAAACTTTTCCTTCAAAATTTTTATTAGCAACCTATAACGTTATTACACAATTCATATAATATAAAAACTTGTCGCTAGATTTAAGTACTCGTATTTACTTAGTTCGAAAATTTTAAAAATTAAAATCAATCAGATCAAGTTATTTAATCTACTTGTTTATCTACACAGGTAAATCTCGCGACAAGCTTTTTTATCATATAAATCATGTAATGACGTTATAAAATTATAGTAAAAGCCTTAGAAAAGGTTTATTTTATTCTTTTTAGCACACTCAAACAGTATTTTGTTTTTAAAAAAGTGTTTTTGACATTTAAATTATTTTTTATTTTTAGTTATCACTTGACAGGTCTCCAGAAATCCCAGTAAACCACAATTTCAAACGAATTGAAGCAACTGATGATCATGATCGCCATTTTTTTACTCTCATTCATATTCTCAGGAAAGTCCTTTCATTTGATACCCATATTGTAGTTAAATGAAAGCTTGAAATAAATATGGTGATTCATTTGAAATAATGATAGATGAAGTTATAACTTTGAATATATCACTCAGAGAAGAAAACCTGGTTCTTTACCACTTTTGCCCAAATCTATCTTAGACCTTCAGCAAGGGGCTGTTACATAGTATTCCACATTTTAGGATCAAGGATTTCGCCTCACGCATATCTCAGAGCTTTAAGCGAGCTTAGAAAGGAATACTTTCCGATTTTCCTTATTTTTCTGCTGGTGGTGTAAGGATGAAGGCGTCTCGCCCTACATAAAGAAACATCAATCGATTTGTTTGCGTTGTAGATATATGACCGTCTTCCATCAAATCCAACCCTCGTCTCATACACACGCATATTTACAATGGCCAACGCGCAAATTTATCAATCTTTGATCTTCGATCTGCCATGAGATTCCGCATAAGGCTACATTCACCTGTGTCAACACGAAATTATGAAAGTGAAATATTGTGCAAAAATATTTTTCCAAAAAAAAGATATGCTAAAGGCAGAGTGATATTTGAGTTAATAATGTCGCATAAGGGCAAAATTAATATATTTAGAACAAATCCTATATAAAATATTCAAATAAATGAGAAAAATATGAAAAGCACAACTAAATAAATGTATGTAGATTGTAGATGCTCTTACTTGGTCAAACTCTTCCACCATGCAGATAAAAAAATCGTGTACTTAACAGACAGTTTCACAAATAAAACTCCTTTTCTTTCAGTGACGCGTTTCGATCTATATTTAAATCATCGTCAGATTTGACTGTTAACAACGGCTACCCAGATTACCAACTAACTAACTAGATCCTATCATGGATATAAAACTAGAGCTCTCAAATCTAGCATACTATTTATACTGTCTAGTTATTCTTCTTTTAAGATACTTATTTTTCATTTTTTTTGTCTGTCTTATTAATATTAAATATTTTTGGCGACTGCATTTGCACTAGTGCTAAGGGAAACCTCTAGAACCTTCGCCATCAAAGTGTCCTTAGATGTTTTATGTGATAAACTATTTTATTTGTTAAGATATTTGTTTCTTTAAGCTGTTTCATTGTTCTGAATACATTATATAACTGCGAAACCCCTATTTCATTGAATTAAATAAAGACTGATCTTTTAAACCTTATTTTTATGTTTGCAACCATTTGTATTCTATGTTAACTTACTCTTGAAATATCTCAAGTTATAGAATGTATTAAGACGAATAAAATAGCTTAAGGAATAGAATATCTTAAAACGTGAAATGACTTGAGAAATAAAATGGTTTATCACGTGAAATATCTTAGGAACATTTTGATGGCATTCGTTAAGGTTTTGTAGGACTTCCCCTTAAGACTAGTGCAAATGCAGGCGCTGAAAAATATTTCCACTTAGATATAGAAAAGAAAGAAAAAATAATTTCATAGAAAAATAGCTAGACAAGATAAATAGTAAACTAGATTTGAGAGCTCTAGTTTCGTATCGATGATAGGATCTAGTTAACTGATTGGTAAGTAATCTGGGTAGCCTTTGTTAACAGTCAAATCTGACAGTCCGACGATGATTTGAATATAAATCGAAACGCGTCACTGACAGAGTTTTATTTGTCGAACTGTGTGATAAGTACACGACCTTTTCATCTAAATAAAGATACCATACTAGTACATAGGAATATACCACCATCAGAAAGTAACTGTTACATAATATAACATGTTTGTAAATCATGATTGACCACATTGAGCAAGTATACATACTTCTTTTGTAGCCATGCAGTCGTGGCTGGCTATGATTTAATGATTAAATTGAAATGCATTACAAAAACAGAGCTTTATTTGTGAAACCTGTGTTTACCTTACATAATTTTATCTGAATCATGGAAGAGCTTCACCAAATTAGAGCACCTACAATCTAAATGAGTATAGCTTAGGAACATCGGAGTTACCGAGAAAAATACGGAAAAAATGCTCAAACTTCGTTTTTAGGTGCTTTCAGGCATCCTGATCATTAACCAAAGAATTTAAATATATAGGTACTTGAAAGTTGAGGGTGAGAGGTCAGGGAAGGAGGCAACCTGAATTTGCTGGTTTGCATGGGAAGCAAAAAATATTCGAGCGCCTCAGATACTTATAGGGAATAAAGTGAACCCTATTACCATTCAAAGAGCTGACAACTTGGATGTGATCCAAGGTCCTGACGGATTTTTGAAATCTGCAAAAAATCGCTATTTTGAAACACTTGACCGCGTTTCATTTTGATCTAGATGTCCTGACAGTGCTGATCCATATTCTGACGATTATTTGGAGGGATTTCCACAATCTAACTGTTTGGAAAGATCATGATAAAATCCGCTAAATTTTGAAAAAAAAATATTACCACTTCCTCTGATGAAAAAAGAAATAAAAATATACTGGGAAAAAATATAAACAAGGCGAATAAAAAACGACACATTTTAACTTTTCGATAGGTTTATTGATGGGTAACTTCACAAACAAAATAGTGAAACAATATAAAATCACAATCTTTTGAGATGTATTTTGTTCACAAAACACACACTTTATCGTCATAGCAAATTCAGATAATTTAATACTTCTACTTAAAACAGAAACAAACAATCCAGAGCGTTGTACATATCACCACGAGTGCTGTGGTGGCGTGATGGCGGACGGAAAGTATATTATCTTGAATTGGGAATTGGAGTATAGTGTGGTGAAAGTGCGAGAGAGTGTGAGATAGAGAAAATGCTCCTTCAAAATAAAATGAATATAGACCGTTCTGGAGAATGTCGAGGTGACCGTTTTAAGTTGTAATTTTGTAACCGTCCCACTCCAATGCGTCACGCTCAAGTCGTCTAATTATTGAAATGTACAGTTCTCACCATGTAATCAATCTATCATCCTTGAATCTGACGCGCTCGAAGAGTTTCCAACAAACGATTTTATTACTATTCTTATCGGCTGTCCCAGCTCTATACATAAAACCTAGAGATGGTGGAGATACTCACCAGGGTGCAATCTGCCGCACATGAATAAATCCTAATGTCCTCTTTAGGCTCCCTTTCAATGACTGAACTCCTTGCGTTTTAACGAGACATTCTCTCACGTCGATGGATATTTCGATCCTATTTGTTTTGGACATTGAATTGAAGCGTCTGTCTGCGTGACTATGAAAACAACTTCAATAAATTGCATCCAGATGACCATTAATAAGTCTAAATATAACTGAAGATTATTTAATGGGTATGTTTCCGTTACTTGTTAGTTGCGGTGCTTGGATTCATTCAGATAGGTGATTTATTTATAATTTAATGGCAGTGAATATCGTACTAATCAATAAGAGAGTCATTGCGTAATACGTCAGGCCATAGAGATGTTTTCATGTTATAAAATTTAAGAAGCTTCTGGAAATATTGGGGATGCTGCCAGAAAGCTAGACGAGATTGTTTAGGCCAACATATCAAATAGATGATACCTGATCGATAACCTCATGTTCAGTAAGTTTACTTAAATCTAATGTCTATTTGAATGTTTTTCTATAGCATTGATTACTTTTTTGTAGTGTTCCTGATGAAGCTAATAAACATTGGCGAAAGCTTGAATTTTGAAAAAAGAGTTTACTTTGATATGTTGGCTTAAACAATCTTGTCTCGCTTTGTGGCAGCATCCCCAATATTCCCAGAAGCTTCTGTTTCAACTAGTTTGCCGAGACTACCTACCCTCTCTATAAAATTTAAGAGCAAACTACCCTCAGCAGTATGATGTGAGATGTAAAAGATGGGCAGTCGTGAATACTGTGAACTACTGTGTAAAAGAATATGAGAGAATGAGTGTTTCTTTAGTTCTCGAGACTAAGGGAATCATGTTTCAGTAACAACTACTCCTGGGAGGTCCCTATAGGAACTGCAGGAGTTTTTTTTGTACCTTCTCAGAAGATTCACATACTGTCACATAAGGGGGATTCCATATTATTCTTGCGTATTCTAGTTTCGACAGTATAAATAAATTATAGAGCCATCGCTTTCTTGTCACTAAATTCCTTGGAATTCCGCATTACAAATCTCAATGTTCTGTCAACCAATAGAAGTAGGTGCTCAATGTGCGGATTCAAGCTAAGTGATGTGTCAAAGATTGCACCTAGATCTTCAAATTTGTTCACTCATTCCAAACAATGGCTGCCAATTTTGTAATGGAACATTTTTCCGGAAAAAATGCATTTCACAAATGCATAGCACAAACTTTCCATGTTCAAATTTTCACAATTAATTAATAATTATTGGGCATAAACATTTGTTTTCTTTCTGTCCCAAAACAGCAAGACACTAAGGGGCACCAATATACAAAACTGAAGCTTCGTTTTTACAATGAAACACAATGATGATAAAAAATGATCTCATTATTTTTTTCCTTAAATTATGGAAAATACTGAACCATCAATCAGCGGTCAGAAGAAATTATAATCAGACAACTTTTCACCAAGAAACATCAAATAACAGTTAAAAATTCATTTTTTTAATTCAAATATCAGGAAATTCATTCATAATTTCAGTAAAAAGCTACGAAATGAATTTTAAAAAAATTGCTCATGTACGCTTTTCAATTATTTGCAACGTGCCAACGTTGCAAGATAACATCCTGTTCAGCCTCACACATACATATACAGTGATGTTTCCATACAAAAATAATCATTCAAAGTTGAATTTCCATCGAAACTAATAGAATTTCGCGTGACTAAATCCCATGGACTGGCTATTTCAGCTACCCATCGCTTTATATGTTCGCATAATCTGCATATAAAGCTTTAGTATTGCTGATTTGGCGTGCATCAATTCAAATTGCTCGAATTTACATCATTCGGAATGATACAAATATACATTCAGAAAAATTGGAAAAAAAGCTGGTACATGGTAAAATAAATGGATGAAAAAGATGCAGCCTTATAAATGATAAATGAAACCACATACGTATGAATTATTCTTTAGTGATGTTTCGGCTTCCTCAGCAGGGTTTATCAAAGTAGAAAGCAATGAAAAAATATAATAATTAATTTCAATTTTTTTTTTGGGTTGTGACACACTAAAAATAAATCACAGACGAAGAATTTTCAAGTATACCATATCTTCCTATAATATTCTTGAAGTAAGAATACTATATTTTTGATCATATAGGGTTAACTTGAGTAAATAGTTCCAAATTGAAACCTGGAAAGTACTGGAAGTAAAGATACATAAAAACCTCGAGACCTCAAGTTGAGCATTTGAAAATCTTTGCAGAAATCAAAAACATATCTAAGATCTAAGAAAAATTCAATGTTGACAGAAGCGTCTCGTGTTCTTGGTGGAAATAGTTCAACCTCGTTATGAAATCTCATCCTTCTTGGAGGCAGAACCTAAGAATATATATATATATATATATATATATATATATATATATATATATATAAGGTGTTAGGATATTTGACTTCGTAAGTTGCCAATGGGCAGCGCCATAGTGCGCGACGCTTGGAGATGAGTGTTGATGAAGAAAAAAAAGTATCCCAACTGAACCAACTCGACTTCTTTCTTATCTTTTTCTGTGTCATATAGTATTTGGAAGGCATTGTACAGATAAACATCAGGAATAAAAAATAAATAGCTGTACTTGAGCCAGAGGATTTTACCTTCAGTATTGGTAATGTAGCCTATCCAGAACTTACTTATCATATTAACAGTCACAACCCCAAATTTTGCAACAGCTCATTCATCCTAAAGGGGGTTGATGAACGTAACAGCCAATGGAAAATAATAGGCGCATAAAAATACATGACATAGAAGACGAGCACCCCTAAAATACCGTTGACGGAGATGGCGATGTGAAATAAATGAATTACTCGGGGTGAATGCAAGTGCAAATTATCTGTAATTTGCACTTGCACCTCCATTAATAATATGATGCCTTGGTTCGAAAATATACGATGCCTTTCAAGTATACCTCTATTCGCTCCAAGTAATTCATTTATTTCACATCACCATCTTCATCAACGGCATTTTAGCGGTATGCGTCTTCTATTTCATGTCTGTTTCCGCGCTTATTATTTTCGATTGGTTTTTACCTGTATCAAACCCCTTCAGGATGAATGAACTGTTGAAAAGTTTGTGGTTTGAATATGGCTATTCTGGAATCGAACATGTATGTGTGCATGTTTTGAATTTCGACGCTAGGTTCCTCCATTTTCTGTTTCATTGCTGCTCAGGTGTAAAGCAATCCATAACTAATGTACGCTTTGTTAACCAGTCGAATGATTTATCACAGACTTACATTTCCCATATTTCTATCCGACATGACCGTACAGAAAAAATGCTACCTCATATTTCCTATGCTCGGTTGAACATTTTAATCTTCCAATATTTCATTTACGCCCACAACCAACTTAGCCGTATTTATCAAGTTGATGTCGAAAGTTCTGCTCATAAATATAGGAAAATATCTGACCTAGTTTGTCGGAATAGGCTCGGTGCATCTCGTGCCTTGAAAAAATGTACGGGATTGATGTTTCGGTTATTACTACTGACTTCGTGAGCTGTGTCAAATTCAAAACTTTTGATGTTACTTCCCAACGACGGCGACACACACTGGTCTGCAACGCCCAAAAAACTGGCCACAACTGGAAAAATTATTAAGTGTATGCTCTCCACTATGCACCAGACCTGCTATGATATGCATGTTTCGTCTTCAGCCTAGACTCGCCCTTATAGCCTGGCGGTCTAACTGTAAAAATCAATTGGGCGGTAAATACGTGACCCAGTCAAGGGTGTGATAGCAAGATCAACTCATGTCCAAGCGTTACGCACTATGGCGCTGCTCATTGGCAACTTACGAAGTCAAAGGTCCTGACACCTAGACTGCCAATGGCCAGTGCCATAGTGCAAATAACGGAATAAATTGAATTTGAGAACTTTCAAAACCAATATTTTTTTATCGTAGTGTCTGGTATTGTCATACGCTTTTTGTGATGTCACCATTGAACGAGTCCTTTGCCGCAAGTCATCTGCGCAACATCCGGAACTCATACTCATAATGTAAAAATGTAAAGAAACCTTAGTTCCTTACTGATGCGAGAGAAGTAAAACGATTTTTTACTGTGATATATGAAAGAAAATCCAATTACGCGAAAATGGTTGATCGTCTGCAGATATTGGGTCTAAAATTAACGCCTGACTGGTCAAATGAAACTAAGAAAACCTTATTAGCCTTCACATCAAGTGAATATTATCTTCACTGCCAACTTACTTCCGCACCAACGAAAAAATCCTAATACAGTCCGAGTTGCTCCAATTTTGACACCCAAACAGAGATAATCTTCTAATGAACGGTCTGGTGATGTGTACAATATTGGATAAAAATATTGTTCAGTTTTTACATAATGTATCGTTATAGACACTGTGAGATGTTAAAGCTGATGAAAGTTATACGACTATCTTGAAATGAATATATTAAAATATATAACAATAAAAACAAGGATAAGAAAAAACTCAAAGGAGACTGGGAAAAATATCACAGTGATAAATCTGCAGATCTAGAGGAGAAATACAAAAGACGAATTCAATTTACACAAAAGTATGGAAGAACTAGTTGGCTTAAAAGCTAGGAATAGATTAATTTTTGTGCTCCTTTGATTGGACACTTTATAGAACTAAAAGATTCAACAATATAACATTTTATAGTCCATTGATATATTGAATTTTTTGTATCAATATTTTCATTTTTTGGCTTTGTTTAGCATAGGAGGGATCTTAGTCTCAAAAACTGTTCTCATATTAAGTTGTTTCCAACATCTCTTAGTCTTTCAGATAATTCCATTCCATATGGTATACAGAGAGGGCCAGTAGACGTCGGTAGTTGTCTTTGAGTTATAGATGGAGAGTTAACTCTCCGTAATTGTCTTATAACAAACGCTTGAAGATAACCAATACTGCAAAGAACATTTCCTAGGAATTTTCTCTCCCTGATTGGTGCGAGTATATCCGTTTTGCTCTGTCAAAAAGGCTCTTGATCACTCTTTTCTTTAGTCATTCCGTGATTAGACCTGAAATGTGAATATCTAAGGTATGGACAATATCGGAGATACGAGTTACAGTAATCGAAGATCTACTTAATTCTTCACGATACTGTATATATCAATTACACTTAATCACACTGCGGTCTCTGATAAAACCCTGACCCGGGATCTTGTTTATTGGAACCTTCCTTCTACACAGATTCAAGTGCGCGTGAGAAGCAGGCGTTTAACTTTGTCACCGCTCTGGTTCACTTAAGTCTAATTGCTTAAATGTGCCGATGAGACGACAAGCAAGATGGAATATACTTTCGTGAGTCGGGACTTTTGCTAAATGGTTTTAAAGTGACTCTTACGGTGAAGTGTTAAGTGTTAACAACTAGCTTATTATACCATGTGGTGCAAATCGTGCAACGTGTTTTTGTGAACGCCCTTTGGAGTGTAGCTACTTTACATTGACAATTTTTGGAGAGTATGCAAGGTAACTTTCCTTTTCTCATTGCCATGTTGTCGCTGTCAAAGTATGGTTCAGTATTATCTTTTGGGTAGACATTGGTGAAATCATCACCTCTTTTTGCATCGTTTTTGATTACAGATATATAGCAAAAGCTGTCTGTTTCTGGATTTATCATGTTGAAGCCAGTGTAGGCAGATACATGTTCGATTTCTCATTTGATTTAATTTATACAGAGACGTATGGAGAATTTTAATGTTTTTGATACTTGGAGTAGCAAAAATGTGTTCAGAAAGTTTAAAACAGATATAAAAGCTGCTTTGAAATTTATCACAGAAAGAAGCTGTTTCGTCGTATTCTTGATTGATCGTGAAATCTTTCCCCGATATAAAAACCTTATAATACCATATTTATTGACCCTAGCTTGAGTTACCAGAGAGAGCCTACCAACCCTGATTTATTTTTAAACTTAGAGGTTTCCTTGACGGATCAGAAACCAAGATTTATATCATATTTCAAGCCCTTTTTCAAAACTTCGTCATTATTCCAATTTGCAATAATTTTCAAAAGTCCTAAGCGATCGTATAGAAAATGTCTTATATTCAAATAATAATTTCGAATTTCCATATACCCAGGCACTCTGTCAGTCACAATAGCTCATACATATTCCTATTTTTATAATAAATTCATTCACAAACTTAGAAAATAATTCGTTGAGTACTTTTTAATTAAAACATTTCTGGAAAAGTACCTAAATTTAAAATTTTTAAGCTAGGATAACCTCTTAAAGTAGCAGCATCCAAGCTAATTTATCCTTAAGGATGGGTTAAGGAAGCCTTAAGGTATGATAATGAATATAGCCCTCAGTCGCGATGACTATAATGAATATATTCTACCAGATAAGTTAAGGCGCTACAAGGCATCCTCAAGGACGCGTTTAGGAAGCCTTATTGAACGACAATAAATATGAACCATAATCGCAATACTATAACGAATCTATTCTTCCAGATACTGCATCCCTCATTGAAGAGATCAACCTCCATTGATCTCCACTAGTCCAGGATGATGGGTAACTTCCGAAGAAGAGCATCCCCATCAACTTTCGCGATGCACAGTGACAAAACGTGGCGTTAACTGCACTCCAACGAACTATGAACGAATCCTACTTGGAGGAGGAGATCGTGAAGAGCAACGTGACCTTGGAGCAGTGCCGTAGCGCGTACGCAGATGACTCCCACTATCTGGCCGAAACCCGTCCCGAGGGGTTCTGTAGGGTGGCTTTTGATAGCGTACTGTGCTGGCCCCCCACACCGCTCAATGAAACCGCTACCGTCAAGTGTTTTTCGGAGTTGTTTCACATCAAGTACGACGACACGCGTAAGTCATGTTCGTTTTTATAAGCAGTAATAACTTAGATTGTAGATGCTCTTACTTAGTCTCACTCTTCAATCATTATGTAAGGTAAATAGACGGTCTCACAAATAATGTTGCCAACAAGCATTTGAAAATTCAGATTAAACATCGCATGTGTGGGAATACAGGCAAATCAGCCGAAGAACACTAGACTTCAAGCGGAATAATCAGCTGGCTTCCGCCCCACTTATGAGTTGAGTTACACTAAATCTGCTGAAACCAGTCTCCTTCGAAGGCATTACAAAGACAAGCCTATGCATGGAATATTCTACACACATCTAGAAGACCATAGCTTGTATTAGTAATTGACCTCTTATTTCCTAAGGTCTAGTGAGTGAAGTCAGGGTGTTTAATTTAACACCTTGGTATATCGTAGTAGGATCATGGTTATGGAAGTACTCGATACCATCCGTAGAGCATCCCGAGAGGCGCCAGAGACGCTTATGCATCTACTGTCAGCAAGTAGGGTGTACACTGGCACTGCTTACGTCTATTGACACAACGCAGTGCATTTGAGGCACTTCTACGCTCCAATGGATATTGAGTCCGTGATGGAGAACGAGACGTGCCAGATTTACTGGAACTATTCGTTCCAATTATACAAATTAACCTGGGTTCTTTGTTTAATATATTTTAAATAATTCTTCTGGTAATTAAAAATAAAGCTTATTTATATATGTAATAATAATAAATCTCAAATTTGAAATTGGAACTATTTACGGTGGGCTTAAACAGCTGTATTCCCGCAACGAAATATACAAAACAACAGTTTTTTAAGTCATTTCACTCACTAAATATCCTTATCCGGTTTTAGAAATGTTGATTCGGTTGTAGTAAGTTTTGGGAATGTTTAAGTTTTTGAAAAATTTTGGAATTATTAAATGAGAAATTATTAAGGTATTTCAGAATTGCCGAAATGTTTTTATTGTAGTTCTAAAGATCACCACTTCCAAAATCCGATTCAGATCTATATTCCCAAAGTAATGCGATTGCTTGACGATCCTATTTGACGCCATTCTAGCTCGAAGTCAAATTTCTCAAAAAAAAGTCCGCTTAACCCGTCCTTCGCCAAAACTTGAAGATTATCAATCATCCACAGTCTGCCTTCCTTCCGTCGAACCTCATGAAATGAGTGAGGACGACATTCCCTTCCCCCTTTCCCACCCCCACTTCGTCCGTAATTCCGACAATGTTAACACAGTAATCCAATCCATGGCCAAAAATATAAACCGTGATTGATGACGACAATCTTACAAGACGAAATCGCTGACTCACGGTCTACACACGTAAATCTCGATATAAATAATAAATAATAATTAATAAATAATTAATAATAGATAATAAACAATAAACAATAAATAACTAGTGACCTAGAAAGAAATTTTTGACAAAGTTTGAAAATTAGTCTTCGAATTTTAGAAAGCAAAACGAAATCTTATAATAAAGTTAAGCTGTGCCAAGATTAATAAATGCTTCAGTCAACATTATAACATTCTTCTAGATGAGATATTTTTTATTTTGTATTGAGATTATGATACGCTCAATTTAAGAATTCTTACTTTCAAGACATTCCCAGGTTTAAATTAAAAATATTCGCTTTGTTAACTATAAAACATAAGGTTAACTTTTCCTTCATAACAAATGTAAAATGATTACAGTAAGGCTGTGCTACCTAGATAAACAAACAGCTTTATGACTTTTTTTTATAGATAACCTCATGGAAAGGCATATCGCGTTTCATAAGCACTGCACGAGGATAAATGGCTATACACATTTACCTTAAAACGCTGTAGAGTGTAACTATCGGGGAACATAGATACCGAAATCTCATTCCACAACCTCTAGGTCTCTAAGAAACGTCTTTTCCAACAGACTTGTTCGAGGCGTTGTAAGCTCAACCTGGTGAAGATGCAGCAGGATTCCTCAATTCTCTCAATATCCTCATTGATCTGAGCAGAATGCAGCCCGCTTGAAGTACGGTATCTCGGGTTCAGCTGTTTCTGTTACAATCAAATGTGAGATGCGCAGCAGGTGAAATATTTGAATTTCACCACTACCTACAGCGCAGGTGCAAGCATTGATGACCCCCTACGGAAGCATACTGAACTAAATTTGAATCGCGTAATTACATTTTTCGAAATTTGGTCAGGTTCAGAGACCATTGTGGCCGATAAGAGATCTCAGTGACTGGTTGTCACCGCATGTAGACCACAATAAATCTGGATCGTCCCTCATGCCCGTATTATTTGTCAGTAAGGCAGGAAAAGGGTAAAGAGTAAAGATTTATGGTAAAAAAGGGAAGAGGCTCAGGGTGACCGATAAGCTTGTGATGTACACTCAGAAATCACGAACACTACAAAATGATAAGTAATGAAATGTCAACCCTGAAGTTTCATAAAGAATGTATAACCTACTTTCAAGGTTCATTTAGCAGCTTGAAATATCTTTATATAACATCTGGCCCGGTAAAGTTAGATTTAAGTAAGCACTACACAGTTTTGCCACTGGCCAAGAAAACCCTGTCACGCTACGTAAGCATCTCCGGGGAAGTTAATATCTAGTTATTTCAACTACTAGTTAGTACTGCGATATAGAATCCATTGTCAAATATAGAATAAAGTGAGTGAAATATATCAAGCTCTTCATAACATGTGAGGAACCTGCGAAGCTCTTCTCACATTCAACGTGTTGATCCAGAGATGTCTCGACGTTAATATGAATGTTGACGCGTGTTTTATCGATTATAATAAAGTATTTGACAAGGTCCGTCATGATAAACTAATGCGCATTCTAAAGACACGACATCTAGATAGACTTACAAATTGTCACTAATCTGTATTATAATCAAACAGCTACAATATGTGTTGAAGACCACACATCAGAAGAAATACAATGAGGCGCAAGACTGACAAGCGTTTTCTCGCTGTATTCTGAAAATATATTTGAAAGGCTTCGGAAAACGAAACATGTTGGATAACGTTTGGTGGAACACAAGTAGACAAGTTAAGATATCTGGAGTAATTCTGAAGAAAAGTATTGAATATCTACAAGGACTAATGAACAGAGTGTATGATTGTACTGAGGAATATGATTTGTCGCTTAATATCGAAAACACAAAATTTAATGTGACCTCTGACAAAGATCCAATAAATGTTAGACTAACTATAGATGGAAGAAATGTGGAAAGAGTAGAGGTATATACCTACCTTGGGGCGATGGTGTGCTCTGTACTCAGGAAATAAGAATAGGAATAGAAAAGTCTCGATCCAACTTCATTAAAATGAACAAGTAGTAGTAGTAATGGGGAGGCAAAGCCTGGCAAGTAGGCCACCTTTGGCCCTTTTTGCCGACCCCGAAGAACATCACTAAAACTATGGGAGACCCGGTAACTCTCTAGTGTCGAACCTTCCAGAGCTTTTAATAAAGGTTATGATGTCCGACCATTCCACTAAGTAGCACTCTTCCCTGTCAAACTCTGCTGTGCCGAACACCTCAGCCGCTGTATACGACACACTCGCCCAGGAAGTGGAACGAGGTCTCGTCCTCCTCCCTGCACTTCAGACAGATTGGGTCTTTGACCACTCCTATGTGTAATGTGCCTGTTCAATCTGCAGTGACCTGTGAGGATCCCCACTAACAAGTGGAGTGAATCCCTCTTCCGGTTCAGTAGCCATAGTTCCCTACATTTGTTGGAGCCTGCTATGAACCTCTTGGACTGCCTGCAGTCGTCTCTCTTCAACCATGCTTTCGCAAGTTCGTTATATGCCCAGGCAACTAGGGTAGTACTAACCTGGCCTCTGCTAATGCCCAGCAAGGGTTCGGGGCCAATGCATGCGCCCCTTGCTCCTATCCTCGCCAGGAAGTCTGCTTTCTCTTTACCTGGCGCCCCGCTGTGACCAGGGTGGGAGGGTAAAATGAACAAAGTTTTTCACAGGAAAAGTATAGCATTAAAACATCGCATAGCTAAAAGTTTCGTTTTCTCAACTCTCCTTTATGGATCGAGAGCAAGGATTGTAAATGCTGCAATTCTTAAAAAGATCTAATTATTTAAAATGTGGGTGTATGGAAGGATTCTCAGAATATCATGGATGTTCATTCAAAAGACATACATTGAAATATCTGGACCTTCATGTGAGAAAAAAAAATGATCTTCTTCAGTTCAACTCTCCAAAAAAAACTCCAAAGAAACGCAACATAAGTAGAAAAATAATCTCAGCGTTGCGAAACTTGAGAGATTGGTTAGGATATACTTCTAACCAACTTCTTAATGCGGCTGCTTCCAAAATAAAAATTAGCCATCATGGTTGCCAACGTTTGGCTCGGATCTGCCGCTTGAAGAAGAATCTCAAAAAAATTAAACTTCATCAATGAGAGCATAAGATTTCGTCCGAAGGAATGATATCCCGCAAAAGGATGAGACTTGGTAGTGAAGCCAGGTCGCATCTTATCTGCCCTACCGTTGCCGAAATAATCCGATCGTTGGCGTTCAGTATCGCTCAGACCATAGACTGGATGAATCGCGCGTCATCATATACATAGATAGGTATTATGAGTTTTACTCTGCTCCACACTCTCAAAAAATACGAAGTAATTTCGAGGTCAAAATTTCATAGATGATATAACGTGAATCCACTTGACTTGGCCGATAATAAATTGAACTCATTCTATAGAAGACTGCACATTGTGGATACAGAATAAAGCGTACATCAACCTGTAAAGAGAACGTTGTGCGATCAACATCGCGTTTTAGTAGTGCGCCTCTCCCAAGGTGCCGATAAAAGTGGGGGGTACGAGTTCAAAGTGTGACCCGTTCGCGCCTTTGTGGCTATAAATCTGAAGGAAATGGCGAGAAAATCAATTTGTATGGCCTGTACTTCGCAGTAAGCAGGAGCGCACAGAGGTGTTGCGAAGAACATTGCGAAAATTGGTAATAAAACTGGAAGAGGCAAAAAATGTGTTCTTCATATGAAAATACTCGGCGGAAAAGCTTTGCATTACAAGAGTTGTTCTCTATCTGCTGGACCTAGTAAAGTTAAACACATTTTATTTGAAATTGAATTTGTTTATAATTCAATGCACTCCCTTTCTGTTATCGTAACTTCACCAATCCTATTTTCTTCTTTCACCCCATTCCTGCCCATCTTAATATTCGACCAAAGAGACAAAAAAATATACACTGGTGTGTCAGGAAATCTTCATTGTTTTGTTCTTCTAATATTTTATTTTATAGAGGAGCAAATGAATACCACATAAGTAGAAACAGAGAGAAAAAATATTGCTTCGTAGAGTGCCGGGAAAACTTATTTGCTTTGCTCTTCTGATAGTTCATGTATAAAAGAGCAAAACATCACCCAGATGCATCAATATTTCTTATTTTCATTCATCATTTATATTGTGCACCGTTTTTCTTCCTCTTCTTGTTCTTCTCATCTGTTGGAGTATACGAACCAACAAACACCAGGTCAGCATATTAAAGGCACCAAGCAGATGTCGTCAAGCTATAAATCATGATCTCAAGTCGGAAGAGTCTAATTAAGGTAAACAGTTGAAGCAACAAATATGTATTCGAGAAAATATAGTCAAAATAAACTGACTGCTTCTGAAGCGTCAAATTTGAAAAAAACGTACAAATAAAAATGTTCAGTACAGTGAAAAATCTACGCAATGGTCCACGCTCCAACAAATGCTAAGGAGTTTCATTTGTTTAACGATAATTCCGTCATTTAGTTATAAAGGATACGTGACGCACCAAATTTGCATTTTTTAAATGGTACAATTAAGACATACCGCAAGGCATAACTGTGTGGGAAAGAACTTTTCGAAAATATCTAGAAAAACGTCAATTTGTTTTTGGGGGACAAATTTTGACATAAAAATCATTGCAAACCCTTCAAGCTCCCAAATTTTTTAATATGGGATTGGAGGCTGACTGAAAAGGTTTTTCTATTCCTTATACGCTGTAGATTTATTATTGAAAATCGCTTCGGTATGGCGCTGTGAAGTGTCAACAGTACGGTTTTAGACATCTACAAAATGACTTGACGCTAAAAGGATTGTCATAACAACCGAGGTCGTTATAACCAGGTTCCAATGCATCTACTTCCAAGCTTACACTTTCCTGTTCTTGGGTCTTTTTTTCCTTGTTTGTGAGATAAAGCAACTATTTCGACGTTTTGTCTGAGATCTCAGACTACATCAATTGCACCTTGAGTATACGTTTCCTTTAATAAGCACTTCACCTATTGATAATTCTCTCATTTTTTTACACTTAAAAGAGTTATTTTATACTCATTTTTCATTTAGAAATCCTAGATAAGAACTCTGTTCTTGAAACCATTTTTATTGAATGAATGAAGCTTCGATGGCATGACGTATTTAATGCTTATAATCCTGTTATTTTTAAACTGAAGGCCCTGCGTTTGAAGTAGAGCGTCCACCACCTAACTCCATTTTTAATGATTCGTCACAGCTTTCATGTGGAACTTCTCGGGCAACTGAACTTCTTTGAACACAGGACCTGAGGCAAGTTGTTCCCTTTTGTTACCCTTCAATGCACTCCTGGATTCACAATCGCCTCTTGTAGCATCAAAATACAAGTGGCAGCAAAAAGGACTGAGGATATCGGTCCCAATCAGATGAGAGGGAAGGAAGTTTTAGGTCTGTTTGTCTCCCTTTTGCCTACAGCGTTGGAAGTTTGGTTTGAATGTCAGAGAAATATTTTTTGCTTTAGGTAGGCCCTGATAGATGTTCCGAGATAAACTGGTTAACATCAAAACATGACAAGCACCACTCGCAAAATAAACACTCATCTCCAAGCGTCGCGCACTATGGCGCTGCCCATCGTAAAGAATATTTACGAAGAACAAGGGATATCGCTGTAAATCAGTTCACCCTTGTTGACAGATGTCGTAAGAGACACTTGCCGAGGTGACTTTTTTTTGGGTTTGTCACCAAGTTTTTGCATTATCGAAATGCACACTTTTTAGTTTGTAATTAAATTTTTGAATTCGATTCAAAGCTTCATTTCTAAACTAATACGTGTGAAGTACAAGGTTTATGTGCCAATTACTTTCCATTCTTCTAGCTTTCATTCGATTCAGATGCAACATATCTCATATTTGACAGAATACATTTCGAAAACAAATCAAACCGAATGCATTCACCAGCTTAACTCCAGTTCCAGCTGTTGTCAAGCTGTCAAGTATGTTTATTATATCAATTTGTTCTTGTTTCGCGGGATTTTGAAGCTAACAGGCTATACTGTGTGAAGCTGGCTGTATTTCCCTCGGCGTCCAATAAAGTTGGATTAGTATTTTTGCTCGAGATATAAACAGTGACAGAAAAAGATTTCAAACAAATGGAAATACTATTTACGATGTACCATTATATCGGCTCATTCACATCAGAAGCTCACAACTGATCAGTATGGTGTTTACGAATAACAAGGGATGTCGCTGTAAATCAGTTTATCCTTGTTGACAGATGTCGTAAGGGACATCTGTAACCCCATCAAGGCAGTCCAGGTGTTAGGACCTTTGACTTCGTAAGTTGCAAATGAGCGCACATACACTTGGAGATCAGTTAATGTTGCTATCACACCCTTGACTGGGTTAGGTGTATACCACCCAATTGCTCTCTACAGTTAGACCGCCAGGATTGGCTTTACTGACGAGTCTAGGCTAAAGATGAAACATGCATGTCTATAGCAGGTCTGATGCATAGGGGAGAGCATCGGTAGCATACCTATTAATAATTATCAATATTACCAGTTTTGAAATTGCCCCCCCCCCCTAGGTCTGGGCCTGGCTACAGTATAGGCTATGGCAAAATCACTTCAAGGTGATATGGGGCTTCCAGACCTATTGACAATCATATGACTATATTGATTATTAGGCTCGAATAATGAATTTTAGCCATGTTTTTGATTTATTTGAATCGATATCAAACCAATTGATGACAAAACTCCCAAAACTATTGATCACACTCAATTCCGGGAAAAGAACTTGTCGCTATATTTCTCTCAAACTCCATTAAAAGCGAATATTCACCCAGCGGCACAAAATACCGATCTAATTGAGACGTGAAATTAATTCCTTAAATTGGAACAGAAGCTAAAGACCGTTTCATTTGGAGCCGAAGTTATTAAAAAAAGCAATTCTCGGCAATTCAAAGCGCTAAAGAATAACTGATAATTTAGGCATAGACGCTCATATAGCAACACCCGGAGGAGGGGAGTGAGAGGGGGGGTTTGTGTGTAACTTCTGCCTGTGTATATTTTTGATGAGGCAAACATTCTGTGGGCTGAGAAGTGGTTGAGGAGTTCTTTTCACCAAAAGCCCTTACTACGATTTCATCAATGTTCCGAACACGGAACTTGTTTACGGGGAGGACACTTTTTATCTAGCAGCGTTATTCAATTGCAATTGAGGCTAAAAACTATACGAGTAGATGATTCCTAACAACACCAATTTTTCTAGCAACATAACTTTTAGGCACTTAGGGCACTTCTACACTTCAATTTTTATTGCCATAATACCGTTTCATCCCTAATCCCCCTTCAAAGGTCACGAAAACGTGTGGAGAGGAGGGCAACGTCTGGCGGTGTGGGGCAAATCGTCTCATTTGGATTATAATTATTCATGACGTCGCATCACCCTCGAAGATTGATCGCTCAGCAGGAGGGATTTCCATGGCATCAACCCTTTTGCCCGGCTGGCGAATAAGATGCGGTAAAGCATCAAAATACCCGTCTGGAGTCCGGAGGAGACGATAGGATCCAGGATACCGGCGATGAAAAATCGGTTTAGCCGTTAACCATCATTCTACTTTCCACCTCACGATGGTGTTAAGCAGGATGACAGTTAATCTTTCATTTTTTATTTAAAAAAAAATAGAAATATAATCGTATGTTGACAATTCGTTCGGACGCATGCCAAAAGCTTAATTCAAATTTTTCGGGACATTTAGAGTTGCGGAAGGGGTTGAAAAATCAAATTCCTTTAGACTGCTCGACTTAGCTGAGTAGCGCGTTTTCCAGATCGTGTGCTTTTGGGAGTGAGATACACCCAAAGTCTAATGGCGTGAATGAGAATGTACCTTACAAGACGCAGAGCGGTTTAAGACATCATCAGGAATTCAGGAGATACGGGTTCAAGTCCCCTTCGCACCTAAATTTTTATTATTTCAAAATGGCGCAATTATCCTGGACTATAATATAGTTCACCAACAATGTCCTCAATTTCTCAAGCATCTGAACCGCAGTTTCAGCGATACACTTTCAGTGAGTCAAAATAAGACCTTTTATGAAATTCCATTCAAGTTGGTCCCTGTAATTCATCTCTTAGTTAAGCTTAGTTTAAAATGCAAACAACGAAAAGGGGAGAAAACTTTGTGGTGTAAAATGAAGCTGCAAATAAAGTACTTAAGAGCTCTAGCAGAAATTGTTTTGAATGCAAACACTTAATATTTCCACAACGGTATCAGGAGGTATCTAAAGGATGTCTGCAAAATTATCAGGTGCATTTGTAAAGAAAATGACACTCAATTTTAGGGAATCCTTATCCTAATCCATAAACAGGAACGCATAGACTCTACATATAGACACTACACAGTTGTACTACTCGACAAACCACTTTTTTTAAAACCTGAATATGATATACCTTAAGGTCATTCTGATGGCGATGGTCGAGGTTTTCTAGAGGTTTCCCTTAGCACTAGTGCAAATACAGTCGTCAAAAATATTTTTCCTAAGACAGACAAACGAAAGAAAAAATAATTTAATAGAAAAATAGCTAGACAGGATAAATAGTATGCTATATTGTATCCATGATAGGATCTAGTTAGTTAGTTGGCAATCAATCTGGGTAGCCTTGTTAATAGTCAAATCTGACAGTCCGACGGTGATTGAAATATAAATCAAAACGCGTCACTGAAAGAAAAAGAGTTTTACTTAGACAATCTTTTCATCTGCATGATGGAAGAGTTTCACCAAGTAAGAGCATCTACAATCTACATGATAGGATTATATCTATTTATGGTATTGTGTACCTGTCACGTACTATGTAGTAATCATAATATTTCCCCCCAATTAGGTGTGTCAACGTTTGTTACATGTCAGAAGAACACGTCAGATAGACACGTTATCTTCAAAAAGCTAGCGCAAACAAAAGCTGTTACCGATAGGATCTTTATCCTTATTCATTACCGTGTTTGTTTCCTTTACTGACTCTAGACTTTCGTAAATGTCCAACTTCTTCAAGAATACAACACAAAAAACTAATTTTATTTCTATTCTGCCGTATCTTAAATGTTCGAAGTAAGTCTTGTCCTAATAGATCTCCTAATTTATCCTCTGTAATATATGTTGCAGTCGGGATTTGAGCTAGACTGATATACATTTCTGAATCCCAGACCCTCTAAGACTTTATCACGACCCTTAGTATATTCTTCAGCTTGAAAAGTGGTTGAGTTACAAAGTGTTTTCTCGAATCTATTTCGTCTTTAGCCTATACTCATCAGTATATTCTGGTGGTATGCATCTAACCCAGTGTTAGGAACTTGATTAGATTGAAGTAAAGATGCCAATAGACAGCGCCACTGTGCGCGATGCTTGACGATGTATGTGAAATAAAATACATACGGTTTTTTAGCGATTTTTAAGTAATCTACTTTAATAATAATTTGATCACATGTTCCTGAACCTGTACATAAGTAATAAAATCATGATTCCTGGTAATATTTTGGACTCACTAAAACAAAAATATTCAATCATATCGAAAACATCCAATCACATTCCGACTGATCATGCATTTTACGTGGAGAATCACAAACTGTTTTGCAATTTTGATTTAGACGCTTCTTCTGTCAATTTGGTCGTGAAAATAATTATATCTCGTCTTTTTGTTTTTGAAAATGAAAAGGTGAGTGTCAGACTATTCTACAGAAGCAAGCTCAGACAAAAACATTTTAATTAATACAGCAAGATTGAATTACTCCCCCAACATCATGAAAATTCAGTTCTCCTTTAAAGCCTTTCGCTGTTCATTAATCGAAAACTTTATAATTGTTCAGAAAGATTGAATTATACTTGTGATAAATCCGGAAATTATATTTTGCGAGGTCAGAATGGAGTTATGCGAATCTTGAGAACATATTTTCTGGTGAATGTCATACCGGCAATTAAGATTAAGAAGAGCCACGTAAAAACTATTTACTTCACCGTCTTCCAGTGTTCACTGCTACTTTCAGAAAAAAATGTTCCCTGTACATTTTTTTCTGAAAGTAGCAGTGAACACTGGAAGACGGTGAAGTAAATAGTTTTTACGAAGAGCCACGTACAAACTATTTACTTCACCGTCTTCCAGTGTTCACTGCTACTTTCAGAAAAAAATGTACAGGGAGTATTGCATGCTCTTAAGCAAAAAAAATAAACAAGTTATGGTTCCATTAAAAATATATTTGTATAAATTTGTTAGTCATGGGGGCTTTATATCTAAATATTTTTTTAAATATTAATGAAGAAACCAGCTGAAATAATACACGCCTTGTGGATCGATTATAAAAAATGCATAAATTTCACGCATGTTGTCACATTACTCTCGTCTTGAGATGATGCAGTATTTACGTTGGCAGCAAACCTAACTCATTGTCGCGCTGTAGAAAGACGGAGACGGTTAGGCCAATGTTGCCAGCGTTACAAAAAAAAGTACCCAGGGAACAGTTCCACCTATTGTTTTTGGACTCTATCTGGCCTCCTTCTCTACGCAGGAAGTGCGGGGGCCCGGAAAGAACCGGGGGAGTAAGGTAGCATGTTACTGTTTGCCCGTCTGCAAATCGGCAACCCACGAGATGTTAGGCTTTCTTAATGATGAGATTCGGATTTAGCCGCCCGCTCATCTGTATGTATTTAGTGGTGCTAAATGCGAGCTTGGCCATCAGAAAAGCGTAACTCGTGAGATAGACGCTCAGAGGCCCGCTAGAGGCCTCCCTTAAGTCCGGGCCCCAAATTGAATTGAATTCTTAATCATCGTCCATTATTTACCCAAAAACGATTCATTTTTTCAGTACTTAACCCTAAACTCATGTAAATGGTACTTGGAGATCAATCTAACGCCCAGTTGTCAAATGAATTTCACCTCAAACGACGTTACTCTTCACATACTAATCATTAAGTATGCTTATCCTATACAAGTATTTTATATACAAGTTGTTGATGACACAGACAAGCGTTATGGCTTAGACCAAATCATGTACATAATAGTTCCTGAGGACAGTTTACATTATTTGTTCACCTCGCGAGAAAAATAAAGTTTTCCAACAGAGTCCCTGATGTATGAAATACGTCGCACTCACGTCAAGGTAAATAAAGGTTGCTTACCACGTCGTTGTGGATCAATAGTTCATACCATACTATAAATTTCTAAAAGTGTTCACCATACAGCGGACGGGTGGCGTCAGTCTCTGGGCTAGGATCGAACTCAAAAACTATCTGTGTCCAACTTTGTCCAAGGTTGTACTATACAAATAACATTCATAGCACAAGAGAGTGTACATAAATATTACGTTAATTACAATAAAAGGCATAAATGAAACTGATTCCGACCCTAGATCACGTTGACGCCGTTGCATCGTCGGGATTTTAACGGGTCCTACGCGCGAACTTTGATGACTCACACTCTTAGACATACCGGGTATATCGATTTATCTGCCTTACTGGCAGAGCGACGTTGCCATGTTGCCCACTTTCGGCATTATACACGCGAACTTTGTTTATTCTCAATGTGTACCTGCTCTCAGCTTTTTTGAGTAGAATGTGCCGTATAATAAACTCGATCGGGCGTGAATGAGAACTCTAAATTATGTGAGCTTTAAGCGGGTATCAAAATCCTGGGAGTCTATTATTGCGCTGTTTAAAAGCGATGTTAAATGCAACTTTGTTACAATGGCCTAAACGGCCAGTGAGATGGAAAAATCGTTAAAAAATAATTGTTCCATCCATAGAAGCGGTTACTGTTGGAATCGTTTCGTTTTGGAAAGTCATTGAACACCCCAGGTTTGCTTACAAATTGATGGTTCGCTTGATTTTATAATTAACAATCAGTGAAACAAATAGTATCTTTATCAGGTTTCACACCCACCCCTTCAAAACGTCAGATTAATTTTAAAATTCGGACCGATGACAATACAATCAGTTTGAATCATTATTCCTTTTCATTCCTAAATTCTTTCAGATGAAAATTATATCTATAGGTTGAATACCGCGATATACGATAAATAAATTATATAAAATAACGGGTAATGCTACGGTGAGAACGCTGGCTATCGTCCGATCGCCAGAGCTAAGCAGCGTCGGGCGCTTAGGAACACCGCGTGTGGTTAGCATTTTAACATGCTTTTTTCATTAGCTTCACCTGTATGTATGTATGTTTGTAACGGAATCTTCGTACAATATTTTCAACCACTCCAAAACGTCAAATTTATTTCAAATTTTGCAAAGTTATCAAGGACCAATGACAATAGTTTAATAAGTTTGTCCCATTATTTATTTTTATAAAGCAATACGCTCAGGAGTGATGATACGAGTTAACATTGTAATTAATTTTCTCCCAGTTGTTGAAGCGATACGTTTAAAAGGTGATAATACGTATGACATTCAATATTTCTTCTTATCACACTTTATAGAGACAGAATCTTTGAAATATACCGATACAGGACTCATTAGAGGCTCCGTAAATGAAGATAATACTCTTCAGACCCGTTGATTAAGATCCACTGAAGAGCAAGTCTTGTTCCAACTGCGACGTAAGAACGACTCCAAATATCAAAGTACAAGGATACATTCATCAATGAATAAATGATAGTTTAATAAAACAAAAAAAAAACGCTTTTATATGTAAGCGAACTAAAAAATTAAAAATAATTCTTAATATAGAAAATTAACGTCATTGTTATAAAACGTCAGGTGCTAGATATCAATCGTTGTAATGTCTTACTAGTTACTATTTCAAGATGCAGATTTTGTGTAAGAATATAATACAAAGCACCTGACGCTTTCATTACAATGACATTAATATTCACACTGACAACAATAATCCTGGTAAACAGTAGATCACCACGAGCAGGCTGAAAGTATTTGAGATAAAATAATTCTGCATCTATGGGCAACACTGTCAGACATCTTCGAAGCTACTGCCTATCAATCATCTCAAATTATCCTTGGAATGGCTATTGTCGCAGCACTTTTCATGGACAGCTGTGATATAGAGGCTTGTAACAATGATCTTACTTTAAATAGATAATAGTAAATGCTAGATATTTGGTTAAACATATCGTTTACCGGTTTTTCACCACATTTCCCCCTTTTCTCTCTGGTATCCTCTGGCTGGTCGGACAGTTCAGCATCAACCAACTTGAAGGCATTTTTTGCTAGGACAGAACATCATTACACGGCTTGCTTTGATTATGGCATTACCCCATCCTCATCTGAATTTCAACTATCTTCTAAGCGATGAATTCCAACTCGTACGTACGCACGGCCGCGTTTGGGTAACTGAATCCTCACGACTGATGCCCAGTGACAAAGGCAAATGAGACTCGTCAAGCGGAATTGTGATATCCGTTACAAAGACATAATGATCTTTTGAGGTGCCATTTGGATGTGGCCTGCTTTGTGAGCTGCTGCTATGCGGGTACGTGCTTGGGATGAGAGCGTTGCTGGGGATGTGTTGTGATTTTTTAGGGATGGAAATGGTAAAAATTTAAGTAAAAGTAAAAGTGAAGGATCCGAAAAGCATCTTACTTTGACCATATTGTGAGGAATGATAAATGTCGATTACTCCAGCTTATCAGGCAAGGAAATACCAACAGCTTTAAGGGCTAAGGCTGAAAGTGCATATCCTGTCAGTTGGCGAGAATGTCATTTATTGCCCTATTCAGCCCTCAACAAAATCGTATAGGCAAACCTTGTCGCTAACATTCACATACAATAATAATAAAAGAAAGTTTGATGGCCTACCATAGCAGAGCACTCTAGATTCGTCTTCGAACGATATTAAGTCGTACGAATGTATTAATTCAATTTATCTCTCGAAACGTTGGAAAAGGTCGGTTTTTGGGTAAAATATACAAGGTAACGAAAAAAGTTTCAGGGGTTATAAGCAGGGATGTTGCGGTTGCCGATTTTTTCACATCCGCGGACTAGGCAGTAAAAATTTGAATTAGGCAGGGTTGATCATGAAGTCGAGGTGCACCAAAGTTACATTTTTTAATGGAATACCCTGTATATTATTAGATATATTCATTATTCCTTAGTAACATAATTTACCTAAATTTAACCGGTTCCGAGTTTAGAAAATAAACCCGTTGAAAATATCATAAGAAAATATGACATTTGTAGTAGGTCGCAAATCGAGACATCTTTGGACTTGTCAGGAGATTGCGATTCTTAAAGCTCAATATTTTGTTTTCCTTGATTACAAAAATTTCACCCTATAGTAAGACCGTGTTTTTATAGGTTTGCCTTTATGTGGTTATCTATATAAAAATAGTAGTGGAACACTAATCAAATTCAGCCAATGGGAGTCTAAAGCAATGCATTTGAAAGTTTTCCTCATCCAGCAGTAATAATTTATTCGAGAAAACTACATCACCCTCTATACACCTGGTTGCTTCCTCGCTCTTATCGCAATTGCAATTAGTGTTATTTCAGTAAGTTGGAAGCTACGATGCATGGGTTTAAAACTCCACTAGACAAACTGACAATGGATAACTTCAGCAAAACAGCTGCGAGGTCAGGGGAAAACCGCAATTTAATGGGGTCGACTAGATTTATAAGAGTGGAGCGGTTGTGCTATTCGCCATTTGAGCAACGCTATCTTGAGTTTTTCGGTTTCTATTTGACGGAAAAAGAGGCAGCTTTAATTGAATCTACCACAAAATAACATTATGATAATGTAGTGTCAAAGAGTAGAGAACAGAGGAAGTAGAGAACAGAGGAAGTAGAGGAGTAGGAAAGAGGAGGCATACGCTGGAGTTGCTTTGATGTTCAGATTTGACCTCCATTTACCTCTCCACCCTTAATAATTCTGTGAGAAAGTTGTCAGATTTCTCGTGATATCTGAATTTGTTAACCGAAGCGACGTTGTCATTCCACCATTTTGGAGAGTATTCTATTTCACCAGGGGTTATAAACAATTGTGATTGGGTAATTAGTCTTTAGGGCTGGAAAATATATCGATATCCAGTAACAGAAAAAGAAAATTCCAAATCATGAGTCATGTAGATTGTAGATGGTCTTACTTGGTGAAACTCTTCCATCATGCAGATAAAAGGACTGTGTACACACAGTTTCACAAATAAATCTTTTTTCCTTTCAGTGACGATTTACATTTGAATCATCACAACAGGAAACGAAACAGTACACCACAATTACATATTTTTGAAACATTGCCAATGAGATTTTCAAAAACAAAAACAGTTATGATATTCAAATAACGATAGCTAACAGGTCAGCACCTAACTTAAGACCATATTTAATAAATGCAAAGGAAAAAGACCAGATATGTCTAAGTCAAGGATTTATAGAATTTCATGTGCCTTCTGCAATGCTGTTTATGGTCAAACAGCTAGATTATTCACGACAAGGTAGAAATAACATCAGAGTGCCTTCAAATACCAACATCCAGAAAGATCAAATTTTGCCAAACACCAGATACTAATCATAAAGCTGGCAACTGAATGAGTTTTCTTCATACTTGTAATAAAATACATGATCTAAGCTTCATGGAAACATTAGAGATTCAAAAATATCTGCGAAAGACTGATTTCATTGTAGTAAATGAGCAGACTGATCTTATAAAATTAATTTCTATCTATATACTACTATAAGTTTCCATCTATTTGTATTCTATGTTAAGTTACTCCTGAAATATCTTAAGCCATAGAATGTATCAAGAAGAATGAAATAGCTCAAGCAATAAAATATCTAAAAACATGAAATATCTTGAGAAATGAAACAGTTTATCACATGAAATACCTTGAGGTTAAGGTTTTGTAGGGGTTTCCCTTAACACTAGTGCAAATGTATTCGCTAAAAAAGACTTCCCCTAAGACAGACAAAAGAAAGCAAAAATAAATAATTTAATAGAAAAACAGCTAGACAGAATAAATAGTATGCTAGACTTGAGAGCTTTAAGTTTTGTATCCATGATAGGATCTAGTTAGCTAGTTGGCAGGTAACCTAGGTAGCCTTGTAAAAAGTCAAATCTGACAGTCCGACGATGATTTAAATATAAACCGAAACGCGTCACTGAAAGAAAGAGTTTTATTTTGTGAAACTATGTGTTGAATACACAATCCTTTTATCTGCAAAATTATTAGTTTTAAAAAAATATTTAAATTTTGAGCAGTAAGCATAAGTTAATTAAAACGAATTACAAATGTGTAAAACAACTTATTCATTACTCCATCAAATCAATTTTCATAAACGGAATGTTTCATCATTCGACGAGTTTTCTGTTGTATTCGTTGTCAAACACTTCACGGTCGTAAAATCCTCTTACAATGCACTTTCATCATTCATTATAGCGGAATGTTGTTGCAATTGTAATCTGATAACGACCGATACATTTCAAGCTCTATTTCAAACTCAATAACCGTCAATAACAATGATTCAAACCCTAAGGTACGTCCTCTATATTTGAGTTGAAGGATTTTGCACCATGAATTTCAGTTTTGGCCAGCTTTTTAGTAACTTTAGACGACTTGACCACAAAAATATTTTGAAATTGGTACATCATTATGGCCCACCTCGTACTATTGCTATCTACTATCGGCTGCCGAGCTGCACCGATGAGAGTCTAGGCCATAGCTTCTCAAAGTGGGTTGTTAATTTCAGCGGGGGGGGGGGGAGTAGAAGACCCCCGAGAGAATTAGGGGCTAATAGCTGTTTCACATTCGCGACAGATGGCAAATTGGGGGCTCTGAAAAAAAATCTTATAGTGGGCGGTGGGCAAAATAACAACAACCGAAACATGTACGTTTGCAGCCACGTATACAGCGTAGAATATGCATTTGACTCGATTTTGTTATTTCAGAGAATGCAACCAGAGACTGCCTGTGGAACGGCACCTGGTCGAAATCGAACTACACGATGTGCAAGGAGATCATCGTCTTGCCTACGGACGTGGAAACACAAACGACGATCTATTTCGTGGGATACACGCTCAGTCTGGTTACGCTCACCATCGCCATGGCAATATTCACCTACTTTAAGTGAGTACAACTCTTTAACGTTCGAAGGTATTTTCAACTGAATCGAATCGCCTCGTTGAAAATGCGCATTAAATAATCCCCTCTTCTTTTTTCACAGAGAATGTCATATTATTTCTACAACTTAGACGAATGTATTCAGTCAAACATTCATTGAAAACACATTTTAGGAATGAAGAAGTGTTGCTAAGAATAAAATATAAGTTATACATAAGAAAGTATACTGAAATCGGCATCAAATCTCATTTCCTTCTGGAGATGGTCTTCATCCATAGATCTGGAGATGATGAAAATTCAAAATATCGTGATCATGGTGGTGCCTCAAAAATGTGCCTCGCCAAAAACATCATAGCTGTGACCCCAAAATCAAAAGGGCTTCATATAGGTACTTCAAACAGGTGAAGTCATTGAAGTTGTTCCCCGTGAAACATCATATTAGAGCTGCTTCAAAGCAGATGGAGTGATTGAATTGGTTCAAAGTGGCCTCAAACCCACATTTCATTGTTTTAAAGGCGTTTCTTTATAAGTTTCCACCTTTCGGAATAGCGAGCAAGTAATTGTACCGTTTGTTACCCACATAGTGAGACTATGATTGTTCCATGCAGAGATCTGCTGTTAGCAATCGCATTTGGAGATGGTTACCAACCCAAGGACTAACGCTGATGTACCTTGAGATACAAACGCGCAGTTTGAGATTCGGAAGCGTGGCTTCCATAATCCGCGCTCTGCAACGAGTGGGCAGGTGCCGAATCAGCTCAGTTGGCCAATGCGTCCGACCGGCAAGCGAAAGGTGTGATTTGAATCTCGCCTTATCTGGAAGGATCCAGAAAGGCGTCATCCTCTGTTTCCTACGCCTACTTCGGGCGCACGATTTTTAACCCCAGTGATAGATTATCTCACGGGTGTGTGGAGCAGTCGCTGGGATTCGGAACATCATCCCAACGTTGAGCGTTGAGTCCAGGCTGCATTGAACAAAGTAATAATAATAAACAGCTTTACGTATTAAGTGAATGCTCTCCACTATGCATCAGACCTACTATAGACATGCATGTTTCATCTTTAGCCTAGACTCGTCAGTAAAGCCTGGCGGTCTAACTGTAGAGAGCAATCGGGTGGTATATACGTAACCCAGTCAAGGGTGTGATAGCAACATCAAATCATCTCCAAGTGTCGCCCTTTGACTTCCTAAGTTCCCGATAGAGGGCGACACTTGGAGATGAGTTGAAGCTTTACGTATGGCAGAGTTGAGCTATAGCTATTCTGCTACTTAGCTCTTGCGCATCTTCAACTTCCCCCTGATACCAATAAGGTCCCTGGAAATAAGTGACATGATTTTCGTGATGTATATGTAATGAATCATCCCGCTGTTTGCATGGAAAGTAAGAATTTATCTAATCGATTACTGCAGTGGGCGAAGGACACGGTTTACATGCCTATGAGTTAATAACTGGGATAAAAGTATAAACGTATAATTGCAGAGCAAACAATGCGATAATGGCCTTAAGGGACGAAACTTAAATATTCCAGGCCTATCAGCAGTACGCTACTAACATTTTAATTTCAATTATGAAGAGGGAGCCAACACTGTAGCATCCAAGGAAGTAGGACGCTATTAAGATAAATCCGAAATGCTTTGGGAGCAATTATGTCATGAGATACACGTGTAGCGATAAAGTTTATCTTTTCAAGTCATCTAAGGCAAGGGTTTGTTTAACAGAAAGATGGAAAGAAAAATACGTACTCTCTTGCCAAGAAAGGTGTACCTGATGAAGTAATTTCATGATCTCAAAATGCTTTGACTTAGACCCTGTTGAAAATTGTAGAAAATCGACATTTTCGAACTTTACGAATTGTATATTTATAAACTATGGGGCTTCTTATGTATGTATTATATCGGTATCTGTCAACTATGTAAAAGACGTCATAAGATCGGACAAAGTTGCGATTTTACGAAAATCTCAACCGGGTTAACATTGTTTAATAGTTTTTTTTTGAAATGAAGCATAAAAAAATGTATCGTTGATTACTCAAAATTCCTCACATTTGAACACCATGAAATGTTAAATATAAAATAAATTTTATTAAAAAAAATAAAAAACATGGTCTTATAATTAATCGAACTCAAACGAAAAAAAAAATAACGAGAAAATTAATGTCATTGTGATAAAAGCGTGGGGTGTTGTACTACATTTTTACACTAACTCAGTTTGAAATAGTAAGAAATTAATATAATTGATATGGAGCACTCCATGCTTTTATCCCAAATTTTCTCATTAATCATTTTACTCTCATATTGGAAGTAATTTCTTTTTTACTTTTACTTTTTAGTTCGATTAACTGAAAAAGCGGTTCTCTTTACTTTTTCAAAGTATGATTATTCATTGATCAATTTATTCTTTGACTTTGATATCTGGAGCCCCAATACCGTAGCTGAATAAGACTTGCTCTTCAATGGATCATAAATTTATTTATAATATTAATTCGTGTCATTACTTCTAAAGGTATCCTTTCATAAAAATAAATAATGGGAGACTTAATAAACTATTTTATTGTCATCGGTACTTGGTAAGTGTCCAACATTTATAATTAATCGGACGTATTGAAGTTGGTAAAAATAGCGTTCAAAGATACTATTACAACCATACATACATACTGGTGAAGCTAATGAAGAGCGTGTTAAAAATAATAAGTGATATTCCAGATTCAGTCATACATACATGAATACGTCTGTACGTTGTCAATTGCATATTTTGATTTGTTTAGTATCACATCCAACTAGCAATTTAGCATAATTCATTATAGTGGATGCCGACACTTATTATCCGAATAATAATTTCAATACGGTAGTTCGTTTGGAGGTGTATGTATTCGATGGTCCTGAATGCAAATATGACGATAAGAAAAGCGAGCAGAGGCCCACCAAGAGCTCTCCAATGATTCCGAGCCCCCCAATGATACCGGATTCGTGATCGGCGCCCTTTAATTACCCAGATTTTTCATCTTGTTCAATCTTTCTACCCGAAATTTTTGCATTTACTACGATTTACTAACGTCCAGTTTTCAACTACACTCCAAAACAAGGCGATTAAAAAAATTATCTCGTTTGTGGACGGTAAATTCAATCAAAACTCGTCGCGGTCTAGGCCGTGTCCCCTCGTTACAAGGGCAGGACCTGACTCCCTCTCTGTGCTCTCTTGTTTTTGATTAATGATCCGTATTCTTTGTAGCATGAAATAGGAGCACCAATTTGATTAGTTAAAAGGCTTGGAATAACCTATTTTACTATCTTATTCGAACTATATAATAAATGAGCTATTCCGGTTTAATTTCTCTTTCGGCTAGAAATAGACAGCCTCTTTTAGTTTTGTGGCTATAAAGTGAGAAATGGGGGAAACTACCATTGCCAATAATTCAGAATAATGGTCAATAAACCAGTAACTTATCTACGTTTATAGAATGAAACGGGATACGCGTGTATGTATGTATTTTGAAGAGGAGGGAATATTTCTATATGAAGATATCAAGTAGAATTGAAAAGGAATAATTTGATCCCCAAGGGTTTTGCTATGATCAGAACTTTTTTTAATTCCAATTTATTGGAGCTTAATAACAAAAATATATGTCATTTATTTTTCTGTGGGGCTTAAGGTTTGATAATATGGGCCTTGGGTCGAAGCGGTTCTGCCATGGCAGTCGGCGTCGGTCAATCGGTGTTTCTAGCATAGGATGCGCGCATTTCTGTTCGACTAGTGTTTGTGAGTATGCTTTTGTATCGTGGCCTCTGATTTTTTTTGTGGCAAGCTAGGTAACAAGAATATCTCCCTTTAATTTTGTCAAGTCCTTTTGTTTTGTAGACTTGCTAAAAAGGTGAGGTGACTTCGTAGAATTTCTGTATTTATAGTTTTGACATTGCTCATTCACTGTGGATAGGATTCATAAAAGTTTAAACTATAAATGGAAATTCAAAGGTAGTATAGGGGATGTTATGTAAACAGGAATGAAGCTCCTAGCTAAAAGACTGACGATTCCGATGTGGAACCCTCATACAGACGGTTCAGCTTGATGGCCTGGGCTCGCTGATCCGTAATCACACGATTATTTGGATTAATTACCCTAATCTGACGGTTTGAAAAAATTATGATTGCTTTTCCAAATCACCCATAGTGACATAAGATGCACAGAAAACATGCAAATAGAAATGGCAAATTTTGTAATAAAAATCTATAATCTGTCTCTCTGATAAAATTGGAAAGGAAATATATGAAAGAAAATATAAATAAGTTCGATAAAAAACAATATTTTTTGATTTTTTTATTGTATTATTGATGGTTTATCTCACAAAAAATGTTAGATAAAATAAAAATGTAGATTGTAAACGCTCTTACTTGGTGAAACTCTTCCATCACGCAGATGAAAAGATGGTTTAGTTAACACACCATTTCGCAAATAAAACTCTTTTTCTTTCAGTGACGCGTTTCGCCTTATATTTAAATCATATCAGATTTGACATATCTGCATAAAATGGAAATGTAAAAAATCACTTTTTCAAATATATTTTGCTCACAATACAGACACTTCATAATATTATCACTGAATTTCGTAGCAGATATTAAATTCAGATAATTTTATTCACGGACTTGAAACAAACAAACAAGCCATAGCGTTGTGTTCATATCACCACGAGTACTTTGATGAAATGATGGCTGACGAAAAGTATATTATCATGAATTAGGAATTAGTTCACCACTACTGTTAACAGTCCTTACACAAGAAGCATATCGTTACAGATCCTCCTCAAAATCTTCACAATTCATTTGCTTTCCAAGGAAAAATGACTTGGTTCCGGTTCTTGGAGGGTTGCTTAAATAATAGATGTAATATATTAGCACAACACAAATGCGTTGATGGCGGTTCTTTTTGGCTCCTTTCTCGTGCGAAAACGAGCAAAACGGCAATAACAGTGGATTATTTTTCTCTCGAGTTGTCGAGCTTGAATGTTTCATAATAAATTATGTGTACGTGGGTTACGAGTAAAGTTTGAGATCCATAACATGAGCGGGGAAGTAATTTTTATTTTTCCAGTGAGAAAACATGTATTAACATTCACTGATCAATTATTTTAAGCAAAATTCATATATAGGGTAACCGCTAAATCGTTTTCTTCAAACGTAGAAACACCTCACCAAGCGGTGACTCTAAGATCGTACAATGGTATGTCGTGCAGCTGTTATGCTGTTTTCCGTAACCCAGTGATGTTGATTTTGTTTATTAACAAATCCACTCAAATAAGAATAACCTCTATTATCGATAAAAAAATAATTCATTACCATAATTTTCAAGGATTTGCAAGAAATACCGAAAGCCACACGGAGAATTTTAGCAGCGTCGATTACTTCAGGGATTTTTACTGTTCGTACACCACCTTTAAACTTTGAGATGATTTATCCTGTATTATTGAAATCTCTAACCCACCCCGTTATTGTTTGCCGGGTGTAAATTCTTCCGTATGTTGAAACATTAAACTCGCGACGAAACTGCCTTTGAACTTGCACAACTGATCGGCTTGCCATAAAACCTTTAACCAAATAAATGCTCTGATTGATGGGAAAGGTATCTAAGATTCATCACATTGAATTAATTGACGCAAATAAAACTGCCTCCACCGAAATATATGATAATAGATTAACCTTATTAACAACCGAAAATAAGCTCATTTGATTAATTCAGCGCTACCAGATTTGTATTTTTTATCTTACAGCATCGACTCAATGACAACAATCGTACAAAACGATGCCATTTTCTTATTGATCTGAAAATCATTTTTTCTCATTCACTGCTTGCGAGAAAAATGTAATCCAATTAAAATTTGAACGACCCTTCTCTTCCTCTCGCAACTTAGATTGTTCTAAAAATTTTAAGTGAAGCTTTTTGCTTATATTCACGATATTTCTCTCAATATGAGCACGAGTTGACGTTTATCCATCAAAAACGAGAGTTCGTCGCACTCTAATTCCGGAATGGTTCATGACAATAAAAAAAATATACAAAATTTGTATCTCAATAGATTATGACTAACTTTCAAATCATATTTCAGCCATTAAAATAAATGTGTCTCAGTCAAAAGGCGAAAATAATTTTTTATTTCCTGGACGCTACCTAATTTTTGCATTTACCCTACAACGTCGACAATTGTAGAAGACGCTACCCCATACATTTTTTGTTCGACAAATGTTGTTCATAGACTTACCGTTTGCGATATAAATGTTATAAAAAAATGACATTACACGCTTCCACACTCATCTTCAAGCGTCACCCATGGTGGCGCCGCCCATTGGTAACTCACGATGTCGTAAGAGACATCTGTCACTGATCCAACGAAGTCCAAGTGTTAGAACCTTTAAGTTGCCAATGGGCAGCGCCAGCGTGCGCGATGCTTGGAGTTGAAGCTGCTCTCACAACCTTGACTGAGTTACGTGTACACCATACAATTGTTCTCCACAGTTAGACCGCCAGTCTACAGTCAAGGCCAAAGACGAAACATGCATGTCTATAGCAGGTCTAATTCATAGTGGAGAGATTACACTTAATCACACTCTCCCTTACCAGGATACCAAGATCCTGAGCGTATTAAACCAAACGCAAGGGTCTGTCTCAGTTACAGAGGCTGCTCTGAATCATTGTAAGTCTTTATAAATCAATTATAAAAATATGAAATGTGGAGAATGCATACTCAGTGAAACAACTCACAAATCATCTTAGGTAAGATAACTCTTCATAAATCAATTATGAAAATATGAAATGTCGAGATTGCATACTCAGTGAATCTACTCACCCGTTAATGCAGCTCCAACGCCTTCACAATTTCTACAACCATTCAAATCAACTATCCAGACTCGTACTTGAATCAACGTTTAGCGACACTCCACCTCCCTTCAAAATGTCAGTGTCAGTGTCAACCCCAATACTCAACTGGGTCGCGTTTGATTTTGTTACGGTTTTAAAAATATATCTAGAATACTATGAGGTAAAATATACAGGGTCTGACACAAGTATCTATGGCAGCCAGGTTAAAAAGGAAAGTGTCGTGTTCCGCGCCCATTTGGTCATTATCCAACCACATGATACACCTATAGAGTACTGAAGGCATTCCCCGCCCTTCCACATAACGACTTTACACTCCCGGCATAGTCTCCGGTTGTGCTACCCTATCTACGGGACTGCATGTACCCAAAAAATATCACTCCCTAAAAATTTTCCGCCAAACGAATCTTTTACCGACAGATCAACTGTACTATAAGTAGTGTGACCTCGGAGGATAGCTATTCTTTTAAAATAACCTCATTATGACCAGTAAGAACGAGAATTACATACTCCTGAGTAGGTAACCCTCAGCAAAATGGGTTGCCCATAATAATATAAAACCACAGTACTGAAGGCAATATACCGCCCTTTTAAACGACGATTTTGTATCTTTGGTGCAGGTCCCGGTTGCCCTACCCTAGCTACAAGACTGCATGCACCCAAAAAATATCACTTCCTAAAACTTTTCCGCCAAACGTATCGGCAGATCGATTGTGCTGTAAGTGGTATGACCTTGGTGGGTAGATATTCTCTTAAAATAACCTCCTTATGACTTGAAGAACGGGAATTACATGTTATCGAGTAGGTAATCCTCAGCTGAATGGGTAGCCTATAATAATGTAAAGTACTGAAGGCATTTTCCGCCCTCCCATACAACGTTTTGCTCCCCTGGCGTAGGCCCCGGTTACCCTGCCCTATCTACGGATCAAAACGTATCTTTTCCCGACAGATCCATAGTACTATAAGTAGTGTGACCTCGGTGGATAGATATTTTCTTAAAATAACCTCCTTATGACTTGAAGGAACGGGGATTACATGCTCTCGAGTAGGTAACCCTCAGTTGAATGTGTTGCCTATATCTCCTCAAATCCTGTTACGTGCGCAGCTGGCGACATCACGCAACATCCCGGATAGAGACGGAGGAGAGGTGTAATGGTCCAAACACCAATTGCATAGAAACAGGACAGATACTAACAGATTACTGGACCTTATCGACAAAGATATCGATTATGGTTTTGTTTTGGATGTGGTGGTGTATAATTAGAGGGATGCGGGAGGGTAAATGTTTGTCCTCAATTATTATTAGTTCAGGCATAACTAGTGTCTGTTTGAGGGTCAGGCTGACTGGAGTTTGGAGCACTGCTTTAGCTTTAATATAGCTCCTCAATCAATTATTGTAATTGGCTCTCTAGGTCACTGAAGCTCAGCTTAGCCTAGACAGTGAGAAAGCAAAAAGTTAAACAATTAACAATTAAAAAATAATGATAATAATCATGTAGATTGTAGATTATCTCATTTGATGAAACACTTCATGCAGATAAAAGGATTTTGTATTTAGCACACAGTTTCACAGATATTATTTTTTTTCTTTCAGTGACGCGTTTCGATTTACATATATTTAAATCATCGTCGGACTGTCAGATTTGACTTTTAACAAAGGCTACTCAGATTACTTGCCAACTAGCAAACTAGATGCTATCATGGATACAAAACTAGAGCTCTCAAATCTAGCTTACTATTTATCCTGTCCTGTGTATCTTTTTTGGCGAGTGCATTTGCAAACTGTTGAGGGAAACCCCTTCAAAACTTCGCCGTCCGGATGTCCTCAAGATAAAATTATATGATAAACTATTTTATTTGTTGAGATATTTCACGTTTGGAGATATTTTATTCCTTAAGCTATTTCATTATTCCTTATTCATTCTGTGACTTAAGATATTGCAAGATAACAGAATACAAATAGATGGAAACTTATAGTAGTCTATCGATAAATATTGGGTTTAAAAGAGATCAGTCTGTTCATTTATATAATTACAAGTATGAAGTACACTCATTTTATTTTCGTTGCTAACTCTATGATTAGTATCTAGTAAGTGTGTGGCAAAATTTGATCTTTTTGGATGTTGGTTTTTGAAGGCACTTATATGTTATCTGTACCTTGATGTAAATGTTGTTTTGACCTATATAAACAGAAGGCACATGACATCCTATAAATACCTGACTTACACATATCTGGTTCTTTCTACTTTGCATTTACCAAATATGATTTAGAATTTGGAAATGAAATGCAACAATGGGACAAACTTATTAAACTATTGTATTGTCATCGGTCCCTGATAAGTGTGCAAAATTTAAAAGCGATCTGTGTTTTGGAGTGGTTGAAAATAACATCGAAAGTTACATTACAAATATACATACAAACACGTATAGCTACTGAAAAACATGTAAAAAAGAGTACTTATCGAGGTTTGCTAGATGCAATAATTGCGAATCAAGTCTCCGTAGTCGTAGTCTCGAGCTTAACATTGCAAAGGTAAATATATGGTAATCAGCTCCAGCTGCTCCAGACAAACATAAAGGTCAGCACAATATTCGTATTAAGGTACTATGATGAATAAACAGTGGGACCAGTGACAAGAGATTAGGTGTCCTACCGAAAAAGCCAAAGCGGTATGCCTCAAAATGTGGTCAATTTTTAAAAGGACAGCATTTACACTATTGCCGAAAATCAGGATTCTCAGATCTTCTATTTTGTCCGTGCTTCTATACGGTGTGGAGTGAAGGACGTTGTCTGGAGCCACTACTAAAAGACTCCTGAGTATTTCGTATCAGATCGCTTTACATCTTTTGAACAAAGATTTGGAAATGATCAAAACCATTAAAACAAGAAAACTGTAGTATTTGGGACACATCATCATGATAAGCCCAAAAAATATGGACTCTAGTACAGCACATACTCCAAGGCAATGCCTTAGAAAAAATACTACTGGGACACGTAGACGTATCTCATGGCTGAAAAATCTACTTGGTTCTCAACAATTACAATTGGTCTTATCGGAGCTGCAGTAAAGTAACTATAGACAGGATGATCGCCAACATTCAGATGAAAGAAGAAGACAAGGTCCTAGTTCAATACCATTGTCCATATTAGACTTATGAAAATATAATATGTTCAGTTTCTGAAAACGTTTTTGGGTACTGTTGTTTACATGTCTAGATAAACGTAATTGCCATCAATCCATAAACCGAAGTTTAGACAACAGGAAGAATTTTTCATAGTCTGACCATGAAAAACTATAATGCATGTACGGTTTATTTCACTGTCCTACAGATTAAAAAATAGGATCTCAACTTGGGCGATAACGCCCTCTTGTGGGAGTTTTAGACTTCCAGCGGGGCGGGTAAAAGACTCCGAGAAAATCAAGGGGCAGGGAGAAAGTTTTAGGCGGCAGAACATTCTTAATATAAAACGTGGGGAACATAATGAAATAACGAAAAAGAAGGACAAATCACGAAACTAGCTTATACATTTAAATACAATCGTGGCAATAGCTGTTTCACATTCGCGACAAGAGACGAATAAAAAAATGGGGGCTCTAGAAAAAAATTCTTAAGGTGGGCGGTGAACAAAACAAGGAGCCTATGGAATGGAATATCGCTTTGGTCGAGGCATGTGCGGAACGCCACTGACGGGCTTCCGCAAAAGAGGATAACACAGAGTAGGTGTAACGCTATCGACGGTGGCTCCTTCGGGAATCAACTGATACTCTCAGATTATTGGATCTTATCGAGGAAAGGGAAGGTTAATGGTTTTATTTTGGGTTTGATAGGATTTCGCGGAGCACTATGAGAATGTTTGAGCTGTGCCAAGGTTTCGGTGTTATTTTTTGTTGTTAGATATGAATTTTGTATATAACAGAGACGAACGAGGGAAATCCAACTAAGCGAGAGAAGGTATTCTGCCCGAAATATATTCCGATAGGATTATAGTGTATCTTTTGATGTGGAATATATGAGACTAGTACCAGGAACTATACTACAGGAGGATACTACAGTGGCAGCTCGTAAAATAGTTGATGGTGGTGGCAGAACCTAGAACATGACCTCATCGCTACCTCCACCCATTTATTATACTTCAATCCACGATTTTTTTAAATAACCTCATGCAAAGGCAGAAAGCGTATCGTGCTTCATAAGTGCAGCGAGAGGACCTCAAAACGGTGTTCATTACACAACTCTAAGGTTCCCTAAAAGAACGGCTTATGGCAGAGGCTCATTCGAGATGTTATGAGCTCGACCTGATAAGGGATGCGCCCATTGGGCTCCTCCAGTGTAAGCTGTACTGACGACTCTTGATGTTATTATGCGAGACAGCTCAACCGAACATTTACCTTGATAATATCTATAGAATAGTGACAGATCAGCCAGCCTTCTTCGATACTCCAGACTGTGGAGGTCATTTGTCACGTCAGGCGCATCAACTAGACATATTGGTTGCTTCTGAATTGTGTCCAGTAGCTTTAGGGAGTGCTTTGGAGCGCATCCCGACACATGCAAACAGTACTACAGCGATAATCTGACCTAGGCCTTGTAGAGTTCCAGTAGCTGTTCCGGAGAATACAATTTCCGGAAGCGGAAGAGAATCCCCAGCTTCTGGGACGCCGACCTAGCGAGACCAGCAAAATAATCGTGTCATGACATGTTTTTATTGATGTTAGTTCCCAGAATCTTGATGGAAGATGGTTCAAGTTTTGCGCATCCCTCCTCCATGACCAGCATGCGCAATGTTTCATATGAACGTCTCTGGAAGGTTACACCAGACACGTTTCTGAAACGCTTGGTAATGTTTTTGTGCTAAGCAACATAGAAGACATGTTTTACGAATATAAATACAAAATGTTCCAAAAATCCTCTTCCTTTTCAACTGATAAAATGCAGTGTGTCATGTCTGCCGGGTAAACTATGATCCAAGCAGAAGCTTTGAAGGTAAAACTCATACGTACATAAAAAGAAATCCTCAATTGAAGAATTGCGATATTCTTGTAAAGAAGTACTCGAAAGAATATCTCACGCTAAGAAAATTTACTCGATGAGAAAATTATGGTTTATTTGACACAAAAAAGTAATTAATGTAGCTTCTAAAGCTTATGCTGTGGTTTTCTCTCTGCTTAATTATATTTTCCACTGGAAGTTATTGAAACCATATACGTATGTGTATATATATATATATATATATATATATGTGTGTATGTGTGTGTGTATAAAAATCTAGTACGTTTTAGCGTAAGCACTTTATTGGCAAAGCGCAAAAACTAAATGATGACAAACATTAATAAATATCAATATTTATATACGTGTAACATGAAATTAAACTATATTTTTTCGGAAATCGTATGAAAAATATGCAGTTGATTTTGAGTGATCGCAAGGTTTTCGAGATTATATTTTTATTCCAATGATTCCAAACTCATATTATTTATTTCGAAAATCAGAGCTGAAAAAAATACGAAGAAAACGACAATCAGTGCACAAAGTATACTGGAATAGAAATCCATCATGTATTGATCCGTTATTCTTATTTTAAACACAATCTTTAGGAATAGATACGTAGGTCACGCTGAAAGTTTTTAGATACAGAAAAACTACAAGGTTTTTTTGAAAAACTTCATTCTAGTTTTTCAACATAATCTCCCCCTAGCTCAATACATTTACGCATTCGGTAAAACCACTTGTCAAATTTTTGTGACCAACGTTATTTTGAAAGGTTGCTAATTTCCTCCTCACATGCAGCGATTGCCTATTCATCGGTGGAAAAATGGCGAACTCGTTACTTTTCCTTGATCTTAGATAATAAGAAGAAGTCGCACGGAGCTAGGTCCGGAGAATAAGGTGGGTGAAGCAACAGTTTGACACCCTGTTCAGCAAAAAAAATCGAGTGTTCTAGCGGCGCTGTGGGCGGGTACGTTGTACCCCGCAGACCAGTCTTTGGAAGGCTCTTGCTATAACCACGTTTCGTCTCCGGTTACGATATTAAAAGTGTTTTTACTGTTCCCGTTATCAAATTTTACAAGCATATACTCAGCCCAATCAACTCTTGTTGCTTTTTGCTCACTGGTCAACAAATGTGGCACCGCTCTGGAACACCGCTTCCTTAGGCGAAGGTGATCATGAATGATTGTTCGGACCACTGCCGATCCAATCCCCAGAGATCTCAATCTCGATGTAGGTTATATGTCGATTTCTTTTACCATATTTTACACAGCTTCTACAGTTTCCGGAGCAACAGCAGTGGGCGGTCGACCTGTGCGAGGTTCATCATCGAGTGAGACTCGGCCCCTTTCAAACTCAGTAAACCAATTAAAAACGGTAACCCTGGAAGGGGCAGAGTCCCCAAAGCAACTTACTATACTTTCGTGACATTCCGCTTGTTTTAGTCCATTTTTATAGTCATACAAAGTCATGGCTCGAAAATGCATTCGAGATCGTTGCAAGGCAGCTACTGAACGATTCAAACGCTGCCTTTGCATGTGAGCACTTACAACTTTAGACAAAATAGCTGCGTGCTCAAACTTGTTTAAACTTGTATAGATCAGGAATGTCTAAAGACTTTCGGCGTAACCCTTCTTACCCATTTAGCAATGCGTTATTATATATATTAAGTAACTCAAATTAAGTTATGCTTCGTAAAGAAAAAACAAAATTGAATTGAATTTTTGGTGGCAAATCTTAGAGGGGCAGGGTATTTAATTCTATAACCCCCCCCCCTCTTGTATACGCCTCTTACTTTGAGATTATTATAGTTTGAGCAAGTAAGAAGATACTTGAATGAAAGCACATATTCTTCGTCTGAGAATTTACTTTTATGTTTGTATCTGCTGTTGGAAAAACAAACAAAACTCGATGGGATGCACTCATTCCCAACACATGCCTGAAATAAAACTGCATTTACGTACTGTGACAGTATTTGCAGAACGCAACGAGTCGGAGTCGTTAAAACGGTTCCGAATCGATTTCCCACTATATTGCATATGAGGATTTGCATAATTTCCACTACCGAACGCGACTCCGGATATCCATTGCACCGGAAAAATCAAGTTGGACGATTTATGAGGTGAAAGGCATTAAATGTCCAACGGAGCGGCAAAAACGCCAACTTTGATTTTTTACTTTCTACGCCAATAGGCAAATCATCGCGAAAAAATTTGAATTTGAGGTACTGCTGTTCCAGTCACTAAAATCATGTCCATTCATTTCCATCAATCTTATAGCGCTTGAAAATTATGAAAAACTAGTCGAAAGTAGGTAAAAAAATTCAATCGGGGATTTTGTTGATTGGTATACAAGTACGTATACAAGGGGTGGGTAACAGAGTACCAAAATATTTTCAAAAGTTTGATTTCGGACTTCCATTGTCTATAACATTTTTTGAGTATCACAATGTTTCGATTTTATATACTATCTTCAATCATCTTCAGGTGAACTGGCAAACATGTTCCTTTCACGGCTACTTATACTCCATATACAGATACCCAATGAAGCAAGTGGAAGTAACGATACAGGAGAATACCATCAGTAGAAGAATTAACCAAGAACTTACTCATTTTGCCTCACGTCAAAGGAATATCAGATAGAATCAGAAGAATAGGTCAGCAATACAAAGTTCAAACAAGATTCTCTAGGAATGGCACTCTTAGAAGTATCCTCACAAAAACTAAGCCCACGAATGAATGTCAAGAGACAAAGGACCAGATACCATGTCAATATGGTAAAATCTATGTTGTAGAAACAAAAAGGCCACTGGAATTAAGAATCAAAGAACATCGTCTCAACACCCAGCGAGCAGAGACAGGAAAATCTGGAATAACTGACCACGCATGGACGGAGCACCATAAAATAGCTTGGCGACGCTAAGGTTAGTGTCAACGAACCGCACTGGTATCGAAGAAAATTCAAGGTGGCGGCATTCATCACCAACAACAGCAACGTGTACAGCAAGCCCAGCGTAGACATTAAACCAATATGGCGGCCACTCATAAAGAAGATCAATAGACTACGACTGGACCAGACAACAAACAATGACAATGTTTAGTCTAACGCATCAGTATTTGCTGTTGAGCCATATATTATAGTGTTCACAGTATTATAAGATTAGTAATAAAATGGCGACATTCATACCAAGGAAAAGATGTTCCAATGATTATCCACTATAAGTGAGTAAAGAAGTTATTATTTTAAATGTACATGATTGCATAAAATACAATTACTCGAATTTTTCTGTTCACGAAACAGTCGACCGGATGACTGGAGCTGGAAGGTCGATCGTTTTTAAATTATTGCAGGGTAGAAAGACAGCAGGTCATTGGAACTTTCCAAGTCCAGGCAGAACAGTAAAAGTCCGTGATGAAGATACCAAAAGTGTGTGTGTGTTTCATTTGAAAAAGGAAATACCCACCCTAGATAAGATTCTAATGAAGCTTGGCCAGCATAACAGTATTCCGTTGATAACTAGAAAGCTTTTATGGACCACTTTGAAAAATATGGATTTTACCTAGGAAAAGCATAACCATAAAGCACTTTTACTGAAAAACGATGAAATTATTTGCTGGAAATGAAAATACTCAAGAAGTATGAAGCAGTACAGAACATAGCAGAAGGTGGATAACAATAGGCAAAACCTATGAGTTGACCCAAAGCCGGGTGGTACTACCTGCATTTGATAAAAAGAAAGAATTTTACAATGAAATCAGTGCCAAACTATGAAAGTGCCTCAAATATTCGTTTGATCACTGTCTAGTCCCTTTGCATACCTAATTAGGTGTTATCACTCTATACCTTTCTTTTTTTGGAACATTTTGGTAGGCTTTTATGACTGTTAATTGCGCTGAAATATATTTATTAAAATATAGGGAATTATGGACATTTTCGCAAACGTGAAAATATTGTGTATTTTTTAAATAAAAAACGATTCGTAATATTTCCTTGATTTAATTCCGAAAGATCAAATATGTATGAATACCATTTAAATATTAGATTCTAATATCTCTACCTATTTTGCTTGACTATTTGCGTATTCATAACTCATTCAAAGTGAAACGCAAACGTTGCCTTAATAACCCGAAGCAACATGTTCTGCTGCGGAGACATTGTAAATATTATTCTTTGTAAATTAATTTACGAGAAGTACTATTTTTGATTGCTACGTAAATGAGGAGAGCTCTCATAAAATCGTAATGGAATTTCAAATAACCCCAGTCACGCTGATATACCGTGATTATTATTTCATTAACTTTAAAAACCTGTTTTAATATAACAATATACAATGTTGTCAGAATGGTCTCTCTTCTGTTTAGTTGATATTTCTACATTTTCTCCTGAAGCTAATGAATTATTTATTGAATAAAGCATATGATATGTGACATGCTATACAGTAGGGGAACCCACGATGCCGAATGAGGATTTATTCGAGCGTCGTGGGGACCTACTGCATTTTGAATATTATATGAAAGAAAAAAATAGTGATGGGATAATTCGAATTATAATTAATCGGTAATACGAAAGTTGATCATTCGAATTTAAATCCGAATTGCAATAATTGACATTGGGAGTGCTGTATTGAGGGCGATCGTGTGTCGGCAATATAAAATGCGTTATCAGTTTTCATCATTGTTCGAACTGTATGTAGTAGTCGTAGTATTTGGTAGTGATGGGATAATTCGGATTAACGGGTAATCCGATTATTTGCTTAATCGGTGTGATTTGATTATAGAAGTGGATCATTCGAATCAAAATCTAGATAGTTGAGTACGTATTAAGGGGGAATTGTGTGTCACGAAGATAAACGCGTTGCCAGCTCTCATCATAGTTTGGGATGTCCATGGTATCTGACTATTGTTGCAGCGTTGTCGTTTCACTGGCATGACAGAATCATGTTTATTACGGATCTATTTATGTTTATGGCTCATTGAACAAAGCTCCTGATTTTCTATTTTTTTGATTGATAAATATGTGAAATAATCTTAACAAAATATGGAATATATAAAAGAGACATACTTTTTTTTAATGAAAGCGTTACATAGCTAATACTTTAAATAATACTAAAAACAGCCACTTCTTTGGTAAAATTAAAATGTTAACCCTGTTCAAACTCAAATATTATTTAGCATAAATCCACATGCTACAGAATCCATTATATTTTAAAAACTCGGCACTTTCATGAGTGCAAAAACATTTATTGTACAATAGAAAATAGAAAACATTAGCTTTTCAGGAATACTACCTGCACCTAAATATTTAAAATATAGCATCATTTCTGCGAGCCTTTGAGGACGTTGCTTTCCCACCGCTAAAAACTTGACAACTGTTAATGACAGATAAAAGCACGGATTGTCAGTTGTTTTTTTACCTCCAAATTTACTTCCATAACCTCCTCAAAATCTCACAAATCACACACAAAACTTGGAAGTTACATATGCGTTCTTTTTAACTAGGGCGATACAAAATCAAAACAAACCGAGTACCTCCGTCTTCGAATCGCATTACAAATGATCTAAAGTGGTCACTTCAAAAATCGTAAATCTAACATCAGAATTGGAAATTCTTGAAAATTATTTAATATTTCCATACCGACTATATCATTCGAATTATGATAATTCAGTTCACCTGAAGACGATTGAAGATAGCACATCAATCGAAACGTCGTGATACTAAAATTTTATAGACAATGGAAGTCCGAAATCAAACTTTTGATAAATCCACCTTGTCTAAAAGTTTCAAACAACACTTATGATTTGTTCTAGATAGATGAAACGTACGAAGTACAATTGTCAAAACTTTACAGACCCTAGATCGTCTTCTACCAACACCTATTTTTTGAGATGTCGACCTCATCACCCCCCACCCCCAATTTTTGACTCCCATAATCATTTTTTAGAAAATAATCAGGGACGTAGGAATAGTCCAAGCACGAAGTTTGAGCGCTTTCTATTTTTTTCATCGAATGAGTTGGAGATCAGTTTGATCAGTCAATCTCTAAAATCAACTGTCCAGATACAGAACTCTCAAACTTCGACTGTGATTTGAATGAAACCCATTTGAATACATTTGAACCAAGACCGCCCTAAATAAAACACAGCAAGTAGGTTAATACCCCTGCTGAGTCAGATTAGGGTTGGCCGCCTAAATGGTGCCGCTTATCTGGAAGAGTTGCAGATTATCTATAAACAGTGCCGGCGGCGCTAGAAGTCTCTGAGAGGCTCAAGTTCTGAACGACCAGTCCGATGAATAAGCATCCGTTACAATGTAAATACAAAACACACGAGACTCGAACCCGTGTTTCCAGAATTCCGATCCGCTCGTCTACCGCACAGAGTTGCCGAAATGATCCAGTCGTCTTGTCGCCATTATCTCTCTGTATTTCTCTCACTGTCGCACGATCACTTCAGTGAATGGCCATTGAAGCGAGAATATGTATCTCCGTTGTGCGATGGCGCGTGGTTCTGCCACGTGTGGAAGACTAGTCGGCAGAAGACTATTTAAATATGCACAGACAGTGAACAGGCTTTACAATCAACTAGTATAACTTGCAGATAAGAAGATTGCGTAATTATTAATAAAACTAATTTATCCATTTGAGCATATAGCTTGATGGTCATCGAGCTTTGCATTTATCATTGAATGACTCAAATCTTCAAAATGAAATCGGAATTATTAAACAAATAGCTTACGATAATCTAAAAGTAATAGATCATTTAATAAATAATAAAGAATACCAAAATGATATTAGCAGTATATATACACATAACGCACAATAAGAAACAAAACGATACACCACAATTACTTAATCTGGAAAGATTCCCAATAAGATATATTAAAACAAAAAAAACAGTGTATGATAATCAAATCAGGATAGCTAACAGTTCAGCACCTAACTTAAGAAATAAAATAGTTTATCACTTGAAATATCTTGAGGTCATTTTGAGGCTATGGTTAAGGTTTTCTAGGGGTTTCCCTTAACACTAGTGCAAATGCAGTCGCCAAACAAATATTTCCCCTAAGACAGACACAAGAAATGAAAAATATATTTAATGGAAAGATATCCTTTATTAAAAGTCAAATCTGACAGTCCGTCCATGATTTAAATATGAATCTAAACGTGTCACTGAAAAGAAAAAAGTTTTATTTGTCAAACTATGCGCCTATTACGCAATCTTTTTAACTGCATGATGGAAGACTTTCACCAAGTAAGAGCATCTACAATCTACATAACTAGTAAGGCTTTATTGACAGAGAACAGCCACATTAAATTTTATTATTTCCTAGAGATTTCCTCAGATATCCTAGTGAGGCTATGTTAATCAAAAGCTTACTACTTTCTAATATACACATCTCTCTCTCCAACGCCACCACTTAAGAATTTACATCTGAGTATATTTGAGGTAGGAAATCACTGGGAAGTATTTGATGGGAAGTAATAAATCCTCCATTAATCCCACTAAAAGTAATCTTATTCGGTAAAATGTGTACAAAAAAGCGCCGTCCATGAGGATTTCCATCATTGAAGGGCACTTATCTGAACATGATACGTCGCTGCAACGTTAAATGTTTCTTGGCCTTTTGGCACGAAGAACATCTCGTCGGTTTGAGTTTTTGAGTTGTTCCGGCTGTTAACTACGAAAGGCGGCCACAGAATTCCGATAAGCAACGGCGACCAGGAAGCGGGGAATGTCAAAGTTTAGCTTTTACAATTTGCCGGAAATAGTGGGATAGAATCAACTGAAAAAGGCTTCAACCTTACCAAAACGTGCCGTTTGCAACCAATTTTAAAGGTTCAACAAAACAGTGACCGATTTTAAGAGAATGACCGAAACTCATCTTCCTCAAATTGGTGCTCCACCTATCAAACGATTTTTTCTGAAATCAACCTTCAGTATGATTGCAATGTTCTAAGCCCAAATGCAATAGTTTCGCTGATAAGCCTTAGATGCAGGAATTTCTCAAACCTGTGAATTGCAATATGTCTTTGAAGAATTTTTATGTAGATTATAAATGCTCTTACTTGGTAAAACTCTTCCATCATAAAATTGTGTGAATTGAATACTGAGTCTCACAAATAAAGCTCTCTTTTTTTGTAATACGTTTCGATTCAATATTTAAATCATCATGCCTCCAATATTAGTAATATCTGACAGTCTGATGAAAATTTATATCTTGAATCTAATCACGAAACACCTAATAAGTTTTGTTTGTAAATCTTTGTGTTCCATTCACACTACTTTTATCTGAGTTTCTTTATGTTATGCCTTCAGTTACTTTATATTATAATATTATTAATTAGGATAATGTACCTACCTAACAACCCTTAATCATCCCTCACTTCAGATGTCGAACACCGTGTTTCTTAATTGCTTTAATGACTTTAACGATCAAAAAATTCATCAGTAATTTCGGAAAAACAAGTGTATTGTTCAACGGAGTAATTATTAAGATATAAATTATACGAAGAGAAAAAACGCAGCGCGGTAATGAAGCTACTTTTAAAAAGGTGAAGAGAGTGCAGAAATTGGGGACACCGATATTTTAATAGCTGTAATGGATTGTTTAATTAACGGAAGAAAATTAAGCTCAAAGAGGACCCTTCATATTCAACACCCCAAAAAACCTGTACTGGAGCCGTTTTTTTGTTGTAGAAACAACAGCCAGAAACTTCAAACTGAACAAGAACTTTTCTTGGTTGCGCTGAAGTTTTTGATTTGGTTAATTTAAGTAGTGAAACTTATCGTGTGGTTGTATCTTTGGTTCATTAAAGAACTCAAGGAATGAAATATCTAAAAACGTGAAATATCTTAAGAAATAAAATAATTTATCATATCAAATATCTTGAGGACGTTTTGACGTCGATGGTTAAGGTTTTGTAGGGTTTTCCTGAACACTAGTGCCGTCGCCAAAAAAGATTTCCCCTAAGACGGAAGAAAGAAAAAATAAATAATTCAATAGAAGAATAGGTAGACAGCATAAACAGTATGCTAGATTTGAGAGCTCTAGTTTTGTATCCGCAATAGGATCTAGTTAGCTAGTTGGCAAGTAATTTGGGCAGGCTTTGTTAAAAGTCAAATCTGACAGTTTGACGATGATTTAAATATAAATCGAAACGCGTTACTGAAAAAATAAGAGTTTTATTTGTTAAACTGTGTGTTAAACACACAATCCTTTCTTCTGCATGATTAACGTTTTGGATGCCTCGGTATCCCCCTTTTTAAAGCAAACGAAACGTTCGTAATGTATTTGCAGCCCGTTATATTACTCTAATTCCTACTGTAGTTCAGAACCATCTGAGACATATTGAACTAGCATTTACGCGTATTTACCATTTAGAAATGATTACCCAGTTCATCTTAGCTTGTGGCGATGTACTGATGTAGCTTTTCCAATATATTACGCGACCGCGAACCAGAGGTTATGTATATGGTGAAGGCGCTCCTCAAATCTATCTTGCTAAGAATGGTGAAGGCTATCAGCCGCCATACGCTAGTCGTGCACTAAATTTAGAGCGAACGTTGCTCTAGGTACATGTACAACGATAAAGCTCACTTGCATGCAGAGTATTTGTCTCGACTCCAGGAATATACTTCAACGACATTAGGTACAAACGGCTGATGTTCTATCTTGACTTCTGAACCTACAATCTAAAGGCATGGCGGGTCAAATTTGTATTGCGGCATATTTCAACCGAGTCGAAATAGTGCGTCAAGTTCCGGCGGTGAAGAAGTTTACGCAAATACTAGAAAGGGTGACAAATAACCTCCTTCAATCGTTTCTTTGTTAGGCTTACTGATAAAACGGATAATATCAATAACCCTCATTAAACTCACGCTAATTGTTGTCGTAATTGACTGGTAATTGGAACCATCTACTAATGACTGAAATATGTTTACTAACATTTCGGCTTTTTTTACAGTACAAAACATTGACATTGACATTTTGTGCTTACATCTCAAAAGAAAAGACGAAGATGGCTTAGCAGAACTTCAGTTTAAGTATTGTGACGTTCCTCCAGAAACCCCGCATAGCAGTAAACGGTATACGGATAGGAATATTATGGGCTAGAATATTCGACATCTCTCTCATCTCCTAGCGTCGCGCACCATGGCGCTGCCCATTGACAACTTACGAAGTCGAAGGTCATATAATAATAATAATAATAAAAAGTAGCATTTATTGCCCAACAGCGTAATAACCATTTACAGGACAACAACTTGAATACATAATTACAAAATCACAAAAACATAGTTATAGGGATAATTATGGAATTAACATGACATGAACATAAGACTTTGGAAGTGGCCACCGTCTTCCAGAGTCTAGGATTGCTGAACACCCAGTTCTGAGCAATCCCCAAGGAGCCCAATGGGGCCTCAGTACTGTGATCATAGCAAATTACCTTTCCTCTAATACAGAATACAGAATATATTGGGTGGAGGTCTAGCGCTACCTGCAAGATAGCCTATGCACTGGTGACCTTTGGCATAGGACATTTGGCCATGGAGTAAAGCAAGTTCATCATTAACAAACTGACAGTAATTCTAGTTACTCTAGGGATGGGTTTTCATCCGTGACAGTTTTATAGATAATCAAATTTAGCTGATATCGGTTGTATATGTTGACTAATATGAACTATCTTTTTCCACTTTCTCTAGTTGTTTGAATTTTGAAGTTTGTAGACAATGTAGATGTTTCAATAATACAGCTTCTTGAGAGTTCTTGCGTTAAACATTGATTGCTAATAAGTCATCAAAATTATTTATTTCTTTAAATTTTCAAAAAAAACTTGAAGGAAGGAGGGTGAAACTCTTGGGATGAAACGTGATGGAATATTTTACTAGATTGGTCACGTAGTTTCCTTTTATATATTTCAGGAAATTAGCATTTTTTAGCCTTGATAAAATTGCTTGATATTTTTATGTTATGCCGATAAATAAATCAAAAAAATTAATAACATAAAAATTTGTTTTTATACTCATAGATTCCTATTTTAGTTTTTGATGAGGTCTACTTTGCTTATAAACTGTAACAATGTTTTATGGCTGTGAAGCATCTGTTGTTTGTAATTTTTTTAATTATTAATATGTAATGTAACAACCAACAAATACAATTTATGAGAAATAAAAATCATAAACAATATATTTTATCTGTATGCATCGAAGTATCTTTTACCGTAATACCTGAAGTTTGTAATAACGTGACCGGACCAGTGAAAATGCGAGGTCACCAGAGTCGTTGTTCTAAGAAATTAATGACACAAAACTTGAAAAATCGATATCAGTCCAAAATCGCAACGATATCGACATTTTCATTGCAAATATTAAATGTTTAACAAATATATTAAGGTACGTATTGAACATAACAAACCTTATTGTACGCCACTGCCGAAACGCTTTTAGCTTTTAACAGTGTTGCCTTTATGGTACGCCGCCGTACGAGAGAGGGAATGATCCGTATCACTGCTGGTATTACGTCTTTTGCAGCAATCATGGTTTGTGTTTATGAAGTATTTATGAATGAACTGTTCTGTAGGAACAAACAATCACCTGAAGATGATTGAGGATACGACATCAATCGAAACGCAAAACTCTCAAGACAATGGCAGTGCAAAGTAGTGTTACTGAATCGTTCCCTTCAGCTCAATTTTTCAAGTTTAATGGGTAGAGGACTATCAAACCACATGACACTACACATGGTGCTGTAACAGTTGATCCCTGTTGAGTTTTATCGGAATATATGGATAGCCGCACTAACATTTTATTATATATAGTATTGATGAGGAAATATGGCAATTACATCCGGCTGCTTTCCAAGCCGCAAAATTGGGAACTGCATTCGCTTCCTGCAGTTGTTGTAAATCATGCACTGCGCGTAATAGGCTATTAGAGTACGCCTAGTTACATCGGCTTCGTTACCCTGAGCATATTGCTATCTTAATGGCCCACTAACAAAATTATTATGATAATTAAATGAAAACTTTGAATTAGTTTTCAAGTGATTCTGTACGATGGTTCATTAGTACAGTAGAATGGAACGCCTAAAAATCTGCTCAAAACTGGAACAATCACTTGGATTGATTTAGAATTTTTTACTTGGAGTTTCTGGGATCGCTGATCACAAATTTCATGTCAAATTTATGTACCTCTTCCATACCTTATCGACCAACCTTCCGCATAAAATACAGCATATTTTATGACATTATTGGGGTTTCATTGATTCAGGATTTTTGGGATTGTTAATTACGAATTTCATGTAAAATCTACGATATTTCATCCCCTTATAGACCATTCCCTCGCATAAAACACCACACGTTTAATAACATATTCATGTTGCATATCAGATTAGAGGTATTCGGGCAGCTGATTACGAATTTCATGTAATGATCAATTCTATGCTCATGCTATGCTCATATATGAGCTCCTCGCTAAAACGACCAGCTGATAGCGACTGCTCGATGTTTTGAGTGTGCGACACATCCATTTCTGTTCGGATTGCGGAATTATTAGTAGTGCATTTGAAAATGTGTACTGTAGTGATTAAATATGAAAATCTTGCTTTTTTGGGAATTCACCCGATTATTGGCAACGTCGCAGCGGCGGTTCCAGAAGCTTCTAGATATCTCCTCAGCAGCACTCCGATGCTAGAAGACCGAGCGGACAGCGAGTAATGGTGGGCATAATCTCATTATCGAATTATGAGTTATTTGAATAATCGAATTATCATCATTCGAATTATATAATCGGTATGGACATATAACCTTAATGTAAAAATAGGGACGTCGCATAGAATCATAAAATATTCTTTGTGAATTCTGATTCCGATTCACCGCTTTTCAAGTGACGACTAGAATCATTTGTTTAAAAAATGCTGGATCCTGTAGTATGTAGATTTATGCTACAAATAAAACTACAAATTGTTTTGGTTTAAACAGGATCAACATTTAATATTGTAATTTTACCATTTTTTTGTTTTATTAGAAATATTATTTATGTTACGCTAGATAGATTATTTTATTTTTAAGAGAACTGTAGCTCTCAATATCAATTATTTCAATTTGAATTAGAATTCGAAAAATCAACTTCCTCAATCGAATTGAACCGATTATGTAAATAATCGGATTAATTATAATTCGAATTATCCCATCACTACCGGCTAGTCAGTCAAAGGAATAAACGGAACGTATCTAACTGAATAGGCAGCAAGTTAATCCTATATTTTACGAAATTGTATTACATGTCCGCAATAATATTATTTGCTAATAAATGCTACGTAGTAAAAAAATACAGTCCACATTGAATTCGTCGACCTACCTACAAAAAATGACAATTTCAGAGTTGATTTCTTCATGAATCGCATATGGTATTCAGATAGATGAAGTCGTTATAGGCTTTATTCAACATAGTATCCAATGTAAATGTAGTAGTGTAAATTTCGTTTATTATGCAAACCAACACCTCTCCATAAACAAATGCTCAATTCCAACAATTCCTATAGGTGTTTGGACACAAAATCGAATATGTGTCAAAATTTCCCTCGGCGTTTACGATTATATTTCCACTCTAATCCTGCAACGGTCGTATTTAGTTTAAACAAGCAGAATATCCGCAACTGTACCCCAATATATACATCTACACAACGTTGCCATTTAATTTATCAATGCAAAAGTACGATAACAAAACTGAGGTACAAGGATTTTGTTCAAATATTGAAATCTACAAATAGTTTTGACGGAAACGTACTATTCAACTTTTGGCTACATTATATTTGAGAGAATATCAGTACCTGGATCCTGTATCTTCAATAACCATATGGCATTCATAAGTCTACAAGAAAAGAACTTTAGTACATCAACTCCAAGTGTCGCCATCTATGGGGACGCCATTGGCAACTTGGAGATGAGAAGATGTTGCTATCACACCCTTGACTGGATTACCTATATACCACCCGATTGCTCTCTACAGTTAGACCGCCAGGCTATACTGACGAGTCTAGGCTAAAGACGTAACACGAATGTCTATAGCAGGCTTGATGCATAGTATACCATCTAATACTCCCACGAGCTGCCACTGATGGGAAGTTGGAAGTACTTTACACTTGGCAGAAAGTGCAAAATCGGCAACGTCGTTAAGGTTCGTTAAATTTCTAGTCCCTGCCGTATTTTGTCCCTGTCGCCTGTAATTAAATCAAGTTAACCTGGCAATCCAATTGCTGCCACATTGCAGAAAATACAATCGAACAAACCCAATTAATACGTCTGTCTGATGTTTGTTTCAGGGAGTTGAAGTGCTTGCGGAACACCATACACATGAACCTGATGGCTTCTTATATGCTCACGTACACCATGTGGATATTGACGTTGATATTGGTAAGTGGGTGCATGCATGCGTTGTTGAATGACACTCGTCATGTCAAAGCCATAAATATAGCCTAGAGGGCAAGGTGTTTCGATTTAATTTTTTGTTCATAGGCGACATTATTGATGGAATCGCTTCGTTTTTATATTACAAATTTTTGATCCGCTTGATTTTATAATCAACAATTACTTGAAATAAAAAAATTAAACAAAAAATACAACTGAAGAATGTACTTAAAGGTCCATAGTAACAAATGCAATTATTAACGTTTAGTGATTTTTTCAGAGTAGAGTTTTTTGTAGTAACTAGGTTTTTTGATGAAATTTTTGTATTTCTTACTGTTCATTGCATTTTTCAGATTAGATTATTTTGGAGTCCGATTTTCTTGTTAGAATTGTTTATATTACGACGTTACGATGCCTACCTGTCGGTATCACCATCATTTCATGTACCATTCTCATCAGACGCATTTATTTCTTCGTAGTAGCTTAGTATTCATGAAATACTTCTCATAGAAGGGTGGCCATCTGCGGTCTTCTTCATCAGTTCTATTCCACCAAATAATATATTCTGAATGCAAATATTTGAAATGGTTCTAAAAGTATCAAAATTGCCATATGTATTAATATAAAATTTCTGTAGTTGCCTAAACTCTTTATCAATCCCATCGTCTTCAACTGGAATTTTATAAAAACAGGACCAATATGCAAATTTATCGATTGGAATAAAAAAACATTAAAAAAATACACCCGAATTCAGAACCTCCTTCTTCGTCGTTGAAAACATGTTTTAGATATTTTTTTCAGTCAAAAGTCATTGCAGATAGAGGGATGAATGCTTGAAGATGGTATTTCTGTTACTCCGATAATGTACAAGAAATTTGTTTAAAAAATTGTAGATTCAAAACAAATCGCATATGTGAAGGTCAAGGTAATAAATCGAGGACTATAATTTTTGTAAGCCTTATAGGTCACCATTTAGTTGTAAATTAAGAAACAGCCCTAACTAAGAAAACATTCCTTAAGATTTTTAATAACTAATGATCAACAAATATCTAAATAACAAGAACAAGGTTTCTATAACAAAGATGATAATGAAGAATATATTAATTATACGATATCAAACCTATACATGAAATATGAATATGTCAAATCAAGAGATATTCGAAAAGGTATTGTACTCACTGCTAGAACAGTTGCCAGGCTTAGACTACTTCCAACAAAATATTACCAATATTGCCACTAACGGCAATTATATCATCAATCAGTAGTGAATCGTGATCAGCATCAAAGAGAAGTATATCAGGACAGACAGGAACCACAAATCACACCAAGTAATCATTGCGTATCTGGAAACACGTTCCAGCTGGTCAAGCTACTTGACATCATGGGGGGGACGAAACACTATTATAGCACTGTAAAATAGAATAAGAAGGGCTGGTATCAGTGTCAGACATGTTAATTATCGAACAATGAATCTTGCTGTATCTCTGTGAAAATCATAGCTCCGAAGATGGAGTATTGCCGAACTGCAAAGAATGAAGAAATATCCATATATCGTCTCGTTTTATGGAGGAAAGCCTATGATCCAACTATAGGCTTGGAATACATTGACTAAATCTTTCCATGAAGCATACTCAACCAAACTGGTTCACAATCTATTGATAAATCAGTACCTATGAGTTTTTCTCTAAATCTCCTTATGGCTTGGATCCCAAATGAGGAGATAATGAGTTGGCTTGGAATAGCTCTGCTGTATGTTTTGCCTTATCTCTTCATTGGACAGGTAACTTTATGTTTCCTGTGTGTGGCGATATATTACCGTTATTTACTGTATCATCATCTGTATTCTAGCCATGGATAATAATTCATATAAGGTCTTGTTTGAAAATAAAACTGTTACCCTGGAAACAGTCATAAATATCAACTCACATCCAAGTGTCGCCCTCTATGGGGACGCCTGTCGGCAACTTACGAAGTCAAAGGTCCTAACACCTGGACTGCCTTGAAACGGGGACATCTTTCAACAAGGGTTAGCTGATTTATAGTGACATCCCTTGTTCTTCGTTAGTTTATCTTGGCTCATTCACATCAGAAGCTATCAACTGATATGATACTCTCCACTATGCACCATACATGCTCCGAGGCAGTCCAGGTGTTAGGACCTTTGACTTCGTAACTTGCAATGGGCTTCCCCATAGATGGCAACACTTGGAGATGAGTTGATGTTGCTATCACACCCTTGACTGGGTTACGTATATACCATCCGATTGCTCTCTACAGCTATCCGCCAGGCTATACAGTCGAGTCTAGGCTAAAGACGAAAGATGCATATCCATAGCAGTTCAGATGCATAGTGGAGAGCATACAGTTGAATTCATAAATATATATTATAATTTCAAAATTAAATTGCTTCATTTTGTACTTTATAAAGGCTGCCGAGGCAGCTGTAAAGTTAGTGAAGATCTTCATTCATTCATATCTGGTTTCGATTAGTGGTCAGTTGAAAATATAGTGAACCAGAGAAAAAAACACAGGTTAAGTTTCAAAAGTTACATTAATGAAAACGAATCTAGCACGTTCTAGTATATCTCATTATGGAATCTAATACATTTATTAAAATCATTGTGGCGAAGCTGCAATGTGCCTGTTGCCAACAGTCTACTTTACAATTTAATTTTTCTTCAGGCAGGTTCTCCGTTTCTGTATACTAAATTCGATTTGGTTCGTAAACTTGCTGCTGTCTCTCTTACCGCGGGTCTACTACTCGAAATTAGGAAGCTTTCATGAATTAGGCGAGACAGAATTTAATCAAAACAGGCAGTAACGTGAGCGTATACTGTATAATGTAGATTTTAAAAGAAGTTTAATATTAAAAGAACGAGACACGCGGTTAGCTATACGTATATCCGCGTATATAATTTTTTGCTACACGTGGCACTGCAGGTAGAGGGTTTTAAATAATCTGCATCTGAAGCGTATATTGAAAAATAGTCCAACGTGTGCCATGGACCTGAAGCTCTAACATTTTTCAATAAAGCATCAGGTATATAATGAAACTCGTGGCAAATGAAAAATTCGTTTTTATCCCATTGCGTTGCCGCAGTCACACTGCTTCAATCTTCCACCACCAATTTGCTTCCCTGAAGATGCCAACATATCAAAACACGTGTCTGGATTTAAGAACTTGTTTTGGCGGCTGGTAAAACTGAGTGGTGTTTGTAGTAGGTGTACCTGATTCAGGTAAACGTGGCAACTGTGCAAGCCGCGTCTATCTGTATGATATTTATATAGAAGTACGCGTTGTCGTTATTTACCGTCAGTATTGCTGAAACGACAGAGTGAGGATGTTGTTGCACGAGATACATGCTAATACGTGCGTTGTTATATCTATAAATAGATTCAATATAACTCTGCTGCCACTGAATCGATATCTCTAATAGTGCAATGTATAAGGTATGATCAAAAAGTAGTAGGACTGAATTTCTCTAGCGCGAGCAGAGCTGTGTGGGGCGGTCCAACCGCCTGGGCGAAGAGACCAATATTTTTCCAGTCGCCTACGCTCAAGCTGAAAGTAAACACGTCAATTTCTGAGCACGTCTTTTAAGGAGCGTTCTCGTGATCGAAGATGAAGAAAAATCTCGAGTTGCGATTCGCCATTAAATTATGATTTAAGCTCAAGGAACGGAGACGCTCGGAATGATTAGGGAAGACTACGGGGAACCTAAATAAATCGCTCAATAGGATGAAGTATATTTTAGAAAGCTTCTATACTCAGAAACTATTGATTATTTTGAATTTTTCGAAAGAAAAGCACCTCCAAAATTCGATTCAAATATCTACTTCCATTGACGCCATTCTATTATTAGAATAAACCGACCCACCTAGTATTCTACAAATCTCTCCAAGCAAAAACGAAAAAGAATTAATAATGGTACGTTTGAAAGTTAGAGGTGGAAAAGTAATCTGAAAAGTTGAGCGGCTCCTTCAGATAAACATGGCCATGGAAGTTTTTTAATATAACCGGACCGAGCAGTTATCAGGGGAATATTTTGATTTGAATCAATATACTTATCTATTTCCGCTTATTGAAAATAGATACTCGTCTTCGGTTTGACTTTGGCCCATATATCAGTCCCGGGACTGATAAATGCTATCAAAAGTTCTGTTTCGGACTTTTACTGCCTATACGCTTTTGACTGTCATGACGTTTCGACTGATCTATTATTTTCCGTAACTTTCTATATCTACACTCCTCATTGGCGCGACAACTCCTGATTGGTTCAGGTAGCATTCAGATTGTCATTGCGTGTCATGTTCTTTTTCAAGTTTATTCTGTCCAACTTCAGTTTAATTCAACTTTTGTGGTTGTAATATTGGTTTCATTTCTATGCTAGGATTGCTATAAATATTATTGTTGTTGGCGATAAAAGCTGTCTCTTTGAATTTTTGTCTAATCAATGTGCCCTTCCAAAAGTCATTCAGAGCATAGGAAACGAGAGATTTGCAAAAAGACTTTTGTGATTTTTGCGAAATTTGACCTCGACAATCTAGAATCGCATACACGACGTTCTATGAGACTTTTGAGCCGACCTTTATAATGTCAAAACCAATATCTATAGAAATGTATAGCTTATTAGTTTTCATTCCGAGGTTTACCCTTCTTTGAGCCGCATTTGACTGGGTCATGAGCTATTCTCCTTGTTAAATCCTTACGATGTGTAATAAATACATGAGAGTTATTTCAGAATTGCGCTGGCACTTGGTATAACTTTGGAACATTTACATCATCTTGGCAAAAGCGAACAAGAGTTGATAAAGTTCAACTGCTAAACTACTTACTTATTAATGTTTGTGTAGGCATTGGATTAGTTTGTACTTTGAATAATAGAATATATGGTAAAGTGTTCATGAGCTCTCGAGCTTTTCTATTGAAGTTATCATGATGAAATTCTAGATTTCAGATAGTGATGGTAAATTGTAGCCTAACAGACATACCAAGACTGCTTCAATCGAAAAGTTGTGAAAAGGAAATTCTCAAAATAACGGAAGTCCAAAGTAGTAAAGCTGGATTGCAGTTCGAAAAGTGATCACGTCAAATAGGCTGACGCTGTACTTCCTCACATGGTCGACCTTGAACGAAAGTCTTTCTCTTCTTTTGGAGAACCTCGGCGTTGTGGAATGAGCTACCCCAATGCGATTATTAGAATTTACAGCATTATGAGGTCAATGTGAATAGACATTTGTCCTCTCGCAGCGCGTTTGGTGCACGAAAGGCTTTCTGACTGCGAGACGTTGTCTTTCAAAAAAGTTATAGAGAAGATGAGTATTATAAGACAGTATATGCCATGACACATGATATCTAGAATTCAGACGTATTTTCGATAATTTTCTATTGGCATGAGGTGTAAAATAACTATGACCTACTTGGGGGAAGAGATATATTATAATTTAACAACCCTTGTGAATTTACCACCCTCTTCTGCGTTTCTATTATTCACATCCGACTATTTGTTAATATTATTGGCTAAATTGGTTCAAAATACCACTCTACTTTTTGTTGCAGCTTAATTACGGAGGGAGCAACGCAATCATCTGTGTGCTGATCGTTACTTTACTCCATTACTTTCACATCACCACATTCTTCTGGATGTTTGTAGAAGGTAGGCACAAATTTATATAATTATGTTACTCTCTTACGTTTGAATATTCGCTGACAGTTTCAATGCTAGTAATCAGAAGCGGCTTTTTGCAATGACTCAAACAGCCAAAGCTCTACTTACTCAAATATTTAGAAAAAATGTTTTCATATATATCTACTACACCCTTTAAGGAGACAAAATTGATTACATAGAAAAAATATTGAAATGAATTCAGTACGAATTAAGGAAAATACGTAAAATTAGAGAAAACTGAGGAAACTAGTGGAATTTAGAGGAAATTAGTTAAGATTCCGGGGAAATTAAGAAGTGTAAATTTATCATATTTTCTTGTTTTTTCACAATTTCTAATTATACCTAAATTTCTCGAATTTTTACAAATATTACCGATATTTGCACATTTTTCTTCAATATCACTTAATTTTCCATAATTTAGCTTTATATCAGTTTACTCGACTTTACTAAATTTTCCAAAAATTTTCCGATTTCGTTGATTTTCCACAATATTTCATTTCTTAATGTTTCATAACTGCCCAATTTTCTCTATTTGCCTCAATTTTAGCTTATTTTCCCTAATTAACAGTTCTCCCGAGTTTCCACAATTTTTCCCAGTCTCCCCTAATTATCCCTATTAATAAGTACATTCTCTAATGTTGCATAATTTTCCAAAATTCCAAATAATACTCCGTAATATTCACTGTTCTCCCAATTTTACCTATTTTCGCTAATATTCTCTGATATTCCATGATTTTACCTAGTTTCCACAATTTTCCCTAGATTTCCTTATTTATATTAATTTCTCCTTTTACCCTAGTTTCCCTGTGCATTTCTGTTAGGCATTTATGACTTTTAAAACTAGAAGAAATAGTTCAAAACTATACATTTTCAAAAAAAAAGTTTTCAAAGAATTCGAGACAATACAAAAACATGGTATTTATAATAGAATGGAACAATACTTTAAAAAAAAATTCGAGCGTAGTTGGTAAATATGCACAAGGGAGAAGGGTGAGAGCATATTTTGAGTGTTTATGTGTCTTTCTCAGTGCTTCGCGTACTGTAAATTCACTCAAAAAAAAACATTCTTTCCTATGATAAAATTGAAATTTTACGAAATGCCTCGTAGATCGGCAAACTGAATTTGAGTTCTCCACACTTTTTTATGAGTCCTTGGTAGTTGGAATTCCATTCTACAAATAATATCAATTAAAAGGTCTGGGCGTTTGAGTACTTTGTGCACAATTAAATTTGCTATGATTGAAACTGATCCCAACTCCTAAGAATATTTTTTCTCTACATCTGGAACATTAAGAAGTAGTCAAGAGATATGAAAAATGGAATGCAATTTTGTCATACCGCTAGATAAGCAGAATTTATTTTAGCATGCCTACCTCTAGATGAATCGTAAACAAAAGCGCAGCGTTCTAGTAATTTAGTCCGTCATTGTGCGTCAAGCCCTCAAAAATTTAATCAACTTGCCAGGTCTCGCATTTTGTCAAATTAGCCTCATATACGTCGTTTCATGAAATCAGTGGGAATACCAGCGATAGCACTTTGTGCACGCGCTGTTGCTCGTTGTAATAAATGGTCCAATAAAAACAATAAAACGAAGTTACGTTTAATTTGAAAATACAGAGGTTATGTTAAAAATACGTATGCGTAGCAGAGCTGGAAAAGTTAGTTTTACTTTGGAATTATGTTAGATACTTTTAGGGTGGTTCTTCCATGAAAATCATGTTCCGTAGATTAGTAAATTTGGTATAATGACAATGAGCTTAGGGTGAATTATTATGGCAAAATCCAAAATTAGTCTACAGCACCGTTTTTGTAAATAAAAGTCTAATTTCAGTTGCTGCAGTAAATTTATTTTTAATTTAGATTAACCATGGATTAGCACCAAGAAAGAATTTTCTGTAAAGGAACACGAGAGTGTTTTCTGTTAGTGCGAATTCAATTTAAAGCACCGTTTTTTTCTAATCAAAGAAAATGTAGACCACTTTTGGGGTTGCAACGAACTGTGGCAACGCTGCCCTCCTCTGTTAGGTCCACGAGTGGCGATACGTTATGACAATATTGATATAGGAATAATTATCTGGAACATTTCTCTATGCAAAACAATGCAGAATAATGGAAAAATTATCTCTGTTCCAGGATTATACCTCTACATCCTCGTCGTCGAAACACTGACAAGAGAAAATTTCAAGTTGCGGGTGTACCTTTGCACAGGATGGGGTAAGTTTACTTAAAATGTATGTGAATTTTCAAAGGAATGTGACATATTTTTGATACGCCCTATAAAGTACGTAATAATAATAATAATAATAATAATAATAATAATAATAATAATAATAATAATAATAATAATAATAATCATAATAATAATAATAATAACAATAATAATAATAACAATAATAATAATAATGATAATAATAATAATGATAATAATAATAATAACAATAATAATAATAATAAAATTTATTTTCCTTTTGACAAATTAAACTTTGTATAGAAACCGTCAAATTTATAGAGTTAACTTGTATTTACGAAGTAGAAGTATGCATACAAAACAGCTTACACACTAATAAAATCACATATGTCATACAAACATTTGTCTAATAAAAATTCTTTCAAATGATATTTGAAGTGATTTAGATTTGTTGTGTTTTGTAACGTTTTGGGCAGTCTATTATATATTTTGGGTCCAAGTATTTGTTTATCTGATTTTTAAATATAAGGTAGAGCTACCTACTGTAATCTCACTTCATACCCCGTACCGGTTACTGATATAACGCGGTGATAAGAATGACACACCAAGCTTCAGCACAAGTTTGACCCCAAATATGTTTTTAATATACTATTAGTGACTGAAATCGCATAAGATATTAAAAAATGAGGTTAATCAAATTTAAAAATTGTTAAGTCTCTAAAAATGTCTTCAACAACCTGACCTTGAATACACAACTGAAATAACTTTGTTTTTATATCGGTCTATCGTCGCTTTCAGTTCTCACTCAGAACTGATTTCGACGTCCTAGAATGTTCAGCATTAATGAAACTTGAATCTAATGCTATACAATTTTCTGCAAAAATAAATGTCATTACTAAGACTAGAATAAGAGAACTTTAAAAAAGAGTCATAAACTGAAATGGTTAGGAGGGGAGGGGGTGTAATCAGATTCTGGGTTCTGATACTATTACCAAGTCTTACGAGCCCCCACGTGCTTGCTTAATGCATTTTGTTTGACACGTTCTAAATAAAATAACCTGTTCTATACCAGTCTTCAACCCTGAAGTAATGTAATAACAAACCTGCAGAAAAATTAAACTTCAACCTTCCCGGCGGAAAATGTCACTCACCGACTGGATAGAGGATAGCTCCTAGTGAGATTAAATAAGCAAAAGTTAATTACAAAACAAAGCCTCCGCGGAAGAACTGCTGCGCTTCCACTTGGTCGACTTCAAAGAGCGTAACTCAAAATTTATTCTTTGCTACTCAAGTAGAGATGTGCCAACTGGTGAATCAACTTTATATCGTGGAAAATTGGATGAGACCTTTACTTTTGTTCAAAAGAAATTATGTTATTCGTGAGTGAGCAATGCGAGAAGAGGAAAAGGCGATACCTTGAAGTGATTTCAAGAAAAAAATAGAACAGAAAAGCAAGTAACTTTGCATTTGGAGCCGCTTGGTATCAAGGAAAAGTAGATTTAGACTTGCCTATAGCATACGCTGCTAGGAAATTAAGTTATTCCGAAACAAGATATAATTCCAAAATTTTTGGTATGAAATTCACAATAATTACCGACCATAAACCACTCCACTGGCTTTTTTCTGTCAATAATCCCAGTTCTAAATTATTCAACTGGCGAATCGAAGAGCTGATTACAATATTGTTTATAAAAAAGAAAAATATATAGAATTGTGTTGAGCAGAAGTGTCAGTAAGCACGAAGCTCCAAAATTTCGAGTTCTGAGGCGTTCATATACAGTGTGGCAGAATACTCGAGACGGTGTTTTCACGAATTTATTCAAAAATCTTTCTACTGTATCATGTATGGGTCCAATAGAAGCACGTATCAAAATTATTTTTATTGATACAGAGTGATTCAAAAACAAGTTGGTAATGAAATTTGTGAAAATTTTAAATGGAGCACCTGTATATTTAGATAGGAGAGAGTAAATAAATGTGAGTTACTATTATGATACTTATACCTCGGCTCTGGGACCTTTATCTGAAAATGCAGATCATAAGTCAAAAAGAAGATCTGCTGTACATATTGCAATTGGACATTTTGAATTGTACTAAAGCTTTAGGAAAAGCTCGTTCCTAGAAAAAATATACAGGATGTCTAAAACATACTTTTGATTTACAATTTTGTAAAATGATTTCGAATGTTTTTTCAGATTCATTTTTTAAAAGAAGATACCGCAGTGAGTAACTCACGACTGACTGTAGATGATCTGGATCCAGCGCTTTGCTAGACAAGAGTTGTCATGTCAGTCAAACTGGATCCAGTGAATGTCTACGTTTGAATCGGACGTAATAACAAGAGTCGCCAGTACAGCAAACACAAGAGAGGCCTTAGGGTCTAACGAGATTCTCCCAAAAGTTGTTCTTTTAGAAAACTTGGGCGTTGTGGAATGAGCTACCGAGAGTTTGTTTCCCGATGCTTACAGTTTACGTTTTTAGATAAATGTGAATCGAAATGTATCCTCTCGCAGCGCGTCTGGTAAATGATAGCCTTTCTGCCTTTGCGACAGGTTATCTATAATAAAAGGACTAGGATCTGTGGACAAACAGACTAACGGAAATGACTGGCTTCTCACCTTTCCTGAACTAATTTATATGTATGTTTCAGCAATCACGAATTCTACGTGAAACCATATTGAAAAGATTGCCGTCCTGAGCACCAGTCCTATACCTTTACTTAATTATAATTCCTATGTAACAGTTGCGGAATGGGTAACTTTGCCTCAATTATGTTTATATGACAACTGAAACCAAGCCATGCCCATAAACAAAGCGATATCATTGCGGAGTGTAAACAAACGATCGTATGAAAGTTCGTTCATCCGTTATACGTTTTGTTCTTATATTAAACCCTCGTCCTCGCACCGAATGAGATTCCTCATCAGCTTGGAGCGTTAGATTTTCCATTCTCCATGAGTACATGGTAGGAAAATTGCGTCCGTCTAATTTTTCAGTATACAGCTATACGGAGACACCGTTTTAACTTAAATTTCCCAGAAACAAGTAGATCAATATACAGGATGTTACAGCAAGTTCGCACTAACTAAGATAAAAGATAAAGTTTACTCAATTTATTCATTGATTATTTAAGGCGTTATTGATGGTTTTGCAATATTCATTCAATTTTTTGTGCTTACACTGCTAATGATATTGTGATTTGTAATATTTTTATTAGTCGCATGTACAGTTATTTCCTATAGAAATATATAAGTACACAAAACAGGTGTGCACCTTGCATCATATTTTTTTTTGCTTTTATCAATTGAATAGGGATAATAAATAATCAAGAAAATACTATTTAGTTGTCAAGTGGGTTGTCTCTTTATTTCACATGCAGCGTCATCAATTACTTGAAGGTTATTGTAGGATTTTTGATCTACCTGAAGTTTTATAAATATTGGTAATTGTAGATCTTGTGATTATTTGAAATTGTAAAGGATATTAAATGTAACCCAATTAACATACCAAATATAGGGTCAACTAGCACTTCCACCATTTTTTGACCATGTAGCGGATATCAGGTTTTCACTTAAATGCCGTTCAGAGTGAATAAACGGTAAAAGATATAGTTTGTTATTATCACCTTATTTTTCTTGAAAAAATAATATTAATAACACTACCTTATATTCAAAACATCTAACAGGAAATGAATAGCACATTCACCATTTTTTGTTTAAACTTTTGTACACTGAAAATATTACATCCACAATTTTCTTAACATCTGAGAGGAAATAACGCGAGCGCATTCACCATTATTCAAATATGGATTAGAGTAAAATGTGACCTGGATTAAGATTCGACAGAATAAAACTTAATCTATTGTACATTGTAGTTTTTGCAATTGATAATACCTCGAATTCGCTCTTTTAGGCTACAATTCTGCCCTAATATATGTATAGTTGAAAAATCTCGTTATAATCTACGCTTCATGTAGAATCCAAGGGCGTGTAGTCCATGGAAGCAAAGGGAGCAATGCTTGCCCTAAAATACTTACAGAACATCAACTCATCTCCAATTGTTGCCTTCTGTGGGGACGCCCATTGACAAATTCAAAAGTCCTAACACCTAGACTGCCTTGAAACGGCAACAGATGTCTCTTACGATATCTGTCAATCTGTGATCTACAGCGACATCCTTTGTTCTTAATAAACACTTTTACAATGTACCATTATCTCGGTTCATTCACATCAGAAGCTGACAACTGATATTAAGTGTATGCTCTCCACTTTGCATCAGACCTGCTATGGACATGCATGTTTCGTCTTTAGCCTAGACTCGTCGCTATAGCCTGGCGGTCTAACTGTAGAGAGCAATCGGGTGGTATATACGTGAATGAGCCGAGATAACGGTATATCGTAAAAGTGTTTGCCGCTTTAAATCAGTTCATCCTTGTTGCCGCTTCAAGGCAGTTGAGGTCCCATAGAGGAGATGAGTTAATGTTGCTATCACACCCTTGACTGGTTTACGTATATACCATCCGATTGCTCTATACAGTTAGACCGCCAGGCTATACTGACGAGTCTAGGCTAAAAACGAAACTTGTATGTCTATAGCAGGTCTGATGCGTAGTGGAGGGCGTACACTCTACAGAACAGGTTTTTGAAACTTCCCACACTAATTTAGAATGCCGCGTCGAGATGGTGGACATTTAGAAGACATAATTTAAAAAAATTATGGAATAAATAATTTTTCAAATATTTGAAACAGTTTCTGTACCTCCCCCGCTTATGTGTGGGAAGGAAACGCGGGTTTTGAAGAACTGTTCATAAAAGAAACGACTTGCGTACGATGAAAACGGAGGAAGAACTTGATTGCGGGGAGAGAATTATTAATAGAACTTAACAAAGTTTGCTTTTATAAGTAACTTTAGACGGTCCTGTGGAAAAGAGGGCGGATATATTTCTGTTCGAAAGAAAATTGGATTTCTAACTTTGTCTTGCTACCGACTGGATTTCTTATATGGAATCACAGGTTACCAATAAAAATAAAATTTCGATTCAAGAACTGTGATATTCTTGTAGCGATATACTCACGACAAGACCATCTGATCTCACTGTACGATACTTGATGAGAAAATTATGGTTTATTTGAACCAAGAAAAGTATATTCACGATTTCCATGTTCATTTCATTGTAAGGAAATATACACTGAAGAATAATATAATTCTCAAAAGTTTGATTTCGGACTTCCATTGTCTAAAAAACTTTGAGTATCACGGCGTTTCGATTGATGTGCTATCTTCAATCGTCTTCAGGTGAACTGGCGAACACGTTCCTTTCATGCCTATTTATACCCCGTCCGGTGACGTGTCGTTGTGCGCGGTCTGTTCTGATTGGTTCCGGATGCGCGGTATTCCGGTCTGCTGACGTGGCTGTTTGTCGGTCATTGTTTGTTGTCTGGTCCAGTCGTAGTCTATTGATCTTCTTTATGAGTGGCTACCAGATTGGTTTAATGTCTACGCTGGGTTTGCTGTACACTTTGCTGTTGTTGGTGATGAATGCCGCCTCCTTGAATTTCCTTCGATACCAATGCGGTTTCTTGGCAATAACCTTAGCGTCGGCACAAGCTATTTTATGGTGCTCCGTCTATGCGTGGTCAGCTATTCCAGATTTTCCTGTCTCTGCTCGCTGGGTGTTGAGACGATGTTCTTTGATTCTTACTTCCAGTGGCCTTAGCCATGTTTCTCCAACATAGATTTTACCACATTGACATGGTATCTGGTAGATGCAGTCCTTTGTCTCTTGAGATTCATTCCTGGGCTAGTTTATGTTAGGATACTTCTGAGGGTGGCAGTTCAGATGACTGAAGAATGTTTTTCATCATCTGGAACCATGGAGAGAGCCAATTACAGTTTTAGTAGAGAAAATCTTAAAAAAGTCGCATATACAGTAAGACTAGAAAAACAGAACTTTCAAAAATAAAAATAGAAGCCATAATCAGAAGTACAGATAGGGAGTGATCAGGTTCTGAGTTTTGGCATCACCATATAACCTTCCTACGAAACACCACTGATGGGAAGCCCCAAACAAAATCGACACGACCCCATTTTTTCCATCTTGTGCCACTGTTTATAGTAGAGATAACATCCGACATCTCAAACGATTAGTCAAGAAAGATATTAGCGCACAAAAAGCATTATTCACGCCAGACATTCCAATCTAGAAAAGAAATTATAGATATATGAGTGATATGGCCTTTTTATTAACGATATCGCGTCACTCATAATAACAGTCATCAATAATGTACGCGTCAGATGGTTTCTAAATGAATTACAACCCTCTACAGATCTCCTTGATATTTTTTTGTAATTTCCCAGACACATTTTCTTCTCAAACGTAAGAAAAGCCGAACGATTTTGTTGGATAATGAAAATCAGTGCACCGGGCGGTAATTGAAGCCACATGCGATTGAGTATATAACTTTGCTATCGTTTGAGCTGCCTTGGTAGTGAGCCTGAAGCTTTCACTGAATTGCAAAAAATGAAAAATCAATGTCTCTAAAACTGGTCGTGTGGTTCTCGTCAATCATTTTATTCTTGTATTAAGAATTATATAAAAAAGTATGCGTATATATAAGATATAAAAAATATCTATGTATGTGAAAAATTAATAACGGGAAAACATATAAACTATTATATTGTCATCGGTCCTTGATAAGTGTGCAAAATTGGAAATTAATTTGACATTTTGAAGTGCGTGAAAATAGTGTTCAAAGATTCATTATATGTTTTTTGGTGGCCGCTAATTGAAACACATACGTATGAATTGATATCTTTACTGACGTTTCGGCTGCCTCGGAATCCTTCATCAGTACAATACAGAATGAAAAAATGTTTTATTATTGTATTTTTTTATAATCTCACGCAAAGGCATATAGCCAACTGCGCTTCATAAGCACTGCGTGAGGATAAACGTCTATTCACATTGACCTTAAAGCGCTGCAGCTTGTAACCATCGAGGAACAATGTCGCCCGGTAGTTCATTCCACAATGTCGATGTTCTCCAGAAGGACATCTTTCATAAATGCTTGTTCGAGGCATTCGGAGCTCGACCTGGTGAGGCTGCGCCTGACGAGCTTCTCTTGAATTTTTTGTACTGATGACTCGTTGATTTATTATGCGGGACAGCTTAGTCGAATCTCTAACATGATAATATCTATAGAATAGGGACAGATCTTCTTCTTTCGGTGCCTATCCGGTCCGAATGTTGGTTATCATTCTCGTTATCGGAATCTTATCCACGGCTGCTCTAAAAAGCCCAGTGGTTGTCAGAGAGAACCATGTTCTCAGATTTTTCAGCCAAGAATTCCTTCTGCGGCCTGGACCACGTTTACTTGGGATTTTCCCTTGCAGTATTTGCTGTAGTAGACCATATCTTTTTTCGTTTCGCATTATATGACCCAGGTATTCAAACTTGCGTGTTTTTATGGTGGTTATTATCTCCGTGGTTTTCTTCATTCTTCGAAGGACTTCTTCGTTGGTGACGTGGTCCACCCAAGAGATCCTCTAGATTATGCTATATTAGCCACATCTCAAATGCTGTCAGCTTCTTCATGGTGGCTTCAGTCAAAGTCCATGATTCTGTTCCATAGAGTATGACAGAGAAGACATAGCAGCGGAGGAGTCGCAGCTTGGTCGTCATTGATTAGGAATGACATTTAAAAACTGATGACATTTTAACAAATACTGCTCTTGCCTTTTCTATGCGGCATCTTATTTCCTGTAAATGATCCCATTGATCATTTAACATGGTTCCCAGATATGTATATGTATTGACTCGTTTAATTTGTTGGTTATTAAAAATTGTCAGATCTTCACGTGGCAAATTATTTTTGCTGATTACCATATATTTGGTTTTATTTAGGTTTATATCGAGCCCATACTCCAGGCTTACCTCTATTACTCTTGTCATGGTTTCCTGTAGGTCTTTTAGACTATCTGTGATGATTACGGTATCGTCCGCGTACCTTAAGTTATTTAGGCGTTTACCATTTACAAGTATTCCTGCGTTACTGTTTTCTAGGGCTTTATTAAATACATTTTCCGAGTAGATATTAAATAATAACGGCTACAGAACGCACCCCTGTCTAGCTCAGGGACATCGAAACAGGGACAGATCAGGCACCCTGTTTCGATGTCCTAGACTGTGGAGGTCGTTTGTGAGGTGAGGCGCATCCACTACCACGTTTTGTGCGTTACTGGATTGTGTCTAGAAGATTCAGAAATTGCTTCGAGTGCGTCTCCACACGCAAACAGTAATCCAGCGATTGTCTGATCTGGACCTTGTATAGTAGCAGAAGTTGTTCCGGAGAATATAATTTCCTGGAGCTGAAGAGAAGCTCCAGCTTCTGGGACGCCCACCTTGCGAGACTGGCAACATGATCGTCCTATGACATGAGTTATTGTTGATGTTGATTCCTAGAAGCTTTATGGAAGATGATTCAAGTGTTGGGTGTCCCTCCATCCCCACGGCTGGCAGGCAATAAAGACATTATAATAATTATTATTATTATCATTATTATTATCGTCATCATCATTTTTATTTTTGTTTACAGGTCTACCGATGGTGTTTATTCTTGTGTGGGCCGTGGTGAAGAGCTTCATACGGCCCTTAGTGGACCCGGCAAACTCAGTGAGTACCTTTTAAACTAATATGAGAAATGATATCTTCAGTTGTCTGAACTTTTCCATCATATGGTTGAAGATATGCACTGGCTGCACAAACTTTCACATATAAAACTGCAGGCGGAATGGTACGCGTTTCACCATATTTAATAGCGCGCTCAGATTATCATACTGATAATTCAGATGTGCAATTTTGCCGTTTTGGTTGAGTTTCTTGTTTGTTCAATTTTTCGGAATATTAAGATCTATTTTTTATTTTCAATGTTTTTAATTAGAATTTTTTATTTTTGAGTTTTTGTTAATTTTAATTTTTTTTGTTTATAGATTTCCTGATATTTTCTTTTTTTTGCTCTTATTAGCTTTATTTTATTTTCTTTTATATTTTAAAGCATTATTTTTTTTAATCCCTTAAAAATATTCAAGTTTGAATTTTTTTATTTAATATTTCGTTGAATTTATTGTTTTAATTCATTTAACCTAGCCTTTAATTATTTCACCTGTATTATATTATCTTTTTTGTTAACGGTACATACTTATAATATAATCTGTTGAGCTTGTCCTGGCCAGTAATTAAAACCATACCATAACTGAAAATCTACCAAGCAATCCACAAACTAAGAAAAATATCAAAAAAACTTTAAATATAAATCCTACAGTTAGAACCACTATCCTTTTAGAATGGAGGAGATATAAATGTTACTTAATTAATGAAATAAGTGGCTTCGACTGACTAAATCTGAAATGCGGTGAAGTAGATATAAGAACTTAGCGCAGTTTCTATCCGACTGATTATCTTACAGCTGAATTAATTCAGATTAATAGCAAGCTTCACGTTCAAAAATAGTTTGTTCGTTAACTTGACTCGACTGTAAGTCGCCCACTTTTATCTCCCTTAATTTCAGTTTGGAGCATAGACTACGATCCACCTTGCATATACGTATTATAAACTGCAGGAAATCGTCAGCTCAACTTAAACTCCACTTACAGTTCGCCTTTCTTGGACATACGTACGTCAATGCAAAACAAATTTGTGAGATAAGATTCTAGTTGGATTAAACTTCAAATATGAAAGATTTATAGTTATAGTTATAGAAAACAAAAAACGCTTCTATAGTTAGTCTAACTAAAAAATAAAAAATAATTCTTGATATAAGAATAAAATGATTAAGGAGAAAATTAATGTCATTGTGATGAAAGCGTGGGGTGCTTCGTACTACATTTTTACACCAACTCTGTATTTTGAAATATATCTCGTAAAAAATCATAACATTTGATATAGAGCACACCGTGCGTTTATCACGATAACATTAGTTTTATCGTTAATCATTTTATTCTTATATTAAGAATTACTTTTTGCTTTCTAGCTGATCTACTGCAAAAACCATTTTTTTCTTCAAGTTATCATTTATCCTTAGATAACTTGAACCACAATTACGTGGCTGCTGGAATGGGACTTGATCTTCAAAGGATCTTAATTAACGGGTCTGAAGGGTATTACGGGGGCTCGGATTATTCCCGTATCGTTATATTTGAATGATTCTGTCTCTATGGACATATCGCAATCTGATAATAATATAAGATGGATTACATTTCGAGCAGCAAGCAGATGCATAAGGGCATTGTTGCAAGCCTCTATATCACAGCTCTTCATAACATGTGCCATGAACTCCCTTGAGGTCTACCTATATATTTTCCTTGTTTAGACCTCATTCCACCACTGCTCAGCTACGCATCTAACTATTCAATATCCCACAAGCTACGCCTGTGAGAAGTTAAGTAGCATCTACGACGCCTACGGCCATGTGACTGAAAGTAGTCATTCAAAGGACAGGGCAGGAGCTAGAAAGATGCCTAACAGTGTTGCCTATAGATAGATGCAGTCTTATCTCAAATACTTTTCGCCTGTTGGTGGTTCCCTACTGTTTCCCAGAGATATTATTGTCAGCGTTGTAATTTGTTATATAATATTCAACAAAATACTAGAAGAGATGGTGTTGCTTAAGTACTTGAACTCAATAAAATTGCATGAATATACTTGCATAAGACGTCTGACAACATCGCGGTTTTCTGCCTCGCATTTTCTCGTTGGTACTTAACTATAAGTATAAGATCCTGACAATCCCAACCTTTAAACAGTCTATTGGTCGTAAGGGGGGTTGCGAAAAATAAAAACCAACAAGGGATTGCTTGGAGCGAATAGAGGTATGCTCGGATAGCAGTGTATATGTTCGAACCAAGATTATCATATTCAATTTCCAACATGTTTGTATTCTTGATCGAAGTAAACGGGGCTCCGTTGGAAGATATGATAACCTTATCAAAAGAAGTATGGAATACTTGTTAGAAACCCTAGTTGTACACATTTTACACTATATTTCTTTAGAATGAGAATCTGATTCGAAGAGATACTTTTCTTGCTTCAAATAAACCATAATTTTGTCATCAAGTAAATTGTCTTGCAGTGAGAATAAAGGTTTTTGTCGTAACTAACCGACTCGTTCCCGATTATCCTTCAAGGCATCTTCCTTTCGAGTCACTTCTTGTATCCTTTTTTTCGACGCTCAGCGATCGACTCTCTCCCATTTTCTCTCCATCCTAATGGACGTTCGTTTGAACAACGAACGTAGTTGCGGTGCTAAGACATCGCTTCTTGCGATAAAACTTTAAAAGCCGAGATACGTCGAGTATCTGTGCAAAGACGGAGTTGGTAGCTGTCGTAAAACCCGATGTCCGGGTTCGGTACAAATGAATGATATTCCTTGTAACTTTGTGGGACATATACACACCTTAAAGCTCTCGACAAGAGACAATAAAAATATTTGACGAAGCGAAAGGATTTAATTGTAGGGGATGTGGGGGGAAGATGTGCACACCAGAGGCGGTTTGTTGAAAAGCATCAACGAACCACGCCTGTATTTAAAAAAAACACCTGGTTCGAATTATATGTTTTCAGATACAGGGTGTTAATAAAGTTTATACAACAGATGATTTTTTGAGTGGTTTCAAGACAAGATACTCATATAAACATGGGTTCACAAATGCTTCATTTTTAAGATACAGGATGTTAAACCTTGAAAAAATGCTTTTTTGGTTAGTATGTCAAAGATCCTTCACCCATTTTTTTAAATTTAGCAGTGTCATTTGTAGTACTAAAGGACTGACTTAGGGCTTAACTTGAATGTACTTATTGAATCCAGTGGAGTCCCGAGCAGCACCTCAATGATAATTGTTGGCAAAAAAATGTACGCCACTGACTTCTTCATGATATTTATATATTTTTTAATTAACCAAGTGAAAATACACCTTTTCTGTCTCTCGATTTTTTTGCGTATCATGCTTAGTTTTCGAGAGAAAACTTAATTGCATCTCTCTGAAGCACACAAGAAACATGGAGAGGAAATGATCGATTGTAGTATTTGTTAAATAACTTAATAGTTGTTGTCAACTGGTTTATATGCTATTAGTTTGTAATTTAATATATAATTTATTTTATAATCCTTATCATAAACAACTATGTGATGAAATATCTTAGTACTGTCCAGAATTCGTACATCGGCGTACAAATTTTGATTAATCGAAATGCTAATTTTACTAGACTATAACGCGAACCTGCAAAAGGACAGAGTTGTCACACCTTGGGAGATTCGCGCGCTCATTCTAACATTTGTGTTGCATCTTCTGTCTTTTTGTTACACATTCATTCCACATACTAAAGGAAATTTTGCCACAAGTGTATAATATAGCCAATACCTTCCCTAAGCCCAAATTCCTCTATACAAACATTACCAATATTTATGTTGAAATTTGATTGTAAACAGGACCGTACAGATTTTTTTGAGTACAACATTGCTACTGATTTTGAAGGAATCAATACAAGACGGTGTGTTTAATTTTGAATACTTCACGCTTCGCTTTCAGTGCTTCTGGTTTGACAGCCACCCGATAGACTGGATCTTCCAAGCTCCCACAGTGATAGTGCTTCTGTTAAACCTGCTGTTTCTGCTATGCATCATGTGGGTGTTGATCACCAAGCTACGTTCTGCCAACACTTTGGAAGCTCAGCAGTACCACAAAGCAGCCAAGGCCCTCTTGGTACTGATGCCTCTACTGGGTATCACGTATGTCATCACGATATACGCGCCACCACCTGACAGATCCACTGTCAATGTGTTTGAGTGTGCCAGAGCAGTGCTGCTTTCTACACAGGTGAGCAAATTTTCTGGGAACTCACATAAACAATTCGCCTTTTGAAATCTGGAAAAAACTGGCCCCGTGCGGGATTCGAACCTCACACCATCCGATCGCCGATAGACGCTGTAACCAACTGAGCTAACTGGGCAGCTGCTCACTCATTACAGAGCGCAGATGGTGTTAAGCGGAATCTCACGAAAGCCTTTCTTCCTAATTTCAAATTGCGCGCGTCGTTCGTATCTCGAGGTACAGGAAGGGCAGTGTTTGGGTTGGTGAACATCTCCAACCGCGATTACCGCAAACCTCTACGTCTATCTCCTTTAGGTATGTTATAGAGGCGTGCAGTCCATGAAAGCAAGTGAAGCAGTGCTTAGAAATTTAGTTATATTAGAATCGCAAATGGAACATGACTGTTGCAAAACTGCCAATTCTACAGGCTGACATCGACAGTATCCCTTCAAAGTGAAATTTGATGTGTCATTATAAAATTCAGCTTCTGAAAGATCAGATCAATGATGGTGTTATCAACATCTACACAGACGGATCTAAGAAAAATAATAAAAACAGAAAATACATTCATTTTGGAAACATCCAATTTTCCTCCTGATCCAATAATGAATTTATTGGATTTGAATATAACAAGCATTTTATATTTGTCCGCAAATATAAAACCAATCGTTTCCAAGGCGTATCTCTCCATTTTAGAGTCAAATGCGTATTTCGCAAGAACTCTGTTCATTGTTTGCCTATAGATATATTGTTTTCTTTGAGCTCTTTGTGTTGTTATTTTTTTCATCAGAAGTCTATCAATACCAACGTGTCGGAGGAATTATTCTCTATTCCAGTTTGAAGCTTCCATTCTATTTGGTTATGTTCAAATATTTGGCTATATTTCAATACCGAAATCGGTTGATTGAGTATAATTTAAGGTTTCTACTAGTGTACAAAAAAGCCTATATCACGTCCTTTACGCTTTAATATTCATGAGCTTTCGATTTCACCTATTTTGTGATGTTGAATAAAAGGAAAAAGGCAATTTGTGATATGTACTAATAAGCTTGACAAAAGGACACCACTTAAATTGCCTAACACTACAAGTAATCTTCCATATAAATTACCCACCACTTGAATATGGGAACATACACAAGTCTTCAGGCACTGAACTTTGAGAGTTTGAAAAATAATCTATCCATATCAGTAGGTTTGGAAACAACGGTACCAACACAACTTACTAAATAATACTCCATAATATTAATACAACAATGGCAGTTTGCACCAGTGTACTGCACAAATGGTCTGACCACATCAGGAAATAAAATAGTAGGATACAGCGATTCAACGTATGAGAAAAGCCTGTACTTGCGTCGGTACTGGTACTCGTTACCTGTCAATCACTCACGAGTACCGACTACCAAGTATTTTGAGTACAATTTACTCCAGTACTGTCCAGCTCTGGCCCATAAAAATCTCCACAAGTATAATCTTTCTCCAGGAGAATTGTTTTTAGAGCCATAAGTCACGGTTTTTCGTAGCACACATCGTTTTTACACGATTTATTATGCGTCCTCCAATAGAACATCGCTTTTTTCTATTTTTATATGCTTTTATTCTTACAATGCGGGGAACTGAACGAATCGTTGAGCGACGGTCTTTTTCTCGACCGCGTATTGGAAAGGGAACGCATTCATATCTACAAAAACGTATTAAGCTCAGTAGCGGCTGAAGTACAAGCGCTGCTGTGCTGCAAAGCTTTAAAAATAAATTTAATTATATTATATCTGGTTTTATTGTAGTTTTAATGCATTCACCACAACTTGAATACGAATATTATATTTTTTTATTCTGAAACCCTCCTGATAACACAATACGTCTGACAACACTGCGCTGTAATGTTGCTCGGTGTTTTGAGTTTAATGGGTTAGTAAGTTATTAGATATAATTCTGTGTTCACACCTCTGAAAAGTCGTAACCACATTTGTTCCTTAAGGCTTCCTTGAAAGATCCTCGACACACTAATATATTTTAGGGCACTGAATCAAAACTCCTGATAAAAACAGCCTAACATGTCGAGAGCCCATTTGCAGGCGGGGCAGGCACTAAAATAGTCTCTCTGGTTCCCCCGATAGCTTCTCGAGTCCTTTCACATCGGGTGCACAAATTTTTGCCATTTTCGAAAAAAGTCCACCTCCCTCCCACCCTTCGGATATGCCTTTTCTCAGAAAATACATTTTTCAAGGGGAACGGAATGTCGTGGCTCGAATCTGAAAACACCGTCGGATTTCAGCGTATAACTTTACATCGGATAGAGTCCAAAAACAAGAGAGGAAGCTGTTTTCCGACTCGACTTAGGTATCAAAAGTGGACGTTCGAAAATCTTGAAAGATCGACAGGTCGAAAAATATTTTTTTTTAAATGAGACGAAAAATCGTTACTTGGCTAATTGAAGGGTGCTGATCACGAATTCGGATAAATTTGGGGCCCAGAGTTAAGTGAGAGCCCCTGGCGGGCCTCCGAGCACTTACCTAAAGTGTTATGGTTTTCTAATCGTTACATTCGCATTCAGCAATTCCAACCAAACCACCGAATTAGAATCAGAATTACGTAGGTCACGCTGAGAGTTTTAAGATACAGAAAAACTACAAGGTTTTTTTGAAAAACTTTATTCCTTTTTTTCATATTCTCCCCTACCTCAATACATTTACGCATTCGGTATAACCACTTGTCAAATTCTTGAGACCGATGTTCTTTTGAAAGGTTGCTAATTTCCTCCTCAAATGCAGCGATTGCCTCTTCATTGGTGGAAAAATGGCGACCTTATAAATTTACTTTGATCTTAGGGAATAAGAAGATGTCGCACGGAGCTAGGTCCGGAGAATAAGGTGGGTGAGGCAACAGTTTGACACCCTGTACAGCAAAAAGATCGAGTATTCTAGCGGTGCTGTGGGCGGATGCGTGTTCATGGTGCCATTGAATATCCCGCAGACCAGCCTTTGGACGGATTTTGCATAGTTCTTGGAAGACTACAGGAGCACATTTGGTTATACACGATTCAGAAGTAACTGTCCTTTGATTTTTCATGGCTACCGTTGTGATGTATCCTCGTTTAGAAAAAAAAGATGCGCACCAAACTAATGACTGCTGTTTAGTTTCGGGATCATAATGATATAACCATATTTCGTCTCCAGTTCCGATTTTAAAAGTGTTTTTACTGTGATAATTATCAAATTTTTCAAACATAAACTTAGCACAATCAACACTTGTTTCTTTTTGCTCACTGGTCAACAAATGTGACACCCATCTGGAACACCGCTTCCTTAGGCAAAGGTGATCATGAATGATTGTTCGGACCACTGCCGATCTAATCCCCAGAGAAGCCTCAATCTCGATGTAGGTTATATGTCGATCTTTTTTTACCATATTTTGCACAGCTTCTACAGTTTCCGGAGTAACAGCAGTGGACGGTCGACCTGAGCGAGGTTCATCATCTAGTGAGACCCGGCCCCTTTTAAACTCAGCAAACCAAATAAAAACTGTAGCCCTAGAAGGAGCATTCCGCTTGTTTTTGTTCCTTTTTATAGCCATACAAAGTCATGTCTCGAAAATCGCGACTACCCTGTTCCATTTTCACGTTAAAATTCGGCCAACACTTAGATGCAAGCGAGTCCGTGGCAAGGCAACTACTGAACGATTCAAACGCTGCCTTTGCGTGTAAGCACTTAAAACTTTAGACAAAATATCTGCGTGCTCAAACTTGTTTAAACTTGTATAGATTAGGAATATCTAAAGACATTCAGCGTCAGCTTGCAGTACTCTGATAATACGTGTCAGCATCTAATGTAATCATGCTCAATTGTGCATACTAGTTGTTCGAAAAAGAGTGATCGATCACATGAAATGATACCAGGCAAATCAATATATTTAATTGATACAGATCGCTGTAGTATACAGGTATTTATTCATGAATGAACGCATTTTGGTTAATACAACTATTGGTTGTTCTGAATTCTGAAATGCTTTTCCTTGACTTCAAGAAAGTCTCAAGGAACGCCTATAAAATTCTCCAACTGGCAAATCCTCAAATCACAACGCAATGTGTTCCTCAACGTTTTCTTGAGGTTGAAGAAATGCTTAAGAAACAACTATAAATATGGTTCTTAATTCCCTTTTAGACTGGAGCTCTGTGTACATGCCTGTGGCGAAGCCTTAAATCGTGTGATTTGTGCGTTGATGTTAAGGAAACTTGAAGACACTATTATAAACATGACACTAAATATCCCCCTAGTATGTAGTGCAAATAGCACTTGAAAAACACCTACAAATGTGATCCTAAATGCCCTTATAGGAAAGACATCTGTGTGCACGCCTGTGGCAAAGCCTTAAATCGTAACAGGATTTGTTCGAGCGCTGGATTGTTTTTCATGGCAACTGCACGAGAGATCCTAGTACAAATGCTTGCAGTCTGTTTTTAAATAGTTAATGGCGTAGAAAATTTATGAGGATTAATCATTGCCGCTTGAGCACAGACTCAATTACAGCTGCGAGGCGAATCTAGTAAACAATGTTGCATTTGCAATTTTCATTAAGACCATTACGATAACTGCATGGGGGGGATGGTTAAACTATGATTCATAAAAGAAATTCATTTTGAAGACTATAAAAATCCATTAGTGATGATTTTGTACATCTATTATTAATCATAAAAATATTAACCCCCATTAAAGAAATTTTAGTTTTATGTCATGGCTTAGTTCTTGCTATATTAAACTTATAAGGTAAATGATATAATCTCTTCAGCAGCCACGCTAACTGTATGATGGAGTTAAAGCAAACAAAACAATTTATTAAAATCGAATGTCGTGGCATCAAACTCTAGATGTGTGTAGTAACTAGTAAATCTAAACGTGTGAACCCAAGAATTCTAGATAAGGGCATTATATAGACCTCAGTCTTGGGGGTGTAAAAGGGCATGAAGTTTGTTTATGCTTTCAACATTTTTTGTCCTTCGTCGAGGTAGTTGAGGCAACAGAAAAAGGATATGTTAATATTAATTATAATGAAGAAGGCAGCCATAATGAAGGCATCATGATGTTATTTCAAAGCGAAACATACTATGTGCTTTAGCTCATTTAAAAGGGGGTAAAGAAACATTTACGCTCATGCTGTCTCTCTGATACGTACAAATGCGCCTTGCCGAATTTTAGTTCCGGTCACGCTGTGGCATATCGGAAATCGTACAGAAAATATGCAGTTGTTTTTGAGTAATCGCAAGGTTTGTGAAATATTATTTCGATTCCAATGATACCAGACTCCTATTATTTATTTCGAAAATCAGGGTTGTTCAAAAATACGGAGAGATGACTGCACAAAATGAGCTAAAATAGAAATACATCATGTATTGATCTGTTTTTTTTATTTGCAACGCAATGTATAGGAATAGATACCGAATTAGCAACACGTTTTTATGAAGATTACGTTACTCAAATTCAGATACGAACTATTCATTTCTTGGGAAAAAACAAAATTTAATTTAATTTTTGGTCAAACATCTTTGGAGGGTAATTCCTCCCCTTGTATACGCCTCTGATTCTAGATACTGAATTAACAACAACGCCTATAATATCAAACCAATAAACTTTAGATGTATAATTAAATATATTCAATAATAGGAGATCTATGGACTAAGAAAAATACAATACTAGTGAAATACATCTACCCTGGACTAGATACGTCCTTGAAACGACCCCCGAAAGATTTTAGAACAGCTGTTGACTTTTTTCATTGAACCATTTAAGGTGATTAAATTTGCTACTGTTTTGACCAAATCATTAAGCAATGTGTTTCAAAAGTGTTGAAAAAGTATTATTCACCGGGTTCATTTTCAGAAATAACACAGCCACTAACCAGACATTCGTCGATAACGACTTTAACAATTAAACCGTCTCTGTTCGGCTAGCAATCAAACCAAACCAAACAAAAAACTCAATATGACTACTCAGCTGAATGAGCAAACTTGAAGTGTGAACAGGATAAAAAAAAGAACGAACCAAGATGTTTTTATTATCAACTTCAGAAAACGAGGAAGTTCTCAATCCGGCTGTCTTTTTTCATCTTTGCTACCTCAAACTTCCGAATTAAGATCATAAATAATTACAAAAGTGATATTTACTTTTGGAAAGCTTGTAAATTTGAAAAAAATTGATTTTTTTGTAATTCGGAAATCATAAGAGATTTAATGTCAGTAATTCCAATATTTTTTATTGATATTACAAAGATCAACAGTTTCAGAATCAGATTCAAATCCTCATTTTCCAAGTGATACCATTAGAAGAAAGTACGGGATTAACCTACTTCAAGCCATTTCTTAGCGACATTTTATGAAACATGCACTCATGGTCGAAGTCTGGACAACAACCCGAACTACTCTGTAAAACTAGATTATTGACAAACCTCAAAGTGAAATGGATTTCGCATTTCTCACTGGTTGAATTCGCAATGTCTGCTTCTATTTTATGGTAAGCGCCCAAAGTGGCAATTTTCGATCCCTGCGGACGCGTTATAGAAGGAGGTCAGGGAGAATGTGATTGGATTACCGAATTACCTAAAAAATGTTTCCAACAACTCTGGCGTCTAAGGCGAATGTCTGATAAAGTGCTTGTATTAGAGAGGGTATCAGGGATCAGGGGGGTAGCTGGAAATGTTGTTAGTCTCAGCGTTAGTTTAGGGCACTTTAATTACTAAGCCGTCTCTGTCCAGCTGGCCATCCCAACCTAAACGAACAAGGGAATCAATAGTATTGAATCTAATGCTCATGAAAATCGAACGGGAGGGAATGAATTGTATCAAGTAGGTTGACTGTACATCCCACGTAATGGTGAATAAAGGTTTGAATCGGATTCTGGAGCTTTTGATCTTTCGAATTTCAATAAACAAACATTCAAACTACTGAAGGACCTCAGAGATGTATGATTAAAAAATTCCCTAAATCTGATGAAAAATTGTGTATTAGTTTCATATATCAAACACCCTTTCTTTCAGTAACGCGATTCGATTTATATTTAAATCATCGTCGGACTGTATAGAATAAAATAAAATAAATATAATTAAATATAAATCAAGACGCGTCACTGAAAAATAGTTCTATTTGTGAGACTTTGTGTGCTAATACCCTTTTTTTTATCAGAGCAATAGAAGTGTTTCACTGAGTAAGAGCACTTACAATCTCCCTTAGTTTCAAAACTCACAAAGAACTTTATCAAACAGTTTCTCAGAGTATGCATTAGATAAAAGTGGAGACAGAACACACCCCTGCCTCACACCTTGTTGGATTTAGATTTCCTATGCTACCTAAACCTAGACTTTTATTAACGCTCTTTAATACCAATACAGATTATTCTTGATCATTTTCCTATCTGCAGAGTATATTGGAATATGTTCTGAGATGTATATGAGTTTGTTGTTAAGTATATGCCCTCCACCATGCATCAGACCTGCTATAGACATGCATGTTTCGTCTTTAGCCTAGACTCGTCGCTATAGCCTGGCGGTCTAACTGTAGAGAGCAGCATCAACTCATCTCAAAGTGTCGCCCTCTATGGGGATCTAAGGATCTTTAACTTCGTAAAATGAGTTTGTTGTGATTTGCTGTGTTGGAGGCCTCTTCAAAGCCTATGAAGTCTATGAAAAATCTATGAAAGGGATTTCATAACGAACTACTTCCCAAACGCCAATTATATGTTATATTAAAGAATTTCAGAAACAGAGAAATTGAAGGAAATTGAGAAATAAATTATAGTTTAAAAAACTGAAAAACATGCTTTTACAGTTAATCGAACAGTAAAAAAATAACTCTTGATATAGGAATAAAATGATTAACGAGAAAATTAATGAAATTATGTTTTGTACCTATTACATTTTTATACCAACTCTGCATTTTGACATAGAAAGAGTAAGAAACCATAACAATTGATAACGACCATCTTACAATGCTATCTTACTGACAACCATTATTTCGTTCATCATCTTCAGTCATTTTATTCATATATTGAGAATTATTTTTCAGTTCGATCAACTACAAAATCGTGTTTTTTAGTTTTTAAAGTTAAAAAATATCTGGGCAAAAAGCTAACAACACGCGCAATGTTCCTAAGCGGTCTTCCATCCGAGTACTAACCTTGCCTGACATTGCTTATCTTATATAAATTATCCGGATATTTAAACTTTAAATATAATTTTTATTACAAAAAATTTAGGAATGAAAAGCAATAACGGGAAGACCTCATTAAAATATTGTATTGTCATCGGATAATTAGTGAAAATTTTAAAATTAATCTGTCGTTTTGAAATGAGTAAGAATAGTGTTTGAAGTTTTCGTCACAATTATGCAAACATATACGTGACGCTAATAAAAAGCATGCTAAGTTTCTCACTGACTGCTAATTATAAATTCAAGCAGATTATCAATTTGTTAGCAAACTTACGATTCTCAACTACACCCCAATACGAAGCGACGCCAACAATAGTCTCGCCTATGGACGGAAAATTCAATCAAAACTCTACTAACAGTAACAGTCGCTGTTTTTTCTGGATGTGTCTCACTCCAAAATTGTGTCTTCACAGACCCTTTCCTACATTTATAACACATTATCATATTTGTATATTCTCAGCTGAGAGCATCCTGCCATCGTAAATTAGGAGAGGGGGAGCAACTCCGTGCTGTAATAACATTCCTTTCATCCAATCCCTCTTTATATCTTTCGCAGGGCTGCTGTTTGCGACCAAGGTTTTCCACATAATCGACTAACTCCGGTAAGCAAAAACTACTTCGGGAATAATTGACGTGGAAATAAGGTTTTCCAAGCCACAACCAGCAGATGGCAGTTAGGAAAACGAATAATTGATCTTGTCTGTGTGGCAGAGGCGGCCAGTGGTCTGATATGCCAAAAAAAGGCTGGACAAAAATTAGGAAAATCATGTTGATTGGAAATTTCTTAATCACAGATTTTTTGGGGCCACTGATTAAAAATTTGAAGTTCACAATCAATCAACACTTATCGGTCAAACCCTTCGAATATCTTAGAATATAATCAATTTGCATTAAGTTTCAGGATTTTTGGGGTCACAGATCACGAAATTCATGTCAAACTCAACAGCAGCTTATTTGGCATTCGGCAATTGGCTGAAAGTTCAAAACTGCAATGAAATAATATGACTTAATACCTGGAATACTCGTAAAAAGCGTTTTGCATGGGTTTCCAATATGTCGTTTCCAACGCTTATTTTTCAAGATAATGGAACGATTTTATTTTGTAAATGATAGAGAAAGGTAGATTCTATGCTAGTGCGAACCCTTGTCGCAATTTTTTATACAAAATTTTAGATATCGTCACATGAATGTTGATATTTTTTGACCCATCTTTGATGATCTTTTTAACTATTTGGAAACCAAAGTAACCAAAATATCAAGAAAATGGCGTAGAGCCATTCCTTGTCTATGATCCGCATGAAAAATATTTAAAATTTGTTCAAAATCAAGCGCTTCAAACGAAATACTGTGGTTCCATACATGAACATATTTTTACTGCTAATACGAACGCCCTCGCGACAATACCTAAAATTTTGTTCAAAAATTGAGAAAAGGGCTTTGCACGAGTATACAACCAACCTTTTTCTATCATTTTCAAGAAAATCTCGAAAAATGAGCGCAAGAAAAGAAATATTGGAAACGCCTTTTATTCTAGGTAGAGTCCCCTCTTGAGTGATGATTAAACACGAAAGAAATTAAGAAATATGACAGGAAATAAAAAATTAAATTAGAAAAGCATAAGTAGTTCAATAAAAAAAATGTCGCTGCAAACCATGCATTTTTAACCCAGTGAAATAGGCGGAACATATGTCGCCTACTGGTGAAAATAAGTTTCCCACTGATTTAGGCTTAGATGTAGTTGGCTACAAACATTTTTGTTAATTATTCATCGCATTATATTCTTCCAATGATACCCTTTAAAAAGTCCGTAGAGCTCCACCCTTAATTTTCCGCCGAGCCACCACTGGTGTGAAGGATGTGGTAAAGCCAATGCTCGTTAAGTTTCTGTCATTAGATTAGTCAACGCACCGATTCACTCAATTCAATTAGGAGTGAATCTGTTGGAAGAAAAAAATCTTCAACGAACTTCAACGAAGGACTCATGGAAGGTAATCCTGGCAATCCTCGCTGAAATCCCTCCAACTGTTATTGTCTTTCAAGGTGTGTCACCAATATAGTGATCCGAGTTCTGTTAAAACACCAAATTCACATTAGAAATAGAAAATAACCGGATTCTTTACCTGCTAAACATATCTATAGAGAGAATGAATAGTTCTTCTGTAACGTTCGTCTGTATGAAATCAATATCTACACAATAGATGATATCAACACTCCAAATCATGAGTAAGATGACTATAAAGAACGGCGTGAATCTTTCCGAAAGGGTGACACAAATCTCCTCGTCCTATCCAATTTTTGATGGGGATAAACTATTACTTGTAGTATCCTCAAGAATTTGTCAAAACGCAATTGCGAAGGCCTTACTCTCCACCTATGACTCACTACCATATCTAAGAGTATATCTCAATGACGAAATGTTGGCAAATAATTCAATATCAGAACAGCTTTTAAGGCAATGAATAGATTAAGATCTCTCCTTTTCAACACATATCCAAAAAGTTAAAATGTACAATAGATTGTATGATTGTAGCGAGGATGTGGTAGAAGGCAGCCGAAACATGAAGATGTTTCAGTCAATTCTCGTTTCAGTTCAGTTTCTGAGTAAACCTGTTTATCAATAATAAAGCGTTCGCTGCTACGATGATAGAAATAAGAATTCAAATCACGCCGACGTGGTATTTTCTAATATTTCCATATCAATCAAGCGAGATCGTCTCGGGCAAGCAACATCTTTTCGGACAAAGAAATTATTAGCTGAGCTCCCTGCTTTCAAATAATATCCTTGAATGTGTATCTGCATTGAGTGGCTACTGAAATGCGTCTGCAGCAACAAGCATGCAGACTAATTACCCTGCCTCTGCATAACGAGATCGGAAGTACGAGCTTCAGCAGGCAAATTGGACATGAATTTTAAAGGAACCCCCTTACCGTTAGTTGCATCTCGTCTAGAGGTGTTGAAAAAGTAACTGTTCATTACGCGAGTACTCGTTACTCGAGTATACCCGATGTAACGAGTACCGGGGATCTACAGATGTAGCCCGAATTAATGCATAGAAAACTCAGACAATATATATTTAGTAGCCGCTAAAAAAATAAGAAGATAAGCGCTTTAGTTCATATATGTGGCTTTAAAGATGGAATATTGTTTGAATAACACTGTGGACTGTGGAATTTCCCGATACATCCATTTAATTTAATTTAATTCTTTGATGTGTAGGCTAAGCTGTGGCGGAGGTAGTGGTATGATGGTATCAGTGGTAGACTGCTGCCTGTGATGCCAGCTCGTGCATGGAAGCAGAAAGTTATCAGATAAATACAGGGGGACTAATTTGTTTCACTTGTTTCAGTAACTTCTATTGCAGATTAGGCATCCTAATTGAACAAGAATCATAATTGGTTGTGCAACTGCAGCTTAGCCTCTTATAAAATGGGGTCGTTGGTTGTATTTTTGGACTTTTAAAGCAGTCGAAGCATATATTTAAAATTCGGAAACCTGAAACTTTGTAAATTTGTAAAATTGAAAAGGATGAATGCTTTCCATAAACTGTAATGTCTTGGAACTCCATATGATACTAGTTTTTTCATACGCCTCCTTTACTTCCACTATTTCACTCGGATTGTTTATGCTTATACTCCTAAGATACCAAGCTTCATATTATCCTCTTATACAATTTCCTTCGTCGTTATTAAATTATACACTTCCGGGAGGAGGATTTTCCTCTTCCCACTTACTCTTGTTACTTGATTTTCCAGGTCATTGGTTTGACATTATCAAATCGGATAGATATCTCATTATACATCCATTATCCACCCTTCTCCCATAGCCACCCACAGGGGTGTAGGGGAAAAGGAAATTCGCATTATCTAAAGATATTGTTATATGGCAAATCTTGACTTAACATTATGTGAAATGAAAAAATATGTAAAAGTATGTGGATAAACAAAAGTATATCATTTATTACTACAATGCCCGCACGACTAACGCTACCCATGCCAATAGGCGGAGAAAGTACTGTAATCGCGAAAAATTTAGAAATTAGCCTGCGGTCTAACTGTACAGAGAAATCGGGTGGTATATACTTAGCCCAGTCAAGGGTGTGATAGTAACATCAACTCATCTCCAAGTGTCTTCCTCTATGGGGACGCTCATTGGCAACTTACGAGGTCAACAGTCCTAACACTTGGACTGCCTTGAAACGGCCACAGATGCTCCTTACGACATCTCTAGGACGGCAAAACAGATCTCCTGGAACCAATGATTTTTAATGGGGAGAAACCATTTCTCGTGAATTTATCAAAACAAAATTACAAAGAAGACTTGACTATCTATCAATAATTCAAAGACAACTAGCAATCTCTCCCGTGAAATGCAAAAAATTAAATATCAGAACCGATTTTAAGACGAACACTAAGATCCCTCCTTTACAACAGCGAGCCAAAGAATGCAGATATATAAAGATTTATCGTATTGGTTTCAATTAGCAACCGGTAGGAAATATGATATATATATATATATATATATATATATATATAAAATGAATTCCAGCTTCCAGTTTTTTTTAATTAATATGTGATTAGAACAGTTAGACACATTTGGGGATGATAGTCAATTATTCCATTGTGCTTAAATTCACTGGGCTATGATTTAAATTTGATACTCTCCATAATATTGTCCTTACTCTACCTTACTCGCTCGTGGCGTCTCTAGCGTATTAAAACAAAATGAAATCTTTTTCTAAAGAAGTTTTTTAGTGGCATACTTTCTAAGTAAACCTGTCGAGAGAAAATCAGGGCCCTGGGGAAATCTGAGACCCTCATTCCAGTCGTCAGACATGTTTCTAGGCATATATCTTAACTATCAGGATACATTTATCTACTAGTCTTGCAATTATCTTTCTGTGGTCCGAGGAGAAAGAAGTGAAGGCTAACAGGAAAACTCGAAAATACAAGTTGGAGTTTAATTTAAGGTATTTATGTTGTATACTTGGAAACCGATCTTTCACAGATTTCCCTTGATAAACTACATGTTTATAGTTTGCGCGCGCATCTTTCTGTTTTCTTCGCTCTGTCTCTGTCGCACTACTACTAATCGCGCGCTCTCTCTTTGAGGCCAGTCCATACTAGGCTAGAATCTTTTTGGTTGTAATTCATGGAAAACGGGAAAAACATAATTCGCCAAATTTCACAAGCCTAGGTAAAAAAAATCGTCAATATAGTTTAGCTCGTGCAGCTGCAGTGAAGCATGTATTCCCCACTTCGCCTCTCACTCTTACTTCCACTCTTTCTCTATTTCTCACTCTCTCGCACCGCCCCAACACTATATTCTAATACCTAATTCAAGATAATATACTATCTGGCAGCCATCACGCCACCACAGCACTCATGGCTTGTTTGTTTATGTTTTAAGTTTTGTGAACTAAATTATTGGAATTCAACATCCGGCATGACTATGAGTGACCATATTGTGTAGTGTGTGTTTTGTGGACAAAATACATTTTGTGATTTTATATATTTTCATTTTATTATACTATTTTTTGTCAAATCCTTAAAGTCATTACCCATCAATAAAACAATCAAAAAGTTCATAACCGCCGATTTTTATTTACCTTGATAATATTTTTCACCTTATTATTTTACTTATCATTTCTTTTTTATTAGAGAGAGACGAGAGAGAACTTCTTTTTTAGAAATTTCCACTATTTTTTTTAATGGCATGCTGTTTTCTCTGCATTTAATTTTTATTCAATGATTTAAAAAAACATCTTTTCAAAACGTCAGATTTAGAGAATCTAAGAAAGTCTCTTAGTTGCTTTGTACTACAAGTCAACACTGTACTGAACGTGAACTTACGACAGATATCTGTTAATATGTTGATGCAGTACTCTGTTTTTTATAAATATATTCAAGAGCAGCTTCCTGGAACTCAAATAAACTAATTCCTATGTGACAGTAACAGCGAAAATGGATTTGCTGGAGACTACGAAGTCATTTGCGATGGTGAACGGCATTCAAAACACGTCGCATTTGGATAGCACGTTCTTGGCCTTTGATCAACTTCATTTACTAAGAAAAATAAATTGCTTTGATACTTGCTCTAACCAATCCAACATTCTCTCTCTCTCTCTGATAATATCTTCTTTCATTGCGTATTGCTAAGTTTCTTGATTATTGTATTTTGAAAGTAAGTGTGAATGCAATCTTTCGTTGATTAAAAATAAAACAGCAAAGACGTTTTTCATGGTTTTGTTGTTTACTCATGTGAAGCCATTTTTCAATTTTTGACACAAAATTACAAGAAATCACACAGGGAATAATAGAAGCAAGGAAGGGCATAGGAAGAAAAATTAATCTTGGCCGAGGAACATCAAAGATTGCACGCACCTCAGTGTGAAATGAATATTTCACCTGGCGAAATATAGGGAAGCGTTTAAAGAAGTAATCTTCAACCTTCATTGAAGAAGACGGCGCGATAAAAAGTAGAATTACTAAATACTCCTGAATATTATATTGTAAATAAAAATACTCATCAAATGGCTTTTCTATGGAGCACGGTTCCCTTTTGACTAATGTTTCGTGCCACCCATCAACCTACTAGCTACCTTCTGGTTCATTCAAGCATGCATATTAATTCCTCCATCACACTTTACAACACCTAAAACCAATACAACATGTAAATTCCCCTGCTTCAATCAAATTATCAAAGCATCCGTCTGACATGGCTGCTGTCAGCCGTAATATCCTCCTTTCTCTCCTTCTCCATTTGTCTACCTATTTTCCGTAAAATTGGTTCGACGTTTAGTCGGATAGATCCTATGTCGAAATTGGCTCTAATATCATTAACAACGAATAGTACAATCAATGTAGTATTCCTATCAAGGAGTGTGATCAGATTTGATCGATTGCTCAGTGAAGTTTACGGTGAACATTCTCCGTCCGAAACAACTTGTAAAGAATGATTCCGTCGGTTTGAAGGGATTTTGATGTTAAGGACAGAGAACACGGAAAACCACCAACAAAAGTTGAAGGTGCAGAATTAGAACAATAACTCGATCAGGACCCATGTCAAACGCAACAGAAGCTCGCAGCATCATTGGATGTTGATGAATCAACCATTTCCAGACGTTTAAAAGCCCTTGGATTCATCCAGAAACTCGGAAATTGGGTACCTACCACATGAATTGACGCCAAGAGATGTGGAAAGGCGGTTTTGCATGTCGGAAATGCTCCTCCAACGCTACATAAAGAAGAGTTTTTTGCACCGAATTGTGTGGTAATGAGAAATGGATTCATTACAATATTCCGGAATGAAAAAAATCGTATGTGAAGCCCGGCCAACCAGCAAAATCAACGCCAAAGCAAAATATTCATAGCGCCAAAGTAATGCTTTGTATTTGGTGGGTTCAAAAGGGTATCCTGTATTATGAGCTGCTAAAATCGGGTGAAACGATCACAGGAGGACGCTATCGACAACAACTCATCAAACTAAAGCGAGCAATTAACGAAAAACGGCCAGAATATGCAACCAGACACGCAGCTATAATTTTCCATAATGACAACGCTCGGCCTCATATTGCTATACCGGTTAAAAACTATTTGGGAAACATTGATTGGGAAGTTATGCCTCACCCTCCTTATAGCCCAGACCTGGCGCCGTCTGATTTCGATTTGTTTAGATCGATGTAAAACGCGCTCACTGGAATACGCTTCACTTCAGAACAGGGCATCAAAAATTGGTTGGATTCGTTTTTGACCTCAAAAACTGTCGAATTCTATTTGCGCGGAATTCATCTCTTACCCGAGAGGTGGAGAAAAGTTATAGCTAGCGATGGCCAATACTTTGAATAAACTGTTGTTCCATTTTCCAGTTAGATAAACCGGTTTTTTCATTGAAAAATAGGCGGTATCATATCTATGCACATCTGTACAAAAAATTGAAATAAATATATTATTTCAAAATCTTACATAATATGAATTCTCTTCTTCAAGCATCGCGCGCTAAGGCGCTTCCCATTGCCAATTTACAAAGTCAAAGCTCCTAACACCCTTGTTGACAAATGTAAGCAAACGACGGCCAGAAGATTGGAGAAATGGTTTTTGCAAAATTGTAGACGAGAAGAGAACACTTAGGAAAATTATAAATAAGGGTTGATTTTGTGAATAAAAAGTGTTCCACTGTCCTGTTTGGCCCCCCATTACCTGTTACGTGGCACCGAAAGGTCATTGTGATCTATTCCAATATAATCGATCAAGCGAGGTCAAGAACATCAATTCATGTAGTATATATACACCAAAATGAAACCAATCCTTTTAATATAATAGCTCCCCATCGTACCTTCTAATAGACTGGAGTCTTCATTATCTAACTGCTGAACTATAAGGCTTTTAGAACCGAAGAGCCGCTTTACTCCGAACTGTACAATATTATGTAGTTAATGCATCCAGAAATTAATTATCGCCTTCCGCGTATACTACTAATTAATAATTGAAAGGAAGTTCACTTCTCACCTCGACTGGTCTCGGTAGCTCAGCGTCGCTACAGAGAGCTGATCAAAGGTAATGACAATCATCACATAATATCAGTGTACATGTAAGCTCTTCAGCAGATCATATATTTTGATAAATTATCTACAACACGTGTAGTAGTGTGAGAGCCGAGAGTACTTTTCATGGATTACTAGACTGCGATCATCGTGTCCAACACCTAATATATACCGGGTGGTCCATTTAACTTGTGACAGCCGTATAGCCGGAAAACAGTGAGTTTTTTATGAAAACGTCCATATGAAAGTTCTTGGATGTAATGGGGAGAGTTGATGATCACTTTTTTTTCCACATTGACAGAATTTTCAAGGTTTTTTCATGGTCTACTATGGTTTCCTTAATGGGAACATTTATTTTTTATTGCAGAATCTTAATCTACGAGAAAAATCGAATACCTTTTGTACACAAAATTTTTTAATCCGATTGCAAATTAAGTAGATAAAAAATAAAACATTTGTTCTTTTTCGAAACGTTTCCATACCACAACAATAGACAACGTGGTTATCATTTCTTTTGAACATTGTTTACTGAGTCATATTTTCTCAGTGGTCAAGAAACTGAATAGAATTGAAGATATTTTTTTTCTTTTGTTTTTTGTTCCCAGATGAATCTGGTTTTACAAACCATGGTGAAGTGAATCGACCTAATGAGAAAAAATATCCAGACTTTATATGCCACTTCAAGAAAAGGCCAGTATGTGGTCTCAACATGATGGCTGCCCTGCTCATTTTCCGGAAAGTGCTGATTCGGGAATAACCTAATCGGTAGGTAGGATTAGGTGGTCCCATTATGTGGCCTGCTAGGTCACCAGACTTAACTCCTCTCGTATTTTGTTACTGGGCCATCTAAAAGAATTTGTATATTCGAGAACTACATTGGAAAATATGATCTAACGCATAAGAAGTGCTGGATCTGGAATACCCTGATCGATGGATCGGATGAGGTGGTCCCGTTATGTGGCCTGCTAGGTCACCAGATTTAACCCCTCTCGATTTCCTTTTATTGGGTCATCTAAACGAAGTTCTTCATTCGTGAAGCTTCCACTACACTGGAAAATATGATGTAACGCATAAGATATGCTTGTAGAGCCATCAATAAGGAAACTGCTTGGTTGTCATAAAGACTATAAAATGGATTGATAAGAGTATTGAAAATGGCGGGCATAATTTTGAACATTTGTTATAATAAATTTAAAGGTTTCCTATATGATAATTTCGTTACTTCTGCTTTCGTGAGAAGAAAAGCATTTTTGACAAAACCATGTAAATATCGGAAAATTTATAAAAAGTTAAATATTGTATTTTTTATCTACTTCAGTTGCAATCGGATTTCAAAAATTTTGTGAACTGAAGATATTTGTTTTTTCACAAGTCTTCACAAACTTCTTAAATTTTAAGCGGGGGCTTTAATACAGGGTAAAACACAAAGACATGCATTTTGAAAAAAAATCCCTGGCTCCCCATTTTGTAGGAAAACCACGGTGATATTTTTTGGAGATTTCCATTCCATAGATATTGACCATCCCTCGGGATGTTTTGGGATTTTGGGAATATCTTCTATGGTTTCCGGAAAAAAATCTACAAATTTTTCTGTTCTACAACAATTTTTGTCTTTTTTGAAAAGTGTATTAATAAATTCAGTCTTTGCTAACTTCTATCGCTCTCCTTTCAAATTAAAGAACTCGCCCTGAAGATATGCACAATGGTTTAGTTAGGAACTTAAACCAACAATAAAATCAGTTTTTTGTTCACAATAATAATTCAAGTGCAAAATGAGAACAAATATTTTGGAGTGAATCAAGGACAAATATTGATTGGATTAACATTCAAAACCTTATTGAGCCGCCCATATTTCATATGACGTCACTGACTCTCTCGGGCATTGAATGCACAAGTCAGGCAATCAACTTTTGAGGAATAGTTGCCCATCCACATACATTCGCGTCTACCAGTTCTTTATATTCATTACCTTCCCAATTCAACCGTAATTTAAGGTTGCTCTACACATGCGCTATCGGATTCCCATAAGGGCGAGTTGATGTTGCTATCACACCCTTGACTGTGTACGTAAGCCAGTAATACCATCCGATTGCTGTCTACAGTTAGAACGCCAGGCTTCACTGACGAGTCGAGGCTAAAGACGAAACATAGGAGGTCTGATTATCATAGTGGAGAGCATACACTTAAACTAACAACATATTGTCATAACACCACCCTGTATGAAATATGGTAATAGACGCGCCTCCCGGTCTCCAGGGTGAGAAATGCGAAAATTGTTTCAGCGTCCCAGATTGAGGTTATTCGTCTGATGGCGTAATCGGACCGGATGAATTATTTCGCTATCCATGATTGCCTCCCTTATCTAAGGATGAGGAGCGGCCTTCCGGCAGTAATTATGCGTAGGTCAAAGAGATTTATTGGGGTTCACTTTACGACAACGTTTGGGCAGGATTTAGAACTTGTAATACAAAGAAGTACAATTTTTATCTGTCACTGGATTGGATTTTGATTTGAGGAGCCAGAAAGTTATCAAGGTCAAGGACGCAGGAAGTGGCAAGGGGCATACAATCCCCTGGTTTTTGATGAGATATTCTTGTTTAATGCGCAGAAGGCTCAGACAATAACTCGGACAATGACAATGAAGGTAGATGCTGGTCTACCAGTAGTGGAGATGGAGGAATTCCGATACTTGATTTATCGTCCATTATACTTCTCTGAATTAACATCAACAAAAACATGTCATGGCACGATCATGTTGCCCGTCTCGCTAGGTTGGCGTCCCAGAAGCTGGGGTTCTCTTCAACTCCAGGAAACTGTATACTCTGAAACAGCTACTGCTACTCCACAACGCCCATATCAGACCATCGCTGGAGTACTGCTAGCTTTTGAACATAATCCAAAAACGACCAATACGCCTAGTAGATGTGACTGACCTTACAAAGCGCCTTCAAAATCGGAGAAGGGTGGCTGTTCTGTCTCTATTCTATAGATATTATCATAGAATATTTCCTACGCAGCTGTCTTCGGAAAAGCTTTTTAATACCTCATAGTTTGATAAAATCAGCATTTTCATTTATATAAAATTTACATGACCATTTTTTTTGCAGGGTTTTACGGTAGCTCTGTTCTACTGTTTTCTAAACACTGAAGTCCAGAACACGGTGAAGCATCATTTTGAAACATGGAAGACTCGAAGGACATTGGGATCAAGAAGTCTCAGATCTGGTAGTAGGAGTAAAGACTGGTCACCTAGATCAAGAACTGAAAGCATACGGTAATAATGTATAATGTATTGGACTCCCCTGCTACTGTTGTCATAAATTTATTCTTCCATAATTATGTAAATATGACTAAAGTATAGTTATGTACCCCACTAACGTCTGATATGCTAAACAGCATAAGTTCAAAGGCGCACAACTTCCAACAGATATGTGCATCCCCGCTCTACTTCTATTTACTTTAGATAAATTTAATGTCATACCCGATGGAACGTCCAAAGTTTTCCGCACAGCACCGTCAAACGTATTCCTTTATGGTTATGACATGAATTATTCATTACTCGTATACAGATGAAGCCTGACACTTGACATTTCAAAAACATCAATTATATATGGATTCCATGTGCAAAGGTTTACGGCAATACGGTTTTCTGACCTTCAATTACTAAAGTACTTCTTCCAATAGCCACGAAAGTAACCGTCATTTTTCATACTAGCATAACGCCGCACAGAGCGGCCACACTGCCTCCCCTTTCTGTGTCTATCTTTCTTGCTGTCTCACTCACTCCTATATTCTTAGCGTTCAGTCAAACCTAGTATCCCCAATCTCGCTTTGACAGTTGCTATTGTTTTTTGTGAAAAATATTATCTACACAGTGTCTGAGTTTTTGCGGTTCAAGGATCTGTTTTGGATAAGGAAATTTGCGGCAAGAGAAGTGCCATGGATATTAGGTTTTCCATTGCCATCTGTAAAAAATTAACTGTCTCATCATCACTATAAAGCAACGGCGTCCATAGCGGGAGGGCGGGAGGAGCCTGATGAGTAATATTTTTGAGACGGTACCCGTTTTTGCGCGAAAATTATACCTGCTTATTATTATTAAATAGCTTATATAGAATCGATAATTTGAAGGAATGGTCATCCACATGTTTTTCACGTATGGAAAAATCTGAATCAAAATTGAAAGCTAGTAGATATGCCAGTAGTTAATTGATTTCTGAATACACAACTGTTCATTTCATTGTGCGATATCTGAAGCCATGAAAGTTAATGTCACCTATATCTTGTACCACTGGAAGGTCATTTTCTCCTCTCAGAAGGGTTAAAACTTGGATTCATTCTACTATTGGCGAAACCTGCTTTGAAGGACGGAGCGTGCCATAGAAAGCAATAAAAATAACATTTTCATATCTAATACAGATTAACACCAATAGCATGTGCTCAGACTTATAATAGTAAAACAGTCAATTTTGCTAGGTTGGGAAGCATAGTGAATTATTCAAGACAAGGGTTAATAGAAAATACTCTTACAGCGTGATGACGGAAACTGAGGTAAAATTAAGCAGTTTGATACTCTAAGGATTATTATTGGAAGAGGTGAAGTGGCAAGTTCCATTACTACACGACAATCGGTCTATTTGTAAAAATTGAGTAGATTTCGAAATGACCTTGAAGTTAGTAGTCAAGGTCAAATACATCCTCAGATTTCTAGAAAACAGTCATACAACATTCGTGTGTGACCCATATTTTTCAACATGTCATACCTTCTATTCATTATTAGAAAACCTTCAATATAATTTCAGTCAAAAATGTAAGGCATACAAAATTAGGATATTGGATCAAATAAAATATCACAATGCCACAGTTAGATCACCTTCGTACAAGTTTGGTGTTTGACATTTTTTCTGCGACACCAATTTCTCCAATTATGGCTCAAGTTCACTTAACCTTCAAACGACTTTCAGAATCTAAGTTTAAAAGTGCTCAATGCCACATGTGAACGTACATGATTTTAGTTTCTAGAATTAACGCGTGCAGATCTATATTGGCATTTTGAAATGACCTTGAAGTTCATATTCAAGGTTAAAGGATTGCTAGAAAATAATCTTACACTTTTCTTCTTATCGTTCCATGTATATAATTTCAACCAAATGCGTGTTGAGGTTCGAAAATATTATATCAGCTCAGATCTTAGCAAAAAATGTATATCAATCACTTCACCTCTTCAGATACCGGTACCGAAATATAAGCATCACCAAACGTCTAACGATATTTTGTTATTGTAACAGATTGTACAGTCAACCTACAAACATTTACCGCAAAAGGGAATCCTGCACTTCTGAAGTGACGACCACCACCTTGATAACCGTCAATGGGGGCAATATCAGGCCAGCGAATGGGACGCCCAAGGTCAAAAGTCCGTTTCTTCATCCACCGAAGCCTAACTATGGAGGCAACGTATTGTAAGCTTATCAGCGTCGGAAAAAATGTTGCCATTCAGGAGGAAAAATCCTACCTTTATTCTATTGTATATAGCAACCCTGCTCTATTTACTAAGTTTGACACATACCTCTCGATTGCTCTCTACAGTTAGACCGCCAGGCTATATACTGACAAGTCTAGGCTTAAGACGAAACATGCATGTATAAAGCAGGTCTGATACATAGTGGAGAACATACATTTAGACACATTTGTTCAGATTTTCACTTACTGACTAGATTACATACGGATTTTGAGCTGTTGACTTGTTTTGCATATTGAAAGACAATCTGCTCCGTTGTTCTGTCACTGCCTAGCGTCTAACTTTCCAACATCTAATCCTGAATCGAGCCAATGTACGACGTTAAGAAGCATAACGATGGCAATAAAGTATATTAGATTTTTGACTGTTGAAGATCTGAGAACAGTGCAACGTCCTTTTTCATTCATACTTCAAACTGTAGGAACTGGCCGAGAATTTCCACGTTTTGTTGGCATGACAAGTCGCCAAAATGACGACTTTTTGTCTTTATGACAGCGTGACTGTGAGTTTGAATAAAGAGCCTTGTTTTTGGTAACCCTTTAATTGTAGGCGAATTTCATTAAACTAAAATTACTTTCAAAATAATCTCTTTGTTCCTTCAAATTGTGAATATTCCGATAATCTGTCACCACTGGAAGAAATTTATTTTGGCAGCAGTTAGCAGACAGCCGATATATTTCATAATTTAGGTAAAAACGGTGTCCGACAATTTAAATTTTTAAGTTTCTATGAGAAAGCTGCTACATTCTTCATAAAAATGGTAAAATAATGTTTAATAGAATGAAACCCCGAAGTCTGTTCACAATTTTAACGAACTCCTAGTGTATCTGCAATGTACTCGTAATAACCTTTGGATGACCATAAAACGAAAAGAAAACGGCGTTGTTATTGCTACTAAAGCTTACGAGTATCTCTCCGAAGCCAAGATGCTCAAAATAATGAATTAAGGAAGTTAACACGTGGAGCTGCGATTCTTTTATGTTTTCGTAGCCGTATTGTGTCTCTAAAATCCTTTTCCTGTGCTTAAACAATTATGGATACGGACTCCGACTATAGCCTTCCGTAATGTCAGTGACGTTTACTCAAGATACCACTTCAATCTAGTTCCTCATGGGCGAATGGTCGATAACATCTACATTTTAGACTATTTAATAGAGGTGGACAAAACATTTCATTCAAAGATACTTTGAAAATAGAATCCATGGTTGTTTAAAGATGTGTGCAATGAAGACGGCCTACCATGCAGGCAACACTGTTGAAAGCTAAGAACGCGGCTCGCTAGATGCGTACCATAAAGTGTTATGTTTTATACACTTTATCTTTTAATGTTACTTATCCACGGAACGATAAATGCGGATTTAAAAGAGCTAATTTCTTGCAATACTTGCATTGGCGACCCGTGTTTATAAATTTTATTCATTCAAAAACCCACCATACAAAACTCAACAATAAACAAACTCACATTAAAATTAATTATCGTAATATGTCGGACTCCGGAAGTTCAAGCAGTGTTGTCATAATTATTTCTTTTTCGTATATATCCATGATTTTTATCTAAAATGTTCTATATCAATTCAGCGGTGTACCCACGCATTTGGCAACCGCCGTTTGATGATGGATTGCTTTTAAATGTGAACCGTAGTGTATTTCTCTGTTGAACAGTCTAAGTCTAAGATAGTCTATATCTAAGCACAGTATTGCTATTACCCAGTAAGTCCACTCCGGTCAAAATACCTGTATTGTTCTCAACGGATTGGCCCAGATTGACGAGTGTCCTTGGAGATGATTTGTGGCTGCGTGCGACTTGGGTCGCATTAAAAAGTAATTCCGATTTTACTGCGATAATGTGAATAAAATGCATGGCATCTGTGACCGTGCTCTTAAATAGAGCGAAACGCTTCAAAGATTTAATGCATGTTTATTGATGGAGCCTCATCACATTAGCACGATTCATTCGAAAAACAATAACTAAGAGAAATTATTTTTAAAAGAGTTTGAATTGAACTCATTTTATCTCCGTGTCATAGGTTTATACAAATACACTGCTGCACATAATTATCGTTACAAGCTAACTTTTTGGCCAAATTTTATACTTTGTAATTCCTAAAATACTGAACGGACTCAAAAAAGCTGGTCAGATTTTCATGGTCTTTTGAATCAATAACAAAAACTTTTTAAAGGGCTTTAATATAGGGTAAAAACCCAAAGTCATGCATATTGAAAAAATTTCGATGGCTCCCCATTTTATTGAAAGACCACGGTGATATTTTTTGGACATAACGTTTCATAGATATTGACCATACGATGGGGCTTTTTTGAGATTTTGGGAATATAAAAAAGAAAATATTATTCGAAAAATATTAATTTTCCGTTCTATACCAATTTTTACTGTTTCTTAAAGTGGATTGACTAATGTAGTCTTTGCTAACTTCTATTTGTCTTGAGAGGGATGTTTGAGAGATATTGTTTCACTCTTTGCAGATAATTTTGGGGACAAAATTAGTCAATGCACTTTGCAGAATTTGAAATAATTCGAATATTTCTTTTTGGAAACCACAGGAGATATTCTCGGAATCCCAAAAACGTCCCAAAGTATCTTTGAAATGTTATGTCCAAAAAATAACACCGTGGCCTTCCTACAAAATGGGGAGCCAGTGTAACTTTTTCAAAATTGATGTGTTTTACGCTGTATTGAAGCCTCCTGCTAAATATTTGAGAAGTCCTTTTTATTGATTTAAAAAACTATCAAAAGGCCTTTCGAAATCCGATCAGCTTTTTTAAATTCGTTCAGTACTTGCTTGTAACGATAATTATGTGTAGAAGTTTATTTAAGAGACTTTTTGATAATTTCAACATGTAAGAATATCTAAATTTTTATATAAAAACTAAAATCAACATGTTGAATACAGTACAAAAGAAAATATATATAGTGATTCTTTGAAAAAGTAATATTTGGTGATAGATCAGATTTATGTTTCAACATAAAAGTGTGACGCATTCTCTTTTAATATGTGGCGTGCTGAGTTCTAGCATCTTTTCAAAAAGTAACAGATTCAAAGTCTTCCACAATAGTTCAAATATTTTTTTGTTTAGTTCAACATGTAAGAATATCTAAATTTTTATATAAAAACTAAAATCAACATGTTGAATACAGTACAAAAGAAAATATATATAGTGATTCTTTGAAAAAGTAATATTTGGTGATAGATCAGATTTATGTTTCAACATAAAAGTGTGACGCATTCTCTTTTAATATGTGGCGTGCTGAGTTCTAGCATCTTTTCAAAAAGTAACAGATTCAAAGTCTTCCACAATAGTTCAAATATTTTTTTGTTTAGTTCAACATGTAAGAATATCTAAATTTTTATATAAAAACTAAAATCAACATGTTGAATACTGTACAAAAGAAAATATATATAGTGATTCTTTGAAAAAGTAATATTTGGTGATAGATCAGATTTATGTTTCAATATAAAAGTGTGACGCATTCTCTTTTATTATGTGGCGTGCTGAGTTCTAGCATCTTTTCAAATAGAAACAGATTCAAAGTCTTCCACAATAGTTCGAACATTTTTTTGTTTAGTTCCAAAATATCAACAGCTCAAATATCCGATACTAATCTTTCAAAATGAGAACATTGCGTACAGTCATTTCTCATTTTTGATGCACGTTCATGTGGACATGTTTCATGTAACCTCATTTTTATGCTTGATAGGAAAAAAGTTCGTTTTGTATTTTAATCATGTTCATAGTATTACCCATTATTATTGCCCCCAAAAAATATTATCTGAGGTTTCATCATGTAACTTCCAAAATTAGTCCTTTTCCGAATTATTCATTACTATACATTAGACTGTGCATTGAACATTAACAGTTATGACTGAAAGGTTATACTCAGGCACGTACCCATGGGGGTGGTGCCCTAGGGCACACCCTCCCACTCCCCCAAAATTTCGAAAATTTTTGTTATTTGTATCTTTCCACAAGGCACAGACACACAAGAGTATCACCCCCCCGCCCCCCCCTGGGTACGGCCCTGCTTAAGAGTTATACCGTATTGTTCAGTTAACTTGAGACAGCCGAATGTTGCAAGAGCGGTAAGTTTTTGGATGAAAAAAGTTAAACAAAAGTTATTGAGGCCAGTGGGAGGGGAAAAAGAATGAAATTTATTTTTGACATAAACAGCGTTTTCAGGGTTTTTTTCAAGGTCAACTATATTTTTATTAGGAACGTATCCGTTTTCATTACAGAATCCTATTCAAGAAGAAAAAACAAAATAATAATCTTTATATCACGAATTTTTTTAATACGATTGCAACTTAAGTAGATAAAAAATAATACATTTGTTCTTCTTCAAAAGGTTTCAATATTGCAACGGTTAACAACGCTGTTATCATTTCTTTTGAACATTATTGACTGAGTAACTGTTACTCAGTAGGCACGAAACTGAATAGAATTGAACAGATTTTTTTTCTTTTGTGTGTTGTTCTCAGATGAACCTGGTTTTACAAACCATTGTGAAGCGAATCGACATAATGTATGAAGTATCGAAAATCTGCGATGGTTGAGAGAAGTAGAACATCAGGGCCCTTGGTCGATTATGTGGCCTGCTAGGTCACCAGATTTAACCCTTCTGGATTTCTTTTTATGGGACCATCTAAAAGAAGTCGGTTATTCGAGAAGCTCCCACTACACTGGAAAATATGATGTGTACCGCATAAGAAATGCTTGTAGAGGAATCAATAGGCAAACTCTCCTTGGGTGCCAGGAAAACTTTATAAAACGGATAGATAAGTGAATTGAAGTTGGCGAGCCTCATTTTCAACATTTGTTATAATAAATATAAATGTTTCTCGTATGGTAATTCCGGTATTTATGCTTTTGTGAGAAAAAGGTATTTCTGACAAACCATGCAATTATTGGAAAATTTATAAAGAGAATAAATATTGTATTTTTTATCTACTAAGTTGCAATCGGATGTAAAAATTTTGTGAACAAAAGGTATTTGTTTTTTCCCGTAGGTTGAGATTAAAAACATGTTTGAAAAAATTGGAAACGCTGTGAATGTCGAAAATAAAAGTGATCGTTAACTCTCCCCCATTGCAACCAAGAACTTTCAACAGAAAGTTTTCATGTAAAAACTCACCGTTTTCGCGCTATAGGTACAGCTGTCTCAAGTTAAATGAACCACCCTGTATAGGTGGGATATCTAACATGTACAATGTTCCAACATATTTCAACTATGTCCTGAACATCCTTGTTATCAGATTTATCGTTTATTTCGGATGTGATATTTCAGGACACGAATGTGAAAATGTCATATTTTTCGCTTCAAAGTAGCAAATTGCCAAACAGAACCAAAATCTATGTGGTGTATGAAATTGTCCGGTATGCGTGTATGTTTGAGTCTTATTTGTTGTATATTTTCTCATAAACTTTTTTGCAAAAATTGCATTGAACAAACGCTCTCTTATGCTTCAAGGAGGTTTTTTAATGACTTTATTTTTTTATCTATTTCTTATGAATCTGCTTTCAAGTCATTTTCAAGGTTCGGAGGGTGAGAAGCATGAGTTTACGATCTATACCTTCAAGCAGTTTTAAACGAACTGCATGAGATTTTATCAACTGATTGGGGTGTGGGTTCAAACCATTGGCTTACATAGCTTTTTGCGGTAGGGGAGGATATCACTCAGAATGAATGTTCCTTATAATGTCGTATCTTAATTCTTCAACTTTTTTGTAGACTCATAGGGCGATTGATCCCCTTCATCCCCCGTGTCTATGCCACTTAGTCAAACTGCTCTTTACCCTCTAAACATTTTTGTGTCAGAAACGTCTCAAAATATAATTTTAACTGGCATAAAACCTTTCAATTTTCAGTGCAGAATCATTATCACAACGTTTATGATGTTGATGAACATATCCAGCAAGACATTGTATCAGAATGCCCAAGAAAATCATATTTGGAACGTGCCAAAACGTATGTTTCAGTATGTTCTGAATGAAAGATTGCAAGATAAAGCTTCATTTCAGACTTTTCTTTTCTATACAGATTTTGATATCAAACTGTTTTGATTGTAAGATAAACTTTCATCGGGATCGGGGGAAGTATAGTAAGGAAAATTCTGAAATAGGGTTTTTTGGGTCAGAATTATATTCCTGAAAAATCGGGATGACTATATTTTACAATATTTCATGTGGAAGATTCTGAAACGTATGGTTTGATATGCTGTCTACAAACATCACTCAAAGAATCTGTCTTTTGAAGTGTGTTCTTAATAATGAGCTTGAACAATGTGAATAAATTGTTTATCATCATTATAAAGATACAGAGAGAAATTTCACTGGCAATGGAATAATCTTTCTTCCTCTTGCTTGGCGCAATTTATTCAAACATTTTCTCCATATGGTATGCGAATCTCCGTCTGACTGTCACTAAAAGTTCTAGTTCTTTAGTTGCATTTTCAAGAGCAGTGTTTTGTAAGATAAATCTAAATAATAGTTTTTGCAAATTACAGCATTTATTTAACTTCTACAGGAAAATATTTTCATATGTATGTAAGGTCATATTTTTCCAGTCCTCTTGTTTGATTGTGGTTTGATTTGCCCAAAAATTCTTTTGAAAACTTGATGCCATTATCTCATTTGCTAATCCTTGTATTGCATAGGAAGAAAGATGAAGTAGATGGCCATAACATATTTTTGATTAAAATTAAATTGATTAGTAAATCAATTGAAACATCGTAACACTCAAAATTATATAAACAAGTCCGAAATTTGAAGTTGTTTTTCTTCACATAGATTCATTTATAAATAGTTTCGCATTTTGTGGACTCCGTGATCAAATTCAGTGGCTTGCATAAAATCTTGTTTATAGCAATATCAATCATAAGTCGATTTTTTATGTCTCACATAAAATCCACAATCGACAAAAGCATAAAACGTTGCCTGGCTCTGATTTCTAGCTATTACTTTTTCTCTTGGCGAAGATAAAATTTTTAATATCCTGCGAATTAGTATTTCCAGTCTTCGGTTAGGGGTTGCAGTCGTTCACAGAAAAGATTTTTAGATGTAACGGAGTCCTTAAATATGTAAGGGACTTTCCAGATACATATACAGTGTGATAATTAAACTACTGTCCATTGCACATTTCAAAATGGCTGGAGAAGAAATATGCAATCTGGTATGTTGCAATGGTTGAAAATAGTATACTGTGCAAACCGTGCGAAAATTGCTATTTTCGTCACTTGTTGTACAGTATACTATATTATATTCTTATTCCTATTTTTATAAATAGATTTATTTTTGTGCCGCGCCGTATGAAAAATTGTTAGGATATTGACTTATAGTAATTCCGTGTTGTTTTTTTCGAAGACTGACCGGTAATCATTATTGATAACAAATAAAGACTTCAACTTTACCGCACATGGTATGATGGAGCCCAGGATTGTGAAAACCTGCATCTCTCTATTTGTCAATATCTGTGATTAGGATGACTCCTAGACGTCTTTGACAAGGTATGGATTACTTAACTGCAAAAAACATGATTTCACTCCCGAATCTCCACTTTTCCGCGCACTATACATTTTTTTTAAGGTGAAGCTCTCTACGACCACTAAAACTACGACACAAACCTTTTCTATCGAGTCCAAAATTTCTCAAAAACTTTTAAAACGACGCCTGTCAAGCTGGCAACCATATTTGACATATTTGTCAGTGTGAAATATGACCTTTTGTTGATGTTTATTGATTCAATTATGGTGAACCGTTACTTTACTCCGTTGTAGGTGTGAGGGTGAACATAATACCTTAGAACCGAAAATTACTGACACAGCTCTGTGAACATTTTCAGAACTTGTGAAAAAAAGTTTCCTCAACTCATCTCCAGGTGTCGCCCTCTATGGGGACGCCCATTGGCAGCTTACAAAGTCAAGGTCCTAACACCTGATGATGTTGCTATCACACCCTTGACCGGGTTAAATATATACCAACCGATTGATGCTCTCGACAGTTAGACCGCCAGGCTATAGTGACGAGTCTAGGCTAAAGACGAAACATGCATGTCTATAGCAGGTCTGATGCATAGTGGAGAGTACGGCAAAATAACCAAACATTTAAAATTTTGATAAAGGGAAAGGGAGTTCTATGTAATTATATTATACATAGTGTGAGTGGGAAGGTGTTAACAATGTTCAAAATGGTGTTAAATTGTATTTATTATTTTACTAACTATACTATTGCCTCAGACCTTTAAGTTCAAGTGGTCTATTTTTAGGTTAGAGGTCAATGGTCACAAAACCCTCCAAACCGCTGCACATTTGGCATCAGAGTTATTTATTAGTGTTAGGTATGTTCACAACCAATATACATATAATGCAAATAATTCGATGCAATGTCCACAACATTATTGTATTTTTGTCCTCTTGGATGCATGGTTTTGTGTGACCCTGAGATTGGTATAACCATATAATAATTAAATATTAAAAGACTATATCTATATGAAGTGTAATTTTTGCATTCCAAATAAACTATGAACGAAATATATTAATCGTCATTATACATATAACTGTGAAATAAATGTGTACCTACAAGACTTTCGATAGATATCATTCGTAATTGTCATACACTAAACAGGGTGTAACATTTTTATTATTACTATTATATTCTATCATTTAATATTTTAATATGAATAAATGTGTTTGTACATAATATTTGTGCTGTATAGGCTTGTGAGTTGTGTTTTCTATTTATTTTTTTAAATATATTATTTGTTAAGTATTTTATAAATTATTGATTAAATCGTGTCAAGGAGAACTTTTGTTTTATTTATTTGACCTTTGAGCGTGGGGCGTTTTGTGGATACAAGTGGCGGACTTTAGTAACATGCAGGAGATTGCCCATTCTCATTTTCCACGCTATTGCTATGTATATGTCTATACAAGGGAATACCGTCGTTTGGGGTGAGATATATTATAAAAAAACTATTTCCAGAAAATTCTATTCTCAGTGTAAAATACAATTTTTGTATTAAGTTCTTTCTGTTGATGTTTGTGTCAAGAACAATATCAGACAATCAGAAAATATATAAATCAATAAATAAACGCGCCATCTGTGATCAATCTGACCCCGCCAAATACATTTAATCATAAAATCATGTGTTAACGAAAATCACAACATTTTAGAATATAGCAACGAGAAGGATCAACAAATGGTGCAATATCATCAAATGATTCAACACTAAACCATGATTTGACTCACCAATCAAAGTTCTGGAAACTGGGTAAAACCAGCTATCGTTTTTTAATGCACTTTTTTCACACAAAACAACCTGCAGATAAAAGGATTGTATATTCAACACACAGCCCACTAACTAGTTTATATCATGGATACAAAACTAGAGCATACTATTTATTCTTCTTTATTTATTTTTCTTTTGTTTGTAATCAAATAAGGATAGCTAACAGGTCAGAACCTAACTTAAGATTATATTTAATAAATGCAAAGGAGAAAGAACCAGATATGTGTAAGTCAGGTATTTATAGCCGTATGTACCTAATGCTGTTTATATAGGTCAAACAGCTAAGGTATTTACAATAGGTACAGAGAACAGACTGATCTTTTAACTCAATTTTTATCGATACACTACTATCAGTTTCCATCTATATGTATTCTATGTTAACTTACTCTTGAAATATTTTAAGTCATAGAATATATTAAGAAGTAAATAGCCTAAAGGAATATAATATCTAAAAACGTGAAATACTTTAAGAAATAAAATAGTTTATCAAATGAAATATCTTTTGACGGCGATGGTTAAGGTTTTGGTAGGGGTTTTCCTGAACACTAGTGCAGTCGCTAAAAAAGATTTCCCCTACGACAGACAAAAGAAAGAGAAAATAAATAATATAATAGAAGAATAGCTAGACAGGATAAATAGTATGCTAGATTTGGGAGCTCTAGTTTTGTATCCATGATAGGATCTAGTTAGTTAGTTGGCAATAAATCCGGGTAGCCTTTGTTAAAAGTCCCACGATGATTTAAATATAAATCGAAACGCTTCACTGGAAGAAAAAGTTTTATTTGTGAAACTGTGTGTTAAATACACAATCCTTTTATCTGCATGATGGAAGAGTTTCATCAAGCAAGAGCATCTACAATCTACATGAACATGACAAAACAACCTATATGCGAGGCAGCAGGTAAAGGTTTGCAAACCTTTTCACTACATAAACCTACTGATAGCATTTTCACCCTAAACGACGATACCTACTTAGAGTGACAATATAGGCAGATCACAGCAACGGATTCTCGGCTATGGTTACACGAAAATATACACGTTATATGTAACAACAACCCACCTCCGCCATCGTTATCAATCTTGATGTAATCTATAGACCCCCTCCCTTATTTGGACGTCACGTGATTAATAGATGACTCCTAACTCATCAACCAACATAATTATTGCTGAAAATTGTGTTATGTATTGTATCAATTAATAATATAATAGCTCCTGTGGCAGTAATATATTACATACAAATATTATACTCAATCAATTCCGTGTTTTGTGATAAACCAATAGATTCAATCGGATTTAATTTCCACAATATATAAAATATTCATTAATGTACCATTCAGGCAAAGAAGATTGTTGGAAACAAAAAAATCAACACCTCTAATAAATTCTAAACTCGATTTTCATCGGATAACTTTTGGCGAGAATTTACTAGTTGATTATATCATCTACTGGCCGATAATAATTGATACCACATATGGTTAACTGAAATATCATTACTAAAGATTTGGGTTTATATTTTCAAAGTTTATTTTCTTTATATTTTGTGTTTTGAAAAAGGCTGACAGAAACGAGAGTGAAGATATTTCAATCATTCTTATGAAGTTTCAATTAGTGGCTAGTCAGGCCCGTACCCAGGATTTGCTTTCGGGGACGGCTCGCTGTTTCAATATATAGTTAAATCGAAAGTTTTACCGAAATTGCTAAATTGCCTAAAATTTCGGGGAGGGGAGGGAGGCTAATCTAAGCTTCAGAAGGGACATGAAGTGTCAAATTCTAATTCGATGATTTTGTAACACGTATAATATAGATATAACAAAGGTGTGTGGTTCGAATCCCGCTGTAGGATAGGTTTTTTTCGGGTGTCTAAATGCGGATTGCACAAGGTGTCCCAAAATCCCATGGACATAGGTACGTTATCGAAGTTGAAATAAGTCGGTTGAGATAAGCATACCTATATCTTCAAAGAAAGTGCCGTTTCATTTTCCATACGCAATATACATAAAATATCACTCATTTTCTCTCTTCCGATCTGTCTGTCGATCTAGCTGTCTGTTGAAGATTTCGTCACTGAGTAATCACCGTATTTGCTACGCCTATTTTAATGACTTTGTATGTCACGTATGGTGGTATCAATTTACCTAATACTCTTATCGGATTTCAGAACTGTCAATCCGGTTCAAATAAGTTTTGGAAACATTAGAATTTTTGTATTTTTTTTTAACCAAATGCCTTTATGCTGGATCACAATATTTTATTTCCACACAGAGAGTTTCACAGAAACATCTTGAAATACACATTGACCATTAACCTAAAACAATTATACATATACATCAATAACAACCAAATACTCGCTTAGACAGTCTTTAATATATTGACGATTTCAGCCACTGCAGTCTCATCAGTCACGTAATAGGGCTCGTTCCTCTCCCCGATTACCACCTCAGATTCGTCGTATGGCTTTTCCGCTTCTGCCTCCTCCTAAAATAATAAAAACAGCATTGTTGAGAACATAGTGTTGTTCGGGTTCTTGGTCTGTCGTCTGTTGGAATTTCATCCTTAAGTTTCGCAAGCACGAGTGACTAGCATCTTCAGACAACGGTGTCTTCACTGCGAGAGTTACTAGACAACTGAGATCGAAACCCTCTTCGATGACACAGGCGATGTTGATGCCGGGCGGTCGGACCGCCAATTTGCATGTTTTAGTCCCTTCCTGACATCATTCGGATCGACATCTGCCTTAACATTCTATGTGATACTGAATATTATTCTTCTCCTTTCAAATTTCAACAAAAAAGAAGAAACATTGAATTTTAACAGTACTTGGCATCCAATACTAAGAAGAAAAATATCCAGTAACACAGAATGTCAAGGAAGATAGCGTCGAGCCGAATGACATCATAGCGAAAGGACTAAAGCGTTCAGTTGGCGGTCCGACCGCCCGGCGTCAACATCGTCTGCGTCCCCAGTTGGCTGGTAACTTTCGGAGTGAAGAAAGCCTCTGAAGATGCTTGTCAGCTTACGAACCGATCCAACAATCCGAACTATGTTCTCTAAAGACGATGGCCTCGAAAGCCTTAAAATGTTCAAACAGCATTGTTTTTTTCTTCTCTAAAAATCTTAACATAGTTAAATAAAACACCGTGAACACTATGTATGGAACCGGCTCAATATCTCCTTGAATGTCTGTCGCATCAAAATGAAATTTGGTGAGGTTACCTGCGAATAACGTTTGTTGATAAAGTTTTAAATCTTTATCCATCATACTTTTCGAGGTGCAGCGATGACAGAAGTCACAGCTGTACGTACGCTGTATAAAGAAAGAACAGCTGTCCAGTGTCCACATACCTTGACAGTTTTGAAGGAACCGTGAATCTCAGTGGCCTCCGTATTATCCAGAATGAATTTGATGTTATCCTTGTTGACTCCACCGCCGGGCATTATGACGATACGGTTACCCACTTGTTCCATGAGCTTCTTGATAAGTTTGACACCCATTTGAGCGGTGCGTTGTTTGCCGCTAGTTAAGATCCGTTGAAAGCCGAGGTCGATGATAACCTAAAATAAGAAACAAGGTAAGACTATGAATCAGAAACTGTCTTCCTGGGTGAGGTATCCTTAATTGATGTTAAATTGAGGTTGGACTATAAGCAAGACTCACCTCGACCTCGATAGTGGGCCTCCGACAGAGATCAAACGCCCTGTGGAAGGTAACGGGCAGAGGATGGCAGGCCTTGATGATCTCCCTGCAAATTTTCATGTTGACGTCCCCGTTCTCAGACAGCGCGCCGAACACGAACCCGTCAGCGCCGTACTTCCTCAGCAGGCGGGCGTCCTCCTTCATCACCTCGACTTCCTCCTGGGCGTAGATGAAGTTGCCGGGTCGGCAACGCAACAAACAAAACACGGGAACGTTGCGCGAGTTGATGTTTTGGATCTGCAGAGAAAACCGTATCAATAGTCGATATATTCCTTCCTTCTGAATGTAATGATCGAAGTGATCTGACTGGTCCAATCAGCTTTGCTAGAGTATTTTTCAATATGTAGTAGATGAAGCGTTTTAAAGTCAGTAGAAATCAATAGGAATATTGTCGTGATGTATCTTGTTTAAAGTTCACATTAAAACAGTTGTCTCTAATTTTATAATGTTTTGTATGGAAGTGACCTGATGAATTCATACAAAATGGCAAATTTTTTCAATGGAAAATCAGATACAGCGCGACATGTATCGGCTACTGGCAGATCTAAAATTTGTCCCTGAAATGTATCAGTGAAATACTCTTACTTCAAGTCTGCATAGCTTTGAAAGTACTTCAGAGCTGACACATGTTATCGTATGATTCATATCGACCGCGTAACATTTATTCTAAATTTTCTCCACAATCTAGTGAAACAAAAATATTACCAAAGCCATGTACTCCAGGATAATTATCAAGACATACACAATGTTATCTCTGAGCGTATTGCCAGAGTAACAAAGTAGAAAGTAGTCATCGACCAGTCGAAAACCCACCACTTTGACGCCACATTAATATTGTTCTTTTTTTTTAATTCAAATGTTAAAAAGCAATCTGTAAGTATAGCTCAACCCTCAATATGTCACTCAACAATTATTTACTCATTTTTTGCATGCATCACAGCGAGAAAAGCATGCATACTTATTTTTGTGAACATCCCTAATTCGGAGTGCCTTCAGACATTCTCTTTAGGTGTTCTCTGGAAACAATTATTATTATTATTGTGACATTTCTTCCCATTTAACATGTATATTAATAATATAGTTCAACAAAGACTATAATTTATTTACCTAGAATTAAAAAGTCGCCAAAATTAAGTTCGTTATTGAAAATTGCCACCACCTTCCCATATACAATAAGTCGTCATTTTGGCGACTAGTCGTCCTAAGTGGCAATGCTGGCGGACTCACCTGTATTAGCATTCCCGGTGTCGGTGTAAGCCCGCCCTCTATAAGTGAGGAGCACAACTCGAGACGATCGGCGCCACCGTTTAAAGCGGCTACTGCCGATTCCAAACCGTCTACGCACACTTCCAGCACCTTTGACATTTTAGCCTAGCGAGTAGCTAACCTTAAATACAGAAAACACAAACAATCATACAAAGAAAGTCCAGCAACCGACAGTTAATTAATTTGTTTTCATGTACTTACGAGATGCAGGGCTGGTCTAGTTGGCGTTAAACACTAAAAATTCTAACGGGAGTGTTTGGAAATTGTTATTTGAAGCCACTCTGTTGCACCGACATTCGAAACCCGCCACCTAAAAATAGAGATGGGTAACTTCGTATGGTGGTTGAGTTGAGTAGAAAAGGGATAAGAGTGATTCGATAGTGTGCTGTATATTGAAATGATTTGTCCAATAGATCCCCGACATTACATAGGTAAGTAATAGGGGCATAATTTACTACGAATACATTTGTCATGTATTTAGTGCAATTTAAAGTTGAAAATAACAAGTATTGTTTATCTCTGTCTCTGTTCTGTTTAAGCCTTTTAAACTGGCTCCGGTTATCAAAACCACAACGTACCAGAAGAATTTACGTGAGTTTAGTATGTAATTTATATTCGCGGTATGATTTTGGTTGAACTAATCTGTAAACCTGCCGTGTGATACGGTTCATGGAACGGTTTATTAAAAAGTGAGGTTATTAATGAGGTTTGATTATATTTGTCAATTATTATTTCGTGTTTTGGTTTTATCTTTCAGAAACATATCTAAATACAAGTAAAGGGTTTCAATACCGCTCCATTCAGTCTTTCAACTAGATATAATATAGTTTAACCTTCATTTGTCGATTTTTTATTGCACTTTTCGATTCGGCTGGTTAATGCTGCCGTGGTTATATTAGCCAATTAGACTATCAGCCACAAATAACCAGATTTGATAAAACCGTTGTCAATTGAAAAGGTCTTTGGTTCCGAGTGTGTCCTTTTACTTTAGTTGTGCTGTACACTGCAGTGCATCTGCTCTTATGTATCAACTGATTTCGTTTAGTAGTATCAAAGTTCGACTCAGATTTTTGTTTTTAAAAATAACCATGTACCTACAGATTGCTGAATTTAAAGTCTAAGAAGCACAAAAAACGAAATTAATTACTACATAGCTTCCCAAACCCAAGTTACAGGAAAAATGCTCGGGGGACAAACTATTACCAGTTGGTCCTAACAGACGTATCGAAGAAGTGTAAATACAGTATGACTACAATTTGATTATTTATGTGGATACCTGAATAATACACATTCTCGTATTATAATGAAGCAGTGAAATCTCAAACAAATAATCAAGACCATATTTAATGTTTTAAGGGTATCTAGTAATCGTTCTTGACATTAAAATATTATATAAATTTTATATATAAAGGGTGATTTATATTATATAAACTACGTTTTTCAAATCTATTTGCTTCCATGTATGCATTGCCATTATTCTCAGCTCTTAACATGAAAAATGTCATATAATTGACTTCCATGATTATTGACAGTAGTTGATTATTAGACGTGACAGTGGTGTAGAATAGGATAGAAAACGGTCGAATTTTTTCACTGTCAATGTAGAATTTTCATAAGTGACTGCGTAAACCCTGCTCTTAACCCGCCCATCTCTACCTGCGAACTTGACTTCGCCGCCGCCGACCGTGGATTCGCGCGCATGCATCATGCTTGCTTCGAATTGCCTTCGTTGTACATGGTTTGCTTTCTTCTCCGCCAAATATCTCTTCTTCATTTCGCACAATTCTTCAGAGACACGCTGTAGATCAGATTTGTATTCGGCCGCTTTCAATTCGGCCATGTTCAGTTCCGATACAAGCACCTGAAAACAAGAACAGCTCATTATAGTTCAGGGAAATTGGAAGATTTTCACTGCAATATAGTCATTTATCCACCTATACCATATTCAAATTTATCATTTACTTTGTGACCTGAGAAAGAAGATAAAAATGGAGAACAAACAGCAATGTCGCCAGACGTTTTGCGTGAAATGTAGGTCGCTCTCTGTCTTTTGAATAGTCATGGAGAGATGGAATACACGATAAAAATATTCGACACAGTATACGATTACATAGTTATTGTTATATTTCTTATGAAAATATATAATTGTAGGATATTTCAATATGTTGAGGTTACGAGATCTTGCCTTAGTTTCTTAAAAAATGTAGCCAAGTCGGCTAACTTGAGTTTTTTTTTTACATTTTGGTTAGATTTTGGGACTAATGATTCAGTTGGAGCAAGTTTTTCAAATATGAAGCATTATGGACATTTCGGAAACGCAAAGATTTTGTGTATTTTGAACATTGCAAAAGGATTAAGGTTTTAAAATATTTTAGGATTGCTAGGTCTTTATTTTGTAGATTTTTTCGGATGTAGTCAGGTGATAACAAACAAATGTTCCGAATTATGAGAAAAATATATGATTTTTGAATCCCAACTTCTCAACGAGTGCCAGATGCCTTCGTTGTCTAGTTCCGCTGAGCTATCAAAATGGATAAAGGGAGAACTAGGTCAATATCGCAATGTCTCGGGCAAGGGTGGCCTGGGAAACGCGTGACGTCATCCATGACGTGGTGGACGTGGGAAAGTTTGTGTGGAAATCGTAGTACAAAGCATCCACAAAGTGGTTGTGACTGCGCTGACGTCATTTAATACGAGGCGCAGTCAGACTAAATTCTAGAAATATAAATATAGGACAGATAAACACAATATGTGGGATACCTTGTACCCTTTTGAGTACCTCCATCATACTAAGCCCTTTATATAGAGCTGCGCATTAAGTGTGATGGGTTAATTACATGCTGAAAAGTGTCCATTTCAATAAACTGACGACTTGAGCGTGACGCAAGGGGTCAGAAAAAAACGTCAAGGGATTTTTTATTTGATTTTAAAGGAAATATTTCAAGGATAATGTGAAAAATATAATACACACAAGTCGAAGTAACAAATATCATTAATAAAGTTAAATTCGTGCAACTGGCATCACTATTGTGACCCAGAAGTGATTCCAGTAAAATGAGACTAACATTCGCATTACAAGCTAGCACTACCTTCAACTTGTTTCCTCTGGCTTTCAATGCCCTTTGTGTTTTTGATAGTTCGTTCTTTATACCTGGACCGGGTTGTTTGGCCAACACTTGCCTCAGATTGATATACAACCTTTCTGCAGTTTTCAGTTGGCGTTCTCTTTCCACTGCTTCCGATCCCTGTTGTAAAAGACGTCTGCAATCGAAGAGGAAATTGTTATACATCCACTGAATCGATACTTACGACGTATTGATTTCCAAAAAAATTTAATCACTCAAATAAGTCAAAATTCAGATAGAAAATGTGTACTCAAACACAAAATCTTTCTTTCAGTGTCGCGTTTCGATTTGCACATTGATTTAACATGTTAAAGGACTGTATATTTAAATTATTGTCGAACTGTCAAATTTGACAGTTCGATCAATTTCTAAACTGATATCATTGTGTGGGAAATACAGCATGAATCTACAAGGTGCCATTTTTTTCTTGTGCCTGAATTAACATCAATTTTGAAAGAAATCTCACTTCTGCAGGTGTTGTATCTTCTGCAACAGGTCCAGTAATTCCGGATCAGATCCCTCCAGCTTCCTCCATCTGTGTATATTCAACGGATTCTGCACTTCCTTCTCCAAGGCCGTACATTTTAGTCTGCTCTTGGTTAGATCCCTTTCCAAATGGAATATCTCTTGCTTCAGATCCACCATGTTTGATAATGACTTGGACATCAGGTTCTTTTCTTGCCTCAATCGCTTCACTTCAAGTTTCAATAGTCTAATGTCTTCGATTCTCTGCTCGTAGTGTGTTTCACCTGTAGTGGTAGATTTTATTGAATTGAAAACTTATAATCTACAACAATATCGTAGCATTATCAATGATTGTACGAACCTTACATCGTTGTGCTTAATTTCGAAGGTATATTATTCGAAACACGATATCAATAAAATAATGAATGGATCCGCATTCCTACATTAAATACTCTATCAATGATTTTCAAATTCTAGTATGTGTATGAATGGTTTTGTTCAGAGAGAAATCTGGTTCAATTAAAGGAATGTTAGTTTGAACTAATTAGTTCGCGAATTAAACACCATTAAGTCATATTTCACCTCTGGCCAGTGTCGCTTGAAGGATACGAATCTTCTCGTTAAGCAAGGCAATTTCATCGTTTCTACGGACGAGCTGTGACCCCAACACATCTCTTTCATTCATTATCTGTTCCAAATCTTTCGCCTGTTGCCTTATCGTTCTATTATTTTCCTGAAACACTTTATTTGTAGAAATGTTCCGCATGCTGTGAGAATTGAATTACTATGAGTGATTTATGTAATCTTCTCTCTTCAGCTCGTTTCTCTTTTAGTTCTTCTTTTAGTGTTCTGATTTGATCAAGACCGCTCATTACCTCGATCCTGAAACATTTATTCCGGTTATTGACAAAAATTAAAACTGCAGATTAAAAAAATTGAGTTCAGTTGTTGAGGAATGTCAGTTTACGAATACCAGATTAATACTGCTCATGTTCATTTGGGTATTCATTACTTAAATAAATTTATTTTATTTATTTATTATACTTTACTTCACTTTACTTTTTTTTACTTTACTTTACTTTACTTTGATTTGATTTAATTCAACATACACTTACACTTTGTAGTGTTTGTCTCAACATGATTTATGACATGATCTGAATAATCTATATATAATAATAAAATTACTGATTGATAGATTCATTACTTCAGATTGTCCTTTTCCTTGTTTAATTTCCTCATTGCATTCTCATCTTTAATTAGCAGTTTTTCCTTTTGACCTATGTCTTCTTTCAGTTGCTCGATGTGGTGGAACAGTATCTTCAATTTCTTCTTCAATTCTCCAGTTTCGGCTGTAGATTCTTGCAGCAGTTTTTGCAACGAATTTCTGTCCGATCTGATTGCTTCGTATAGGTTTTGCTGCTGTCTAACTTTGTTTTCCAATTCTGAAGTTGTCTTTTTCAAATCGAAGATCATTACCTATAATGGTAACATAAAAGATTAATTGTTTCTATATAGTACGATTGGAGGGTCAAAATAAAATATAACTTACTGAAACTTATCCTGTGTAACCTTAAAATAAACTATTATGAAAGGCTGGATGATGCATTTGCATTGTTGGTAAATCCATAACAATGGACATAATAAGGTAACCACCGTTCTTATTTCTGATTAAAAATTCTTTAATTTAGCTAGTAGATTTTCTGTCTCTGATGAACGATGTTAATAATGAACAATATTTTTTTACATTTTTGTTTTGCTATTAAAGCATTTTTCTTCAGTTTTTCTTATTATATAATTTATTTATCTATAAATCTCAATTGTTTCGACTAAATCCATTTTATAATTTACAAATCTGAGCAATACCATCAACAGCAAAAATACGCTTATTTTTGACTCAGCTGACTCACCTTCTTTTGCCGAATATCTTCCATATGATCTTCAATTGTCTGCGTGAGCTCGATGTGATCTTCAGCCAGCTTGTCCCTCTCCCTCTCCAGCTGCCCAATCGACTTCTTCTGCTTATTGTTCTCTATGAAGTACAGATCCAGCTCCACCTCCAGCTTTTTCTTGCTCTGCTCCTGGATGAAGATCAGCTTGTTCTGGTCCTGCTGCAGTACCTGCATTCTCTGCACAGTTTTGGTCAGCACGTCTTTCTCTTTCATTAGTCCCTGTGAGAGAGGGTTAGTACTCACTTCAGTTTGGTATACAATGAAGGTAACGTCGGGGCTAGTCTACAGTGTAAAGAGACTATCAAGGACATTGCATTGAGGCATCAGGTCACATTGATGTGAGTACATGGACACACTGGGATTCGTGGCAATGAGATGGCTAATGCTCTTGCGAAAATATAATATAATAAAATATTTTTTGAGCTCATTTGATTTATTACTTTGTTGTATAATTTCAATACAACAGCGACAGTTTAGGCAAACTTCATTCTCCGGGGATGACAGGTAGGCGACACAATATGATTGTACTCAGTGGCCAATGATCCGAGGTTGTTGATTTTTTTGTTTGATATATGGGTTAAAAGTTATGGAGAATTATTATTTTGTAAGTCTGGTCAGCAATTTTTCAGTAAACTTCCTTTGGTGAGTATTTCTGTATATCAAATTCATCATCGTACTTTACTACGGTAATAAAATAGATCTAAATATTTCTTTGTAAGTTATGCTGTATGGTCAGTCAATCTTTCAGTGCATGTCTGAGTCTTAATATTGATAAATGTAGCTGCTGTCTTATCTGATATACAAATCTTTAGGTTATTCGTTTGTTGACTCGATACAACAAAATTGCACAACAGACTTTGGATATCTATATTGTTATACTTTCCTAATACATCTGTGGTCTCATTTTACGACGACTAAAATTACAAATTTACACTTTACGAATTCAATTATATGCCACATATCATATGCGGACTTGGTCAGGTGGACAGCCACCAGCTCTTGAGGCCTTCAGGAAGTGGTTAGTTTTTTTTTTATGCATTTCAAATTTTCGTTTTCCCTGGGCCTACATTTATTGTCGACGCGCCTGGCGATAGAAGATAAGAAAAATAATTAGAATTAATAATACCTCAATATGTCGTTTGTCTTCGTCGATGTACTTCTTGAAATCGTCTATCTCTTTTTCCATCATGTAGATACGCTGACGCAGTTTAGTTCTGTCAGAGTTCATTTCGTCCTTTTCGGTGTTCATCGCCATGATTCTCTTTTCCAGAAGTTCCCTCATTTTGGACAATTTCGATACGTCCAGTTTTAAACGTATCGATTCTTCTGAGAGGATCTGAAAAAATTTTGAAATTGGAAATGTCAAACATGAAAAACTTTTAGATACTCTAGCAGAATCAGGCATAGATGATAAGGATGATTGATAACCCTCAACGAATAAAATACGATCTATTTTTTGTGCGTCAAATGGAAAGTGAAAAATAGTCGCACATTCGAATATCTCAAGGATTTTTCTATTACAGTACCTTTGCATCCAACATTTTTTCTTGAATCATTTTCTTAGACTTGTCCAAGTCGAACATAGTCTGGTTGTGGTCATCTTGTAGCCTGCTTAGCTTTAATGTCGTCGCTTCCAGTTCTTTGTTCATCTTGTCATATGCGTACTTAGACTCTTTCACATCTTGTTCATACCTAGTAAGAGCAGCATTATATCAACATCGATCGCAATATTGATCCATTGAACGATCGCTAGTTAGCGCCTACTTCACAATTTTCTACAGGGTCATAACCCAGTTAAGGGTGTGATAGCAAGATCAACTCATCTCCATCTATAGCAGGTCTGATGCATAGTGGAGAGCATACACAATATCAGATGTCAGCTTCTGATGTGAGTGAGCCGAGACAACGGTACATCGTAAACGTGTTTACGAAGAACAAGGGATGTCGCTGTAAATCAGTTCACCCTTGTGGACAGATGTCGTAAGGGATATCAGTTGCCACTTCAAGGCAGGACCTTTGGCTTCGTAAGTTGCCAATGGGCGTCCTGTCCCCATAGAAGGTGTCACTTGGAGATGAGTTGATGTTGCTATCACACCCTTGATTAGTTTACTTATATACCACCCTACTGCTCTCTGCAATTAGACTGCCAGGCTATACTAACGAGTCTAGACTAAAGACAAAACATGCATGTCTATAGCAGGTCTGACGTTTATTAGATGTTAGCTGCAAAATATTGTTCAGTCGGAAATTGTTTTACACTTTTTTTGGTTACAGTATCTCATTGTAATTTCAATAATATCATGGGTACTGTTAATAATTTTCTGAATTTCTAATTTATTTCTTTAATAATTTAATTTATCATGGATATGAATGAGCTCAATCGATATGAAATGTCTGACCATTGAAAGAGTGCGAGACGAAAGAATGCATACAAAACACGAGACGGTATGAGATCTCGTTCTGTTTTTAGTATATTCATGAAATAAAGAACAGTTTGAAAATTACCACCCCTATTTGTACCTAGCAATCGCTTTGGCGTTTTGGGCAATGACACCATGTAATTCCACAACCTTTGTTTCTTTTTCTTCAATTTTCCCCTTCAACTCTTCTACATCTGCCTCCAGTTTTTCGCGGGCTTTTTTCTGTCGCTGTGTCTCAGCCGTTTGATCCTGAAAATATGTGTCCAATTTAATGATCCTGATCACATACACAATTTAATCTTTTTCATTGCCCACCTTCCATTTCACCCCAGTTATTAGATTAGATTTGACATACCTCGAGCTGCCCGGCAATCTCGTTTATCTTCAGATCAGCCTCGGATGTCTTTCTCTCTAGTTCTTCCTGATAGCCAAGAGCATTTTGTAACTTGGTATTTAGCTGAGTTACTTCATTGATAAGTCGGTCTCTTTCTCTCTCCAATCCGTCTTTGTGCTTGCTTAGTTCGCCCATTCTGGAAAAGCGAGTAGGAAATAACTATTTGTATACACTGTTAATGGATGACTTGGTCTTTCCTAGTAGTCTGATTTGAATGAGCATTAGCAATACTAAAATACAAAACGAGTTAAACAAAATATTATTTCATATCGTGCTTTATATAATAATATTTCCTAATTTTGACAGATTTCATATTTTGCGAGCACTAACTGCGAGTTTTCGATTTATAAACAATCCCGCAAACTGCGCGTTATGATAATTGAAGATCGTTGATATATATGATTAAAGTATTCTATATTGTCTTGATCTACAAAGCTTTTTCGCCAAAATACTACCTTAGTATAAAAATGTCATAAAAATATGAATGATATTTTTAGTCATGAAGTGGCCAAGGAATACCGAACAGACAAATAGATAGACGACAGACAAACAAAAAGAATGATCTTTTTTTCAGATGATGGAATTGACCATCGGTCGGAGAAAATCAACGTGACACCCGTGTTAGATTCAAAACAACGTCAAAAACTATAAAAATAATTATTAGACATCTGCTCCTATACTACGCACCCTAAAAAGATTTAATTTAAAGAAAATTTTAGGCTGAACATTTAGAATATTCCTCCTAAACTAACACTCCAAATAATTGTTGGATCTCGGAGGTATTTGAGTAGCAAACTAGTCGAAGAAAGCATGTTTTTATCGACAGAACGACTCTGTTTAATCAGTATGGAATCAATGAATATGGTAGCTATTTGTATTCATACTCTTCTGTGTCTTGATTAAGCTTATTTCTGAAGTCAATTTCAGCATTCAAATTCTCCACTTGTCGCCTAAGATTATCGATTATCTCCTGAGCTAGTTGTTCTCTAGCATGGGCCGCGTCTGCCAATTTCCAGGCGTGAATGATTTGATTTTTCAGATTGTCGATTGTTATCTTATCTTCGTCGGATAAGTTCATGGCTGAAATTACGATAATAATTATACTTAAGCTGGATTAATAGTCTAATCTGCAGTAAGACATTATCAGTAATGACGTAACGTAAATACTTTATAAAATTTCATTCATAGTTGGCTGGAAGACTTAAACAGGCACGTTCGACACTCAGATTATTTTGTTGTTAACTGGTTGTTTTTTGATGTCTGTAGTTTTCTCATACCTATTGGAGAATTTTTTGAAAATGGATATTTGTGAAAAATAACACCTAGCCCTATGAATAACATAATACAAATAGCAGATTATACGTCGTTTCTTATTCGTATCTTAAAAACTACAAGCTTATTTCTAATACGTCTTACGACTCAACTCTTACGCTACGTTGACTAAAGTCAGCTTTATCCAGACCGAAATTATTTGACTGGGATAAACAAAATGCAATTTTTTTCGTATGTATCCTATGTAGGTACCTAATGATATTTTGTTGTCCTTTTCTGCGATTTGCTCTTGTAATATTTTAGTTTCCTGATCCAGCTCTTTTTGTTTGTTATAAGTATTATAGAAAGCCTCGAATAACTTATTGTACTCATCTGCAAAAACTGCGGCTTCTGGATTGGCTTCGATCTCGCCGATAACCTACAAAAAAGTCAAGTATATCGCATACAGCAGGAATACACATTATGTAGATTGTAGATACTCTTACTTGGTGAAACTCTTCTATCATGCAAATAAAAGGATTGTGTATTTAACACACAGTTTCACAAGTAAAACTCTTTTTCTTTCAGTGACGCGTTTCAATTTATATTCGAATCATCGTCGGACGTCAGATTTGAATTTTAACAAAGGCTGCCAGTGAAAAATGTGCCTACTTCGATTTGTGAACTCACTCAAAATTGAAGACCTCTGCATCGTTTCCGAGCAAAAACTTTTCACTTCATAAAATCGTTAAAATTAATTTTGTGATTAAATTTTTTTCCAATTATCCTGGAGGACTGTATACATTTTATTATGAAATCCACATTTATCTTGTAATGGGTTTTCAGTGATACGCTGATTTATTACCTTATTGAAATTCTTTTCCATAATAGGAAAAAAATGTTCCGGGTTGTCCGGATCCAATTCCTCCGCTTGCTCCTCATCTCCTTCCTCGTATGTGTCACTGAATTCACTGTCCTCCATTTCTGGGGAGTTCGGAAAAGTTTAAAGCAAAAAAAAGGTAAAAATATGGGGTAAGAAAACAGAACGTAACTTTCTGGAAATTTTGACACAGGCTGACTGCTACTATGGAGAGTTACTGGTTGTTGAAACAGTTGTCATGGAGATGGTGACGCCTTTGTTGTAGGTCTGCACGGGATATAGGGTGATATAGCAAAATATATTTCATTATATTTTCTACTCTGCGTCATATCCAAGGTTATAAACGTACAGCTCTTCTTGCTGTGCATCAACGATTTGCTGGAAATAATATCTTATCAGTACTCTTTTTCCTGCCTGAAAATGGGCAAACCACAACCATCCCGAGAAACCTTATTTCGGCGAAGGCAGCTGCTGTTCAGACAATAAGATTGAGATAATTGTGGAATGGGGATATACTAACAGAGTTCAGTTTAACGCACAGAAGACTCAGACAACAACCCTAACAAAAAAAGCGCATACTAGTCTGCCAGCCCTGGATATAGCGGGACATCCACTACTTGAATCATCTTATCTTTCATTGAGCAACTGGGAATTAACATCAACAATAACATGTTATGGCACGATCATGTTGCTGCCCTCGCTAGGTCGGCGTCCCACAATCTGGGGGTTCTCTTCCGCCCCTGGAAATTACATTCTCCGGAACAGCTTCTGCTACTATATAAGGCCCAGATTAGACCATGGCTTGAGTACTACTCGCATGTGTGGGGATGCGCTCTAAAGCACTTTTTGAAGCTTCTGGACACAATCCAGAAGCGAGCGATGCGTCTAGTGATGGACCTGACCTCACAAATGACCTCCACGGTCTGGAACATCCAAGAAGACTGGCTGTCTTCGCGTGATAACACCAAGAGTCGCTAATACAGCAAAGAGCTAAACGGGCGCATCCTCACCAGGTCAAGCTTACAACGCCTCGAAAAAGCCTCTTCCAAAAGTCGTTCTTTAAAAATGAATCTTGACGATAATTTAGCACCGATTGGTTTGGTTTTATATTGTTACGGTTTAGTTCATACCCGCGCGATGACGTAGGATCAAGTGGACTATAGAGAATGATGAGCTGGATAGATACGCACCAACCTGAGGTTCTAATGCGTCCAGGTGGTTAAAAAATGAAACAAATACTCTCATTTTGCTGAAAAATAATCTTTATTGGAGATAAAATAACCCCTCAAACCGTTATCATATAAATTAAATATACAAGTTTTTTTTATCACAAAATACGTCAGTACAATAAATAAATGTTCAGTGTCAGAGATTCAGGAGAGCTACCATCTTGGATTAGTCGTTTGTACTGCCAAAATTCATTGTATAAGAATCTCAAAATGACTACCTCTCGCGTTCTCGTTACAGAATAAAAGCACTATAAAACGATAATTACAACCAAATGACAAAAAGGAAAAATATATGTTCTAGTTTTCACTAAACCAAATGTAGCCGATAATATATACAAGATTCATCTAATTATACAGGGTGGCACAAAACTCCCAGGACGTAGAGCTACTAAAGCTTGACGATGTCAAAATAAACTGCTGCACATAATTATCGTTACAAGCAAATTTTTCAGCCAAGTTTGATGCTTTGTTGTTCCTAAAATACTGGAAGAATTTAAAAAATCAGAAAGGATTTTGAAAGGTCTTTTCATAGTAGTTTGATACATGGTAAAACACACTCATGCATTTTGAGAAAAAATTCATTCGCTCCCCATTTCGTAGGAAAACCACGGTGATATTTTTCGGACCTTCCGTTTTATAGATATTGACCATACCTCGAGAGGTTTTTGGGATTTTGGAAATATCTACTATGGTTTCAGAATATTTTTTTTTAAGAAAATATTTATTTTTCCATTCTACACCAATTTACTCTGTTTTATAAAATGCTTTAATAAAATTAGTCGTTGTTAACTTCTCCTTTCGAGAGATGATTGAGAGATATTGTTTTTGCAGAGAATTTTGAGGTCGCATTTGTTTTAGTCGAGAACAATGATCGTCCTCATCGTCGGAATCAATCAATCGAATGATTTGGCCTGCAAGGTCGCCGGATATTAATCCAATAGACCATCCTAAGTTACGTTTGAATCAGAAAGGCAAATGCATATCAAAATTTGCAAGAATTGGTAGACGCCAATGTGCAAGTTATTCTCCAAAACTTGATTACCAGACTTGTGGATTCTATGTGCGAGAGAGTTAGGGACGTCATTTGAAATATAGGTTTTCAACGTTAATTCAATCAATTTTTCTTTCATCCACTCCAGAGATTTAATTTGTTCTCATATTTCGCGTGAATCATTAGGACAAAGGACAAAGAACTGACGTTATCGTTGGTTTGAGTTTCTAAATAAACGATTGTACATGTCTTCAGGGCGAGTTATTTATTTTGAAAAAAAAATTCGAAAACATTTTTATCGGAAACCATAGTTCGAAAAATCCTAAAAATCTTTCGTAGCCTTCCTACAAAATGAGGAGCCAGATTTTTTACAAAATGCATGACTGCGTTTTCCCTGTGTTAGCCCCCCGCTCAAATTTTTAAAAGTTGTCATTGATTCAACCTTCTGTGAAAAGACCTTTAAAAATCTTACCTCGTTTTTTTAAATCCGTTCAGTATATAAGGAATCACAATGTATCAAAGTTGGCTGAAAAATTTGCTAGTAACGATAAATTATGTGCAGCAGTTTAGGTTGGTTGAACAAAACTTCACTATATCGTAAAGCGCTCAGTTTGCCTTTGGAGACGCTCCAAAGATAATCTAGTAAAATCAGGTTTATTTAATAAACCAAAAATATTTCTGTCGATTTTTATATAATTTTGTATCTTGATATTTTGATTGAAGAACTACCATCGTATACTTGTAGTAAATTTGTTGGCTCAACCGATTTATTTTGACTTCGTCAACCTGCAGTAGCTCTGCGTCGACGAAATTTCGGGAGATCCTGTGTATTTCGGGGACGGGTACAAAGAATAATTGAAAATATAATTCTCTACAATGTTTTATGATTAGGTGGGATTATTTTGGTTCTTTGTTGTTTTCAGCTCTTAGCAGAAATGTATCATTAGAACTGGATTATTGTTTGGAATTTGTAGACAGAATAGATGTTCCGATGAAAACTAACTTCCAAGATGGATAAAATTGTGCGACTTAAATACAAGGTTTCACTAATAAAACTCGCTTTTGTGACGCGTTTTGATTCAAACTGAAAAGACTGAAACAAAAACCTTTATTTGTGAAACCTTGAGCGCAAAATACACAATTTTAGCTCAATTATATAATAGAGTTGAAAAAATTAGTCCTTTGTTACGAGGGAATTCTACCTAGAATAAAAGGCGTTTCGCATGGGTTTCCAATATTTCCTTTCCAGCGTTCTTTTTTCCAGAAGATGTAACGATTTTTTTTTAATCATAGGGAAAGGCGAAGCTCATTTTTCAATTTTTTATACAAAATTTTAAATATTGTCGCAAGGTGAAAATATGTTCATGTATAGTGCCACAATATTTCGTTTGAAACGCTTGATTTTAAACATATCGAAAATATTTTTTATGCATATCATAGAGAAAGGATGGCTTTATGTCCGTGCGAAGTCCTTTTCTTGATATTTTGGTTACTTTGGTTACCAAAAGGTTAGAAAAATATCTGAAATGGATAAAAAAATGTCAATATTCATCTGACAATATCTAAAATTCCGTATCAAAAATTGCAAAAAGGGACCTAACCTAACCTTTCTCTATCATTTGCAAAAAAATCGTTGCATCTTGAAAAATGAGCGCTTTAAACGAAATATTGGAAACCCGTGCGGAACACCTTTTTTAGGAGTCCCCTCTTAATGGAAACTAAATATCTTCCTAGAATGCTGGAGGTTGTGCGTTCGATCCCAGTGGCGACATTTTTTTTATAATCATTAGTTACATGCCGACATGACTTTTACATACCATAAACTGCTTGTAATCACATAGCAATTACTGATAAAATATTTCTGAACATTAAATGAAAGATTCCCTAGACTCTTAAAAGTTTTGCGGATAGTTTGAAACTTTCTCTACAAGGCAATTTTGCAAAACCCCAAGCATGATTTTTTTCATTTACAAAAAAGTTAAAATATATAAATACTTTCAAGATTGTTTGTACCCGCATCCAGAACATTTGTTAGAAATGATGTAGAAAGTTGTATTCACTATATAAGTAAAAAAGTTACAAATTCACCTAAAACTAACAATGGTAAGGCAAAATATGAAACTCTTTCGGTATGAATATTTCATTACACTGCTTAAATCTATCTAACACGTCAAACGATAACAACTTTTATGTTTAATTATTTTAATATGCTCGGCAGCAAAAGCTGTTCGAATACATTTTTTTAAATAATGCATGGCGAAGAACAATAAGGCGGTATCAGGTGAAAGTGATAAGGTTAGTGTTAAGTTATATGTGAGTCATTAATATACAGGGTAGGATCAAAAAGTAGTAAGACGCGAACGGAGCGCTGCTGGTGAGGAAGTTTCTGTTGAAGCACAGGGTTGACACATTGTCCCACCCCTACGGTGCATATCTTGCTTGCCGGACTTCTTCCTCTCTCCTCGGCTCAAGCGGGACCTTAGAGGAAACGTACAAGGGGCCGTGACGGCATTTCTCAAGGGGATCCCGCAAAGAGAGTTTCAGAAGGCGTATGCGCAGAAGGAAACGCGTTATACGAATTGTGTTGGAGCACAAGCACTACTAAGAATTTGCACCGATTAGTTCAATAAAAAAAGATTAAATTAATTCAGTTCCGCTAATTTTTGATCCTACCCTGTATCAGGTATGTTGTTCGCTATCTTATGAAAAGGTTATTCATATACCAAAAGTATGTTTCATAAAATTTCAATCTTCCTCTCAAGATGCTAACGTCGTTAGCGAAATACGCGTCGAATGTTTCAAAATTATTTTAGCAAGTGGTTAAAAGCGTTCGTTATAATTTCGCTTGGTTAGATCATGAAAATGTATTTTGTGAGCTTTGGTACAACTTTAGTGATGAAATTCGTTCGTTGGTAATATAACCGTAAAAACCACTCCATTTATTTTTTCAATTTGCATTAATTGACGTCACAATGATCAGTTTTTTGCATGTAAAAAAAGGTTGTAGTCTATTCTAAAATTAAAATCCTACTATGTCATTTGATTAGGAATAAAATTGCAGTAGAAATACTGGTTGAACCGAGATGAATCTGAGAGTAGTTTTCTGCTATTTGGAACCACACCAATTCATCCACTCATAAAAGCCTGCACGTTTTTTTTATCAAATTAATATAGAATCAAAATATCCTTATCTCTTTCACTCATACGTATGGAATCTCGATATCCATCAGTATAAAAAGTAAATATTTCTTCTATGTTCCATATATAAAAAAATCGTTAAAAATTCTACATTAGAATACATATCTTTAGTAATGCTATGTACCTGCATCATACAACATTAAACTTTATAGATACCTTTAATATATTCCTTAAAATCATATTAAAACCATCATATAAAAATGCCGGTAGAAAATATTTGCATTTTGTTGTATACATTTTTTTTTCGATACACGCTTTAAGTACGTCTGCAACCCCTGTATTTATATATTTTTGTTTACGTTACTATTACATTCTGTCTGTCTGTGTATATCGGCCAGCAATGTCAAGTGATCTCTACTGCCTCTACTCGCCTTTCGATCATTTCCACTAATCTTTTTTCGATAACAATTTTGAGCAAAAGAACTGCCAAGTCGATTACCTAACTAATCTCAATATTTACTTTAAGGGAATGAATACTTTCTAATCGTTATTACCTAACACGTATCACATATCTAATAAAGGATCGAATGTTTGTCACATATTTTGACTCTGTTTCAAATCTAATAATAATAAATATCCTTACATTTATATAAATAATTCAAAATATACTCAAAACCTACACAACTGTTTATTCCTCAATAATTCTTCATATCTCTATAGTATTTGTGTTAAGACTTGGAGGAGTGTCAGTTGTAACGAATTTTCGTCCAGTTATTAGGATTAATATAATAATATAAACATCTCAAATTCAAAAATGTTCATTTACTGCCCCTGTTTGTTGACATGGAGAGTGAACATTACAGATCAAGAAATGTGACATTCACTTGAAGAGGGAAGATTGATCTTCTCTTGCAAATCGCTTTATTGATGTTGCCAAAAGTTCCACAATATTTATTTGCCTATCTAAAAATATCTTATTTACTGAGGCAAGCTTTTTTGCCACTCAATGTCCTTACTTTTAAGTCTATTTCCCTTGGAAACGTATCACAAATTTTGTTAATTATTTGTATAATTTTTAGGTGAATACAGTGAGCTGCAAACATGCATAAAACAAAAAAGTTTTAATGAAATTTCGCAGCAAAGATCTAGGTTTTATAGCATTGAAACATTGCTCAACTAAATGTTGTCTCATTTTGTTATATTTTTTGTATTCGGTTCATAGACAAATGTTTGCCTTGATAACTTTTTCAAAAATTGAAAATTCGTGCAGGAATTCGGCTCACTGTTGGGAACCCATAATCCACTCAATCTGCGTACACAAAAATTTTTGGGAGCAAGTCATTTTTGAATGATGTTCAGAGGCAGTTTTTGAAGAAATAAACTATAACAGAATGTTAAAAAAACTACCTGCCTGCCTAAAAACGCAATGAAAATATATAAATTACTGTAAAAAAATAATCGCTCTCTTAGCATTACAACTATCGATCATAGAAATGAAATGACAGTAATTATTATTATCTAACTAAACAATATTGAGAAAACTAACGATCTTTGATATATTTCAAATCAACATATATATATATCTGTGACAGATTGAGTGGACTACTAGTATTTTTTGTACGCGTTTTATCATTATCAACTGACATTGCCAGCCCAATGAACATATTCTAGAATATCCGGCAAATCTCAAACGGTGAACGGCGTCAAATTGTATAAAAAGCATCTGTTGCACACTCTAACTGGCTTCACGTGGCCATATTTTGGAAGTGGAACACTGTTCGAGGAACACCGAGCGCAGAACACCTAAAACACAGAAATGAAAGTATTAAAACGGGACTGTTTTATTCCTGTTGAACGTAGTACAATAAAACTCACAATAAACATACATTAGAAAATAATTTTCTCATTCATACTATTCTCTTCCACAGCGAAAACAATTCTTGAAAATGTTTTCGCCAATTTTCTGGTCGTACCTTGTAAAAATTCACTTTTTATACACATCAACTGCTTCTGCAGCCGATATAAAACGTAAATTCCGTAATTTATCAGATCTAGCTTAATAAACGTGATAACCAAGTAGAACATATGAAATGTTTCACCAGAGAGATAATGCGAGGCAAAAAACCGCGACGTTTGCAGACATTTTACGCATGAACTTATAATGTCGTTCTGTTCTTATAAGTATATTTATGCAATTTTACTAAATGTAGCAACAATAAACACCATTGTTACTGGTATTCTGTTGAGTACCATATAAGAAATCAAAACAACACTGACAACATCCCTGGGAAACAGTAAAGCACCATGCCTGCCTTGACTAGTCTAACCTCGACCTTTGAATGGCAATTTTATTGACAACAAACATTCATTTAAAAATAATTCTCTTCATTCATACTATTCTCTTCTACAATCAATGCATTTTTGCATCCGCGAAAAATATTCTTAGACATATTTTCTGGCCGTAGGTTGTTTATTTCATCTTTAAAGGCCTCTAGCATATAAAACGTGTTAAATAGTGGTTTCAGTAGTGTGTGACCAGCCAGATAATGAGAGAAAACTACTACGTTGTCAGACGTTTCACGCATGACTATAATCTCGTTTTGTTCTTTTAAGTAAATTCATGCAATCTTACTCCATGTAGCAAAAATCGACACCATTTCTACTAGTATTCTGTTCAGTACTATATAACATGTTAAAAAAACAGTGAAAAACCATAAACAGGCCAAAAAAATGTAATACAAAATAATTCTGCACCTATGGGCAACACTGTCAGATATCTTCGCAGCTCCTGCCTTGACTGGTCTAAACTGGTTCTTTGAATGGCTATGATGATCAGCACATTTTATAAAGAGCTGTTGCTCGAAATGCTAGAGCAGCATTTTATATAAAATCCATCCGATAGCATTTAATTAAACATATCCCCTTTTCATCTGAGGTATTCTCTGGCTGGTCAGACAGTACGAAGATACACTTACACACCTATGCCTCACAGAGCATAAAACCACAAGCGACCAATACATTATGTATGCCTCCGAGGTCGGAATGTGCCCACTCCATGCCCATGTGTCCTATAAGCGCGCTTGAGTTTGCCTCAAAGGCTTCCATCGTAAAATAGATGTATAGAATGACTTTGTGCAGGCATATCAGTATACCGGTTTATGTGTATCGTGAAAAGTAGGCGATCTATTTATTACCTTGCCACAGTTACGACAATGGTGCCTTCGTTTGACGACTGTGAAGTTGGCTCCACACGACATGCACCTGGGTGCTTCGATGTCTGGAATCCACGCAGGAGGGCGCTGCATCTGCCCGTGGTGATGGTGGGGATGATGATGCAGATCAGCTATATCTTCTCGAAGGGCAACGTATCTGAAAATAATCCAGTGCCTTGTTATTTCATACATAAAAGATTATAACTAACAAGTTTTTTTGAATAGGAAGGAAAGCAACAATGTACAGAACTTATTACAGCAATTGACTTTAATTAAACTAAATATACCATATAACAGAGGCTTTTTCTAAATAAAACGTTTCCCCCCTCTGTAAAAATAATAGCTAAGTCCGGTACATGAATGGACGTGTTTACATGACGTTCTTTTGGCAAGAAAACGGCGTGAACCCACCTGATTGGAAATAAATGTTACGATTGGCAGCTAAGGACAGGTAAATAAGACCATGATAATAGAAAACGGAAACACGTGTCGATTTTTTCTAAAAAAGTGATTTCCTAGAGTTGTTAAACTACGTAGTAACAAATTACCTGCTATAATCCGATTCTCCGTCCGACTCCCTGCCGCCCCTCACCCGCGGCATATTCTCGTAGTCGTCCTCGCAGCCCTCCTGCACTCCCTCCAGGTGGAAGTAGACGTTGGTGTCGAAGAGCGCCTCCTGGGCGAGGATGTTCGGGTCTACGGAGAACTCGTCGTTCTCTATGACGTCGCTCTCGGCCGGATGGTACTCCATGGAGACCTCCAGGGAGGAAGGCGTTCGCGGGGAACGAGCGGGCAGGACGGGTGTGGCGGGAGCGGTAGGAGGGGACGGAACGCAGCCACCGTCGGAGGCGTTCATCAGGAACACGGATTTCAGGATGTTGCGCAGGTCGCAAGCGAAGTTGGTTTGTAGCTGGTCGGCTACGCCTGGAAAAATAAAACGACTGGTTTTTTAATAGGGAGCCCAATAGGGGATTTTGAGATCCAATAAACCACAGCAGATTAACATATAGGGGTTCCTTGCACTCTGTTGAGATTCTCCACCATATATATAGAGCCGTGCCTCTAGGGCAGCCGATCAGGAATAGTAAAAGAAAATTCATTGTTGGAAAACTCGATCGCGTCAGATTAAGGGGCGGTGGGTGAATTACATGCTGAGAAGTGAAAAGGAAGTAGAAGGGTCACAAACTCAAATTTTGAAAAAAATAATTTAAAGATAGAAAATATAATCTGCCTATTTCTACAAGCAGTGAAGCATGTATTCCCCACTTTGCACCTCTCTTTCCATTTCACTGTTTCTCTATCTCACTCTCTCACACCGTGCCCACACTATACTCAAATTCAAGGTAATATACTTTCTGTCAGAAATCCCGCCATCATAGCTAATCACAGCACTCATGGGGGGTCAATGTAAATAGCAGCTTTCAGCTAAATTTCGCCCTAATAAAAATATTTTATTATATTATTATGGTTATAGCGTCAATAAATTTGCGGTCCTAAGACTGTCTTTCTGACCGGGTGCTACCGTATTTTGACCACAAATAATAAAATGTCATGCAGAAAAAAACGTTTTCAGACGAAAGGGTAAACCGTTGTCAATATTTTGTACAGTAAAAGGAAGTATTTGACCGTAATTCCTACTAATACCCAATAATTCCACTAGTTTCAGAAAAATCTCCCATATTTCGCTAAAATTACTCATAACAGCTGAATGATAATTATAGAACAAATGTTAAAATTGTCATCACTAGTAAAGAATATTTTTTACCATACATTGATTAAAAAACATGCATGATTAAAAAGCATAATAATGAAAATTGCGTTGAAATTAAATACAGTCTATATATTGATTATTTGTATATATATATTAATTACAAAATAATTACCTGCTATACAGACAAACAACCGATGAAGAAGATCTTCACTTGATCTGAAACAAACATATTGAAATTATTAATCGTTTTGTCATGTAGAACATTTTTAACAATACAAATTTCAGACGTAAATTGTAGATGCTCTTTCTTGGTAAAACTCTTCCATCATGCAGACAAAATTATTATTTACACTACACTATTGTGTACTTAACACACAGTTTCACAAATAAAACTATCTTACAGTGGACGGGTTTCGATTTATATTTTAATCATCGTCGTACTGTCACATTTGACTGTTAACAAAGGCTACCCAGATTACTTGCCTACTAGCTAACTAGATACTATCATGGATTCTCAAATCTAGCATACTATTTATCGTGTCTAGCTATTTTTCTATTAAATTATTTTTCCTTCCTTTTGTGGAATATTTTTTGGCGACTGCATTTGCAGTAGTGTTAAGGTAACCCCTACAAAACCTTAACCATCGCCGTCAAAATGTCCTCAAGCTATTCTATGTAATAGGCTATTTTATTTCTTAAGATATTTCACGTTTTGAGATATTTCATTCCTTAAGCTATTTGATTCTTCTTAATACATTCCAGGACAAGATATTTTAAGAGTAAATTAAAATAGAATACAAATAGGAAACGTATATGAATTCTAATTATAGTAATAGAAACACTGCGACATTAAACTATCACATCTCCTCATTGAGACCCATCTTGCTAATTAGCAAGTAAATACTTGTCATTGTTGTTTCCTACACAGTGGCACTATGATGCAGTTCTTATGTCTGATGCAAAAGTTAAATCGAAAACTATTTCATGAACGACTCAATTGCTTATAGTAGTTTTAGCTTTAGGCTGAAATTACAGCTAAAGAAAAGTTTCACGTCAACCACTCTTAAGTCACGTGTCTACATGTGCGGTAGCTGTATGGCCTTAAAGCGTTTATGAAGCCCCATAAAAGAAAGAGCATATGTGCATAGTTTAAGTCGAACTGAATTGCAGTTTTAGTTGGCGCCACATAATAATTACGTAACGTATGTACGGATCATTACAACCATATAAGTGCGTTCATTAGGAAGCGTCAATGTCACACTAGAAATCGACGGGCATTTATAGGGATCAGACCTTGGAAGCGAAACGCGTGGAAACCAGCTCCAGAATTGTATAGCACAGTCAAATTTCGTTTAACGTCGAATTATTATATATGAAAAAATGACGCTGTACTTCAGGCGCAACGATATCAGTTTAGAAACGTATTTGAAAAAGTTTGATCCTTTGTTGTAAAATTTGAAAAATATCGAAAATATTGTAAAAAAAATCACACAATAATCGCGTTGCCTAAAACGTCCATGCTTTAACTGGATCATCAGTCCTAAAATCTGACCAAATTGTCCCTAAACCAACCTAACATTTTTTTCTAAGGCTAAAACGCAATTTCATTATCATGTATGACGCTTATCAACATTTTTAACAAGTTAAACCAATCAAACCCTTGTATATCTAATAACTTAACGCTTTCGTGAAGTGTATTCTCTCCACTATGCATCAGCTCACCTAATTTCACTGAACTACAATGATACAACAGAACAATTATCCACTTAATGCTGACAAAATCAACAGTTGCACTGACCTGATTACGCCCAAATTAACTTCCATGCAAGGGCGTGCACAAGGGGGGAAATGGGGGTAATCACCCCGCCCCTCCAACGCATTACTTATTCGGTATCTATTCCGATACATTGCGTTGCAAATAACAATTACAGACCAATACATAATATTAGCCTATTTTGTGCAGTCATTTCCATTTTCATCGTATTTTTGCACAATTCTTATTTTCGACATAAGTAAGTCTGTTAACGTTGAAATGAATGAAATTTCGCAAACCTTGCGATTATTCAAAATCAACTGTATATTTTTTTGTACGATTTTATAATCAGAGCCAATATTAATGAAAAAAATCCAGACATTTATCATGATGTTGGATTGAATGAAAAATTACATAGGCATAGAGGAGGCGACGAGCACTAAAAACCTAGGTGTACCCTGGATTTCTTTTCATTGGGGCGGGGGAGTTTAAAAAGTGATAATATTGATAATTGTTAATACAGTAATTAGATCAGCAGTAGCAGCTTAGAAAAGATCACCCTGTTGTTGAGCTGTTGTCAAGATTATTCGAAATTTGGCTATGGAACATTCGATATGGGCATTTTTGTATATATTGGAGCATCGAGTAGTGACAGCAGTCAGTCAGCCTTCAGACGTTAAACAGTGAAGAACTAGAAATCCTGGATATACATTTTTGTACAGCATTTTCCTGGCAAACTTGGGGGTTCCACAATACATACTTGGTATGTTGAGACACTGTATTTATTTCGCTGCTTTTATAGCTCCAAAGATATCAGATATGAATTTAGTTCAGGGTATTGTTCTCATAAATACTCGGGAACAAAATGATCGGCACTAAAAATAAAATATTTTGATAGAAAACAAAACATAAAAAACATGCTCAACCATCCTCTCTTATCGACAATATGTATTTATTGTAAATATTCGGAAATACTTATTTGTATAAAACAAAGTATGGAAGATTTGTTATCATCATGTACAATGTTGATCAAAGAAATGATGTGTAGCTATAAACAAAGGAATTATCATATTATTTATTGGTTCTGATTAAGTCAGTGATACAAAGATGATGCTAACAGCTCTATTTTTTTCACTACATGTTGTAACTGATGCAATCTAAACAAATGCATGTTTTACTTGTGCAATGCGAAACTTAAATATTTAAACTGATATGAACATCAAGATGAAATTGTGTAATTTAGACACAAGGTTTGACAAACAACACTATTTTTTTTGACGGATTTTGATATAATTATAAATGTTCAGTAAAAATACGAAATTAGTTAAGCATCGCTAGATAATCACAAGATTTCTGCTGAACACATTACACTGACTCGACATAAAAATCCCTTATCATGTTTAATCATTAAGTAAAAAAATAATATATTGTTATCGTGTTGATTTAGATAAGCATCTGTAAATGCGGATGATAATTTTCATAATACCCTCAACAAGCACAATTTCCATTTAAGAGGGGACTACTTAGAATAAAAGGCGTCTCGCATGGGTTTCCAATATTTCCTTTTCAGCGCTCATTTTTCAATATGATGGAACGATTTTCTGCAAATGATAAAGGTTGGTTCCATGCTAGTGCGAAGCCCGTTTTCCATACGAATATTGTAGAAAAACTAATTGGTAAAGATAACTTTAAGAAAACACTTGAAGCTCAACTACCTTTCAGAGTGAAAGAGCAAGATCAAAGAATATATCAATTAATCAAATAATATAATACTTTTCTTTTAAAACTTACTATCAACTTATAACGTCATTACACAATGTATATATGATATAAAAGCCTGTCGCGAGATTCACCTGTGTTAATAAACAAGTAAATTAAATAACTTGATGTGACTGATTTTAAGTTTTAAATACGAGTACTGGAATCTCGCGACAAGCTTTTATATCATATAAACTGTGTAATGACGTTATAATTTGATAGCAAAGTTTCCAAGGAAAATTTTATTATTTTCAGTGCATTCAAATAAAAACATGATAAAATATTTTTTTTACTTTAGTTTATTAGTTTTAAACTTCCCCTGGAGATGCTAACATAGTTAGTGAAACATATGCCAGTTTTAAATAAAGTGCTTTGGCGAGTGGTACCACTGTGTAGTTTTTGTTTAATCAACTGTGCTAAATACAAGTAACTGCCACTACCAATATTAATTATTCGATATACTTGGCAACGTCGCATTCAACTAACCTGTACTTTGCTCTGATCTCATTCTTGTTACTAATCTCGGCCGCTTGCATTGCCAAGGCCAACTCTTCGTCGTCCACGCAGTTGCTGTTGAACGAACTGGTGTCTGAGGAACTTCCTGTACTGGAGGTGTCCTCTTCCACCCTTGCTTTCACGCTCCTGGGCCCCTTCTTCCTCAACGCGATCACGCCTGGTGAAAAGTCCGCTTGCCGGGCGTGCATCATCTTTCTGCTGCCCACCGTGGAAGTCGTCGTCCCCTCAGTCAGCTCAAGACTTGGTGACCTGCGACGATAAGTATTTTATTATTACAGATAAAGGATGTTTAATTGCCTGCTATTCATGCTATTTTTAAACGTAATTGCTGTTTTTACATTGATATCCAAATTTGAGTGTTTATGGAACTTTACATCACAGACAGACAGCGAAAAAGCAAAGTTCGTCTCTAAAATGGTTGAGATATGTTAAGGGGAAACAACGCACTGCAAAATGGTCGGATGATCTATTCCAGGGTTTGAGGTAAACACCTTCTATCTACCTCACCGGAAGTGCAACGTTGCCGTTTCACCTATTTAATGCATTCTGGAGGCGAACTTAACTTTTTCGCAATCTGTACATAATATACATACCTATCCAAACTGGCAGTCTCAGTACAGACACCGGAATCATTGGGTGACTCCAGATCGTCCCCCCTCACCGTCGGTCCCACCTGCCCGGTGCTGAGGATCGAAGACAAGGTGGCAGCGGCCGCGGAGATCATTTCCAGCGAGTCCCGGTCCGGGGGCGACTCCATGACGCCGGACATGGTGGAGGGCTGCTGTGGAGGCGGTCCGTTTGCGGCCATTATGGAACTGTGGAACACGCTGGGTGGTATGAGCCGGTTCGACGTGGACGGCACCTCCACAGTGGTGGGGATGTGCTGGGGGTGGTGATGGTGGTGGAAGTGCTTTGGGGAACGGGCTCGTTTCTCTTTGGCGATCGAGCTCAAGGTAACACCTGGAAGAAAAAAAACTTGTGTACTTTCAAATTATTTTTAAGGTACATTACAATTCAAAAATGGTTGGTGTGGTTGTTCCGCTCCGGAAAATTGTATTTTCCGGAACAGCTACTGGTACTCTACAAGGCCTAGATCAGACCATCGCAGGAGTACTGCTCGCATATGTGGGGATACGCTCCGAACCAACCTATAAAGCTTCTACACACAACCGAGAAACGAATGATACGTTTAGTTGATGCGCCTGACCTCACAAAGGACCTCCACGTTCTAGAACATGGAAGGAGGGTGGCTGATCTGTCTGTATTCTATAGATAGCATATGATCATGGCAGATGTTCGAACTCACTCAAGAGTCGACAGTACATAAAAAACCACATGAGCCCAACGGTCGCATTTTCACCAGGTCGAGCTTCCAACGCCTCAAATGGGGGCAGGGTTGTGATCTATTTTTTTTTTGATGGGAAAAAGAAAAAACGGCAAGGAATTCAGAAACAATTCATCATTATTCTTATTCATCAATAATAAAAAGCCAACCTACCAGCTGTAAGATAGGACAGCATGTAGCAATCGTCGTAGAATTGTCCGACAAACTCGTCTAACTCGGAATGCACGTCTCCAATCCGGACGTCCTCTATTTGTTGGTTATCACAGAGCAGTTTTTCGAGGGCGTACAGCTCCCGTTTGGTGAGCGTCCACAGCAGCTCCCGGATCTTGTGCAGCAGCTGCCGGAACGGCCGGAACATCTCGCTCATCTCCTCCATGGAACGGTCAATGCATAGGGGCCCGTTCGGGAAGATCAGCAGGCCGCTCACGATCGCCAGTCGCGGTATCGTGAACATCAGTGCCGGGTCGCAGTCGTCCACCATTTCCTATATTATAATAATGATAAATCGTTTTTATTGTCAACATACATGAAAATATGAAGAAAAATGTCAAGTAGATTTCCTGTTGGAAACAAAATCTCATCACGTATGCGCATAAGTTATACAAAAAATTGGAGTCAATGGTCATACTTATTATCTTACAGGTAGCAGAATCCAGATTCAGATTTGAAGCATTCTATGTGCAATTTTTCTTCGTCTGTCATCGGAGTAATTATTGTAATCCAAAAGTTGATATCTTCGAGATATGTTTTTTTGACGTTTATGGTTTCCCTGTTGATGATAAGATAATAAAATATATTTTTCTACAAACCTGGGTGAGGATCCGCATTTTGAGCGCCCGTTGTAGGGTTTCAGAAAAAAGGACACCTATCAGTTCTTGGAGTTCATACTCATGTGTCGATTTCACAGGCACCATCGCACTGACGTAAGCTAACTCGAACTCGGCGAACAGCCTGAAAAGGTCGATAGAGTTTGTAAATTACCGATCATCTCGATGATTCTTCTACCTCATCCCTTAAAAAAAGTGATTACAAGTGTATGCTCTCCACTGTGCATCAGACCTGCTATAGACACGCATGTTTCGTCTAGCCTAGACTTATCAGTATAGCCTAGCGGTATAACTGTAGAGAGCAATCAGGTGGTATATACATAAACCAGTCAAGGGTGTGATAGCAACATCAACTCATCCCCAAGTGTCGTAAGGGACATCTATTGCCGCTTCAAGGCAGCCCAAGTGTTAGGACCTTTGACTTCGTAAGTTGCCAATGGCCTCCCCATACAGGGTGACACTTGAACATGATTTGAAAGTGATAGCGTGAAACTAATTTGCTCTCATCTTTTGTACTGTGGTAGAGTGCCAAGGCAGCACAAACGTCGGTAGATATTGTCAGTCGTATATGGTTTTAATTAGTTAGGTTGGTTCTTATTAACAAAAAACGATTCAACTAGGTTTTTGAATTTATCAAAACAGTAACAACAAATGTCTTGAAATGAATGTTCTTCCATCAGATAATGAATATATTATATAAAAATAATGTACCTAATTAATTTTTAATTGGTATTTTTCATAAGCTTTGTTTGTCGAAAAATAAAAATATTTGCAGACAACAGTTATTAATATTTACTTTTTAGGTACTTGGCACATGAAATAAAACGCAGACGGTCAAGTAGCAAAGTTCATCTGTATCATCCTCAATTAACAAGGCAACGCTCGGTTCTCCAGCCGCGAGAGCAAACCGTCCATAATGTCTGCAGTAACAAATATGCATCTCAGCCGTTCATAAAAACCATATAAAACTGACTGAATATCTTTTTCAAGTTTTCAGCTAGCTCGACGGCCATTACCAAAGTTCTTTTCACACTTACACTACCATAGCACCAGATATAAGAGAAAGTAGACCAATTTTGAGTAACACTACGAACTCAATGCAGTCTGCTCTCTATAGGCTGGCAGTTGATAAATAAATAGCATTTGAAGCACTCGCAATCTTTCTTTTCTGAAACAGACCCTTGAACCGCGAGAGATTTACCTTAAAGATAGGTAGCATAAATTATGATTTCGGCTTCTTACCTGTCAAATATCTTGAGACTTTCAAGGAGCATTTCGGTGACTAGTTCATTGGAATCCAACTGTATCGGGCCGTTAGGTGTGTTGTTACGTAGGCAGGCGTCCCGCAGTAAGTTTCTGACGTTCTCTAAGCTTTTTGTGACTGCTTTGGCCAGCGGCCGCATTGTTGTGCTCTCCGATTCTCGGTTCATTATTGATGAACCGGCAGCTAGACACTGTAAAATGAATAATATTCTGTATTTATTGATTTCACATAAATTGTTTTGATATATGCCTACGGCATATGCACACAAGTGAAAGGACAACGAACTCAGAAAGTATACTCCAGTATAATCCACCTGTACAGAATTCCTATTCCAAAGATACTATTCAATTGAATGAAAATAATAATGCGTTGGATTTGAAACAAAAAAAAGATACAAGATCATGTCATAACCACGCAGGAAACGACGATACCTGCCGACATGTGTTTTGGTCTCATTGGACCTCATCAGACCGCGTAATCTAAGTCAATGATGGGAGGCCTAGAAGGAAATAGTATGGTAACTACCTGGAAGTCGTAAGTTTTAAAAACGGTGATATAATCATCTCTTGAAACCAAGCTATATTTTCCGATTTTTGTACTAGCTAAAATCAAATTCAACAATTTCAGAGCTCTGAAAAAATTAAGCGTCAACGGATTTTGAACCTACAAGGTTGGGTTTATTCATTTATTTTCATTAGCATTGGTGCGAATAAATAATTATTCTTTCACGTTTCTAGAATATGTTATTGTTATAAAACGTAATGGCGTCAACTAAATTGACCCCGTACCTTCCATGCAATGATATCAGTTAAGAAATAAAGATTTTTGGAACTGTTGGTAGTAGAAATCAAATTCTACAAAATATTGAATTTCATTGAATCTTTCATTGTTTCAAAAATGTGTACAATTACCAATATTTCAAGAGAATTGGAAACCCTTAAATTTGATACAAGATCCTCAATAACCTGATTGTACATTGATACGGAGTCAACCTACTTGACACATTTTTTAAGAGTCTAAATTGCCGTTAACTACGCCCTAAGAACGTATAACTGATAAAATACATAAATATGGTTTATGATTATGATAGTTTTTAAATAGATTTGAATTTTTCAAATTATATTCCCAGTTATAATCTGATTTTAAAAGATGGCACTATTGATAATAATTAATCAAGTGTATATCAAAAAACGATATTATAAGGTTTTCCATGTATATAAGTATACGTACGCCGATATCTGTAACAATGTTTATTAACTTTACTACTTTTTATCATACTGAACATTGATCTTGACACGATAAATCGATTAATTTATCATGTACCTTGACTCATTACTAAATATACGAAGAAAAAAAGAATACTTTATCAATGACGCGTAATTAATGGATTTGATAACTTTGATATCAGCTGTGGTATTGCTCTTTTCCACGTTCGATCCATAAATAAACGATAAATACCAGTTTTATCATGGTATGCATCACTTTCCATATGTAATTTCTGTGTTTCGGAATACGTTAAGCATAAAATAGTTACTCAATTGAATCTATGGAGGTACCTTGAACTATATATTCCTGTACATGTGAAACTTTCACGTTAAATGCTGTTAATATCTACTGTGTGAACTTGGGCGTTGGATAAAAGTGGTGTCAAGTAGTGCATCTTTTTATAGATAGCTTCATAAGCGCTGAGAGAGAATCTCTATTGACATTGACCTTAGATAGACGGTAGCTCATTCCACAACGCAGAGGTTTTCCAAAAGAATGATTTTTGGAAGAGGCCTGTTCGAGGCGTAAGTTGTGGCTGTTCCAGAATAGAATTTCATGGAGCGGAAGATAATCCCCAGTTACTGGGACACCGACCTAGTGAGGCTAGCAACATGATCGTGCCATGACACGTTATTGTGGATGTTAATTCCCAGAAGCTTGATGGAAGATGATTTGAGTAGTAGGTGTCCCTCCATCTCCACAGATGGGAACCAGCATGCAACTTATTCATCAAGATTGCTGTCTGAATCTTCTGCGCGTTAAATAGAACTCCATTTGTTTATCTCCATTACACAATTCCCTCAAAGTCATCATCAATAAGGTCTTTGGAGATGGTAAGTACATCGCGGATGCGCGGGTAGTCAAAAATACCGACACGGACCATTCGCTGCCACCTCACACGTGTGTAACAAAACCAAATGAAAAGTACATATAAACACGCACAGACACGCTCCAATATGTCGAGCAATAGTCCAGGCGATATCTGTTTTTTAAACATGTGTATGTATGTATGTTTGGAAAAGGATCTTCGAAAGCTATTTTCACCCACTTCAAAACGTCAGATTAATTTCAAATTTTGCACACTTATAAAGGACGGATGACAATACAATAAGTTTGTCTTAATGATGCTTTTCATTTCCAAATTCTTTCTGATAAAAATTATATTCAAAGTTCAAATACCCGGATATACGATATGAAGTAACGTCCGATCGCCGAAGCTAAGCAGCGTCGGGCGAGGTTGGTACTTGGATGGGTGACCGCGCGTCGTTAGCTTTCATACACGCATTTTCATTAGCTTCATCTGTATGTATGTGTGTTTGTAACGAAATCTTCGAACGCTATACGTATGAATGAATATCTTTAATAACGTTTCGGCTGCCTCTACAACCTTTATCAAAGGACAAAAAAGGATATAAAAAATGATTTTGAAATCATAATGACATGGAGTTTTTGAGCCCGCGCATAGTTAAATTGTAATTTCTGGTAGTATTCCCACAATAAAGCGAAAATTTTCGCCATATCAAAAACATCCAACCCGAAACATCCCTACAGCCTGGTCTATAAGCAAATGGAAAAAATACTGGCAGATAAGGTAGCCGTGCATGGGAAAATTCAGTTTATCGCTGAATTTCCACGCGTCAATTGTTAATATGACAAGCGTGTTTTTCACAATAACGTAGCGTGATGCGATATTGAAACAACAAAATTGGTAAAATCGAAAAAGCTATATCTGGTAAATGAATAGTTTTATGGTGCACTTAACCAGGATTTCTCGTGGAGGACATTAATTCTTTATTGCAAACAACGTAATACGAGTGAAAACCATTGTTTCAATCTCGTCATGTGGTGTAGAAACAGTTATTGCATCAATTCATGATTTTTTTATTGGGTAACCTTAAGCAAAGGCAAAATGCCTATCACGCTCCATAAGCGCTGCGAGAGGATGAAAATGTATATTTACAATGATCTCAAAACGTTGTAGATTCTAACCATACGGAAACAAACTCCCCGGTAGCACATTGTTGAGGTTCTTCAAAGGAACGATTTTTGGAAGAGGCTGGTTCGAGGCGTTGTAATCTCGACCTGGCGAGGATACGGCCGTTGGGATTCTCTAGTGATTGGTGTGGTGTGTAACCACTCTTGGTGTGAACATCTGCCATGATAATATCTATAGAATAGAGACAGATGAGCCACCCTCCTTCGATGTTCTGGACTGTGGAGATTCTCTGTAAAATACCGCTCGTTTCTGGATAGTGACCAGAAGCTTCACAGAGTGCTCAAAGCGCATCTTCATACATGCGAGCTGTACTCTAGCGATGGTTTAGTCTGGCCATTGAGGAGTAGTAGATGTTCCGAAGAATACAATTTCCTGGAGCTGAAATGAACCTCCAGCTTTTCGGACGCTATGACATGTTATTGTTGCTTAACATAAACATGTTGAATCCCAGAAGCTTGATAGAAAACGATTCAAGTCATCGGCGTCTCTCCATCTCCATGGCTGACAGACCAACATACGATTATGACATTATTTTTCGCCAGATACATCAGTAGCTGCACGTATCCATAACCTTGGACATGCTGCAAAGCAGAGAATAGAATACGGACTATATCTCGGTGTCGAAATCTAATTTCGGGCCTTTTTTATTGTAGAACTCGCATGGGAAAACTGCCCCAAAGTGTCTGCTTCATCTCACGGGGTGGATACGATGGACCCACCCATCCACTCTCACCAGTCGTGATATGGACGAATAGAAGAAGTTCTGGGTAACAGGCTTGGCTACAAACCAAAATAATCTGGACAAGGTACGACATAACAAGAGCTCGTTAAATAAAATTACAAACATACTTATTCTGCCAAAAGATTCTTATAAAATTTAAGTGACTTACCTCAGCCCCAAACCACAGCTGTCCAGCAAGATTATCTTGGAGAACATCTTCAGGAAATTTTACCCTAAAATCTCTGTTTGCTCTTTCGTCTCCTATCAGCACATCCATAATTGAGTTGGTTATGGTTAAAACCCTGCAACAATAAATTATATGAAGCAAATATTCACACGATTTTTCAAAAATACATAAAATCCAACTTAAATAAATATAGCTTTTTGCAGAATTTTCCTCACTAGTACGAAAGATGAGAAATACAAAACAAAAAATCATGTCGTAAGGTCGTTACACTCTTATGAGCTTCTGTGGAAAAGTAATACAATAATTATTACCTGTCTTGAGCTAGTCTGAGTCTGGTAACCAGCAGGGTGCACCTTTCAGGGTCCTTCCGTCCATCGAAGCTATCCAGTTCGCTAGCTATTGCATTCAGGTTTTCGTCGGCGTGAAAAAACTGCGCCAACAGCGAAGTGTCATCCTTCTGCAACAATTATTACAAATTTATTGTCAACTGAAAATATATTTCTATTCAGAGCATTCAGATCATCAGCTTTATCTATGAATTCCTTACCCTGAATCTTTTATTTATGAACTGCGTGGTAGATACAGTGTAAACCTACTTGACGACATTCTTTTGTTATGTTACCACCGCCTAATACATCGCAGAAGATTGGTTGCTCAGTTATGCGAAAAAAAATTATCGCCGAAACACAACTTTACAGATATCTTTTGTTTCAGTTCATTGGTTCAGTTACTTTCGAACGGTTGGTGCGTTCTTGAGAAATCGATTGTATGGGGACATTCCTTAAAATAACAGATGTTTCTTAATTGTTAAACAGCATTTACAATAGTCACAGTAACCAAAGAAAGGATTTTGATATTTACTCAAGCACGGCAGAAGCACTAGGAGAAGATAAATGACTATTCACATTAACCTCAAATTGTAACCATCGTAGTAGTAGATCTCCCTTGGATCCACGCTTGCGGTATTTCAATTTTAATCATATTAATATCAAATTAGAAGTATCGAACAAAGTTCCAAGTGGAAAATGAAATAGTTAAATCACAGCCCACTTTTGCGAACGATTCGTAATAGCCAAGGTCTCTTAGCAGTTAAATGTTGGATCTGAGATTTTGTGCTAACGGATAATAAAGTAGGCGTTGTAGATCGTGTGATTCATTCCCACTTTATCAGGGTTACCGTTGAATTGTCATTTCCGTACCATATTTTGATGCTTTGCACCACCTACTTATCATTGACGTACCAAATAAACTTGTAATTCTTATACTGGACCAACCAGAGATAAAATGGGGAAATTAGGTAAAAAAACCATAGGCAACATGAAAAACTACATCTAGGTTTCGCTTTTTTTCCATGATTAAAATACTTCCACCTCATATTGGCGTGGGAAGTAAAAACGATATCAAGCCACTCCATTCCATCACGTTGTAGTATAATTCATAATCATTTCGAATCTTATTTTTGACCCCCGACGTACGCCACTGTTTATTTTCATCCCGATCGTCAACTTGATTGACGTCATACGTGTACGTGCCATTCTAGCACCTTTTAAGGAACTGCAAATGCATATGTGTATGTACAGAACAGGAAATTGAACTCAACATAAACACAACACACGAAGCGAATCAAGTTCATTAGTAACAGTAAATGTAAATTAATTTCCTTGCTTAGACGATTTCCTATTGTAGTTAAATCGGAAAGCCATAAATTAACGCGCGGTTATCGTCACGTGAACTTGTAGACAATAAGTCTGGGTTTCAAAGATCATTCAACGATTGTCCCATTTCTATAATGAGTATAATGCGGCTCTTCTGTACTGTATTTAGATTTAAACCCTTATAGCCCAGTCATACGAGGACACTCACTCGAAATGAAAGATGATAAGCTGTGAATTTATATAAATCTTTGTTTTGACATTATGAATCGAGAGGGGTTAAATCTGGGGACCTAGCAGCTCAAAAATGTAGGTACCATAGTGAAAGGTAAACTATGGAATTCAACAAATAGTACCATTTATTATGCTGTAAATTACAATGTTTTATAGATCAGACATTTACTCAATAATAGTAGGTAACCTAATTTATATTAATAATAAAATATTAAAATGGAATAATTTGAATACATTCTAATGTCTTCATTTACCAATGTTGAGTTCGGATCTACTTGTTAACGATAAGAATTTTTCTCTGCTTGACACTGTTGCCTTGTCGTTAAATTAGCGACAATAGGACTTTCACTATTCGTGTCATTTGACCAGCTAAATGTATCAATTTTGTGTATGCTGAGAAGCATGCGATTGGAAGTGAAATTAATTAAAAAGTGAAATGCTTACATCTTAACATACTGGATTTATTCAGCGCTATGCGGGCGGAATTGATTCATGGAAATCGAAAGCGTCTACATATATGTTTGCTTAATCATATTTATTTTCCGTGATTTTTTTCAGCCCTGATTAAAAAATCGCGTCGAATAGGTACTTCATACGCAAGTAGATCAGTTGATAATATAATCTTTGAGTCAAATTTCAAAATGTTCTTGATTTTTATTCAATTAAAATGCAGCAATCTACAGCAGTAATTCATAATGGAAGGATATTTATTTCGTGAGCTTGTCCTTTTTTGCACTACCTTACATCATAGACCAGCAGTACGCCACTGATACCGTCTTAGCGTCACCGCAGTTCAGCCTAGACGTCGAATGTAGTGCAGTGGTCTGAGTCATGGCCATTTGAATAAAAATTTCATTTTTGGAAACCACTGTGTATCCATTGTTAAAAGACTACAAAGCTTTTTGTTCTTTTAGTACCATTAGTGATTCAGCCTCAAAAATTCAAAAAGTACTTTCAGAGTTATATATAGGAATTAACTATCATCAGATACATAGAAACTGACAGACAGACCGACAGAAACATCAAGAAAGCACAATAACTAGAATTCGATTTTTTTCTGGCTGCAGATTTTGGAATTACATATTGATCTTTCAAACCTGAAAATATTCAAAAATATATGAAAAACCTCCTAAATTATTTGTCTCTGTCCAACATATATCTGCAAGATAAGCTACTATTGTATCTGCACGCTATGCACAGATGTATCCACGGATGGATCATTATTTTCTTTCGCATTACTTGTCTGGGGAACGCTTCAAGCTTACTTTTCCGTCTTCTGTTCATATTGCATGCGTGTATGATGCTTTAGCCTTACAAAAATCGCGTTTGACGACTGTAACATCTCGACCGTAATAACGTACAGGGTTCTGCAACAGGTATCACCTATTATTACAGATCTATCTCTTTCCAATATTCACCCTAGCAATTCTGAGTAAACATACTGTATTTCTTCGGAAATGTACAGTTTAAGGTCTTGTAGTGTTTGAGGAAAAAACCAGCAGCCGTCAAATCGGTTGAATTGGATGGCCAAGTTATGTCACGGAACCTCGATATCAATTAACAAGGAAACATACTTTGCAACATCATTCTGGTTTGTCGCGACGTATGGCACCATCGTGCTGAAACCATAGCTTACTTTGCCTACGTCTGGGTAATTCTGGATATAAAAACCTTTCCAACATATAAATACAACGTTTTTGAAAAAAATTGGTCCCACGATATCAAACGCGGAAACACCACACCAAGTGGTGACTCTAGGATCGTGCAATGGTTTTTCGTGAAGCTGTTGTGGATTTTTTGCGGCCCAGTTACGGTGATTTTGTAGATTGTAGATGCTGTTACTTGGTGAAACTCTTCCCTCATGGCTAATTTGCATTGATGGCGCGTATAAAACTGATCTACCTACTCAATGTAAGTGATACCTGTTGCAACACCCTGTAGATTTGTTCAGTGACGTAAGTTGTGCTCGGTGTAACGTAGAAAATACGTGGAAGTGTATTTACGGAAAAAAGCTATGACGTCCTGGCAGTGTAATAAGGTGGATATCAGAGAGGCGGATAACGTTGAGTGGCAAGGCCAGTTGGAGGAAGCGATTAAAGAGCATCTCGGAATATTGTGGACAGACCTACGATTTTTATACCAATAACACTGCATTGGACCTCTATCGTCTTGGGAATTTTTGCGTTTCACCACGTTATGATTGATGTGGTATCTTCAATCGTCCAGATGAAAAAATGTGTGTTTAACACAGAAGCTTCACTAATGTTATTTGTATTTGTGTTAACCATACAACTTTTTATCTGAATGACGGAATATTTTTTTTATAGCTAACCTCCCGCAAAGGCAGAATGCCTATGGTGCTTCAGAAGCCCTGCGAGAGGATAAAAAATGTTTATTCACATTAACCTTAAAACGCTGTAGATTACGACCATCGAAAATCGATTCAAATCGATTAATCGAACCTTTTGAAATCGATTCGATTTTACTCGAGCCGAATCAGTTCTTCTCGATTCGAATCGGATCTCTAGCGAAACGGCTTTTTGGATTCCAGGTTCAAGGATCATGAAGATGTGTTGGAAGCTTTCGACCTTATTGAGGGCAAGACAACAATTAAATATTAATATTACCCAAGCAGCTGCAAAATCAAAGCAAGATCTTTCATTCATTGTAAGTGCAAAAAAGGTAACAATTCCTTTACATAGGGGCGAAGACCATGGTGGAATTTGAATTTATTTTACACACTTTTTTGGCACATTTCCTTTTCGTCTTATCTCCCGAACGATTTGCAGTTCCGAATGTTGGTTTATGTCAATTCAAAATTTTATTTTATTATTTTTAACTGTAATACGTATACACCAAAAATGTAGTATCTAAACGCTTGTTTATCTTCATTCTGTTTCACAATTGTTATATGACTAATAAATATTCGTAAAAATATTGTTTTTTCAAACTATTACCTCACAAAGTATTTATTGCCAGGAGAGGGTATGTAAATGTACATGTATAAGTATATTACCTTATTAGATTTACCCTTCAAATCATTTAATCGATTCGATTTCATGATGGAACGCTAGGTTACAGATGATGTGATAGTCCAAAAAAAATTTATTACTGTCGTTGAATGGTATTACAAATTAAACGGAAACTCATTTTTGGTGTAGTAAGTATCAACTTAGTTGTACAGTTAGTTGCATAGAAAAACTTACAATTATAATATTTATTTCCGACCACTGATGATAATTCCTCCATCAGACGTTTGATATTTGGTTATATTGCGTATTGTTAGTTATATATAATAAACATAAATAATGACGAATGCATCATCTCTATTCTAGCCTTTGTGTTACCCTATAAACAGTCATAAATATTGTCATTATAAATTCGAAAATCTAATGTTTACATTCTATTTTGTACTTTGATGCCAAGAGAGCCGAAACGTCGCTTCAGAAAAGATATTCATTAATACGTATATAGTTCCAATTACGGCCAGCGGAAAATATGATGAAACTAAATAGTTTCTCGTCGATCGAGGAAAACATTTGATTTCCCTAATAGTTTTATTTACTCTTGATAAATTCAATTGTTGTTAGTCAAGCGCCTGATATTCAAGGCTCTCATCAGTGATTCAATTCGTGTGTGCATGCAGTCCATATCAGTATTTTCCCATGACTTACTGATGGTTAAAACATCAAATCGCGGAACATTATTGGTCTATCGCAAACAATACTATATATTGTACCCGTCATAATTGGCGCGTGTATGATTTGAATGATTGCTATATTTGTTAAACAAATTTGGTTTTTCCTTGCATTTGACCGACATTCATGCAAATGGACCCGTTTAGTAGTGAAGTCACAAAGAACATATGACAACACCGCGCACTGTCATGAAGATATTGTCGATATTTTATTCGTTCTATTTTGACTCTTACAAATGTACTCTACCCATTAGGATAAAAAATACTGGTTCAAAAGTCTGAATTTTATTTATTTCATTGATAACAAGACATTATTAAATAAATTGTAATTGAAATGTACCTATTTGTAGTAGGACTTGTGAACATTCAAATATTCAAAATTAAAATGACTGGAGGTAAGTAAACTCATTTCATACAACGGAGTGAATTTGAATGTATGTAAATTCAGTCATTTTGTTCATTGTACACATTTATGCCTTCAAACATATACAGACTAACATCTTGAATAGATTAACGTTTCACTTCCCACACAAAGCCAGGGAAATATTGTAGGCGCGAAAAATTTTCACATGTGAGATACATTTTTTATGATATTTTATGTCTATATCATATGTCACTAATTTCCATTGGTCTACCTGTCATCTGTTGACGTTTTTGTCACCGGGTTAACTCAGTAACCATAGTCCTATTTTGATTTTGGGGGGGTATGATGTTGGCACATAGTAAGTTACGCTGCATAATTTTTTTGAATGGGTGTTAAATGTTAGAATTATATGCAAAATACATAAACAAATTCTCTCCAGACATTTTTTTATGTTTCGCCAGTTTCAGCTCATTTATTCATCACTTCACTTCAATAAACATGTTAGGTACCTTATCATTTTAGATTTTGCTTAAATTTAATATATTCATAGTGGGTCCGGAAACTAGGAAAAATACCAAATTAATTTTTTTTGTCTCAAATCGTTTCTGAAATATAGCTTCGTAAAGTTTAACTGAGTAAAAAAGCATTAGAATATTTTCTTAAATCGCTCTAGGAGCTGTCGAAATTGTGTTAGAGAGCTGGAAAAATATTGTTTTGCAGTAACATTTTCCAGCGATATGTAGAACACAACATAGGAAAAAAATATAAAAAAATTAAATCAAATTGAAATTTTCATTCAAGGTTTTTCAGAGTACATAATTTAATATTTTCTAAATATTCACATCAATACTTAGTACTGGTGTAAATCACATAGTAAAATATAAATTTGGGCATTGTAAAAAAATTATGTTTCACTCATACCCGTATGATAGAACCTACATTTAACAAAAAGGGATTCAATCAAACTATACAGACATTTAACTAAAAATCTCAAAAATATCAAGATATCCCCTTAATCCCCATTTTTTCCGTATCTGTTTCAGCAACTCCTACTACAGATTACTGAATTTCAGCAGAACATTTCCCATGCAGTTTTATCAGTCAGTTGAAGATAAGGAAAGAAACAAAACAAACAACTAGTTGAATTCATCTACATATTGCCACTAGCTTTTCGCTTGAATCAAGTATTTCAACAAAACCAATTTCCGTAAGCCCAACCAGATTCACTAATTAACTTGTTTCAAATTGAACAGTAATTACCTATCACAATAACAGTACAACTTTAATTGTTTTCTATGAGGTTTAAGTAGTATTACAATTCATCATACAATTAAGCCAGAGAAAATCTAAAATACTACTAAAACTAGGTTCGGCCTTGACAGCCTGGCCCATAAAGATACCTGAAAACAATAAATAAGTCATCAGAGGCTGAGCAACCTTGCATATAATTAATTTTTTTCCAAAGAACTACGAGGTCGAATAGATTTTCTATTAACTTGATTCTGAACTAAAATAAACAGTCTCGGTTACAAACAAAACAATAATATTCGTAAATACTTACTCATTGATATTTGAAATTTGAAATCTATGTAACAGTGAAACGAAAAACGAATGTTCTGTAGGAGTTTAAATGTTAATGATATAGGCTTTTTCGCTTCTTATGCTCTTTTAAATCCCAAAATCTCCTATCGGGATTTATCAAGTTTAACCGAAGAATTGATAAACAGCGTATTTCAGTTTGATTGTTCACCTCTGAATCATTCTGAATGAAGTCTAGACGAGATTGGGGGCTCTGTAAGGTATTTAAGCGGGGTTTTCGCACTTTATATTTGTTTTCATGGCGGTTCATTCGCCGTCGTCGTCCTCGTCGCATCTTATTCACCTATTTCAAAACACATGCATAAAATTCATGGATCGATTACTCGCTACAAAATTGGTTTCATTTCAACAAATTGTAATGTCTTTGACACCTCCAGAAATATTTATTTCATTATATTATTAGATATATGTCGATTCGAGTGTCGCTTCATGTGTAATGTATCATCATAGTTCAACCGCTTCTGTTTTCTACTACACTATAATTACTCTTGTTGAATTGCATATTGGTTTTCTAATAGAATGTAAATCGAGCACTTTCACTGAGCGAACGAACGACTGCGCTAATAAGGCACTGGTATTGTTCAGAGTTGTTTTAAGGTTACCGAAAAATATCCGCATGGAAAAATAACATGCGATTGATTATGTCACCTTCCTTTGTTCTTAGTTTTTTTGTTCTTGGTAATACTGCTCAATTTAGGAATTATCTCGACGATTCAGATATAAATCGAAATACATCACTGTAAGAAAGAGTCTAATTTCCGAAACTGTGTGTTGTCACCAGTCTGCAAAATTCGAATTTTCCCCACTCTGTAATTGTGTTAAATATGTACTACGCATCGCCCTTCACAAAGAAATCACAAAAATATTTAAGAATAGAACACCATCAGTATTAATCAAGGCCTTCGACACCCCCACCCCAAGTCATTTCTGGTTGCGCCACTGGTTCTATCTACTTCTTTTTATCGAGTCAAATGATGTAAAATTAAGATTGAGATTAAACGTACAATGACTCGTCAAAAGCAGTTACAGTGACAACAAAAGGAGTTACTGATCCCATCAAGAAAACGGAAAACAAGGTTTAATGCAGGTAGGCATGAAGCTATTGCAAACATTTCACGACTGGGTTTCATTCCCAAATTTTACTTAATTTGACATTCTATGACTATGAAATGCTAAAGATTAAGAAACCCTCATCTAGCTTCTTGTTCCACATTCCAAAACACTACATTCTTGTTGACACAGTTACAACGACTCACCTTTGGCTTGTAAAGCCACTTTCTGATAGAATCCATCATAGCTACGAGTCCCTTTGACGCCCCACAGTCTACAGCAACCACATGATATCCCACTCAACGTTTATCGGTTCCCAGACACCACGACGGAATTGGCACACGATCATTAGAAACCATGTTGTGTCGAGTCTCGACGCCTTGCCGTTTTTCGGATCGCCAGCACTAAATAAATCGCGCACTATATTTCACTAAAACTGCACTACTACGCACGCGGGGCTATCGAAGGCACTACCCGATATTGCGAAGCAGGCTGCGACCTGACTGCGACGGAGACGTCTGCCTGGCAAAAACAAATGAATCACGTTTGTATCTAATATCTGATTGACACATTTGACAGCACCATGAGCCAAATTTGACGTATGGTATGTCATTGTTGAAAAGCGATGCAACGTTGTCAGACTTCATTATGGAAAATCCTATAATTTCATTCAACAGCAAATAGCTAGCACCACATGATATGAGGCGCAGAACATATTATATAGGTTAGTATGCATTCAGTTCCACGTTCAATTGTTACTCAAATAGAACCTCCGTAGTACAGCTCCAATGGAGCCTTTCGCAAGAATGTAAACAGATCTCAAAAATAACCTTAAGGTCTTGGGACAGAAGCCATAGAAATGTCACCTAAAGTGACACATGTATAACAGAACGACACATGAATTCTGTGAACCAGAACTAATACTGTATAATAAATGGTATGTGATATATTTTGAAAACTCTCTGGGTGGAGAACACAGAACGATGTGGACCAAGTGAACTAGAGAACTAACCAAAACCCGCTGATCGCTGATCCCTTATTTAAAAGTAACCAAACAATTGCTAACACCTAACAGTAACAATATTATCTTGTATGCTCCTGTAATATATATTTTTATTGGAGTGCATTTTATTATAGGAATATAATGACTCAGCCTACTGCAGAAGTGATCGTAGATGCTCTGCCTTACATTGATCAAGGTTATGACGAACCAGGAGTTCGGGAAGCTGTAAGTACGCCAGTATTAAAGACTATTCAAATACTGGAAAGTACGCAAACGTATTATTTCCTTCTCACCTTACACATTTTCGCAATTATATGTATGCAGTATTTTAGGTCTTCAGTAAGATATAATATTTATATAATGTGTCAGTACTTAGTATGTACTTTATAATGCACACCAAATGAACTGTGGGTCTTATTTTGCAGAATTTCAGATTGCCATATTGATTAAACAAATTTCCAATTGTAGGCATTTGCCATGGTGGAAGAAGAATGCAGGAGGTACAGACCAACAAAAAACTACTTGGAACATCTACCGCCCCTGAACATATCTGCCTTTGAGACACCCATAATGCACAATGAATTTGAGCGCCTACAAAACCGTCTGCCTATGGAAACATTATCGATGAGGAGGTATGAGTTGCCTCCACCTCCAAGCGGAAAATTGAATGAAGTTGGTGCATGGATTGAATGCGTGGAAAACTCACAAGCACAGCTTGAACATCAAGCAGTTAGAATTTTGAATTTGCAGTTGATGCTGGAATATTGCTGTCCAGCTTGGCAAAGGTAATTGAGATAGATTAAGGGTTATGTTTTTAATATTAGCAATGCACTTAGATTGTAGATGTTATTAAAGAAACTCCCAGGACTGACAGGGAAATGTGTTGGAAGCAAGTCTACAATATCAATTAAATATTTCCAAGATTTCGCAGTATTACACATCAGTTCTTTCTAGTATTCAAGTATGTTGCCTTTTGCTCCTATGATTTCAAGTAAGCCTCAAATTTGTTATAACAAAAATGAAAATGGTATTATGCTCTTTCTGCTGTTATTCCCATAGAAAAATGTAAAAGTTGATACAGTACCACAAAAAGTGTGAATAAATCTATCTGTATAATAAATATACTTTTACAGATATCTTCAGAGTTTACAAGATATGGAAAAGATAGCATCAAAAAAACTGGCTGCATTACGACAAGCTTTGCAGCAGGTAAATTGGGAGCGAAAACGGCTACAGACTAAAGGAGGAGATCAACTTAAAGCCTTGGAGGCAAAATGGGTCGCACTTGTCTCACACAATTATGAGGTTGAGCAAGCTTGTTGTATGGCAGAAGACTATATCGCACAAGTTAAACAAAATATGGTGAATAAGAAATAACAATGTGTATAGTGTGAACATTTTCTAGAATATACAATATAGTAATGATATTAACATTATTCAGTGGCATGGTATAAATGTTTTGACTATTATATTGGTTTTGTAATGAATCTTTTAATCATTGTATAGAGGTAATAAAGCCACCAGTGTTCCATCGAAGAGGGGAGAAATACTCATAATAAGCATAATAATTATATCCTTATGTGTAAGTGATTTCTGAGACTATGGCAATACCAACTATAGACATTTACATTGTATATTTAGCTTTATCTCTATCTAATTATCATTTTCTTGTCCCAGTGTCCGATCTGTTTTTCTCTTCTCCATAGCTTCATGGTCGTAATGTTGCCAAACATGTATTAAATTCCATCAATGCCACTGAGGGATACTACATACAGTATTTTAAAGAATTTATGTATGTCTAGTGCTACTGGATTTTGTAAATAAAAGAATGATGATTAATGATACCAGCTTTTTATTTTTTCTAATCATTCATCTTGAGTTAATGGAATAGAAGAGGCTGTCATTCGAGTGTCAAGCCCACTGTTATCCTATGAAACCCATTTTCAGTACATTTGCAACAAAGTTGTTAATATGACAGAAACTGATAGTGGAACAAGTCTGCAGAATCTCGAATATATCTGCAGCATAGTTTTTTGGAGAGTTAAAGTCCAAGCTAAGGGTCTGACCGCGGTAAAACAATTTTGTTGGTTGATTTTTGATGCTTTTTAGTGATAGCTAGTGCACTGAACTATATAGATTTGCATAAAAAACGAATTTTATATAAAAGAACACGCTAGTAAACTTTTCGCGTTGGTGTGGTCCATTTTCAGAACGGTGTTTTCGTCTCCCAAGAGAGTAGACCACTTTTAGGTGTCACTACGAAATGTGGCAACGCTGTCCCCCTCTATAGGTCTGGCTGCGGGCGACGATACGAAGTTCTGATAGTTAATAATGGAATATACAATCTTGCTTTTCGACACGAACCGCGAAATCTCCAGAATTGTGTCAAATTCTCTACGAAAAAGAACAGCAACTGTCAAAAGAGAGAGGGAATTGAGTGTTGCCAGTCCGTGCGGCGTTCTGCTAGAATAAAAATAAAGACAGTCTACTAACATCCAAATGACAAGTGTTTCCGATGCTTACGCGACACTAAGAGAGACGCGCAATGAACAACCATCAATTAATTCGAACAATCTTTATCAATTTCAATCTCAGGCAACAATTACAAAATGAAAATTAGCACACACCTCGTAAAAATGAGGTGTAGTAGGCATATAAATAGACTGCTATCAAAATACATCCATTATTTGTATATAAAAAACATCATTTAATACTGTCATCTAATTCTCAAAGTCGTCAAATGTCGTAAATGGGCGTCCCATCCGCACTCCAAGTATTCTTCACTTTTTCGAAAACGAAAGTCGTGTATATTGCTGAAAAAAAGAACAGTTCGATTATAGTTACAAACTAAGCACTGCTTTTGCAGATAAATTATATATTTTTTAAGATATATCTTTCTAATTGCTTCCAGCTAGTACAAATTGACAATCATCTATCCACCCCTATTGACATATACTCAGGTCATCCTCAGAGCTCAGTGCTGGGTCCCTTTTTACATTTATTTTGAATGATATGAACAATTTTGTGAAAAGCTCATCAAGAAAGTGCTATGCTGATGATAGGAGAGTAGAAAAATAATATTTTTCAGTACTTGGAATATTTTTCAAATTTGATTTCAAACGATCAAAAATTTTTAAATTGGATTCAAATGTTAATTTCTAAACCAGTGTCGTAGCTATGGACTGTGACGCCAAGTTCCATCATTTGTGCCCCCTTGTCGACATAATCCCCAACCCCACTTCCTGAAAAACTTGAAGGTAAAAAACGTCTTCACTGAAACCATTTCCCACGCTTTAGGGCATTCACCTCCTCCAAAAAATCTGAAGAGTAAAATCAAAAAAACCTCCCTACTGAAGGTCACGATTTCGCCTCCCCTACACCGGCGCCCACCTGGCCTAGCTACGCCCCTATTCTTAACTCGTAAGAAGTACAGCGTCAACCTACTTGAGGCCATTGTTTACTTACACGAAGCTTCCCATTCTGACTTGGACAGAGTCCCAACTTTAGCGTGCTCGTTCTTGCGTTCCTTAACGAACTCTTCGGCATGTTGGTAGTCGTCCGGTTCAGCGCCCACCAACGACGCCCCGTCGTTTGGCGGATAACTCTCCAGGGCTCTCATTATCGTCAGCAAGTGCCTGCCTTCGTCTTTCATCCTTTCGAAGAAGTCGTTGAATTTCTCCGTCTTCACCAGCTTCAGTCCGAACTTTTTCGCTAGTTTCACCAGCGCTGGGAAATACACCAGGAACTCGGGACAGTCTACTACATCTTCCAGTTGGAAATGGCATTTGGCACCAAACAATGGGGACCTGGAGTTATATTTAGGGATTTAGTGAATAATCGGCGATAATGATATATCCATATCGAAATCGTTACATACCTGGTAAGGTTTTTCGATTGATAGAACGAAATTACTGTTAATTTTGCAACTAAAACCTATGACTATGTAAGCATTAGAAATGAGTGACAAAAGTCCAGACATTTTTTAATCCGTACGGGACTCAAACTCGCGAATCAAGGCATTCCGTATTTTAAGGTGGTTCTTCCATGAAGTCCATTTTATGTAGATTTGCATCAAATTTGTTATCATGACAATAAATTAATATCGGAACTAGTCAATATTCCAAATTTATCTACAGCTCCGTTTTTTGGAAACAAAAAGTCTAAGTTGAGCTTGCTGACCATGGTAAAAAGATTTAATAGGCATTTTTCTTATTTTCAGTTAATAGTATATCTAGTAAACTGAATTAAAGATTTGCACCCAAAACAAATATTATAAAAAGAACAGGAGTGTAAATATTTCGTGTTAGTGCAGAGTCTATTTACAGCACCGTTTTTTTTATCCAAGGAGAACCATTTTTCGGAGTCAATGTATCCCTCTGCAGGTCTGATCGCAAGCAGAGTTGCAAAATTCTGACAGTTGATACTGACTACTTCTTAAAAATTATGCTTTTTCAGACCTAAATTTATATAAAGTGTATACTTACAATTAAAAATTGCTTATTCAATATAAGAGAATACCTAGTACCAAACTTTATGTGGTTGAATAGGAATTCATCACAATTAGCTTCCTGTAATTTAAGTCTTTAGCCATTGCAAAAGAGAAAAATTATACTGTAAAATTACAGTTACTCACTTGTTAATATCAAAGTCCAAGCTGACTTTGTAGATATTATTTCCATAAGTATCACTATCAGACCTCCTAGCTCTGGCAATCAGCTCGTAAGCATCTGTGATGGTGCCTATGAAGTAACCTCCAGGTTGGAGACATTCTGCTGCATTCCTCAGCATACATTCAGCTTGGGGTAGACTTTCGAAACTGTAGTGGAGAGCAAACTGACAGCTGACCAGGTCTAGCTTCATTGATGGATCTAAGTATTTTTCACGGAGGCGTATTCTGTATAGATAATTAATTCAATTAATACATTTCACAGATAAGGCCTTCTATAATACATATACATAAATTATAAATGTTCAATGTATACTGACTTATTTATATGATACTGTACCTTGTGCAGTCTGCACATATATATTCGATAGAATAAATATTTCCTCCACCTCTCTCTCTAGAAGACCTGCCTTTCATATCAGCATACCTAACTTTACATTGTTCTAATGATATGGCTGCAATATCACTACATATTAAGTGCGTTATACCACCTTTTTTCCATTTCAGTAAGTCCCCGCCTTTGCCACAGCACATGTCATGGACTCTTACAGGGCTGTTATGCTGTTTTTTACCCTCTTTGATTTTCCCAAGATACTCGTTGATCAGCATACTCTTGATCCAGTTGTGAAAGTTTCTGAGGTAAACTATTCTTGATTTGGAACGTTCACTAAGACCTTTTTCCTCTAAAGAGTTGTAGTGAGTTGCCACGACATCTGCATAGCCTTTTAGCTTCTTAGGGAGGCTTTCAGAGCTATCACCAGTCTCTGGGGATCTCTCTCTGCGTTTTGATTTTTTTTCTGTTTCAAGATTTATACACGGTTCTACTGTTTCTTTCTCTGTATATTCATTGTCTGAATTTTCCGATGTTTTGACTGGTTCGTAGCTCCTGGAATCAGCATCTGCAGCTGCAATCAACAGGGCTTGTTCTAGATCAGAAATTTCACTCATTTTTGTAGTGCCACCCAAGTAATTACGAAAGTACAGATATGTGGATTATTGGCTTAAAAATGAATGGAAAGATCATAACCATTTTTCAGGAAATACACATTTTGTCAGATTTCCTAAATGAAATGAAAAAATAAATACAGCATTCACGGCATTGACCAGTTTTCCGTTTTTGACACAGAATATATGATAGTTTTTGACATAGAACACAAAACTATGCGGAACTTATGTGTACGCAGAGAGTCAAAGACGAATTTGTGAACCAGATAGCTTATTAACACAACTCTAATTGGAGATAAATCATTCCGAGCACAAATCCAACATTGCCAGAGTATGTGTAATTGTTGCAGTTCTACTGATAACGCTTTCACAATTTTTTGAAACCTTCATCTGTCGGTTTCACCAGGGCTCCAAGTATATTTGTAGTGTTTCTCAAATTGCTGGTAATTTGAAAGCGAATATTTCCTATCTAACATTTCTGGTATGATTTAGTACTTTTTTATTACTCTTTACCGCACGGAGCACATTTGGCAGTTAATAACTAGCATTTTACCAAGTAAGGCTACGATACAAATACAACGGTATGCTGACTTGCCCTAATTTAGGTCACAATGGCCACTGAGCGCGTGATACAATCGTTTAGAGTTTGGGTATTCATTTTTGGCTTAAGATGTTTGGTACGATAAATCAGATGAATCTGCTGACATAGCTTCTGCTTGCCATCAAGGTAGCCCAAGGACTTTTGTCCAAACATTACTGAGGTCTTTGTTGGACGACAAGCGATTCTCTACTAATATCTCATTGTCCAGGGGCGTAGTTTTGGGTGTGAAATGGCATGAGGAGATCCTTTTCCACCAGTAACTTACAAAACTTAGTATAAATTTGGTAAAACACTACAGTGGCTAGGAAGCGAAGATGTCATATGCTCATCATACTCTCACAGTTGACTTTGAAGCATCACTGATGGACTATATCGTTGCATTTCTGCGTAACAAGAACATGGTTGCTGATGGATTTTGATAAAATATACATATTTCCAAAATTCAATCCCAAATGATCCAAAATCCGGTCGAAACCTTTGTTCTTTTTTTCTAATATGGTGTTAACCTATCTGACAACATTAACATCCATCACTGAGCTTATGTCATCCGTTAGAATAACAATTTGCATGCACATGAAGAGACGAATGAGGGATGGCCAGTAAAGGTGTACCGCCCAAAGGCAAAAAGATCCAGAGAGAGGATTGCGCAGTTTATATGAGACATGGATATAAGGAATTCAAGAAACCGTATGCCTTGTTGTGTTCCGACATGGACATGACTATTATGCGGGGATGTATGTGAGTGCTATGGATTATTTCATAATAATTATCGGGAGCATGGGGGCAATGGCTTTCCTGGCATCTGCTCAATAACTAATATTCTTAAGCAAGTACCTACTGTTTCCCTTTTATTTGAGGTTGATTGAATAAATTTGCCTACTTAAGCTTGTAACAGGAACTTTTTTTTAGTGTGTATTCCCTAACCCCAACAGCTTGGCATAGATATGGTGTATTCGGCCCTTGACGATTTTTTTAAAACCTATGTTCTGGTCCAGTGGTTTAGGTGGGGGGGACGAAGGTAAGTGATTGCGATGAGTTCAAATTTGCTGTAGTGTTTGGGGTTGCTTCTCCAGAGGATTCAGTATCCTGTATTAATGTATATTTCCACTGTAACGTTAATAATTTACATTTTCAGTTTTACTATCCAATCCAATGTCAGGTTGCGCAACACACTATACACGATTTTGACCTTTAGTTGCCTAAGCATGCAATTGTCTATTAAGAGTAAAGTATTGCTAACCGTTTAAATCGGAACTATACTAGTCAATGTATTATTGTTCCACATCATTAAAACTAACTTGATATAAAATACAATACGCGTTATATTTGAAAGGATCGTTGTTATAGGACATTTTTTAAATTTAAACAGCTTTACGCAAATTCTATGTTTTAAATCAAATCTTCAAACGCTGCTGTTGGATAACGTTATCGAAATCAGACATTTTCGGTTATTTAGAGTGACTCCTATTGTTTTTGTTTAATAATAATAAAATCGTCTTTATTGAGGAATGGTGTACAAGGGGGCCCAAGTGGCGAAGTTTAGTAGTTAGCTATTCCTACACTTAACCACTTTGGCTAGATATAAAGATGATATTCACTCAGACTAAAGTAAGACTAGATACAGGTTAAATTGAAAGTAGCATGTAGTTTGCATAAAATATGTAGAACATATAAGAGCTCTATCAAAATCTATTTATACGAAACAAAACTCTTACTGCTTTTCTAAAAGCTAAGGCTATTGTACGATGTACTTAGCGAATTATACAATGTAGCAGCAATATATGAAAAGCTACGATGGAACAAAGAAGTACTATGTCTAGGTACTGTAAGTGTGTTCCCAAATCTGATGCATCTATCATGTGAATCACTCCTAAATAACAATTTTTCTCTTAAATATTCGGGTTTTGAGGAAAGCAAAATCTTGTCTATGAGAACTAAACAGTGAAGGTCGAAAATTTTAGGGATTTTTAACCAGCTAAGCCATGCATATTTTTCCGAAACATGGCTAAACTTGTTTAGTCCAAAAATGAATCTCACACAATTGTTTTGTGCAACTTGTAGTCGATTTTTAGTTACAGAATTTAAACAAGGATAAAATGAAATAAGACAGTAGTCATCCATGAATGCTGGAATATTTAGAAATTCAACCATTTTCCAGCTTCGAAAGTACAGAACCACCACAAAACAAAGGGACGAACGACGAAAATTAATTGAAGTGAAGTTAGACGCACGCACAAACGTTCATGTCTTCATCAACACTTCCGTAATGCTTCGTTTAAACGTTTCTTCCAAAAGACTGCACCAAACACGTTCCTCAAACGTTCCTGAAATGTTTTAGACAATGTTTCGAAACTCCAAATTAGAAAAAATGCTATGTAACATAGAAGACATGTTCCAGCAACATAAATAAAATGTTCCAAATATCTCCTTCGACTGACAAAATAAAAAGTATCAATTAATGTGTCACGTTTACCAAGTAACAAAAGTAGAATTTTACGCAGATCCTATATTTCACGGCCATGTTTCAGATGCATTTTCTTGCTTGCTGAATCTCTTCCATCAAGTCAACAGCATTGTGTTAGCTTCACACAAAGGAAAATGCATAAAATTAGTGACACCTAGCCGTTTGCAACATAAAGATACAGCGAACATATAGGTACCTAAATGCCTTTAAAAATAGACATCTCGAGAGAACGAATTTTCAAACTTGATCGTAACTGTGTTAAGCTACCCTCACAATTTTGTTTTCCATCAAAATTGTAGATATGGATTATTGGGAGCATCTGGTTGCGGCAAAACGACTCTTCTAGCTTGTATGGTGGGGCTAAGAACGCTAGATAAGGGAGAATTGTGGGTACTTGGAGGGAAGCCAAAGTCCAGGGGTTCGGCTGTACCTGGCCCCCGAGTTGGGTAAGCACTAAGTAATTCTTAGCAAAAGAAATTTCTAAACAAATTAGCGAATAATACTTCAATAACGCATATAAATCTGAAGATTTATTTTTAGTACCTCAAATGTTGTCTTCTTTTGCTTACAGTTACATGCCACAAGAAACTGCTCTATATGGAGAGTTTACAATCCAAGAAACGATGTTGTATTTTGGCTGGATTTTTAATATGAAATCGAAAGATATCAACGCCCGTTTGGATTTTCTACTCGATCTGCTAGATCTGCCTACCAAAAAAAGGCTCGTGAAAAATCTAAGGTGAGGCTTATAATACTTCTTCAGTATATTAATTTCTTTTTACAACTACTGCATTTGAACTAATAGTTTAAAATACATGATTAATGACATGCAGACGCTAATAATGTGTAATCTTGCAAAGAAACACAATGATCGCGCGTATAAAACAAAAAGATCGCCATATTTACAGTCAGGCAAAACTCAGGTACAGCCAAACATAGCTAGAAGTCGCATGTGGAACATAATTGTTGCAAAATTGTTAATTCTACAGGCTGACGTCGAAAGTATCTCTTAAAATTGATTTTTGATTCGATTAGGGTGCTATCAACATCCATAAAGAATAAAATGAGGAGGAGACTGGTTGTGGTATATACTCCAGAAATTTCCCCATGAACATATTCTCCCCCTACCCCAATACATTTACGCTTCCGGCAAAACCGTTTGTCAGGTTCTTGTGACCGACGTTCTTTTGAAAGGTTGCTAATTTCCTCCTCAAATGCAGCGATTGCCCATGCAGCGATTGCCCCTTCATCGGTGGAAAAATGGCGACCTCGTAACTTTTCTTTGATGTTAGGGAATAAGAAGTCCAGGGAGCTAGATCCGGAGAATAAGGTGGGTGAGGCAACACAGTTTGACACCCTGTTCAGCAAAAAAATCGAGTGTTCTAGCGGCGCTGTAGGCGGGTGTGTTGTCAGGGTGCCATTGAATACCCCGCAGACCAGTTTTTGGACGGCTCTTGCATAGTTCTTGGAAGACTACAGGAACACATTTGGTTATATACCATTCAGAAGTAACTGTCCTTTGATCTTCCAAGAATACCGTTGTGATGTATCTACTTTTAGAAAAAAGATATGCGACCATTTTCTTTCCAACACTCTTGGAACGACGAATTTTCGTAAGAGGCTGCTCACTTTCAAAGCACCAAACTAATGACTGCTGTTTAGTTTCGGAATCATAATGATATAACCATGTTTCGTCTCCGGTTACGATATTAAAAGTGTTTTGACTATGCCCATTATAAAATTTTTCAAGCATAAACTTAGCCCAATCAACTCTTGTTACTTTTTGCTCACTGGTCAACAAATGTGGCACCCATCTGGAACACCGCTTCCGTAGGCGAAGGTGATCATGAATGAGTTTTTGGACCGCTGCCGATCCAATCCCCAGAGAAGCCTCAATCTCGGTGTAGGTTATATGTCGATCTTTTTTTACCATATTTTGGACAGCTTCCACAGTTTCCGGAGTAACAGCAGTGGGCGGTCGACATGTGCGCGGTTCATCATCGAGTGAGACCCGGCCCCTTTTAAATTAAGCAAACCAATTAAAAACAGTAGCCCTAGCAGGGACAGAGTCCCCAAATCAACTCACTAAACTTTCGTGACATTCCGCTTGTTTTAGTCCCTTTTTATAGTCATACAAAGTCATGTCTCGAAAATCGCGACTACCCGGTTCCATTTTCACGTTAAAATTCGGCCAACACTTGCATTCGAGACCGTAGCAAGGCAACTACTGAATGAAATACGATTCAAACGCTGCCTTTGCGTGTAAGCACTTACAACTTTAGGCAAAATATCTGCGTGCTCGAACTTGTTTAAACTTGTATATATTAGGAATATCTAAAGACTTTAAGCGTAACCCTCGTAACACAGCTAGAACAGACTAGCAGAATCATAGAAATATTATGGGCAACAACATTTAGAATCTGCACAGACAGCAGACAGGTTTTACTGAATCTGAATTGTCACAAACTATGAACGAGATCAGCACTGGACTGCCATCAGGCACGCTACCAACAATAACATAACTGTTGGTTGGATGAAAGGATACTTACTCTCCAAAGGCAATATTACGGCTGAGGCAAAGAAGGCTCCTGAGACCAAAATCCTTGGTACTTAGCCACACTGTATTCTGCCCGTCAGTGCTCAAATAAAACACCTACTCAGTGTCTGAGAATATATGGGATGAAACTCTGACTGCCTATTGGCTACAAAATTCATCGGACATTCTAGTGAAGTAGCAAAATGCTATCCGTCCGTGTCGACAAAACCACTGGACTTTGCTATGGGCATTGCAACATATCACAAGTAGCCCAATAGTGCCTGAGTGCTGCGTTCAAAGCAGATTACCTTTCTTCCAATTCTTGATACAGACAAAGCATGTCGCTTTAGTACAGCTCGCTTTTGTAATAAATGTCTTAGAAGCCGTCTATCGCCGCAATTGACAATCCAAGGTGTCAATGACGTCGAAGTCTTGTTTTACGTTGCAGTAACAGGTTTATTGAACTTCCATTCACAGCGGCGGTCAACAACGTAGAGTTTCATTCGCTACTTCCTTGATGCACAATCCCGAATTGCTTATTTTGGACGAGCCCACTGTTGGTGTAGATCCTCTTTTGAGACAGAAGATCTGGGATTATCTATTGAAAATATCGAAGGATGGCAATATGACTATTATCGTCACCACTCACTATATTGACGAAGCTAAGCAAGCAAACGTTGTGAGTACACAAATTGAGACGTGTTTTTTGTTTCGCCAGATTTAAATAATGGCATTACCCTTTTGCTAACCTCTAGATACATTCTGTCATCTCTTTTTAGATTGGTCTAATGCGTGGAGGAAAAATGTTAGCCGAAGATTCCCCAGCCACGCTCCTCTCGACGTATGGAGGCGGCAGTTTGGAGGATGTCTTCCTCAAACTCTCTAAAATACAGAAAGAGTCGGAAGGTAAGGACATCAAAGCACAGCCTCCCGAGATTGAAGAACCTACTCAAGAGGCAAGTATCTCTCTGTTGATTCTTTGTAGACTCTAATTTAATAAGTATTACAAGTCTACAAATCTTCATGTGTATGTATAAAAATAAATATCTTTGAATTGCAGCAAAGACGCAAAAACGCTTGTGCCCGTTGTTGTAGTGCTTGCATTATGGACGTGTCCAATTTGGCCAGCTGTGGCAGATTAAAGGCGCTCCTGGCCAAAAACGTGTTGCGTATGTTCAGGAACTTAGGAGTATTGTTATTTTTATTCGTCCTGCCTGTGTTGCAAGTCATACTGTTCTGTGTCTGCATCGGTGGGGATCCGAAGGACTTGAAGTTGTCCATAGTCAACGAGGAGGCCAACTACACCAACCTGCACCACATCCACTGTGACTCCATCGCCAAATGCCAGGTAAGCGGCATGAGGAAGTACAATGGGGGCCATGGTCTTCCAAACCATTACAATTGCATGTTTTCTAATGATTCCACGGTATAACAACACAGTGACAGACAAACTGCGAAGGGCTATAAGTGTAGTTACAAAAAGAACATCACAGGAGGGTCCATTCAAGACGTCCGTAGCTGCATTCACCTAATAAGAAGAAAGGGAGCTAGAGGGACTGGGGGAATCAAATACAAATGTCGCCAGAGTGCAAATACTTAGGCGTTTCATTAGACCCTAAGTTGACCTGGAACCCTCGACTCAAATGAGTGAAACTAAGAGCGGAGATGACCGTAGTGTTATCCAGACGCTCACACGGTAAAACTTGGGGTATAAATCCATCTATAATGCAAACAGCCATAATTAGCTCTGCGTCTTCGATATGGTGGCCAAAGATGGAACAACAATCTGTCATCGCGGAACTGAGCAAGGTGCAAAGGCTTTCCTGTTTAGCCATAACGGGACCAATGAAGAGCGCTACAACTGCAATACTAGAAACCATTCTCGGTATGAGGGACCGAGAATGGATTACTAAAGGTTGCAAACAGTAGTAAGAGGAATCTATAAGGAGGAGGACTACATAAATCTGAGATTTGAATTCAAAAAGGACTTCGACCCTTTAATTATTAGAGATTGAGGGAAACTTAAAAAAACAAAACCCAACCTAGCTGAGCAAACTAGTGGAACACAACAAAGTGAATTTGGAGTAGGTACCAGGGAGCTCAGGAATTATCGGCAATGAAAAGGCAGATAAGTTTGCAAGAAAGGGATCATCTGCCTCATTCATGGGACTTAGGGGGTTCCTAAAAGCACAATAAAGAACCAAGTGAAGGAATAGATAGGACAAAAATACTGGAACTTGATGACTATGCTTCTTTAAATAGAAGTCAGCTCCGTATGGTTACTTGACTCCTCACAGGACACGTTCCTGCCTGAAGGTGCACCTGAACAAACTGGGGCTTTGTAACATAAACGTTAACTGCAGATAATGGGGGGAAGGAACAGAGACTTTCACGCTGTGAGTGCCATGCACTAGATGGCACTACTTTGGGAAGCTTAGGCTAGAACCAAGAGAGTTCTGTACCATCACAGAAGCAAGCAAAACTTGTACGACTTTTTAATACACCAAATTGAACCTTTGGACTGTTGAGTAATAATCTTCAACTTATTTTATATTATGTCGATTTTTTTATATTGTATATAATATTCTTTATTATAACTTTTCAGAAAAGCAGTCCGACCGCCATACCGACGTTTCAGTTTCGCCAGCTGAGTTGCATATACTTGAAATGGTTGAACATATCGACGATCGAACAGAACTTCTATCCCGACATCGAGAGCGGCAAGGAGGCTGTCAAAAACGGCTCAGCGTGGGGCATCATACATTTCAAAAAAAACTTTACTAACGCCCTTGTAAACAGGATGATTGGCGGATCTAATGCCTCCTTGGATATATTGTCCATGAGCGAGGTCGACATTTGGTTGGATACGTCCAGTAAGTTGACTAGTGGAGGTTCTCCTATTTCATTTCTATATTAGCAGCTTGTTTTAACTATTTTAAAGAATTTCTGTTCATTTATTTTTACATTACGAGTCCTTAGGAGGTATATAGCTTAAATTTACCCGACCCTGGGAGGTGCGCTGAAACAGGGGAGACATCGGGTAGCTTTGTGATAGGTGCTATAGTCTTTGAGTTGTAAAGGACAATAAAAAAACATAAATATAATTTAGGCTTTCTGAGTATCTCCTATCTGCAAGTTCACCTATCAGGTTCGTATACTTCTAAGATGTTCCTCCTAAGGAGCCAAAACCCAATCCTGTAGTCAAAAATTTTGCTACCCTTCACGCATCACATTCCTTTCTCACAATTCGTTGACTGGACTATATTTGTAGTGTGCGATGCATATATTTCGGTTCCGTGCCGTTTGAACTTCTTAAAATCTATGCAAATTTTGAATATTTCCTTTGTTATTGTAAGTTATAAGGACTTATTGGAATTTTAGTATTTAGTGTGTTTTGAAATGTTTCATACGTGCTGTGTACTATTCATTAAATGTAAAACTGGTATAGAAAATGAAACCTATAGAGATTTACTTTCACCAAAAATGAAATTTTCTTAAACAATATTTGAGACAATATTAGTACCTGTATCCTGTATCTAGCTATAACAAACACAATGGCATACATAAGACCAGAAGAACATAACTTTTAACAAAGAAAATAACTCGTTAACTGATGTATAGCACCTAAATGATAGATGGTATCACCCTTCAGCAGTTAGTTACGTGGAATATTGATAACCTCCACAACTTGCGAGTCGGTGTCCAATTTCCCCCACCTGTTTTACGTCTTAGAATTTTCTTAAATAAATATATAAAGCTAATCAGTCCATAACATCGTGCCGACTACCATTTAAGTATACAACTTCCGTCAGTAGTGCTATCTTTCGGCAGACACATGTACTTATTAACAGACCCTCGTATCCTATTATCATAAGTGCAACATTATGTTCTATTTTTGTAGATCAACAGATCGCATTCACGCTCCAGAGGGACCTGCATCAAGGCTTTTATAATTTCTCCTCGGAGATATTGATTGATTGTTACGTCAATCCACATCTGATCACACCGCCTATACTCTTCCGGGAGCCTATCTACGGGATGGACAGACCAACGTTTACAGCTTTCGCTGCGCCTGGAGTTCTGTTAACGTGAGTGTGTAGCTCTCGTTTAGTTCGTTTTCACCAGACTGTTTTGTTCATCTGCATGTTTCTTCTTTACCCTAAACTCGTCAGTGTAGCCTGGCGGTCTAGCTGTAGAGAGCAATCGGATGGGTATATACGTAACCCAGTCAATGTTATGATAGCAACATCAGCTGACCTCTAAGTGTCGCCCTCTATGGGAACGCCCATTGGCAGCTTAAGAATATCAGTTGTCAGCTTCTGATGCGATTGAGCCGATATAACGGTAAATCGTAAAAGTGTTTACGAAGAATAAGGGATGTCACTGTGAATCAGTTCACCCTTGTTGACAGATGTCGTAAGGGACATCTGTTGCCTTCAAGGCAGTCCAGGTGTCAGGTCCTTTGACTTCGTAAGTCGCCAATGGGCGTCCTCATGGAGATGAGTTGATATTTTAATGTAGAAATTTTATTACTCAAATCATCTTATTAATTTGATATTGTATTTCAGAAATTTTCTATTAGCTCATAGATGTAATTCACTATTTTAAAGTTTTTTGTTATTTATATTTTTTTAATATATATTCCATATCCGTATTATGTGAATTCAGAATTTTGCGATCATCATATTTCCCTTAATTATAATTACCTATTGTGAATATTTTTCGGAACTACAATAAAACTATTTTTTTCCAGAATCATATTCTTTCTAGCTGTATCACTGACGTCATCAGCCTTGATAGTTGAGCGACTGGAGGGACTTTTAGATAGAACTCTCGTTGCAGGTAAATCCTTCAAGAAATATACGAGGCATACACTAAACATGACAATATAAGTGCTGATTTTTCAGTTATTTCATTTGTTACAGGAACTTTCTATTATATTAGATTTATGTTTAGACTGTTTGACAGGAAAAGACACTAATGTTTGCATTTGACCGCAATACGAGTATATTATCAAACGGTGATTGCAAAATATATGGGTACGCCGCATCGCATTTTGAATAAAAATAATGTAGATAAAAAGTTATGTAATTATCACACAGCTTCACAAAAAAAAAAGAGTTTTATTTGTGAAACTGTGTGATAATTACACAACTTTTTATCTACATGATGGAAGAGTTTCACCAAGTAAGAGCATCTATAATCTACATGATAAAAATAATGGTTAAATACGAAAACGAAATAGTTATGGCAACACTGCTTGAGCTTCTTGGGTCCAGCGTACTATGATAATTCCACCGTTTCCAACCAATCATTCATATTTTCTTATCCAGTGTTGACTAGTTTGATGTGAGTTCGTTTCTTCATTGTTGAGTTTTGTGAATATGTTTTGAATTTATACCAGGTTTAACCCAGTTTTGCTGTTGAATATTCGCTTAATTACATACCATTCAAACAAAGACAACTTCGTTTAACTGCAAAAAGAACAGCCAATGTCGGATACCATTTGCGTAAAAAAAGCTTAATGAATTATTTCATGTTTTTTGGGTAAGAAGCATATCCATATATTTTTTAAATTTTTTAAATAACATCATGCTAACAGGTTATCTTAATTGTTTTTTATTTTATATTTCCAAAACAAAAAATCTTAGGAGGAAGGAGGATGAACGTAGTTTAATATGGATTGTTTAGTCGCAATAAAAGTTATTTTTTTATGTAATGCCGATGAGTAATTCTGAAAAATAAATTATCTGAAATATCGTATTCATTGTCATAGATTTCTATTTCAGTTATTAATGCAATCTGTTTTACTCATAAAGTGTCGAATTTATTTATAGCTATGATGATCAATTCCGGTGTGTAACTTGGATTCTTTATTTTGCAGGCGTGAATCCTGCTGAAATCCTCTTTTCGCACGTTTTGACGCAGTTCGTAGTGATGGTCGGTCAAACCGCCCTGGCGTTAGTCTTCATGATCCTCATCTTCAAAGTAGAATGTAGTGGCAGCGTTATCCTGGTGTCGATCCTTACTCTCCTTCAGGGACTGTGCGGCATGTGTGTCGGCTTCGTCATTTCTGCGATTTGTTCTCAGGAGAGGTCCGCGATTCAGATGGCGCTGGGCAGCTTCTACCCTACCATTCTGCTCAGCGGGGTGATTTGGCCGATTGAAGCTATGCCTGCTGGACTCAGGTAGTTACCGATAAGACTATGCAACAATATAGTTTGAATACTAGCTTTGTTCCAACCAAAGACATATACAAAACGATCTTCCCTGTATTGTAATCTGCTGTGCTTCACTAAATTACACATCCCCACTTTAGGTACGTAGCGATGTTCCTCCCACTTACCCTGGCGACCACAGCGATGAGATCTATCATGTTGCGGGGCTCGGAATTACATTGGCCAGACGTATATTGGGGCTACATCGCCAGTTGTACATGGATCGTTCTTCTCTTAACTGCCAGTCTGGTGATCATCAGGTTTAGGGAGCATTGATCATGTCCCAGAGTTTGCCTCTTGGAAGTACCTTGAAGATGAGTGACGTATTACTAGTTCGTGTCCTCATTATTCAACTATGTTTTCAGTTTTATAGAATAAGTATAATCTATTGAACTTATGAGAGTTTTATCTACTGAACCATACATGAGGCATCATAGATAAATCCTACTCAAATGATACATCCGCTGTTCAAGATGGTTCTCCTATCAAACACAAATTTGTTATTATGACAATAATCTGGTAGTAGTGGTAGTGGAACAAGTCTGCAAAATCCGTATATTTACAGCACAGTTTTTTTTGCTAAAAGTCAAATTTGAGCCGCTGTCCACGGAAAAACGATTCTAGTGGTGCATTTTTCGTGACAGGTGGTGCACTGAACGATATATTTTTTTCGCGTTAGTGCGAAATCAAAAAGAAAGTAGATCACTTTTTGGATGTCACTGCGAACTATGTCAACACTGTCCCGCGAGCTGCAATACGAAATTCTGACAGCAGATAATGAAATAGCATCCGGAACACTTCTCTCCGCAATCTTGCAATTTTTTTACTTCGGAACCGACCATTGAACTGCACAATTTTTGACACTGTGTAATATTCTTTATGAAAAGCAAGGCAAGTCAAAGCAAGATTGAGGCTATGTTGGCTTGAACTATAAAAGTGGGCGGCCACTGCGAGCGACACGAAACTAAACTAAGCGAAGATAAGATATCTAAAAATCAGCTCTCATACTCTTAAAGGCATCCGCGGCCACTTAAGCGAAACTAAGCGAAGATTTTTAAACGAAGATTATAACCTTAGTTTCGTTACGTTCGATTTAGCTCGTGTCAGATTAGGACGGAGTTTTTCGCTTCAGAATTCATCATTTATTTACCTTCTGCATGAAAACATAGTAGATAACTAAACGAAAATCGTTCCTAGTGGCCGCTCAAACTTAGTTTAGTTTAATAATCGCTAGCTTAGTCTAGCAAAGTTTAGTTTTGTTCCGCTCGCAGTGGCCGCCTGCCTTAAAGGCAGTTGCTGCTACTTTAATAAGAATGATCTGCTTACTAACGTGGGTAGAGGAAAGACTTCAAGTAAGAAGTGATTGTTAATTATTGGATTCAGACACCCAGAAACATCTATATATTCCAAAATAGGACAAGTACAATTTTTTGCTTTGTTTCATTATTACCTATTAGAAGAGAGAAGAGTTATTCCTGTGGTTTTCCAGCCAAATATAATTTTTTTATAAATTTTAATGAAATTTCCAACTGAAAATGATAAAAAACAAGCATTGTTATATTCTAGAAAATGCAGAATTTTGTCGCGTACAGTCTTGTTTTGGGACGCCCGATTCATTATAGTCTGCGGTACAACTCTGTAGTATGAATTGTAACAGTAACCTAATCCTCCGTCCATCAACATCGCGCTGTGAGTAATATGGAGACAGATAGAATAATTGGTCCAAGATTACTAGTGTTACGAACAACAATTTTAGTACATGAAGCAATTAATTATGTTTCGACTCATTGTACTACGTATTATCATAATGGTCTAAAACAAGCGAATTAGGTGAGTCTCTAAGTATGACAAGTATAAGACGAAGTATTACGCGAAATACGCTCTGTGGTATATCTGTATTTGTAAGCAAAGTTCTTATGTGCGGCAACAAGGCAGGCGTCAACCGCTACTAATAGAAACATCATTGACGTCTAACTAAGGATGGACCAACAGACCCACCGACAATATATACCTAGGTATATGTTTATAGTCGCTGGATAGACCTATCAAGTGTTTCCTGTGCCATATCACAGTTTGCTGGAAAAACGTAAAGAAGTCCGCATTGTTGCCGCCTCAACTTATATGTCTGAGGCATTGACCTTTAGGCTCTAACATTTGTTTATTATGTCAAATTACATAAAATTCAACTCCTTTTACCTCAAAATGTTAGGTTATCTTGCCATAACTGATTTTTTTTAAAGATCTGAAGTTTTTCATAAAGTTGTGTCGGTAGATTTCGATCCAATGGTATTTTGCTCAACCTCTCCTCCAACAGAGTAAAGGAATGATTTAATTGATTAAATCGAGAAAAAATCGAGAAAATATATGTCACAGCGGCAACTCTGTATTACTGAGCTCCATAACGTAACGCTACTACTCGCCTAGTTGTCAGCTTGATGGACGTCACCTCTGATATTCATGCATTGATATACCTACAGAGCACCTCATGTAGTGTTGCCCAGTGGAATGACATACTTTTCTTGAGAACTCATGATTGATTCATTTCAACTACTTGTCATTGATTTTATGCGTCTATCCTTGGTTAGATGTCAATGGCCTCAATATAGTTCATTGAAATTAAATGAACAGTAAATAAATCAATATATAGAAAAAAACACTCATATTTCACATGTATCTTTTACAATATCTTCACTCATTCTGGATTCACAGCATTTCATGTAGCGATGTACTTCTCGTCTTCGCCAAACCAGTCCTGATATTGTACCAGTTTTCCGTACCAATACTTGCTCAATTCCTCAACACTCTCACTCTTGCCTCCATAATCTGAAGGCAGAATGTCCTTGTCGATTTCTTTATAAAGAGATCTCGCCCCACCATAGTGTGCTTTCACCCTGCTCTTCATTTTTTGAGACATGAATCTTTTGAAGATGTTCAGCACCACGTTAATATACGATGGAGCATTGATGAAGTCTAGTTGCTTCGGTCTGAAAATTGAATGAAAAACTAAGGACTGATGCATATATACTTCCACAGCTTCAATGAATCATTTTGCTAAAGATTCAATTCCAAGATGACACACATATTTCGGAAGGTATTTGAATGAAGGAATACAGGGTGTTTTATAATGTTTTGCTGTTTTTAGAGAGCGCTAGTTTGGCAACGCTGTATAATATCGGAACGACTCTATAATTCCCAGGTCGAGGAAGGTTGTAGATTATTTACAGTGTTGCCAATTTGCGTGTAGTTACACGATTTATGTAAAAAGAAAAGTGTGTAATTTGTGTGCAATTTAAAAATACTCCAGAAATACGCATTTTATTAATATACTAATTAAGTATATGCTACACAGCGCAAACGGCCCAAGAGGGCGATCGCCGTAATAGTTTTTTTAAGGGTTTGACAAGAGAATTCGTTTCTTTCCTGCAAGTTTGTGCCCCTTGTGTCACGCTAAGTCGCAGATTATTGGAATGCAAACTTTTCAGCATGTATCCTCCCATCCCTTAGTCTGACGCGCTCGAGTATTTCCAACAATCGTATTACTCTGATTAACTGCCATAGATACGCGGTTCTATACCGGTGGTCTATTCAACTTGAGACAGCCGTATAGCGCGAAAAAGGTGAGTCTTTAGATGAAAACGTTCTTGGGCACAATGTGGGTGAGTTAATGATTATTACTTTTATTTCTGATATTGACAACGTTTTCAAGGTTTTTTCAAGGTCAACTATGTTTTTTAATGGGTACATATATTTTTTATTCCACATTCTTACTCTACGAGAAAAAACAAATACTTTTATTCAAAAAATTTTGGAATCCGATTGCTACTTAGGTAGATAGAAGATACGAAGTTATTCTTTCTATAAATTTTTTCATGATTAGACAGTTAATCAGAAATGATTTTCCTTTCATAGAAGCATTAATAACGTAATTATCATATGGGAAACCAAATTTATTATAAAAAATGTTCAAAATGATGCCTTCAACTTCAATACATTTATCAATCCGTTTTATGAAGTTTTCATGACACCCATCTATTTCAATTGATTGCTCTACAAGCATTTCTTATGCGTTACATTATATTTTGCAGTGTAGTGGGAGCTGCTCGAATAAACTAATTCTTTTAGATGGCCTCATAAAAAGAAATACAGAGGAGTTAAGTCTGGTGACCTAGCAGACCACATAACGGGACCACCTTATCCGATCCATCGGTATTCCCTATCCAGCACTTCCCGTAGAATTCTGGCATAAGAGTCATGGTCAAAGCTTTAGGAGCAAGATTATGAAAACCTTTATTTGTGTATTGCTGCATTATTCATATTTTATAAGCCTCTGATTCGAAATTAGGCAACATCCATTTTTACTCACAATACGTCACTCAGCTGCATGCGTCTATATGCTGTAAGTACTTGCATGAACTCAATTTAGCAAGATCGCAAGAATGGATTGTCATTAAAAAAATAAAAATACTATAATTAAATCCCAACTATAAAAACATGAACTCTTAAACTATTATACATTGGCTTCAACATTGCACCAGTTTGTAATCCTACAAGATGGCAACCGTGCACTCTAGATCAACCATGCGCCAATTCTAGGAACCCATTGATGTAGCATGATGAAAGAAGGACTAGGTTGGTGAATTGTTTTAATAATTCCATATTGATAAAAATTATATTCCTCAAAGGCTTTATTAAGCTTTTAGGTATATCACGATAACTTATTCCATTCATTTTTCCCGTGTCTGTAGGTTTCAGTAGTCTTTATGCCCTAGGAAGTGGTATTTTATTAAGAAATATAATATGATTATATTATATATATTTATATGTGGGAAGAGTGAGATCACTTTGGAAAGTGCAGATCCGATTTTGGATCTCGCCTTTCTTTGCGTGTATATCGCGTTGTAATTGAAGTTGTCGCCTTGGCAGTGTTCTTTATCAGATAATTCGCAGCAGGGCAGCCATCTTGATGAAACCACATACTTGCCTTTTCTTGAAGTGGCATATCTATTAGCTCTGGTAAATGGTATTGTAGAAATTTTCGATATTTTTGCCCATCCAATGTTCCTTTATTTAAATATGGCCGATTAACCTGTCATCAATAATTCTGCACCATACGTTCACCGACTAAGGGCGCTGATGTTCCACTTCTCTCAACCATCACAGATTTTCCGCACTGAGAAAATGCGACTCAGTCAATAATGTTCAAAAGAAATGATAACAGCATTGCCTACCGTTGCGGTATTGAAACATGTCGAAAATTAACAAGTGTTTTATTTTTCTACTTAAGTTGCAATCGGATTAGACATGTACCCATTAAAAATTATGGTTGACCTTGAAAATAACTTGAAAACGCTGTCAATGTCGAAAAAAGAAGTCATCAACTCTCCCCCAATGCTCTCAAAAACTTTAATCTGAACGTTTCCATCTAAAAACTCACCGTTTGCGCGCTATGGAACACCCGGTATATAGAGCTTAGATATGGTAGAGGTACTCAACAAGGTGTAAGGTATCCTAAATGCCTTATTGGGCTCTGCTACTATAATTCAATCTTTGAAATTGACAGACCCTCACCTGACCGTGTAATTCTGCCAGGCGAAAACCGCTCTTCGTATGATGTTGACAGTCATTTGTCTTGCGTGCCAAAACGTCACGCCATCCATGTCAAAAATTGCCCAACCCCCGTAGATTTGACAGCATTCGTTCTCCATCACTGCTATGTCCAGGATCATTTTGCCCACTTTGAATATGTCTTCCTGATTGTGAATACTAGGATTGTGTGCTGCTGTACGTATTATTATCACCAATCTAGAATATCGATAATGATTATGGAAGAGTTTTACAAAGTTACATCATCTACAATTTGAAAAATTAATATTACAATCTCCTGAAGTGTTTGTTGGATCAACATGAAATTTTGAGTGTTAGGTTAGCTGTACGTAACGCTTGTTGATAAAGCTTAGAATGTTTATCCATAATATTTTTTAAGATGCATCACCAACATCATTTTTTGACTGACATTGGTGATTAACATCGTCATAATTCGAAATCTCATCTTTTTCTTCATTCGATAGAGTAATCAATATCGTTATTATAGTGAAAGTCACCTCAATAGAATATGGTCCGATAGTCAGACAGGTTTGAGAGCGATAGCATCTCCTAGGATCAGATCATTACTGGCCCAGGAATGCAGCGCCGCCCTCCAATGGTTAGCCAAATTCCTCCCCTCATGTGGGTGCCTGGTCACAGTGAGGTGCCAAGTAACAAGAAAGCAGACTGCTTGGCGAGGATGGGAGCAAGGGGCACATGCATTGGCCCCGAACCCTTGTTGGGTATTAGCAGAGGCATAGTCAGCAATGCCTAGATGATTGGGCATATAACGAACTGGTGAAAGCATAGTTGGAGAGAGATGACTCCAAGCAGGCCAAGAGGTTTATAGCAGGCCCAAACGAACGTAGAGAGCAGTGGCTGCTGAAGAGGAAGAGGGATTCACTCCACCTGTTGGTAGAGATCCTCACAGGTCACTGCAGATTGTACAGACGTCTGTCACTCATAGGAGTGGTCCAAGACTGATACTGTTACGAACAAGTAGTTTATTATTTCTAGAGAGTAATTTTTGACTAACTTTCCATCACTAGTTTGCCTCAAAGGGAGAAATACTCCTAATCTGACTAATTCTTCCACTTCTGGGAGAAGAGGATTTCTGTTTTTGAACCATCTGGGTTCATCCCTTCTCATGGTGTAGTAGTTTATCATTTTCTCTTTCACGTTAACTAGATTGAATTTACAGCCTCTGAGAAATGGTAGCAAATACTTCGTTTCTGTTTTCGCATTCAGATCTGGTCTTTCCTCTTTCAGCCATCTGAAACAAACCAATGATAAAAATGCAGTGAATAAAGCGTAGGCGTTATGGATTCATGGGTGGCGAAACGTTTCAATAAATACTATAAGATGGATTTTAACAATATAAAAGGCTGCTTCAGCATTTCGAGCAACAAGCGGATGAGAGAGAGCATTGTTACAAGCCTCTATGAGTCCCTTGCCTGGCTACCGATAACTTTTCCTCGTTTAGACTGCTCAGCTACGCATCTAACAACTCGATGACCCACTTGCTACGCCTCTGAGAAGTTTAGTACCACCCTCGACGGCCTTGCGACTGAAAATAACCAATCAAAGGACAAGTTTAGCTGAGTCATAGGCAGGCACTTCGAAGATATCTTACAGTGTTGTTTATAGATACAGAAATATTTTATCTCAAATACTTTCAGCCAGTTCGCGGTGGTCTACTGTTTCCTAGGCATATTGTCAGTGTTAAATTAAATTTTTTCATATAATTTTTACCAAAATTTTATAGGCAATTTATAAGGAATAGAAAAGAACCGTAGTCAAAATATAATTGGTTTGATATCGAAACATATTTTTAATACTTCCAATAGTAAAAAGTATAAAAAAGTATGTCAAGAAATAAAGTTTTTTTGCAATTTATTTTCAAGTACTTTGATAACAGGCAGGTGTTTGACATTTTGACTCCTGAAAAAATAACACACAAAAGGAAGTTCAAAGTTAAAAGCGTATTTTGAAAAATTGAGTTCGGTTAATTAAGACAGCCCTGGTTATTTTTAAAAGATTTGTTTTTTCAACATTTTTGCAGTATCAAAAAAAGCTTTCTTCTATCCAAATCAGTTAGAGGGCAAAGTTTAATTACGAAACTTTTCTCCTCTGCAATTTTTTTTCTGAAAAGAAAAGTTATTTTAGGAAACCTGTTTAATTGAAATTTGAGCAATTGTTGTTGAACTCGCCAATATAGAAATTATCATTTCTGGGAATATTTTTGATTCACTAAAACAAACATTTTCCATCATGTGGGAAACATCCAATGCATCATAAAACAGACACTGCCTTGTTTGATATATTTATATCCACTGGCAATAATGAGTGTCGCTGAAAATGAGGTCTAGTTACTAAGAAAAAGGCCAAGAACACTTACCTCCGGATCTCTGCAATACCTGCCTTCCTACTGTCATCGGTCTCGTTTAAAACCTCCTCAGCATAAACTCTAGCCTCTTCGCCTAGCGAGAACTGGTAGTCATCTGCCATGGCTACTTCACAAGTGTTCTAAGCATACTAGATGAGTAGATTGGATTTTTTGTGTAGGCGATTGATTCGGGTCAAAGTTTCCATAAATTCATTTATCTGCAGTCTGTAAATATAAACCAAATAACATTGTATGTTTTTTGTGATTCAGCAAAGGACATATCGAAACCAGAAAAGTATTTAGTATAATGATGTACAAATGTGAGACTGGATACATAAAAGTTTAATGTTTATTATATTATTGATAGCATGATTATAGATCAGGCATCTGTGTGCTTATTTTTTAATGTGCTTCTAATATTATAACGTAATTTAATAAATGATTACGTTCTATTGCGAACGACAGCTGTTCGTCGTAGTATCGTTTTGCTCTTTATACTGATGACAATAAATTATCGAATCTAAAAATGATATGGGACGCCAATGAATCTTTGAGGAAAATTCAGAAATCTATCTCCGAAGCGGAACACCATATCTGAAAACATGTAACCAAATACCAGTATATTGTCAAAATAAACTCGAAGATATATTTTCAATCCCAATCCAATTTAAATCCATATTAAAAAAAAGTTGAAATGAATAATATTGGAAAATGAAATATAAGAAATATTTAACACTGTAAAATGTATAGAATGAATACTAACATCCATAAAAGATAAATAAAATAGTTAGAATGTTTCAAACGGGTATGATGTAGTTGAAACAATTTCCAGAATAGCCGTAACGGTAAAAATGTAATCTATAGCTTAGAATTTAAGAGTGATGTATATTTGGGATGCCAATAATGTAACAAGAAACGTCTAGAAATACCCAATGCTAGACCAAAATTGTCTAGAATTGATTAGATATAACCCACTTTCTAAAATCATAAATTTTATAACGTTCAAAAAGCCAATCATATATTGCTTTCACAAAAAGGAATGACTGATCTTAATAAAAGATACCTCGTTTTCCAATTGAAGCTAAAACTCTGTATTTTCCACCATTTCGGAGTTTGCACTATATCGACTGGACTATCACGTGAGTGTTTCTCGAGTGCAGTGATAAATCATATCTAATCATAATTAAACTTCATTCAACTTGAGAAGCAAATAACAAAGGCCAGCTAAATTCATTAAGCTTATTCAAAGATGACCATTGAACAAATCTACGGGTAATCATAGTTAATTCACATATTTAAGCCTAATTAAGTTCCATAACTACGACTATTGAATTTGCTATTGTAAATTCCATTATGACAAAAATATTCGTATATATATATATATATATATATATATATATATATATATAATATTTACACAAACTGTCAATATTTTGACTTAAAATCATTTTTTTGGTAAAAGGCAATATCATTTGTCTTAATTTGTAATATGTACACATATTAAGAACATTGCCAGTTAATGGAAATATTCCTGAAAATACCTACGAGTTATAATTAAAATTAATTTATGATTGAAAAATGAATATTCTGTGAGATAATTATTACAAACACCTCGTTTTGGGGTTTAGTTGAAATTGATGATCCCCTTGATTTTATAATTAACAGTGTCTTGTAGATAGAAAGTTGTGTAATTAACACACAGTTTCACAAATCAAACTCTTTCTTTCAGTGACACGTTTCTATTTTTATTAAAATCATCGTCGGATTGTCAGATTTGACTGCTAACAAAGCTACCTAGATTACTTATCAACTAGCTAACTGGATCCTATCATGGATACAAAACTAGAGCTCTCAAATCTAGCATACTATTCATCCTGTCTAGCTATTTTTCTATTAAATTATTTTTTCCTTTGTTGTGTCTATATAAGGGTGAATATTTTTTTGGCGACTGCATTTACACTACAAAACCTTAACCATCGCCATCAAAATGCCCTTAAGATATTTCATGTGATAAACTATTTTATTTCTTAAGATATTTTACGTTTTAAGGTATTTTATTCTTTAAGCTATTTCATTCTTTTAATAGATTCTATAATACACACATTTGATAAAATCAAAGGAAAAAGACCTAAATATTTTAAGGATTTCATGTGCCTTCTGTAATGCTGTTCATATAGGTCAAATAGCTAGAGCATTTACAACATCACAAATGGCAACGACAATAGAATGAGTGTTCTTCATACTTGTAATAAAATACATGATCTAAACTTCATGGAAATATTAGAGATTCAAAAATATCTGCGAAAGCCTGACTTCATCATAGTAAATGAACAGACTGATCTTTTAAACTCAATTTTTATCGATACACTACTATAAGTTTCCATCTATTTCACATCACATGACGGCGATAGTTAAGGTTTTGTAGGGATTTCCCTTAAAACTAGTGTAAATGCAGTCGCCAAAAAAGTATTTCCCCTAAGACAGACACAACAAAGGAAAAAATAATTTAATAGAAAAATAGCTAGAAAGGATATATAGTATGCTAGATTTGAGAGCTCTAGTTTTGTATCCATGAAGGGACTAGTTAGTTTAATTGGCAAGTAATCTGGGTAGCCTTGAGGGCAGTCAAATCTGATGATCCGACGATGATTTGAATATAAATCGAAACGCGGCACTGAAAGAAAGAGTTTTATTTGTGAAACTGTATGTTAATTACACAATTTGTTATCTACATTAACAATATCTGTTATAAATAGTATTTTTATCTATTTTCTTAAATATATCCGTTCCTGTTAACTTTTAACATGACATATGTATTGGAAAAGTTGGTCGTTATGAAATCTCTAGAAGATGAGTACTAGTCAGGTGGCTAGGTGAAATTGTTACCTTGCAAATATCCAAGAAAGTTTCAAAAACACGATCTGTCACAATTATTTTACTCGAAAACAAGTGCACATACAGGGGTCGAAATTCCGATAATCTACGAAAAATTTCAGCAAGATCAGGTCATTACATTTTGAGTGATAGACGTAATTTTTTTCATTATTAATTAACCAGTGACATTTTTTGTCAATTCAGTTTAAAATTCTGAAAACCATTTATAAAATTCAAAAACAATTAGAAACGGTATCTCATTGTGCGTTTCATACAATTGCAATTTTGCCGATTTTATAATCTTTTATAACTTTTTCTGAAATGAAATCCTATATGGACATTATATTTGAGATATTTTTTTGAGCTTTCAATTTCACCAAATTATATCTTTTCTATTTCAAAAATTATATTTAAGGATATGATAGTTTGAAATTTTTTTGGGAAAGTGCAACTTTCTTTGCTTCTAGGTATAGTTTTTGGTGTCTGTCTGCTAATTTGGTTTCGGATAAAACGCGATGAATAAGACACAATCCCAGAACCACTTTCAGAGGTAACATTAACAACAATAACAAAAAAACGATCCATATTGAAAGGTACGTCATCACAGTGTCTTATTTTAGTGAAAATATGTATAGTAAAGATAATATGCTAAGTAAATTACTGTTTAAGGAAACTCACCCCAGATTCCCAATGAAATAGTATGTCACAAAATTAATTTCAAATTTTACATTGAATCAAACAGTTTACCTGTTTTTGTTTACACGTTTCACATATTGTGCTCCTTGGACTCCGGTTACTATGGTAATAATGTTTAGTTTTATTTTTAGCAACAAATTCTCAGACAGCAGATAAATGGGTACGTGATATACGGGTGCGGCAGAATTATTTCCATGGTAAATAGACTACATTTTTGAAAGCTTCAAATAATCAGATGTATCAATGTGAACAGAATCTTTATTTCTCACGCCAACTGGCGTAAATTTGACGAAACTTTGTCACTAGGTTACTAGTGACAAGGACGAACAAGCTTTATAGTTTTTGAAAATGTGTTTAGTGGCGGCGTAGTTATTGTTAAAAAACGAAAAAAATCAAAAAGCTCCAGTGTATGCTCTCCACTATGTATCAGACTTGCTGTAGACATCCATGTTTCGTCTTTAGCCTAGACTCGTCAGTATAGCCTGGCGGTCTAACTGTAGAGAGCAATCGGGTAGTATATTCATAACCCAATTAAGGGTGTGATAGCAACAGTGTCGTCCTCTATGGGGTCACTCATCGGCGAGAAAGTGTTTCTGATTTTGCTAGGTTGGCATTCCAGAAAATTCTATTCCTAAGAACAGCTACTGCTAATCTACAAGGCTCAGATCAGGCCATCTTTGGAAAAAGCGATTGAAAAAAAACATTCACTTTAACTTTTTTATTCTTACACTAAGACATACATATGAAAAAATTACATCGGCAAAGAAAATACATTGGGTAACTGTAGACCTTTCAGAAGATTCAACTTCTCTTGAGTTTAAGGATTAACAAGCTCATGATTAAAAATATCACGATCCAAACGCATGTCGCAATGAAGCCACAATAGACATCATACCATGCAAAGCTCCATCCCCGTAACATGATGGATCTCATCGCTGTCGTGGCTAGTGTCAGTGGAAGGAAAAGAGCAAAATACCTGAAATTTTACCAATTTTATTCATGGTCTAAGATACGAAAGAAACGTCCTAATGAATCTGTTACCAGATATGTAAAAGAGTATCTAGGTTCTCTAAAATTAGTTAATTAAAAAAATGTCATCAATTTAAGTCAATTACTATATTGCTATACTACTATATTACTATATTATTATATTGCTATATTGCTATATTGCTATATTACTATATTACTATATTGCTATATTGCTATATTGCTATATTACTATATTACTATATTGCTATATTACTATATTGCTATATTACTATATTACTATATTGCTATATTACTATATTACTATATTACTATATTACTATATTACTATATTACTATATTACTATATTACTATATTACTATATTACTATATTACTATATTACCATATTACTATATTACTATATTACTATATTACTATATTACTATATTACTATATTACTATATTACTATATTACTATATTACTATATTACTATATTACTATATTACTATATTACTATATTACTATATTACTATATTACTATATTACTATATTACTATATTACTATATTACTATATTACTATATTACTATATTACTATATTACTATATTACTATATTACTATATTACTATATTACTATATTACTATATTACTATATTACTATATTACTATATTACTATATTACTATATTACTATATTACTATATTACTATATTACTATATTACTATATTACTATATTACTATATTACTATATTACTATATTACTATATTACTATATTACTATATTACTATATTACTATATTACTATATTACTAAGGTCACCTCAATCCAGTCGGCATAGCTTCTATTGGCCATATCACTCCGCTGAGCAGCAAAGTGGGATAGAAGCTGCCCAGCGCCAGCTGTATAGAGTCCCTCTCCTGAGAACAAATCGCAGAAATGACGAAGCCAAAGCACATCCCGCACAGTCCCTGCAGAAGAGTCAAGATCACGACGAGAAGCAGGTCGCCAATGCATCTAACTTTGAAGACAGCAAGCAGGAACACTAGAGCCAGGATCGTTTGTCCGACCATTATGATGAACTGGGTAACCACGTGAGAGAAGAGGACCTCGCTTGGGCTGACACCTGTAAAGAAATCGATGTACAGGGTCTTTCTGAATAAATGTCCGACATCTCATAGGACGATTCCTCGAGGATTTTAGTGTTAACATAAACGTGTGGTCCGGAATGCTTCGTTTTCGATATACAGAGTGTCAAATAGGGTGTTTATTTCTGTCTTTTCTGCATATTTTTCTAAACATGCCGATGTCTGGATAAAAATTAATAATTGGGTTTTTTTGAGATTAGAAATTTGAATTTGATCTTAATTTAGCTCTTACCTTTAGGGGGCGCCACCTACATGTCTTTTTTCGATTTTAAAGACTCATCACTAATATTTAACATACTGGACAACATTTTGAACAGTTTATAGGACAGTTAGCAAACAGATCATATCCATATCATTTTTTTAGAAAATTCTTTCATGTAAAGTAAAAATAATGGTGAAATTAACTTCGCGATCATTTTAATGGACGTTTATGGGCCAAAATGCATGCGGAAAGTCCATTTAGATCGTAATTGAAGTAAGCTTAATAATTACATTACCTGCAACGTATGATCTTTCTAAGAGCCCTTCTTGTTTCTCTATTATCAGTACCGACGATGTTAGAGCCACGGCTAAGAAGAATACGATTCTAGAAAAGAATAGGATAATGTTTCACGATAAGATAAATACATAAAAATCTCCTTTCACTTTATGCCAAAAGTGAATTTTTTCCCTTCACAATTGCAATTTTGAAAAATCAATAATTTTTTTTTTGATATCATAATCGCATTCAGCACCACTGAATACAAAAACCTCTAAGCAAACCACCCTATAAAAATCATTATTCTGATAAAAGTGTCAGTATCTACTATAATCATGCAAAATTGCACATTCCAGTTGTTGTCTTGGAATGGCAATCGCGCTCTTCAAGTACTAATTGGTGGTCAAGCATGGTCAAAAAGTGATCAAATAATTGAGAAACAGTTGTCGATTTTTAACAGTTTTATGCCGTCAACTACACGGAGCTGACTACCAGTTCATACTCACGTCAGCAGAACTCCAGGAGCAGCGAAATCTGTGAAAGACGGTCTGTCGGTCCCGTAAATGGGTGGCGACTCGAAGTTCACAACGGGTTTGACGACATCAGGATGTACGTGACAGTCTTTCAACATATCCACCGTAAAATTTTGAAAACCTTCATTCAAATCTCTCAAGAGCACATACGCGATTTGATGATCTGCAAAAAAGTTGAGATTTAATTGTATAAATAGCGAATCATGCCATTAAATCTGGCATCTCTCGTTCTCCACCACGAACTCGATATTCCATGGAGTGTAGGGCAGCAGAGGTATCTCATCTATGCTATAGGAGTGCCTCAAATGATAATATAGCACTAATATCCGTGAGCAGTCCAGCGTACACCGTTCATGCTAACTGGACATTCATAAGCATCTCAGGCGTCTGTCGGCATGCTATACAGATTGTATCGTCTAGTATACCCATAATCCTACTATTATATACCAAGGTGTCAAACATGCCATCCTGTCAAGTCATTATGAAGCCCCCAGTCTCTGACTTCAACCCATTAGGCTTTATGAATGAGAAAGTCAACTGCACAGACAATCTATGCTTTTCCAGATGATTGAAGAAGATTTATATGCATGGGCTTGCCTTAAAAGAAAATTCGCTTCATCAGTTTTGATGTAGGATATACGTTGGGCGGGAGCCAGCACTGTGATGGACTACTGATTATCCGATTTGAAGTCTAATGTGAGCCTCATAACTTCCAGCACTACTCAAGCCCACTCCCTTCTAGGCCTTTTGGAAGGTTTATAGTCGGATTGTAAGCTTCTCTCTAGCGTCAAGCTGTCGATATTATTATTATGATTTTTGTTACAATTACCTGATTGGTCGAGCCACACTTCAATGTTAGAGTTTTCCAATGATATGGGCGGATTTATCATCCCACCTTCATAAAGTTCACTCAGATGGTTTTTGCCCATTGCATTCTGCATCCGAAATACCAGAGATTCTGTGAAATCTTCTTCGAAATGCAAACATCCCCATGCTTCACCGTTCCCAACGGCTTCCTTGCAGCTTTCGCTGTCTGGGTAGTACTCCAGATAGAGTGTGTGGATATTTAGATACTCCAAATATCGACAACTCAGATTTTCTGCGTCATCTAAGTGAGGTGTATTGTTTTTCACCTGAAAACAAATGATATGCAACAAGAACAGCGGTAGCGGCTAGGAAAAGTTCGCCCTACAGTTGTCAACAAAAACGTCTAAAACATCTAGATCTTTCGAAATTGACACGTTTCTTGTTATGGAACTTTCAAAATGAGCATTTTTATATATTGGAACATTAGAACATCGAGCTGTGACAGCACGCAGTCAAAAACCAGAATATAAATTAACGTACACACATTGCCTTAAATGCAAACAAATAACTTACCGAGCACTCCAGTCTATGCAGACAGTCTATTGTCCTTCGGCTTACGTATGGTACCTCATCGTTCGCGATACCTACCGTCAGATCTCTTGGTTCGTTGCCGATGCAAAGACAGAACAGTACTACCTGGACTATTGGTAGTGCAAAGATCAAAAAAAGCACCTGGAGATTCCTGACAATACGGAGGACGTTTCTGAAGAGTAACGCGCGTAGTCTGACACAACTCATCAGGTGTCTCAAATCGTAGAAGAAGCTCCAACAACACCCGGGGCTCTGTTGAAGAAAATAGTATAAGTGATATCAACTTAACTCCAAGAGTCGCCTTCTATGGAGACGCCCATTGGCAAGTTACGAAGTCAAAGGTCCTAACACCTGGACTGCCGTGAAGCGGCAACAGATGTCCCTTATCACATCTGTCAACAAGGAGATGAGTTGATGTTGCTATCACACTCTTGACTGGGTTACGTATATACCATCCGATTGCTCTCTTTTGTTAGACCGCCAGGCTATACTGACGAGTCTAGGCTAAGGATCGGAACCAAATTATTTTTTAGACGCAAACGCCTAATGCGCTTCATAAGTGCTGCGAAAGGACGCATGTCTATTCACATTTATCTTAGAACGCTGTAGATTGTAACTATCTAAAGTTCTCGGTTCCTCATTCATTAACGTCGAGGCTCTCTAAAACAACGGTTTTTGGGAAAGGCTTCTTCGATAAGGCATTGTAAGCCCATTGGGCTCCTCGAGTCTCTGCTGTACTGGCGATTCTTGCTGTTATTATGGGAGACAGCTCAGTCGAACATCTACCATGATAATATCTATCGAATCAGCCACCCTTCTTCGATGTTCCAGGCTGTGGAAGTCCATTGTGAGGTTAGTACATCCACTAGATGTATTGTTTATTTCTGGATTGTATCCAGAAGCTTTGGGGAATGTCCTGATCAAGGAAACTGTCGTTCCAAGAAAAGTAGAATTATGACGACGAAATCAGCTCTGTTCTGTAAAGTCTACTGAAACTAGAATAATGGTTCAGAAACATCAACGTACCGCTTCATCTGACCCTTGATTGCCTTCTGAGCTTTGAGTGCTATCAGATTCGTCTTTCTTGACCTTCTTTTTATCAGGCACCGCTTTCTCCTTATCCTGTCCTGAGGCAGTTTGTTGCCTTGCTAGCTTCAGAAAGACATCTTCCAGGTTAGCACCGCCATATGTTGACAACAGCTGTGATGGAGAGTCTTCTGCTAGAAGCTGGCCGTCCCGCATCAGACCAATCTGAAATTAATTTCAGAAATGCATACTTGTACCATCAGATTCGGATATTTTTTCAATATAGATCATAACATCTTTCAACGTGTACAAACTGAATCCGGATATAATATTCGTATATGAGATCAAACATACGAAATATTGATCAAAGATCCGTGATCCGGATACGGGATTCTTGTCTTTTGTTATAATGATAATAATAATAATTTAAAAAGGTTCAATACTGATTGAACTTCATCATGTATTGGCGTTGATGTTTTGTGCTTTTGACCGCGCCTATTTTGATGTGTTGTTTCATACGTATGTCTTATATTTTCAATTATTTGCCAAAAGAATAGTAGTGCTTATTGAACTTTGTACTTTGTATGAAATGGTGAAACTACCAAATATTTTGCTTTGTTGTCTATTCATGCTGATTCCCCAAATCAAATATTTTTTAGATACAAGGATTGTGTATTTAATAAACAGTTTCACAAATAAACCTCTTTTTATTTCAGTGACGCGTTTCGATTTATATTTAAATCATCGTCGGACTGTCAGATTTGATTTTTAACAAAGACTACTTGCCAACCAGCTAACTAGATCCTATTATGGATACAAAACTAGAGCTCTCAAATCTAGCATACTATTTATCCTGTCCAGCTATTCTTCTATTAAATTATTTATATTTTCTTTCTTTTGTCTGTCTCAGGGGAAATCCTTTTTGGCGACTGCTTATGCACTAGTGTTAAGGGAAACCCCAACAAAACCTTAACCATCGCCGTCAAAATGTCCTTAAGATATTTCATATGATAAACTATTGTATTATATTATATATTATATTAATTCAACATATCTCACGTTTTCAGATAATTTGATTTTTAAATATTTTATTGCTCAAGCTATTTCATTCTTCTTAATACATACCATCGAGTTATATGCAGCTAATTTATGATTCATAAGATAGCATAAATCGAAATGCGTCACTGAAAGAAAAAGAGTTTTTTATTTGTGAAACTGTGTGTTAAATACACAATCCTTTTATCTGAATGATGGAATGTTTCAAGTAAGAGCATCTAAAATCTACAAATATTTTTCAGCAAAGTTGAATATCATAGTCTGTCTGTTGTACCCTGAAAATTGACAATACTTTTTTTGTTATCGTTTCGTAAGCTGAATTATAGTAAATCAGTAGAAAGGAGGGGTTGTGATCTGCTTGTAGTAACGTGTACTTTTATAAAAAATTACCCTACCGTGTTCGCCTGTCTGGCCTCTTCTATATAATGGGTTGTGATGATGATGCTCGTTTTCCGCTCCTTTACCTCACGTACCATATAGTTCCAGATGTTGGCTCGCAGAACTGGATCCACTCCCACAGTTGGCTCATCCAAAATCAAGAGTTCTGGCTCATGCATCACGGCCACAGCGAGTGAGACTCTGCGCTGTTGGCCTCCACTAAAAACATTGTTCACTTCATCCGATATAAAATTTCCCGATTAATGCAATGGTGCATTCAGGTTCCAGCTACTATAGTTCACGGGCAAAAAATTATTAAGATTGCTCCTTGCCCTTAAAAAAATGCCAAAATACAAAATAAATCATACAAAATATTAAGTTTTCACCCCTATTTCGGGTTATAAACGTCTTTTGTCTTCAAGTCCCGACTGAGTCTGCGTCTAACACTATTACTGATGAAAATACTCTCCAAAAAATAATCTCCTTGTTAATCCAAAATATTGTTGTTTTGCACCGGAAAAAAAGAAAGAAAATGCCATCCCAAGTCTGAACATTCAAATGAACAACCAAAATTTACAATGACTTTGAAAAAATTCTTTGTGTAATCATTGTCACAAAATTAAGATTCATCGAGCATGTGAAAAGTAAATTTTTATAATTTTTCTAAATCACCGAATGTGACAAATTAAATGCACAGAAAACAGCAAGTAACTAAAAAATCATAAATTATACTGGAATTTGCAATGAGTTCTTTTCTCTGATGAACTTAGACGTGATAAATAAATAAAAGGAAAAAATATGAGCATCGTTAATAAAACATTCAGTTGTTGACAAATAACATTATAAATTTAGCAAAAGGATAGTAAAATAAAATGAAAATGTAAAAAATCACAATCTTTACTAATACTTAATCTGACACGTTTGAGTAAAACTCAAAATCCCCAATTGGGCTCCTTGGGCTTCCCCTATTATAATATACCTTAGACTTCTGACGAGTCTTTTGGCAGGAGGTAGGTCTAATAGGTCCACCAAAAAATGTGTGGTTTCTTTGATGGTCTTAGTTTTTAGGCCAAAAATCCATCCAAAATACATCATAGTTTCTTTTATAGAGAAGTCGCCATATAATGCTAGCTCTTGAGGCATATACCTGCAACAGTAAAAATTACATCCTATAAAAAGTAACCTACTTTCTAATTTCATTGATTTCAGTTTAAACTAGTCTCTAATCTATGGTATTGTTCCATTATGATGAATACTAATGCTAACAGTATGTAAGTAGTTTCGAATATACCTTGTATTCCTGCTACGACCTTCTGACCTGAACTGGTAAAGAAGTCAAAAAAATGCGGAAAAAAATCACGACCTTCTGTAGTAGAAAAAGTAGACAAGGAGGAACTTTATATTATTCGTAAAGTGAGTTTAAAGTTTTATTACGAAATTAAGGTAGTACCAACGTCGCGCAGATCACTGATAAAAATTCGGGCAGATTTTCCATATGACAAAGAACCGTTGAGGCACCTGTTGAAATCTAATTGTATCTTCCATCTTATTTAATAAGGAATGACTCGCCGATTATTCACCGCAGTTACCTCTTTCGTCTCTAATCTTCTGTCAGGTCAGATAATACATACCCTACTCGTTTTCCTGGTACTCCAGAACCTCTAGTTCCGGGCTTACCACCTAAAACCCAGATCTCTCCGGAGTCCAAGCGTCGAATTCCTACTATGCAAGACAGAAGAGTGGTTTTGCCGCAGCCAGATGCTCCCAACAAAGCGTATCTATAAAAAAATCATCATCATTTGTATAGCTGCTATAGACATGCATGTTCCGTCTTTAGCCTTGACTTGTCAGTATAGCGTGGCGTTCTAACTGTAGAGAGCAATCGGATGGTAAATACGTAACCCTGTCAAGGGTGTGATAGCAACTTTAATAATTTCCAAGTTTAGTATCGCCCTCTATGGGGGACGCCCATAGGCAACTTACGAGGTCAAAGGTCCGAACACCTGGAAACTATAATAAACTAATTTATTTCCTAAGCTCTAGTTTTGTATCCATGATAAGAGCTAGTTGAAAAGTAATCTGGGTAGCCTTTATTGAAGGCAAATCTGATAGTCCGTGTTAAATACACAATCCTTTTATTTGCGTTTTATATTGGCTGAACAAACGTTAGATGCCTTTAAAAATGAAATCAAGAAACTACTGACTGAAGATTTCAGAAAATGTTTTCAGCTGTGATGGATAACACTTTGAGTGTTCCACTTCACCAGGCTCAGCCTTCGTCTATTATAAGTCATCACTCACATGGTTCCTTTGCCCATGGTCACTTCCAGGTCAGTGAATAGATAATTTGGTTTTCTGTAAGCCTTCCAAGCATGCCTCACATAAACTGCGCAATCATTTCTTTTCGCCTCTTTTGACCTAATAGGCTTCATCGACTATCTTTGGCACTCACTTCTCGAGCACAATCGGATAATATTATTCTCACTTCTACTCCACTTTTTTGAAAAATGTCAAATGGAATGATATCATCGATGTGACAGTCTCTCTATTCGTCATGTCTTGTCAGGGCAGTCCGTACAACTTGATAGTGGCAACCCCTTCCTACAGCGTTTAAGAATTTGCTTAAAAAACTCACAAATATATCGTGGGTCCATTACAATGACTAGCTAAGTTGACAGGAAGGGATAACACATTTCTGTTTGAGAATACGTTGCCGTAAAACGTCTTTCACTACGTACTTGCTGCAACTGGCCTACGAGATTGAATTCAGCGAGTTACTTTCAGCTGTAGATAAAGCCTTACAGGTACAAGCTCATTTAAATTGGGATAAAAATACGTATTGGTGAGTTCATTGATTTTTTGTAGTACCTTACTATGGTTCACCTATGGCACGCGGAAGTTTGATGAAATATTCGAACATGACCATGTTGTTATTGGATTCCAGAGAAGCCAATTTCTATGGATGGGTAGAATGAAAGTATATATTTCATTCTGTCGTATTGCTACGGTTGTCATTGTTACTAATTAGTATTGTACGTACATATTTGTATTTGTCTAAACTGAATTCTAGGCTAAAAATAACGTCTCTGGCTCTGAAAGCTTTCTGCAGTATTCAAAATGTAACACGGGTTGTCTAACATTGTATTCCATAGTAATACTTTATCCGACTTTGAAATCTCTTTTTGTGAAACAGATTGAAGTAATCTTCTGTGAAAAAATTAATTTCCTGTTTTCGTTTTCGATTGGCCAAGTGAATGTTTCTAAATAACGTCTCTGGCCCTGAAAGCTTTCTGCAGTACGCAAAATGTAACACGGGTGGCTCAACATTGTATTCCATAGTATTAATTCATTGGCATGAAACTCAAGCAAAAACAAAATAAACCGACTTTAAAATCTATTTTTGTAAAAAATTTGAGTTATCTTTGGTACTTGCGGATATATGTCAAAAAAAAATAAATTTGCGTAGTCCATTTTCTATTTCCCGAAAGTGTGTAATACAATTTTAATGGAACCAAGACAACCTTTTTCGGAGCTCTTTCATTCAAGTACCTACCCACCTATTTCAAAAATTCCTTAGGATGTATGCGTTTTTAAACCACTGTCTGATATATTTTTTGATCATTATTATGATATGCCATGGATGGATAAATAAAGAACACAAAAATATACATAATTTCTACATTTTATTTTATTATATAACAAATATACATCACAATACCATTTATTAACAAATATAAAAATTACAATTGAGCACATTATACTTTGATTACGGAACAGGTCTTTCTTAATCCAGTTGAATTGACCAGTTTGATAACAAAACAACTTTCAGACCAATACATTTGAATGTCTACGTCTCGAGGTTGCTGAATATAAAATCCGTTCTGAGCTCAAATGATCAGTTAATCTTAGTTTTTCGTTTATTTCGCAGAAATCAAAATGAATATTCTGTTCAAAAACACCCGATAAACTTAAAAGAGTATCTGCCAAACAGTAATGAAAAATTGTTCTAGGAGATGGTGGTTGCATTCTACGAGTAAATTTTGATGGTCAATTAATTTGATGACTCACACTAACAGATCTTGATTTTAATTTTTAATAACTCACTCATGATAACAAAACTTTTGTCTCATGAATGTTAACTAGTTACAGTCATCAAGCTGTATAAGTATATTCCAACATATCCAGTGATGTAGGAGTACAGGAGCATCAACTGCGTTCCTCCTATTCTCCCGTTTCGACATACAAACACTCACCTTCCATTATGATGACGGTTCCGAAAGACCTGACTACATGAACGTACAAAAATGATACAAAAAGAACAAATAATTTAATCCTAATCCTACAACGTACTTCTATGATTGTTTAAGGCAAGTTTAAACCATGAAGGCCTCTTTGTTCGTGTTGCAAGTACATCCCAGGTATGATATTAGAATACGAAGTGTCTTTTATACATACAACTACCCGTCAAGGTTTGTGATCAACCTTTCTTGAACTTGAGCACTGCAAAACTGATCGACAAGAATAGCACAATCCATACAATCGTAGAAATAAAACCGTTGTAGACATCTTCGTGGTCGAGACCCCAACCTCTCGTCATTATACACCTGAGGGATGTGGTTGCCAATGTCAAAGGCAGGAAGGTGGAGATGTAACGTAATACGGTAGGCATTCCTTCTATAGGCCAAATCACACCTGGAACAGAGATTATAATGATCATAACAATATATTATTATATAATATTATACGGACTATTGAAAAACAATCGGTCAATCTGGATAAAACAGGGCTGAAAGGAAGTTGGGAAACTTAAAACTCCTAAGTATGAGCTAGTGCTTCGCATCTGAGGTTAAATATCTTGGAGTTACCATGGTTGCCAAATTCAATTGGAATCCCCATTTAGAACGGAGGATCAGTCTGAGAATGAGTGAAACACCCTTATTCAGGGGCTGTAAACAAGGAGATGAAGTTTAGCTTCTCTCGAGCATCTGTTGAATTGGAAAAATAGTTTTGAATATAAATGTGGATAAAACCAAATCTATGATCCATACACTAATGCAAACTTCATTTGGGGAGCTTTGTTATGGACCACGATAAAGGGAGTTTCGGCAATGATAACACCAATTTGTAGCAAAATATGTCACATTCTTCCAGGTAACCAGTACCGTATCTTGCAATTAATAATGAAAGGCAAGGTAGAAGGACGAAGAGGAGTTGGTAGAAAAAATGTGACATGGTTGAAGAACAATTACGACTAGACAGGTCGACCAACTATTGAAACGTCGGCTAAAATGATTGCAAACGTCTGTGAGAATATACAAGGCACATAAAGAAGAAGAAGAAGAAGAAGAAGAAGAAGAAGAAGAAGAAGAAGAAGAAGAAGAAGAAGAAGAAGAAGAAGAAGAAGAAGACAATGTAGATGTTCCAATAACACTGCTTTAGACTTACAGTGTCTTGAGAATTTTCAACTTTTCGATTAATAATAAAGTTGAAGACGATAGGTACCACGTCAGTAGAATCGTTGTGAAACACAAAATACCGTGAGCCAGTTTTTTTCTACTTTCTGGATGGTCATTGAAAGCAGTCAATATCACCGTCCGATGATGCTTTTAAATAAAGGGCAATACGTCGCACATTGCATGCATTTTTGTATTGCGTTTTTTTAATAGAGCCTTTCACTTACCGCTGAGTAACAAAGTCGGATAGAAGCTACCCAACGCCAGTTGGATGGCATTACGTTCCAGTTCGCAGATGGCAGAGATGACGAAACCGAAGCACATACCACACAGGCCCTGCAGGATGGTCAGGATGATCACCAGGATGATGTCACCTTGGCACTGCACTTTGAACACCAGGATCATGAAGATGAGCACCAACGTGGTCTGTCCGCACATCACCACGAACTGAGTCACTACGTGGGAGAATAGTATCTCGCCGGGGGATACACCTGGAAAAATGCAATGGGGAAGATTAATAAAGGCTTGTCAGAGCTGTATGATGTAATCGTTCTGAAGGAGGACTTAGAACCCTTTATGACATATAGTTCAAAGTCCGCTAACAATTCAACATTATAAACGTTCTAGTTTTAAAACTATGTGTAAAGCTGTCAGAACTGGAAATCATACTAAAGCCATTACCTGCGACGAAGGATCTGTCTAATAAACCTTCCATTCTCTCGATGATAAGAGCTGATGAAGTCAAGGCCACCGCTAAGAAGAACACAATCCTGCAAAAAAACATTAGTTGTAACACTTTTAATGACAGATAGAGCATAGTATTTCGACAATTTATTCATATGGTACTTTAATTACTAATAGTTGAAACATCAATAACGTATATTAACAGACTTTATGTAGGGTACTAGAAAGGTTGAAATTGGTACACAATTGATTTTGATAAATATATTTTTGAACTTGAAACCTGAATAGGACAAAACTAAATTCCATCTGTTTCCCACAATCTACGGTTTTACTAATTTATTTGTTATTTTTCGACTAACTAGCTGATAGTTGGGGTGTTGTGACCATAATCAATGTGTATACCTTCCACTATGTATCAGATCTTCTATAGACATACATGTTTCGTCTTTAGCCTAGACTTGTCAGTATAGCCTGGCGGTCTAGCTGTACCGAGCAATTGGGTGGTATATACGTAACCCCGTCAAGGGTGAGATAGCAAGATCAACTCATCTCCAGGTGTCGCCCTCTAAGAGGAGGCCCATTGGCAACTTACGATGTGTAAGGGACATCTGTTGCCGCTTCAAGGCAGTCCAGGTGTTAGGATCTTTGACTTCGTAAGTTGCCAATGGTTGCCCCATAGAGGGCGACACTTGGAGATGAGTTGACATAATCAATGTTTCTATAATTTTCCAGAAATACTCACGTTAATATAACACCAGGCGCCACGAAATCAGTGAAGGAAGGTTTGTTAGACCCGTAGATGGGATCCTTGAAGCTGATCGGTAACGAAGCTAATTCCTCGTTGATATCGCAATCCCTAAGGATATCCTTGGTGAAGTTTTGATAGGAAAGTTGTAGATCTCTTTGAAGCGTTATGCCTATTTGCTGATCTGAAAAATTAAAAATAATACCATTAGAATACCACGATTTCGGGTCAACTTTGACAAAATGCAGAACGAATAGCAAATACATTATAGTTTTGAAAACTTTTACAGGTATTCATTAGACTTCATATTATCTTTAATGTTTTTGAAATGTTTGAGTATCATGACGTTATGATTGATTTACTATCTTCAATTATCTTCGGGTGAACTGGCCAACATGTATCTCCGCAATTATTTATATTCCTCTGGCTTCTTAATTCTTACTTCTAGTGGTTTCTACGTTTCTCCAAAGTATGGAAGATACTTGGAAGATGCAGTTTTTGGTTTTTTGATGCTTTCTAATGCGGCGCAGCTTGTCTTCTTGTCCCGATTGGACATTGCAAATACTCCTAACTTGGTCGAATAAGGTTCGAACGACTACCTACTTCGTTCACGCTGGGTGGCTTAAACTGTAATGCTAGCATTGTTGGCTTCCTGTATACTTTGGTTTTATTGCAGAGTCTATTTTTGTTACTAGAACATCCAAAAGTGGGAGGCTGTTGATACTCTACTCTTCTTTTGTGACTTTTATCGATGCTCTTAAATTGTTCAGATGTTCGAAGAACGTCTTCCATTGGTTGTCTCCATAGTTCCATATTATGAACATAACGAAGCGATAGTTTTGGTCTGATATCAGCTTTCGATTCCAATTTCCTCGAACCACTCCATGTATACGTTAGCTCTCCAACATATAACATTGCAAAACACCTACTACAAATCATACAGACACCGAAAGAAATGACATCATCTTATGAGTACAAGGAGAATTCTACCCACTCTACAAAGAGATAGTACAAGATGAGACAGATCTATTTTTTTTAAATACATGAAAATGATCCAAACTGATGCCGCAGATATGGACTGACAATAATTGGGCATTTTTGCACGTACACTCTCTTCTAGATAATTTTTTTGTCTTAGATGCTAAAGACTACTTGCTGGTAGATATGAATCGACCTTAAAGTCGCATATATAGAGGAATAACTAGCTGATTAATTGTTGTTTATGTATGGTCGGAGGCCTGGAAATTATTATATTTAATGAATTCAGTTCATGAAGCATTTTTTGAGAAAGATTCGTATCTTGATTAAGTACATTTTACGTTGATATGTCCAGTTTTGTTTGCAGTTATTCTTGAGTATGACGAAAAGTGGACAAACTAGTTTTTATACAAACCAGAACTTCGTTTTTTTATGAGTGGTACTTTATCTTGTCGTAATTGACCTGAATCTACGACGATCTCTATTGCAAAAAAAATAATGTCATATAAAGGTCATCTCATATTATTCACGTCACATGTCCAGTATTCCATTGATGTCTTGTGTGAAGGCGATTGAACTTGTTTTTGTTGTGGAGAGAGGTCACCATTTTAGAGCAGGGAATATTAGTATAAGCAGTTTGTTTGTGATAACTCCGCAACTGTACGTCTTACAAGAAAAAAATAAATAGATCATGGTTCTCAACCTCTTTTTTGCCCACCGCCGACTTTGAGAATCACTTTTTTCTAGAGTCCTCCCACAAGCTTTTAAAAATGGACCCTCATTGTTTTAAGCTAGAAACTCTGGCACAATTTCCTCCAATACTTCTACCACCCCCATGACAGTCTCAAACGCCTACAAGAGAATGTTGAAAACCACTGGAATAGACTTTAGAATAACTTTAGGTCTTCTACAAACATTCAATTCTATCTGGACAAAAACCTGAGCAATGTTGTTCAGAAATACTCACTGGACATGTCCAACCAAACTCGTATCTCGCTCTGGTCCAGAGTTTCCTCATCAGCTTCTTTTCCTAACGCCATCCTAGCTACCAAGGCGTCCGTGAAATTTTCCGTAAAATACATTGCACCCCACGCCTCTCCTTCACTCACTGCTCTCCTCGCAGAATCTGGATCTGGGTAATACACTTTTTCTATTGTTGATACGTTCAAGGCTACTAAATATCGACAGCTAAGATTTTCCATCTGAAATATAATTGAAGGTTATCCCCATTTTGTCAGATCTTGTATACACATAAACTCAATCTTAATTGGTACTCCCTGTTATACTCTTTATTCGAGGTTCGCACAACATAGAGCAGTCTGAAACGCCTAGAAGCTGGTAAAAACTCAAAAAAATAAGTTGTTTCGTGGTTATGTGAGGTAGTCGGTAAAGAAGGTTTTTCTGCGACTATTGCTCGAATAGCCTACGCAACCCTGGAGCGAATTTACAGTCACAGCTGCTGCGTACAGTTTAGAAATCAAGACAACGTTAAAAGTGGACAAAGAACAATTTCATGGCGAAAATCCCGTCAACTCGAATATGGATAATGTACCACGAGGTTAGTATGATAGTTACTGACTGTTATTAAGTTTGTAGTCCTGACGTCACAGTGCGGTGACAGGTAACGAAAAAGCATATTGCTTGGCCAGTAAGGGAGCAAGGGGCACATGCATTGGCCCCAAACCCTAGCTGGGTATTAGCAGAGCCCAGGTCAGTAATGCTCTAGATGATTTGGCATATAACGAACTGGCGAAAGCATGGTGGGAAAGAGATGACTGCATACTGTCCAAGAGGTTCATAGCAGGCCCCCACAAACGTAGTGAGCTATGGCTATTGAACCGGAGGAGGGATTCACTCAGCTTGTCGGTAGGAATCTTCACAGGTCAACGCAGATTGAACAGACACTTGTCACTTCGGAGTGGTCAAAGACCCAATCTGTCAGATGTGCTGGGAGGAGGACGAAACCTTATTCCACTTCCTGCAATGAGATTAGCGGTAGCATCTAAGGAAAGATCACCCTGTACGTGAATCATCCAGAACATGTGAGCAGATGTCAAAACAGTCATCTCGAATGTCAAGATTGTTTGAAATTTGTTTATGGAACATTCCAGATGGGCATTTTTGTATATATTGGAGCATAGAGCAGTGACAGCAGTCAGTCAGTCTTCAGAAGTCAAACAGCTAAGAACTAGAAATCGTGGAAATTAATCTTAGTACAGGATTTTCCTGGCTTGTATAATTCATATTAAAATCCGCAAAACTAATTGAGTTATGCTTCTTGAATAGATTATTTTACTCCAAGAGGTTATCATTACTGGCGAAGGGGATCCATTTTTGATATTTTGAGGTGCAATTTGTAATCAGCTACCTTAAAAACCTCTAATCAGATATGCAACTTTATTATTTTATAAAATATCCGATATATTATGCGAGGGGTAGTCAATAAGGGTGAGTGAATTAGCAGTTGAAGTTCGTAATCAGAAAACCCTGAAACTTATATGCAACTTGAAGTTCGTAATCAGAAAACCCTGAAACTTATATGCAACTTGACTATGTTCTGTATTTTATGCGAAGGGGAGATCGATAAGAGGTGAAAGTGGTAAATGTTCGTGAACTTAACATGACATTTGTCATCAATGACCCCAAAAACTACCGAGTAAGAAATTTCAAAACAATCAACATGATTTTTCTAGTATTGGCCAGCCATTTGGGTCTCTGCCCCAGAGAATCTAGATGGTCTATTTTTACAAATACCTCACCTTACATCCAGGTTTCGTGGGACAGTACTGATAGGTCGCGTTTGTGAAGTTGGCTTCGTGATTAACGATGGCGAGTTTGAGGTCCTTTGGGTCCCCTCCAATGGCTAGACAGAAGAGTATCACCTGCATCACTGGCAGTGCAAATATGAACAGCATCACGCCGACGTTCCTCCACATCCTCAAAAAGTTTTTCTGGAGGAGGGCCCGCAGTTTGCCAGTCGTCGTCCATTCGGCACATCCCGAAGCGCAGTCTTGACAGGAGTCTGTCATGTTTTTCGATGGCGACGATTTACCCAACTGAAAAATAACAGCGTGTAAATGTGAAGCACCCTCTCAAAATGGCTCGTTTAAAATACAAATATATGGAAAATCCAGCCCTAAGGTATACTTACATTATCTAAATGCCCATTACTCTCCGCCACCAACATCTCCTTGCTCTGATGGAAATTCAACCCGACAACTCCGCCCTCCTCGTTGGACACGGCCACGTCCTTCTTCCCGCCCCAATTGGGCGGAGCCAACTGAGGAGGCTCCGGCGTTTGCTGCACCGTCTGTTGCGACTGCGTCTGCTTCCTGGACAGCTTCAGGAACACCTCCTCCAGACTGGTGCAACCGTACATAGACAACAGCACAGCCGGTGAATGTTCCGCTAGGAGTTTGCCGCTTCGCATCAGACCGATCTGGAATTCGAAAAATTGTCATCTTCAAAACATATACAAAAAGGCTGACCAGCGAGAGAATGTGAGGCCAACAATTGAACCTGAATCATGATATTGTACGGATCTGTGACTTTTCACGGAATCAAAATCGAATAATAAGTGTAGCTAAAAACGGCTATGATGATAAAAATAGAAAATGACAGCTGTACATTATCAACAAACCTTGTGGGTGTCTTTTGATAACAAATATGATTTTCCTGTCATGTAAGTTTATTAATGAAGAAGGCATATGCTCATCTGCGTACACTGTATGCAAATGAGTTTATTTTGAACTTCAAACTACGTGAAAAGCAGTGTGAAAGTCTAATTTTGTCTGCTTTAAATTACTGTAACATAGTTTATCATTATTATCTCGATCAAGTTGCAAATATCGTTTACAAATAATTCAAAAGAATTGTGTTCGTTTCAACTATGGCCTACGTAAATATGACCACCTCATTGAAATATGTGGAGCTGACTGGCTGAAATTTTGCGACCTTATCTATTATCATTATAATATAATCTTTATACCTAAATTATAACTTACATCTAGGCCAAATTGTCTCAACTTTCTGATCCAAGCGCCGAATCATGCATTCCTTCTTCGTAGCCCGAAATATAAACATTCAATAGAGCGGGTCTTTCATTTGAACTACCCTCTAACCAGCAATAAACAAAACAAAGGTACTTACACAGTGTGCTTGTCTAGCTTCTTCTATATAATGCGTCGTGATGATGACAGTTTTGTTTCCGTCTTTCGTGATTTGAACCAGGTGATTCCAGATACTCTGCCTTAGGAGAGGATCCACACCAACAGTCGGTTCGTCCAGAATCAACAATTCTGGGTCGTGCATCAGCGCCACCGCGAATGACACTCTTCGTTGTTGACCACCACTGTAACAAATAGTTGCTTATTAATGAGCTGAGTATATGGGATCTGTCCTTTTCCTGAATCTCAATAAAATGTTGGAAATAACATCTAGTAGTAGTAGTAGTAGTAGTAACGGGGAGGCAAAGCCTGGCAAGTAGGCCACTTTTGGCCCTTTTTGCCGACAGCGAGGACCATCACTAAAACTCTGCTGTGCCGAACACCTCAGCCCTAAGGCCGCAGTATACCAGGAAGTGGAATGAGGTCTTGTCCTCCTCCCAGTATTTCTGACAGATTGGATCTTGGATCGCTCCTAAGAGTGACAGGTGCCTGTTCAATCTGGAACATCTCATCTTGCATAGAACTGGACAAACCACTACAACCCGAGATACCTTTATTTCGGCGAGAATGCTGTTCAGATTAATAAAGACATCGAGAGAATTGTAGAATGGAGATCTACAAATAATGGCGTTCAGTTTAACGCGCAGAAGACCCAAACAAAGACGCCGCATTCTGTTCAGCCAGCTGTGGAGATCACCTTCCATCAAGTTTTTGGGAATCAACATCAACAATAACATGTCGTGGCACGATCATGTTGCCTCTAGGAAATTGTATTCTCCGGAACAGACCATCTCCGGAGTACTGCTCGCATCTGTGGAGATGGTTTTGCTTGTCACGTTATAGGCGGGGTGGAATTGTAATCGCGAAAAAAATAGAATTTCAGATTCTATGTTATCATGACATATCGTAAATTTATCAATTCAACTATTATTACTAGACATGAAGAGATTAGGCTCAGAGTATAAGGAAAGAGTATCTAATACGAATCGCATTCATAGTGCTACAAAATCATTCGATATGCTGTCAAATTAGGTAAAAAAATATTGCAAGGTACTAAAGAAATTGAGAAACATGTCAAACTGAAAAGAAAAAGCAGACCAATCGATTGCATTCACAATTTTTGAGATTCGGACTCAAAAACAGAAGTTACAGAAAATAACAGGTTAGAGAAAATGTTTTCTAAAATGGTTTTCATGTATGCAGCAATGCATTGACTGTGGCGGATAAAAAATATGAATAAATGTGAATTTTGTGAAGTGGCATGTCTTTTACTATACTACTCTACTAGGTTCAGCAATAAAGAGAATCGTACTGAAAAAATGTATTGATTGGAATCGTAAAAAAACGAAATCACCAGCAAAATTATGTGTATCTTACCTAAGGTTTTTAACCATTCTGTTCTGACTAGGCAAATCCAAAAAATTAAGCAAAAACTCCAGTCTTTCTTTGATTTCTTTGGACTTCATGCCGAAGATCCACCCGAAGTATTGCATCGTCTCCCTTATCGTGAATTCTGCGTAAAGTGCAATCTCTTGTGGCATGTATCTGGAAACATAAAATAAATGTGTGTCAAGTAGGTCGACTCTGTTCAGCTCGAACATAAAGATGTAGGTTGGACTCTGACCAGAATCTTGAAATCCCGAAAATTTTTAGTATTCCCATAGTTTCCAAGACTAACTGAAAGTACATCAATTGGATAATCTGTTTTCAATACGAATATTGTTTCTTATGATAAATAAACATACCTAGTCTGGTTTTGCTTCCCGCCAGTGGGGACCAATTTGTGTTCGCGAACCTTCACCACACGCGTCAAAGGAAATTAGTCTTCTTTAGAAAAAAGGCTACTAAAATGCCGTACAAATTTAGAAAATATCAACATGGTGTGGATTTAATTTTTTTCATCCGAAAAACAAAAGGGATATCAAGAGCGAATAAAAGTATGACCTTCAGGTTTTTAATCCGAAAAAAATATAATCAAAAAAAGACTATGGCGTAGATTTTTGCCAATACTATTCGTGAAACTGATCCCCAGACGCCACTGGATTTCACAGTTATCTTATAGTTGGTAATAATAAACAATTTTTTTAATTTTGAAACCCTGTATCCTGAAATCCAGACATTTTAGGACACATGATCATATGAATTTTTATACTTGAATTTTGTTCAGGGTTGCTCTTTTGTAATTAGGGCCTATCATTAAGTAACACCCTGTATATTACCGCAATTACTTACCCAACCCGTTTTCCAGGTACCCCTGATCCCCTTGTTCCAGGTTTCCCACCCAGAACCCATATTTCTCCCGAGTTCAATCGTCGCCGCCCCACTATGCATGATAATAACGTTGTTTTTCCGCAACCTGATGCTCCCAGTAATCCATATCTGGAAAGAAAAAAAAACATGAAAATGCGAAAAGGGGTAATTGTGTAGTACCTTCAAAAATAGGAGAATTCCTCCCTGTCTGCCACCCATGTATCAATGACATAACATTTTGGTAGCCGACGGCAACGCCGATAGGTGTCTATATCGTTTTTTTATAATTTACATAATGTTGCTAACGACTTGCCGCACTTTCTCCAATGGACACGGTCGACGGAACCGTTGCTGGTGCTCCTCCTGTATATGGACATCCATAGATTCTGATGGCCAACAGGCTGGATTGTTTTACATAAAATGAGTAATACCGACAGAGAAATATTTGAAGATACTGAAAAGGATTGTATATATATACGAGGGTCACGCTAAAAGTGTTTAGATATTCCTAATCTATACACGTTTAAACAAGTTTGAGCACGCAGCTATTTAGTCTAAAGTTATAAGTGCTTACACGCAGAGGCAGCGTTTGAATCGTTCAGTAGTTGCCTTGTCACGGTCTTGAATGCATCTAAGTGTTGGTCGAATTTTAACGTGAAAATGGAACCGCGTAGTCGAGATCGTCGAGCCATGATTTTGTATGACTATAACAAAGGACTAAAACAAGCGAAATGTCACGAAAGTTTAGTGAGTTGCTTTGGAGACTCTGCTCCTTCTAGGGCTACAGTTTTTAATTGGTTTGCTGAGTTTAAAAGGGGCCGGGTCTCACTCGATGATGAACCTTGCACAGGTCGACCGCCCACTGCTGTTACTCCGGAAACTGTAGAAGCTGTGCAAAATATGGTAAAAAAAAATCGACACCTACACCGAGATTGAGGCATCTCTGGGGATTGGATCGGCAGCGGTCTGAACAATCATTCATGATCACCTTCGCCTAAGGAAGCGGGGTTCCAGATGGGTGTCACATTTGTTGACCAGTAAGCAAAAAGCAACAAGAGTTGATTGGGCTAAGTTTATGCTTGAAAAATTTGATAGTGGGCACAGTAAAAACACTTAATATCATAACTGGAGACGAAACATGGTTAAATCATTATGATCTCGAAACTAAACAGCAGTCAGTAATTTCGTGCTTTGAAAGTGAGCTGTCTCCAACGAAAATTCGTCGTTCCAAGAGTGTTGGAAAAAAATGGTCACATCTTTTTTTTCTAAAAGTGGATACATGACAACGGTAGGCTTAGAAAATCAAAAGGCAGTTACTTCTGAATGGTATATAACCAAATGTGTAGTCTTCCAAAAACTATGCAAGAGCTGTCCAAAGGCTGGTCTGCGGGGCACTGGCACCATGACAACCCTCCCTCCCACAGCGCCGCTAGAACACTCCATTTTTTACGAGGTCGCCATTTTTCCACCGATGAAGAGGCAATCGCTGCATTTGAGGAGGAAATTGGCAACCTTTCAAAAGAACATTGCAATGGGAGGCGCATCCACTAGACGTATTGCTCTTTTCTGGATTGTGTACAGAAGCTTCAGGGAGTGCTTCGGAGCGCATCCGCACACATGCAAGCATTACTCAAGCGATGGTCTAAGCTGGGCCTTGTAGAGTAGCAGTAGCTGTTCCGAAGCGCACAATTTACTGAAGCAAAAGACGGCACAACGACCTAGCAAGGCCAGCAACATGATCCTGCCAGGACGTGTTATAGTTGATGTTAATTCCCAGAAGCTTGATAGAAGATGATTGGAGTATCACGCATCTCTTCATCTTCACGACTGTCAGACCTCGCTGAAGAAAGGTCCGTAGGGATGGTAGTGATTTGCCCGGTTCCTTGCAGGAAATAAGAAAGCTGTCATCTCCGAAGCTGTAAATTGGATTGGATAGAATGATATTTCCAACAGTTCATTGATTAACACCAAGAAGAGCGTTGAAGCAGATCCCCGATGAACGTTCGATTGATGGTAAACACAGCGGAAGGATATTATCCATCCATCACCTCAAAAAAGGAGCGATCCCCAAGAAAACTATCCAACCATGGGCACATACCCAGTGGCAGCCCATAGGTAGCGAGCTTGATCATAAGTCTCTCATGTCATATACTATCGAAAGCTTCCAATATATCAAGCGCGAGAACTCGAGACCCTCCACTAAAACCGCAGTCGTAGACTTTCACCGACCCAAACTGTATAACAGTACAGGGTTTAATAGAATTAGACTTAAAAATGGCTAAAGGTTGCAGTAATAACGGAAACATTATGTGGGATGGTTCATAGGACAGGAAAACAATGCTAATTTGTATATCAGCTTCCATATGATGGCTTAGTTAACCAACTACTGTACGCCAATGCTTTGGTATATCTTATTTCATACTATTAACAGCGCTGCAATAATTATTGCATAGTTATTGGTATCCGTGGAATTTCCTGTAGAAATGCATATGCTCTCATTGAGAACTGATTTTCCTCCATGTTTACCGATGAGTACCCGGCATTAAAGTTCTGTGCGTTGAACATATTGAACTACATGTTTTGACGTTATAGCTCTCTACTGTCTGTTTTTGTTTGATTATACAGAGTGTTCTAACTAATTATAGGTTTTTTCCGGTCTTCTTGTTGTGACGTAATCTTAAGTGGAGTATCTGATAAAATATAAATTAATAATATTAAGTGAACTACATAAATTTCTTTACATTCATACTTGCAGAAGTAGATTACTTTCGGATTTTGAGCTATTTACTACTAGTACACATAGCATTTCAGAATCTTGAACTTAAGATTAGAAATATGATCTTTACTAAAATGTACCTTCGTCATTTTATTGAATATTTATATATTTCTAGCTTGATCAATGTATATCTTGAAAAGGAAATATCCGGTCATTTTCTATTAAAAACTCAACTGTTGACTGTACTATTTATTTCACCTGAAAGGGAATTCAATTTATCCATAATGCATGACCTTGTACCAAATACATGGTCAATATACCGCCACCACACTAATAGCTCAAATATGATATTGCATAAATGTAGTTTGATTCGAAATGTTCCATAAATATATAACTTAAAGTAGGGCAGAGTGATGATCGCCATACCAGAATTTAGTTAATACATTTTTTCTTTTCATTAGAAATATGTTGACTTCAGGGAGACTATAAGTCGTATAATTAACCAGAAACACACACAGGATAAGTTCCTTAAGTTTTAACTTTCTGTGTTTTTTTTGTAAACACAGTATTTACTGTATAGAACGATTTCCTATTCACGACTTTGAACGTTGATCGTCAAATTAATGATGTCTAACTACAAAATTATTCTAAATAATTCTCCGAAATAATTTATTGGTTTTTTACACATAATACGCAAATATTGTCGAACATTCTTGAGCGTTACTAAATATTACACAAATATATAATTTGTTTGCAATATCGGCGACATGAAAAGAAAAAACATTATGAGAGTGGAAACAATATTCAAGGACGTGGTACACAAACTTGAAGTTTCTAGTTATGTAAAGCATATTTGGACAATGTGTTTACCAACGTAGCTACGTTCACATAACTTGTAAAAATTTCAGCAATCGTAATAATAATTATTATTGTAAACGTAATCCGTCCTAGATGAGACAGATCTTCCGGGTATGGAACATCCAAGAAGGCTACACAGTTACACACATTAAACTCAATTCTTAGCCGAAGAATATATTTATGTTTTAGATTCATAGTGCACAGTTACTTATCTGTTTGATTTAATTGCGGTATTCAACTTCATATCAATTTGCTTAAAAATGATAATAATCACTACATTATTCGTCAAAACGTGAAATTTGTAACAAAATAGTTTAATTTAAGGAATAATCGTAGCATTTGGCAACACTGGAGGTGAAGGCGAACGACTCAGTTTTCAGTTAGTGTCATATTTTTCAATTACGGCTCTAAATGTTTAGTGCTTTTGAAAAATAACAAGTGCGGAGGATTATTGGGGTCAAAAATTCATAGATGACAGAACTTCCCCCAACCCCCAATCTCCAACTTTTGATCCCTCCAAAATAAACATGATCAAGAGCGCTTTTTCAAATTTTTCTGGTTTTTTAACGATAACTCCGCCAAGACTGATTCGATTTTCAAAAACCACAAAACTATCCATCCTTATCATGGTAGTAATATTCTGCATTTCTGAATGCAGTAGTTGCGATAAAATCTACGTGCGCTATGCTCAGGTAATTTATTAAGAAACATGATGAAATATAATTCTAAAAAAACAGTATTCAACTCTATGAAATCAGATTTTTATTAATACGATTCTAGTAAATAATATTGCAAGTCTTACTCAGCGTCATGCAAAATCGATTAGACACAGTTATGCAAAAATATTTAAACAATCTTTAGCGAGTCGACAAACAACAATTCTAAAATTGGCTTGGTTGAACACATCTCAATCCTTCCGAATAAAACGGGACACGTCTTATTTGTGAAGTTTCTTGTTAGGTTCATTTTTGTTATTGAATCGTAGTTATGGACGAACTTTACAGTCTACCGCACTCCAAAAGCGCTGCGAGAGGATAAATATTTATTTCTATTGCCCTTCCAAGAATGACTTATAAGAGGCTCGTTTGAGGTGTTGGAAGGCTCTACCTGCTGGGATCCGCCAATGGGGCCCCAATTGACAAATCCTCACCAGGTCAAGCCTCAAAAATCTTGAAGAAGCCTCTTCCGAAGTCGTTGTTTCAGAGAACCTCAGCGTTGTTACGTTTCAAGTTCAATGTATCCTCTTGCAACGCTACTAGAGTGCGATAGGCTCTAAAGAATATATAAATTCGCATTTAGAAATCCGAAAAGAAGACCCAGTGCAGGACTCGAACCCGCATCTCCCGATTTCATGTCGGGCGCTCTGACCAAACCAACTGAACCAACTGGGTAGCTGGTCAGTCGTTACAGAGCGCGGGGGATTCTGCCTAACATATCATCCGTGCTCTGTAACGACTGACCAGCTACCCAGTTGGTTCAGTTGGTTTGGTCAGAGCGCCCGACATGAAATCGGGAGATGCGGGTTCGAGTCCTGCACTGGGTCTTCTTTTCGGATTTCCAAATGCGAGCTTATGTATCAAAAACTCCATCTTGCGGAGAAAAGCAAGTTGTGTATCACTCTAAAGAATATCTTTTATTATATTTACAATAGTCCAGTCCTGTTTATGGATTTATATAACGAAGATTGTTATCCTTTTTCGTAGTAAAAAGATTAAAAAATAAAACAACAGTGGTTTCATGCCTGTGTGACTTGCTAAAGACCTGCCTAGTTTCAACCAGAGAATGTAGGAAGTAAATTTCAATGACAGTGATTGTATTAGATCATTAAACTGGGTGGTTGCTATGCGGTTGAAAAAACGGTGTACGCTTTTGTGAATGAAGAATTGTGAAAAATGAGTTCCAAGCAAGTGGAATATAGACTTTACACTCTATCGAGTATTACCAGACGGGCTAGAGAAGACCAGAACGTGGATGCGGTGGAAAAGCGACGAAAGGAACATTTGAAAATTTTGTTATATTCTCTAGAAATACCAAAAATTAATAAGTTCTCGTATTCGTTATCACGCAGCTACAAAGTTAGCCCGTTCATTATACTTTTATGTTGAACGATAAAACGTTCCCAACGCTGTAAAATCAAATTAAATTCAAATGTAATTTCCCAATTTGTACCGATACACATCTTTAGCAAGTTTCTGTAAAGGGGCGAGAAGGAAAGCTAAAATTTAACAGATTTCCCTACGATTTGAAAAATATTTCTAGGTTGTCTCCAGATACTTATTGCATAAATTCAGACATTTATGAAGATCAATTTTCCGATTCAGATTACACAAAGGTTTCTGGAGAAAGACAGCTTTTATTGTTGTCTATTCTATTGTCACTAATTTTTTAATTTTTACTTGGTGAACCCCCACATTTAAAATGGCAACGTGCCAGAACCTCTTGGGTGGTGTGAAAGTTATGCTATACTAGATAATTCTGGAGCTCAAAAATATGGATCTGAAAATTCTAGATTCTATAATCGCTCAATTATTTCTCATTTAAATTTCTTTTATACGTTTATTCTAATTTCCACAGATATCAACCAGGGTCGAAGATCGAAACATAGACTAGCATACTTGTATATTTAAATGTATAAATTGTTCTTAGTTTATTTTTTCAGTTTCTGAAATATAAGCATTTGCACCGTTTATTTTGCTTGTCCTTTATCCATTGACCAGTTAAATAATGATCTTCCAATTTTGACTTTTATTGGAAGGAAAAGTATACCATCGACATATAAATACGACTATGTGGGAACGTCGCGAAAATATTCTTGCTAATGTACCAAACATGTTGACCCATTAAAATAATGGCCAATAGGACAATGACATACGTCAATCGTGATTCGCGTATTTAACGATCTTCTTCAGAGTAGATTTTTTTTGGTCTTAATGACCACACTACTGGTCAAGCCATCTTTTGTGTATCCATTTGGACAAGCAGGTGTAGCAAGTACGAAATGGATAATCAAATTTGAGCCTTGACCCTCTGTAATAAATCCTAGATTCATTTTAGGAGACGAAACCTCAAAATACATTTTGAAATTAGCCAAGAAAAATATTAAATAGCGCTGCCTGTCGTGGCTGTAGGATTTGGCATTTGGGGAGAGGTCGCTCTTTAACATAACAGCCCCCCTTTCCCAAGGGGTCCAGAAGGCTTTTTGGTACAATGGCCATTAAGGTTTTAAAAACGTATTCAACTTACATCGTTCCCTTTTCGACCGTCATATTAAGATTGCTGAGCACATTGTTGGGCTTCTTCTTGGTGCCGTACGTCTTGAAGGCATGCCGGACGATGACCGCCTGTTGGCGTGGCTTGCCGGCCCAGGGCGTGGCCGAGTCGGTGACCGTCTGCGACAAGTGGTTGCCGTGATGCGGGAGGTGATTGGGCGAGGCGGGCGGCCGCTCGATGCTCACGCCCACCAGGTCGGGGCCGGGAACGGCGGGGATGGGAACTACCCCGACGCCCCCCGAGGGCGGCACTGTCGTTATCGTGATCGTGCTGACGGCCGTCGTGTCGCCCATCGCTGCCGGAGGCTCGCTGGAACAAATCAGAACGAATAAATTATATATACTAATCAAATTAAACAGCTTCTGGATACAATCCAGAGGCGAGTACTAAATCTAATGGATGCGCCTGACCATACAAAGGACCTACAACATCAAAAGAGGGTGGTTGATCTGTCCCTATTCTATAGATATTATGATCATGACTGATGTTGGACCGAGCTGAATCGCATAATAAGATATTTAAAGAGTAAGTTAACATAGAATACAAATAGAGGGAAACTTATAGTAGAGAATCGATAAAAATTGAGTTTAAAAGATCAGTCTGTTCACTACAATTAATTCCGGAATCGCAGATAATTTTGAATCTTCAATATTTCCGTGAAATATCGTAAGTCATACCTAGAATGTATTAAGAAAAATCAAATAGCTTAAAGAATAAAATATCTAAAAACGTGAAATATCTTAAGAAATAAAATAGTTTATGTCATGAAATACACTAAGGACATTTTGATAGCGATGTTTTTCCTTAACACTAGTGCAAATGAAGTCGCCAAAAAAGATTTCCCCTAGGACAGAGCCGGATGTCTACAAGCGGCCAGTCGCCTCATTATTTTCAGTTTCACTATCTGTTGCATCGATCGCGACGATTTCTGTTTGTAAACACGGGACATGATCGGTTGTCTATGTTGAATCTGGGCCGCCAGTGGCCTACTTACAATATACACAAACGCATTTACCTACGTGAAAACATCATTAAGTAATATTATTCAATGCTAACCGATGATGGCCACCACATCGTCGTTTTCTGTACGTTGGACTGCGCGTCAAGCACGTGACTTTTAGCGGTTACTGCTTCTCGGATGACTTTGAACGAAAGGTCTACTAATTGATTGATTCATCGTTTCATCTACACAGGGTAGACAAGAAAACGTTCTACGACATATTTTGAACAGATTCCTCTGCAATTCGTAAGATTCGACTACTATTTAAACTCGATGAGTGTTTCCTATCGGATGGAAGATCGGAAGGGCAGAAAAAATATGCCCAGCAAATATACACCTGAGCCTGTACTCTGGATCGGTACCATCCAATTTGCGTATACCCAGAATACATATAAACCCGTTTTGTGTACCTTTTTTTACATAAAATGTTAGAGGTCATATTTCTCTACCTGACTTTATCGCATCTTTGCCAAATATATTTTGTTTATTATAAGTAAAATTTATTATTATTTTTCTTCCTTTTTTTGCATTCTCCCTCACACTTTTTAATATAGACTTATGACGTTAGTCCTGAAATCATGATGATGTCAGGACTAGTGGTTTAAAAAAGCATTTTTATATTTTGTTAGTTTTATTTTTTTTTAATCTAATTGGATAATGTAAGATATGTGCTTCTATTTTTTTATATGTCTATGGCATTATCATATGCAGATTTGTTTCTTTCTATTCTTTCGTCTAAAGTTATAATTTTTTCTGCGCTCGATATATAGAATGCTTTCGATATGGTGTGGCAAGAGAGTATTGATCAAGCTTACTGCCACTGGATCTGTGCCAATGGTTAGATACCTTTCTCAGGAATCAATCCTCATTTGTGGTGGTGGATGAATATGGTTACGATGTGTCTAACATCAATGCTTGTGTTCATCAACGAACTATTGGGAAAAAACATCTAATTATATATACAGCTCCGCAAATGACAACACCCTTATTTCCTTTATGGATCCGAGAAAATCACTACCCAGATCAGATCATCGTTGGAGCAATGCTTGCATGTGTGGAGATGCACTTCAAAATACTCTCAAAAGCTTCTGGATACAGTCCAGAAATTATCAATACGTCTAGTGGATGCGCCTGACCTTACAAAGGACCTCCACAGTCTAGAACATCGAAGGATGGTGACAGAACTGAATCTATTATGTATACTATTTTGAAAACCATTGTGGTATGAGCTACCGACACTGGAAGCTACCAATACCGAATAGACATTTATCTTTCTGACCTTCTATGAAAAAAGCACGATTGATGCTATTTAGGTCTGAACGATAAGAGTATATAAGTGAGTGAGACAGCAAGAGTTTGAGAATAAGCACTGTCTACTAATGTGGCTAGTGGAAAAACTACCTTAGAATTTCGAGTGAGAATAATCTCGCTCCAATTTTTTTTCTTTGACATCCCTTCTTTGTATGGTGGACCTTATTTGCTTTACAACATTTAACGGCAAAGTGAATTCCCTCTTTCAAGAAGTGACAAAATTTCATCAAAATCCAAACTTATAGAAGGGCTTTCAGATAGACTGACGAAAATGACTGACAGGTTTTTCGTAATGTATATTTTTTGAAATGTCAAAATATTTTGAGCTTAAATTGTTTTCCGATCACAACGCTTCCTCCGCCTATTGCCGTGGGCAGTAAAAACTCGGATGCTAGCGACTACTGAGTCGATCTACGTGACTCCATTTTATGAACGAATTTCGAGCAGCATGAAAAGCGACCATGTAGATTGTAGATGCTCTTATTTGGTAAAACTCTTCCATCATGCAGAAAAAAGGATTATGTATTTGAGACACAGTTTCACAAATTAAACTCTTTCCCTTTCTGACAAATCGAAGATGATTTAAATATAAATCGAAACGCGTCACTGCAAGAAAATGAGTTTTATTTGTGAAACTGTATCTTAAATACACAATCTTTCCATCTGCATGAAAAGCGACATCAAACGAGTAAGTTATGTATACCAATGTTATGTCACAGACCATTCTTTTCAAGTAAATTGGCTCGTGTTGTAAATCATATTAGTGCAATTAGTTTTACGCTGATTTTACGATTCCTCAACCACCACTGATTTATATGATTAGGTTCAGTAAGTGGTTTATGGCCAGTTGTCTATAATTACTTTATTTGGAAGTGCAGTCGTAAAACCATCAATTGTCTTGATGAGTTGGAAAAGTTGTCTCATTTATGCTCTCCGCTATGCCTCAGACCTGCTATAGATATGCGTGTTTCGCCTTTAATCCTGATTCGTCAGTATAACCTAGCGGTCCACCTGAGAGAGCCATAGGGTGGCTTATACGTAACCCAGTGAAGAGTGTGATGGCAACATCAACTCATCCCCAAGTGTCACTCTCTATGGGCAAGTCAAAGGTCCTGAACACCTGAACTGCCTTGAAGTGGTAGTGACAGATGTCGCTGTAAACCAGTTCACCCGTGTTGACAGATGTCGTAAGGGACATCTGTTGCCGTTTTAAGGAAGTTCAGGTGTTAGGACCTTGGACTTCGTAAGTTGCCAATGGGCGTCCACATAGAGGATAGAGGGAGATGAGTTGACCAAGGATTCATGTTCTTCAATCAATATAATAGTAAATACTCGACAATATATGATCGGTAGGACAAGACAGACCACAGGATGAGTGTCAGAAGTTGAGAGGATGATATTTCGGGCCAAATGTTCTGTTCTCATAGCATAGGTACCTTTTGTGTTCCTCTATTAGTATTTAATTATAATATGATGCACTATTTTAGTATTAAATAATTTTCATTATCAAATGCACATTATTACAAGATTGACCCTGATGCATTTTCATAATTTCAGGCTGAATATTTTTAGTTCAATATGTTATTTAATTTTGATTGGTATTTAATTCATCCTTTATTGGTACATATTTAATGCAACGTTACAAAAAATTGCAGATACAATGATGTTACATTTATGTTTGTTGATCAACACTAAAACAAAATATATTCCAGTATTTATAAAACAGTCAATGTCAGGTATAAATGCTTGGCAAGCTTTTTACAAACATTGTCTGGACCTGCACATACTGAATCTACGTAGTAAACAAAACATATAAAAATAGGACTGTTAGTTGAACTTGGCACTACATTTGATCATTTACTTTGCATTTATTTCTGTTCTATTCGATACTTTCAAAAATGGTGGAAGTATGGAAAAGGTTGACGTTTGCTAAATCTACTCTTGTAATGTTTATAAAATACATTTCAATCCCGAGGCTAGGTAGACAGGGTCACCGAACAGATATGACTTTCTTATCACGTTCTGTCTAGCTTATAGAATATATATGCCCATTCCTCATCCTAGTCTTCAACCCCTATTCTCTAAGATAAATGAATACTAGAAATGTAAATATACGCTGTATATATTTATATTATATGAAGTTTTTATCTCAATTACTAAACCCATCATATCTTATAAGCTAATTTTGTCAAGGAGAATAGATATAGCTATAGAGTTGATCAGAAAGCTACTGAATAATTCAAATGACAAATGTGATCGATTGGGGTCATAGACGGCAGGGTTATTAATTTTTGAGGGAGATTGTGTGTTTGCACCATTTATAGGAAACAACTATTGGAAAACTACTGAGGACTCGATAGATATATTAAAAAAATTTTAAAATGTGCCTTAAAATGACTAAAATCAATCCACCAAATATGCAAGAATATTCAAAATTTTAAGCTGGCAGCGCTGTTTAGTAATTATTTATGATCTTTGTTCAGCTTATATTATATATATGTAATCTGTAGTAGTAGTTGCTAAAACTGAATCATTAGCAAAGGTGTGTTAATCATCCCCTATGTCTAACAAGTGTGGAGATTCTCTGACTATTGGGATGAGTCAAATCAAAATTTCAAAATTATGGGCACTGAACAATTCAAAACACAGTTCAAGTTGCACTTCACTGAGCGGTTCTCAGGGCATTGATTTACACTATTCTTATTTATTCAATATTAATATTTGTACAATTCATTTTTGTAAAGATTTTGAATTATTTATTAGTTTGTCCACAATTCTTACATCTCCCGATTTATTCCTTTCTGCAAAGTATATTTTCTAGCATTCGTCTTTTACTTTGTAGACTCGTAAACGTAGTTTAGTATCTGTTGAGAATACCTCAGCCTGTAATATTTCTTGAAAATTGCATTGGAATTTTGTACTACTTTTTTTATTGTATTTGATTGAATAACAATAAATTAAAATAGCATCAGTAAAACAATTTTCAAGAATTGTATCTATAACTTCTTCTCAAAATGCCTATTCGGCCGGAAGGTCGGCAGTCATCCTGGCATTACTGGCCATAGTTATTTCATTTACTGCAGCTCTTGAAAGATCAGTTGTAGTTCTGGAGAGTACCTAAATACGAATTATGTGCCACTCTTATCGGTTGTTATTGGTGAAAAATTTCAAACCATACGAGTAGTTACTTTCATTCGCTCTGCACTGAACCTACCTCCTCATCTCCATCTCCCAACGTAGTCACACTAAGGAAAACTTAATCCAAAGGAAGCCACTTGATTCACAAATATCACCCCCGAATCACTTCAAGCTCCATGCGAACCAATCATCGTGCGCGTGAGGACAAGTGATGATCGCGGTGAACCGGAGACAGGTGGAAAGTCAATATGGCGACCGCCAGTCAAGATTTCATGTCGCGAACTGGCCTGCTTGATCTAGACTTCGACTTCGCGTTCGACGTCGCGCGCTCACGATTGACGGTGGTGGCGCGATGACGAGGTGGAAATTTTCCTTTCTTCGACGACCTTGAGATTGCTTGGTGCGCGAATGAGGCGGTTTTGGCTTCGCTGCCTGGAGATTTTGGCAAGGCGACGTTGTGGTGTAACGGTTTTTTTGTATTATATAAGTGACGTAAAGGTACTCAGACGACCTGAATATGGATCACACAATCTCTTGGTGGGATCAAAGATTTTAATATACTTTATTGAGTCATGCAGATTGTAGATACTTTTACTTGATGAAACTCTTCCATCAAGCAGATAAACAGATAAAAGGATTGTGTATTTCACACATAGCTTCATAAATAACACTCTTTTTCTTTCAGTTACGCGTTTCGACTTATATTCAAAAGCTTAACCATCGCCGTCAAAATGTCCTTAAGATATTTCATGTTTTTAGATATTTTATTCCTTAAGCTATTTCATTCTTCTTAATACATTCTATGACTTAAGATATTTAAAGAGTAAGCTAACATATAATACAAAGCCTGTTCATTTACTACAATGAAATCAGGATATTGCGGATATTTTTTAGTCTCTAATGCTTCCATGAAATATCTTGAAGAGATTTTGATGGCGATGTTTAAAGTTTTGTAGGAGTTTCCCTTGACAGCATTGCAAATCGAATTGCCAAAAAAGATGTCTCCTAAGACAAACAAAAGATAGAAAAAATAAATAATTTAATAGAAGAATAGCACAGGATGAATTAATAGTATGCCAGATTTGAGAGCTCTATTTTTGTATCCATGTATGATCTAGTTACTAGCTGGCAAGTAATCTAGGTAGCCTTTGTTAAAAGTCAAACCTGACGATGATTTAAATATAAATCGAAACGCGTCGCTGAAAGAAAAAAAGATTTATTTGTGAAACAGCGTTTGAAATACACATTCCTTTTATCTACTTATTGAGTCGTCGGACGATAATATATGAAATAATGTTTATTTATCAACAACTTATAACAAGTACATAATCAAAACATCATATCCATAATTTTATGCAATCAGAATATTTATCTCGCGTATGCAAAAAAAGCTGAATCAGTCTACTTGACCATATGTTTTAACAGGCTAAGACGCAATGTCGTTACCATTCGTGATTATTATTCACAAATACAGTAATCTGATAAAGAAATAGCGCTGCCACCGCAGTTTAGCATAGACGCCGAAAGTGCTGCAGTGGTCTGCGTAATTACGCTATACTACTCTATAGGCGTCCAGCGGTTAAGCATTTTACAAGTTGAATTAAATTGAAATAAGCAGTCAATATTAAGAGTCTGCCCTCAAGTATCTACAAGTGTAACGAGTTTCGATCGCTTGTCACCAAAGTCAACCTACTTGACGCCATTTGTTTGCAGTTTAGCTTAAATAATAAAGCAGTAGCTACTTCTAAGTATCTAATACATAGTTTCATTCATTTTGAACACTAATGAAGTTGCGGAACATAAATTGTCTGCATTGGAAAGTTTTATTATTTTGTCTGCATTTTTCTCGGCTCTAATGCCCTGATCAAGAATGATCGTTTCAATCGCAGTCAATCATGTGATATTATCTGCATATATACTACACGGAAAGATTAGCAAGGTGATAAATTGCTCACTTAAGTAGTGAACAATTCCATATTCTGCAAGTGTAATGTCTGAAAAGTTCTCATTCCAAATTCCATTGTATATTTTACATAATTATACCTGTAAAACAGACAAATCGATTGTTGGGTAAATCAGATCGTGAGATATGTTTGCCTGAATGCAGTGACGGCTTCTCCATAGGTTCATTTGGTCAGTGACCTCCCAAAAATTATTTAAAAATATTTCCGAAAATACCTATGTGATTTGATAAATTATTTAAAATCCTGAAATGCATCTTTAATAATAATAATATTCTGACTATCCCACAGTGGGCCAAATGCTGAAGTAGCTGGCCAAAATAAGTTAGAATTATTTAATTTTTATGAAAAAATATGGTCTAATGTTTTCGCTTTCGCTGATTCCGGAAATAATGTCAAACACTAATTAAAATTTAATGGCGGATCCAAAATGACGAATTGAAAAAAACAATGAAAATTAGACAAAATGTAGTTTAAATGACCTTTTCGTAATAGTACCGGAAATCTTGGTTACATAAAATAAAATATTAGAGAGGTCTTCTAGGGCCTACAACGCATGTTTTTTATTCAACGATTTTAACGATTTTTGGGTGTGGCAGCCCCAGAAATATTTCGCGACCTTTTCTTTTCCACAAAAATATTCAGTGTTTCGCCTACGGCACTTGCCACGAGTCGCCAAGCTTGAATACAATTTTGCTCATCAGATCGAATCAGATTAATGTTTCATGTCACTGGCTTATTAACTAAAACATGTGAATTATTACAAATAGACTGACGTTCTGGTTGCCTTATAACAGCGAAGAAAAAATATTAAGTACTTCAGTTTATATCATTCTTTGTGATTTATGGTTACTTATCTACGCAAATTATTAAAAAATACTGACGTTTTGGCTTCTTCACTAAAGCATCAGACAAAAAAATTAAATACTTCAATTTATAAGATTCCCGATGAGTTATGATTACTTATGTTATTAAATCATCTATCATAATGATCGACATTAAATTTTACTTAATAGTGCGATTCATATTTCTTTAAAAGATTATAATTTCTGAAACCATACTTTTTTCTAGACAACATCTCGCAAAGGCAGGAAGCATATCGCGCAGTGAAACGTTTACCATTGTAGAATCTATATCGCTTGCAGTCTCAAATTTACAAAAGTATTCCACATAAAACGATATTCCTTACATTCGAAATGATGGTCTATCAAGACTTTTACCAAAGATTAAGAAATCAGAAAAGTTTAGAAAAACGTTTTCTAGTTCAACTAGATCCATGACATTATTTTATTATTTTTATTATTATTCGTTATCCTATAATAAAAATATAATCAAATCAAATGTTTGTACAACTGATTTGAAAAACATATTTTTTTCTTGTATGGGGTAATAGCCTCAAGTTTCATCGTACAGAAGTGGTCGGCTTGCAAAATTTGTTTCATTACCGTGTTTTCAATGAGAATCTTCTAGTTTTGTCTAGAAGATTCAAGAATGTTCAAGGAAGTTCTATAACGTCTAGAAACAGGTATTCACTTTTTCAACTATTTTCTTGATTTTTGAAGAAAGTAGTCTTCCATCTCAATTGATGTCGCTAGCTGTGAGGGTGTAAGGGACAAGGTGTTTGAAATTCTTCGACTTTCAACATGTATGTTGTTAATGAATATTCCATGAGAATGTTCCAATTAATCTTAGATAATTCTAGGATTATTAAGAAAGTACAATGTCCTGCAAATATTATTCAGTATTATAATTATATATTTTTAAATTTCATATTGGTAATTACGGGGGTATAAAGGATATAGGGGTTGAAAAAGGTCAACATTTGATTTGTGATGAAATTATCAATGTGATCGTTCCAGTTTAGTCTAGGAAATTTGAGACTGTTCAAGAAGATTCTACAAAAATCTGGATTACATTATAAAACGTTCCAAAATATTCTAGAAGGTTAAAGTTTATAAGAAAGTTTTTCGGAAAATTCTAGGATTTTCAAGAAAATATTTTTTATATATATCAATAGAAGTAATTTCAGGGTTTCTGCATGTGGAAGCTTAAAAAAGCAAAAATAATTAGCTAGCCGTAGCAGAAGTTTTACGGGTGGGAAGATTTTGTCTACCAAAAACGAGCACTCTAAATATTACAAATTATGAATATTTGGTTGTCTCTCTAATTCATTATATTTCACGTTGGACGCTGATTGAAGCCACAAACGTGAAAATGAATATCTTGACTGACGTTTTGCCTGCCTCGGCAACCTTTATCAAAACAGACTGAAAGCATTTGATTTTGAAAAAAACCAGTGTTCATTTCCACCACCACTTATTGACGGAAGGCTTGATTTAAACTTATGTAACTTACAAACAATCTGGTATATGGGACAACATTAACACCCATCTCCAAGCGTCGCGCACTATAGCGCTGCCCATAGGCGACTTACGAAGTCAATGATCCTGACGTAAGTTGCCAATGGGCAAAGCCATACTACACGGAGCTTGGAAATAAGTGTTGATGATGCTATCACACCCTTGACTGGGTTACGTATATACCACCCGATTACTATCTACAGTTAGATCGCTATGCTATATTGACGAGTCTAGGCTAAAGACGAAACATGCATGTCTATAGTAGGTCCGATGCATAGTGGAGAGCATACACTTAATGTTTACTAACTATTGTCACTAATTAAACTTGTAAACAACTAGATTGAAACGTCACACTTAATAAATTTGTTTCAAAATCAGCATCGCCTTTTTGAGCTGTATCGTCATTATTAAAATTTATACATATTACAATGCATGTTTACTGTTGAGGTTTTGATAATATTTCCAGCAGTTTTGAAGGGTCTTTCATAGTATATAGCAAATTACATAAAATTCATATCATTTCTTTAAGGAAATTATAAAATACAAGTGTAATATTAAATCAAATCAACAACTTTTTGAGGCTCTAGCTATAAAAAAGTAGTGTTAAGTCTTTGCGCTTGTACAGTTCACATCCTGTAATAATATATGGTTTAAAACATTATTCTTCACTATAATGAAACCAGCATTTTACAAGGTGGATGTTTTTTTGACTATCCTAAATTGATCAGAAAACTTATGAAAGACCAAAAAATTCATGATTTCCTGATCTTTTACATATCTGTCAGTCTGATGGTCACATGAAACCACAGTAAATTGATTATGGTGAATAACAGCTTGCTAATACTTATTATACTTATGTGCAAGTAGTAAATGGGCTTGCTCTTATAAATTCTTTTAAATTTGGTTTAATAATCAAAATCCATCCATTCATTTCTTGCTAATCAGTAATTAGTGGAGTGACAACCTATCTTGTTTATTTTTTTAATTTTATATCAATTTTAATGAATACCTATAACGGTCCTTGTACATTTTAGATAAACTCACATGCTGGATTGGTAACCTCGCAGCCCCAAAAGTCTGAAGAACACATCAAACAAACTGCCTAATCCCCACATTGACACTGCAATCCCTCAAAGTATCATTGTGTCCACATACGCATCTGAACCATCACAACGCCGTGGAACAGTGGTTTAGTATTCCGCAGCTCGTGTACTCACTTAGACCGATGAAAAATTATTTTTGTAAAAACTGGTGGACGGCAAATTAACATAATGTCTCTATAATTATCGTCCGTTTTACAAGGGTTTCTCATTAAATTTGCCGAGTAATTATTGTCACTGGTAATATAAATGGAGGTGCATGGACATCAATTAGTGTTCTACCGTTTCGCATCAGACGCGTATTTTTTATAGCAGAAAGCATGGACGTCCACATAGAAGGTTTTAGGATTTACTTTGCACCCTGTTGAGTAGCTGCACCATATCCAAGCACTCTATATAGAGCCGCGCATCTAAGGCAGCCGATCAGAATAGCAAAAAATATATTTCTGGAAATACTGAATGGGTTCTTAACTCTCTTAAAGCGTTTTGCATAAGTTTTCAATATTTCGTTTCCAGCGTTCATTTTTCGAGATAATGCAATGATTTTTTTGCAAATGATAGCGAGAGGTTGGTTCCATCCTCGTGCGAAGCCATTTTTACAATGGTTTATACAATATTTTACATATTGATGCGAGGGTCCTCGTATCAGCGGTAAAAATATGCTTATGTACGGTGCCACAATATTTCGTTTGAAGCGCTTGACTTTCAACATATTGAACATATTTTTTGTGCAAATCATAGAGAAAGGATGGTACTATGTCCGTGCGAAGCCCTTTTCTTGATGTACCGGTCACCAAACGGTTAAAGAAAGATCCGGAATAAGTAAAAAAATGTCAACGTTCATGTGACAATATCTAAAACTTTGTATACAAATTTGAAAAAAGGGCATTAACCTTCCTCAATCATTTGCAAAAAAATCGTTCTATTAACTTGAAAAATGAGCGCTAGAAAGGAAATATTGTTGAGTTTCCTCTTTGCATGTATGCTAGAAAGTGTGCATTTTAATGATCTTATGCGAGGGAATGGGGGAGGCTCACAAACTTGCAGAAAATTAAAATGTCACCTCGACATATTCCAGACTGATAGTGTTTTCTTATATTTTGAAGTAAATAATCCAAAGATAATGGGAAATCATCACTTGACGATTTCCACAAACCAGAGTAACAATAATCGTCAATAAAGCTTAGCGCGTGAAGCTGCAGTGATTTACTCTTCATCTTGCACTACTCTCTCCCTTTTGCTCTTTCTCAATATCTCACTCTCCCGCACCGTCTCCACACTATACTCCAATTCTTAATTCAAGATAATATACTTTCCGTCAGCCATCACGACATCACAGCTTATCACAGCACTCGTAGTGATATATACAACGATCTGGCTCATTTGTTTGTGTTTTAGGTTATGTAAATTATATTTTCTTAATTTAAGATCGCTTATATTATAAAGTGTGTATTTTGTGGACAAAATGCACCTCAAAAGATTGTGATTTTTTTAATTTTTGATTTATTTTACTACTTTTTGTGAAACCTGTAAAGTTATTATCTATAAGTAAAACTATCGAAAAGTTTGAAAACATCGCTTTTTTAAACCTAGTTCTGATTATTTGACCTTTTATTTAAGGGGGGTCCAGACAGTTGACTCAGTTTTTTTAACATCTTGGTCGGATTTTAGGAATATTTATCCAGTTGTAGCATATGCGTAACTATGAAATGTTGTGAGAATTGAGATAGGATGAATGTTTTGAAATGCAATATCTTTCAAATCGCATTCAAAACAATAAAATAAAATTTTGAAATACGATTCAAATATTACTTTGTAAAATCAAATACTATTACGATCGAACCACAGCGTTAATCTATGTGACGTCATTTTTTTATTCTTAATATAAAATGCATAAGCTATGCGTATACGATTCCTAATATCAACAAATGCTTGCATTCAGCTGAAATTACGCCAGTCAGTCAAGCCTAAAAATATTGCATAAAAAACGTACAATTACGCCTAAGTACTGAAATTTACTTTATTACAGGCAATTTTCTAATTTGTTTTCACATTCAACTTGTCGCTGTGGGTATAGTCGTAAGCTGCCGGCAGTGATGATGTCTCATTGTCATAATCCGCGACTTGACAACCTCGGAAAGGATGTTTATTATTTGACATGTGCACCATTACGGACGAAACAGAAACACATCAAATTCGGTGACTTTCTAACGGTTACTGCAAATGCTGCAATCTAAACTGCTACACATAATTAGCAAATTTTTTAGCCAAATTTGATACTTTCTAATTCCTAGAATACTGAACGGATTTAAAAAATGGGCTCAGATTTAGAAAGGTCTTTACCTAGTCTTCAGAATCAATGACAAAAACTTCTCAAATTTCGAGCGGGGGATTTTATACAGGGTGAAATACGAAGTCGAGAGAGAGAGAGAGAGAGAGAGAGAGAAGTTATCAAAGACAAAATTTATCAATTCACCTCATAAAACAGAGAAAATAGGTGTAGAACGGAAAATAAAAAATTATCGAAATTTTTTTTTCGGAAACCATAGTAGATATTTCAAAAATGTCCCGAGGTATGGTCAATATCTATGAAACGGTATGTCCAAAATTATCACCGTGATCTTCCTACAAAATGGGGAGCCAGGGAATTATTTTTTCAAAATGCATGACTGTGTTTTACCTGGTATTGAGAAGTTGTTGTCATTGTCAAAAGGCCATGAAAATACCATTCGAAATCTCACGTGGCTGTTTTAAATCCATTCAGTGTTTTGGGAATTGCAAAGTATCAAAGTTAGCTAAAAAATGTGTTTGTAACGATAACTATGTGCAGCAGTTGATATTGTAGTGTAGGAGCCTAATAGGCAAAAATCGATTTTCTGAAATACCTGAGTGCGTCAGATTAAGGGATGGTGGGTTAATTAATTGCTAAAAAGTTGGTATTTCAATAATCTGACGACTTTAGCATCAGCCAAAGGGCAGAAAAAAAACGTCACCTCGACATTCTGGAACGCGGTCGATTTATTTAATTCCGACGGAAACAATTCAAAGATAACGATGAAAATATAATATGTTTTTTTGTTACCCCGCCTTGTGGAAACCGGCAGAATATATTTTCTCTGTAAGTTTGTGGCCCTTCCACTACTCAGCGTCACAGTTAGGTCGTCAGACTATTGAAATCTACACTTTTCTTATCATCCCTTACGCTCAAGTATTTCTCACAATCTATATTTTTACTATTCTGATCGGCTACCCTATAAGCGAATCTTAATATAAACGGGTGATATATGGTGATGGTACTCAACAGGGTGCAAGGTATCCTCCATCTGCAGCCTAAGATTAAATCCTAAAATCCCCTGTTAGGGTCTCTTACTATCACCTATAAATATTTAGTGCAATATAATCCATGTTGATAAAAACATGAATTCCGTAAATAACTAGCGTACTTGATACAGGTATTTATTCATAAGACTGCAGAAATCACTTCAATCTAGATAATCAGTACTTTCAACCGATCACTGGTTGTACGTGAAACATACCAAGAGAACGCGGTACAGATGAAAGTACCAGAGACCTTGCTTTCCGTTAGTATTTATTAGTTCGAAAAATTTAATGACATTATATGCAGATAATCTATGGGGTATGACATTATAGTTGATACATTGAATAAAGAAACAAATATAAATGCGAAAATAATAGCGGTTCACATTTAAGCATTGTATTTGGAACAAATATGATTTGAAATGAAGGAAGCAAATGGTTACCCGCATTACGCAAAGAAAAAAGCCTGAACAAAGTGCGAAACTCACTACTAAATCCTATTTGAATCCACACAGATGTCAACTAATGTGTTGTCCACTCACCTGTAACAAAAGAGAAGATCAGGAATATGGTAAAGAATATGGTAAAAATACTAGAACTACTATCTAGAAGACGTTGATATTTTTGCAACTAATTTTGTTTGACACACTTCAATCTAGTTGTTTGCAAGTTTAGTTAGTGTCATTTGTCAAATATTAACAAGGAGCATCATCGAGCTGTGACGTTTTTTAAATTTCAAGCGTCGTTCAAATCGAGAAGAATGTTTTGAGAACATCAATCGAGTGCATGGTGACAAGTACAACGAATTTCAATGTGGTCGACTTCCCTTAAATGGCGGTTTTCGAGGTCCTAAACAAAAAATGGCGGTACACAGAAAAAAGATTGATGTTATTAAAGAAAACGGCAATATTTCTGTCAGAAAAATTCAAATAGTTTGAAGATTGATGTGAATGCAATTAACATTGTTTCACACAAAGATTTGAATGCCCGTTTGTTCTCGGTGGAATCTTCACAACTTCACTTCAGGTAAAAAGAAAACCGTGTGAGATGCAAATCTACACTAGATCGTTTTGACAGTGGCTTATCTAATAATTTAGTGTACAACATCATGATATATGATAAAACATGGACAGTCTGGGGCTTTGAGAATCAGGCTCCAACAAAAAATCTTCACAAAAATGACGAAACAAAAAGAGGATCGCCATTATTTCAGCATGTGGAGGATAAATTACGTTTAGCATCTGTCGAGAAGCCGAAAAATATTTTCAGGAATGTTTTTCGCAATAACTCATCGCAGAAAGAGTAAAATCCCTCGTAATAAGAATGTGCACCATCGGTCAGAGAAGCGAACCAGAATATTCTCGACACCGGATCCAAGACGCGGCTGCAGTTGGTCACTGACCTCGTATACTCTCGAGAAATGCTATATACGCACCTGATTTGATGTATAAATATATATCTAGAGCTTCCTTTATACTGTATAACCGTTATGTTGAGTATTTGCGGTTTTTACTGGTGCTTTAAAAAAATTTTGTTCATGGTTTGAAGCTTATTGCATAGTCTATACAAAAAAATGGCGTCAAGTAGATTAACACTGTATTACAGACGCTATGATATCAGTTCAGAACCTAGTTTTGAAATCGTATTTCAAAATGTTTTATTATTCGGAATTTGAAAAAAATATGACTGATATTGGATTCTTTTCCAATTTTAGAAATTCTTAATACTTCCACGTTTTCAAAAATGTCCATAATAACAGACAGACAGACCGACGGAAATGAGTGACATGATTTTTCGTTATGTATATGTCATTAAACATCAAGATAAGACAATATTCCGAATTTGAATTTTTCCTGCAATTTTAATATATGATAGTTGAGGTTTGAAAAGCGATATATTAATGTGAATATGTTATTTCTTGGGACTTTTCACCAAAATATCACTTTTTTCTAATTTTTATGAAATTGAACTCAAAATAAGGGAAAACAAGCCTTTTAGATCTATTTTAGGAAATGAATAATTTTGATGTGTACCTACAGTCTCGCCTTGGTACATTCTATTCAGAACATTCTACCTTCTCTTCGTCATAAACGATAAAAGTAGCGTAACTCATAATCCACGCGCATCGCGTTGTGAGTAAGACGGAAGCAGATAGTATTGGTCCCAGACTGGCAGCATTGGAAAAACATTGTAATTACATGAAGCAATAAATTGTAAAGTTTCAATAAAGTGATTATTTTTTTTTCTTACTCGTCGTATGATAACGATGATACAAAAAAAGCTAATTCAGTGAACCACTAAGTATGAAAGTAGAATAAGACATACTGAATGCGACATGAAGCTAAGAGGTGTTAAGCAAAGTGGACAAGCTGTAAAAAGATGCCTTACAGTCATAACTACAGCAACCATCACCGGAACTCGAAACTAAAGCATTATGGAGCTTCACTTTTGATCAGCACAATAGAATGCTGTGGCGTAGCTGGGGCAGGACAAACGGCGCCCGCGGCAGGAGTACAAAATGGTGAGCTGAAATGCCTTCAGTAGGGAGGTTTTTTTGCTCTTCAGGTTTTCCAGGAAAGGAGGGCGGCGAATGTTCAAATAGCCGTAAAGTACCCTGTTCAAGTTCCACATATTTTCTGCATGTTTTTTTCAAATGGCATCTATTGGGACACACCCTGTTAGAAACGACGAAATATCAAGCATCGCTATGACAAATGGTGATCCTTGACCACGCAGTCCATAAAAAAGATTAGCCATCGCGGTCCATACTAATTCTACGAAGTCGATGTGTATCTTCGTTGATGTTTCGCAGTCCGACCTTCGGCTCACTAGGAATACGAAATCGGATTTTTCGGTTTGCGTTCCGTTACGAAATTCTACGATTAATTATCGGCATTGGTCAGGTGTTGTTTGGCCATGCTCTTCTAATAAATTTAAATTCAAACTCAACTGGTTCCAACATGAATAGGTGAACGGGTTGTCCTCAAGTACATGTCTTCGCTACAAAAGAAAAGTGGTGCAACTCAAAAACCACTTTTTTATATGGGAGAATTTGTAGCCAAATATGTCCATCTTTGTTAGAAAAAAATTCATTAATATTGTTTTAAAAATAGTCTGCAGGGACACATTTCGTTTCAAGCCAAAAAGAGGTTATGTTTGTAACCCAATATTTATCGAGAATATTGACTTAAATATATAAAAATCTGTTTTCGTAGGCATTTCAAGTTAAATTTAGTTAAAATAATCACGTTATCATTATACAACTGAAATGATTTGTATAAATCAACAAAAAGCAAAAATAGGTGGGAAATATTATTTCTAAATATATAAAACTTCAAAAGAAATTTGATATGTCACTTTTCCTGTACATACTATATTGACGTATAAAGTGAACCATAGAACAACCAAATAATCTTAAGACCCTCATTGAGAGAATTGTGGAATGGAGATCTACAAATGAACTTCAGTTTAACGCATAGCAAACAATAAGCCTGACTAAGAAGTTGCATGCTGGGAGATGGAAAAACACCCAATACTTGAATCATCTTCCATCAAGCTTCTGGAAATTGATATCAATAATAACAGGTACTAGGATGATTATATTACCGGCCTTGCTAAATTTCACAGAAACTTGGGGTTCTCTTTCACTCCAGGAAATTTTATTATCTATTACTATTACTATACAAGGCCCAGGATAGGCGCTACGAAGCACTCTCTTCTGGATACCATCCAGAAACGACCAATACGTGTAATGGATGTACCTGACAAAGGACTGAAGAGGCTGAAAAATCGAAGGAAGATAGCTGATCTGTCTCTATTCTACCTTCTACCTCTTCTATCATGGCAAATTTTCGAATGAGATGTCTTGCATAATAACACCAAGAGTCGACAGTACAGGAAAAACCCAATGGGCGCATCCTGACCAGGTCGAGCTTCCAACGCCTCGTACGAGCCTCTTCCAAAAGTCATTTTCTGGAGACCCTCTGCGTTCTGGAATGAGCTGTTCTCTGATGGTTGCAATCTACATTGCTTTAAGGTCAATGTGAATTGTAATATCTCGCAGCGTTTATGAACCATGACAAGCTTTAACCTTTGCGTGATGTTATCTTTCAAAAAATAAGGAGCCAGAGAGACAACCACATGATTCTTTTCAGGAGTTTGTTCACCCTGTAGTTCCTTTACAGGTCAACAGTACTTTTATATTTGCAGTTATAATAATCATGTCGGAAATACCAATTTCATCAGCATCGCTGTAGTAATGTAAACGAAGTACAGTAATTACACCTGTACTTTTAAGTAAAAGTTATTTTAAATGAAAAACCAGTTACCTGAGGTCATAAGGCTACAAATTTCACTTTCTCTCCAAATATCTGAGCAATGCCATTGGCTGTACCATTATTTGGTCAGGAATAACAGATTATACAATAACGTAATGTGCGTATTGTGGCTGGTCTTGTATGTTATTAAGCAGAGAGGTACCGATAAGCGGGAAGGGAGGAGCTCCCCTCCTCCAATAAGTAGCAAATTTGAGTACCATGGGCGTTATTTGCGTGTGCTTTTTTTGTTTTTTTGCTCTACAGGTTTTTGAAGCGGAACCCGGCCACTATGCATATGATATTGGATAAATCTCGGATATACTTTCATTTATTTTCCTCTCTCTGAAAAATGTGCCCGACGCTTGGAGATAAGTATGTTGCTATCACACTCTTGATTGTATTACATATATACCACCCAATGCTCTCTACAGTAAGACCGCCAGACTATACTGTCGAGTCTAGTCTAAAGACGAAACATGCATGTCCACAGCAGGTCTGGAGAGCATACACTCAATATCAGTTGTCAGCTTCGAACATGAATGCGCCGAGATAACGGTACATCGTAATAGTGTTTACGAAGAACAAGAGATGTCGCTGTAAATCAGTTCACGCTTGTTGACAAATGTGGCTGTGACATTTGTCGCCGTTTTCAGATGTTAAGACCTTTGACTTCGTAAGTTGCCAATAGGCAGTTCAATAGTGCGCGACGCTTGGAGATAAGTGGTGAAGTTTAAGGTCAATTAATAGCAACAAATTGACATTTTTCAAAATTGCGTTTTTACCGGAAAAACGCACATATGTACCTTTATCATGAAAAACTCTATTTGATTTTTTGTATATTTTTATAGAAAAACTCATTCGTAACCTGAGAAGCAAAAAAAGCAAACAGTACTATAGCCCTAAAAGAGTTGACATGTAGCAGTGTAGGAACTTTAAAATTTTGATAGAATCGATCAGTTCTGGCCCCCTTACAGACACACTCCCCCTCACCATAGACTCTGGGCCCCAATCTTCTTGTAGGGCCTAAATCCATAAAAAAAATACAAAGAACATATAAGTTCTATGTGTAATATTTGGTTTTGCTTGATTATGAAAAAGGGAAAATCGCTTCTTCTAATTGATGGCCTTTAACTACTCATTTGTTTCGGTGATTGTTATGACCGATGAGAACGGTTTTGTAATTGCGTTACGAAAGTGTATAACCGTGCACCATGTGCGTTGCACACGCATAAAAAATGTATAACAGCTTATATCATGGCGAAGGTTATGCAATGTGCAATTCTCAGCCATACCTTCAAGTATTGATACCATGGGGAACAAGTGTATAATACTTTCTACTATACAGTATATATTTGATCTGCTATAGACATCAGTATAGCCTCAGTATATTCACAATGTACAGAATAGTTTGGTATTATATATGTACCTAACCCGGGTAAGGGTGAGATAGTAACATTTATCGCCAAGTATTGCAAGATCGTGGTAGTGATATTCATCGCTTACCGAGAAAATATGGAAATTCAGGGATAAAGCATTTCTATGTCGGTATAGATACTCGAAAGATACTGTCAGCGTCATTTTTATCTTTTTCAGAGAAGTTTACTTGTGATTTTACCAATATTGCATTATCTCCAATATTTGATTTCATCAAGCATAGGGAGGAGGTTGCCATACTACAGGGAGTTGATAACAAATTGAAGATGGAGGTCAAAGATTCTGCCCTTTATAACCCAGTTCGGTTCAATAGTAAGCTTCAGAGAAAAATCCAAACCTGCAGACATTTTTCCCCAGGTTTCTATATGGTTAGTCTTGGAATCACAAATGGGGAGTATTTTTGCCTTGGAATCGTATTGGTGTATGCTTCGTTTTAACTCAATATCATTTTTGATAATATGTGGTTTCAATCAGCGGCCAGTAGAAAATATATTGAAACATATGTATATCAAAAAATTACATTTATACAAATAGCAGACTAGTATTTGATTTTTTTTCATCAAGGTGAGATCTATTCGAAACATTGTATACGGCCAACTAGACCTGACTTGTAACACTGCCCCTATTGCTGAGGAGCTTCCACTACAAAATTCCTATCTATACTCTTACAACCTCTTCTATTCGTCTTTTGGCGGAGGTTCTTCGGCTATACTCTCATCCCGCAGCCCAACTTCCAGCAGTTCCAACCGGTCCTGTCCTGTCCACATCTCTGAGCTCTCTAATAGTCATCGCTTCCTCTATTACTTTTCAGTTCTGTTCCTTCCCGGGAGCCACCAAGGCTAGTTATGGCCCGATGAATGAGGAAGATGATCCATTTCTTGCAATCTCATCTTTTTTCATTGCCGAAAAATCCGTTGTGCCCAGGCACCCACTTCAAAATAACTTTCTTGTAGCCATTGCAGTCATTATATTTTGGTATTTAGACTACGTCTAGTTTAGTTTAGGTTCAGGTGTAAAAAATATAGGCATATACATAAAATATGCATATTTGTCATTACATCCTATCTTGCTCTTGTAAACTTAACTACGTCTGTTCACCATTCGCACGAATAGTTGTTAATTACCAGAGGCACGAATTACTATAAAAAACTAATAATTCCGCATAACAATTATAAGACATTCGAAAGACCTTGCACTGCTTACTCTGCACTTACCACACAATACACAAAGCCTGAACATATTTACATTAAATAATTGTCCATTTTTATGATAAGTCGTGAATCATTAGTTTTCCTAATTGCTGGAACAGATGGCTTTCGACTGCTTGAAAGTATTACATAATCTGAGAGGCTGAGAGTATCGACTATTTTATCTTTCTGCGAAGTTTAGGCGAGGTCCTAAAGCACTTGAAGATACGACATCAGAATGATGGAAATAAGTGACGGATGTGGAAAACGCCAATGATGGATAGAACTTTCACATGATCCGGGTGAACCACAAAAGGAACCGACATCAAATGATGAAGATCAGAGAACTGGACCAGGACAATCAAACATATCAAAATACTATGAGTGGAGTTACTGGATCAAAAATGGTACTGTATTTTCATATGAGTAACTATTAACGGAATATTTTAAAAATCTTTGTATTATCGATACTTTCAACCCATGCAGTGTAAACTTTGACGTTTGATTGCTCGCTAAATATAAAAGCGATACAGCTCAGTAGAACATTTGCCATGATAGCATCCGTAAAATAGATACAGATCAGCTACCCATCTCTGATGCTCCAGACTGTGAAGGTCCTTTGTAGGGTCTAGCGCATCTACTAGCCATATTGCCACCAGTACTCCAGCGATGATCTGACCTAAGCCTTGTAGAGTATTGATAGAGGTTCCGGTGAATCTAATTTTCTGGACCAGAAGAGACATCGCAGCTTCTAGAAAGCTAACCTAGCAAAGCCGGCAGCATTGAAAAAGCGTTTTATTTGAAGATTTATTTTATGACAACCCCTTGTTATTATTAAGATTATTAGTGTTATATGTATTATAAAAATCAATTGCAGTGTATCAGGATCCATAAGCAAACGTTTACAAGTCTTAAGTGCAAAACCAGATATGTCTAATATATTAGCCATAATATCTTTTAACAAACAAGTCAAATATTTTTGACTGGAGCACTACCCACAAATATCAATATCTTGGGTAGTTTGGTTAAAACGCAAAGTTCATTGGATTAAAATCGCGATTTTATCAGGATTCTCGAGTCTCACTTAAAACATCTCATATGTTAAATGACTGGTTTAGGATTTATATGCCTCAATTGGTCTTGACACACTAAATAAAAGCGAGCACTTGCAAATTTCCCCATACGTACGAAAATTACCCGGAACCTTGATCCGTAAAATTTTACTGTCCGAAAAAAATCACGTACATATACGAATGAACTTTTCCATTCGAACACTGATTCGCATTGTAATATATGTTGGCAGCACTCGCTTTCTTTTAAATATATATATGCGCAAGAAGATTATTTATACTTACATGATGCTTTTGAGACCATGACATAAAAAGGATGAGGTGAATCAGATAGAAAATTGCATTGGCGCAGCAGATGGTGTAAAAGGTAAAGGGGAATCCCCTGTGTTTTATTTACATTTTTACTTCCACGGCCATCTAGCGAGGAATTACTGAAGTTATCATCAAAATCGAACTATTGTGGTTTCTCCATGATTTATGCTATATATACATCACGAAAAATTTCTTCTTTCAGTGCCTATCATCTATTGACATTGGCGATCACATAAATCCATATTCCTTTGTTCACAGGCCCCCAACAAACGTAGGAAGCTATAGCTAATGAACAGGAGGAGGGATTTACTCCACTTGTTGGTAGGGATCCTGACAGGCAGTTTGTACAGGCACCTGTCACTCATAGAGTGGTTGTTAGGAGTGCTGGGAGGAGGACGAAACCTCGTTCCACTTCTTGGGAGATTATGCCGTATACAGCGGCCTTAGGGCCGAGGTGTTCGGCACAACAGAGTTTGATAGGGAATGGCCGGACATCATGACCTTTATTAAAAGGTCTGACAGGTTCCACACTGCCCTAGTTTTAGTGTGGTCCTCGGGATCGGCAAAAAGGGCCAAAAGTGTCCTACTTCCAGCAAGGCTTTCTGCACCACATAAAAGAAGACGTCACATAGCATCGAAGAACAGAGAAATTTCCACGAGCGGCTGAAGGCGTTTCTTGCTTTTTCAATACGAGTACTTATTTCGTATGAGTGGTCCCATGTGTCAACGTAAAACTCATTTTCATCGGTCTGTCTGTCTGTCTGCACTGTCCGATAATCCTTGACCCCTCTATAACCCCGGAAGTACTTGTTGGAGATTGATGATATTTCGATACTATGCTACCAGTCTGACAAGGACGAAGAATATTCGTAGTTTTTGAAAATCGATTCAGTGGCGGTGAAGTTACGGTCGAAAAACGAGAAAAAAGACCACTACACCAAGTTTCGCCAACAAGCAGCAATGTTCCGACAATCCTTGAACTGGACGATTGCGACATAGCAAAAAAATGACGAATCTTAAGGTCAGACCGGGGTCGACACTGTACTGATCCATATCTCTTTCACTCTCTTTTTCCCACTCATACAGTGAATGTGATGGGTTAGCTTTATTTGTCATAGCCGTATTTTCGCGTTTTCATTTGGACGTTCTGGTCCAGCACGGTTTCTCAGTGTCTGTCGGCCTGTATCCCTTCACATGCTAGGTCTAAGCGAATTGCATGGTGGCAGCAGTAGCTGTTACGGTGAATACAATTCTTCAGAGCGGAAGAGGTTCTGGGATGTCGACCTAGCAAGGCCGACAACCTAATCATCGCAATTGAACTGGCAATTGGGGATTTCCATGCTAACTGTTTTTGATAAAACCCAAAGGCCTAAGTCTAGGCATGTTATTGACTTAACTTCATGTTTGTCGTCAAATAAAATACCACTTTATCCTGGATTATCGTAATATTTTATTGACTAGTGGACATTGACGGTGCAACCAAGGAATATTAACTACCTTATTATAATCGATTCAAGGATACCGTCACATTAGTAAAGCAGCAGCTGAAAGCCAAGATACGAACTTCACGTGATTCCATTTTATTTTATTCGCTGTTGAAACATTCTGAATTTCCAGACACTGGGTTCGTTCAGTAGGATATTTTTTAATCTAAAATTCGGAAAAATTGCTATCTCGGTACTTCTCTCTAGCCTAGACGATGAGGGGTTTGCGTAAAGTTTCAGTTGATAGGCGAGCTTTTTGTAAAGGCTTCGTTTTGGAGTGTAGTTGAGCACATCCTGAGTTTGCTTAAAAATTGGTGATCTGCTTGATTTTATAATTAATAATTAGTGAAAGAATGAGTATGCTTATATGTTTTTTCTTGTTCCACAGTTAGTATGACATATTCATTTGGAAAATTGTTCGTTATAGAATTCTCTAAAGAATGATTACTGATCCAGGAATGGTTAACTTTCAAATAGCTTCGAAAATTTGAAACACGGTTTGCTAAGGATTTTTTACTCAAAAACAGTTGCACATAGATGGCTGTAATTTTTTGTTATTCCGATGATGTACAATAAAATTGATGAAGTTCGGTCAACACATTTTGAGTAATTAACGATCCATTTTTTGTGATTTAATCAACAATAATGCCATTTTTTGTGAAATTAGCTTATAACTAGGAAAATCATTCAATTAAAAAAATGTCATCATGTCATAGTCGTATTTTGCCGATTTTATGATGACTCATACGCAACCAACTCATACAATATACCCTCTCACAATAGCCACTAAACCCCATAGTTTACATAAATACAGATCGAAAAATTAACATAAATGAATTGCTTCCAATTTTCAGCTGAGTGTAAGTTTGAAACGGCATGTTGGGATTATGAATTTGGATTTCAGTTGTCAGTTCAGTTTCAGGATGTCGCATAGGAAAGTTTCACGCGTATGAAACGTCATAACAACGGGATAAATGATTTCTCATTTATAAATTATTGCTGTGCTGACATTTTTTATAAAATATTGAAATGGTAGACACCATCTTTAGAAAGTTTCAATCCGCTTAACGCATTAGGGTGAAAAAATAGTGCAAAATGCTTTTTAGAACTATTGAGGCTTTCAGCAATTTTGCAATTGCCTAGGGACCTTGATCAGTACTCATTTTTCAAAGAATATCATAACGAACAACTTTTCAAATGCATATTAACCGAAATTAACAAAAACGAAGATATTAAAGGGAATAGAGAAGAAATGCTATTATTTCCTCTAATTTATTGTCAATTATAAAATCCAAACTTATCCATGTTTTGACAATACATTCGCTTTGCTGCTGACATTGTCAACTAAGAAAACACCTCTTCAACAGGAGGTTGAGTGAAGCAACCCTCTGCGTGGATATGAACAGGAAAATGTCCTACCAATGGAAAATCCAATCTGGGGGAGCACTGAAATCTAAAGGATATTCTGTTGGGTCGTCCCAATTCTAGTAATACATGAGGACGACGTACAAGTGACCCAATTTAGCCTAGATGTGAACATGGAGATGTCCTACCAATGGAAAATCCATTTTTGGGGAGTGCTGAAGTGTCAAATCTAATAATACTTGGTGAGGACAAAAAGGGTCCAATTAAGCCTGACTGCAGTGATCTTCCTCTGCAATACCAAAATACAGAAGTAACGCAAACAACAATGATCAGTCTTCAGTAACAAACATTGTACTTTTGCACAATAAGAGGCACAGTAGCGAGAGCGGATACAAAAGTTTAGTCATATTTTCTTGAGTGAAAGGAAATGACGTTATATATATTTATTAATTAGAATTGTATGTACTTATATATTCGCTGTATAGATGTAGCATCGATTTAAAAATGGTATCTGATTGATTATTTATAAGGCTTACATAATCAGGTTTGTTTCAGTCGCGACTACAATGGGCCGACAGCACACAGAACTAATGAACGATGTAATTCGATTTGTTTGTGTTGCTTTGTTCTAATAATCTAATTTTTCAAATCTTACTCTCCAGATTCGTTAAGTAGGATGAAACTTTTTTATGCAGTTATCTGCGGGATTCATCTAAGTTTGCTGAAGAATAAGTTGTAAGCGACATCTTCTTTGTCAGTAGGCGGGGCAGTGTTGTAATATGCGAATTTAAGATATCGTTTCCAGGACATACAGGGTGTTACTTAATCATAGGCCGTAATTCCAAGGGCACATTTTGTACCAAATTATAGTCATGATGTCCAAGCTTATGAAGACTGCCATTAACGTGCAGCGTGTATTCTCCGGGCTACTCTATAAGGTCCAGATCAGACCAATGCTGGAGTACTGCTCGTATGTGTGGGTATGCGCTCTGAAGCACTCCCTGGAGCTTCGGGAGACGATCTAGATACGAGGAATATGCATCTGACATTTCAAAGCACCTACATAGTCTGGAACATCGTAGGAGGGTGGCTGATTTTTCTGTATTCTACAGATACTATCATGACAAATTTTTGATCAAGCTACAGCATTTTAAGGTCAAGGTGAATAGATATATATCGTGTTAGGCTTTAGCGTGAGGTTATCTAAAAGAGGTAAAAAAGCCCATATAAACATGTGTTTTATAAAGTCTGGTTTTCAAGATACAAACAGTCATTGTTTTCTGAAAAAATAATGATTAATATCTCAAAGATCCTTCTACGGCTTTTGTTGAAATTTGACATTGCTGTTCATTGTAATAGACGCTAAGTTTAGTGAAGTCAGCCAAGATAGCATAAACGTACTAGTTATACAGATAGCTATCATAACGTTATATTTTGTTTTCCCTGTATAAATCGATGAACACCGAAAAAGCGTAACGAGTAATTATTGAATTACCAGATATAAAATTTTCGTAACAACAAATATCGCTGGTTTCAGTTATACCGTAGGCTGTGGCTTCCAAAATTACTTTAACCTTATGGAATATTTATATCTGAAACCAGTTTTTAACCTCTAACGCACACGACGAATAATATTTTCCATGTTTTTGGTAATTATTTTGGGGATTTCTATAAGTGCTTTGGGTGTTGACGCATTTTTCTATACGTGGAATATTGATGCCGATTCCAAAAATGCTGTTCAATGAAATGTGAAAAATCCATAGTATTATCTAGAATAAATACAACTATATAGCAATGAATGAGTATTATAATCGCGAAAAATTACGAAACTGAGATTATGTTCCGTTGATGTTTTATTACATAAATCTGTGTCGATGTCTGTCATCTGTCTATTAGTCTGTCATCTGTCTATTAGTCTGTCATCTGTCTATTAGTCTGTCATCTGTCCGGAGATCCTTGGCACCTCTATAATGTAAAAATTACTATTCTGGTTGCGATGACATTTTGAAACTAGATTAGCACTGAGGCATGTACAAAAAAGGTTTGTAGTTTTTGAAAATTGGTGCAGTGGCAATAGACTAACCCCGGTAAATCTTCGCACTTGTTCGACAGAGATGTTTGTTTTCAAAAAACAGAATCTATATATATTTTCAATCGCTGTCATCTTAGGATTTTTTTCATCTCACAAATATAGTGAATTTTTCAAGCATTTAAAATGTTTCAAATAAATTTATACGATACATATTCAAAGGAGGTTAATCTGTCAAGCTTCTTTGTCAGCATCTATTGCCCATGAGGTTAAGTAGCGAAGTGCTGTAGCCATAAAAAAATTGCCGTCAAGTAGGTAGACTACATATTCTATGTGCAGTGGTAGAAAAGTGTTGATCGGTTTTTGGAGTAAGTTATGGAAAGACTGCAAATAATGGAAATTTTAGAAAATTTATAATTCTATCAAATTATAAAAGAATTGGTGTTTCGTCTGACACTACACACTCTTGTCAAAGTACAAAAAAAGAAACGCAATACTCCTCCACCGTTCAAAAAACGTGACATACAATTGATTCTTTTCACACCTGTGACCAGATGCTTTACATAAATGAAAGCATAATGAGGGCGACCCAGACTTACACCAGACGGCAGCAAAATTCCGAACTACCTAGGTGTATTCATTAATTCCTCGTATTGTTTCGGAGCCCACTGTTTGTTTCTATAATCTACATTTCTCTATGAATGATTGCCTTTAAACAGTAATAGCATATTCATGTTATTCTTGTGTATCTATCTCAATCATTGCAATGATGTTTTACAGCACCTCGTCCTATTTACATTTATTTCTTACGCAGACAGACCGACAGAAATTAGTGGCATAATTTTTCGTTATATATTATATATATTTGTGTGCGTGTGTATATGTCATATAATACCCAAAATCATGAGACCTGCTATAGACATGCATATTTCGTCTTTAGCCTAGACGCCTGGCGGTCTAACTGTGGAGAGCATCGGGTGGTATATACGTAACCCAGTTGAGGGTGTGATAGCAACATCAACACTCATCTGATGATCCTTGAACATATGGTAGAATGAGTAAGTGTTTTTCTGTTGCAGTTAGTTTTGTTGCAGTTAGTTTTCCGTATTGTTATATCTACTACGTTATGTGGATATTAGTTTCTTGACAGGTCTTTTTTAATGCGGTGCAGTTAAACTTCCAGCCCTGATTGAGCGTTGCATATACTCCCAGCTGGGTCAACTAAAGTTCGATGACTCCTTTTTTCGTTGACGCTGTATGGCTGGAACTATAATGCAAGTATGCTCTATGCCTCTATGCTTCCTCTATACTGTCTGAATCACAACTTTTGAAGTCTCCGTTACCTTGGATATGATACAGAGGTAGGGTGTCATTGACTTAAAATTTAGTCTTAAGCTCATTGCAAGTCATGATTAGTCATTTTGAGATTGTTCCGAAAAATACCTGTTCATTGTATGATTCAGATCAGCGCGGTCACACATTATTGTAATTTTAATATACGTAAGTTGACATTCTCGTGATAGGGCACGCTCTATTCAACAGTTTCAACAATAAAATTTATAAAAAGCAAGCATGCTTTAGCCAGATGTGTTACAAGTTCGTTCACTGAAAGGCAAAAAATCACTTTCCAATGATATAACTGTCTAGCAGGAAAAAATACATTGTTGAATAATACAGTAAAATCGGATCAAAAATAAAATTGAAACCAGCCAATGAATGATACGTGAATCGCGGATCACGGTTAAATTGGATATATTTTAGTTGAATACCATTCGACTTGAAATATTTCATGGTGTAAGCATCAAAATCACTGACCATAGAGGCTATTAACTATAACTGACAGCATTTAAACAACAAAGTTAACCTTGCTGGTAGATGATATCCAAAAGTTCAATGAAAATCATCAAGTCTTTAAGAGTTATCCAGGATTCCAAGCCAATAGGCGCAGCCTCACCATGTTGACGCCTCGAACAAGCCTGTTCCAAAAGTCGTTCTTTTGGAGAACCTCGGCGTTGTGGAATGAGCTACCGGGGAGTTTATTCCCCCATAGTTACAGTCTATAGCGTTTTAAGGTCAATATGAATAGACATTTTCCTCGCTCAGCGCGAAAAATGTCCAATTCGAGATTTTTAATGGCATATACATCACGAAAAACTATGTCACTCATTTCCGTTTGTTTGTCTGTCTGTACTCTGTTCGGTAATTCCTTCGTTGTCCCTCTATAATTCGAAATTTTTAAGAAACTTTGAGAATATGTGACAAGGACGATAAATCTTTAAAGTCTTCACAAATCGGTTCAGTGGCATCGGAATCATAGTCAAAAAACGGAAAAATAAGAAGCCGTCATACTTCTTAGACGTTTACGCGGTCTCTGATCATTTTGGTTCCGTTAGAGGGAGGGGCTAAACATTTAGTGGTGTGACTGAGGAGGAGGAGATCTCAAAAAAGTATTCTGCAGGTAGACATTTATTTGAGAATTCATTAGAGTGACAGCAGCAGAATAATTCGTATCCATTTAACAACTTACGCCGTTTAAGAGACACTAAAGCCTTATATGAGTTCGGCTTTTGTCAGATTACCACGTTGGTTGCTTTATGTCGAAGCATCCAATTTTACAGCCTCGCCAAACGTTCAATAATTATCGTCTTTGTACGATATGCGGTAGTACTAGCATGATAACACGACAATAGCTAAAATATACAATAATTTTATAAGAGGTCTAATCTGGCCTGTTTCTGTTTTAGCAGCTTCTACTACAAATTACTGCATTTCAACTGAATAGGGATCTAGAACAATGTGCTATATACATCATTGGTCCCTTAAATAATGGCTTCAAGTAATTTTTATTCCAGGTGCAGTTGTATTTATTATTTTCGAACTAAATGAGTTGTAAACTTGTAAACTATCGAACTTATGTAAGTATTGTGTAGGTAACTGTTGATTGCGTATGAAACATCATAAAATTCACCAATATTGCAATTTGATAAATATTCCAACGAGATAACATTGATCAATAGTTTTTGGATTCTCTAAATTATTTTTCCAGTTATAAACTGATTAAAAAAAATCGAACTATTGTTAATTAAAATAGTTAGCGATGATTACTCAAAATGTAATAAACCGATTTGCTGATTTTTTTTGTAAATTATAGGAATAGCATAGACGCCATCCACCAAGAATCTTTAGCCTTCTATGTGCACTTGTTTTTGAGTAAAAACATAGTAAAAAACGGGTTTTTGAAGCTCTCGAAGTTATTTGCTAATTAACAAGTGCACCTAGCGACATCTATCAGTATTCCTTTCCTGACGGATATAAGATACTGGAAGTTAACAGGAACGTAGATATTGAAGGAGGTACAAGAAAAAAAAATCACAAATTGTTAACTATGAAGTCAAACAAATCATCAATTTGTAAGAAAACTGTTCGACTACAATCTAAAACCAAGCAATTCCAAATATAATCTCGCCTATGGACTGAAAATTTAATCTGCTGAATTTCAGGGGTCCACAACATGCACTTTCACAACATGTAAAACTCTGCAATTTTGTCATGGAACATTTATAAAACTTCAAATCTTTATCAGTATCGTAGCTAGGAACTATTGCGCCCAAGGCAAACGTTTGCGCCCATTGCTTCCAGGAAGCCTGAAAACAAAAAAAACTCCCTCCTGAAGGCTATTTCCGCCCTTTCAGGCCACGATTTCACGCCCTTAGTGCGGGCCACGGCTGGTTTGCCCTAGCTACGACACTGATCATCATTGTTCTCAAGCTTCTGTTAAATACCTGTCTGTATAACTATCACAAGAACCCCACGGTGCGATGCGGTGTCGTGGTCCACCGATTCGCTAGATCCTGGTCGTTTCTAGCTACAAGCTCCAAATCCAAATCAGTTTGTGGTGTGAAACGAAAACCCACTAGAGGATCGAACAAAAGCGATTATTGCGCGCACCTCACCACATACCTCTACGGAGAGGACGGCCTCGCAACCGGAATATAATCAGCGGTCAGCTAGGTGGACCGGTGTAGACTGAACACTGAACCACGGCGATGTTACGAAGATGATGCAGTGGAATGGCAGTCCGTCGTACCTTCCACCACCACGACATGCCCATGTCGGCGATGATGGTGTCGAAGCTCGACCTTCGGACGAGTGCATGGAACAAAAGAAGTTCAACGCCATATGAAGAAGTTACAAGACGGCTTAAGGGATTTGTTGGAGGCAGTGTCTTTCTGACCATTCACCCGATGAACACACAAAAGGCATTACCGCCTTTTCAGCTCACGATTTCACGTCTAATGCAGACTGCGCCCCTGGCCTGGACCCCGGTTTCCCTACCCTAGGTACGACTTTGGTTCTAGAAGCTTTGTTTATATGGATGACTATGACTAAATTATGTAGATTGTAGATGCTGTCACTAGGTGAATCTACCCGATTCTATCATTAAGATAGAGTCGGGTAGATTGAACATAAGGCGACAAACTTGTCTTTTCTGCATACATACAAAGAAATTCTCAATTCAATAATTGCAATATTCTGTTTTCACTCTAGGACAATTTACTTGATGAGAAATTTATGATTTATTTGAACCATGGAAGGTATATTTTCGATCTCAATACTCATTTTAAAGAAATATACTTCAAAGAAAAATATAGTTATATCCACAACTAAGCACTAAAATCTCTATTCGCTTGAAGTAATTCATTCATTTCACATCGCCATCTTCGTCAACTGCATTACAGCGATACGCGTCTCTTATTGCGTGTTTGTTTCCGCACCTATTATTTTCTATTATTTTTTATCAACCCTCTCCCCCTCGGGATGAATGATCTGTTGAAAAGTTGGGGTTGTGACAGTTGTGAGGATCACATACAGGTGTACAGATGTTGATGTGATATGTAGGTTGTGAATAGGCTCCATTATCAGTGGTAGACGAATATTTTCTGGCTTAAGTACAGGTAAAATTTCATATTTATCTGTACAATACAGAGAAATGTAAGGAAAAAGTATGATTATTAAAGTTTCGACGTTCTTTTTGGTTATTTTTTTAAAAGCTATGGAACTCATAGATCCTTCCTCCAAGACTTCCAAGAGAACCTTTTATAATGAAGTTGATTTGCGCCAAGTTTATGAAATGCTTTAGTCAAGATTATAGTATTCTTATAGGTGAGATATTCTTTGCTTTGTGCCCAGACTATCATATGCTCGAATCTAGGGTCCTTGAATATATGGGTGTGTCGTTTATTATACAAATGTACAGTTTTTCGGTCGTTTTGTTACAAGGAGACACACATCCTTCTAGAGCGGCCCCCGCTCGAAACGAGCGGACTAAACTCGGAAAGTTTATGTATTTGGTGCTGCTCAATGCGAATATGGTCATTAGAAGAGCATAACTCATGAGGGAAATCCCCTCTTGAGAAAAGTAAGCGATAAAATGCCGGTCAATGGGGTGCCTTCAGGCCCGGATTCATGAAGGAATCTGCCTTTCGTTTTCGAAAGGCCGACTTCTATCTCGAGGCAAAAAACAATTTGCTCTCTCATTGTACTCTATCCGATGTAAAATTTTCTGCTGAAAATTTGTGCTTGCGATATGCAAGGTCCCTACTCTAGAATGAAAAATATTATCTAAAAAGATGACAATGCCAAGGAGGGCGAAAATTTATTTCCTTCAAAATCAAACTCACTCTTCATGTGTCATTAATTTGACCCCGATAAATAAATTTAAACATAAACTCGTTATGTGTTAACCAAAATGACTAAATTTTAGAATAAGGCGACAAGAAGGACCAGCAAATGGTGCCATACTGTCGAATCATAATGTGACTTAACAATCAAAGTTCTGAATGTTAGGTACAATCAGCTATCAATTTTAAATCCATTTTTCCACACGAAACAACGTATCACCCTAACAGCAGATAGAGATGTTATTCGATCATTTTTTCACTATATAAACCTGTTGCTGGGATACAAACGTTCTAAATTTGAATTCATAAAAATGTAATGGAGATCAATCTTACCCCAAACGACGGTACTTGAATGAAGGCACGTATTCTTCGTATGAGAATTTATTTCTATGGTAATAGGATCTTGAAAACTGCTATTTGAAGTAAGTCAAGCAGGCTGCAATCCATTGTACCAAATGTTTTTCTCAAAACAGAATTCACGGTTTAAGCTACAATTGAAATTGTAAGAAATCAGTGCCCGATGATGCTCCTTGTTTATTTGCATAATTTATTGGCGAAATGATTAATTTAAACTCATATTATATAACTTATCATCAAGTATATTTGACAACTGTGACTAAAACAACCTGATTGAAATGTCAGACAAAGTTTGTTGCCCAAATATCATCGCCTACTTGATACATTTATAACCTAAGATATTCATTTACTAGAACGTAGAGACATGATCCATATTTGAAATAAATTGGGCATTAAAGATTAAATGCATCAATTAAATCATTAATTAAAATCAATCATGTAAAAAATACCACGTGTAATGCTTTTGTCACAGCTTATATTTCATCATTGCTTATTTGAGTTAACAATCAGATTTAAGCAATCAATGCAGAGGTACTCATTAATATTCACAATCGTCGTTTCACAGTTGCTTATAGATTCCCTTTATGTGAAGTAATGCGTCAAATACATTTCATCATATAAATAATTATTAAAGTATGTATGCAAATTACATTAATTGTAGAATATTAAGATCGTTTTGTTCTTCAGAATTCTTCATTTACATGTATTTAAAAATTTCCACGTGCATTTTTTTCAAGTATAAAAACTCGCATTCACAGAATATGGTGGGACGTGAGATATTTTAATCAGAGAAAATACTGGTAAACAACCTCAGAACGCATCATAATACGTATTATTTATCCAGTGTTTTTTTTTGGACTAGTTCAGAACAAAATTTAATTAAATCATCAATTCGAAAATGTGCATATATATAATATTATTATAATTACAGAATATTCATATGAGAAAATAGGTGTATGTATGTTTGTATGTATGTTGAGAAATAAAAATTAATATAGTCTAACTTACAGATAGGAAATGACATTCACTCATCTGTTTAATTGATAAAGAGTATTTTATAACAAATTTAATATATTGAAAAATATATTGCGAGTAGGATAACTAAAACATTCCTGTCCAGCCCATGATTGATTGAAAATTTGAAAATGATTTTATTTAAAAATAGCACTCATTCGTTTAAGAAATAAATCGAAAGTATGAAACATATAGAAATATGCAAACGTTAGGTTATAAACACTATACACTTTAACCTTTCGCCAAATCACTTCATTCAAAGCCCAACATGTGTTTTGCTATGTTAGCATCTTCAGGGGAAGTTGTTAGTGAAACACGATTCGGGTTTGAATAAAGTGGCTTTGCGAGAGGTAAAACTGTGTGTGGTTGTGTTAAAAGATACAGTATGACATATCAAAGGTTAGTTTGTAAATTTTTTCCAGAGCTTGCTATTGAGTTGGCAGGTACAGTCACAGAAAATTCAAAGTCTAATCCCACCTCATACACTGGACATGAACGAATAATTAACACAATAAATAACACTAAAAATGATCCAGAATGGTCGTGGGGGGTTTGAAGACAACCTGTATGAGGATTGGCGTATAAACTCAATCAAAATACAGTATTTAATTGACTAAATATTAAGCATTTATGTATTAATACAGCCGTTTTCTAATTTTTTCTTAAGCCCTATTTTGGATATTTCAAAGCTCCATATTTTCTACATGACTAAAGCAAATTTCCAAAATGAAGCTACAGTGTGTAACGAATCAAAAGCCCTTTTTAGACAGGTGTCAATTGGCTCCATTCCCATTTAATGTAATCTGGGGATGACACTTCTCTCATATGGTTAGAAGGGTTCGTGATGGTTTTTGGATCAAAATTGCCCCTCTGGAAAACAAACTTGACGTATTTCTAGAATTTTAATGGAAGTTATTTTCTTAGCTGTTATGTCTTGAGGTACATTTTCCTTGGGTCATCCTGTATATAAAAAATGCTCTCATTATTTCAATAATTTTAACTTTTTTTGAAGTCTATTTAATTGCTTTTTTGTTAGCATCATATATTCAAATGTAGAGAAAGCCTGAGTGACCTATTTTTACAATATTTATTATTATTTACACAATATTACCACTACTACCATAAAAATTGGCATTTTAGGTGCACTCAGCATACAATTTCGCATAAAGATATTTTTTTATTTGCAACGGTTGCTGTAATGGGTAAGGTCATAGTTGCAATTATTATTTATTTGCTCAAATTAATTACAAAATTGATGGAAAGCTGACGTTCTACTCAGGACTGATCACTCTCTCGTTCAGTTAATATATTCGAGAATAGATAATCTGTAATTACCTGGCACACAAATTTTCATAGATTGAAGACTGTAAATTGTATGACGATACTTTGCGATGTTTCAAATACCGTCATGAGATTTTCAAATTGTTCTCAGCATATAAGACCTTAAACCTTACTTCTATATGTGCTTCTTTCTGAATATTTATTCCCTTATATATTTTTTTATTGCAGAGGTGTTACAAAGTGAACAGATTTTACTAACAGGTTTTGAATAATTCTATGAAACAGAAAAACGATATTTTCCTGAGTGAAAACATTTTTTGAAACAATTAAAATACATCTAAAATTTACTGTATCCAAAGATCAAGCAAGAAGAATTACCGGGATGAATTACTGTATAGTTGGTGATGAAAATCAGAATATCTCGATTTTTTTATATTTCGCGATTACAAGACTTCCTCCGCGGTACTTAATTGATGCATTCTTCTGGAAACATACTAACGAACGTGCTTTGATGAATCATGCGAAACATATGAACAAACTATGCTGCTTATTCACATATATTATAATATGTATGCTCCAATTTCGTCATTATAGCCTGAATATTTTGTTATATAATTCGCACCACCTGTAACGTAAACTGCTTATTAAAAATTTATGTAACAGCCATACAAAATCGGAGGCACATAATTTTGGTATATAAAAACTTCCGTTTCTGAGAAATGATTTGAATACGTATAGAAATATCGAATGACATCAATTTGGTCGAATCTGTAATGAGAGTAGTTTTACAATTCAAGCCTGACTTGGATGTTGAGTAATTCTTCGTCAGCAAATGAGTGTTTTGAGGAAACTGGAATATGTTTCTGATTGGACGTTTTAGACATTTTATACAAGCATTTTAGGATTTTCTTTTTTTTCTTGAAACTATGAATAGAAAAGAAGATTGAAAAATTGTTAAGTGTAACTTTTAAAATATAACCTGTCGTTGTCTCTTTGGTTTATTGTATTTTCAAATGGACACTAATTGAAGTCACATTCGAATGACTAAATATATTTACTGACGTTTTGGCTGCCCTGGGTCGTCAAAAAGGGCCAAAGGTGGCCTACTTGCCAGGCTTTGCCTCCTCATTACTATTACTACTACAAATATTAGTCGACGACAACGCTTGTCCACATCGAGCAAGAATCGTCGACCACTTGTTTAGGTAAAACAATATCAATCCAATGATTTGGCCAGTAAGGTCGCCGGATATGAATTCAATAGAGCATGTTTAGATCAGCCTTAAATTACGTTTGAATCAGAAAGGTAATGGATATCAAAATTTGCAAGAATTGGTGGACGCGAATGTGCGAGCTATTCTCCAAAACTATGCCCGAAAGAGTTGGGGGCGTCATTTGAAATATAGGCTTTCAACGTTAATGCAATCAATATTTTTCTTTGACCCACTCCAGATTATCAATTTGTTCTCATATTTCACATGAATCATTATGGTGAACAAAGAATTGATTCTATTGTTGGTTTAAGTTCCTAAATAAACCATTCTAAATGTCTTAAGAGTGAATTATTAATTTTAAACGGAGAGGGATAGAAGTTAGCAAAGACTGACTTTATTAAAGCACTTTATAAAACAGAGAAAATTGGCATAGAATGAAAAAAACAGGAGGCAGGAAAGTTGTATTTTTAGTTGATTAATCAAAAAACAATATAAATAATGAAAAAAATCTTCGTACCTTTTCTTCGTATAAATTGTCTTAAGATGCTGCTTTTCTACTGTCCCCTAATTGAAATCAGATAAGAATGACTGAAATACCTATACTGCAGTTTTCAAAATGAAAAATCTGAATCATACGTTCTGTATTTTGAAAAAGGCTGCCGAGGCAGCCGAAACGTTAATAATAGGTAATAATTTTTCATTCATTCAAACTTTTTTTTAAATCCTTGTCATATTTAATTTATTCTCTTGAAATTGAATCGACTTTTTGCACCAAATCCTTGTCACCTGTTTCATATTCAATATGCCAGATGAACTTTCGTGAATTCCAGTTAGTGAGAATTCCATAACATAAAATTTTCTCTTTGGTAATACATTACTATTTCGATGAAATTATTAAGACAATATCAGCTTTCTATTACTAGCGGTTATGTGAATAAATTTGTGTGGATAAAATCAATTCATTCCAAAGGTAAACGACTTTGGAATAGTATTAAATATCGTTTTAAATTAATTAGTAAATGGGGGGCCAACATTTGGAAGGAGAATAAGATGAAAATCGCCCTGTATGGCGAAACTGCCTATTAATTTAATCGCGGCAAACATATTTTTCAAATGGATTTACGTGCGTTTTTCTACAAATTATCATTTCGTGAGCACAACCAAACCACCTCATTAGCGTCCGACGATAAACCGGCGTATATCGGACGAAAATTAAAATCTAATTTCCTGTTACTATGGAGATTACTTTTCAGTATACTCTTGAAGATTCTAGCAAACAGTGCATGGTTAGAAGCCATATTCATAGTGGCTCCTTGAGGCTTTCTGCGATCTCAAGAAAGGCTTATGGAGGAAATCACGCTTCATAAGCGCTGTGAGAGGATAAATGTCCATTCGCATTGACCTTAAAACGCCGGGGAATGAGGTGGGTGAGGCTACAGTTTGACACCCTGTTCAGCTATAAAATCGAGTCTTCTCGCGGCGCTGTGGGCGGGTGCGTTGTCATGGTGCCATTGAGTACCCCGCAGACCAATTTCTGGACGGCTCTTGCATAGTTCTTGGAAGACTACAGGAACACATTTGGTTATATACCATCCAGAAGTGACTGTCCTTTGGTTTTCCAAGGCTACCGTCTCCGGTTACGATATTAAAAGTGTTTTTACTGTGCCCATTATCAAATTTTTCAAGGATAAACTTAGCCCAGTCAACTCTTGTCGCTTGTTGCTCACTGGTCAACAAATGTGGCACCCATCTGGAACACCGCTTCCTTAGGTGACGGTGAACATGAATGATTGTTCGGACCGCTGCCGATCCAATTCCCAGAGAAGCCTCAATCTCGGTGTAGGTTATAATATCGATCATTTTCCACCTGGCCTCTTTTAAACTCAGCAAACCAATTAAAAATTGTTGCCCTAGAAGGGGCAGAGTCCTCTAAGCAACTCACATTCCGCTTGTTTTATTCCCTTTTTATAGTCATACAAAATCATGGCTCGAAAATCGCGACAACCCGGTTCCATTTTCACGTTAAAATTCGGCATTCGAGACCGTGGCAAGGCAACTATTGAACGATTCAAACGCTGCCTTTGCGTGTAAGCACTTACAACTTTAGACAAAATAGCTGCGTGCTTAAACTTGTTTGAACTTGTATCGATTAGGAATATCTAAAGACTTTCAGCGTGACCCTCTTACACTCTTGGCATAAGTCTCTGTAAATCTTCAAAACTCTTCGCTAGAATTACCGCATCGTCTACATATCTTAAGTGTGTTACCCCAACTGTTGTCCGACGATCCAAAGCATTTATAAGTATTTCTTTATAATATTCATTTATAAAGTGTATACTTCTTGTATTACGATATCTTTTGAAGTGTGGTTTTCAACACATAGTGCTTATCTAGGTGTCTTGTTTTAAGAATGCTCATCAGTCGATCATGACGCACTCTGTCAAATGCTTTATTACAGTCTATGAAACATGCCTTAACATCTTTGCTAACGTCGATACATCTCTGGATCGAGGATAAGCAAGCACAAAATTGTAACAGAACTTATCCAATAACACGCGTTCATGCATTAGACACGTTACTCACTGTTCAGTAGCTTTTGCACGATCACAAAAAATCATTCTTTTGTTCTCAGAAATGTCACGTGCCATTTGCATACGTAAAACGCGATTTGTATGAACGGACACGTCTGACTCTGGTATTTTTATCTGGGATGACAGCCACCTGTATTTCCGTAATTGCATAATTACCACCGGATCCGTAAAATATTTATTGTACTCAAGGTGTGGTCGATGGAACATTGTAAACAAATCTAAGATGCTTATTATATGAACGTGCTGAATAAACGGCCAATTAAGACTCGTTTAGAGTCTTATGACCAACCAACCACGGTGGCAAGCCTTAGTTTGATAGAAATAACGTTTGCCATTTAAACAAAAGCTTGGGACATAGACGTATATTGAATGGCGACATTAAGATAGTCGTCTCGACAAAAATTTTACTGTGTAATGCGCCCGTACTATGGATACTTGGCCGCCATGCTACTAGGCATGGTTGCAACAGAAGTTGAAGAGACACTAATTGAAATATTTCGATTTTGTACTTAGTCTAGGATTTTCTTCTTGACTTTAGATTTTGTGATGTTGGTAAACTACTATACTACACTCTGTTGGTTTTAGCCTAGGCTTTCCAAAGAGCTGTTTCCTCTTGTGATCTAGCAAATGGCATGGAAGGCTGACTCAGTTCCTTCGTCACATTTACTGCAGTCTCCGGTCTCCGTTATAAAGCCCTAGTATGTTTAGGTGCTTCTTCAGACCTCAGTATCCTATGAGTACTGCAATAACTATACGAGTCTGATTCCTGTTTGAGGAAATGAGTCCTTTAGCCGTTTTTGAACATGGTACTTGTAGTGTTCCTTGTCCAGAGGTCTCACCCATTCCTTAACTTGATTCCTAACTGTGTTTTCAGGAACTCCCAAGGCTGATTCTGGGCCAATAAATGAGAGTAATGATCCCTTTCTTGCAAGCTCATCTGCAACCAATAATTCCTGAGTACCCACTCCGAATTTACTTTGTTGTGTTCTGTCAGTTTGCTCAGTTCTTGTTGACATTCCCAAGCAGGTAAAAGCCTCATCCTGGGACTTTCCAATGCCATGAGTGCTGCCTGACTGTCAATAAATATGGCGATCCTGTTTATTTAATTTCTTTAAAATCCTACTAAAAAAATCTGCGCTGAAAGAATCAAGTAGTAAAAAGTAAGAATAATATTTTTTAACAATTGAAATGCGCTGAAAAATCAAAAATAGATGTATATGATATCAATCTTCTTCTTGCAAAGGGGTTCATCTAAATATGTGATGAAATATAGCACATTCCACCATGTATATTGGTAAGCATTTTCAACACTTTTCTTCAAATACATCTGCAACAACCATGCATGAGATTAGTTCAGTTTCTAAACGCTTTGATCTAGAAGCTTTACTTCGGCATGGCAAGATTGGGTCACCCTGTATAACAATGTACGTAAGTTTTCCTAAAGGCGAACTGTGGTTGACAAGTTTATAAATCCGACTTGACTTAAGTCGATTACCGCACAGAAACAATGTAACAATCAGAAGCGTCAATTGCGAGCATAATAATGTCAAGTACACTCGTATTACCCCGACTCAATGCCACTTGCTCGCTTATGTTATATTCTCATTTCGCTAAAAGAGAGCAAGCTCAGTTAAGAAACGAATACGCGACAAGACAGCCATTGTGTTCCAACGACGTGAGTGGCTTGAAAATTTAAATGGGTGTAAAATTGAATTCCTTCCAAGGCATCAATTTGCGCAAAATATCCAAAGACAATAATTGTGAAATATTTGTATAGCGTAGTTGGACGAAGATTAACAAACACCTTGCAAGGCAACAGAATCAGCATTCAATCAGTGTATTCTGGTTTAGACGGTTCATAATGATGATGATTAAACAATTACCTTAATTTATTTAATTGGGAGTTTTTTTGCAACTTTCTCCTCATCGGGTTAATTTTTTTTAGCTCGATATTTTCTTCTAGTGGAATCAATAATAAAAAGGATAGAAAATACCTTAATATATTTTTGCTTTGAAAATAAATCATAGCTTAAAAAACAAGAATATACTATAAAGTAAATAAAGCGTGGGGTACTTTTTAAAAACTTTTCATACTAACTATGCATTTAGAAATAACTGCCAATGAAATATTTTGTTGATATCAAGCTTTTTTTACAATTAAATAATTTTGTTTTGTTAATTACTATATTACTATTTTAAATTTATTGAAAACCACTCAATTTCTTGTTTCTGTTGAAGAAAATCCTAATGATGAAAGAACAGTTTTATGCTTCTTACTCAGATTTGCTTTCAAAACGTAATTTTTTTCTTGCTTTATAGACCATAATTCTGCCCACTATACATGAGATATGGTATAGATATACATGTTCCGTCTTTAGCCTAGACTCGTCAGTATAGCCTAACTGCAGAGTGTTAGGATCTTAACTTTGCAAGATGCCGATGGGCAGCACCACCCTGCGCGACGCCTGAATATGAGCGTTGATAATTATTTTTTCAAATTTTTTTAGTCCTACAGCAAACTTGAATGTAATAGTGACCAGAAGACTGGATTTTTTATTAGCAAACAGCCGAGAACCCATTCTTCATATTTATCTAAATTTTTGTTCAGATCAAATATTGAAAAATAATTTCTGATTTATTAAAAATCACTCATTTCAAATTTTAAAAGTTTATTCCTATTTTTTCAGCCCTTTTTTTACTTAAACATTAATCTTTTCCAAAAATTTTCCAAATCGCTGTATTATCATCGGTCCTTAATACAAGTGCAAATTTTCAAATTCATCAGATGTTTTCAAATAGGTAAAAATTACGTTGAAAGATTCCGATACATTGATACACATACATACGTACTGATCAAACTGAAAAAATAGTGTTTAAAACACACAATAATTTTGATGCTATACCGACAGGACAAATTGACAGCCTAGGTCTTATGCAACCCCTAATGCACAAAATCCTCGTGCTGGTAGCATCTGTAGTGAGACCGAATCGTGATATTCCTGTTCGTAGGGGAGTAGTAACAACAACTGGTTATGCATTCCGTCCTAGCAAAAGGCCACCTCTTATTTTTAAAAATAAATCAAATTTTCAAACTATACAGGAATGGGCTCAAAGATACGAAAATTTATTGCAATTTAACCGCCCAGAGCTACATTTCTCACTGTTATCAAGATCTCAATGATGAGAATCAAACTTTCAGCATCCGATATATCGATGCGATGGAAGTACCGACAAAAGAGGTAATCCAGCAGCATTTTTCAAATGATAATGATAGATTCAGATATTTATCGTCTTTCGATATTCGTTCCGTCACGTTTATCCGTTTCTGAAAAGAACCAACAAGACCAAACACACAAGTCATCTGTCGTTAATTAAAAAATGCTCATAAGTGAGACAACTGTGAAAAACGAGAGGTAGTTTTGATATTTTTTCTCCTTCTGAGAAGAATAATAGATTTTAAAACTCGGATATGAAAGGAAGGTCACCTATATCCAATTAAATTTTACAAGCTATTTTTATGTAACACATTTATTACATTATAATATTACTCACTGGAAGAAAAAAAACTATTTTGGTGTGCGTTTACGTATATGTGTTGTTGTTAGTAGTAGCTGCTTATAATATAGACCAAGACCTGCTAGGCGATGATTCTTTGATTTTTTATCTTAGGATAAATAATTTTTGGCGACTGCATTTGCACTAGTGTTAAGGGAAACCCCTACAAAATCTTAACCGTCGCTGTCAAAATATCCTTAAATATTTCAAGTGATAAACTATTTTATTTCGTAAGATATTTCACGTTTTTAGATAATTAAGCTATTTGTATTCTGTGTTAACTTACTCTTGAAATATCTTAAGAAATAATAGTTTATCACATGAAATATTTTAAGGGCATTTCAACGGCGATGGTTAAGGTTTTTTCCGATTTCCCTTAACACTAGTGCAAATGCAGTCGCCAAAAAAAAAATCCCCTAAGACAAACAAAAAAAAGAACAAATAAATAATTTAATAGAAGAATAGCTAGACAGTACAAATAGTATGCTAGATTTGAGAGCTCTAGTTTTATATTCATGATAGGATCTAGTTAACTAGTTGGCAAGTAATCTGGGTAGTCTTTGTTGAAATCTGACAGTCCGACGATGATTTAAATATAAATCTAAACGCGCCACTAAAAGAAAAAGAGTTTTATTTGTGAAACTGTGTGTTAAATACAAAATCCTTTAGTCAGTACGTCTATACTCCGTGATATAGTGAAAACATGCCCAGTACTTCCCAGAAATTCATTGTACCTCCGCTTTTCGGTAACGAAACGTTCTTTATGGTTCAAGTCAGGATTGAAGTAAGTGAAAATAACAGCCTGATTATGCTCCTTGCTCATTTCCAAGGACAAAATGTCATCGCCTACTAGATAGGATCAACGGAAAAAGAAAAGCCCTCGTAGTAGCTCAACATATTCTCCGTCATGGTTGCTTAATCAGTGAAATGGATCTCACAAACCGGTATATGAAACGGCAAGTGAATTTACATTTTGCAAAAAGAATGACGATGGCGATGATTTTGTATCGGTCAAAGACTCTTGACAAGAACGTGGACTGAATTTTCTCATTATAAGGACTGTTTAAGTGACTTAAAACATTATTAACTGGAATAATATCTTGTTTCAAGTTACGAATATATTAAGATTGAACCATTGATTACTGCCTTTGGCAGAACTTAAGGAGAATCATAAACAATATAACGTTTTGGGCGTCAACATGTCAAGAACGTTGGAATTTTATGTTTTATGATGTATTCATCACGAAAATTCAATGCACTCATTTTCGTTCGTCTGTCTGTCAGTTGACATTCCTGCCACCATGTAATCTCAGTATCTGCTGCGGCGATTTTGATAAAATTTAAGACCATTTACCATGTTTCGTCTCCGGTTACGATATTAAAAGTGTTTTTACTGTGCTCATTATCAATTTTTCCAAGCATAAACTTAGTCCAATCAACTCTTGTTGCTTTTTGCTCACTGGTCAACAAACGTGGCACCCATCTGGAACACCACTTCCTTAGGCGAAGGTGAACATGAGTGATTGTTCGGACCGCTGCCGATCCAATCCCCAGAGAAGCCTCAATCTCGGTGTAGTGTAGTTTATTACCGTATTTTGCAAACTTCTACAGTTTCCGGAGTAACAGCAGTGGGCGGTTGGCCTGTGCGAGGTTCATTATCGGATGAGACCCGGCCCTTTTTAAACTCAGCCAACCAATTAAAAACTGTAGCGCTAGAAGGGGCAGAGTCCCCAAAGTAACTCATTAAACTTTCGTGACATTCCGCTTGTTTTAATCCCTTTTCATAGTCATACGAAATCATGGCTCGAAAATCGTGACTACCCGGTTCCATTTTCACGTTAAAATTCGGCCAATATATTTATAACGGAAATTTCTAACGCTATTTTCACCCACTCGAAAACGACAAATTAATTTTAAAGTTTGCACATTTATCAAAGACAGATGACAATTCAATAGCTTAATAAGTTTGTCCCATTATCTATTTTCATAAAGCAATCCGTTTGGAAGTGATGATACGAATTAACATTATAATTTTTTTTACCAGTTTTTGAGGCAATACATCAAATAGAAAATATCATTTAATATTTCTTCTCGAAAAACTTTCATTGCTTTGTATCTATAAAGACAGAATTTGCGAGATATAACGATTCGGGACTCATTCGAGGCCCGTGAACGGAGATAGTAACCCTTCAGACCCGTTATTTAAGATCTATTGAAGAACAAGTCTAATTCCAGCAGCAGCGGCTCCAAATCTCAACGTACAGGAAATGAATGAGTTTAAAAAACTAAACAAACACACTTTTATAGTAGATTGAACTAAAAAGTAAACAATAATTCTTGATATCAGAATAAAATAGTTAACTTAAAAGTTAATGTCATAATATTAAAAATATTAGATGCTCGATATCAATTGTTATATTCTAAAAATGCAGAGTTAGTGTATAAATTTTGTAGAAAGCAATCCACGTTTTTTTCAAAATGTCATTAATTTTCTCAACAATCAATTCATTCTTATATTAAAAACTATTTTTTACCATTTAATTCGATTAACTGTAAAAGCGTACTTTTTTAGTTTTTTAAGCTATTATTTATAACGAACTACCCTTGTTTGTCTAAACTTCGAAAGTGATAGTCTTCAATACCTTTGGAATTACTACAAACGGAAAAAACATCAAATTGATCGTGAAGTAATTATTCTCTCTACCTATTGAACTGTTAAGAACAACAGTATGCTTTTAGTACATGAATACTAAAGGTCTTCATGAATAATGCTCAAAGTATATTCGTGCGCTATAAAAACTAGCGACTTTATAAATAAGCAGCAACAAACAGAAATAATTACATAGTTATCAGCAATTTATAAATGTATCTACTCATGTAATTTAGGAAAGCTGATTATGTTCGTTGCCAAAATGATAAATTTGCGATTGGTTATGAATTAATAGTCTGCGTTTATTATACTGATGAAAACCGTTGTGTAAATTTCAGTCATCCTAGTTTGTCTGTCAATATACAGGGTGTACTACAAAGTAGAAAAGTTCATAAAAAGTATAAATCGTTTTCTCTCACCCCAATATTATGTTTTCAATCTCCCGTTCCTGTAATTGTTTATGCCGTCAAAATTACAATGAAAAGTCTCTCCGCCATTTTATCTCGGTGTACAAGTCTTTGAAAATACATCTTACGTATGACATGCTGCTTTTACAACGGGAAACATCATAGCTTTCATCTTTTTTTCATTTTTAATAGCTTGAAACCGGGCTTCCTCAGCATCCCTCCACCTTTATACTAAAACTTCCAGCCAGTCATCGCACGTTATGCTCGATTTGTCACGAAAATTACAATCGGTCTAGTTAGCCTTGACCATTCCTGGGCCAGTTCTTTCATGCGTCTGTAAACAATGCTTCTTGCATCAACCATGTCGCTCGATGCTTTTTAGTCAGTAATATTGCTACATCGATTGTATAGTTCCAAATAGTTCAGACTATGATTAAAGTGGATGCATATTCTGACAAACTATCTTTCTGATGGACTTTTCACCAAAATATAACTTTTTAATGAATTTACATGATTATCCTAATTCAAAATAAACAAAAACAAGCATTGTAGATCAAATCTTGAAAATGTATTATTATGACAGGAAAATGAAGCAAACTTATTATTCACGCATATCGCGCTGTTAGTTAGATGGAGACATTGGTCTAAGATCACCTCAAAAAAAAAGAATGATATTTAATGACATTCAGAAGAAATAGCGCAAGATAAACATTTCCAGAACTGTTTTTCTCCTTGTATTGGTAGACTGAAAGACTGCTTCTAGTTAAATTGATTAAAAAGGTAGTAAATCTTTGTATCCGGCATTGTCAATTTTTCATTCAGATTTCGGGAATTCATCAACTCAGCTCCAAGTGTTTCCCTCTACGGTCCTAACACCTGAAGTGCCTTGAAGCGGCAACAGATGTGCTTTAGGACATCTGTCAATGAGGGTGAACTGGTTTACAGCGACATCCCTTGTTCTTCGTAAACACTTTTTCGATGTACCAGGATCTCAACCCATTCAGACTTGTTGATCCTTCAAGACAGTCCAGGTTTAGCACCTTTGACTTCGTAAGTTGCCAATGAGCGTCTCCATGATGAGATGAGTTGATATTGCTATCACACCCTTGACTGGGTTACGTATATACCACCTGGTTGCTCTATACAGTTAGACCGCCAGGCTATACTGACGAGTCTAGGCTAATGACGAAACATAGATGTTTATAGCAGATCTGATGCATAGTAATTTTAAGCATTTACCTAAAGTAATACTTTTTTCTTTGATCATCTATCTCACTAACCAATAAACGCACAGTAAATATAGCTCAGTGGGCAGTTTCAGAAGGTACGAGCCTTTTTAGATCCATTTTCATATCGGTGGAAGACTCTCAGAATCGGTCAAAATACCGAAAAGTACAATTTTGAGTACAATCTACTAAAGTACTGCCCAGCTCTGATCTGTATGCCTATACATATCATAGCACCGAGTCCATCTACTTGACTCGCCATTATTTAACATCCTTCTATGTATTAGTATAAGTCATCACATAAACTTTGTGTTTATAGAGCGTTCGCCCTTGAGTGATGTATCCTAATTGAAATATTATATAATGCAAATACATTTTCATATTTTTTTGCACAACTGACTGTTAATGAATCTAGTAACCTTGATAAATTATCATTATCATATCATTCATTATTGCAGATGTAGATTTTTTTCTGCTATATTGTCAATTTTTCCGATGTATTGTAGATGTTTGTAATGATAGGCTTCTGAATCACTTTTTGTATGCAACCATTTTTTCCGGACTTTTCTTTGAGTCTTCTAGTTACCACGCCAACTGCCGAGGAAGTATTATAATTGCGATCGAATTCGCGATATTGTTTTTTTTTATGTTTAACTCGAAAAGTACTTTTTGGATCATGATGAAATTTGACACAAGGTTACTAGTGTGATAAAGATGAGAAAACTTTGTAATTTTTGAAAATAGTTTCAGTGGCAGTAGAGTTATCGTCAAAAAATGACTTGTCGACAAACAGCGACCTTCCGACGATCCTTGAACTGGACGATTGCGACGCACTCAAACTGACACAGAAAGAAAAGGAGCCAACGCCGGCATACCAATCAGACCAGAGTTGCCAGATCTCAATATTATTCCTGAGATTAAACCATTTTATTTCCAATTTAACGATTTGACGAATAAGGTAGCATTTCTTACGATTTTTAAACACATTGCCACAAAACAGATCATTGTGAAGTACGAATTTAGTAAGGATATAATATAAAATCGAAGCATGAATATTAAACTACTCCACATTTGTTTATAGAACATAGAACTTTTAATTTCCTCTCGGTTGAATCGGGGGATTCCTCATCGCCTATATCGGTGATTCCCCGTCGCCCATCGCTTACTGGTAATTTATAAACTTGCATTTGCTGTAGCGTATCGTCAATCTCAGTTAGGTAAATTATTTAATTTTAAAGTACGAACCCTTCTGTAAATTGAACATATTTAACGGTATTTTTGTAAACTAATCGGCAAATATCTATTGTGTCTTTTAGGACATTGTCTTGAAGATGTTTGTGTTTCACAACATTTCGGTTGATATGGTAGATATTTTCAATGTCAATTGGTCTGCCTGTTTGCGTTGGTTACTATGTAATCTCAGTAATCACTTAACCAGTTTTGATTAACTTTGAAGATGGATTTGATTCGGACAAATAGCATGATGGTATATTTTTTTTGAATTGTTTGTGTAAAGTGAGGTACAGTAAATGAGTGGAGAGGGCCTGGAACCAGCATTCAATAACCCCATGAGCCACCACTGCAATCAGAATGTGTCACATTCTCATTCCCAAGGATATGAAAACGGAAGTAGCAGCAGCTACACTGTTCTATAACAATACCCCTCTGAATTCTTTAAATGATCGAACCAAACCAGTATTATTCAAATCACCTATATATTATTAAATATAATATGATAGTTTATTATAATTACATGCAAACACTCAATTAACATTGTTATGTGTTTCACTAGCAGTGGCGGAATGAATGTAAAGGAGCTGTGGGTGACTTTCCACATTCCATTTGTATGTGATCGATATTAAGCTCGGTTTACGCCACCGGCTATTCACACAACTAAACCAATTTATTTACATTTTCATTCAGTGGTTAATTACACAAAACCACATCAAGTATTCATGATAACTTAGTAATAATAAAAATAATTTATAAAACGGATCAACTCATCTCCAAGTGTCGCCCTCTACGGGAAGGTCCATTGACAACTTACGAAGTCAAAGGTCCTAACACCTGGACTGCCGACGACATCTGACACAAGGCTGAACTGATTCACAGCGACATCCCTTATTCTTCCTAAACACTTGTACCGCTTCAAGGCAGTCCAGGACCTTTAAATTCGTAAGTTACCGATAGTCCTCATGGAGGGCGACACTGAGATGAGCTGATGTTCCTATCACACCCTTGACTGGGTTACGTATATTGCACCTGATTGCGCTCTACAGTTAGACCGACAGGCTATACTGACGAGTCTAGGATAAAGACGAAACATGCATGCGGAAACCGAAACAGAAGCTTAGGTCGGATAGTAAAGAAATCAGTTTAAACTTCTCAGCATTCCGAGTACTACCCTAATTCAGACACACAAAACGGTAAAAATAATTTAGAATTAATAAAAATGGAATTTCGCTGTGCGTCACTTAAAAATTGATCATGCTGGCATGCCTAATTTAACTCAATTAGTAGACAATGACGCTTTCAATGTATCATTAGCCATCCTAATTTGGTCGCTTGGAAATATAAAATTTTAATGAATAGTTAAATGATTGTTAACTGCAAACTTAACATTTTTCATACTGTGGAGTCGTACGACAAACGCAAAAAACATCGATTGACGTTTTCCTTGAACAAGAACCTTTGTCTCTTGATGGACCATATCGAGAATTTTGTGTCGGCTACGGAACGTGCTAAAATGAAAGTTTTATGTGTTACCTTCTATTTATATTGGACATCTTCGCTGAGAATACAGGGTGAATCACTTTGATGTTGCATAAACATTATACAGCGTATGCTCTCCACTATGCATCAGACCTTCTATAGAGATGCATGTTTCGTCTTTAGCCTAGACTCGTTAGTATAGCCTGGCGGTCTAACTGTAGAGAACAATCGGATGGTATATACGTAACCCAGTCAAGGGAGGGTTGATAATACAGGGTGTCCTACATTAAAGTGCAGATAATCTCAGAGCCCACGTGTGATGAGGATGAAAAGATGGAGTCAAGTGAATTGACTCACAACTACTTCCTGCGCGTAAATGTTCTACTTCACATGCCAATGTGCGGGGAAGTATTATAATCGCGAAATTATCTAATCCCAAATATTCTGTTGGACGTATCCAAGGCAGCCAATATTTTCCAAGTTTTCTTATTTCGGTTAAAAACTTAGGGTGGGTGGGCCTCTTTGGAGGTTCGGAAAAAGCTGGCAGAACAGCATGCGACTTCTTTGTTAGTTCTTTATTTTCATCCTAGATATTGGAATTTATCTGTCAATTGTTCTATTTGTTTATTGTAAACAGTTATATTGGTGTTGTGCATAAATGCATATCTGATACGTTTCTGATTCACTCTGTATAAACATAAATTGTTTCCTGAAAGGTTGCTATTATGTTACGAAGATGACAACAGGATCTCGGTCCATAGAATTTCCACAAAATATGCGAAATCCAAGTCCAACCAGTTCGTACACCTTTGGCATTCTGGTACGCCAAAAATACCTGCGTAACTTCGCACCGGGTCAAAATTCCACACCTAACTGACAATAAATTAACGAGTAAGCCGATGATTAACAAATAAAGTTATTTGCTTGGGCATGAGGCAAGGCCATGTTGTATGAACTTTTACTTGGTTTGTCATAAAACCGCCATAAATATCTGGAAACAGGTAATTTCAAATTAAACATAATCATATTCCGTATACGACATGAAAAATGCATTCAAAAGAATAACCCGTCTTCGAGGAATTCGATCACTATAAATGTTTCCAACGTTGATGATTGGAAAATTTTCCGCACTACTAACAAACAAATAAAAGACGTTTTGCTGGTTTATATTGAAACTTTTTTGTACCTATTATTCAAATTATAAATGATCAGGTTTCCCTTCAAGTTTTACTTTATAGCCTAGGAGGCTTTAAACGGCCCTAAAAACTTAATTTGCCGTCCATAGGCGAGATTATTGTTGGAATCGCTTCGATTTAAGATGTAGTTGAATATCCTCAGTTTGCAGTTAATAATAATTGTGTATTCAACACACAGTTAGGGATTAATTTTGATGGGATAGCCCAGAAAATTTGAGAGGTTTTTGCATGCAAAGATAACAATGCTTAGATCAAACATTGCCCAAGCAATTTTACTATCTTTGAACGACAATCTGATAGTCACGAGTTTTATTTGTGAAACTGTGTGTTAATTACACAACTTTTTATCTGCATGATGGGAGAGTTTCACCAAGTAAGAGCATCTACAATCTAAATGATTACTTCTGGGTCCGACATTTTGGTATTGGTGAATTATCTGTTTCACGGTGATCAAAATACAATTAATAGTCTCAAATGCTATGTTCAGTGTATAAGTAACTATAAACATTTAACAATAAGATGCAAAGCTCTGTGGAAAGATATCTCTATAAAGTACAAAATTTGGTAACGTCAGCGTCATTTAGGGTGAGATTGATTATGAAATAAACTATCTCCAGAGAATTCGATCCCAGCGTAAAAAGCAATTTCTGTACCTAAGTTGTTTTAGTGGATTTTGCGTCAGGAATAGTATCAAACAACCAGAAAGACTCTTGTATTACGGCCATGTAGCGGTAAACTGTCTTCTCTCTAGATCCTCCCACAACCTTTACTAGTATAAATTTACCCGAACTTCCCAGAAAACTAGTTATTGTCTAGTTTGAAAAACATTAATGATCATTATAACGACGTAACTCATGCATGCGCCTAAAGACCCGGCTGGGGGCCCCCTTGGGCTCGAGCTGAATACGAAGGCCGGATTCGTGATCAGCAGCCTTCAATCATCCAGAAAACGATTTTTCGCCTTATTTGAAAAAAAACGAAAAAATTCGACATTAGTTCGTCGACTCTTGATTCATATCTCGAGGCGAATAAAAATTTGCCCTCCTATTGTTAAACTCTATCTGATGTAAAATTCTTGGGCTGAATCCAATGTGCTCATATTTGCGCTATGAGGTTCCGTTCTCCGAAACAAAAATATTTTCTGAAAACATGGAAATGCTAAGGGGGGGGGGCGAAGGATAATTTTTTTCAAACAGGTCAAAAACGAAATATGATCATTAGCAAAGCATAACTCGTCAGGGAAGTACCATTTTGAGGAAGGTAGGCGCCCAAAGGCCTGTCATGCCCCCCTTCCTCCTTAAGCTCGAACTGAAAACGGAGACCAGATTCATGATCAGCGCCCCAGAATTACGCAGGAAACTTGATAAGCTTGAAGAAAATAAATTTTAGCACCCATGGCGGACCTTGTCAAATTCTTTATTATAGTGGACGAAACACGTATAAATGTCTCTGTTAACGTCGTGACATCTCTGGATCAACAACACATCGAATGCGAATACAGCATCGCGGGTTCTATCCATATCAAGTCTGCTACACTCGGACCTTATTTCTGCTTCAAAAATCTCGTCTTCGCCATAACAAAGTAAACATCAAATTGGCTTTGTTGTTCACAAATAATTAAAGTAAGACCAACGTCTGCCATTGGAATAGGTTATGCAAATTCCTTTGGAAGTTTCCACATTTGTAACCGGTATAATAGTCTCCGCCTATGTTTACCACAATAATTGAATTAATGAGCATCAAGATGCTATAATTTTCATATTTTTATCCACAAACCTGTTACTGGTCCTTATGAAGGCCTCACGGTTAAATAAATTTTATGTGCTCAAGAATGTGACCTAATTTGCCTCTTACGTTAAGACCAATGGCGTACATGCGGGTACGCATGGCCCATGCTGCGGAGAAGTGGGAGGGGAGGGGGACAAAAAAGTTATATGATGTATGAACTTTTGATTCAGGTAATATTATGTACTTCCAAGATAACTCCACGCAAAGCCAGAATCCCTATCACGCTTCATAAGAGCTGTAAGAGAATAGATGTCTAGTCACATTGCCAGTACAGCTAACTAGAGGTGCTAACGGGCACATCCTCACCAGTTCGAGCTTACAACGCCTGGATCGAGCCTTCTTCCAAAAGTCTTTCCTTTGGAGAACCCCAGCGTTGTGGAACGAGCTACCGGGAAGTTTGTATTTCCAATAGTTACAATCGACAGTGTTTTAAGATCAATGTGAATAGACAGTAGATGTCCTCTCGCAGCGCATCTGGAGCGCGATAGCTCTACGCTCTAAATTTAATTATAAAAGATCAAAAGTTCCAAAATCAAATCCAAATCTTCATTTGAGCTACTGAACTAAAACCACTTCGTGGAAGGTACAGCGTGAACTTAGTTGATGCCATTTTTCATGCAGGATATGAAGCAACACTGTTGAATTTTATGTCATTAGTAGCAATTTTCTCTTTTTTAAAACTGAATATCACACAGTGTGTATGGATTATTTCTATAATTTTGGTGATATTACCTTTTAATGATACATACAAACCGAGCGATACGCGGAAAAATATAAATGTAGAAGAGAAAGCGAACACATCAGCGGTCTCAACTTTATGTAATATCCTAACTCACCTGGTATTTTGTATTTACGGATTATAGTACTGATGATTGGATGAAAATTGCCTATGAAAACATATTATATATATATATATATATATATATATATATATATATATATATATATAACCCATCCAAAAACATTTTAAGTTAGATTGACCTATTTTTTCATTTATTTAACTAGATACTGGCCCTGCTAGGCCGGAGCTATTTTCGACATCCCACCAAAACTGGGATTAAAATCAATATAATTTAGTCAAAAATATGTATGAACAGTTTTGAGGCTATGAGGGCAAGATCCATTTTGGACTAGAGCTACAAAATCAATGAAAACTTTGGTTGTTAATGCCCAAAATCTGACTAAATAAAACCCTGAAATAAAATAGGAAATAAAATGCAATTCATACTGGTTAGCAGAATGTTGTTATATTTATATAGCATGGAATGTATACTCAAACGCCATTCATATTCCAGCATGGCCGCTCAGGTGCCTAACAAACCTATTAAGTCAAAAAGTTCAAATGGATTGTTAGCAAATTCGAGAGATGTTGCTATTTTTGTGCGAGTGAGAGAGTCCATGGGAAAAAGCATTGATAAATTTATCGAAATTGGGAGCAATTTTTCGAGCACCGACTGGTTATTACTCCTTATTACCTTATCAATAATTCCTTCAAATTCTTAAGTCCTTAGTATTTTCTATTATTGTTGAAATAATGTCATATTTTAATATCATTCTCAATGCAAAAATTTTTTTTCTGTGTTTATTCGACCATTTTTGGTAGCTGAGTCAAAGCATACTTGGATGGTGTTTTTGTTATTTTCATGTTCCTATGTTCCTATTCGAAGAACCTTACGGTACCACTCCGTACGCACGCCACTGAGTAACTTATGAATTTTGAAGTTAAGCTACGGCCAAATTCGCTCTATTATTTTCTAATACCACAAATACCCATAGAGCATAATTTCACATTAAAAAACTATTCCTTGAAAAAAATAGCCGTAAGTAGGTTGACACTGTACTTCTAACGCGATGGTATCACCTCGGAAAAATGTCGATGATTTCTTAACAGCTCCTTCTTGGGTCCATCTGGTGAGAAGAAGCTGAATTGACAGGAACTCCAGCTACCACTGACAGTTCACCACCCGGTTGAGCTATTCATTCATAGCTGGCGCAAAAAGTATTGCTTATACATAAAATGCTCCAACATACTATATGAGTGAGAGATAGAGATATAGATGGGTCTGACCTTGGGATTTGTCGCTTGTTTTCTTGCGCAATCGTCCAGTTCAAGGATAGTCAAAACGTCACTGCTTCTTGGATAGTTTTTGCTTGGTCGTCTGGTTTTTGTTCGCTTTTTAACGATAACTTCGCCGCAATGGAATCGATTTTCATAAACTACAAATCTTTCTTATCAAAATCCAAACAGTTTATTAGCTACATGGTTTTTAGTGATGATATGTCATGAACCATCAAGAAAACACAATGTTTGTAAATCAAAATTTTCGCGATCACAATAATTCCTCACCAGATGGCGTTGGGGGTAAAAATCTACCATTACCATTTACTCTACTCTCATGATAGAAATAATATTGGTACAAAAACTAATCCTTATGGGACCCCCGGATTGATCTGTATCCGATTGGTACTACAAAGAAAGGAAAGAACCAATCATCTATACACCTCATCCTCCGTACTAACACTGTGGTCATAAAGATGCTTACTCTCATATCAGCTTCGGGATGTTTCAGTATGGCATTAGGTTATGTAACATCTAGCATGTGGCCATGCGATGCAATGAATTATTGGTTCGATAGCGGAAAAGTTAGTTATCTTTGATTGTATTTTTTTAGAGTTGAAAACATAGGTGGATGAGAAAATACACGTTGCGAAAAAACCTCTCCCGAGAAATTATATTTGAGGTACATTCACAAGTGTTAAGTTTGTACTGTATTTTGTGTGCTGGACGTTCATTGAGAAATAATGTGAATTTGGTTTATATACATACAGTACTGGGTGAATTTCTTTTAGCATGTAGAATCATTGTGTAAGAAAAAAATAAAATATGAAATATAGATGTTAAAATGATTGCACAAATCTCCCAAAGCGTGGAAACGTTGTCCCATTGCAGGGTTGCGTTATAGTCTAGTAAAATTTGCATTTCAAGTAATCAACAGTTGTACGCAAGATCTCGCAACGAATTATGGAGAGGACAATGGCAGAGTTGTGTTTAAGACGCTATTTTCTAGTTGCTGATATTGTTATTCTTATTTCTAGGAGCATCATCATAAAAAATGTCCTCCGACTGCAAACAGCTACCTCAATATATGTTCCGCCTGATTTATCGTGCCATTCAGGAAAGTTTCTTCCCAAAGTAACATTATTGGAAAAATACAATTGTGATATTGTAAAGACATAATCATGCATATAATGCATAATCAATGAAACGTCTGAGTGTGTACAAAGATATTTTGTGCATATCTTATCTGGGGTAATTGATAGATACATATGTTTTTAATAACATATACTCAACTTAGATCTTGATGAAAATAATTACGAAATTGCGTTTCAGCTTCATAAAAAATGGGTTCAAGGTGATTGCCTCATATTTTTGAACATTTTGGTTGAATTTTAGGATTGCTGATCCAGCTGTAGGATATTTTTAAAATATGAGGAATATTTGATTAGAATCATGTCACAGCTTTTGATATATCAAGCGCACCGACTTGAGACTCTCTATTGCATCTTTACTTACATGATTAAATTTTCTGCCATGGTCTATTTATTTTCTTGAAACACACACCGACTGAATACACTACGAGCAGAAACCCGATACAGAAAAATCCGCAATAGCTGACCACGCATGGACTGAACACTATAAAATGTAATGGAACGCTAAGTTCATTCAAGCTACAGTAGAAATTAAACCGATATGGCAGCCACCCATGAGGAAAATGATGAAACTATAGCTGGACCGAACGTGACAATAAATAACCACCCACAGTCACTTTACCAGAAAACTACATCACTCAATTCAAATGCCGTTTGAACCAATCAGAACTAGCCACAGAAACGAGACGCCAGCTACAGGAATATGAATGGCTGCGGAGGAACATGTTCGCTAGTTCACCTGAGGACGATTGAATATTGTAAATCAATCAAAACGTCGTCGCCTCAAAGTTATATACACAATGCCAGTCCGAAGAGAGACATTTGAAAAACTAGTACATATTGGGTCCCATTTACTCACCCTGTATGTTAATCACTCCAGATGCGCCACCGTAACAAATTTGATGTATAGATGAAATCTCTCGATATAAATTTGCTCGAGTTGTATTTCATGAAGAATTATCGGTATATCTACTAATGTTTCTCAATATCCATAATTTCATCAATTATTAAAAATAATAATTGATTATTGAAACGCATATGTCTAATTACACTTATCTATATGGAAATTGCATTAATAATTTAATATTCCAGGCTCATCATTTCGTCCTTGGGATCGAAACATTCCCACTGGTAATATAACAAGTTCATCAAATATTTATAATAATTGTTGGTTTTCCAAGTGTAGAATGTATATAATTGAGGAATGTTCTAATTTCCAATTTATTATGGTTGAATGACAAATTGTATAAAAAAGTAGTTATGCAGTTCTTCTACGTTTTATCTAAATAATAATGAATATACTCCATGGCAAAAAAATTTATGCAAAAGACTACAAGATATACGTTAACAAATATCAAAATTTTAATTATGCTTGAGCATTTGCTTGTGTGGATGGACATGCTTCTATCAAGACGGATATTCCTCAAGGATCTGTCCTCTCTACAACGCTCGTCTTGCTGTACATCAACGATGACAGCAGCAACAGCATGCTGTTCAGATCAATGAGAACTGACAGAATTATGGAAATGGAGATCAGCGTAACGCGAAGAAAACTCAGTCATATGCTGGTTTGCCAGCCGCGGAGATGGCGGGACACAAAATATTTGAATCATCTTCTATCAGGCTTTTGGGAATTAACATCCACAATAACATGTCATGTCACGATCATGTTGCTGGCCTCTTTGAACTCTCAACGGGTGCATTCTCATCAGGTTGAGCTTACAACGCCTCTTTTTTCCACGCTCCAGAAGCACTGCGAAAGGATAAATATCGATTTACATTGGCGTTGAAATGCTATAGATTGTAACCATCGGGAAGCACTGCCCCCGATAGCTCATTCCACAACGCCGAGGTTCTCCAAAAAGAACGACTTTTGGAAGAGAGGTGTTGGAAGTTCGATTTGCTGAGGACGCGAGACAGCTCGTTCGTACATCTACCATAATAGTATCTCTAGAATATTGATAGGTCGGCCACTTTTCTCCCATGTTCCAGACTGTCCCTTGTAAGATTTGGCGCATCCACTAGACGTATTGCTCGTATTTGGATCCAGAAGCTTTAGGGAGTGTTTCGGGGCGCATCCCCACACATGCGTACTCCAGCGATGGTCTGATCTGAGCCTTGTAGAACGTCTTCCAAATGTCGTTCTTTTGGAGAATCTCGGCGTTGTGGAATGAGCTACCCGAGACTTTGTTTACCGATGGTATTGACTTCAATGGGAATTTATCCTCTGGCAACGCCTCCGCCTTTATGTGAGGATATGTTATAAAAAAAGTTGAAAATGATATATGGTATATGATAGGACGATTGAACCTAGGACGGAAGTATAATAAGTAGTTTATAGTAAAAAGGATTTTTAGTGTACCTTCCCAAAGATTCATTTACATTTTGTGGCTTTTCCCTTTTTTTTGATAAACTGGACCAAACATGTAGCACGATTTCCACGATGTCTAATCTGTTATTATTAAAAACAATTAACATTGGTTGTCAAGATAAATGTTTTACTAACCACTGCTCCACTGGCTTTACGTGGGATTTGTTCTTCATCTTACCTACCCATTAGAGCTTCCGAATTAAAAACACGGACAATCCGTTATAATAAATAACACCACATATTGTTGTAGTAATGCTAATATACAACTGACCTGATCGGGCTGACCTCATTATTATACCAGGAAAACATCCTTTTCGCATGCTCACTGCTAACTACACTGCTTTTCCTGCCATTCAACCCGAGATCACGATTTTTCGCGTCATCCACAACACTGATCACCATCCTGAGAGAAATTTGATGGAATACTAACACAGATGAGCCGCGATTTTCGTGCCGTGCATGACGTATTCGTTGTGAGAGTATAGCGGTATTTTAACTTTTAACTCGATACGAATGTGGATTCCTTCCATGAATATTTCAGAAGGAAGACCCGCCATGTGCATCACGATTATTGTACAGTCTAGGAACGTGAAAATGTTGCTATCCGCAGTGGCGGCTTTTTGGACTCGTCTGTAGCTTTGAACAGAAATGCGCGCGTCGCACGGTATAAGCATTGAGTGACCGATATCAGATGGTCGATGCACAGTGGTATACGACGCCCCACAAGCTGGTCCACTATGCCACTATAGACAGGCATGCTTCGTCTTTAGCCTGGACTTAACAGTTGAGTGGTATATGCGTCACCCAGTCAAGGGTGTGATAGCAACATCTATGGCGCTGCTCATTGGTAATTTACGAAATCAAAGGACCTACCACATGGACTGCCTGGAAGCGGCGAGCGATGTCCCTTACGACATCTGTCAACAAGAGTGAACTGATTTACAGCGACATCCCTTGTTCTTCGTAAACACTATTTACGAAAAACGTTATTCACGGCAGAAAATGCCAACTTATATTAAGTGCTCTCCACTATGCATCAGACTTGCTATAGACATGCATGTTTCGTCTTTAGCCTAGACTCGTCAGTATAGCCTGGCAATCTAACTGTAGATAGCAATTTTTAGGACCTTTGTCTTCGTAAGTTGGCAGCGCCATAGTACGCGACGCTTGGAGATGAGTGTCGATAAATTATGTTGATTAATGTGAACTTTTTACTCGGGGGCTTTTGGGATCGCTGATTATAAATTTCATGTCAAATTCACATGATGTATCACTTTTACCCCTTATCAACTACCCTTTCGCATGATATACAGCAGATTTCAAAACATAATCAAGTTATTTAAAGAACGCGGAGTTTCGCGGAAAAAAAACTTTTGAGATAATTTTATGAAAGGTTTTGCGACAATTGTAATTTAATAACAGTCGATACATGTCAAGCTCGATTTCCTGCGTAGTTTCCTCAAACTTGTTTAGGTTTTGATTTTGGAAACGAATGTCAACCCTCAATGAGATATTTAATATCACATAGCGTATATTACAAAATAAGTTATACACCTAGTTTCTGGGTAGTGTGAGAAGCTCCTGGTGCCAGAAAAAATACTACTCGGTACTTCATATTAGCCACGGTACATTGATATTTAAACTTATCCTTCATAGTCTATTCAGATATAAAAAAGTATGACGAAATTCACCGCCTTTATTAATCAGTTGTTTATGTACTTGTAGATGGATAAAAATTAAGGAGCGATTGAAGGAGTGTATGGAAGGTAAATCTTCCATACTTTCAGCAAAATCATCTCATAACAAGGGCAATACTGACCACGTTATTTGTAGAATTTCTACATACTATTATTTGTTTTCCATTTATTTATGCCAAGGGAATATAATACCACAACATATCATTGGTGATATCAATCAAAGTTGACAGTCCAACACTAGAAGACCTTCCTCACCGATAATTTATAGCCAATAATGTCACCAAACTATGAACTTGGAAATTACATGCCAGCTAAAATCTTGTTACACTGGCCTTGCGGACACATTAATGGTGCAGTGTTATCGTTGATACATGTACGTATATTTGATATAGTCATTTGTCACTAAGACTGTTTAACAAGACCATTTTTTAAGTATCTAATTGTAAATTTCTGATGCTATATATCATGACATTGTTATTGCAGATTCATCAAAGCAGTGCCTCCTTAGATTCCTTATATCTATCATTGTGATATACAAAACCACATTCATTGGCGAAGTGACCAATGAATACAAAAAATTGGTCGATGGTATAAAAGGCATAGGAAAAAAGACAAGGTAAATAAACGAAAATCTGAAACCTAGAAACATGTGAACATGATCATTAATTAAGTAGACTAACCTTGAGGTGTTTCCTGAGACTTGATAAGTTCATGTATTTAAACTGCACAATTACAAGATTATTGTAGAGGTTAAAAGATACATGAGAGAAACAACGTTTAAAATGAGAAGTAAAATACTTGCTTTGGTACAGACAAAACATCAGAATTTCTAAGATTTCTATCATGCAATTCTCGTCGAAAAATTAACTTTTCCTTAAAATAAACTGCCTTTGATTTAAGTAGTAATTTATGAGTAAAAATGATATAATGGTTGTATAAGGTCACAAAATTTCAGCCAGTTCAGCTTCACATATTCCAGTGAGATGTGGTCATATTTACGTAGGCCATTGCACACAATTGTTTTGAATTATTTGTAAACAAATTTTTGCAACTTTATCCAGATAATAATGATAAATTATCGTACAGTAATTTCGGCCAGACAAAATTAGAATATCACACAGCTTTTTACGTAGTTTTAAGTTCAAAATAAACTTATTTGCATACAGTGTACGCAGTTTAGCCTATGTCTTCTTCATTAATAAACTTACATGAGAGGAAAAACATAATTTTCTTCAAAAGACACCCCCAAGATTTTTATATTTGTTGTTAATTTACAGGTGTTATTTTCTAGGTTCATAATTATAGCCGGTTTTAAAGTTTGCCGTTTGCTTTCAGAACAAAATAAGGTAGCTGCTGATTCAGCTGCATTAATTAGCAGATTGTGATTCCGTGAAAAATCACAGTTCCATAAACTATAATCATTCGGGTTTAAGTTTGCAGCATGAACTGCATTGATATCAAAGAAATGAACCGTTTGAATTTCATCAGCAGATGATTGTAGCTCAGAAGTCAATACTTGTTGCGACAGCTCGAATGTATATAACAAAAGCATAGGTCCCAGGACTGGCCCCTGAGGGCTCCAGAAGGAATCACTCCAAAATCAGATCATTTACCATCTAACAGCGCAGCCTGAGGTCTGTTAGATAAATGGTGATTGAACATTTCAACTACTACTCTATCAAATCCAAGATATTTTAATTTAATTTCTTGGTCACTTGATATCGAGGTTCGGTGATATTACCTGGCCATCAAATTCACCCGACTTGATGACCCCTGATTTTTTATTATGCGATTATCTGAAGCAGAAAGTCTACACAAGCTGTCCGCAAACCCTTTAATACCTTCAATTGTATGTAGCAGAAGTAATGTAAATTTTTAGGAAGAAGTTGCAATACTGCATAAACGCTCAAGGAAGACAGTTAGGCAAAGAACAGAAGTAAAATTCAAGACATAAAATTGCATTCGATAAAGTTATTAGTTATCCTAAGATTCTTTCAACTGAATGCTTCATGTTCTTCAGAGAAATCTTAGAAAATAGGTGACACCTGTTACAGAACTCTGTACGTTGTCCATCCATAACCCGTGTGTGAACGTGTAAACATACTATGAATCTGGTTTATTGGTTTTTGAAGTATTCTTAATTCCAACAAGGACCTACCTTGCAGGAGCTACACTGTTGCTATTCCAAGTAAGTATCCTTTTAAGGTGATTATTGTTGATGATATTGTTGTTCTGACGGTCACTGACACAATCCATGATCGCGACTTTTGATCATACTCGTCGAGAGAAGCCCGTTTGGTGTTGGTGCGAGCCGAACGCGACTTATCCCAGGCGTCTTGGCAGAAGTAGAAAGTGAAACAGTTGCCTGTCGACGACGAGAAGAACGAAGAACGAAGCCTTTCTATGCGATCATTGGCCACGCCGAGCGTCGAACTGGCTTCGTTTACATTGGAAAAGAAAGTTTTTCGGATAAATACTACGGGGGAAAACACTTTTGGTTTCGATCGAACTGACAGGCGAACGGTGTCGATCGAAATGGAGGCTCACAATAATCAGAGGGACGTATTTTTACTGCCCTCATCGATTCAAATGAAATTGTGGTATTCAAACAGAGGTATCCACAAAAAAACGATTTCAAAGAAGGAGGAGGTTCCCAATTCGGTTGTGATTTTTTTAACGTTTATCTCAGAACTCCCTCATTTATAGACCGATTTGGTAAATGCTTTTTTTTAATCCTCTTCATCATCGCCGTCAAAATGTCATCAAGATATTTCATGCATAAAATTAAAATATATTATTCCATAAAATCTGTCATTCCTACATGATTTACATTTGATGGAAATATTATAGAACCAAAAATATCTGCGAAACCCTGAATATACTGTAATAAATAAACTGATATTTTGAGCTAAATTTTTATCTTTGTTATGTGAGTTTCCATATCTTTGAGTATATTTTGCATAAAAATGTAGAAAAAAATACCCTACAATATCTTGCAATAAAATATATTTTTTTGGATAATTTAGTCCAATTTTAAATTTTTTAAAAATAATTTTATTCTATCGAGTTAATTCCATTCGGTCACTATTCAATACATCTTGTTAGTCTCTTAAATGATAATTTTTATTGTTTATGGTATGTGACCCAGGAACCCAGAAGTTGTTTCATCTCTATCATAATTTTAAAATAAAGAGACTACTAAAGGACTTTTATTGTCTATAGGATTTAAGTTTTAAAATTTGTCAATGGAATATTTTCAATCGTCTTTAATTTGAAAGAATTGAAAAATATTAAGCTTTTTTATATATTTTAAACCTTTCCCTTAAACACAGACTGTCGCTTATCAATGTAAAAAATCGTATTTCCACGTTAGTTGTCCCCGTGCTACCGTGTAACACAAGATATAATTCGCAAGCGTGATCAAAACCGTAAACAGTTATTATTTTTTTTCATTGGCCTAATTAATTCACTGGTACTAATTACTATTTATAGATAAGTGTGATAACATTCTCAAGTGGCTTATATCTTCGTTAGATATAGTGATGCAATAAATAAAAAATAGTCAAGAGGATTAATAAATTACTTTTGACTTTTTTCAAACTTACGCAGCTATAAAATTCAACCACTGGAATTTTTTTCACTATAAGTTAAAATTAAGTGTGCTCGATTCTAGAAACTATAAAAACATTCTAAGTGGATCAGCAGTTATAAAATCCGTTCACAATATTCAATAAACTGATAAAACTGCACTTCAACATCACTTTTCAGGAGAAAAAAAGAAATAACTCCTTTCGCATTATTCGAGATCCCTATAGACAAAATTTTATTAATCCGTATTAATATGTAGTAAAAAACCCTAAAACCGAAATAAAACATACTAGTCCCCCTTTAGCTTAGTTGCCCACTACTACTAGCCAACAACTGATGACACCGTCTTGGTTGGAAAAGTCCCATGTCTAAGAAAAAATTGATCCCCGCAAGAGCATGACATCACTGTTCGTCACCACTACCGCCTGCCTGTCCCAAAACACGGTCGAAAAAGGCGGTTTATCTCACCTCTCGATGCATCCACGGCAGACTGGTTTTTGCGTAGAAAATCAAGAGGGATCTCGCATATATGTTCATCTCTTTATAAAGGCGAAATTATGTTTGAAAAGTACTGACAAAGTATAAAAATTAAGATACCTTCAATTTCTCAAAGTATATAAACGAAGTTTTCCAATCAGTTCAATATTTATTGAAAAATCTTTGTTTCTAAACTGACATTGTTGCTTGTAAAGAGCAGGTTCATCGTACAGATGATGTCAATGCCATTCTTTGTACTTTGAAGAGCAGCTGAAACGTCAGTAAAGTTCGTTTAGTAATCATATATGGCTTTAAATATCGAAAAAGGATAGATATTGACGAAATTTCAAGAGGGCAGCTTTATTGATTGCAACTATAATGTTTACAGCTAGCCCAACGTGGTAATCAAATCGCGATGACAGACAATAAAAAACAACATGGATCAACTGCATTTGAACCCATGAACGGAGATGATTTAGCAGCGCTTACAGATACGTCCGGTACCGTGAGTCACCGTAATCGGCTGCGCTGCCGGCGATTGGTTGGGATGATGCGCACGGGGGAGGGGAGCGGGGTAAAAGAGAGGGGAAATTTTCTAAACAACATCGGAGGCAATCGCAAATTACAACAACACACATTTCAAACTCCAATCACAGTATGAGTTCCTAAAGTGTCAGTAGGATCTATTACTTCATCTTCCTCAACCAGTTAATTTTTTCTGCAAAACGTTAGTACGAATTAACCAGGATATTCCATTAAACAAACTAACAAACACATATTTTCTGATATCTCTTTAAATACTTTGACATTAATTATTACGTAATTTTCTAGCCGAAGTTTCTAAACGGACTCGATCAACTAAAATCAAATCGGTCAATATACTCAGAACCTGTTAAACATAGTTAATGTGAAAACACGTTTCCTATATCTGATGCTATAATTCATGTCAAAGAAGCGAACGTTTATGTACAAAAATTTATGCAAAAACTTGTCAGCATTGTTATATCATCAATAGATAGAGTGCCATAGTATTAGAAAGTTTAGATTAATCTTCAATACAATAAATATTCAAATCTTGAGGCTATCGAGCAGGTCAGTATCATCGAGGTATTATTTAGAATGTACAGTAAGTATACTGAATGCCAGAGAGGTACGTACATACATAGATCAAGTGTATGTTCTCCACTATGAATCAGACCTGCTATTAACATGCATATTTGGTCTTTAGCCTAGACTCGTCAATATAGCTTGGCGGTCTAACTGTAGAGAGCAATTGAGTGGTATATACGTAACCTAGTCAAGGGTATGTTAGCAACATCAGATGTTAGGACCTTTGACTTCTTAAGTTGCCAATCGGCAGCGCCATAGTGCGCGACACTTGGAGATGCATATGTTATTTCCAATAGCCGAAATCACCCAACGCTCGATTTTTTGTCCACAACGCGTTATGGGTATGGTAGTTTCCTGTTCAAAAAAAAACAGGCTGTGAGTAAAGTGAATAAACCAGAACGCGTTCTGGGTACATTACATCATCCACGATACGAAATGATTGTTCGTGAGCGTGTTAGATACAACTGAACAGAACAAACTATCATCGGCATAGCAGATATTAAGATGAATAATTTTCACAGAACTTAAAACAATCAAATAAACAAGCCAAGACGTTATATATATATATATATATATATATATATATATATATATATATATATATCACACAACACATCACATTACTGGGATCATCTCTGATGACATAGTGGTTGACGGAAAATATATCATCATGAATTGTGAGCATTGTGTGGGGACGGTGCGAAAGAGTGACAGATAGAGAGAGAGAAAGAGAGAGAGAAAGAGAGAGAGAGAGAGAGAGAGAAGGTGAAAGGGAAAGAGAGGCGCTAAATGGCATCACTGCAGCTGCACGCGCTACACTTTATAGTTTTGTTGCTCTGGCTTGTAGAAATCGGCATTGTATTTTTCCTGCTACCCTTGAATTATTTTTTCAAAATAAAACAAAATTCGACCTCGTTCAAGAATGTCGTGGAGACGTTTTATTCCTGCAAGTTTGTGATCCTCCCACTCCCTTGTGTCACGCTGAAGTTCAGGTTACTTAAGTGCATACTTCAACTACTAACAATCGATTTTTTACTATGTTGATTGTCTGCCCTATACGCAGGGCTCTATTTAGAGGACTTATATATGGTGGAGGAACTTAACAGGGTGCAAGGTACTCCCTATATTTTAGCTAGCCGTGCTTGAGCAAATCCTGAAATCCCCTACTGGGATCCCCAATAAGGTATAGTAATAAAAAATCACATAATTTGTTTTTCGGTAACATGATATACTCTGAAGGGCTGTGAACGTAATAAGTGAGTATTCTTACCCCCAACTTTTTTTACATATTTACATATTCCTATTATACCACTCGGTGATGGTAAAACAAACAAATTAAAACGTCGAACGTAATTGGAAATTCATGTTGTACAAATGACATTTTCGAGCAATAATTTTCTCATATAATAGAGGTAATCGTCAAACAACGACCTTCTAATAGACATAAATAATGATTGTATTGATCAGTACTCGTAACAGGACACTCTTCGGTCAAACATATACATATGCGACACACAATTATTCATAGTAAAAATAAACTTCAATTTTGCAAGTGTCGCCATTATCTAGTATAACTTTTCTCACAACTTCTTGATCGTTCATTCAAGGAAACTTTTGATGGAAGAGCTGTAATGGGTTGAAAGTTGTAATATGTTAATTTCTACTACAGATGTTTATCAGATCCCACTAAAATTCGTAACAGGGACTGAACTTTTAATTAGAAAAACTAGAAAGAAACATTTATTGCCAGTGGATATTGAACCCACAACCTCCTGCATTCTAGGTAGATGCTTTGAATCATTTAACTATGGCGAACTGGTAATCAGAACAAATCGAAAGTATATACCCCTGCGCAATTCTACTTCCCAATTTTCTAACCTGTACAGCACGATCTTGGTTAGACATCTAGTGGCTAGTGGCTGATACTATCTTTGATCGAACTGACCTGATGTAACCATCGTTGAGCCAAATGCGGAAAACTACCGCGCTCAAAAATACCATTATACCGTCCAATACATCTGTTTTGTGCATTTTCCTGCCCCTCTTAAGATTTGAAGTATCATGTACTTTGTCCGTTTTCTACTCATATATATATATATACTATGCTGATACGATAAATTTAATATAAAGAAAGACGGGAATCTATTTGCTAGTAGAATATACATTAATACATGTGCATCACTATTGTTCACATTCATGTGTTAGTACGACGATCTGCAACAGGTATCACCTATTTTGAGTAGGTCATGGCCCACCCGAGGCGTCCACAAACTACAAGAAAGCATTTCCCAAGAGATACAGAATGTTACCCCCAAATTGCTGAGACGAGTAATGGAAAACTTCAGGAGGAGATTGCACTTAATGACGTTGTTAATTAACACAAACTTCTTTCAAGTGAATACATTTTGTCCTTTAGATTCATCTTTTTAAATATATGATATATCATCCAGAACCATGTACAACAAATTCAACTGAACTCAAATTTCAATTTTTCTGAGGAGTTACGTCACTTCGTGATATTCACAACGATAGTCGTTACAGATCCGGCAGATCAAGGCAATCATATACAAAAGACTACAACCTGTCTTGCCATGAGCAAATAAAACTAACCCAAAAGTCAATTTTCATACGTAACTATTTAATTTATATCAACAGTTAAATTTGATCATCCCATTATACAGAAATTTTCATGGATGTGGTTATACAAGTCACAGTGTGATCGGACTTGGAATCGAAATATCTATTGACAAACGATTACACAATGATCATAATAGTCTTCTATACCAAACGACGACGACTGCCGACCAGGTGAAAGTCTGTTCACACCGACCATAATTAAATAAATATATTACTATTAAATGGTGAAATTGTCCATCCTCGGTACTATGACAGCATCTTTTGCAAGGATGATCAGTTGGTTCCGAAAGAGCTGGCATGACATCCGAACCAGTTCGGAATATGCGCATATCAAAACCGTCGTTCCACCAAGAGTAGATTTAGTTTCGATGCAATTCTAAGACCGTCCCGACAGAAACAGAATTACATAGTGCGGAATCGATTGTAGGGCGATGAATCAGTTTTTGTTTCTGACTGAGAACTAAAGGAAATTTCAACATTTTAATATGTTTTAATGGCACGGGGATAATCAATATATGGCTTCTTCACAAGCGAGCAGTAGTGTACGAGTAAACGTGGCAACCTGAAAAAAGCCTGGAGCGTCTATCTAAATAATATTTATAGACATAGTAATAACCTTGTGTGAAGGTTCCATCATAAATACATACGCATCAAGATAATAAAAATTGTATCAAAAACAGCTAATATCCCATTTATATGATATACACTGCACAGACTGCATCACATGCCTCCCAAAGTGCGCCCTCTATTGAGGTTACCTTACGCATTCTGCGTGATGTAGTACCCAATTACGCATGTACCATACGCTAAAGATTTTTATAAAACATATTAAATACCTTACCAGAATGATATAGTTCGCAATACGTCCAGTCTGTATTAATTATTATCGAAATTAAAATAACTTTCACTTCACGTCTCTACACTACATATTTTGATATACTTAAAACATTACAAAATACTTGTTATGTAATATAAGTAGGTTCTCGTTTCCTTTTTACCTCGTTTGGACTTTTATTTTACATTTTAATCTCGATTGCGACAACACGCGCCTGATCTTATAAAGCACCTTCACAGTCTGGAACACCGCAGGACCAAAAGCTACCTGAGACTTTTGGAAAATCTCAGCGTTGTCGAATATGCTGCAGGGAAGTCTGTTTCCCGATGGCAACTATTTACAGCACTTTTTAAACTCAATCTGAATATGTAGTGTATGCTCTCCACTACGCATCAGACCTGCTATAGACATGCATGTTTCGTCTTTAGCCTAGACTCGTCAATATAGGTTGGCGGTCTAGCTGTAGAGAGCACTCGGATGGTATATACGTAACCCAGTCAAGTGTGTGATAGCAACATCAACTCATCTCCAAGTGTCGCCCTCTATAGATACGCCCATTGGCAACTTACGATGTCAAAGGTCCTAACTCCTGGACTGCCATGAAGTAGCAACATATGTCTCTTACGACATCTGTCAACAATGGTGAACTGATTTACAGCGACATCCCTTGTTCATCGTAAACACTATGACCTTTGACTTCGTACGTTGCCGATGGGAATTGACATAGAGGATGACACTTGAAGATGAGTTGATGTTGCTATCACACCCTTGATTGGGTGACGTTATAAGATCAAATTGCTCTTTGCAGCTAGACCGCCAGGCTATACTGACGAGTCTGTGTTAAAGACAAAACATGCATGTGTATATGTAGGTCTGATGCATAGTGGAGAGCAAACACCTAATATCAGTTGTCAGCTTCTGATGTGAATTAGCAGAGATAAAGGTTCATCGTGAATAGTGTTTACGAAGATCAGGTCACCCTTGTTGTCAGATGTCTCAAGGGACAACTGTTGCTGCTTCAAGGCAGTCCAGGTGTTAGGACCTTTGACTTCGTAATTTGCCAATGAGCGTCCCCATAGAGGGCGGTACTTAGAGAAGCGTTGAATGTGAATAGACATTTGTTCTCTCACAGCACTTCTGGAGTGAGAGATCTATAAAGAAATAAGGTTTCTTGTATCATTACAATATAGCTGTCTAGTAAAAACCCCCGACCACGGGCTTTTGAGGGTTTACCTGTGCGTTTGGAGGGGGTGGGAGGGGCGTTATTAAAATGTGACTGAGCGCAAATCGTTCATCAGAGATTCAAATTTCCTTCGTAGACCTGAAAAAGAAAAAATATTAAAAAAGAAGAAAAAGCTCTATGAAAACCTGGAATAATGAAATGGCGCGTAATTCTAACTAGATGTTAAATTTTATAAAGCCTTCCATTACTGTACAACTTTCAAACGTTCAGGTTCCTTTTTAAATATCAGACTTCCCCCCTTCTTCCTTTCCATCATGTCGACCGGGCTTTCAGCCGTCATTTCCATAAACGCATTTGATCAAATCTCCTAATCTATAAAGCTGAAGTAAAACATTAATAAAACGTTTTTTGTTTGAAATTAGTAAAAAATATTAATAGGTAGGTAGGCTAAGAAGGCTGTTGCTATATCAAATTCTTGGCATTCCACATATTACAAAATTGTCTACAATAAAAGTAGGCAACCAATATCACGCATGTATTTGTGAATTCACAACTAAGTTACTGTTATCGACTTTGAAAATCGATTTTTGAATATCCTGTGAAACAAACATCTCAAAAACGATCTCACCATCTCTCTATCGTTTAAGGCAGTGTTTACCAAAGCGTGAGTTGCAATCTCTGGGTGATCGTACGAGTCCTGTATACTAAAGAACAATTTACACAATAAGACAAAAATACCACTTTGCTGAATCGTGTATTGCCATTCTAGTAGTCACCGTGAATGGAAATTTGCTAGCCGGAATACAATATTATTATAATTATTTAGAAAGAAAATACAAATCGTGCGGTCTGGGTTCATAAACACCGGTTCCCTGTTTCGATTCCCAGAGACTGCTCCCCACACCGTGAGGTAACGCTATCACTGTCCCATGCCCTGCCAGGTATCTTGGTAGGTATATATTGACTGAGGACTTCGAAGCCAATCTTCTCTCAATGTTCATACTTTTTCGAGTCTCAGTGTAAAGTTGTCGCAGCTCATCTACATGGTAGTGGATGGCACTAAAGGTGTATAACAACAGTGGGACAGCTCTGATGACCAAATCTACCGCCAAAGTCGATGCTACTTGCAACGGAAAGACTCCTTAACCTTACTCGCAACCTGGATATGACGCTGCCCCACCCCGAAGTAGGTATAAGCCTCTCCGTCATGCAGATGATGCAAAATACTCCCATCCACCAGCTGTTCCTCCTCTTCATTATCACTGAATCGTCCTTCCTTGAGATGATACATAGCGCATTTGTCTATCTATTATTATGATTATTTTTTCACTGACTTTTTAAAACTCTCATTCATGATCATCAATCGTGATATCCCAATTTCAAAATTTCCCTACCTGTATACAATTTACACTGTAAAACGCGCTCATTAAATACCATTGATCTCAACCATATTCCGCCATTGTTCACTAGGTGCCCTAGGTGGATACAACTATGACTCGGGGCACTTACGAGGGTCACGCTGAATGTTTTTAGATACAGAAAAACTATGAGGTTTTTTTAACAAACTTTATTCTGTTTTTTCAACATATTCTCCCCCTACCTCAATACATTTACGCATCCGGTAAAACCATTTGTCAAATTATTGTGGCCAATGTTCCTTTGAAAAGTTGCTAATTTTCTCCTCAAATGCCCCGATTGCCTCTTCATCGGTGGGAAAATGGCAACCTCGTAACTTTTCTCTGATCTTAGGGAATAAGAAGTCGCACGGAGCTAGGACCGGAGAATAAGGTGGCTGAGGCAACAGTTTGACACCCTGTTCAGAAAAAAATCGAGTGTTCTAGCGGCGCTGTGGGCGACCAGTCTTAGGACGGCTCTTGCATAGTTCTTGGAAGACTACAGGAACACAAATGGTTATATACCATTCAGAAGTAACTGTCCTTTGATTTTCCAAGGCCACCGTTGTGATGTATCCACTTTTAGAAAAAAAATATGCGACCATTTTCTCTCCAACACTCTTGGAACGACGAATTTTCGTTGAAGGCTGCTCACTTTCAAAACACCAAACTAATGACTGCTGTTTAGTTTCGGGATCCTAATGATATAACCATGTTTCGTCTCCGGTTACGATATTAAAAGTGTTTCTACTGTACCCATTATCAAATTTTCCAAGCATAAACTTAGACGCAAATCTTGTTGCTTTTTGCTCACTGGTCAACAAATGTGGCACCCATCTGGAACACCGCTTCCTTAGGCAAAGGTGATCATGAATGATTGTTCCGACCGCTGCCGATCCAATCCCTAGAAAAGCCTCAATCTCGGTGTAGGTAATATGTCGGATTTTTTTACCATATTTTGCACAGCTTCTACAGTTTCCTTTGCGTGTAAGCACGTACAACTTTAGACAAAATAGCTCCGTGCTCAAACTTGTAGAGATTAGGAACCTACCTAAAGACTTTCAGCGTGACTCTCGTAGATGTTTATTTGCTTCTGCCTAATGAAATAAAACAAGGACTATGTTAAAGGTAGCGTTTATTTTGACTGAACTCCCATTCAGTATAAAACGTAAAAAACATATCTAGAGTATGACTAAGTTATGTAGACTAATATCTCGCCACACGTATATAATATATATACAAAGGATATTTATCTATTAACAAACCTTTGGTGTTTTCCAGCTATCACAAGAATATAAAAACACAAAACATAAACTCGTTCTTGAACAATTTTGACAGAATACTTTCTACAAATTTCCTGAGAAACCTAACCTTTGCTTAGGAAAAATATCAATTTTTAGATATATTTCGCAATATACAAAAAAGATTCTGTCTGATAATGGTTGAATATGAAACAAAACTAAAATACATATAAGTATTAGTAGAAACAGGTCTACAATGTGAAAGTTCATGGTACCTTGTTTGACGTACACGTTTTGGGAAAAGAATGAATTGAGTTTGTGACTCAAAAGCTGAATCGTTTGAGTATTTTTGTTGCAATGAATTGTGTATTTCACCTTTTTACCAACTCGACTAGTTCCTGATAGCTTTTATTAGAATGATTTCAAGTGGTTTTTCAAATCTTTCAGATGAGGAAAAAACTTTTAATCTACTATCACTTACGAGTAGATCAACTTAGAGCCTGGTTCAACAGTTTACTACCATATGGTTAAGGTAACCAAAGAACTATTGCAAGGTAGACCATAACACAGATACAAAAAAAATCGTCAAGAAAAGTGACTCTGTAGTACTTATAAATTAATTCCAAAGTAAGTATTTTCAGTTTTCCCCAGATGGGACTAGTTGTTTGTGAAATTCCAAATCAAAACTTCCATTCCACCAATCGACACACGCTTTTCTCTATGAGAAAGCTCGGTTACACATTAAAACTCAATTTTAATCCTGAATTGAAAAAAAATAAAAATTCTAAAAATATCTATTATGAATTCACTTGATACCATGTGATTTGACTTTCTTGGTGATCTTCTTGTGTCTCTATGCAATAAATGTTATAAGTCTCAAGCTATACGGAGTAATGTACCTTACAGTACTACATTAGATTCAAGTCTATATCAAACAGATGTAGCATACAGTTCATAAACTTGGTTAGACATTCTGACACTTGATATGAACAGGCACGAAGTCTGCTTCTTTGGTATAAAACCGTGGTGTAAAGAATACTACATCCTCCTAAACGTTTGAATATTGAACTCAAAATATCATTCGTTGAAATATACACATTTATACAAGTATTTACAAGACATGAGATCAAACAAACTGTTCAGTAACGCAGTTAGAAGCTTGAACTCAGACGTGGTGAAATCACCTTCCAACTAACTGATGCATTTATCTATATTTTACAAAACGTTGTAACTGTTTGGAAATATCGGAATTTATGTTAATTTTTTGAAAATTGGTAATTTATGAAATTAAAAATATTCAGGTTTTAAATTTTTCATAAATTAAATAGTCTAAGAATCAGTGACACTCGACCCTACGTCATCGCGGATTTGAATATGAATTACACACGCGTTTAGTATGCGTATAGGGCTTATGGAACCCCAAATATCATGTGCAAAAATGTATATCCACGATTTCAAGTACTTAACTGTTGGACGTCCTCCGAAAGGTTGCCTCCTTCAAGCCTGTGTAATTTTTATTCCATCCGACATAATGTTAAATTTCAGGATTTTCAGATTTTCCAATAATTAATTGATGCACTTTTGCATATGATTTGCCTGGCAGACTTAATGCTCTATACGCATACTAAACGCCTATGTAATTCTAATTTAAATCCGCGATGATGTAGGATCGAGTGTCATTAGCTCTCATACTAAAAGCGAAACGTTTAAAAAACCGACTTTTATTTGTGAAACCTTCTACATGAATTTTACAGTTTTCTCTTAATATTGGAAGGGTTTTACCAATTAAGAGCATCTGCGGACCATTTTTTTGTACAAATTATTTCACATAAGCCCGTCCAACTACGTTACTGACACGGGCATTCCTTAAACAGCGACAATCTTGCTAGGATCTACTTTAACCCTAATGAACATGGTATCGTCTTTCATGAAATGCCTCTTCTTCAACATCTCGTGAGAAACGAACTTTGGGAAACCGAAACCCAACGAATCAGGTTCCCTGCTTGGTCTCTGGAAGTTCTTCCACGTGGGATCCGGAATGAAACTCTCCACGATGTTGCACGCTTTCTCGGGGCAGGTGGATTGGTCGAAGAGGGTGAAAGACACCGAATGAGCGAAGGGCCATCGCAGGAGGGCGTCGTACTCTCCCGGGAGGATCTTGATGTAGACGGAGATGTGGGTGTCTTCACCTGCGCCGTTACCGTTTGGAAACAGGGACGCCTGAAATGGACGAAGAAGATATAATTAGATTGATAGATATTCAGAGATTTAAAGAATTGATTGGCCAATCATATAACTCCTTTTTGAAATGTCATAAATTGCCAAAAGTCTCTAAACATCATTGATTTATCTCGAATTTCAACACAAAAGTCTTGCGAGAAGAGATTTGATGAATGGAAAGAGCACTTTTTGAACCTCCGTCATCAGATACACGTGGAGAATATAGACTATCAATATCTGAGTATTTTCATGTGACCCCCACCGGTGAAAGTCATAAGCTCCTTTTGTTCCTACTATCTACGTTTCAAATGGACCCGTGACGTCACAAAGAACATACGACAACACCGCACACTTTCATGAAGGGCTTGTAGATTATTATTCGTCCTATTTTGAACCTTATGTACTCTGCCCATTAGGATCAATAATTTATTTTAGTTATTTGAGTTATTTAACAATGAAACATTATTAAACCATATAAATAAGATATGTTAAAATATTTCTGTGTAAAATAGACTATAGACTTGCATGTTTAGTCTTTAGCCTAGTGGTTTAACTGTAGAGAGCAGTCGGGTGGTATATACGTAACCCAGTCAAGGGTGCGATAGCAACACCAACTCATCTCCAAGTGTCGCCCTCTATGGGGATGCCCATCGGCAATGTGCGAAACTAACACCTGGACTGCCTTGAAGGTGGAAAGCATACACTTCATATCAATTGTCAGCTTCTGTTGTGACTGACTGAACTTACGGAGTTAAAGTCGCCAATGGGCTTAGAGGGCAACACTTGGAGATGATCTAATGGTCATCACCTGCTCTTGCATTGGGCCTCCCAATTACTTGTCTGTTTGACCTTACCTGTAACTTGTATCCATATTGACTAGTATAGAAAGGAGGCGACACCAGCTCCATGCCTTCTTTGCTCTTCGCCTCCGACATTTTGGCGGCAAAGTCGCTTATCTTCCATATCAGAGTGCCGGAGTAGTTGAGGGACAGCCTCGAGAGGGCGCTTTTCAAAGATGCGATTTGATGTTGTTGTTTTGACACTACTCCACACATAAGGGTCAGGTGTTGTTGACAGCTCTCGTCCAGGTGCTTCTCTAAGGCGTATCTTGGTCCTTTAAACCTACAAAATAGAATTATCATATATAATTATTTAAATTTAAAAGTAAGTGTGGTTTTCCGCATGTGCTGGTAATACACAGCAACCAACCCCCATAGTGTCATTACGGTTATGTGGTTTGGTATCCCTCCAACCCTCATCCATGGAGGTTTTGGTTTGGATCTCTACGGAATCGGTTTTGATATATAAGTGCCGAAACATAATTCAAACTCCTTAATAAGCTATAATGGACCCATAGTAGTGGTGACGTCACAAAGACGATATGACAACACCGCGTACTGTCATAAAGAAATTATGATTTTTTATTCTTTCTAAGGGTTGTAAATAATACCAATGTTTGGAATGTTGACAAACGATTGACCTTGAATGCGTGGTGTATCAGTGGGACGTCGTTGGTTTTTTCTACCAATCTTTTACAGATTTTCCTTTTCGTCGCTCTGCCTCTGTCGCACTGCTACGCACGCTTTCCCTCTAGAGCCAGTCCATACTAGCTTAGAAGGTTGTCTAGTTGTCTACACAGATTTGAGGTTTATTTTATTCTTCCGATGCCTCATACAATTGAAATATAATATCTTTTCAATTAATATAAGACATTTCCAATATTGTTTGTCTGCATGAGTAGATGCTACTTAACAATACTATACAGATTTAGCCTTTGAAGTCTGGCATATGCCTCTAAAGTTTTGTAGAAATTAAAATTTGAATATATGTAATTTCAGTCATCTTGTAGACCGTAATGAACTTATGCATAAGGTCGACAATCCAACGGCTCAATAATTAGGTGTGGCGTCACACTAAATGGGTCAATTTAGCATTGAAATACCATCTGGATTAACTTTATGATGAATGTTCCAGCTCCAAGAGACTCTTAATCGGTCCCAATTTGTTATTTTGGATTCAGCTTTTATGATAAATCGTGAAAAGGTATTTTCTGTCGTTTATTACCAAGGTAATTTCAAAAAGTCCGTATTTTCAGTCCCAATTTGGTTAATTTGCTTTTGTGGTGAATTACATACGAAATACATACAAAAAGGATAGACATATTTGTTTATATCTAGCAAAACCCCAACATTAAAATTCTTAGTAGTGAAATGTTCACATACATACCTAATTAAGAGATGTCTACTTAGAATAAAAGGAATTTTGTATGGGTTTCCAACATTTCGTTCTCAGCGCTGATTTTTCCAAGATAATAGAATGATTTTTTTCGAAAACGAGAGAGAAGGTTGGTTCTATACGCGTGCGAAGCCCTTTTTATACAGAATTTTAGATATTGTCGCGAGGTAAAGCGGTAAAAATATGTTGTTCATGTACGGTGCCACAATATTTCTTTGAAGCGCTTGATTTTGAGCATATTGAAAATATTTTTATGTAGGTCTTGGAGAAAGGACAGCTCTATGCCCGTGTGAAGCCCTTTTCTTGATATTTTGGTTACTTTGCTTACCAAAAGGTTAAAGAAACAACCGAAGTGAGTAAAAAATGTCAATATTCATGAGACAATATCTAAAATTTTGTATTAAAAATTGCGAAAATTGCTTTGCAAAAGCATAGAACCAACCTTCCTCTATCAATTGCAAACAAAAACGTTTCATTATCTTGAAAAATGACCACTGGAAACAAAATATTTGAAACCCATGCGAAACGCCTATTATTCTAGGGATATTCAAATTTGGCGCGCGCGTTTAGCCACTCATTGTGTGTGGTGGTACGATGTGCGGCAGACCTAGGAACCTTTTTAACGGTTGGCATGTCGAACTCGGTGCGGAGTTTTTGTTGAAATTACTTGTTGATTTACAACGATGAGATGGGAGGTGACACGGAGATTGCAGTATTAGTGTATCTAGAGAAGCTGGTTAGCAGAATTGAGGTTTTTCCCGATTTTCCTTTCCTGCAGTTGGGACCGGCGACAGGATTCGGTGAGCTCTTTTATATTTATTTTCAAGACCATTGCTGGGGAGCGGTCTGCCGTAAGATAATTTTTGGCCCTTTTCGAGCACGGTTATAATATTTATTTAATATTAACATTTGTTCGGAAAATTAAAAGTGTTTAGATGTCGAATTCTCATGCTACTTTTTTTAATTTATTAGCACTACAGCCAGTGATGTCACATGATATATTCGGTAAGGTCTTTTATATTGATTTTCAAAATCATTGCCGTGCAGTTTGCGGTAACAGGTAAGAGGAAAGTTTAAACAAAAATGAAAAGAAGTATCGGAATATTTAGGATACTTCGAGTCCTTCCCGTAAACTGCTTAGTACTGTGGTCTACCGAATATCATCCATTTGAATTACTATTATTTCTATGTATTCATTTTTATTCTTAAATTTGCCATAAGTTGGAAGGATTCGATGGCTTACCTGCATCCTGCTTCTTTGAAGCTGCAGCTGTGGACAGAAACTGTGCATTCTTCCTTCAAATGCGTCTCAAGTTCTTCTCTGGCTATTATGCTTATATCACATCTAGAATTAGAAAATATTGCTAATTGAACCAATGAAAGCGTAGGAAATGCTGTGCACTGTTAATGAAGAAGTCGAAATATGACTGCAAATATGCCACAAAAAATATACATTTGTTATTCTGGAAAAATTAATAGTGACAAAATTTCAACAGATATTTTTTCCATGTAGACAGACAGGAAGATAAAGCCGTACATACAAATATAGCATTAATTCAACATAATCGTTGTTTGGTCAGTATTACTTTATACTTACTTTGGACAATGGACTGGTACTCTGCCACATTTGGCATGATGAGCTGGCAATGTGTCTGCAACGAACTCCCCACCACAATATCTGCAACCAATCAACCTCTTGACGCAATCGGTCGCTTTGTGGTGGCTCAAGTGTCTTCTGGCTACTTTCACGCCGCATTTGTTTTCGCAGTAGAGAGGCTCATGTCCGCAGTTGCCTATGTGATTCTGAAATTCGGGAAAAACATTTTTTAGAATACAAAGTCAATGCATATTGACTCAGTACTAATATGTTTTTTGACTATGTAGGAATAAAATCTGAAACGCCAGAAACATAAAAAATAAAATTTGGAGAAACTCCCCTGTTATTTGTTTGCTAGCTGCTTCATCTTAAATGCATCCATTCTCAAAAACTAAGCATAACTTAACTATTAACGCATATCTTCAAACTGCCATCAACATCAATTGAGCAGTTAATGAGATAACATAGTAAGAAACAACAAATAGACAGACATACCGACAGTCCAACAGGGAAGTGATGTGACACAAAGCTATGACAAGCAACATTATTATTATAAAAATTGATCAAATTAATCTCACATAAACTATCTATATGAATAATACAAAAAAAACTTAAGAAACCACTTAAGAAATATTTGCAATGGACTCTAATCTGTTAGCGCACTTTAAGCATAAAGAGGCTTGTACTAATATAAACACAGACATGTTAATGAACTTATACATAGCATTTTTATGTTGATTAAAGGCATCTGCACTAGACATTATCACCACACTGTTTAGATTACAATGTGTGCGGGGGAAGTAGTCATGTAAACATCAGCGGATTATTCAAGGCATCGAATGTGAAACATGCTGTTTTTGTGACTTCCGTTTCTAACATTCCTGATGGAACGGTTCACATTTTATGTGCTTCCTTGCGTTTGGTGTTTCTAAAGCGGTTCTTATGACGTTCCATATGTTAAAAGTTTATTTTCTGTAACGATGCATACCGAACTAACTAAAAGTTTGAAGCGCTACTTCCAGGAAGTATGAAGAGCAACAGAGCAAAAATACATCTAGTTCTTGCTTTTGTTGAGAAAATAGCATAAAATATGAATTGATCAAAACCAAGAAAAAATATATTAATAAATGCCATTTATGACCAGATGAACTGGCATAAAATCATCATATTATTAAAAAAATGCAATGAATCCTCGAAAACATGTTTCATTAAAAGGTGACCAAAAGATGAAAACCACAAATCTGGTCATAATATTTGCTTTGTAATGTTTGATTTGCTTGCTATCGAATTCGAGATATCGTGTTTTGTAAGACGAAATATAAATAATGACCACTACACCACATTAGACTTCTAGGGTCTAGGCGGAACTGCGGCGGCGCCAGTAGGACTGTTTCCTGTGGTGCCTAGTCGTGCATAAAAACAGAAAGTAACGAAATTATACAAGGCGGATTTTTTATAATTGTTTTAGCAACTACTGCTGCCTGCGGATTATTGCATCGCAATTGAATACCAAAAAAGTAATATTCGATACAAGTATCAATTTCTAAACTGATATAAACTAACTGATACTGATAATTACTGAAATAAAGAGGCTTTACATTGAACGGTGATAAATATTAACCTACTTCGCATGTGCGTGAAAAGTGAGACTCGAGAAGTTGCTGTGCTAATCAGTATGGTAAAACGGATATAGGTTTTCAGATTTTTTGAAGAAATTTCTACACCATGGCGCCCAGAACGAGTAGAAGATAATAATAAAAATGCGTTACCTCCAAAGCGTGCCCAGTGAACTCCTTATTGCAAAACTCGCATCTGGTTCGTCTTTGTGGACACGTGTACTTGAGGTGGTCTTCCATTAATACCCTCGGAATTTGAGCTCCACATTTACTTGTACAAGGAATGGCGTCGTGCTTGCAGGTGTTTAAGTGACCCTGAAAATATTATCCACTCAAATTACTTGAACCTCTTTAAAGACTGAATGTTTCAAGCTATAGCTCAAACATTCCATTCAGGGTTATAATATTCTGATAAGCAGCCTACTAAGGGAGCAAACGTCTTATAGGCGCTTTCTTCAACAATACTTCCTTCATCCATTTTATACGTCGGGTATGTGATGTCTGATATGAATACCTAATATATGGCAAATATACTTCATCATCGTCTAAGGTATTTGTATACAAACCTAAAAAAAATTATCAGACTTACCTTTAACTTCCTCAACTCATCTGACCATTTACATCCCTCCTTATGGTGGATACAGTAGACGACAGAACTCATAATAGCCTTTTCTGATTCTGGATCAGAGTATATCTGAAACAAAATAATTTATTTTTAGAGAAGTCATCAGTTTTCGAAGTATGTATATGGAAAATTTGTTGAACAATTTCAGTATTTTTAGTTTGACTTCGTATATCAACAGATGACGTATTTTGATCGCGAAATACATGTCTCTCATTTTGGGTCGATCTGTTTTTGTAACCGCATAATCTCAGTAACCACTGCATCGACTTTGAATAAATGTGGGGAAAGATATGATAAGGATACGTAGTAGGTAATGTATTGCTGCTTTATTTTTTCAACTTAATGCATAAATTCCCCAGCAACTCATTCTATAGAAGGAGTAGCTTGATAGAATATGACTCGAATTTTGTGCCGAAGTCGGCAGAACAGCCTCTGATTTTCTTGTCTCGGGTAGTTATCTGAGTATGCTGTGATTTGAACTGAGATCCCCAATCAGCAATTGCTTCAGTGCCTTGGTTGATCTGTGTAGTACGTTGTTGTCACCGATGTAAAGTCTCCCGAGATATCAGTGATTTGCCTCGTTCCGTGTAGTAAATAACGGTGGTGGACATATCCCTGAGGAACACCCGCATTGATGGTAAAAAACATAGGAAGCAATACCCATCCACAATCACAAATGAGGAGCAATCCTTGATAGAACCATCCCGCCATCGGCGCAGACCCCATAGGCAGCAAGCTTGAACCCAAGTCAAGTTTCATTTCTCTATCGAGTCTTGGTATCCCAAATTGAATGCAAAAATTGCTTAACAAGTAGCGTCAGTTTCTTCAGCTTCAAATAGAAATCAGTTGATGGAACCAGTGAGAAGGAAACGATGAACTAATCAATGTCTAATTCGTGGTAGATTATTCAGATCCCATAACAGGCTTTTCTCACAGTGCATGATACGCATGATGTAACGCGAAAGTCTCATATATTTTTTTCAATGTATGATAGTGTATTCTAAATGCGTATGCATCTGTTAGTCATCTGTTTCTTTGTAATGCCAGCAATGTGTAATACGGTATAAGACTTCTGATTACTGTCTAGTCATAGTTTAACTGCTGTTCATTCATGAATCGTTGTGAATTAGTATAGCATATGATATCATATTATCTTCTTCCCGCTATGACTAGAGAAAAAGAGTTTTCAATATATTTTTTATATTGCCTTCCAGAAGCGCAAAATTACACATTTTGTATAATCGAACTACAAGGTGTATTTTTCATGATTTTGAGTTGAGATTCTCTTTAAAAATACGGTATACTTTTCCTTTATTGCAGTTTCTTTGCGCTTGTCCATCATTCCTTAATTGTTCACACGATTTTGTTATTGTACTTATAACGTAATTCTCGTAACAACAATTCTTATCCAATATCTTGAAAGTTCATTTTTAGGTCTAGAAAGCCATGGCTTGTGTCGAAAGCAAGCGGAAGCTATTACAACATTTCACGCCACAAAATACAATAATGCATACATTGTAACTTCTATATCTCCTGCTATGATGTGTTTTTATTATATCGTTGGATTATTTCCTGTACACCGATATCTGGTATTTCCATGAAATGTATATATATCTCGATAAAAATCTATGTCAAGTGGATACGTACTCATCAGTACTTCTCACACAATGACCTAAATTCATCTCCGGTTTAAACACTGATTTGATGACTCGTCAGTATAGCCTGGCGGTCTAACTGCAGGGAGCAATCGGATGGTATATACGTAACCTAGTCAAGGGTGTGATAGCAACATCAACTCATCTATAAGTGTTGCCCTCTATGGGGTCGCCCATTGGCAACTTATGAAGTCAAAAGTCCTAACACTTGGACTGCCATGAAGCGGCAACAGATGTCTAAAAAAAGTTCCGATGTTTCGAATAATACATAACAAATTTTTAAATATAATGAAATTCTATTATATTGTTAAAGATGTACCGAATTTTATTTTTCGGTTTAGGTAGACATGACATAATAATAATAATGTAATTAATATACGTCTACATTATGGAATACAAATCCTAATAGAAAATATAACTTTGCACGTGACTATTGAGATAATTTCTATAATAAATAAGAATCTGAAATCAATAATCAAAGTGGGAATGAAAACCTTATGAAAACACAAACTGATTTCAACATATCAAATATTTGTTTGAAAGAGTATATGTAGGCTAGCAAAACAAGCGCTGAGGTGTAATAGCAAACAATCCATTTTAATGCTCAAACAAAACCGTAATCACTTCATTCAGTTGCGGCTTCCTGTGATGCAGAGCAGAATTTTAGCATCTCTAATAAGTTCAGTCACCTTTACATTCAATTATATTTGCAACCTTCTGAACACTGTGACAGTTATTTACTTGCTAATGGAGGCCGATATACAAATTATCATTTAGAAACTCTTTTTTGGTGGTCCGAGATCTTTACCGACCCATCACTACACCTCGAGATAAGAACAATGCGAGCGGTTTGTAAATTCTTGAGAAAAATGAATTTTCCGGGAGTGAGCCTAATGTCGGCGTCCTAAAGATCGAATAGGCATAGCGCCTACTTAGCTCATTTGGCTATAGCGTCTGATCGGCAATCAGATGGTGTGGGTTCGAATCCCGCAGTAGGCCAGGGTTTGAAATATTCGATTTCTTAAGAAATGGAATGTATCAAAAAGAATGAAGTAGTTTAAGAAATGGAATATCTCAAAACATGAAATATCAAGAGAACATTTTGACGACGATGTTTAAGGTTTTCTAGACCGTAGGTAATTAGTATTTGGAATAATGTGAGTTTACTTCAATAAACCCGTAATGAGAAAACCAATAAAAAACATGTTTTTTAAGCAAATTGCTATAACCTGCAAGAAAACAGGTTTCAGCATTCACGTACTATTCAAAATCATACTTTTACGCCTACTTGTGTGTGTTCCATATTTGCCACCTTTAATTATAATAATATTGTTATTAGACGGGCCTATAGAAATTCCAATCAGGTGATTCAGGTGGGCTGCCAGCTGTTTGAAAGTTACAAACATTAGTTTAATTTTTGATTTCTATCATACATTTAATACCTCCAGATTTTCTTATGAGTTCTATACTCCCAAATAGGAGGATTTTGTTGTATCGTCTGTCTGCGTTTCTGCCTCTCATATTAGTTTATACTAAGGATTTAAAATCAATACTGTTTTCCTGGGAAACAGTCAATATAAAAAGAATTTCGAAATGTGTTTTTCCGTTCTTTGAATTTTGATGAAGGCCTTTAAAGCAACAAAAACATCAGGATGATTAGTATGCTAGACTTGAGAGCTCTAGTTTTGTATCCATGATAGAATCTAGTTAGCTAGTTAGTACTCTGGGTAGCTTTTGTTAAAACTCAAATATGACAGTTCGACGATGATTTAAACGGAAATCGAAACGCGTCACTGAAAGAAAAAAGAGTTTTATTTGTGAGCATCTACAATCTACATGGTTAGTAAAGTTCTCCATCATTATTCCAAATGCCCAAATGACTCCATCACAGCAAGGCTTTCCTCAGGTTACAATTTATGAAATATGCTAGTCTTTAATATTTTCAATAGTAATAAACGTTATTTTTTGTGCTTTTAACTTTTTGTTTCGTTTCAAGGCAGAGTGGAAAGACCTTTGCCAGGGATGTTTTTGTAATGCCAAAACTCAATAATTCTCATCATCAAAATATGATAAATTAGACTTTAAAATAATGCAAAATATTACGTTTTGTATATTATCTTCTAATAGGTGATTCGTTTAACAAACCAAAAATGCTCAAGTCTTACGAATTGCAGAGCATTCATAATAATCACCGTTTACTGGAGTCTCCATTCCAAGATATGATCGCTTTCTTCTCATATAGTACACAGTTAATAGAGAAACAATAAGATACTCCAACCATAAAAAAAGAAAGTGATGAAATCGGAGGTATTTTCCTTCTTGATGGATATAATATAAATACTAATGTGTTTGATAAAATATTTTATATTCCTGCAATAATAACGGTATGTTATTAGTCAGCTCCTACTTGCAATCAATTCAGGTGGGTTTCAATGAGGGTTTCTAATGGGGCAGTTTGAAACAAATACTTTGCGAAAGTAGGAAAGACGTCCAAGATCATTATAGATATTCACACGAAAAAACACAAATTTACTGATAATTCTTTTCAGATATAACTTTGTGCAGAATCCAAAGCTGCTGTTGGTGTTGAGTTATTTTTCATGAATTTGCTTGAATCTATTGCTCTACTAACAATACTTTCATTATTTGGGTATTTATGGTGCTTACTATAATCTTAATTATATTTTTTCATTACATTGAATGAAATATTGCAATTGACTAAGAAAATAGCTCCCAGGCAAGCGCAGCGGAAAAAAAAGCTTACACCTCAGTTACATCACAGTTCAAACATGATGAATTAAATTCTGAAGACTAGAAAAATATTTCAGTCAGACCGAGTTTTGAACCCAGGATCAGTCCAATCCGTGAAGACTCACTCATCACTTGAGCTGTCTTGATGTTAACGAACTCTAATATACTGTTGTTGTAAAACAACCAGATCATTATTGAGAAACTGTAGAATCTAGATATAAATATGCAGAGAGAAGAATAGCATTATCCACACGCAAGAATAGAAAGAAATAGAAGTGGAACGCAAAGTTGACCGCAAGCCACAACTACGTATTGCAATTTCCAATGACCGGTTTGATAGGAGAAAATTTTACAAGAATAAAACGCTACACGTATATATGATTAGATGTACTTTAATGGAATTATCAAGATCAGTCTTGAATTTGAAATACATAGATACATAAAAATACGGAGGAGCACATAAAAACTGAACAGATTCATCAGAATTAATATAACTCAAAATATTCCTGCTTGAAATTTACGTTTCTTCTGGTTGCCTAATGAAAGTAGAAGAACGATTCAGAACAATTAACAAACGTCTCGTTTTTTTTTGTATATTTTCCGAGGTATATTGTAAAAAAAGGTTGCAGTCAAGTAGGTTAAGTCTGCATTTTTTAAGAACAGATATGTACACACTTGTTTTCAAAATACGCATATATCAACACTGAATACAGTAAAAAGTTTGTCATCATGCTCTAAAATGACAAGAAAATCTTGCCATTTACCAGATTCTTTTTTAATCCGTTTTATTCTTCAGTGCTAATGCTTTAAAAATCGAAAGACAGTCAAAAATTTTGTTAGTACTTTTTTTAATATTAAATCCCTCCGTATTTTTTGTTTTTCAATACGCTCTAAACTGATTAGTTTTTCTGTATTTGTGATATTTACTTTACCACCAAGTCATCGATTTTGAAGAAATTTCAACCAGCGTTACTGTCTTTCCTCAAATTTGATCAATATCGATGCAGAGGTTACTGAGACTACATTACGCGCCGAGAAACACCAACAAAAAATCAATTAATATCTTGCCTATACATTCAGCTTTCCTCAAAAATGGGCATCACCATATGAAATGCTTAGGATTTCCATACTTTCTATTTAAAAATGGTACAATCACTATCTATTCTACCTTTTCTCGCAACATGTTAAATCAAATTTCTTATACAAGTATCTGATCATATCCAAGCGTATAAATACCTAAAACTACAAACCAGATCTCAAACTAAATATTTAATCTGCCCCTTTACCACAAAATAGATTATCCGTTTTTTCACAATTTAACTTCGTAGTTGGTTTAATGACGAACAATTTCATGGAACTTTCCGGCGCATTTACAGAAAAACGCCGATACATCCAACTGTAAAATCGACAACACAAAGAGCTCTTTACTTTCCATTCTGTATGGTTTTTATCATCCTCATCTTGTGGAATAATAAAAAATTCAAACAAAGGGAAATCCGTTTGCGAAAGACTGAAATCATGACAAATAGTCATGGCGATGAAGAAGTTGTAATAATTTTGAAAATCCGTATATAAGCGGGGAAGTAACTGGCAAATTAACAATGGAAAATTAAGACATCCCTAAAGACAACAACCCTGACAATAAAGGCACATGCTGGTCTGTCAGCCGTGGAGCTGGACGGACGCCCAGTACTTGAGTCATATTCAATCAAGCTTCTGGGATTCAACCAATAATGTCTTCAACTGATCTCCAAGTGTCGCCCTCTATGGGGACGCCCATTGGCAACATACGAAGTCAACATCTGGACTGCCTTGCAGCGCTCCCTTCCGACATCTGTCAACAGTGGTGAACGACCCGATTGCTCTTTACAGTTAGACCGCCAGGATATGCTGACGAGTCTAGGCTAAAGACGAAACATGCATGTCTATAGCAGGTCTGATGCATATTATTGGAAAGCATACACTCAATAATGTCCTGGCATAATAATGATCCGGCCTTGCTAGGTCGGCGCCTCAGAAACTGAGGGTTTTCTTTGGCTCCAGAAACATGTAAGGTTCAGACCATCGCTGCTCGCATGTATGGGCTCCGAAGCATTCCATAAACCGGCAAGTAAATAGTTGTAATGATTATTGCTTTTTATTTCCAAGTTACTTCTGATAGAAATTATGTTTAAAGTTTGAATCCCGTATATACAATAAATTATATCAGGTACCGGCCATACCACGCTGAGAATGCCGGCTCTCGTCCCATCACGCTTTTTTACTTCAAAAACTAAAAAACACGCTCTTATATTTAATCCATTTAATCCAACTAAAAGTAAAAAATAATTTGCTAATATTTTCCGACATTTGCAAGTTACTCCCCACCTTCATCGCTACCCCCCTACGTCTGACGAATGAACGCTAAGAATAAGTACCTTATTCGAATAAATCTCTATATAGGTGCTATATTCATGTCGATTAAATTTCTCATAACCTCATTTTGCGAAACCTATTAACAATTCAAACGGACGACGCGTCGGTTGTCGGGTACAATAAATTTTATTTAGACGACGTGTCACGTACAGGAAACGATAATTTTTCGAAAATTGATGGGAGCAAAACGCCGACTGCCCTTTTTTGTCAACGCATTCAGTAAACTATGGGAACCTCGTTATTATTTGTACATTGGTTTGCTTTAACGGCCTCTGAGGAATTTGGTGACGTAGGAGTTTAATTATCTTAATCTCGAGACTGATACTGACAGTGAGTACAAAGCGTTTCTTCCATGCTTTGTCCAGGGTTGCCACAGTAACATTCTGCACTGACCGTGAAATTCTACGATTTTTATACCCTCTTCTATACCACTGCCACGTTTAATATTAGACAACTGTCATTAATCATAGAACAATAGAAGTCATTACTATGACATTTTTCATTTCAAGAGCTGACAATAATGACAATTCAATTGTGTGAGAGCTCTGAAACATCAATGGTCACATTATAAGTAGAAAATCTGTATTTCCACTACCAGAAACTTCTTCCATACATCTGCTAGGACCAACAGCATGGATGTAATAGTTTGTACCAGAGCTTTCTTCCCTAACATGAATTATAGTAATTAATCTTTTTAAAAATAACAAACTTGATCAAATGTTGCTACTGCTAGACGAAATCATTGAAATTAATTATCATAGTTAAAAATTCTGGAAATAGATTAAATCATAGAACATAGCAAGCTGGGAATCACACAAAAGCAGGTGCACAGAGCACAGTACAAGTGAAACACTGAAATACATATCCTGGAACTGACCCAAGCAGAACCAAACAGAACACAGAACGATTTTGCGAATCCACACCATAAAAAGATACACTTATATACGCATAGGTATAATAGAAAAATATTGGTATATTTGAGGTTAGGGCATGGAAATGAATACAGTGGAATAGCATGTGGAACCGTTGTTTCCATTTGGCCGTACTCACAAAAAACGACACTTACAAAATCAATGTCCCTCATATCTGACCTTGGCATGAAATACGGCTTGGAAATACCAGCGAATGATTTATCAATTCAGTTCATTTTTTAGCATCTGTAAATTTGCTGCAGAACTTTGCATTTGCATTTAATTACTGTCTACTTGCATCGCCATTTTTTTAGCTACTGTTCTGAATACCTTGAGACAAAAACTTAAATCAGCTCACTAGAACCGTTTTCATTCGCTATCAAACTCGAAGCAACATTAATTTAAATAGATTGAAGTGGATAATCTCTTCACACTCAAAAAAACGTTTTATGGGGCAGGTGGGTTGTTTTGTTTTTGATTCACATTTTATCTGTAATGTATGTAAATAGGTTAGTCGACTGATTAGTAGTAATAATTAGAATACTCGAACATATAGATTAGAGTCCAGAGTCTACTTTGTGATTCAACACGTACAAGTTATATGAGGAAAATCTCAATAATCATAATGATTTGTATGCGTTATATTACTAGGATAATAGGGGAGGCGGAGTATAACCTACATGGTTATACTAATTATTTTAAATAATATATAAATTATGCAAATTTGATCGATTTTTTTTTCATATTTTTGAAGTCCCATTGAGCCTCTTAATGAACAACGTCAAGTAGGTTGACTCTGTACTTCGCACGCAGTGGTAATATTTTAGCGCAGTGGTCGCCAACCCATCGTGATTTAGCTAGTCAGTTGCCGCCTTAAAATATAAAAATTATTTAAAATCCAGAACTCATCTTAAAGCAAGGTTGGTCTAGATCGAGGTGTTTACTTAAAAGCAGTATTTAAGTAGCCCGTGTAGTTTTTGAGGATATGATTTTTATTAAATGTAGATTGCAATGGAAAGAGTGTTGTGTATACCAGAAGGCTTGTTATGCAACGCGGTTGATAATCCTAATTATAATGGTAATTATGTTGGTTATAGCAGCTCTCTTTTTATATTGCGAAACGACTTGCAGTTAATTCGACGGCATGACTCTTTTGCAATTCATCGCGCTTGGGTTACACTAACTGAAAATGAAATTTTATATTTATAAGCTATTGAATTAAGATGTAGAGGTTCACTGACGATCTAAAATAATATTTAGATATTGAATACAGTAGTAGATTATACATTAAATACTTAAGACAAAACCAAATTTATAAAACTGCAGAATTGCACGTCAAAAACACACTTTTTGTGTATGTTCACAAGCCAATGAAAATACACACAAATGGTGTAAATAGATGCGAATTGGAAACACTGCTATATTCACAACTCATCGTTATTGAAACATCTCCACCATTAGAACAAAACAAACGCTACCAAGGTTGCCAGGTCTGTGGAATTTTCCCTAGATCTAGACATTCTTCAGTCAATCTAGAAAGTTGCTGATAATTGTGTTTTGTGGTGGCTACTGGCATGGTATGGTACTTGCCATATCTTTTGACAATTTCCTAGTGATTTTTGCTACCTAACTAGTATATGCCTATAATTATATATATATATATATATATATATATATATATATATGTACGTAAAAGCAGGTAAAGTTACTCAAAATTTTCAAGTTTCGTTCGTATTTTTATTTATCATATGGAGAAGAATGATGAATGTATTTAAAATCTGGTAATATTTTTCCTGATCTATGGTTTTTTTGAACTTCTTCCGAGAGGCGCTACCTCTTCACAAATGCTGTAACCTTGTATCGTGAAGACAAAAGGAAAACTAAACCCAGTAGTGGCTACTGTACTAAAGATTACCTATCGCTAACTGACGATGCCCGAGAGAGACGATCAAATTAAATACAGGTTGACGATGAGAGAAAGCAACAAGAAAGAGACGGTAACGCTATACTTGCCCTTTTCTAAAGGAGATACATAAACAGGATATCTGCAAGATTAAGCAAGTTAAATATTTGTAGAGGTTAATGGTATATCTAAATTTGACGATGTCGTCTGTTAAGGGCAGTGATAGTAGGTAAAATGTTTGTAGATTATATGAAGTAAACTATCTATCGATGTATTTAGCTTGCAATGTGAATAAACATGTTTATTTGCAGAGTCATCGATAACAGCTTACTGGAAAATAAATATTGTATACGAACTGAATCATTTTCGTCAGCTGCACCCTGGTTCTTCAAATACAAAAATATCGTCGAGTAGATTAACGCTGTACTTTCCACGCAATGATTTCACTTTATATAGATTTTTGTATTTTTTATCATTCGGAATCAAATTTTAAAAAAAATAAATAAAATATCGGAAATAATTAGACCTTTTTTAATTTAACAAATTCAGGCTATTGTCGTTTCTAAAAATGTCAAAGATTCGTAGTTAGCTTCCTGCGATGGAAAGGGGGGTTTATTTTCAACTCACATTCATTTTCTATGTGGCATAAAGTCATGTACTAAAAGCATTCTTACCATTTCTGTATACATTATTGGAAAACTGATTGTATCATCAAAGAAGCAAATCAGTTCTTCCGGACTGTAATATTTGACTGTTTTGATTTAAATATAAATCGAAACGCGTCACTGGAAGTGAGAGTTTTATTTGTCAAACTGTTTGTTAAATACACAATTATGTCATCTGCATGATGGAAGAGTTCCACCAAGTAAGGGAATCTACAACCTATATGAGTGAGAGTAATGTTAGTGGGAATCAGTTTTAACTATGAGCAATAAATGGGATGATCTCTATTGTCCGAGTTCCCATTCATCCTGACTGTTTCACTATGTTTACAGTTTAAATTCGTGCTACAAACACAGGTGGTAGGCGACTTCCTGCTAGCTTTTCAATGTACACACACGACAGAAGAAGTACCGTATGGATATGTACAAATTGGATGAATGAGAAATATTAATGATTGGTGACTAACTGTTTTCTTTCTTAGTATGAAAAGGCAAAATACCACGAGATACCATTCAATATGCTCTATCTAACTACTTTTACTTCCCACGCACTAGGGAAGGAATATTAAATTCATTAAAATTATAATTTGAATCAACCCGTTTTTCCTGATGAGTTTTGGACGGGTTATACCGAAGATCCAAAATTGTTGCACTTTTCGGTAGATAAACAGCACATAAAAAATAAAACCAGTCCCAAACTGAGATTCTAATGGTTTTATAGCTTTTGGTCATTTCAAGGCGTAGCAAATATTTTTTTAAGAGGCTTAAGAATTTTGAACTTTTGAACACAAATATCAAAATTTACCTAAACTATCACTTTAAAAACATTATTAAAGAGTTGTTCTCAGACAGCAAAATGTGGAATTCACAGATCATATTTCCATCTATACGATTGAATTCCAGGAGCCAAAGCTTACAAAATATCTAAATGCAAGATATTTTTTAGACATCAAACAACAATTAACTTAATCAAATTTGAATTTTAATTGACAAAGAAAACAAAAAACGAGAATTAAATCCGCTCTTCGTTATTAAACAAGGTACACTCAAGGTTGCAGTAGACTGGATTAATAATATAAAACATGCCCCATTTCAGACAGGAATTTCAGTTATATATAGTTATAGGACTGAACCAAATTATATTTATTATAAATATAATAGACGGTTTTTCATTGTTAAACATGGATCATTTCAATACTTTTATCACAGTCATGGAATAATTTCATCCAATTCCCAACTTTGCGAGCTGTTAAAACATTTTTTTATTCTTTATTTTTAATATGTAATTTCAAAGTACTAAAAGTCCAGTATTTTCACTGTACAACTGTATTAGTTCAATTTTATCTATCTCAATTCAACTTTAAGTGTTGAATTTTTAATGGCGATGGATGGGTGGATGAAATGTATAAAACTGTGTAATTAGGTATTTTGTTCTAAAAGCATAGAATTTTCATATTAAAGACACAATTACAGCATGCAATATTATTTGTGAATAAAGCACAATATATGTACCTATTTCAAAATAAAAATTTTCAGTCGGATGTGTCACTTACTTGGTTGACCTCACTCAAAGAAGCATGATTATTGTTGTTATTCATGGCAACGTTGATTTCGTTATTTTTCGCCAACGAGGTGCTGCTCAAAGTTGGTGAAATCGTCGGGCTGACTTGGTGAATGTTGACGCTCTCCTTGGAGCTCTTGTTTGGACTGATCCTAGCCGGAAAACTGAGGGTTTTCGTCCATTGCGAAAGGCTACGGACCATGTTTGAGTTATTTTTCGAAAAAAATGTCACTAGCGCACTTTCACCACGACCGACGTCACCGTTTGCTAGATCCGTTCGCGATCGACAACGCTCAACTGTTTTGTGATGGTTCTAGTGGTTCTGAATCGGCCTTCCGCGGCCTTTCCCCCACTACGGGCGCGGTACTTCTCCGGGCGGCGTTGCCGGATTCCAGGAAATTTCACCAGATATAAGGATTTTTTCCATTTTATTGGTTTTTTTTCTGGTATTTTGATTGATTAATCTTATCTGACACGAAAAACAGCTATCCAACAGTGTTGTATTCGGTTTGTTGGTTGGTTGGTTATATAAGTATGGCAGTAATTATCAGTATTTAGTTGAAATTTTTCGTATCAAAAATTGTTGCTTCATATTTTGTGTGACTATTTTTTACAAAAACGTATTCCGGTTTGTCGCGACATATGCGCTGTGGCTCCATTTTTCCAAAAACTAATATTCCAGTTACTCAAAAACATGAGTATAAATCATATAATTTGATTAATCTACAAAGTGTACTGTACTTATTATTCTAAACATCTAGCATATTCTTGAAATGAATAGTTCTTAAAGACTTTTTTAAAGCTACTAACATCTCTGTTTTTCACTAACACTGGAATCTGATTGTGAAGAATATGAGCCTGATCTGTCATCAATAAAAAATGTAATTGACCATCAAGGATTGCTGCCTACAGAAAGCCACACGAAAAACTTTATCGATCTCTATTAATCCGTGAAGTATTTGGATCTTATATGGGTGAAAGTGCAAATCTGAATGAAGAATTTTTCAGTAAGCTTCTTATAAATTTGCACTAGGTACCATTGAACTTTTCAGTGCTGATCGCCGCGGATTTCTTTGAATAGCTTGTCTAACAGCTTCAGTTACTTTGGGGATTCTTATTATTCATGCACCACCTCTACACTTTGAGTTGACATAACCTATATTATCGAAGTCTGTCATTGCTTGTCGGGTTGAAATTCTCCGGAGTCTGGGAACACTAAACTTGCGACAGAACTGACATTAAACTCACAATAGAGCTCTCACCAGCAAAATATGATATCCACTATGACCTACTCAAAATAGGTACATGATACACATACCTACACCGATATGCTGATTTGCCTGCTCAAATTTGTTTTTGCTGCGCATTTACGTAACGATTAAAGGAGTGGGGATAGTGTGTGGTGGAAGGCGTCGAGGCAAAATTAAGCGCGCTAATAGGAACAGTGAACCAGTGGGCGCATTTCGGCGTCGGAGGCATGCATAATTTGATTAATCGCTTGTGATTTTATCCTCTGTGCTCGCGACGATTTTTCACCATTGCAACTTGGCAACAGCGCAAAGCGGTTGCAGCCGCTCTGCGACCCAAACAGCTGTTTGTAAACGTAGTCAGGTTGGTGGGAGGAAGAGACTTAAGAGAGAGGGACAAACCGTGTAACCGTTTTTTTCTTTTCTCTCCTGTTCTATCAGGTCCGTTCACGTTTTGATGAATCTTCTGTAGCCGTTGGGCTCGATTTTATTCCACTCCATGTGGACAAAACGTACAAACAATGGGCTTTTGTTTGGAGGTTTTAGTGTCAGCCGTTAGATCCCAGGATTCACTAATTTTCAATTGAACTTTTTTGTCGTTGCTGCTTATGGCGATAATAGGCCACTTTGAAGACATATAGATTATCTCAAATCTCATTTTAGTCACTTTCATGAAAATTGGTTGGACACGTAGGTCCTTATATAGTTTTGAAAATGGATACTTCGACACTATTTTCTGTTATAGATTTTTTTATTTTTTTTCGCCCAGAAGCGCAAGGACGCCCATAGGAAGGTTCTTTTCAACTTTCTGAACTACAGTCTATTATTGGCGATGTAGGAGGGTCATAAGGGTTCGAACCACGATTTTTTGAGATAAAAAGTGCTTCCCCCTCTATGTCTAACAAGTACAGAGAATTACCGGAATCAAATATTACTTGACGATTACTCCGATTTTCGAAAACTACAATATGCTTTTTTGTCCTTGCCGTTGTAATAATGTAGCGTGAAAATTCTATCAAATTCAGAATGGTATTTTGCTGCTTTCCGAATTGAAGATTGGCCAAGGATTACCGGACAGGCTGGCTAAAATCAGTGTCACGGCTTTTCGTGATACAAGATAACAAAATCTCAAATTTCATTACCAGTTGAAGGAAAACTGAATATCCGCTATTATTAGATGATGATTGAAAAACATTTGGTTTTTTTTTTGTACTTTTGGTAGCTGCCCCGATTCAAAAACCAAATTTTCGATTATTTAACCTTGTGTCCCAAAATTTGACATACTGAACCTATCAATACTGAACGCCGTAATATGTTTTGCTTTTTAATTAATTTAATATTTAATAGACAATTAATTTTTGAGAATTGCTTCGTTACTGAATGAAACCCGATATTCAAGGCGCCATTCTCTTGCACTATATGGTGCGTACCAACCATGGCTAGGTCGATCTTGCTTCGTCTTCAGGTTGGTTCCTGTTCGACTGAAAGTGACCTTGCCGCTGGCCAAAGTGTCTCTCGCTTTTCAATTAACCCACAACGGCTTTGCTGACCAACGGACTCTTGGCTCTGTATTCATATGTTTAGAGTTACAATGGAAGTTGGTATAGGTACCTGAAATTTTGTGCCTTTATTATTACATACTATTTTATAAGTCATAAGTTAGAAGATTCTGAGTGAGATAGATAGATGGTTTCATGAAATATAAGTAAGATTCTTTTGCGTAAAAAATATCAATTCTCTGGATATACTCGATAGAAAATAAAGCCGCTATGAGTTAGTTCAAATTGCGTCCTGAATTTTTTTTTGAAATTATCGGAATCCATCCATCACATAACAGAAAAAAACCATGTAGATAAAACGTTGTGTCACACAGATTTTTATTAAAATCATCGTCGGACTATAAAAATCGAAACGCGTCACTAAAAGAAAGAGTTTTATTTGTGAAATTCTGTGATAATTACACAACTTTATATCTACATGATTGATGATTGATTTGCTGGATTTATAACATCTGAAGCCTAAATCTCCTTCTGTCTAACATGCACAACTTGTCGTATCATCAAAAGGTCCTTTTCTATCGTCTGAACATAAAAGTTATTTGTGAGTTCCAAGATTTGTGATGCAATCTGCAATTATTTATGCACTATTTTGATCAAAAACTGTTTCAAAATTTACAGAATTTTTTGTCTATATTGATGCATGTGTGTTACTGAGTCCATCTACGTGACTCTATTTCATTTTTTGTGGTCATCAGTACCTGTGTTGCACCACATCTAGGTATAGACATATTCAATTGATACATAGGATTTTATTCTATTATATGATTCTAATTATTATCAAATAAGAAATCCTTGACAGCGGCGTCAATTCTGTGAATAACCCACCGATTAACTGAACTAGGCCAATTTATTTGCATTTTACTTATTAGGTTCATTACTTTTGGATTTTGCACTGTTGACTTGATCCAATTGTCGTAAAAAATATGCTCCGTTGTTCTTGCACTGTAGCGACTGATTTTGATAACATCTAATCATGAATAGAACCGACGTACGTCATTTCGCTAGGTATAAAATATATATACTACCTACCTAAACAAATAGCATAATCGCTACTAATTCAACTGATGAAAATCTGACAACACTGCGACGACGCTTTCCATTCGATCCACTAATCGTAGCAACTAAACGTAAAAGTTCAGAGAATTAAACTTCATGTATTGGCGACACTGAATCAAGACAGTGCTGAAGTTTTGCAATGCTCATCTAGATCTGTTGTTTGATGTCTCGCTTGTATTTGCGTTTATTTGTGAAAATAACAGTAGTGTTTGCTCAACTATTTACTTAAATAGGTAAGATGGTGGAATTAGCAAATATTTCATTCTGGTCATGTTTGTAACGTGCTTTCGACAATATCGGTCATGGCGTTCCCTTCCCTTTATTTTTTCATCGTCGTTGGATGAGCTATATTATGAGTTACAACATATTATAATTGGTTTTTCATAATTTTTGGGCGCGATCAAAAAATAATCATAAGGGCGAATCTTTTTGGAAATTAATCGAAGATTTTCTTAGTCACTAAGCAATCTCTAACAATTTTAATACAACCATCGCGAACATTTGAGGTGAATTGGCACATCAAAACCTTATACAGCAGCACCTCTCTCCAAGGTAAACTGGTTGCCACAAACGGTATACACAGAATCACACTAGAATTGTTCTTCTAAGGAATGTTACAATTGTGAGAAGTGTGGGAATGCTGTACATACATATATCCCGGTATCTTCATCTGTCCACCGCTTAAATAAATATCCAACAGAAGCAAATTACGGTCTATGTAGAATATTTATGGATGAATGCAAGGTATGCATTTTTTCTGGACGATTGTACATGTTTTTCAATTGTGTGAAAACGTGGGCTACCGTTAGTTATATCAATACTCATCTCCAAGCGTCGCGCACGGTGGTGCTGCCCATTGGCATCTTATGACGCCGAGGTCCTACAACTTGGACTGCCTCGAAGCGGTGATAGATAACCGTTACGACATCTGTTAATAAGGGTAAACTAATTTACAGAGACATCCCTTGTTCTTCGAGCGACACTTTCTACGATGTACCGTTCACACCTTCACCATCGCCTACTAGATAGTAGTATTGAACGGATCCCAATTTTTATACGTATCTGGATATCAATAAAGGAACCGGATCCGTATCCAGGATTTGGATCTTGGATATCTAATCTAGCTTCGAGATTCAGATCTGATATCCGCATCATAAAATGTAATGGACATAAAAAAGAAGCAGTATTATTTGCTGCACAAAATATTAATTTCCTATAAGGCAATACAAAAAAAAAAATTTAAGTGGATGTAGAATTAACTTTCTTATTTTATATACATGTACTATCTATTTTTTAGAGATTAAGTACTGCGAACTTTAAGGCATTTTGAGATTCGCTCAACAACAAATCAAGCAACAATTTGTAATCTACTTAACGATTACATAAGTTTTTCTCATTCCGGTGTACTGTTTTCCTGACCGTATTGTCTTTTCGTCTCACCTTTTCGTATACACTTTCACTAAAATAGTGAACGGAAAATAACAGCAGCTTGACTGCAGACCAATCCATCTTCATAAATAAGTGTTAATTGACTCTTTAAGACATTCCCCTTTATTGTTCAGAGACGATCAATCAATCAAAACCTTCCAACAACTCATGAGCCATTTTACGAAACTATTTACAAATATATTAATCAACTGTTTATACTTTGACTTCGTAAGTTACCAATGAGCAGCGCCATAGTACGCGACGTTTGGAGATGATTTTAGATATATTTATGTTGAATGTGTCTATGCTGTATTCCTAGATTAATCATTTACTCAGAATTACTTTACGGGGTTCACTCTGCAGCAATTTTTTCTCTCCACGAGATGGAACAGGTTTTTACGGATTTCTCGCAAAGCCAGATTTTCGGAAAACAAACTCCCCGGTAGCTGATCCCAGAACGCCAAGGTTCTCAAATAGAACGAATTTATGGAAGGGGCTTTATAAGCTCGACCTGGTGCAGTACTCCAACGATTCTCTGATCTGAGCCTTGTAGAGTAGCATTAGCTCTTGTGGTGGTACACTTTTCTGAAACAGAAGAGAATGCCGATCTAACGAGGTCGGTAACATGATGGTGCTGACATATTATTGTTTACATTTATTCCCAGAATTCAGATGAAAGCTAACTCAACTATTGGATGTCCCTTCATCTCCACGGTTGGCAGACCTCGACTTCTTTGTCATGATTGTTGTCAGCCTTCTGCGTGGTGAATTGAACTCCAATTGTAGATTCCATTCCACAATTCTCACAATGACCTCGTTAATCTGAACAACATGCTACCGGTTGAACTGTTTTGTTGTTAGTCGTTGATGTTTTGTATTAATTTGTGTGGTAGGCTTTTAATATTCAATATAATGTTCTAGAACTAGTCCGCCTATTAGGAATGTGATGTCAAAATAAAGCGGTGTTTTTGGGCCACATCACAACATCTCTCCCCAAATTCCATTGGAACCTTTACTGAGATTACGCCGTGACTAAGACAACAGCTGACGTTTATTTTTTTAATCATATTTAAGATATAAAAAGATGGTTTTAAGAATATTATTCACGTATGCTATTTAGATTCCACGATATTTTCGAAAAAATTATGGGTTCTCAAATGTTGAAGTGCTACACTGTGAAAAAACTGGGACACACGTCATACCGTAAGGTCACAGATACATTTATAAGCAACACGCATATCTAATTACGATTTCAAAGTAAATATTTGTCGCTAACTTTATTTTAGTTACCTTAAGGCTATAAAGCTTCGGTTATATGCTTGCAATAACAAATTTATCAACACAAATGCACAAAAAATTAAATTGCTCTGCCGCGGCAACAATAAACCTTGTTCAAACAGGATCTTATCTAAACAGATTTAAGTTTAAATTAAACTTTTTCTGCTCTTCAACGTAACAATAATGTCATAAAAACATTTTAAATAGAAGACCAGATTTCGAACAAGGTTGTATTTTTTTATCGCTTCATCATTTCTGTGTTCACGCGCTTTGAATTTTACTTAACTGCGCTGATTTTTGATTTGCTGGCGACGAAGTAATTTGATATCGCGACATTGCCGATCGGTCGTCTCAGGTTAGTAAACTAACTTAATTATACATGCCTTCAAGTATTTTCCTGAATTAAATAGTATTCGTTAAGATCACATCTTTTCATTATATTTTTTATAGTGAGAATTATGAAGTAGCCGATATCGAGAAAAAATTGGATCAACTTTAGAAATATCGATTTGAATCGGATTTTGGTTCGAATAGAATTTGAAAAATAATAACAGAATAAATGTTATAATTCAAAAATTCTAGGAGTTTTTGGTTAAAAAAATTTTCCCTCAGATTTTCAGATATTCAGCATTTCAGATTTTCAAACTTTTAGACTCAGGCTTTTAGATTTTGAAATTTTCATAATTCCAGATTTTCAGTATTTCAGATTTACAGTTTCAGATTTTCAGATTTTGATATTTTGAGATTATATGTTTTTTAGACGTTGCGAAATTTGATCCATACGAACTAGATCTAATTGAATGTAAGCCTGAGAAATATACAGTACCTTATCTTGGTGATGGCGGGTGGAACGAATAATGGCTTGCGACCTCTTATGATGACTGACTCACAGCGGTACCCCGAAAAAGGGGAACTCGACACCTAAAATACTGGTTTCGCTTACCTCCGAGAAACATTCAATGATCTTTGAATAGTGACCACCACCTGTGACGGGGGTCAACTTTTTATTTGTCTTCAGAGCCTACAGATTCATTCAAAAGTTGCAGTTCATTTCTGCCGTATTGAGATTCGACAGGGGTGCAAAGCTTTTTGAGATATGCCGCTTGACAGTGCATGACACCCTAACGAAAACATCTAAGATCGGAAAAATTAGTATCCGTAACTGCAAATACAGTAAAAGGAAATTAATGACACAATTTTAAGGTTAAAGTTTAAATTTTACCCTAGTAGTAATTAGTACTTTTTTCCATATGAAAACGCGTGATAAATTTGGATCTGGTGAACATTCCCAGTCTACCGTTTAGACGATACTGACGAACGATCAGGATAGAAGTCTATGAATTTAATAAAGATCCCGACTTATCAAGTTGCCACGTTTACCTCAGCACTTCAGTTTATCTTTGTTTCAACAGCAGCTAATACAACAGATTACTGCATTCTACTTGAGTAAGGGTAAAAAATAATCACAGAAGTGATATTTAACCTTTGAAAAAATCGCGTCAAGTAGGTTGGCTCCGTAATTCACGTGCAGTGATATTAGTTTATTAAATATCGTTATCAATATGCTACGACCAAATAATTTTTACTGTTTATAAATTACCACGCATCAAACTATTCTTGACGATCAATCACTTCCGACAACCATGTATTTTTTATTTGTGCTAATAACTGTTTCATTCGAACAAAAGCCCACCGTTCCATCTGGAATGATAAAAAGGCATTCTTCACCTTCTAACAATAGCGGTGTAAAGAAGAAATCATTACAACGCGCATTACTTAGAAAATCAAATTCAAAAGGAATTGTTCATTATGTTAAATACTGGCACAAGCTGGCGTCGTTTTACACTGTTTAATAGACAATTTTCAGTAGAATGTTCAATTTAGTGGAAGGTGAATGTACGTTTTATTATTTTTTAAACGACTCCAACTAAGCAGATTATTGATTGTTAAGGCTTTCCTGAACAAATTCACAAAATTTCACTACACAGTTCTACATTTGCCAAACTACTTTTAACATTGGAAATGTTTATGTTATTGTATATGAGGCAGAGAAATGCGGATTTTAGCCGACCCGACACAATGTCGCGACATCAACGCAGTGTGGCCTGCGTGAAGCAATATTACGCCGTGTGATGCCTCTCTGCTGTAAATATTTACGTTAACTAAATAACTTATTACGCCGTGCGGGAGCACTTATACAGATGCACTAGGCTTCCCGTCGCCTGTATTTTGAGGATTTTGGGTCAGTAAAGATCTCCGATCACGGTTACTGACAAGAGACGTCTGCATCGAACAATCATAGTACCACTAACTATTAAACTACTGTGACAATTATTTACTGAATAATTTAGATTGATTGATTGCTTGTTCGAAGCATGGCTTTGCTGTCATTTAACGCGGTCGTAGATTTTTACCGACCTCTAGATATGAACGATACGCGCAGCTTGAAATTCATAATAAAAATGGTTTGCAGGGAAGAAGTGCGCCTAACATAATCGCGATCTAGATCGAGTAAGCAGAGTGCCTGCTTAGCTCAGTTGGCATGAACGAGTGACCGGCAATTTAGAAGGTGTGTGGTTCGAATCCCACAGAAAGCCGGGCATTAGCGTCCAGTACGCCTGATATAGATAAAAGTAATTATTAGATAGCTCTACTAGGTTTGTCTGAGATCGGTGTTAGCACCTAATATTGGTGGTTGCCTGATTGTCTGCGGTAGGTCTTGACAAACACGTGCCTTCTGTACGATGACCTCGTGAACAGGAACAATGTAACAATGATATGTATGTATATTGCTTACCGTCTCGTATAATAGTTGAATGTCAAACAGCTGATTCAGTTAGAAAAATTTGGATTTTGTGATAGGAAAGAAAAGGATTGATTCAATTATATTAAGAGAAATCATTGGATTAAAAAGGACGTCAAGTAGGTTGACGCTGTATTTCCCACGCATCGGCTTAGAAATAAGGATTTGGATAGGATTTTAGAACTGTTGTAGGTAGGAAATCCCCAAAATTTTCAAGTTTCGAAAATTTCTAAATCCAAATAAATCTGTCTGAATTGAATGTCATATGATATACTTATAATATTTACACAACCAGATGAAGAGTCAGCCCAACTATAATGTACAGCCCACATGAAGAAGCATGTAACCATCTTCTTCTACAAAGCGATTTCTAGTGAATCAATAAAATTGTTTATGCAAAATATAATGGAATATCAGCCAGGTGTTAATAGAGACCATCCATGTCTACAGCAAACTTTATAAATAGGTATATCAAAGAAGAAGATGGTATTCCGACGGTTAAAATGTAGGCGCGGAGTAACATTTCGCACATTTAGTCAGCTGACTTCAATGGAAAAGAATTCGCTTCGGGCTATATAAGCGTTACTTGCGTTACTCGAATCTGCCTGCTCCTAAGCAAGAAATACGTTGAAGATATTTTATTTATTTGGAAATTATGATCCGGTATTTAGTATCTAATAGGATGAGAGTTTATGGGAAATACGTTTACATCAATACTTCTAGACTTAACTGGTCCTACTATTTGTCATGTCTTGTCAGAGCGGTCCGTGGGAACTTTGCCCTTGAATGGCTAGATTAATTTATGTAATCTGTCAGGTCTGGAAAACCAGGAACCAGACGTCACTGGAAAGAAGAGAAAGAAGAATGGAAGGAAGTAAGTGCTTCTCAATTATTTTAGCTTTGATAAAAAAAACCTGTATTATCTATAAGCCGTACTCCCCAGTAATTGTTCTTCTTAAACATAGACGCTAATTCACGCATTTGCTCTCAAAGACAAATTTCACGATACATCTTACGAACGTAGTGCATATAATACATATTCTGTGATTTGCTAATATTTCTAAGATATCATTATATTTCATTTGATTTGTAGAATACTGACCGCCTTTTGGGTCATATAATGTTCTAATAATATAATATATAAATAATAACGCACACCAACCCACCTCATTCGACATCTAGGCTGAACTGCGGCGGCGGCGTAAGATAGTTTCAGTGGTGGACTGCAGACTGTGATAGTTTCTTGCATAAAAGCGAAAGGTTATAAAGAAAATATAAGTAGGCTATTTGCTTCACTTGTTTTAACCTCTTATAAAATGGAGTCGACTCAGTTTTTTTTTAACATTTTGGTCGGTTTTTTTGTTGTGGCATGTTTTTAAAATGTAACAGAAAGATTGTCAAACTTTTCTGAATCGCAAAAAAATTGTTAATTTTTTAAATTGAAACAGTTTTGATGAGTTTCAATATGTATAATATTTTTGAAATTTGATCCCAAACGAACAAAAATTTTAAAATTAGTTTCAAATATTCAGATTTCAAATAGATAGTTGTAGGTCTATAGGGGACATTTTAATGTGAGGAAAGTCCTCCAAAATAAATACCTATGCTAGTCATTTATAACAAGGCAACAACAGGAGGTAAGCTGACTATTTTAGGGAAACAAGTTAAAACAAGTTCAAGTAGAAAATGTCTGTATTCAAACAAACCGGTGTCACCAGTAAAGCCTTACAAAAATTGAAATACAAAATACGGGTAGAGTTACCTCACAATGATAATTTACTAAACACAGCGTGAGGGTTGTTCTTAATAACTGAGAAGGCTCCCTTGCACGCCTCATAAATAGGCACGTCATCGTCAGCTGATTGAAGGAAGCCGACATGACATCCGTAAACGTTCAAAATTGGTCATAAATCCATCGCTGATGGTCCGTTCTTGGAGATTCGTTGACTATTTATGCGATCTGTTTACCTACCAAAAAAATTCAGGATGACAGATGTTGGCAGTGTGCTGTTTAAGGCCTCTTCACGGTTTCGAACCTAAATTTTTTTCGATTTGATACGGAGACGGACTTAGATTACTTTGTTGACTGAAAATAGAAATAACAAACTGTCTGAAAGAGAGACAGAGACAGACAGACGGGGAAGTAACAAGAGCAGAAACCCGATGCTATTTCACGTATTCTATGATTATAAAAACAGTACCTAAAAGGCTGTTTTGTACCGCCCATACTATTGTAGATACTCTTAAGGTAGTTTTTTCACTGTCTTCGTTAGAAGATCGTCTTATTCTTATATTAGCACAGTCACACACGGGGAGGCAAAACTGCCCTTTCTCTTTATAACGTTTTTGCTGTCTCACTCACTTCTATACTCTTAGCTTTCAAACCAGCATCTCGTGGTCGTACGGAGACAGCGTTGCCACATTTCGTAATGACACCCAAATGTGGTCTAACTTCTCTTCCAATAGAATCTTTGCTGTAGATATATTTGAAATTGTACAGACTTGTTGTACTATTAGTTTATTATCATAATAACAAATATTATTTTATCTGCAGAAAGTGGTTTTAATAAAGAACAATCTTGAACCATCTGAAACTATTTTTGTCTGACAAGCCGTCTTCTAATTTAGAAGATAAATAGATAGAAAAAACTTTGAATACCTTCAGGTATTGAAATTAGGTGGAGAAATCAAATGTTCATATCATAAGATCTAATAATAAAAATGTTTAATCAGAGCATCAACGCTTACACCATTTCATATAATTCTTACAGGTAACAGTAAATGTTTCTGCATATTAATAGCAGGATTAATTTTTCATAATCAGAGCGAGAATCTACCGTCAGAAGAAAACAATGTGGAGTGCCACAACCAGACTGTTACTTCCTGCGAAATATTGTTAATAATATAATTGATGCCAGCTGTTATAGTAGATGTATTATAAAGTGGAGGGCCCAAAATGTGAACCTTCTTCACTTACATTAGGTTCAATTGGAGCATGCGTTTAGTGGAATAATTATTTATGATCAGCCGATACGTTTTTTCTAGTATCTAGTATTAGTAGTAATAGGGAGGCAAAGTCTGGCAAGTAGGCCACTTTTGGCCCTTTTTGCCGACCCCGAGTAGCTCTCTTTCCTGTCGAACTCTGCTAGGCCGCACACCTCAGCCCTAAGGCCGCTGTATATGACTCATACTCCCACGAAGTGGAACGAGGTCCCGTCCTCCTCCCAGTCCTTCTGACAGATTGGGTCTTGGAAGAGTGACAGGTGCCTGTTCAATCTGCAGTGACCTGTGAGAATGCCTACCAACAAATGGAGTGTCTGTAGTCGTCTCTCTCCATCCATGCTTTCGCCAGTTCGTTATATGCTCTCATCCTTGCCGAGCAATGCTTTCTCGTTACCTGGCGCGAATAAAATATAAAGAATGACGCTACTCACATACAACGTCTAGGCTGAACTGCGACAAAGTTGGAACGTTATCATTGGTGGACTACCGCCTGTGATGACAAGTCTTGTGCATAAAAGAGGAAAGTTATCGAATAAGCAAAAAGAATTAATGCGTTTTAGCCTTTCAAAAAATGGTATCAAGTCGGTTGACTCAGTTTTTTTACATTTTGGTCAGAATTAAGGACTAGTTGAAGCATGTTTGTAAGAGATAAGGAATTAGGGAAACTTTGGAAAACGTGAACATATTATGAGTATATAAAACTGAACAGGGGTTAATGTTTTCTAATCTGATATCTTTACTTCAGGAATATAGCGTTATCTCCTAATCCAACTGTCAAGGTGGACAAATGGTTCCCCCCTTTTGACCCCTCCCTCTCTTACAGTCACACATGGCAGAACATATTAGATACTAGACTCCAAAACAACAAGTTATAGATTTTTTACGTGATTTATGCTATACCATAAACAACGATAATTTTTTCAATGAGTCAAAAAATTATCCACGAAATCCATGTACAGTTTGTTCAAATCAACCATTAGATGACACGGTAGCGGTTATAAATCCTAAATTGTAACCTGAATACTTTACCTCTTAGTACCATCATTTTGTACAGTTACACCTTTCATTCATTCATCCTAATCTTCCTTCGCCCATAAACAATCCGAGTATTAATATTTTACGATAGTGATAATCCCTACTAAATGTTCTTCGAGTTTACCTGTCACACAATAGGTTATCGCACAACGGCAATAAAGATTAGATTGTTTTGCGAGGGAAAATCAGGACACATTTGTTTCTATGCGGTTTAACTTTTGTTTCTATATTGAAAATATGCATTGAAAGAATAATTATGGATACAGTTAAAAAGATGAAGATGCAAGTGAAATTGTCAAGTGTCCAGACATAATAGATTCTATAAAAATGTTGATCTTTTCACAGTCATGTACCAGTTTGTTTGAAGTCTCCAGTAGATTTGTTTTATTTGCACTTCAAAGGAGATGCGAACGTATAAAAAATGGATTTTATTAGTCCAGGAATTAAAACTCTAAGTGTATTCGAGATACATAAAAATGCGTTCAGATGTTTCAAAATGACCAGTTTCTTATCTCTAACTTTTTTATGATAGCTCGGCCGCCACTGGACCGATTTTTGAAAACTAAAAGGTATTTTCCGTTATAAAGGGGCCAAGGATTCTCGGTGTTTTGTGATGTATATGTCACGAAACATCTAGAAAAAGCATGTCCCACATTCGTAATTTTTCGCGATTACAATACTTCCCGGTCAATCGGCGTGGAAGTGGAACCGAAGTGACTTGACGTAATTATTTATTATAATGTAACTTCTGAAACTTATCCTGTGGATTTCTTCTTGATTCATCTTATATTTTGCACTAGCGGCTTACTGAAATCACATGTGATTTTCTGGTAGCAGCCGAAATGTTAGGAAAGCTCGCTCATCGCTCGCCCTTGTCCAATGGTAAAGCGTCTATCTAGAATGCAGTAGGCTACGGGTTCGAATCCCATCGGCGATGACAAATTTTCATTCCTATTGTTTAAATTAATTAATTAAATTATAATTAGAAAAAAATGCGGCGCCAGTGGGGATCGAACCCACAACATCCTGCATTCTAAGCTGACGCTTTACCGTTCAGCTACGGCGGAACCTCCAGGCAAAGCAGCAGATACGCTATATATTTCTCCTATATAATTCTTCCTTCGATCTTTCTAACCTGTAAATCCTGTGTCTTTGTATGCAATGATACTGATCAACACATTAGAATTTATATCGTTGATGCATAATTTAAAGAAATGAGGATCTATAGGTTCTTTATTGTTTCTGCTCCGCGTCCAAACGAAAATTCAATAATCAAATTGGCCTTGAATAAGCTAATCTAGGAATATAGGTCAGTGCTAACCAAATAGAATATCAATAAACTAGGCTTCATTGCAACTTAACTGTATTAATCGAACACGGTACATTTTAGCATCATGTCACGATTTAGATTATGGTAATACTAAAATTGTTCTTTCCGACCCAGTAGCTCCTTTGAGTGGTCATGGCAGGTCATGCAATTTCGCATTGATAATACGTCTGATCTTGAGAAGTCAAGACGAGATTGCTCAGCACTTTTTTCGTAGTATTACTACTAATCAAAGACACATTTTATATGTCTTTGCTGCTGACTGGATTATTTGTATTATTGTTTATTTATTAAAAATAGGCCTGCCATATAATTATCATCGGGCTGCTGATTTTCAGAATTTCCTAATGGTATTGGATCGACAAAAAAGGTTACGACAGATCAAATCTCAAACGTGCTAGGTGAATCCACGCTTACTGTTGATGTCCTAAACTTCGCTTGACCGAAACATAATTTTTAGGTTTCTCAAACTCCTGATGATTTTTGGGCGTAGTTTAACGACACCTTGGTGTGTACGCATGGATTTCCTTTCTTCTCTCGCTTCCACTCTTTCTCTATATCTCACCATATCGCCCATCCCAACACTATAGTCCAATTCATGATTCAAGATAATATACTTTCCGTCAGCCATTACAGCTGATCACAGTTCTCGTGGTGATATGTACAACATTCTGACTTGTTGTTTTGTGTTTCAAATTTTGAATTAAATTATGGAAATTTAATATTTGCCAGGATGATGAGTGATAATATTGTGAAGTGTGTGTTTTGTGGATAAAGTACATCTCAAAATATTGTGATCTCAGGACATCAAGCTGAACCGTCTGTATGAAAAGCTGATGCGCTCGAGTATTTCAAATGACGATTTTTTGCGTTCTCAGAAAGCTACTATGAGTTTGCGTCACATCCGAATCGTCGGTCTTTTGAATAGGTGCTTCATTCTGATTCATTCAACATCCCATCTCAACGTCTGATGCGCTCGAGTATTTTCATGTAACTGTTTTTAACCTGTAGACGCTCCCCCCTCTCCCCCCCCCCCACCGGTAACTATTAGGTACATTTAACCTTTTTTTCTTTCTGGCTTATTAACTTTAAATTCCACGATGCTCGACCAAATCCCCATTCACCATCGGTGGCTCCCTATTATATTCCCAGTGTTCTTGCAATAGTCACGTAGATTAATTTAGTCTTGTACACAACAACAATCCAGCTTTGATGGCCTAATTTACCTGCTGTGTGGGCGCAAAATATTCGTAAGCAGAGCCCACGTGAAATCTCAGATATGCCAAAACGATGGCTTCTTTCGGCCAGATCGATGCAGAGTTGCCAGATCTGTCAGACGAAATTCATCTAAAAGAGGCGAAAAGTAACAGATTTGGTGACCGCAGAAAGTTGAAGTGTAACTGATAAAATATGATTCCTTCCATTAATTTGATATTAGTTCTATCCATCTACCTGACCTGAAATCTATTCCTAAAAATGTACAAAACTTGAAAGGAAGGAAATTGAATTTCTATAATATGCATTGTTATGAAATACAAAGTACCTATATTACAATATTTCCTAGAGAATTATTGGAAACTCACATACTAATATACCGAGAATTAAAAAATGGGGAGATAATGACAGTAATTATTTACGTATTTATACATGAACATATTTTCTTCATAAGCAGAGTTTCAAAGGGGATTTGAATTTGAGTATGATATTTTAATTTGGTTTAAAATGGAAACCTACAAAGTGATGGAAATAGATCTTGAGTTCGTATCAATAAAAACAAAAAAAATACCAAAGTTAGTTTCTTCCACTAAAAGATCCTCAAAGGAATTAGAACCACAATTTTCCTTATGTTATGTAAAGTTCCCCAAATTGGGGTGAAAAGTCTGAATATGGCAACATTAGATTAATGCGTTACGCCGACCAGTACACTGCGACAGGTACGAACCTGTCGATGTTGAATCGTACGTTTGCAGTTCTTCGGCGGTGTTGTCACGTTTCTGGAGGAATCCGAAGAAATCCCTCAAGTAAATCTAGTGGACACAAACCACTCATCTGTCAATAAGAAAAAGATCCGAAGGTCGATTATGTATTTCACGTGCAGTGCAGTTTATTGAAGATTATAATCGTGTTAGAACTGTAATTAGGAGGAATATATGGAAAACTGGAAAGTTTCAGAAATGTTGCAATGTTGTTTTAAATATTATTGAAAGATCCGATCCAGATCGGCCTGTCTGTCTGTACTATGTTCGGTCATCCTTGCAGAATTATGATCGAAAAACAAAAAAAATGACAAGCAGCGAGGTTACAACGATCGTTCGACTGGACGATTGCGTAAGAAAACGAGCGATGAATCGCAAGGTCTACCTACTTGACGGCATTTTTTTAAAGGCGGTTAATTATAAATAGGCAACGTCGCTCAAGACCAGCACAAAGATAAGCGGAATGCGGCGGTGGACGATAAAATGTTATTATAGAGATTCCTCGGCGACCACGTCACACTTCTCGATCGAAGGCAGTACCGCCGAGTACCGCGAATGCCGCATTCTGTCGCCGATGGTTCTCCTTTGTCCACTTTGCCACCAATCTTGTTAATAGTTTCGTGAATGTACCATTTATCTTGATAGTACAGGCACGCGGTGCGGTAGGTCAAATGGGACCGCTGACGGTTGTAGCGGAATCGCCGTATTTAGACGACGCAAGAAAGTAAAGTTTTCTGTCAAAATAAGTTTATTAAAACATAGTGTGTCAAAACATGTAGGAAATCAATTACTGTTTTAAAACATTAGGCGACAATGAAGAAATAGTTGTAAAAGATTAGTTGAGCAGCCCAAGAAGGGCTCTGTCTTCAAGATATGGTGTGCGTGTTTTTTTTTGTTGACATTCACCTTGAAACGCAGTAAATTGTAACCATCGGAAAACAAACTTCCCGGCAGCAGGGCCGGACCCAGGGCAGGGCGATCCGGGCGGCCGCCCGGAGCGCAAAGCTCTAGGGGCGCCAAAATCATCATGGGAAATACAAAATAAATTGATAAAAGAAATAAGTTACAAGCTTTTTTAAAATGCACTAAAACGTAAAAAATAATTGTTATTATTTTTATCAATTATCATTTTTATTTCTAAGCACATTATAAATTTAATATATGTATTTAAGCATTAAGACAAAATCTAGTTGAGTTCAATTCATCATGACAAAACCACTCAAATATAAAATAGAACTTTTCTTTCACACTGTAGATCAAGCAATGAATGCCTTGGAAACCAGATATAATTTGCTAAATACTCAAAGTAATTATTTCAGCTTTTTGTATAATATTTTTGGTTTAAAAGACATGCGCAGAAATGAGCTACTGGCTTATTGCAAAGATTTGGAAGTAGTTTTAACTGATGGAAATTCAAGCGATCTTAACGCCCTGGAACTGGCCGATGAAATAAGCATTGTTTCGTCATTATTAACTAAAAAGGAAACCCCCGTTGAAGTCCTCAAGTTTATCGCTGCACTTAAACTTGTACCAAACCTCAGTATAGCATTAAGAATCCTACTTACATTGCCAGTCACTGTGGCTTCAGGGGAAAGAAGCTTTTCAAAACTAAAAATAATAATAAATTATCTCAGAACGATGCAGACGCAAAATCGTCTCAATGGATTGGCAATGATAGCTATAGAACACCAAATTAGTGACAAATTAGACTTAAAATCACTGGTTCGTGAGTTTGCCGAAAGAAAAGTTAGAAAAAAGGCATTCTAAATAGTTTGGTTAGTTAGCATTCATTTATATTATAGGATATTAGTAAGCATTAGTTCATTCTAATTTTTGTTATTTTATTTTACCTTAGTGCTAAATTGCTTATCTGTTACATACCTGTTACCTAATGATCGAGTTATCAATAAAATGTTTTTTTTTAATTTAATTTTTTTCAACGTTTTCTTAACTCTCTGTTATGGGAGCATGAGATTTACTTTAATAAACGGAGAGGGGGGGCGCCAAATTTAAGTTTTGCCCGGAGCGCCAAAATGTCTAGGGCCGGCCCTGCCGGCAGCTCATTCCACAACACCGAGGTTCTCTAAAAGAATAACTTTTAGAAAAGGCTCGTTCGAGGCGTTGGAAGTTCAAGCTGGTGAGAATGCGCCTGTTGGGCTCCTCTAGTGTTTGCTGTACTGATGACTTGATGTTACTATGCGAGACAGCTCAGTTGAGCTCAGTTGTGCTGTCATCTCTGAAGCTGTAGATAGGATTAGATGTTACTTTCAACAGTTCGTGGATGTCAATAAACAAGAGAGTTGAGGAAAGGACCCGAGTATCCCCGTGGAACACCCACATGGATGGTAAACACGTCGGAAGCATCATCAATCTGACACCACAAGTTGGGATCATTGCTGAGGGTTGTTTGATATTTACATTTTCAGCTGGAACTAAGTCTTATATCAAATATGGCGCCACAACGACGCCAAACTAATGGCATGCTTATGGTAAAGAGCTTCAGTTCAGTTCATACTAAACGCAACACCCAGATAATTACGGAAATAGAAAACATTTTTTTACTTATCGTAGATGCGGGCATGTGCCGCGTCGATCATTGCCTTTTAAAAGTGCTGCTTAACTGCAAAGAACCAACTATCGCCAACGTCGCGCCAGTTTTATTTCGCCTCATCAGAAGGGAGCCTCAGGCTTTGACTGCAATCAAACTTTATTAGCGCGAACAGCTGTAGAAATGTTTATTTCATAACAGTTATTAGTGTAAATGTGATGTTATCGGACATATCCTGACATTATAAGGGGTAATAAGCACTGCACCACTGATTACAAGCATTTATATAACATATTAAATGGCTACTCTAGTGTTAAACTTCAAACTTTAGGTACTTTTTTCGGAAATGTTTTAAATAAGAAGTGCATCATTTGGGATCTAAGATCAAACCATAAGAAAACCTAGAGGCCTGATGCTCTATCTTTAGGCGTGGAAAACATTGACTAAAAATTTTCATGACGCATACTATTGCAAATTGGGTGACAATTCATTAAAAATAACTGCAGTCAAAGTGTTCACTGTCCAACGATGATAATACTTAATATACCTTCATCATTATACTGGCTAATTTTCCAATTTTACGATTCAATTAATTGTAAATTATAGATTTCTAGACATCTTCATTTCAGTGCTATCCTGAATATTGTTACCTGCTGTTGAACGTAATAATAATACATAATAGGTACAGTTTTTGTGGTTTTTAGCAGACCGAAATGAATTTCAATCAGAATCTTGCCTTGACAAGGCCGTTATGAAAAATACGACTTTTACAACGAAAGACGTTTTTTGCTGTCATAATGACTAAAGCAAGACCAATTATGTGGTTGTGTAGTTATGCGGATGGGCTAGTAATTCATTCGATTTAAAGTTTATTTCTGACCAAAGTTACATAACAAATTATTTCTTCTTATAACTTCTGCTATGCCTCATAATACAGCTGCCTATGCCTGTGCAAAAGAGAGAGTGTCATTACATTTTATTTTTTGATTTCATCTTACAAAAGTTTCTAGTAATTACACTTAAAACCAGGTTAGTATGTATAAAGTAGATTATATACGCATGGTCGTAGCTAGGGCAGGGCCCGCGCTAGGGTATAAAACCGTGGCCTGAAAGGGCGGGAAATGCCTTCAGTATTTTTTTTCATTGAGATTTTTTTTGGGATGATTAATGTCCAAAAGGGTTGGAAAACGGTTCACTGGAGGATTTTTTCATTTTTTTTTCGCTATTCAGGTTTTTTCAAGGGTGCCCAAATTTCAGTTAACCCCCCCCCCCCCAAAAGCAAAAAAAGCGATTTAGGCTTTGAAGAAAGCTGAGTCATGTATGGAAATTACAAATATCATCATCTTTTCAGAGCAATCCGACATCTTGTATCGTGAAAGACATTTTCGAATAACTGCGCAGTTTTCCACACCTAAGTAACCTAGAAACATTAGAAACCATGCAACCGATGCGAAGTCGCAGAATCCACGCTCGACGAGGCTGGAACCAGTCGCGCTCGAGTCTGAACAGGTATTTGCGTTGTTATTATGTTACCTTTCTCATTCGCAAGTCGCGCTTTGCTTATCTCGCGAGGTGCATTCGTGCCAGGCAAAAGTAGCGAACGAGATGCCATGCCGCCACTACTAGAACGACGACCTTGCTTGCACTTATGGAAGCTACGTTGTCAGATTTACTTGTGTGAAATCTCTCAGAAGTGGGACATAACCATTTTCTAGTTAATTTTGAATGTTTTACTGCCCGCTAGTTAAAATCACATACCGTTAACTGCTTCACTCACGTTCCAGATGCCTGGGCAGCCTTTATCAACATTTAAAATATTAATTCATCTGTAAGAAGTCAAAAATGTCAATGCAGCTATCATTTCAAAATTCAGTTTTTCATTTAAACTTTTATGAAGGCGGTCAAGACAGCCGAAATTTTAGTGAAGCTATTATGAAACGTATGTGGTTTTAATTAGAGGCCAATAAAAAAAAATCGTATAAACTATAGAGACAACTAAAATATAAGTTTCAGAAGTTACATCATTTATTCAAAATACTGTTCAGCTTGAAAATGCACAAGACAAAATTTGATTGTTTGAATGATTGCTTGACAGATTGATCGATCGATTGATTGATTGATTAATTCTTACCATATATTCTACTTGCGATGGTGGGCAGATGAATCTCTTACCTGGAAAAAATAAAGATATTATAATTTATTCGCCTGTCCTGTGAATGCAATGCATCATAGATAGATACAAGATCCAGGTACTAATACTATCAAAAATATAGTTGTAAAAAAATACCCAAAGTTTTGAACTCTCTGTTGTAGTTTTGGACTTAGGTCATATCACACCGCAAAAATGAAAAATATCGAAACACTTAAAACTAAAATTCAAACAATTTGCGATACAAGTTATGAAGTTACTCACTACCAATCATTTTTGGGTATAATTAAAAAACAATTTTAAAATGTCCAGAATTTGAAATTGATTTATAACGACACTTAGGAACTTCAAAGGAAATCTACTTGATTATATTTTTATTCAAGTTTTTGTGTTGTGATTTCTTATCTATTGTGTTTTTAGGGCAAAAGAAAAACCAGTGATAAACTACCGATAGTATTTTATTAAATTTCTGTTAAAATCTAACCATTATCTGACTGACTAAAACAACCACCTGGCCTCAGGCCCAAATTAAGTGCTATTTGATATCAAAGTATAACAATAACATCTGTAGTGCAGTTCCAAGGATTCTGCCATGAATCATTCTTATAACCAGCCTGAAAAATATATTAATCGATTGAACTTTTTGAATACACAATGTGTTTTTTTCCAATAATACCTGGTCAGGAAATATCAGGAAATATCAGAAAAATCACTCGTTTTACATTAATATAACAACATGGCACGAAAAAATAAACATATAACAAATATATGAGGCTTTAGCTCCAATTGCAAGTATTTTTTGTAGAGTCCGGCAACGCTGCGCGAGTCCAACGTCCTTGCACCTAGCAGGAACAAGTTATACCATCCAAGCAACGACCTCAAGTTAATAGCGTTAAATAGTACTGTATACAATCGCTAATAATCGAATTAGAGATGGTATTTAGTACCGAAGTACCAAATTGTCATCTCAGCAACACTGCTAACCAGGCTAACCAGATTAAGTACTAGGTCATCACCTTCTATTGACCCCTCAGTCTAGTGGGCGACGCTTGGTTTCGTAAATAGGATTTGATGGCTAATTCATTCACATGATTTATGTAGTATGTTCACACCTTTCGAAGAATGATTTTGTTTTTACTTTTCAAGTTATTCAATTATTCTTACAGTTTTTCATATATAATCTCTCGGGAAGGCAAACTTAACGAGTTCTAGATCTGCTTTTAGAGGATTCATATCGATTCACATTGACCTTGAAATGCTGTAAGTTGTAACCATCGGGGAACAAACTCCTCTACGGCCCATTCCACAACACTGAGCTTCTCCAAAATAATAACTGAAAAAGGTCGTTCGAATTGATGGGAGTTCGACCTTCAGCTGCTCTTTTGATGCAACTTGGTAGAACATTCATCATGGTAGAATCTATAAAATAGGAACTACTCAGAAATTTTATTTTCGTTGTTCTAGACTATAGAAGTGCTTTATAATGTCTTCTCGATTGTTTCAGTAGTTTCAGGGGCAAGGGTTGCAGGAAATATTACTTTCTCCATGGTTTGTAAAACTTGATCAAAAGATTGCCGGGTCTTTCTTATAGAAATAGTCATATTAGTGAGATTACGTCTAATAAGTTGACGGTTACTTCCTGCATGCTGTATTGGAGTGGAAGGATAATCTGCCATTACCCCAGTACTTCGGCCCCAGGACTTGCTCAAAACTGGGTATTGTTCAGCCACAATGAACTGTTTAAGAAGGTGGAGACACTCTCCAACGTAGCATCCCTTACACTGGCCAAAGATGACCAGCTCTACCCCAGAATGGATTCTCGGATTGATGGGCAGGTGGTCAATCACACAGCAAATGCTAAACTTTTTCGTCTCCTGCTCACAACCCTTACACAGGGGTGTTTCACCCAACCTCATGTTGAAGAGGTGTTTCCTTAGCTGACCTATTGCCATGCCCATAGCAAAGTGCAGTTTTTGTCTGGACACGTAGGATTTTGAACTCCGCTGCCATCTTTGTCATATTGCCTTCAGTTAAAGTTAGTGTCCTTTTTTAGTAGGGGCATTCACAAGTGCTTGGTGGCAGTCCAATTCTGATATCGTTGTGAGTTTGTGACACTTGAGAGTCAGTGAGACCTGTCTGCTGCCAGTGCAGCTTCCAATATTCTTGCCCATAATGTTCCTATGAGTCATTTCACTTTCATCCATGCCAGCCAAATCTACTCTGATATGTTCATCCTACATTTACTGTTTATGTGGAGGTTTTTGGAGTATATATCTCATGTTGATAAAACCCTCATCGATCTGACCTTCAGAAGCTGTGTGAGTTTTATAAGGACGATCACACAAAAAGCTTTTGAGGGGTGCTGTCGACGCCAGCCTGTAGAATTAGCAGTTTTGCAACTGTCAAGTTCCACAATGCGACTTTGAACTATCTCACGCCTTATGTTCGGTTGTATACCAACAAATTTCAAGCATACCACAGTTGTTGACACAACATTTTCAAAGTCTTATTGATATCAAAAACTGTCAAATTTTCAAGATGGAGCACATCTAGTTACTGTAGAATGTGTAGGTGTAAGAACTTGACTTACAGTCCTTACTCTACGATGTTAAAAACTTCACCATTTATTCTGTGAACAATATAAAGCTCCGAGCGAAAAGTCACATAAAACACAGACGTAAATATTTATGCCCGGTTTCCGTTTAAAATTCTTGCGGGCTACTTCGATTGTACCGTTAAGGAGGAGTAAATCTGCTTTATCTGTAAAGCAAATATACGCAACGATGCCGCCCACATCTCCTCCCTCGCAGTGACGTGCTTGAAAACGAATCAAAGGTTCTGATTAAAAATGCATTGTTCATATTTAATTGCCTCATCATACTGTCAAACTGTTTGTTCGCAATGGCTACCCAACTTGCGCGTAGAGTAGCATAAAAAACTGGTTAAAAGTAGGGACATCAAAACACGAATTGGAGCGGCAGAAATCTAACATTTCTTTTGGTGTACACGCGACCCGAATCCGAATCTCCAGCACCCCTTATTGACGCTGTAGATACTGGATCACTGCATGTCATCTGTCTCTCTGATTCGTTCTCACTCCACCCGCGTACCAATCTTTAGAACACTTCAGTGAAACTAGTTTCTCCAATGAAGCTTTATAGTTATCCTAGATTTTCAATTAGTTGTATAGGGATGTTTGAAATATATTTTTTTATAGATAGCCTCACGCAAAGGTAGCCTATCGCGCTTCATAAGCGCTGCAGGAGGATAAATGTTTATTTATATTGACCTTGAAACGCTTATTAAGGTAGTATGACCTAACTGGCAAGGAAACGGCACGGAGAGCCGGTGATGTGGGTTCAAATCCTACTAGTAAAAACTAGGTTTTTTCTCCAATTTTATAATTGCGAGTTTGTGTTCCTCTCTCTTTTCCGGATGGTAAAGTGTAATCCGAACAGTGTTTGATCCTAAGTCCAAGTGTTAGGATATTTGACTTCGTAAGTTGCCAATGGGCAGCGCCATAGTGCGCGACCCTTGGAGATGAGTGATTCCTTTCCGGATTTTTTCTAAATTCAATCGAAAACTTATCAACTATTCATAGGCTAACATTTGTTTAAAGTTTCACCTTACCAAATCCCACAAAGCATTCTCTATTCATTTTTTAACATTCTGTGAGTATAGTGGAATAATGGAAAGCATGTAGTGCTGTAATGAGATTTTATACAAGCATTAGCCTACAATAGCCCCCCTCACATGACAGAATCTCGTACTTCTTATCTATCTGCATTACTTAGTCTGCGGTAATCTATTCTAATTTCACACAGGTGGTATTGTTAAACAATAATGTAATAATCTGTAACAATATACGGTAACGTACTTTCCACCGTGTTAGTGACGCTGTGTGATAGTTGTTAAGTCCAGGTGCACACCAGCGTTGAAGTTGCCTCCTGGAGCAGTCGCGATTTAAAATTTGTGGTGTAAAGATTACTAGCATCAGCATGGACTCAAAAATGCCAGAAATGAAGTATCATCACAGAGATGTAAAACGAATTCTTGAAAAATTAAAGTCCAGAAAAGCTGGTGATTCAAACCAAATACCAGCAACTGTCCTAAAACGTTGCACCGCAGAGCTTACACCAATCAATTTCAAATTATTTAAACTCTCCAACCAATGAGAAGTGTTACCTACTGGATTGAAGATCGATCGAGTGCCACCTATACCTAAGAAGGGCAGAGCAAATATATTCAGCAATAATAGACCTGTGACTCTGCTCTGCATCGTGTCCAATGTTATGAAGACTGTCATTATCATGTAACTTCTCAACCACCTGGAGAAAAACATCATCAAAGATCACCAATATGGATTCCACAAGCACAGATCCCCAGGACATCTAGCCCTAATTCAGGCTCGTCCCAGGATTTCCTTTCAGGGAGGGCCCACAGTTTCAAAAGTGATACTTAATACGTATCAGAACTAGGATTTGGTTTGGGAAGTGGGGAGGAGCAATGTAAATGCGCGTTAATGAGGATCGTTTGTATATATAGCAATAAATAAATTGAAAAAAATTATGCGTTTTCAGATTTCTGAAGGGGGGCTGCTGTAAACCATATGTGGAGCAGAACGGTTGAGCTTCATGGCGTGTCTTTCTCGTATACACGAAATTAAAAACGTGGTGCAATTCTTTGAAAATCGTAAAATTTCAAAAAAACACAAGAAGGAATACTTGATTTTTTTTTCACATAGTTTTTATTCATTTTACTCATAGTCAAACTATGGGGTCTGGTAATATTGTGGACTCATCAGAGCAAAAAATTGTGGTCATATAGATAACATCCAACCCAAAAAAGGCAACTCATGTTCTTATATGTACTTAGGTAATACATTCCCAATTTTGACAAAACAAAAATTCTTTATGGACATTTTCACTATCAAGGCAATTGCATAGGCGAAAAAGTAGTAGTTTATTATCACTTTAGGTAAATTTCTATAAAGAATATGAAACTGCGTCCTAATTTGTTGGGTTACGTTCATACCTCCCCTCGCTTTTGGCCGAAAATTGATACAGAAATGATTCATCTGAGATGAAACTCGGTCATCCCAACAACTCATACCTGAACAGGGCAAAAATACCTAACATATCTTTAAATCCATGATAATACTAGCGTAATTACCCATTTCCATCCTTAGATATTCAAATTAGACAGGATATAATCTCCTCTAAGTCTTTTCAATTGGGCGCATCTCTAAAGGAACGTCATAAAAGGTTCTTGTCCGTATAAGAAAATGTTTATTTTAAAGCTTTCCGTTACGGTATATACTAGATCGTATCAGATGTCACTTTTTAGTTCGGTATTGTGCTCAAACAGAAAAGAATGGATTTTGTGAACGCTAGAACCAACGTTTCAGTTATGGTATTATGGGGTTTGTTATGGTAATTTCTTTTGATTATGATGTATGTGGACAGAATGTCTGAAATGTTCTGAAATCTATTGTAATTGGCTTGATTTGTTTGGTTCATACAAAAGAGGTAGTTGAAGTTACGCATAGGTTTATATCTGTAATTCACTACCATCTCATCTCGATATCAATTTTATAATATATACACATTTTTTTAAATTCTAAATAATAAAAAAAGGTGTGCCCTTATTTGCGTATACCCAGAATGTGCACACCTCCAAAATATACCCACTTTGCGTACACATCGTTCCGGTGGCATTTGCACATCTACCAAATGAGTTATAAATGACCTACGAGAGTATGTTCCGTCTCATCAAAGCTCAGATTCCTAATTGGAGGCCAGAAAAGGTCAATACAAACTATGAACCAGCTGCAGTAACGGTTCTGAAGAGGATTTTTCTAACTGCCATGATCATGGATCCTATTTTCATTTCGCTCAAGCTGTTTGGTGAAAAGTGAAAAAATACGGTCTGGTTACCTATTATCAAGAAAATACAGAGGTCCATCAAATCGTAAATATGTGTATTGCATTGGCGTTTTTCAGACCTGAGAATGTTGAAGATGGCTTCTTGGAAATCATGAAGGAAGCTCCTCAATTTGTAGATGATCAAGAAGATCAATTAGATGAACAAAGATTGCTTCAAAAAAAAAATGCTGACAAAATTTTTAAATTACTTTGTACAACAACAATAACTTCCATGGTTATACCAATCCAAGATTTAGAAACGTCATAAAATGTTTGAAACAAGGCCGAAATAATGCGCTTAGATTTGAATCCAGAAGGTTTTGAAAGAAAAAAAAATATATATCTCTGGACGAAAGAATAGAAAGAAACAAATCTGCATATGATAATGACAGAGGCATAATTATCATTCGAAACATCAAATCAAAATGCCAAGACGTCTCTCTCCACCTGATCCTCTTCCTTGTCTTTGCACTTTTTCTTTCTTACTTCCATTCATTCTTCTTCCCCTTATTTCCATTGACAATGTCTGACGGCTTGCTTTCGCGACCTGAAAGATTACGATTCAAGGGCAAAGTTCCCATGGACTGCCCTGACAAGAAATAATGAATACTATAGATTCTGCTTTCAATGAGTGAGAAATACCTATGCACTTGCATCTCAAATAATTATTTTTATTTTATTTCGAATCTTCTTTGCAACTTGAACATGGACTTTCAAAACGATCCTCGTATAATGAATAGTTCGGCCACATATACCACATCTGGTGTAAGAATAATCCACGACCATTACTTAATTGTAATATGGAACCGTTACGGTTGCTTTCAGCATTAAAACATCATTGACCTCAAAAATATGCATAGCTTTACCATTGGTAAAATAATAAGAGAGAAACTATGTCGCTCGACATATGTCCAATCCGAATCGTTGGGAACATTGTATGGCAAATACACATTACAGGTCATCGTTTCATAAATTGTATGAAGGTAACTTCTTGCCTTGTGTAGCATACTTTGTTAATTTGTTATTTTCATGAAAATTAATTATACATCTAGAACTGCACTCCACTTCGAATCCAAGGTTTTTTTTACTCGATGTTTTATGATTAGAAAACGGATTATATAAATTTGTATATTTACCCAATTCTTGGTTATACATCTAGAACTGCACTCCACTTCGAATCCAAGGTTTTGTTTACTCGATGTTTTATGATTAGAAAACGGATTATATGAATTTGTATATTTACCCAATTCTTGGTTATTTCATTATGTTACCTGAAATCTAGTGATAATGCATATATTTTCCCTAAATTTACTATGCTTTTCTCAAAAAAGAAGGCAAATTATTCAACAATCGCCAGATTTTTGAATGAAGGTACCGTCATTTGGGGTTAGATTGATTATATAAAAAAACTATTTCCAGAGAGTTCTATCTCAACGTAACAAACAATTTTTGTAGATAAGTGGTTTCAGTAGATGTTTGTGTCAGGAACAATATCAAGCAATCAGAAAAAATTTAAAAACAACAGTTACACGTACGAAAGTGGAAAAATGTCCTGAACAATCTCATATTACATGTGGGGTGTGATTGATCACGAAGAAATTTAATTTATTGAATAATAATGGCATTTTATACAACCTGATCAATCAAACCTCAGTTTATTTCGGAAATATATGCTTCAAAGGTTATAAAGGTTTTTGAAGTAATCAATTATTTATTTTGTACAGATACAAAAGAAAAAAATTAATTTTCTTCGAACAGATCAAAAACTTGTTACCTGCGTAATTCTAGGGCGCTTATCACGAATCTGCGCCGGATGAGGGGGCCCGAGGAGGTACCAGGAGAGCCAGGGAGAACATTTTAGCGTTTTCCCCGCCTGTAATGTGCACCCCACAAAATTTTGGGTTTTTTAATGATCGAATTCGGATTCAAGGCCCTCAAATACATTGGTGTGTCAAGTATCTCACCCAAAAAACATTTTTTTGTCTTTAAAGTAATTTGGATAAAAATTTATCTACGGATTTTTAAATGATCAAATTTGGATGCAGGGTCCTCAAATGCATAAGTGTGTGAAGTAGTTTTCAAGTCAGCATTTTAACTGTTTGAAACTGTGGTCAAAGTATTCGATTTCTTGTCTCACAACCTCTTGAAGGTCGTCAGTAGTTTCGTCATCTGCAATTTGCATTGATTACCGATTCATGGACACCTGAATCACTAGAACGGTCATTGTTTGTGGCAACGCTTTACAAAAAAAAAACTAAAAACGTTGAAATTTCATGATCAATCTCTCATGTGTGATCAATTTGACCCCAACAAATAATTTTAATCATAAACTCGTTGTGAATGAACTAAATGACTAAATTTGAGAATATGGCGACAAGAAGGATCAACATATGTTGCCAAACCATCAAATCATTAAACATCAAACCATAATGTGAGGAATTTCAGTAAAACCAGCTATCAATTTTGAATGCATTTTTTACACAACGTTACGTGACAGCAGGTACAGGTGTTATTCTATCATCTTTTAACAAAATAAATCTGCTGGCAAAAGACAAGTCTAGTAGGTGGCATGCGTTCTAAATTTGAATTTATGAAATCGTTGTTATTTTTGTTACGGTTTTGTGTAAAATCTGTTCATTCTGCATTTCCCTGAGTTAAAAATATGGTAAAGAAAACTGGAATTTGAAAAAACTAAATCTGCTTTCAGTGCAAATTTAAAAATATGTTCCGATGTAAATCCTTTAAGATGTGTATGTGTGTCTGTTGGTTTTCAAGATGGTCCCGAACTTTAGATCACTTCCCCACCCCTTCCCACCATAACCCCCTCAGCAGTCAGCATATGCGCGGAAGTTTTTTATTTTGGAGAAGGCCTTAAAAGTCATAGCTAATAAAGGACAACGAGAATATTGTAAACCACTATTCATAGAATATGGTATTTCACCAGTACCATTATTATATTTGTTGCAACACTTAATGAAACGCAAAAAATGTACGAAATTTTTCAAAAAAATGGTGACTGTCACGGTTACTTTACCAGATATAAGAACTACTTGAGGCCAGTTGGCTATCGCCTCACTAAATCTGTGACATAACAACATAAATATTTTCAATACTCTTCCTAATTATATGAAAAATCTTAAAAATCAGCACTTCAAAACAACGTCATGAAAATTCCTATTGAATCATTGCATTGAAGCTGAAAACAAATTTCTTCAAAACTTGAAGGAAGTTAGAATAGCTGCCTAATCGTTTACGGGACCACACTGTATATTCCATACTAGTATTTTGTTATATTCGAGTCTTATTGTTTTTTCTACCATTTTTTACATGTTGAATTTGAGGCCTATCTATTAACTTGTATTTTATGTTTGTTTTTTAAGATGCTGGTATATCCAGGTGGTTTTCTTTTTGAAATTGGCTTGTTATTATTTTATTATGTAATGTTGATCTGCCACAAGTGTCTTTTATGAATATTAATGTGGTTAAATATATCTATCTCTCTATCCCTGCCACTCATACTACTTGAAAGAACAAACAACGGTAAAGTGTTTCGTAGGATGCAGTCTATGAATCACCTGATGTCAAAGAGCTGATGCTAGAATTGCTCTGACCTGGATATCAGTTTATTGGATTATGACCAGCATCGAACTATTTTTATCTTATGTCCCACTTAAGCGTTAGTGGAATTACTTGATCGAGTCGTTGATTTTTTAATGTAGATTGTAGATGCCCCCCCCCCCCCCCCCCCAATGTTACCCATTTATCACACCGCGCCAAAACATTTTACAAACGAAATTCTAGGAATAGTGTGACAAATTGCATCACGTCGTATTCACTTCAAAATACGGGCGCTATGCCTCTAGACACGGACAACGCGCACTTTGAAATTTTGAAGAAAAATAATATTCAGGCAAGTATAAGTTTCAGCGTTCTGATAGATTGTAAAACGTGCCTGCGTAGCTTAATTGGCAGAGCGTCTGTAAGCTGAACATATGTACGTGATAGACCCCGACGGTATTGACCGATATTGCTTCCAAGCGAGATAGAAAAAGGGAAAGAGTGGGAAAGCCAACATGGCCGACATTTTGAAAGCAGGCTTACAAACATGACAACAATAAAATATTTAGTAATTTTATAGGCTGGTTGCCATGGCGAGAGGTTATCTATAAAAAGCCTAATAAAGTAAAATAAAATATGATTGATTATATATATTTAATTAACCTTCATAAAACTCGCATATCCAATTTTAAAAGTGAGAATCAGACTCGTTATTTCTAGTGACCTCAGAAGCGGTCAATTTATAGAAAACAAATATGCTTTTGAGTTCTCCGAGAATACGAGTAAAAAATAAAAGGCTATTATTCGACTTTTTTCTACAACATCTTTAAATAACTGTTATAGTATTTGACCTATGATCTCAATATCAATTAATGAAATTAATTATCGCCATTATAAATAACATGATGACAGTTGTAGGTTATTATAAAAATGTGCCAATACGGGAGATGGGATCCAGTGGTGCGGAAATGTGCCTGGAAGGTAGCGGCTTGGAGGCAACCGTAGCGCTGGGAACCCACACATCAGTATTTTAGCGGAGATATTTGCCGTCCTTGCGGTGGCATACTCAGCGGAAGTACAACAGTGCACGGAGCATGACATCTATATATGCAGCGCCGCCCTCCAACGCTTACCCCAATCCAAGAACATGACCCTCATGTGGGTCCCTGGTCACAGTGGGGTGCCAAGTAACGAGAAAGCTTGGCTTGGCGAGGATGAGAGCAAGACATTGGCCCCGAACCCTTGCAGAGGCCAGGTCAGTAATTCCTCAGATGATTGGGCGTATAACAAACTGGCGAAAGCATGGTTGGAGAGAGATACTTACAGACACTCCAAGAGGAAGCTATGGCTAATGAACAGGAGGAGGGATTCACTCCACTGTTTGGTAGGGATCCTCACAGGTCACTGCAGATTGAATATGCACCTTCCCTCATAGGAGTGGTCAAAGACCCAATATTTCAGAAGTGCTGGGAGGAGGACGAGACCTCGTTCCACTTCTTGAGAGAGTGTGCCGTATACAGTCTTAGGGCTGAGGTGTTCGGCACAGCAGAGATCGACAGAGAAGCGACGTTTATTAAAAAGTCTGGAAGGTTCGACACTAAGGAACTACAATGTCTGCCCCAGGTTTAGTGATGATCCTAGGGGTCGGCAAAAAGGGCCAAAAGTGGCTTCCTTGCCAGGCTTTGTCTTCCCATTACTACTACTACTACTACTACTATTGCTCTTGAGTACTCCGAGAAAATACTTTTTTTCTCAATCATCCTTAAATAACTGTTATAATACTTGACCTATGATCTCAATATCAATTAATAAAATCAATTATCGCCATTATAAATAACATAATGACAGTTGTAGGTTGTTATGAAAATGTGCCAATAAATTAATATATTCGTAATTGAAAGAACGATAATCCTGATTATTTTCAAGATCATGCATTATTCCACTCATCTGCAATTGAACGATATTCAAGCAAGGCTATTGGATAAGGTAGTGATATTCATATTGTTACAATTGAATCTCAATTGTTTGATAGTAACTTGTGTATGATAATTATGAAAAAATAGTATTTTGTATCATTTACATGCATAGTGAAAATGAAATTATTTGATTTGTTCCATCATTCAATAGCAGGGTATATGTGTTGAATGAAATATGATAAATAATGTTACTTCCTATGACAGTTGGCGAGAAAGTACGAAAAAGCTTTGTAATTTTTTAAAATCGGTCAGTGGCGGCGAAATGCTCAAACTTCGTTTTCAAACGTTTCCGAAACCATTGATCATTTTCCCAAATAAAAAATTGGGGGAGATGGTTGGAGAAAAAGGGACACCTCAAATTTTTTTTGCGTTGATAAAAGCCGTTTTATCATTTATAAACCGTAGAACTCAGTACTTTTCCGTACTTGTTAGACACAAACGATAATTCACACATTTTTTATGCATGAATTATTTCGAGTAACGCCAGTTAAACTGCATTTAGATTAGATTGGTATGATAATATTTATGAATAGAAACCCATAAAGACCCCAAACTGACCGTTACGCTCACCCTTTAGTAACACAAAGCCTACTTTAAATTTATAATTATCCCTATAATCCTATTCCTGTCAACGGAAAAGTTACCAACGAACAATAAATAAAAATGACCACAGTGAACGATGACCTCACAGATATAGCTTACATACAAGGTGACTCAGATGAGATTCCCATGATATTTGTTCACATGATTTGTATAACTTAATTCTATGTACTACATTATAACATTCGCGAAATTAACTGTACAAAAATTTGAGGTTACCCCCTGACCTGGCCTGAAAAAAAAATGGTTTGTGAACGGTCCATCCATATGACATAGATTCGACATAAATACAATCATGCACTACATCCATTATCCTCATTTTTCCCCATTTTGTTTTGTTTTAGTATATCTTGGCCGTGGATATACAGTATAGGTGTAACTATATACTATAGCCTATATGCCTGGTAGATGAAATTATTTCTAGGCCATACTTTACTGTGCCTGTTCACTCTCCTTCCTCAGAGGTATACTGCTCGACCTCATTGCATTGCCCATGGGCAACTTACGAAGTCAAGGTCCTAACACTTGGACTGCCTTGGACATCTGTCAACAAGGTTGAACTGCTTTACAGCGACATTCCTTGTTCTTCGTAAACACTATTCACGATGTACCGTCATCTCGGCTCATTCACGTCAGTAGCTGACAACTGATATTAAGTGTATGCTCTCCACTATGCATCAGACCTGTTATTCATGTTTTATCATCAGCCTAACCTCATCAGTATCACCTGCTTCTCTACAGTCCAGGCTATACTAACGAGCCTAGGCTAAAGACGAAACATGCACGTCTATAGCAGGTCTGGTGCATAGTGGAGAGCATACACTTGAAAACATCCTAGCTTTTTATGCAGCTATTATAACTGAGATGTGTTCACATATCTTAGAATAGATAATTTTGCTAGAATGCCTTATTTGTGGAATCTTGAATATTACAATAAAAACTGTAGAGTTGATCTTTATTTCTGATAAAATTCTTAAACTGTCCACGTGCTTCAAGATCAATAACATAAATTTAAACTATCTAAATGGTGCACCACCCTGTATGCATGGCTCATTCCTCCATCGCCAATGACCTCGAAATTAGTGTGAGAAAAACCCTAACGATTTTCAGCTCATACAGAGGGTTAACTCTAGAATGGGCTGGTAAATAATGAACAGAGATAACGGGTAAATAATCAGTTTGTTAAATTGATTATATAGAACTATTATGACTCACTAACTATACATGTTCTGTGAGTCATAATGAGGCAAATTACAAAAGGGGGGGGGGTCAAGATGTTTATTATAAGATGCTAATATTAGTGGTCGAAGTGTAAGTCTTCTAGTGGATTAGTCATTTAGGAATGGAACAACTCGTATTTTATATGTCTTACTGTCTTATATTCCAAGTGACACATTCGGTCATTACGACTATGTACCTATATATTGTATTCAAAGATTATGCATCTTTTCTAGTATCATATGATCCACTAAATATACCTACATTGATTAATGGAAGGACATCGAAGAAAACAACAATTTGACAAATGAAATACAGCAACTTCTACCAATATTTGGTTATTCGATCTGTTCCTGTGAATGGAAAAACATACAAACTTGAAAGTTGAAGGTTGAAATTCCACGTCAATTTGCACGTTTTTGCAGTTTTGGCCTACGGGTTTCACAATCATATTAATTTTTGGCGATTAAACAATATTCTGTACGTAAAAGAGACTAGCAAATTTTGATAGTTACTATCCCTAATGTCAAAGTTTTGAATTATTTGCAATTATAGTGAGTTTTTGAACTTTATTTACTGGCCTAATGAAGGTAATCTCTAGAAAAATTGTGTCGATCCTCATACATTACCCTTGAAAAAAAATCTGAACCATGTCTTAAAAATATTATTTCATGGAATATATTAAAAAGAACAATTATTCATATAATTACATCTACCATTTGAAATGTCGACTTGTCATTGCACATTTAACATATTCGTATACACCGCTTATCAAGTGTTTTCTTTTTTTTTACGCACTAAGGCTTCACGTGTATCTATGTACGTATTTACCAGTTCTTAAAGCAATACATTTAAAAGGTGATAATACAAATGACATTTGATATTTCTTTTTAAAATACTTTTATTAGTTTGTTCTGTATCTATAGATACAGAATGCTTGAAATATAACGATGAGATACTCATCCGAAGCCCCATAAACGGAGAGAATACCCTTCAGACCTGTTAATTGAGATGCATTGAAGACCAAATCGATCAATTCATCAATGAATAAATGATTGGTTAACAGACTAAAAAAACACGCCCTTTTGTAGATCGAACAAAAAAAAATAGAAAACAAAAAACAAAAAACACTCTTTTATAATCGAACTAAAAGGTGAAAAATAATTCTTAATAGAAGAATACTATGATTAACGAGAAAATTAATGTTTTTGTGATAAAAGCGTAAGGTGCTCGATATGAATTCTTATAGTTTCGTACTAGTTCTATTTCAAAATGCAGAGTTTTGTAAAAATGCAGTACATAGCACCCTACGCTCTTCTCACAATGAGACTTCGTTAATCATTTTATTCTGTTAAGAATAATTTTTCGCTGTTTAGTTCGATTAACTGTAAAAGCACCTTTTAAAGTTTTTTTACTATAATTTGTTTTATTTGCAACTAAACTTTCACTTCCGCGTTCATATGATCAAACTAACCAGCCTAAATTTGAGGCTCAATTTCACAATTTCTTTGGTTCGAAAGTGTACGATAAATCAACGTCACAAGCAGTCACAAAGCATAACTGTTCACAGTTTCGCTCGAAACTACTTCATACATCCAAATATGAAACAGATGTCTTGCCACCCTAAACTTCCATCCTGTGTTTATATTTTTTCTATTTCAGTGGCACATGCCAGCTGTTTCTTCCCTAGTATGGCACACATAATTCAGACCTAAAATTTGTACTTATCTAGATGCATTTTAAGTGGAGGTTTCAGATTACACCCTTTTGGTTTTTAATTTGGTGTTTATTTTACGTAGTAGCTTTGTTTACCTATTATATCAGGTATATGTCGTATGGATATAAAGATCCATTTTAATAGGGATGTAGATGTATAACATGTTTAACATTTCGAAGTATACTATGCTATAAAATACATACATATGAATTTGTTTTTCAACGATATCAGGAGAATGGACCCGTTTAGTAGTGACGTCACAAAGCTCATATGGATATAACAAACCCTGCGCACTAAAGTCATAAAGAAATTCTTGATTTTTGGTTCCTTCTATGTCGAAACTTTGTACTTTGCCTAATATTGGATTTGTCAACAAAATACTGTACGATAACGTGGCCAGGGAAGGTGCAGTAATAAGTGATAAGTAAATATAAGGTTAAGTTGAGTTTAGCGTTTCTATGTTGTATACTTGTAAACCGATCTTTTACAGATTCTTCTAGATGAATTACATGTAGCGATGTGACATACAATCTTTATATCGTTCGCGCGCTTCTTTCCCTTTTCGTCGACAATCCAACAGCTCTTAAATTCCTGTTTTTGGCATGACATTGGCCGCTGTTGCCAGCTCTTACGTGTGAAGTCACTCTAATATTTTTTATGCGAACAGTATTACAGGCAAATGAGACCAGAAGCGAGGAGCAAGCAACTCTATTGTTCCACGGAACTTTCTCATGTATGTAAATATTGTCGTCAGGTTTGTTGACACACATTGATAATGTTAAAATTTCATTTTAAAAAATATTGAAAATAGCATCTTCACAATTTTCATAATTTCCAAGATTATCAAAAAACTTAAAGTCCAAATCATGAATAAGCTCGTACAGCCAGGCCAATGGAGGGGAAATCCAGACTCTAGGGAAAATATGAAATTCGGGGCTCCCTTGAAAAACCTGAAGAACGAAAAAACAACGGACCCCACTAGAGATCTGGTAGGTCACTGTGTGAGAAGTTAAAAATTGGGATGATCTCCAAGAGAGCCTCTGACGTACGTAAAATGCAGAGTTAAACTACTTGGCGCCATTTTATAAGAGACTGAATAGCATATACTTTAGATAAGCAATTGTGTGTTTCACACAAGGTCTCACAAATAAAACTCTTTTCCTCTCAATGACTGCTTTCGATTTATATTTAAATCATGGAAATGAATCAATCGAAACGCGTCACTGGAAGAGAGTTTTATTTGTGAAACCTTATGTGTAATAAAACGATTTCCTATCTGAATAATGGAAGAGTTTCACCAAACATGAGTATCTAAAATATACAACATTTACTTCATTATTTATGATCTGTATCCAGATGAACTGCAACAATCTGTAGATAGTAAAAATTGCGTAGAAACGGAACAAATTTTCCGCCTTCAGAAAAAAGCTAATGTTTTTTGATAAACACGCAATGTTTTGCTCCATACACTTATTAACTGAGGCAGCAAGAAATAAGGTGAAACGATATGTCTAGAAAAGTTTAACACTGACTTTTTAAATTATGCCATTGAGGTCTTCAATAACAGTCGCAAGTTGAATTACGTAAAATAAGTAGCGCTCAGTTGACGTATATACTAGCTTAATCACGTCAGATGCATAAATCCTGAAATATTCGCATTCGTTAAGCAGCCACAACTGCACCAAAGTAATTACTTAGAAGATATCGACTATCCAGTGAAATCGCAAAAAACCATTACCAGTTATGCAAGAAGCGAGTTATGCAAGTACGATATATAGATGACATGACGGTATACTTGTTTGGCATCTATCTAAGAGCTTCGTTTACATAATTACCAATCGCTTTTTGAGACGTTGGAATTTTCTCCAGCTACTGAGCTCGATCGAGCTCACATCCTTCAAAGAGAAATCGTATGTTTATTCCTGTGAAGCTGGGACGTTATCCTCGAATGTCGAGGATGTAAAGTTGGTCCCAACCCTGTTATATTCTGGAACCGGAAACTTGTATCAATAATTAAGTTGAGCAAATTTAAGTATGTTTGAGCATACAATTTTTTCCATCCTCATCTCCATTTTCGCCCTCTATGGGGCCATTGGCAACAAAATCAAAGGTCCTAAATCCTGGAATGCCTTGAAGCCTAGACGTCGACAGTCGGAGATGAGTTGATGTTGCTATCACACCCTTGACTGGGTTACGTATATACCACCTGGTTGCTCTCTACAGTTAGACCGCCAGGCTATACTGACGAGTCTAGGCTAAAGACGAAACATGCATGTCTATGGCAGGTCTGATGCATGGTGGAGAGCATAGACTTAATATTTTTTTCAACTATACACTACAAAACGATTAGAATTATCAGGATTTTGATAAACATAAAAATAGGAGGTGCGATACACTTCAAAAATTTTAGACTCACTAAAAGATGAGCAGGATCTGAACATACAATAATGTAGCATAACACTTAAAAACTTTTTTTATCCCTCCAAACAACCAGCAAAAAACAAGTTTTGCAAATTTTGAATCATGACAATACCTAAGAGTTAAGAAAAAATAGAATCTAAGGTTTCAGCTGGCCATTACAGTTCACTATGATTCAGACTGATGTTATAGAAGTATAGGAAGAAATTCCGATGTATAAAATCTCATGTGAACATCTCTTCTACTTTCCACGGTTACGTGCTATTCTATTATCCAACCAACTTACAACTAAATGCATCCTGAACGGTAAATTAATGTGTTGCTTATTCTGTCCGTTGCATAAGTCGAGCTGCTTGTGCATTTCAAGGCAATAATAGTGCAGCGTTGTCCCCCACGTATCTACCTTTGTTACATTTCTATGAATGACATTCTACGATGTATAAAGTGAAGTAAAAGCCAAAAGTTCTCGGTCTGAGCATAGATACGAAAACAGTGAAAAGGATGGATGTTGGGGTTTCCCCTTCCCCCCCCCCCTCCCCCACCTAACCATCACCAATTTTTAAACTTTGCAATTTTTCACAATAGCCTTAGAAACGTTCAAAAATTTGAGCGTATCGTATTTTTTTGTTATTTAACGTTAACTTCGCCGGAATTAAACCGGTCTTCAAAAAAACAAAGCGTAGAAATAAAGTTCTTAAGACGAGCATCAAAGATATCTAGATTAGAACGTTCGAAAAGAAATAATAACAATAAATTACACTGGCAGGGAGTCTGACATGCAGGAATGAATCCCAACCAGTTCAAAACAAAAAATACATTTGAATAATAATCGTTAAGTTGCTATAAGAACACAGTAAATACAAAAATATGTTACGCACAGCTCTAAACCTCTATTAAATCTTTCAATAAAACACCTATCACTTTTTTGGAAGTTTGAAAAGTTTTACATCCAATCTGTGGTAGTATTTTATTATAATAGTGAAAAGCAATATAGGAAAGAGATTTCTTATGAAGCTCAGTTTCCTATCGTCGGATGTGTAGGAGGTTGGTAGCTCCAAAAAGCCAGGGTATTTGAATGTAGAAATAACTGAAGAAAAAGTTAAGTTAGAAGATGATAATGTGGAGAAGATAGAATATAGAAAAAATAATTTGGTATGACCATATACGACGAATAGAATTCTATAATAACAGAGGTATAGGTGGACTCCGTAAATCCTGGAGAGAATGGATTCAAGATACTATGAAAATAAGCCATATAAACGAAGAACCAGACTAGAGAAGGTTAGAGATTGACTGGGAATCAGTTGCGGCCGTAGGGCCCTCGCAAATGTATCAAAACTACTGGAAAATTCCGGTTTCTCTATAGATTATTACCGAATTTCCCAGTTCTCAAATCACCTCTAGGTTCAATAATATAGCTTCGGACTTACGGTTTCCACCTGAAGACGACTGGAATACCACATCACTCAAAACGTGGAAATTTTCAAGACAATGGAAGTCCGGCATAGTTATTGAAATATTTACATTGTCTACAAATTTTAAACAACACATCCAGTTTCTCGATTGCTTCAGTAGAGAAACGTTTCCCCGCATTTTTATCCGTGAAACCGAAACCATGAAAACGGATAGACGGAATAATGAACCATCGCACCCTGTAGCATGTCAATTAAAACCAAAACCAACCCTCATGCCTCGTGTGTGCAGGCCTCAAGGTCATCGGTGCGACACGAGGCGACCGATGAGACAGACAGACGGTCCCTGCCAGATGGCACATCGTCAAACTGTAGATCCTCCTCAGTAAAATTCAATTTTCTACCCATCGGCAGATGTGCGGCCGGAAGAAGAACAATGAAATGGAAGAGAGTGGAATGTGCTTGAAGCAAGGGTGGGTGTCGGATCGTTTGTCTATTATTCGTTAATCGAAAAAAGAAGAAAGATGAAATTTGATCTGGTGAAATTTGTAGGTTGTTCAACATTCGATGAAAAAAATACTAATGGGGGTAGTAGAGAGGGTCCTCCATAAAATGTGTGATGGTAACTCGTTTACCTGCACATTTTCAACCAGGAGGGAAGCTACTCAATATCAGATTAATATTCACAGTAAATAATAATAATAATAAAAATAATACTGTAGATGAAAAGTTGTGTTTGTGTTTCACAAATAAAACTCTTTCTTTTAGTGACGCGTTTCGATTTTTATTAAAATCATCGTCGGACTGTCAGATTTGACTGCTAACAAGGCTACCCAGATTATTTGCCAAATAACTAACTAGTCTTATCATAAATATAAAACTAGAGCTCCCGAAACTAGCATACTATCTATCCTGTCAACCTATTTTTCTATTAAATTATGTTAGAGATTCAGAAATATCTGCGAAACCCTGACTTCATTGTAGTAAATGAACAGACTGATCTTTCAAACTCAATTTTTATCGATACACTACTATGAGGTTCCATCTATTTGTATTCTAGGTTAACTTACTACTAAAATATATTAAGTTATAGAATGTATTAAGAAGAATGAAATAGCTTAAGGAATAAAATATCTTAAAACGTGAAATATCTTAAGGAATAAAATAGTTTATCACATGAAATATCTTGAGGACATTTTGACGGCGATGGTTAAGGTTTTGTAGGGGTTTCCCTTAACACTAGTGTAAATGCAGTCGTGAAAAAAATATGTCCCCTAACGCAGACACAACAAATGAAAACATAATTTAATAGAAAAATAAGTAGACAGGATAGATAGTATGCTAGTTTTGAGAGCTCTAGCTTTGTATCCATGACAGGACTAGTTAGTTATTTGGCAAGTAATCTGGGTAGCCTTGTTAGCAGTCAAATCTGACAGTCCGACGATGATTTTAATAAAAATCGAAACGCGTCACTAGAAGAAAGAGTTTTATTTGTGAAACTGTGTTTCAATTACACAACTCTTTATCTACATGATGGAGAGTTTCACCAAGTAAGAGCATCTACAATCTAAATAATAATAATTAAATACTATATTATACAGTACATACACTCAAACGTATGTAAACATGTTTTTATAAGATTTACAGATTTTCAAAATTGAACATTCAAAATATCAGAAATTGTGAAAGATATCCATTCAAAATCGATAGCGCTTATGAATCCCAGAATGGTAGATATCACAGAATTTACTTCATGATTCAACTATGTTATTTTTTACAGGGTGCGCCATTAATAAAGAACGCAGACTATCATAATTATGTAAGTATAATAAATTCTCCATAAAATAATGCCCTAAGTGGCAGTAATTTCAGAAACTTAATTTTCTTGAAGAAATATTTATACTTAATATGTAGTGGGTAGTTGTATACTAGATATTGTGGTATTGTTGTTTTGAATGCTGTTTATATGTATATATTTATAAAACATATACTTACTATACATACCTTTATTTTTTTACATTATTTCGAAATTGGGCATGCATACTTATCGTAACAGCTAATTGATATGAGGTAAGTGATACTCTCGTTTTTCTTTTCTGTTACTTATTTACTCATTACTATAACTTCTTCCCTCCATGAAGTTTCTAATTATAATGAGCTAAAATACTCATACTCGAATATATTTGAGTACTCATCGTAAATTACTTATGAGTACTCATCGTAAATTACTTATGAGTACTTTAGTAGAGCAGTACTATGGAATCTAGTAGTTGGAATGTATGGCGTATATTAAAACTTCTTCTTCTTCCTTTAAGTATAGGCGAATCGCCTGTTTTCTTTTTCGTCGTCATTCTGTCTTTAACATCGCCAAGTTGTCACTCCATCGTTTTCGAGCGCGCCCTGGACTCCTGCGACCTAACGCTGATTTGTCGCGTGCGATTCTGACTACTCTTCTGTCGTCCATTCTATTGATTTGTTCGTTCCATTCCTTCTTTCTACCTAATATCCACTCATTAACATTTTCTACCATGCATGTTTTTCTTATATTCTCACTTCTCTATCTGTCCAATAGCGTTTTTCCAGTAATAACTGCGAAGTATTCTCATTTCGGTTGTCTCTAGTAGTTGTTTAGTTTTCGCTGTGTCAGGTCGAGTTTCTGCAGTGTATGTCATAGTTGGTCTGACCACTGTTCTGTAGATTTTTGACTTGGTTCCCACTTTCATATTTTTATTACGCCATATTGTGTCAGTTAAACATCCTGCTATTCTTGTTGCCTTCGTTGTCTGTTCTCTTATCTTCGTCTCAATATCACCATAAACTGATATTTCTATGCCTAAATACTTAATTTTCATCTCCTGCTGGATAACTTTGCCTTCAACTTCCAGTTTGAATCTTAATGGTGTTGTTGATGTTGTCATGCATTTAGTTTTCTGGGCCGATATCGTCATATTAAATATTGAAACCTAATCAGGAAATGAACAGTGTTGTGTGATGTTTACGTTGAATGTAAAAGAATGGATGTGTGAACCGCTAGAGCAGATCGCCTGCCGGGCGCTTTTCTGACAGACCGTCGCGTCGTCGCGTCAGGAATGCCTTATTGCCTCCTGGACGGAAGTCGCTTCGTCGTTGGTTAAAGCAGGCCACACTATCATTTAATTCTGATCGTAGTGATCGAGGCCATTCTTCCAATGTGTCCTTTTGTGTACTGTAGTGTACTAGAAATTCACTCTCATCTCCTCCTTTTCCCACAGGCACAAGCGCAAACACCGACAGTTAAATTACCTCAATCAATCCAAATCGTACGGCCTATAAATTTTTTTTGTGATCGCATGAGAGAGGGTTTGTCGATTTCGTACAGCTGTAATATAAAAAATAACTATAATCGATTTATAGAAGAAGAGAACAATATCTATGCACACAAAATCGACTAAATCAGATCCCTCACGTTCTTTCACAAGAACTCTAATTATACAAATCACTTTTAATTATCCCTGTTCTTCCCTTAAAACCTATTTTTGGTAGATTTGCATCAAATGCGTTGATGAACTGAGTCTACCAGAGCACTTTTTTTTTCTCGAAAATAAAGTCTAAGTACTATAAATGAACATCTAAAAAGAATTTTATATGAAAGAAAACACGCGTATAAGCTTTTCGCGTTAGTGCGAATTCGATATACAGCATCTTTTTATATGTACAAAGATAAAGTAGACCACTTTTGGGTGCCACTAGGAAATGTGGCAACGCTGTCCCATTGTGTAGGCTGACCGCGAGCGGTAATACGAAAACAACTAACTAAGAATTCTTCATTCAGATTTGCACTTCTACCCATATACAGTTTCTGTAAATCCTTGAAAATGATGGTAATTAGATAAACTTTGCACAGAAGAAGCTCAGTTTCATTTAAGTGAATTTGTTAATTAACAAAATCACCGTTACTGGGTCGCAGAAAATCCACAACGGTTTTACGAACAATCATTGCTCGGTTTGACTTCGTGCAAAAATAACAGGTATTGAACAAAATAGGTAATTTCATGATTGGTTACTTAACTATCTAACCCTCAAATGTTAACAATAATAAGTTCCATCTGCTCTTCTTCTTTGGCATAGGAAATGAAAAGTCATTAGTTTCCAAATGATTGCGGCTGGTCACCTTTACTGGTCCCCTGCTATGTTCTTGCATGCATGCCCACATACTAGGAAATGCTTCTATTTTATAACTAGCCGAACAAGATGAGCTTGTTTTTAATTGAACCAACGAATAGTTTAGATGGTCTTTAACGTGGGTTTTGTGAAAATATGAAGATGCTAGAAGAAGAAAGAGCAGAACAAAAAACTAACTAGGATAAATATGTAGTTTTCGTAGAACGACATGATGCAACAATAGCTGAATTTTCGGTTTACATGTCTCGTTATGTGATATTTAATGGAAATAATAGCCTGCTCTACTCGCCGCAGGGAATAATAAGAATTTTTCCTGACCGGTCCTGACCTGAGGAAATATTTAAATTTAATTGTTGTCAAAAAATTCAAATATGTAAGAACAGCGTTGACAACGAAGTATTTATATTTATTTTAGCAATTTGTAATAGTAGTTGATCAATTTGCAGTTACATTGATTTATGATACATGTTTGGGTTTAAGAAATCGATCATTTATTAGAGGGCAGGCGTTAATTGCAAATAAATCGCGTCAAGTAGGTTACGTCTATACTAACCAGCCAGCGGTATCGTTTTAGAAATAAGGATTTGGATCAGAATTTCAACTGTTGATAGTTGAGATTTAATTTAAAAAAATATTGTATATCTTCGAATCCTATAATTTCATAAAATCATCCAAACTACTCCGAGTTCAGAATTCCAAGTTCCCAATTCTGAGTTCCGGGTAGCAGGTTCCACGTTCTAAGTTCCGAAACTCCCATTCCGAGTTCCGAGACTCGCATTCCGAGTCCGAGTTTTGAGTTCTAAATTCCGAGTTTCAAGCTCCGAATTCTGGAGTCCGGGTACCTGGTTCCAGGTTCCGGGTTCCGCGTTCCACGTTCTGGGGTCCGAATTCTGAGACTCACGTTACGAGACCCGAGCTCCGAGTTCCAAATTCTGAAGTCCAGGACCAGATTCCTGGTCCGCGTTTTGCGTTCTGGATTCCGAGAATTTCTAAGCTTGTGACTTCCGAGTCTTCAGTTCCGAATTTCGCGTTCCGAATACCGGTTCTAAGCTTTGAGTTCCGAGTCTCCAGTTTCGGATTCGAATTTTGATTTTACGAATACGAAGAACAAGGGATGTCACTGTGGATCAGTTCACCCTTGTTGACAGGTGTCGTAAGGGACATCTGTCGGCACTTCAAGGTTGTCCAAGTGTTTGGACCTTGACTTCATAAGTGGCCAATGGGCAGCGCCACCGTGCGCTGTTGATGGCGTTACTGTATGTTAAGGTGGTGAAATTAGTACCTGCCTTACTCAAATTGTTGCCATGCTCGGGAAGTAAAAACATCTAAATCTTATAATTATGATCCGCCGAATAATTTTTGCCTAATTATCGTTAAAACCATTTTGATTCATTAAACTGTTTTTTCAATGACCATAAATAAAGATCCGTCGATCATATTGAATTGATGTTCAACTTATTGCTTGTCGGTGAAATGAAAAGATGCAATCAGAACAATTGTACTGATGTAGGACTGGTAAATTACCGCTGTTATGGAAAAGAAATCAGTCGACATATGTTTGGCGGCAAATTATCTATAATACGAATCACAGCTGACAGCTCTGCATTTTTCGTTCAAATATTCTTTTATCCTTCGTTTACAAAGAAAATAGAGGTTGCTATGGCCGTGCCGCATGTTTTTCTCTTTTGTTGTCGAAATGGGATATCGAGACAGACGTACAATTTCAAACTGCAAAAGCCATAATTCATCACACATTTATGTTACATTAACACTATAATTATGAGTGTCTTCAGACGGGTAGGTATGATATTATCGGAGAACTAAGTTCATTGTCTTTATATAAGTTATGGGGGTAATTGGGATTTATTTGAGGATTGGGTAAGATTTTAAATTGGTTAACTTGGTGGGCTGATTAGAGACCTTCTCACTTAACACGCCAATAGGCAGGGAAGTATTGTATATCGCGAATTAGTGACATTGTCTTTTCTCCATGATTCATGATATGTACATCATGAAAAACGATGGCACTTATTATTATCTCTTTCGTTGGGAAATTCTATTGCCTCTTTATAACTCGGATTTCATTAGGATTTCAATGAAATTTTCACACTAGTTTACAACTATGGCAAAGACAAAAAAACTTGGAGTTATTGAAAATTTGTTTAATGGCGGCGGAGTAATTGTCCAAAACCCAATTTGTTTTTGGCTGTGTCGGTGTCCTATGCCACTGAGGAGGAAATGAGGGGTTGGGAAATGGGGACATCGCAAAAATGTTTGATGTTGGTAAGAAACTTGCTATCTATAAATTTTAGATCCCAGTAATCCTTCATACTTGTTAGAAATCGACGATTATTCACACGTTTCCCTTTAACATGTATAAACAGAATTTTGCCAATAGCTGTGGACCTAGATTTTACACTAAATTTGACTTATGAGTATAGTAGATTTTTGAATCATTTCGCATGTTTCCAGGGCGTACTTTGATCTTTTTTGGAAGGTGGTTATTTTTTAACTGAATATATCACGTACAGTTGAATCAGTTTATTTAAAACTGTGATCAGATTTTAGAGCTACTGATCCACTTGAACTGAATTTTGGAAACTTTAGGAAATCAGAAAGTTTTGTGAATTTTCTAGTTAATTATTCTTTAAATTGTATATTAACTATCAGCAGTTCTTAAATTTGATTTTAAACCTAAAAAGGATTTTGGAGAGTGAACAGATATCTCTAAAACGCCTAAAAGCGAATTTTGATCATTTTTCGTTGTTTTTGTTCTCGCCTATATATCCGCCGCCACTGATTTGACTTTCTCTTCTTGACCAATTCATCAAGATCACATCAATACTTTCAGAGTAATTGAGAGTGTACAGAATACCGGACAGACAAACCGACCGACGCCTTAAACGTCCAAAAAACATAATCAAATCTGTCTCGCATTCAACCTCGCAATTTTTCACGATTACAACACTTCCGCGCCTATATCGTATAAAGTAGAAGAGCGTAATGTAATATTTCCAGAAACATTGGAAATACATGGAATTATTGTAAATATTGGAAACTAATTTAAAACTAAAACTAAATGAAAAAACTAAACATTTAATGGAAAAATACATTCAAAAAATTAAACACATAACAGATGATTGCTTTTAACCTCTGAAAACGTATTCTGAACATTTTTTCCACTATTTCTGAGACACCTTCAAAAATTTCCAATATTTACATTTCCAGCGGCAATATTCCCATTCACAATACTAGTCACAGATCACAAAAAGATTTCAACTTGTCTATCTGGTTTTTCAATGAAGATGGGTATCACACAAGTATGCAGGTCCTAAAATTCCTACGTCTATGAAAAAAAGTTCAAGCACGTCCTCATCCAAATATCATTGAATAAAACAAAAATCCTTCAAACACATTTTATTGCTTAACATTCCCTTCATTGTCATACTCAACATCTTGCGTGAGAGGTTTCGCGTTTTATATTCTTTTTATAGCTTGTATGTTTCTGTAGTACCCACGATAAAACAAACATTATTGAATTAATATTACTATTATGTATGGAAACATAACCATAAACGTGCGAGTATGACATTTTGCTCTTCTATTCGAAAGGTGATGTGCTTTTTACTGTTGATGTATGTAGATGTAGATATGTTAAGCACTTTTACTACCCATAAACAGAGGAATTCAGAAATTATATGAGATTAGATGAGTAAAGTGCGTAACAAAAATAGTTGTGTATTATAAATTTGCATTTATCAAACAGTCTATAGTCTAACTGCATTTTCATGGAAGACTCTATAATCTATATCTTATAAAAAAATGCCGTCACGTAGATTAACGCTGTACTTCCCACGTAATTATATCAGTATATAAATTTATGTTTGGAAACAAATTTGAAAAATTTTACAAATATTCGAGAGCGTTGTTAATCCTTTTTTAATTTTAAAAATTCACTACATTTTTACCTTTACAAATTCCCGCGATAATTCATCTTATAAATATGATGGAAGTCCAACAATTTTACCAAAATGTTCAAATAACAGAAATAACCGCATTTTTAATGTTCTAAAACGTCATTTTGTTATCATTTACGAGTATGATCCTCATTCAATCAAGTTGGCTCATCCGCGTTGAGCGGCAACTCAGTCTTCCATTGTTCTTTTTATCTTTTTTGCTGTCCCATTCACTCCTATACTCTTAGCGTTCAGACCAACATTGCCTCAATCTCGCTATGACAGTTACTGTAGTCTTTCGTAAAGAATATCTCACAATATCTGAGATTGTCGAGTTCAAGGGTCGGTTTCTAAAAAAGAAGTTGCGAAAAAGGAAAGTGCTCTAGGTGTTATTCTATTATCAACTGTCAGAATTACGTATCGCCGCTTGCGGCTAAACCCACAGCGTTGCCATATTTCGTAGTGACACCCAAAAGTGGTCAACAATTTTTGGTGCAAATCTATAATTTGGTTATTCAATTGTTTTCGGATGTTGACCATGGGATTAAAGAGCAGTCACACAGCCAGACCAACAGAGATTTCGGGACTCAGAAAACAAAGTTTAGTGCTATTACGGGTATTATCATTCGTTCAATGATATTTTAGTTACTAAAATATTTCTAAATGTTTCGTCTCTTTCTTTCTATCGCCTTGTCTCGAAACATTTCATCTCGTCTCGAAATTTGAGTCAAAATGCTCTCGAGACAAGGTAAGGAGGCGTACATTAATTACGTGAGATGTACAGGAGGGTGAGGGTCGGAGGAATCTCACCCATTCTCACGCGGGGGGTTCAACAAATATCATGTAATTTTTTTCGAAAAAAAAACAGTGAAATTGCAAGAAAAATACGATAATCTTTATCGTTGTTGTCCGAGCTATTGAGCTCCTGTGCGCAGTCGACAATGATTTAGAGTGGCTAAATTAGAAGGAAGTTGAAGGAGCTGATGATTTTATTAAAAATGACAGGACACATGAAAATAAATTCTGAATTCAAGAATTTATATATTCTTGTAAAGATATACTCACGACAAGAACATCTGATCTCATTCTAAGACAATATACTAGATGGATATTATCATTAATTTGAACCAAGAAAAGGACATTATCAAATTCAATACTTATTCTGAAGAAATATACTCTGAAGAATAATATAATATTCTTCACAACTATTGCAATGCTTTCCTGACAAGTATTTCATATTTTTTCGTAAGGTTAAAATATTTTCCAACGGAGCCCCATTTACTTCCAAGTCCAAGTAATTCATTTACCTGATTGGCATCGCCACATTCGTCAACGGCAATTCAGCTGTACGCGTATATCTCTTTCCGTTTCCAGTTTCTATTGGATTTAATTTTTACCAACCACCTCTCAGGATGAATGTGTTTTTGAAAAGTTGAGGTTGTGGCTGTTGTGAGGCTCTCACACAAGTGTACAGGTGTTGATGTGATATGAGTGATATGTGAGTTTTGTAAGTTCTATTACAAATGGTTTTATATTCTGTTGATCTTTCAAACTTGAATTAGGAAAAATAACGCAGATAAATGTGAGAAGGAAGTCACATTGGTACAGTTTTGATACTTTTTTGGTTCTCATGTAGATTTTAGATGCTCTTACTTGGTGATGCATGCAGATAAAAATATTTTGTAATTAACACACAGTTTCACAAATAAAATTTATTTTCTTCCAAAAACGCGTCACTGATATAAAAAGAGTTTTATTTATGAAACTGTAAGTTTAAGTTAAGAAACCAACAACCAATACAGCTTTGCTAACAGCTGAGATCAAAATTACAGTATGTCCATACTAATATTTTAATAAATTACCTATATATAATGAAGTTGAACTATTTGCGCTAAGACTACGAAATGCTTCAGTCAACACTATAGTATTCTTAGAGGTTAGATTATCTCTGTTTTGTGCCACGATTATGATATGCCCAATTTGAGATTTTGGTATTCTCACTTCCAAGACATTTCTAGGTTTGAACTAAATATATTTACTTAAATTCACTCTATATGATCAAAAAAAAGTATTCTCAATTTAAGATTATTATAGCTTTGCGCATATAGGAAGATGTGGTATACTTCAATGAAAGCACATATTCTTGGTGTCAGAATTTATTTTCATGTGTGGATGAGTCTCCATGGACTGAATCAGAACAAATATTCTTCTATTAATTTTAGTAGTTCCCATTTAAGAATTTTATTGTTAAATTTTATCTCTGTGATCTTGGACTACGATTTAAGCAACCTTAAATACTAGACTTCAGTAGTCTTAAATAAAAATAGTGATGCAAATTGTGAAGTTCAAATGAATACAACACATTTACACTAAAATTACAAATTTTGATGAATCTCAAATGAGGGAAGGGGTCAAGCCAAATCTCACTACATCTCACCGAGGGGGAGGGATCAGAAAATATTAAAAACGCCTCACGTAATCAATAGATGCCCTCTAGGATGTCTTCGAGATAAGGCGTCGTGTCTCACATCGCATCTCTAGTATTTACAAAATGTCAATACATTCAACTCACTAGACATCATTAACATTTCAAGCGCAACCTACGACCCCCCCCCCCCCTCGAACAATAATAATGACAGTTTGAGAAAGAGTTTCTGCAGGCAATTGTATATGAAAAATTGAACACTTTGGACGTTCCCCAAATGAGGGAAATGGTTCTGGTGGTTGAATGTGAAGTCGCATATGTATGTAATTTGATTTCTTTTTTCATGTCGTTTCCATTTCCGGTCTGATTGTGAAAGTCGATGAAGGAAAATGGATTCGTAACGACTCAGCAAATATCTACCTTTCGGCACATGTGAAATGATAGAAGTATGACTTTACGGAAAGTAGCAATTTCCTACGACTGTGAATTGTATAATTCACAAGTCACTATTCGATGTAGTGTAACGCTTATTAAAGCCATAATATATAGTACCAACTGGAGTGTCTACTTTCTATGTGTGAAGAAGTATTATTAATTGAATTCGTATCATACAAACAGTGACTTTGAACAAACATAACGGTTTGCTCAAGATAGATACGTTTACATATAAGAAACTCATTTATCTGTATGCACTGAAGACTCGGACAACAACTCTGACAAGAGAATGACATGTTGGTTTGCCAGCCGTGGAGATGAAGGTAGACCCAATACTTGAGTCGTCATTGAGTGAAGATTCTGGGAATTAACATGTCATAACATGATCATGTTGCCGGTCTCGCTAGGTCAGCGTACCAAAATCTGAGGGTTCTGTTTGGCCCCAGGAAAATGTATTCTCCGGAAGACCTACTGCTACTCTTCAAGGCCCAGATCAGACTATCGCTGGAGCACGTATTAGGAAGCGCTCGTTAAAGCTTCTGAAACGAGCAATACATCTTTTGGATGCACCAGACCTTACAAAGTCTTGAACATCAAAGAATGGTACAGCAAAAACTAGAGAACCCAATGGGCGCATCCTCACCAGGTTGAGCTTACAACGTCTCGAACAAGCCTCTTCCAAAAAAACGTTCTTTTGGAGGATCTAGTCGTTATGGAATGAGCTACCAGCAGGCGCGTTAGGATTTCTGCCTTTCCATGAGGATATCCATGAAACAAAATAAAAATTAAAAATTTTGAATAATTACTACAGGCAACTTGACCGCCAGACCAAACGAAATTAATCACATATTATGTTATTAAGGAATTATACAACATTCAAAAATATCATCTGAATATAAATAAAAGCTGAAACACTTTTCCCAACATAACCCCATTCCATTTGTCCATCGCGTAACAGATAAATAAATCAATATTTTACTATACCTAACCTACAAATATCACATAAATATAATTCCTTACAGCCATCCAGTAGTTCCGACTCAAAAAATACATTTTTTTCATGCTGTATTTGGCACACTAATTGGGTGAAATCAAACAACGGTTCAACCCTTGTGCCGCAAAAGCGCCTTGCCAGAATACGATACACTTCACGTGTCACGAAGACGGAAATATGACTTGCACATGTTTCAAATTACATTCCAGGGCTCTCAGGCGGAGTATTTCTGAAGGGGTTGCGTATACTCGACATATTGTCTCATCGAAATAATGCTTCTACTCGAACTGCAGATGTGAAACTATACAGGGTGTTCCAAAGCCAATGGGCGCTCGTTTAGAAACCACAGAGTTCTGCAGCAGGTATCACTTATTTTGGCTATGGTGGGTACAATGGCTGTGTTCAACGGGACCTAGCGGCTGTAAGCGCTTGTGGGCACGTTCGGCTAACTAGTCAATGAACGACAAGTGAGCAGGAAAGCAACATCAAGCTTTAAAAAAGAGCTATTTCCAGATATATCTTTGAACATATGCTTCAATTATACTATTCATCATCTAAGGACAGTAGCCTGTCTCTCATAATTCGAATGACCTAAAGTAACCTCAGTATCCATAATGATGCTTCTGAATCCTAATTCGGATTCATATAAACGAGATAAAACACGAAACGATGCACCTCATGCATAATTTCTATCGCTTAACTCCGAATCTGTCCGTTTGAGCGCGTCGCATCAATTTAAATAACAAATCCTTGGGAATAAAGCACACACAAAACCCAACTTAAATACGTCTATAGACGGTTTATCTCCACATCATAAAACGTATCTTCAGATCTATAATAGTTTTTTTCATCGAGTTGTAGGGTTTGTGTTCTAACCCACCGTCTCGATCTCGAGATCTTCCTTAAGAGGCCTTATCATTTTATTTCTTTTGGCTGATTTATCCTTAGGGCTAGTTTCGCAATGCTTAGATAAAGTTGACAGTAATAAATTAGTGAACCCTATATTTGACATGTCCACCATTTAGTAGAATATATAATATTGGAATAAATAAATAAATTATTCGAATGAAATAAAACATATCTCCTTAAAATCTGAAAACCAGTAAGCGATCACTATGTACTATTTAGGACAAAAGAAAAATTACTGAAAACCAATTGATAGTTTTTTATTGAACTTGGTACTTAAATCAAATCATCATCAATCTAACAAAAAACACACAATTGGACTCTGGCCCATATTAAGTGTTATTCGATATCAAAACATGAACAATAATATTGATCATGTACCTAGATAAAAAGTTGTGTAATTATCACACAGTTTCACAAATAAAACTCTTTCTTTTAGTGACGCGTTTCTATTTGTGAAACTGTGTGATAATTACACAACTTTTTATCTACATGATGAAAGAGTTTCACCAAGTAAGAGCATCTACAATCTACATGAATAATATTCATCGCGCAGTTCCAATTCCTCTGCTTATTAAGTATTCTTATAACTGCAAACTATATTTTTTTATTTTTTTCTTTATACTGTTTCCAATAGGCACTCTATTTTGATGTTTTTTGTGTACGTCTGTTACAAAAAGACTATTCCTCTTAAGGCTAGACAGTTGAGGCATCTGCTTAGAGTGGTACCGCGATTCGTATCGCATCGTGGGCTCATTAGTCACCTCCAATGTTTCAGTAGCCTGAACTTGGTGGTGAATCACCGGTGAGGAAGCCATTAACTGCTCTTTTTAACATTTCTAATTGCAATGCAGCGTTTTATTACATCCATAATGTGTTTATATTACAAGGAATGCTTTGTGCAATTGCAAATTAAAAGAGATGCATATCCACCAACAAATATTGAAATGAGAATTTGCTGAGTAATAAAATCCTAAATTTGCAGTGGAGATTGACAAAGGAGTATCCAATGTAAGTGGAAAATAATCCATTTCACTATGTAAATACACCAGGTTGGAAGGTTGAAAGGTGAGTTTTTTGATAAAAACGTTCTTGGGTGCAATTTTTGACATTGACAGAGATTTCAAGAATTTTTTCAAGGTCAACAATGGTTTTTTCATGGAAATATATATTTCTTATTGCAGAATCCTAATTTACGAAGAAAAACATTAACCTTTTTCATAAATGTATTTAGATATTCCGATTGCAGCTTAAGTAGATAAAAAATAAAACATTTGTTTTTTCGAAACGTTTCCATACCACAACGGTAGACAACGCCGTTATCATTTCTTTGGAAGATTATTGACTGAGTCGTATCTTCTCAGTGGGCAAGACATTGAACAGAATTAGATAGATTTTTTCTTTTTGTTCTCAGATGAATATGGATTTACAAACCATCGTGAGATAAATCAACAAAATATGCACTACTGCAGTGTGGAAAATCACCGATGCTTGAAAGAAGTGGAACACCAGCGCCATCCTTTGGTAAATGTATGTATTGATGACAGGTTGATCGATCCATATTCCATTGAAGGAACATTGGATGGTCAAAAATATCGAGACTTTCTAGAACACCATTCACCAGAGCTAATAGACGATATGCCACTTCATAAAATGACAAGTATTCCCCGATGGTTACAATTTACATCGTTTTAAGATCACTGTGAATAAACGTTAATCCTCTCGCTGCGCGTACGGAACGTAGTAAACTTTCTGCTATTCGTGAAGCGATCCATAAAAAAGTTGAAATTTTTGCGATATTCCAATACATACATCACAAAATTGGCTCACTCTGTATTTCATTGTAGTACTAAAAAATTAGTTGCATGTATGCCAGATCGGAAACCCAATTTATTCGCAGTACACTTATAAGGTTGTAAGCAACCGCGCGGTGGGTCTCATTCTTTCTTAAGGCAACAATTAGACCAGCCGGAAGAAGTGGTCGTAAAAAAATCCAGTAGAACCCCTCACATGATCCGAACACGTGTGCTTCTTCCTATGGGTAACTGGATACAATGGCGGTGTCGACATAAGGAACCGACCATATGGTACCAATCCGACCATGGATGGAGGAGGGTTGGCGACTATAAATTATAAACATGTCTGGAGAGGCGTATCGCCAATTTTGCGCGTTTACTAAGAAATGCATACGTGGAGGGTGTTACAAGTTACGGTTCTATATCACGAAAATCTTAGGCATTTATTCGTGTAGCGACAACAGTCATAATTATAACAATAAAATGTGATGATCTCAATAGAATGAAGCGTATTACGGGTTCGCTTCCCATACGCGATTTTATTTTATTTCTATATCCCAAGCTTTTGTAATAAGATCGACGTATAGGCTGAACTGCGGTGGCATCGTGCATAAAAGCGTAAAGTTAACAAATAAATACAAGAGCTCCAATTTGTTGCCCTTGTTTTAGTAACTACTACTTTGCATATGACTGCATTTTAATAAAGGATTATGAAATTACATTTTAGCTTTTTAAAACATCAAGTTTTTTCAATACTTTTTTACTTTTCAAGAGTTTTATCGTACATTTGATTATTGTACATGGGAATTACTAGTTTTTTATATATATATATATATATATATATATATATATATATATGACATATTGTCAGACGGATTATATGTATGCTTCACATTTTTTTGAAAAGTATACAAGAAAAAGCGTGATAACAGATGGTAAAAGGGACAGCTAATAATTTTTTAAAAAGTGTACGTAAAATATGGTCTGATATACATGAGACAAGCTACAACATGTCTTCTTCTCTGCTACTCTTCAGTGGTTTTTTTTTAATATAATTGTAAGACTGTTGATCCGGTTAAAGCAAGTCATTGGAATATGAGGTATTAGGGAGATTGTGATATCATTGCGCATTTCCGAAAAAACTCTTTACAATGAATACACAAATATTATACACAGTTTTGCCACTTGCCAAGATGCAGGCCTAAATAGATACAATGGTTCCTCCTCCTCCTCCACCATCTACCCACCTACAAACTTTACACATATTATACCCCTTATAACCATGTCAGTGACTGGCAATAAACGTCTAAACAACGGAACAAATCGAGTAGACAGCAAATTTTAACGCTGAATGTGAAGAATTATGAAAAATTCACAATCTCGGTATATGTATGAATATACGAGTATAACTTCGACAGAAATTAAGTAAAAGCTGAAATATGACGTGTTTCTTAAAAGTGAATGGAATACCTTATGAACTTAACATTTTTTTGGTATAATTTAAGATTAACCTATTAAATGTTGGAAACTCACCTTAGCGTAGTCGAGTGGCACGTTGTTATCTGGTCCAGTGAAAATCCCTTCACTGAAAAAGAAGCAAATATTAAAGAAAAATCTGTATTTACACGGCCAGTGGAAACTTGAATCTTATAAAAAAAATCGTAATTTGAATGTATCTATAATCTTACTAAGAAAATGTGATCAATTGGTTTTACTTTATGTTTACAACGCACTTTAACGTCAATTTTCAAATTTTACCATTGTCCTAAGTTGAAATAACTTCAGTCTATCAAAAAAATAAATAAAATCTGATTAATAGGTTGAATATAAGATTATATAATAGTTATTTTTTAACGTCATTCTTGGAAAATGGATTCCATGCAACTTCAAGTAAAAATTAATATAAAATTCGCTTTTATTCGCGACTTATTTTTTGATACGTGGAAAGAGCCTAGTCTTTATGAAGAACTAAATAGTTTGGCAGTCCTCGTTGGATTTTTTTCAATTATAGGAATATATGAATTTGTTGTTCTTCTCTGAGAAAAATGTACTCCATTTTACGAGTGTTGTTGGCATTACTAAATTAAATTATTATCTAAAAATTGCAAAAAGATTGCATGTTTGAAAATTAGAAATTCGTTTATCGGTTGAGGAGCTATGCGTTTCTTGGCTCAGCAGTTTTTCACTAGGTTGGAGATGAGTTGATGTTGCTATCACACCCTTGACTGGGTTACGTATATACCATCCAATTGCTCTGTACAGTTAGACCCCCAGGCTATACTGACGAGTCTAGGCTAAAGACGAAGCATGCATGTCTTTAGCAGGTCTGTTGCATAGTGGAAACATAGACTTAACAGTGCTACATGTAATTTGAGCACTGCGCCCTTGGACAGAGTGTATTCAACTTCTATATCGTTTCATATAATCGCATACTGGAAATAATCAGGAGGCATCATCGCGTTAAGTACTGTTTCAGATTGGCTCGTGCCGCTTAATGAATTTCCTTTTCTTAGCTGGAGTTGAATAATTTTCTGCCCAGTGAACTACTTGAAAAGTGTTCGCCGTGTAGGATAAGAAAAACAAGTCCAATTACTTTCTAATTATGAGATATTCAAGTTTATGTGCAACCTTGGTCAATGTACGCCACGGTAATGCACGTTTCGACCGAAGAAGCGCTACGATTGCTATTCATTAATCATCATTTTTTTGTTATTTTTATACTGTAAAGCTTTCAATAATTCATATGAAACATCATTCAGAAATAATAGTGCAATTTAATCACAAATGAAATAATATATGATATATCTGTCACGCGTTTTGATTTAATCTTTAAATTGCAGCAGTTCTCACGTCAAACTATTTATTTTTTATTTTTGAACTGATATCACAAAGGAATTCTAAGCAAGTTCGACATGAACCAATTTGACGATATTTTCAACACGTTTTTATTAGCCTGACCTGCAAGTATATTTATCAAAGCAAGCGATTAAGATTATTTCTATTTTAAATTCAAAATTTCAAATGAAAAAGGAAAAAAAATGAAAATAATTTAAATTAATAATTTCAAATAAAATTGTGATCGTTTTTCAAAATATGTGCTAAGAATTCAGGAATTATTTTTTTTCCCCAAAATGGAATGGATGTTCAGTTGCTTTCTGACCAAAAAGGTGATTATTCTGGTTCATTTCTAAATTAAATATAAGAAATTTATTATAGAATAAATGGCGTCAAGTATATTCACGCTGTACTTTTTATACAGTGGTATCACATAAACATAAAAAGATAACTCACTCTTCCTCTTTCTAAAAAAATATAATTTTCTTCGCAACTAAGATTTCTAACAAGTATTTCATATTTTTGGTAAAGTTATCATTTTTCCAACGAAGCCCTGTTTACTTCGATCAAGAATAGAAGCATCTTGAGATTCGCTCCAAGTAATTCATTTATTTCGCTTCGCAATTTTCGTCAACGGCATTTCGTGTCTGTTTCCGATCCTATTATCTTCCATTGGTATTCATTTCTATCAACCCCCTCTCAGCATGAATGAGCTATCAAAAATTTGGGGTTATGACTGTTATATCTCATACATATATATGCAGGTGCTGATGTGATATGTAAGTTATCAATAGACTCCATTACAAATGGAGAATGTATATCTTCAGGTACAGGTACAGGTACATATTTTTATAATTTGTTTATCTGTACCTACAATACCTTTCAAACGTGAATTATAAAAAATACTATCTGACGCAGAGAAAGGTAAGAAAGAAGTCTCATTGGTACAGCTTCGACACATGTTTGGCTGTTATTTTTAAGGTTAAGTAACCAACAGTAGCTTTGGTGACAGCTCATCAAAACTACCCAACTTATACTCTTGAATTCTCCCTCCAAAAAGCAGTTGAACTATTTGCTGCAACATTATTAAATGCTATAGTCAACATTGTAGTAATATTATAGGTTATATATACGTATCCTCTGTTCTGTGCCAAGATTATAATATGCCCATTTCAACATTTTGGTATTCTTTTCCAGGTTTGAATTCAAAATATTTACTTAAGTTAAATTTATACGATGAAAAATACAGTATTCTTAATTTAAGATTATTGTAGCTTTGCGCATATGGGAAGACATGGTATACTAGAATAAAAGCACATATTCTTCGTCTGAGAATTCATTTTAATGTACGCAATAAAATGATATTTCAAAGACTGAAAGATTGTATGATTTAAAAATTTGCAAAATTATTTCAAAATGTCTAGCTTTCGAAAACTAGCTGCTTATCTAGATTGACAGTCCAGAAGCCAGATAAGAATATTTTTGCACTTGAAATAGAGAGTAAAGCTACTATACACTCTTATTTCAAAGAGTAAATATCTCTGCAGATTTTAAAAACCTAATTATTTTAGTAATACTATTAGTTCTTGATAAAAGGTTTATTTTTATATTATTTTTTGAATTAGATTCCATCAATAGTTTGTTCCAAAATCTGATTCTAAACACATTGCGTGAGAAAAACAGTGTCTACCTAGTTGACGCCATTTCTTTAAAGTCGGTTTATCGAAAACTGCTTGAATATTCTAATCGATTTGACCTGGACACATACACAACACTCACAGATGAAGCTCAATAAAAGCAATTGAAAATCAAAAATGTGAGCAGCAAAATGATTTATAAAGCCATAATGTATGAATAGGAGAAAATAGTTAAGTATGTATTGTTTCATTGTCTTGTTTATATAACAGCAGCAAGTACAATACATCAGTATCGCAAGACGTGTGTTCACCTTTAGTATAAATATAAAAAAAGATAAACATTACCATATGTCATTCTATTATTGTTCTTTATACCTGCCATACAAGACATAAAAATATTTCATGCATATATTATTTATAGAAAGGTTGTCAACATATTCGCACCACCGATACTCACATTATTATAGATTGTAGTGTATGATTTTTAGAGAAGTGAAGAAGTGACAATAGGATATTTGGTGTGAGACAAAATATATCATTCCAAAAGTTATCAGAAGCAACTGGTCGCCGTTTGGATTGATGATCTCTCGCCATGATTATTTTTGGATAGGTTAAAAGGATTGCAGCACTACATTTTTATAGTTACCTGAAAAATTATGAAAAATGGATTTCAGGCATTTTACGGATGCATCTTCAAATGTCTTCAGGTGAATTGACGGTTAAAAATGGTAAATCTATCGAAACATCGTGACGTAAAATTTATATAAGCAGTGGAAGTCCGAAATGCAATTTTTGTAGCATTTACGTTGTCTACAAATTAAAAAAAAAACAGTTAAATACAGGGTTCTTGAACAGATATCACCTATTTTGAATAGGACATGGTAGAAATGATATTTCATCAGTATTATGTACGTCAATTAATGCAATTCAATTCATAGGTAAGTTCCTGATTAATATACGCATTTATGTGGTTAAAAGGTTTATAGTAGGTTAATCAGTTGTGCAAGTTTAAAGGCAGTTTCGTCGCGAGTTGTTTGATGTTCCAAGACACGGGAGAATTCCAACCCGGCAAAAAAAGAGGTAGGTTAAAGAACCCAACTTCGTTTTTGTTATTAAACAGTAAGAACCTCCGAAGTAATTGACGCTATTCAAAGAAATCCACATAAATGCTGTTTTGAGTAAAACTTGAAAAACTAGCAAATGGAATAAAAAGAGAAATTACAATTCGTATTTAGTGAAGAATAAATTAAATAATATTTTTAAAGCAAAATATTTCAGGTAAATTTATTATAACAAATGTTCAAAGTGATGCACGCACACTTCGATACATTTATCAATCCATTTTATAAAGTTTTCATGACACCCAAAGAGAGTTTCTGTATTGATTATTCTACAAACATATCTTATGTGTTGCATCATATTTTACTGTGTAGTGGGAGCTTCTAGAATAAACAACTTCTTTTAGATGGCCCAATAAAAAGAAATCGAGAGGGGCTGAATCTGGTGACCCAGCAGGCCACATAACGGGACTACCTTATCCGATCCATCGATTAGGGTATTCCCGGTCAAGCACTTCCCGGATGATTCTAGCTTAATGAGCAGGACAGCCATCATGTTGAAACCACATATTTCCCTTTTCCTGAAGTGACATATCGTCCATTAGCTCTGATGAATGGTAGAAAGTCTCTATATTTTTGCCCATCGGATGTTCCTTCAATAAAATATGGACCGATCAACCTGGCATAATAATTCCGCACCATACATTCACCAGTAAGGGCGCTTATGTCCCACTTCTATCAACCTTGGCGGATTTCCTACATTTCAGTAGTGAATATTATGTCGATTCACTTCACCATGATTTGTAAAAAAATTATATTTCATTCTATTCAATTTCTTGCCCATCACTGAGAAAATACGACTCAGTCAATAATGTTCCAAAGAAATTATAACGGCGTTGTCTACCGTTGAGGTATAGAAAGGTCTCGAAAATGAACAAATGTTTTATTTTTTATCTACATAAGTTGCAATCGGATTAAAAAAAAATGTGAACAAAAGGTACTTGTTTTTTCTCATATATTAAGATTCTGCAATAAAAAATATATGTTTTATTATTATATTATTATTAGCATAACAACAGTAGGCGGAAAAATCCGATGACACTGTAGTATAAAAATATGTTTTTCTCTCAGGGTGGGTAGTGTATAAAATTTGTTGCTCAGTCTTTAAGTTCTTTGTCCAGTTTGCTCTTAAATGAGTTTATTGAAACTGCACTCATGGATTCTTCACTAAGAGAGTTCCACAAGTACACCACACGATTTGAAATGAAGTTTTTTCTTACTAATCTGGATGTCTTCTCATTGAAAACATCGTTCACCTTGTAAAAAAACTTGTCAATGTCGGAAATAAAAGCCATTATTAACTCTCCCCCATTGCACCCAAGAACTTTCATCTGAACGTCTTCATCTAAAAACTCACCGTTTTCGGCTATACGGCTGTCTCAAATTAAATGGACCACACGGTATATTTTCAACAGAAATACATGCTGTGACAAAATCATTGCACATACCAAAGAGATGCAAATTTATGATCTATCGAGTAAGCTTTCATCGTGCAAATGTGTTGGTACAATGTTAATATCGCAATTACCCATAAAACAGATGTTAAACGTACGCAATCCGCATAATAGTAATAGATTAAGTGCCGCTTTTGATTACAAATCCGACTGAAATATGTAAAAATGTGGCCCTTGCCTAATTCATTATAGTGATGGGTCACCCACCTTACTGTCAGACATCATTTACACAATGAACGCCATGCCATTCTTGTAAATACGAAGGCATGACTCATGACTATTCAACATGCGATATTATACTAGGTACTGTGTAAGTAAAGTATTTCAAAAAATCTATCTAAGCTGTGTGCACAGGGCAAACATTTTCATATAGTATGATGTTAGGGCAAAATAGTTTATCTTTGGCGACTGAATTCAGACGAGGGTTGAAGGATGAAATCAAAGGATACACCCAGTGAGTTGGCGAGACTATTTTCCAGAGATGAGAGAATTAAGCTTTTGCAAACTAAGTACGAAGCTTTGCCAACTTTTTTTAGACAGTAGGTCATAAAATAATATTTACGACATCTTTGTCTTAAAAATTAATTTATAAAATGAATCAAATTTTACAATTTTAATTGGAATTGGTAGTCAATATAAAATATTTTGTTGGAATGAGTTTGCGTTTTCAATAAAATAATTGTATGATATTTTACTGAAACCTCAATAACCTAAATAAGCACTAGACTTTTTTCTTTTTCATTAATAGAATAAGTTATTCACTGAAATTTTCAACCTTATTCACCTAAAAAATAATGTAAAATTTTTTTAAGCTTTACGTAGTAATTGATGCTAACAAAAAAATATTGCATACATCGACATGCTGGTCGAGCAAAACGAAGTAAATCCATTAAAAAAAAGATACATAGTCATGCGAAAATCGTTAATTTAAACTAAAACCTGAAATATTTTGCTTTAAAAATATTATTCAATTTATTCTTCACTAAATACTAATTGTAGTTTCTCTTTTTATTCCATTTGCTAGTTTTTCAAGTTTTACTCAAAACAGCATTTATGTGGATTTCTTTGAATAGCGTCAATTACTTCGGAGGTTCTTACTGTTTAATAACAAAAACGAAGTTGGGTTCTTTAACCTACCTCATTTTTTGCCGGGTTGGAATTCTCCCGTGTCTTAGAACATCAAACAACTCGCGACGTAACTGCCTCTAAACTTGCACAACTGATTGACCTACTATGAACCTTTTAACCACATAAATGCGTACATCAATCAGGAACTTACCTATGAATTGAATTGCATTAATTGACGTACATAATACTGATGAAATATCATTTCTACCATGTCCTATTCAAAATAGGTGATATCTGTTCAAGAACTCTGTATTTTACTGTTTTTTTTAATTTGTAGACAACGTAAATGCTACAAAAATTGCATTTCGGACTTCCACTGCTTATATAAATTTTACGCCACGATGTTTCGATAGATTTACCATCTTCAACCATCAATTCACCTAAAGACATTTGAAGATAATAGTAAGAATAGAAAAATGACTCTTTCTAATTTTTCTATTAGTAGTTAAGGACATTATTATCTATTATTTGCCTTCATGGCAACACTAATTTCCTATCAATCTTTTGTAGCTATAACCGTTTACTTCATTCAGCTTCTACAAATATCACCGAAGTAGACATCAGGCAGGAAGATACACAAAGAATCCAACGTTCATTTACAGTAATTATTCAATTAACCCTCGTCCGATCAGCAAATTGTCCAATTACCTTTGGAACTAATGGCTGCCAGTTCAATAAAGGCACTTGCGGCTACCGTATCCTATGCTTCTGCTCTCAATTAATTTTCATACAGTTCGTCGCCTCGCATTACCGATCTAAGGCTGCTATACTAGAATGATGCCTGAGGTAGATAACGTCTCTGTATAGTAGACTTGAGTGAAGTAGACAGTATGTTTCGAGATGAGTACAATAAAATACGACAACTGTTTGTTTCGGTGAAAGCAAGGTACAAAAGATAATAGTCTCGCAGCGCGGCTGGAGAGTGATAGGCTTTCTCCTTTTGCAAGAGATTATCTAAAAAGCTCATTGAATACTCTCGAAAAAGGATATGTCGTTGACAGATAGCGGACGGGTGTCTATTCACAGATAAAAGATGTAAGAGTGTGTGTCAAATTGCGCACACAGAACTGGACTGCGGATTCTATTTGAAAACAGTTGAACAGAGCCAAATCCGTCCTTGCATTGCCTCCACTGATTCCTTTGTTGTAAAAATGCATCTATGCATATGAACCTGCTCTACCGAACACGTTAATTGCTCGTGTGACTCATTCCATCTTACAAAGCTTTTACAGCCAATTAGATACCGATTGACATGCTGTAAGCTGTAACGCAAAGACCCACTTGGTACAGTCAAGGCCGCCGTATTGAAAAAATAACGGTTTCGAAATGATAATGATATACGCACACGTCAAGTGTAAACGGATATAAAATACTCAGAGACTTGATGAAAAATAATTTACCATGTTGTGTGTGTGAATTGTGTGCTGTAATTGTGTGTTTATTCGCGAGAATTCCATAATTAATTTGTTGTATAACAACAGACCTGGCTTTATTCTGAATATAATGAATAATAGTATGTGTATATGTATGAGTGTGTTGCGAGTTATATCAGATCACGCGGTGTCCATTTTAAAATGCAAGTATTTGGAAGTTTTTCATAAATATGATGGTAAATTCTTGTTTAAGTGAGCCCAAAATATTATAGAATACGATAATTTCAATATGAGAACTTTTAAAAACGTATGTTCAAAATTTTATCAAGCATATTATTAAAAAATCCATAAAATGTCGGGGCGTTTTTCAGCTGATATATTTTGGAAAGATATTTATATTAAAAAAATATTGCAAAGGAGAAAAAGTTTCGTTTAGATTTTATATAGGATCCTGCTGGCTTGAAATCCGAAAAAATATATTTAATATTGCAAAATGTGAATTAAATAAGGTTTTTTGTATTGTATTTTTTCGTGTATTCCTATAATAGGTGAGACTTTTAAAATCATCACACCAAATTTCATCAAAATCGGTTGAATAGTTTATGCACAATAATTTTCAATCCGGATCTATTAAAAAAGTTGTTAATATCAACAAATCATCAAAGTCTAAATTGAGCTAGATGTTTGAAAATTCATTCACACATAATGGGCGTTCAGAATTTGAAACGCATTTTGAAAAACCGAAATCGGCTGACTAGCAGAATTGGAGTAATTTTGCAACGATTTGTTAAAATTTTGGGCTTGTAAACAAATTGAATAACTTTGCGAATTGTTAATTTTGTGTAATTTTTTCAGCTAGCTTCGAAACTATTCGGAATACTTTTCCTCCACAACTTTTCCCTAAAATGTAAATGGCTTGCGAATAAAAACTTTCGTATGAGATCTTGCTTAAGCTGACATATTTAGTTGCTACGAAACATTTGTGGAAAACAGGATAAAATACTTCAACCGTACCGACTTGAACGTCTAGTTCCGGTAAAAAACGTATGAAAATAGGTCTGTTAGGTAAACACAAACAATGGCTGGGAGCTAACAAGAGCCAGTTGTCCTTCTGAGAATCCACTAATACAAATCACGTTGATTTATATATAGGAGTTAATTTAGATTCTGAACAGCATATTCTTTTTTCTCTTCTTGGTATCAGTTGCGCTGTGGTATGTACATATTTATATCGTCGTCTATTTATTTGCTTGCAATATCCATAAGTATTCAGATTCAGTATTCTTTGGATTCGTTTATTTGTGTGTTATTTCTTTTTCTTATCTCTTAATGTAAATTATTCTTGTACTATCTGTATCAATGTACGAATAACTATTATTTACTGCTCAATTCTCATATTCTGAAGAATGTAGATTTTGTTCCAAATAAATATATTCTCATGCACAGTCTCACTATATTTTTTTATAGTTACAGTTAGAAGTTATTAAAAGTCTAAGATTTGCAACTCCTTTCTATACCTAGTTAGATATATTTTTGAATTTAGGACGCTGCGAATATCAAACGTGAGATTTCCAACGCATGAATCTAACATAATATTTTCATACCTATTCAAAGTAAACAGAAATTTATACCTAGCAAAAAAAAACCTTTGTGCTTCAAAGGTTCCAATAAAATTGCATAGAAAGTCTATATTTAGTTAGAAGACAAGTTTAATTCGTTATAATAATAAAGGATGAATCTCTTTTTCTTTTAGTGACGCGTTTCGATTTATATTTAAATCATCTTCGGACTGCCAGATTTATATATTAATCGAACCGCGTCACTGAAATCAAAAGAGTTTTATTTGTGAAACCATGTGTTGAATACATAATCCTTTTACTACATGATGAAAGAGTTTCACCAAGTAAGAGCATCTACAATCTACATAATTAAATATTTTAAACCAAGCTCACCGATGGTAGTGTTACATCTGGTAGTAATATCCACAATCTACATGAATTGACCTTTAAATTTTTCGTTAGTGATGTTCACTCATCTGCATAAGTATTTTCTAGATAATTTATGCGGCTATATTGAGAAACCTTGCAAAATAATGTGGTGCTTCCTCCTTCATAATAAATATACTGCTATAACCTTATAAACAAGATGTAATCTATGATATATATAATGTATACTACTGATAAAATATGCGACTATCTTAACGGATGATTCACACTACTGGACTGATGTGTCGTTATGTATACGCGTCATCTATCACATGACACGGCTGTATATGAATCATACAGAACCATTCTTTTTTCCCTGACAGTGTTTCCTATGGGAAATTGGAAAGCCCTCGTTATCTGTAATTCGTCACATAGCAATCTATGTTAGGTTAGGTTGAGTTTTGTATAGATTAGCTTTCTATTCCATTTTGTACATTAGTTTAAGTTTTTTATTTATTTTTTCTGTGGTTATAAAACAGTTATAAAATTTTGCACGCCTAACTCTCATGTGCAGTTGTATGCACAGCCCCCACTCCCACCTAAAACAAGGGAACTCAGGGACAAATAAAACAAACTGGCAACTGTAAAGACGTGATAAAATATACGAATAATCGATTATTTCAAATTTGCTTGTGTATGGAAAGTAAATCACGCATTGCACTTCTACTGTGGCACATCAAAAAGTATGAGTATACAAAAATTAATAAATCCAATTTTATGGAGGTAATTACCCTTTTTTGCCCTCCCTCAATGACGGCTTCTATGGCTCGCAATACTTAGGTACTTGGTATGAATGTTTAAAAGGCATTTCATAAAATATCGTTATTCCTACTCAATTACTTACCTAGTAATATTGTAGACCAATCCTAATGGCATTTTATCGTAATGAGTCTCTTATGGTAAATGCTTGTGTCCGTAATGCAGGACACTAAAGAAACCTCATATTTATATAACTATTCTTCACTAGTTCAACTGTAACTTACGTACGTCAGATATTGCCTGTATTATTGGTTTTTATTGAACTTTATTTTGTTTAAATACTACCTATCATTCATACTGAAGATTTGAGATAAACTCTACGCACGATTATGTTGAATACATTATTTTTTTATTGCTAAAATACTAGAAATAGCTACATATTTATATAAATACAGTGCGGTCAAGATTACGTAGATAATTTTGGATCTCTAATATGCTCCTGAAATTTAAGTAATATCTACATTTCATTACAATTTTGAAACATATAAATTTATCCTGTTATCGTTACCTACAGACATCTAGCAATTGTTTGGCAAAATTCGATTTTTCTGTTTGTTTTTGAACGCACGTATATCTTCTCTATATCTTGTTGTAAATGTTCAGGCTGATTGACCTATATAAACAGCATTTCACAAGGAACAGGAATTCTTGTAAAAACCTTACACACAATATCTGTTTCTTTTTCTAAGAATGAAATGACTCAAGGATTGAAGCACATTATTGTATTAATTATCTTAAGGACATTTCGACGACATTGTATAAGGTTTTATTGTCATTTGCCTTCTAGCACAAATGCAGACGCTAAAAATTATCAGCCCAAAGACGCAGAGAAGACAAGAATTAATTGAACAGCTAGACAGGGTAAATAGAATTTGAGAATTCTTGTGATAAAGCATAGTTAGTCAGCTAGTTGACAAGTTTAGGTTGATTCCTGAATTATTATCAATAATGTTGGGACAAACAAAATATATAGTGCAACCTTGCCAGAACACCCCGATAATTGCCACCTGATGAATTTGATATCAAAGACAATAAGCAAAATAATTGGACGGACAGAAAATGGTATAAAATCCCAGCTTAGTCCCAATTATGGTTCACAGTGAACACAAATACCCAACATGAATAAATATACATTTCTCAGTTTGACTCATAAACGCTTATGTTTCGTTGCGGTATATGAAGCAGTCTGACAATGATTTACAGATTAAATCGAAACGCCTCACAACAGACGAAAATTAATTGGGTGAACTTGTATTCAAATTACCCAATTTTTTCTGAATCATGTAAGATTTTCATTAAGCAAGAGCATCTGCAAGATATATGTTAAAGACTTGCATAAATCAAAACTTACTTATTGAACATTGATGGCAATATTTGACGTACATACCTTAAACTAATTTTTTGTTCTGTAAGTCTAACCAAGTTATGAATTCTTTCCGGAAAAACTCGGGTTTCGCGTAACGCGCGCGCTGTCTACGTAAACGAACTACGCGTTCGCGAAGCAAATGCAACGGAGCTCCAGTCGCGTATCGTAGGCCGTTTGTCGTTTGCAACCGCGGTCGACCAAAGACGCACAGGTGAATAGTCAAAGTCAAAAGTCAGGTGGCAAAGCGGCGGCGCGAAGAGTGAAAAGCTAAGCGCGCTCGGAGGTAGCGCCGCCGGATGTCATCACGTTACGCCTGTTATAAGCGCAACACAGGTCGCGGTTTGCCAAGCAGTTTGCTTACATAAGGGACGCGAATTCTCTTCATGTGAAGACATACAAGCTGGAAGCACTTCCCTGTAATCTCCAGTCAAATTGTCAAAAATAAAGTCGGCTGATCTCTTGATTTCCAATAAAAACAAATGTTGGTTCTACTGGAAGACCTTACATCTTGCGTGATTCAAAAAAATACCAATGTTTCTCCAAATTTACAAGACTTTTTAGTTATCGCTAGACAGGTTACTCAGTCTGTTCATCTCATTCAAGGCATCATTGTTGCTAGGTCTTAGGATTTAGAGTGGCGTCACTTTATTTTTATATATTATTTATATATTTTCTGGTATTGGCAGTCGTTGAATCAGAAGCGGGACAAACTAAAGTGTTACCGTAAATGTGGCAATCTGACAAAATCCCGGAGCGTCTTTCTATAAATACGCTTCTAATCTGACCGTTCGTCAGTATCGCTTGCACAGTAGACCGGATATAATGCGCGTTTTTATATGGATGCTTAGCTTCAATATTTTATTATCAATAGTTCAGAAATTCGTGGATAATAAATCTCTACCAATACCAATATAATTTTTAGTCAAATATCTTGTGGTGGTGGAGAGGAGTGTAATTACCCCCTCCTTGTATACGCCTCCATAGTAGTATGTTACAGATATTACATATAGTCCAGCTAGCGTAGGGTATATAAGCATTTTCTCGAACAAATGAATAAAAACGTAAGAGCAAAGCAAAAGAATATTAGTAAAAACAACTTCGGATGCCACCATTTTTTTTTGTATATAAATCATCGTTAATTATAGGATGTCTTTATGCTTCCTACGAAGTCATAAGCTCGATACTTGTCCATACCATTTTCAAAATTTGATATTTTACCTGCCAATAATTGGCTATGCAAAAAGCACCATTCAAATATTTAGTTAAACCCCGGATACGAATATCGTCTTTTTAATAGCCTGAAACCGTAATTTTGCCATTTCAAGGTAATACCTCAACCGCCTCTTCAGGTCAAAGCTATATCGCAGTTCGTTTCAGTGTCATTTATAAAAATGAATAAAATTCACGGATGAGGTGACAATCATTTTTGTACGGAGTGTCTCAGTTGGAATTTTTACGGTTCATACCAAACTGCAGACAGAACTAAATCTTTCTATCCCCGCGTTCGCCAAAACTGGAAGGAACTGCTGTAATCGTGAAAAAATAGGATTGGTGACATTTGGTTTTTGAAAGCATGACATAAGCCTTTTTTCTGTATAAAATCCACTATCCATGTTGAGTTCATTGCATGAGACCCGTTGTTTTAGCTTGGCGATCAACAGTAGAGAGCAAATAAGTCGTATATACAGCTATTATAGGTAAGGTTTTGATAGCAACATATTCCAATTATCGCCATACGTGGCTTCGACCATTAACCTCTTTACAAAATCAAATGATCTGTCTAAAACCGGCGGTAGATAACTCACGCCACCAGATTGATGTATATGCGAATCTAAATCTAATCGATATAATGTAGTCAATAGATGATATTTTGAATTGGTTCCTGCAAAAAAGATTTGTATTTGCCGATCACCAAATATGACCCACTTCAATGTTAGCTTCCTAATAAATTTGCCCTTGAATTCCTGAATACATTGCACATTTCATTATATAACACTGGTCATATTTTTCATTAATAGTTGTTCCTAAACATAAAATTTATATTTTTCGATTTTTTCTATTGTCTGTCCTTTAGCCTGTGAGCTCCTTTGCTGTTGGTGTGATTTCGTTATGGTTATAGTTTCATTGACATTCAATGTAAGGTCACTTTCTTCACTGCTTTTTAACACCTGATCCAGTATTCTCTGGAGGTATGCGAGTGATTCTGCGAAAAGAATGGTATCATCTGCATATCTAGTGTTATTGATAGGTCTTCCGTTAATAATTATTCCAATTGCTGTTTTCTCTAATGCTCTCTGAATGATGTGTTTCTTCCAGTCTCGTTACCCAAGTTAACACTGCAGTTGTTATTTGTCGTCGACATCCACGTCAGAAGATCAAAACTGTGCATACTCTATACTGTATGGATGCTTCCCAAGTGTCATCAAAATCGAAGCAGCACTACTGGCGACATCTTTTTGATAACAGTACACACTGCAAAAAACCTGAATAGCTCCCCAGACTTGAACTATGTTAAAGAGAAACATCGCACTACAGGAAAGGTAGATAAAACGATATAATGATATATTCCAGAGTCCGAGGTAAACATCCTTAATCGACCTTGCCGAGAGTGTAATGTTACCGTTTCGCATATCTTATGCATTCTGGAGGCGAACTTAGTTTTTTCGCAAGTTGTACATACATACTTCAAAATCTTGTATTAAGATCCACTCTGTATAGAGACGATGTTTGTCTTTTGCTAACAATCGCATAATTGCCATGTTTGGATGGCCAGAATAGCAAGAGCCAGACACAGCAATTATATCAACGAGAAGTAAAAAAAAACGTATCGTGTGGGTCGTCACCATGTCGCCATATAAATCTACTGCTATGCCAAGTAATTAGGAATGCTGTTAGAAAGATAAATGCAGTTAAATCCACTCGAATTAGTTAACTTATATTATACGAACCTGTTCTAGTTGCAACGCAATGCCGATGAAGCTAATGTATCACTTTTCTACTTGGTTTAGGGAAATTATTGATTGAATATTCATAATTCATAAGATTTCATGATGTTCATGTTTAATTTCATGACCAGATGATGACCCATATAAATAATTACAATTAGAAGTATAATCTAGCTTTTTAACATGCTTTTATAGTTAATTGAACAATAAAAAGTGAAAAACAATGCTTGATATAAGAATAAAATTATCATTGTAATAAAATCGTGTGGAGTGCTCGAAATCGATTGTTATAATTTCTTACTAGTTCTATTTCCAAATGCAAAGTTAGTGTAAAAATGTAGTATAAAGCAACCCACGCTTTTATCACAATGACATTGATTTCCTTGTTAATCATTTCATCCTTATATTAATAATTATTTCATTTTATTTGGATTAACTAGAGAAGCGTTGTTTTCAGTTTTTTACTATGATTTATTTGCACTATATGCTAATTATTAAATCAAGCAGTTCATCAACTTGAAGGCACTGGTGTTAGATCTTTAGCAATTTTTTAAGGACAATGGCTGTTAATTAGTTTATAACTTTCCTGAAATTACATTTTTCAAATTGTTTCACTTAGATAAAATTTTTGCATGACTGAAATGTTACCTTGCTGGTGACGCAGAACCAGAATAAAATCACAATCTATCGTTTACTCTAACGGTGTTACGCACCATAAAGAAATTCTCAACAATCATATGCAATTTCACCGCGAAGAGGCTTTTGCATTCGCTTTTATAATGTTTCCCATCACGTAGGTTCGTTTAAAATTATATGTAGATATATAAATACGTTGTTATAATTAGAAAAAGAGAAAAAGCGCCTTAGTTGGTATCCCCGGGTTATAATAGCACACTCGACTTCCTCTAAAACCGGTCGGGTAGTCGTTATATCAAAATAATGAAGTGTCTTCATATACGTTTGGTGTTTGTACCGGGTTTGGCATAATACCTATATATACATATTTTTTTGTATTATTGAAAGGAAATTTCTATGGATTATCAAAGCCATCCGGGTTCTATATACCCAATCGAAGAAAAAACTGTAGTACCGTCGTTTGGGGTGAGATTGCTTATAAAAAACCATTTCCAAAAAATTCTACTTCAGCGTAAAAAACAATTTTTCTAGATAAGTGGATTTAGTAGATTTTTGTGTCGAGAACATTATCAGCTAGAAAACATTTAAGAAAATAATATATTTAAACGCGCGTGGTGTTAGATTTGTCCTCTCAATTCAAGGAGAACTCATTTAACCATATGTTCGAGGAATATCAGATGCAATCCAAACTATGGACAGCAGTACAAAATTCAAACAAGATTTTATAGGAACAGTAGAATCCTATTAATAAAAACAAAACCCAAGAACAAACATCAAGAAAACAAGTACTGCATCTAGACAGTACCGTACACCGCCTGAACGCACAGGGAGCAAAGATTGGAAAGTCCGCAATAGCTGACCACGCATGGACAGAACACCATAAAATCGACGGAAATTTAAGGAGGCTGCTTTCATCGCCAATAACAACCACTTTTGTAGCAAACCTAGCGTATAAAAAACCTATAAAAATGAAGAAAATACAGCTGGACCGAACAAGCTTGAACAGGAACGTGACAGGAAATAACCACTCAATAGCCATGTCAGCAGAAAACTACTATACTCAACCAGAACTCCGTTTGAACCAATCACTACTATCCACACAAACGACACTTCAACCCGAGGAGTATAAATAGTTGCGAAGGCTTCGTCAGTTCACCTGAAGACGAGTGAAGATAATAAGTCGAAACAACGTGACACTCAAAATTATATTACAATCTAAATCCAAAGTACAACATCTGAAACATCTAAGTTATATAGAAATTTCAAAAAAAGCATATATTTCACAATTTTCGCGGTTACAATACGTCCATCTCCTATTGACGTGGCAATTAAAAGAGACAGATGTTTCCTACTACTCTGATGATATATTATAGGAGTTAATTAAAATTCCTTAAACATACAGCAATCTAACACTAACTGTTTTTAGACAATCAATCGCTACTGGTAGTATTACAAACATATAAATATAAATTGATAATATTTTATTTCCGGCAATAAGATTTCCCACATATAATCGATACATTTATACGGTACCTCTTATTTAATCTGCAATTACATAAAAGAATGCGTGTGCACGTACCGTACGCCAGTGACAATACTTGTTTACAAAATACACATTAATTTCTCCAACTGCATCCACTGGCGTAGATAGGGGGGATATCGCTCAAAGTGATTTTCTCTTGAAAAGTTGTGTTTTCCACTATGAATTTAATTTTCTATGTCGAGATTAGATTATTCAATAGAAAAAATACACTACTGTTTACATTTAAAATCAAGCCATCATCAAACGGTGGTTGCCAAATGAACGGGTACGCCGCCGGATTCATATGGAAAATTTTGAATAAAAATCATGGTTAAATACGAAAAAGATATAATTATGGAAAGACTGCTTGAACTTCTATGGTAATTTACCGGTTTTGTCGTTTGTATTTTGCTGTCCAGTGTTGAGTAGTTTAATTTAGTTCGTTTGTTTATTGTTGAGTTTAATATTTGCGTATGTTTAAGCAGCTTTAGCGGGTCGGCAGTGCAAATTTTGCCACAAATTATGTCTTTTGAAGGTTATATTGATTTTTGGTTCGGCAGTGGCGTGCATAAAAATGTGTCATTATTGTTTCATGATAAATATGATAATATAAGAAAATTCTAATTCTACTTGAAATTTGAATTTGCTTAATGTTTAACTCAGCCTTGCTGATACCAACAACCGCTCTATAATATTAATTATTGTTTAGGAGGTATTGCTGATACGCCCAATTACATACAACTTGAACTAAGACAACTTCATTTAACTGCAATTAAAACCGCCGATGTTGAATACGATAAAAAGTTTTTTACTTGCGTAAGAATTCACTCAATAAATCCTTAATTTTTTCAGGTAACAAGTCGTTAGGAGATACTTATATATTTTTTAATTTTGAATAGCATCATGTTAACAATTTAAAAAAATCTTATCTTGTATGGTATTTCCAAAAAAAAAGTGAGAGAAAGAGGAGAACATGTTGGGATCGAATATTTCACTATAAAAGTCACATAATTTTCTTTCAATATTTCAGGAAAGGTGCATTGTTTAGTCCTTGTTATCATTTTTGTGTTCAGCCGGTTAATAATTCTAAAAAACTTATTATCTAAAATATCGCATTTATAATCATCGAATTCGACTTTAGTTATTAATGTTATTCACATTACTTATAATCTGTGATAATCCAGTTAAAATCCAGTAACCTATAGAAAAAAACCCTGAAACAAAAGGAGAACAAATTAACATCCGTAAGAAAAAAAACTGTAACTGCTCCAGCTTCAGTTCAACCTGCTAGAATTGCTAGCTGTCGAATCAAATACTGAACTAAAGCAAAATAAATCAATCCACCTTTTTTGTTTCTTCATATTTGAAATTCAAGTAATTAAGACAAATGTACGAGACTTCATCATTACAGTATGAGAGTATGAGAATTCCTCCGAAAACATGATCTCCCGCAAAAACACGAGACCTGACATCACTGTACGTCACCCGCCTGCTTGTCTTGAAACGCTGCCGGAAAGGATAGTTACTCGTCTCACAAATGATGCCTCCACCACCAAATCCTGGACGCCCCGTAAAATCCGGTAAAGCTAGCAACCCTAGTCACAGGCTACTTAAGAATACGAGTACATTCTTTCTGAACAGATAACTATATCTATGTCTTATTTATTTATTGGATATTGACTACGCCACTGTCGTGTCATACTCAATATTGCGACACGCATATTCCGGTTAAGGAAGCCATTTTCCGGTTTCGGATGTGCGACACACTTAACATTAGGCTTTACCCTTTCAGACAACGACCTTTGCCTGATGGCGGGTTGCTTCCTGTGTCGAGGCTGGAATATTAAAACAAGGGGGCCTCGCGAAACACGATATGCTCATATGTAAACAGGTGCTTGAATTGTGTCTGTTTCCTTCACGTTTCGTCAATATTTTGGTTTATGCCTCGGGTTACCTTTTCGCGAATTTTTTTTGTTCAATTTTCATTATATTTCCTACTTGATCCTAATGACAATGTCTGGTGCTTGGTTCTCCAGACCTGACAGATTACATAAACTGACCTAGCGACCCAATGGCAAAAGTCCCATGGCCCTGGCAAGACATGACGAATATTACAAATAAAACCCTGTCAGTCATCAGGGAGAAATGCATTCATATCTCATTTTTTCGGACAGAAGACTTCCTCTTCAGAGCGTCAATACATATGAATGTAGGCTGATGAGAAAGTGAACGTTTCTTTCCGGATACACAGGCACAGGCGTTTTTCCTCTGGGCATATCGATTACTTATGCAAGCGATATGCGTTTGTCTATTTCATGACAGATTAAAAACCACTCGAGCCGTATAAGTAGATGGAAGTACTTGTTCCCGTTCTAGCAGAAACGCTCTCACGAGATCATGTTTTGTGCGTACAGTTATAGATTGTTTTTTTTTAAGAGTTTCTTTGAGATTCATTTTTTTTACTGCTCGCTAATTAAAATCACTTGCGAATAATCGAAAGCCCTTACTTACGTTTCGCATGCCGCAACTAGCTTAATAAAAGTACATTTTCAAAAATAAATTTCCAATTTTGTACTTTGATAAAGGTTGGTGGTATAAAATCAAATGAGTCAGAGAGGCAAGCACAAGGTGAGTTTCGAAAGACTCAACAATAAGATATCCTGTACCATTGTTGCCGGGTTCGCTAGGTTACCGTCCCAGAAGCTGGAGTTCTCTTTCTATCCAGACAATTCAGACAGGTCCTTCTCTACAAGGCTCAGAAGCACTCCATAAAGCTTCTGGACACAATCTAGAAACGAGCAATACGCCAAGTGGATGCACCTGACGTCACAAACGATCTCCACAGTCTAGAGCATCAAAGAAGGGTGGTTGATCTGTCTACATTCTATAGATACTATTCTGTGGAATGTTTGACCGAGCTGCCCCGCATAATAACACCAAGAGTCGCGAGAACAACCCAAACGGCGCGTCCTCACCTGGTGGAGCTTACAACGCCTCAAACAAGCCTCTTCCAACGGTCGTTCTTTTGGAGAACCTCGGCGTTGTAGATTGAGCTACCGATGGTTACAATCTACACGTTTTAAGGGCAATGTGACATCTATCCTCTCGTAGCGCTTTTGAAATCCGGCGTTGCGAGAGGCTGATTTGTTGTTTTCTAATATTTCAAACTGAAATCAAATCCTGCGTACTACATCGAATTCCTTCCTAGTTTGAGTGTATAAAATAAATAACTTATCATTGCTTCCCGATGGCATGATCTCAAACAAAAGTTAAAGCCCCTATTATAGAGCTTTAGTGGTAAAATATTACAAGATTCTGACGAAGGAGATATTCCGAAGTCAGAATCTGATTCAGTTCGAAAATTCTACAGAAAATCATATCTAACTTCTGCAAAAAAAGAGTTTTGTGCTACAGTTTTGAGATCTGTCTTTTATTTGTCTGCAAAAAGTAAGATTTGAATTTTTTGATCTTTGGAATTGCAATAGACAAGTCTTGGGCCCTCTGGAAGCCTCAAATATAATATTATTAATGAGTAAATTAACAAAATTTTTGAAAATAGTCCCAAAGCTTTCTATAACTGGATCAGTAGTGCTGAGGTCCAAGAACAATATTCAGTAAACTGATATCAGTGCACCTGAAATACAGTGTCGACCTACTTGACGCTATTTTTGTAAAGGCTAAACATTACTTTTGCATTAAATATTTATTATCCTTATCCAGGTAGAATGCCATTTGGCTTGGCAGCATGTGAACTGGAATAGAAGATATTATTGAAAAAAAGTCTGCCTCAAAGGCTTGTAATAAAGTACTCCGCGCAATGATTTACGCATACAGTCGCGACAATCATCTTCCTGTCATTCAATTCCGTATGAATCCTAATTCTGTGCCGACATGGGGTGTTCTGAAAACGATACAAAGCGTGAATAGGCGCGCATTTTTTAATTACGTCGTTAAGAGAGGTTAAACTGTGGGAAGGAATGCTTGGAATGTCTTGGTCATTGTAGTGGCTGAAGTGAAGCATGACAGCACATAGACAGGAAGGTGGCTATGCTGAAAGAGGAAATTAACAAGTGTACGCTTGGATGGGGGTGAGGAACATTTTTTTAACTCCTACAATAAATTGAGGCAAGTATCTTGCCTCTGTACTTTTAAATTTGCCAAATTTAAAAATACGAGGACATAACAATGCTGATTACCCAAATGACAGGGCATTAGAAATCCTCTTGAAGATACAATAGAACTTTATTGTTGCAATACTCCTTTTTGAGTCAAATTTTAAACTGCCCTATCTTTCAGTGCCCAAATGTACAAGGAAAAACTCAAAATTAGCTTCACTAACTCCTGATATAACAACTATTATCCTTCACTCATATTCCGAACATTTTTACCCACACTGTAGTAATATCGTACCTGTACGTTGACTCAAGTTCAAAGTAAACAAACAAAAAACCCTTTATCAACCTGCCTGCATTCCACAGCGCTCCTGAAACCTCATAATATTGTCTTGTGCGTTGACGGACAGATGCTCAGAAATCCGGTATTAAAATTGTTATTTTTGGCGTGTTTTTAACCTCGCATTTTGTAAAAAATGTCGAAAAGGTATTCTTATAGTGATTTGGAAAGTGAAGAGCGTGCTATGAAACGACAAAAAATAGAAAAGAAGAAAGAAAAGTTTGATAAGCTTCAGCGAAAGATGGAAACTCTTCAAAGAGAAATACATTTATTTTCATCTGATGACTCGTCAGGTAGGAAATTTTCCTATCAAGTAGGCATACTCGGTCCTTAGTGGCTATTTTTAGTTGCCGAAAACCAATTAATTGTATAAGGCTCATTTCTATTAAGATATGCATACTCGGTCCTTGTTGCTCTAGCTTTAATTTCCGAAGGTCAGTTGTATTAAGGTGTTTTTTCCCTTGATTTTTACAACTGATATTTTGTTATCACTGGAAATGAACAAAAGTTGGGGGGCATTATTTATTTATCTTTATAATTGCTCAAGTCGGTCCTTGTGGCTAATTTCATTTGCTGGCATATCATCTAGGCGTGTTTGATTGTCAGATTGCAAAAATAAGCATCTTCTATTGTTTAGAGGAGGATACTGATGCTATCAGGACTACTACTATAGCAAACGAAGAATTTTGCGGGCAGGCTTACTAATTTTATTAGTAATTGGGAAAAAATGTCCAAAAACTCAACCATCTTAAGTTGGGTAAAAGGTTACAATATACCTTTTTCCAACAGACCTAGTCAGCACTCTTTCCCAAAAGTATGCATTAGCAAAAAAGAGCTTCCCGCATATGATCTTGCTATAAAACAGCTACTCGATGAAAAAGCTATATCTAAATGCTCCCATTTGTCGGGAGAGTACTTTTCTTCTTATTTTTTTGGTACCTAAACCAGATGGGGGTGTTAGGTTTGTATTAAATTTAAAAGAGCTAAATAAAAATATTCCTACCCCACATTTTAAATTGGAGGAATTTAGGTCAGTTTTGAAATTGGTTACAAAAAGCTGTTTCATGGCAAAAATCGATTTAAAAGATTCATTTTTACGGTTCCACTATAAGCAGACCGTATACGAATTTTAATGTGATTTCTTTTGGGTTGAATATTACACCTTATGTTTTCACGAAAATATTAAATCCCGTTCTTAGTCACTTGAGGCTTGAAGGTTTTTTTATCTATAGTATACCTGGACGACTGGCTTCTTTTAGGTCACTCGATAGCTGCTTATAAATTAAATACGCTATACTCTATAGAGTTACTGAAATCTTTGGGCTTCACTATAAATTTTGAAAAAAGCGTTTTAACACCCTCCAATGAAATAACTTACTTAAGGTTTACATTTAATTCAAATGATTTAATGTTTTTTGCACCACAAGATAAAAAACAAAAGATTTGTTCAAATATAGGAAGATTTATGGGAAAAAGTTATTGTAGTGTTAGAGAATTTGCTGCTCTCATTGGTCAGCTTGTAGCTATATGCCCCTCTTTAAAATATAGCTAGGTTTGCATTAAACATTTTGAGAGAGAAAAATGGCCAGCGTTAGCTAAATCAAACAATAATTATAGTGCAACAATTTCGCGCCTACCTGAAAAATGATTTCTCTTGGTGGCTAAAAAATCTACCTTCTGGTCATACAAATATGAAAGATGAACATTTTCTAGGAATTTTTACTGATGCCTCTCTGAATGCTTGGGGTGCGCATTGCCAAAATAAAAGCTGTCATGGTTTTTGGGATGAATTCCACAGATCCTCTCACATTAATTACTTAGAGCTAGTTGCAGCCTTGTATGGGTTAAAATGTTTTGCGAAAAAAATCAAGAAAGTGCAGCATTTTACTCAGAATTGATAAAACAACAGCTATAACATGTATAAAGAAAATGGGAAGCATACAGTATTCTCATCTGAATAATGTAGTTAGAGACTTCTGGCAATGGTGTGAAGAGCGTAAATTGAATATTTATGCTTCTTATATAAGCTCCAAGGAGAACAAAAGTGCTGATTTTAATTCAAGTAACTTGAAAAATGAAACAGAATATTCATTAAACAATAAATATATGCAATTAATTTTTGAAAGTCTTGGTACTCCAAATATAGACTTATTTGCTACAAAAATTAATAAAAAATGTGATGGATATATCTCATGGAAATGTGATCCAGACTCCGGGATGCTTTTACGCTTGATTGAACCTTATAACAATAAAAAACTAATTTATTTATTGGCCAAATATTTAGGGGGGGGGGGCACGTCCCCCTTGTCCCATTACTAGATCCACCACTGGTTCCAAGTAACTCATTTATTCAGTGCCTTTTATTTTCCACTGGTTTTAATTTTTAATGCTCAATTTAAGATTTTGGTATTCTTACTTCCAAGGCTTTTCCAGGTTTGAATTGGAAATATTTACTCAAGGTAACCCTTTAAGATCAAAGATATAGTAGCTCTCCACTATTCATCAGGCCTGCTATAGCCTAGACTCGTCAGTATAGCTGGGCGTTCTAACACATAAAAAGAAATTCTCAATTCAAGAAATGCGATATTTTTGTGAAAATATACTCACGACAAAAGCATATCTGATCTCACTCTAAGAGACAAATTACTTGATAAGAAAATTATTATTGATTTGAACCAACCTGTTTCCGCGCCTGTTAGTTTCCATTGGAATTAATTTTTACAAACACCCTTTCAGGCTGAATAGGCTGTTAAAAAGTTGAGATTGTGACTGTTGTGTGGATTTCATACAAGTGAACAGGTGTTGATGTGATATGTGAGTTGCGAATGGTCTCTATTTCCCATACTGGACGAATATGCTCTGGCTTAATACAGGTACATATTTTCTATAATCTGTTAGACTTTCTCTGTTTTGTGCCAAGATTGTGATATGCTCAGTTTGAGATTTTTTTATTCTCACTTCCAAGACTATCCCAGGTTTGATTTGGAAATATTTACTTAAATCAACTCTATATGATCAAAAATACGGTATTCTTACTTTAAGATTATTATAGTTTTGCACATATAGAAATATATGGTATACTTGCATGAAAGCAGATATTCTTGGTCTGAGAATTAATTTTTATGTGTGATAGAGCGTAATAGGATGCTATATGCGTAACCCTCTCAAGGGTGTGATAGCAACGACATATATCGTAATTGACATATATCGTCGCTTCAAAGCAGTCCAAGTGTTTGGACCTTGACTTCGTAGGTTGCCGATAAGCAGCGCCACCATGTGCAATGCTTGGAGATGAGTGCCAGTAGTATTCTTAATTTGAGATTATTATAGCTCTGCGCGTATAGGAAGATGTGGTACACTTGAATGAAGGCACATATTCTCCGCCTGATAATTTATAAGTATGTATGTGTTTGTTGGGCAAATCCTTATCGGTCTATTTGTGCGACTGTACTGCTACGTTTTATGGAAAACTCGTGACCGTGTACCCTTAGAAAGGGAAAAAAACAATTAACGCACGTGCATACGTGCATCCCGTCATCCGGCTGCCCACGCGACCGGCAGATGTTTTTCCTTGTATATGTAAGCGCCTACTGTGACCGGGAGAGCCTCCGACCGTACAAGCTCAGAGACATGCCTGAAGGTATTTTACAAATTTTGTATTAGAATTGATCTAATTAATAAATTAATTTGCGTATTTTGGATTTGACTTATGAAGGGTCCATTTCAAAAACCGGTTGTGACTGATTTTTTATGAAATTGAGTTATCCACCTGTTTCACATGATACAGAGCTATGTTGATCGTTGTGTGGTTCCCTACACTGCACAGTACTGAAAAATCGGGAAAAGGTGGTCAAAATATATAAGAATTGCCTACTTTACCACCAAAATATGCATAATGGGGTTTTAAAGTTGCTCATCACTAATCCAAAGTCAAAATTGTCGAAAACAATATGCAATAAAATGGTTTATTCCCATAGTTATCGTATTGTATGGAGTTCTTTACTATTTTTGACAAAAATCTGCGATAAAATGTTTTATTTCCATAATTATCGTATTGTATGAGGTTCTTTACCATTTTTGACAAAGTATTTAGTACGTATAGCGCAAAAGACAAAAAGTATTCAATTGAAATAATTTCAGGATCACTAACAACTTTATTAAGTGCAATTTGACTTAAATATTACATTTGTTAAATGACCTCTTGAGTGTCTATGCAGTACTGCAACCTCTTCCTAAAACTTTCCATGTTTCGTCCCAGCTATTCTGGGTTAACATTATGTATTCATTCTGAAATGTGCAGCTTAGGAAGGTCTTGGAGTGTTTACGGACTCACCCCACAAGGAAAAATCAAGAGCCGTCAGGTCTGGTGGATTAGGTGGCTTATGTCACCGAACCTCGATACGAAGTGGCCAGGAAACATATTCTGCAATACTATTCAGATTTGTCGTGACGTATGCGCCGTGGCATCATCTGGCTGAAACCATATCTAATTTTGTTCACATCTCTGTAATTTTGGTCATAAAAACGTCTCCCACATGAATATAACGTTCAGAACTAACGGCAATCGCACCAAGCGGTGACTCTAAGATCGAGTAATGTTTTTTTCGTGAAGCTGTTGTGTATTTTCTGCAGCCCACTAACAGTGCTATTATGCATTAACAAATCCAGTTAAATGGAAATGAGCTGCGACTTTCATCAATAGAACATTCAATAAATAACAACCATTTTCAAGGATTTGCAAAAACTGCTACAGGGACAATTTTATCGGTCTCTTAACCTGTGAACGACTTGGATCGTAAATGGGTGGCAGAGCAAATCTGAACCCAGAACTTGTTAGTAGCTTCTTTCATAAATCTTTTGGATTGACCAAGTCTCAAACCCACCTCGTTATTGTTTGCTGGGTTGGAATTCTCCCGTGTTTTGAAACACTATACTTCCGACGAAAGTGCCTTTGAACTTGCACAAACCCTTTAACCAGATAAATCGGAAACTTATCCATGATTGATCAAATTGCATCAATTGATGCACATAAAACAGACAATAGAACTGCCACCAACGAAAAACCTTTCGCAGAATCATCACTGAATCCCCAATCGATTGCCCATTCCTACAGCACTGTTCACCCGCATTTATCTCAAAGGCAAACTGTAATCTGTGGAAGAAATACTTATTTGGCCATTTGGCTCTGGCCAGAGGAACAGCTGTACGCTTTATAAAAAGGGCAGGTGGTGGACTCATCAGCGAGATCACATACATATTCCAATCACCTTTTACCACCGGTCGACCACTTTAAATGGACGTGATGCTTTCAGAATCCGTCTGTACACATGTCGGCCTCTGCGTTTACTGGCACTAATCATGCAAAAGGTGGATGGCGTTATTGAAATATGGCATTTATTTCGAACTACCCGTACAATGTTAACTGCAATTTGTAGTTACACTAGATTGTAGAATCGTGGTCGGTTTGAACTATTTTCTCCACCGATTTGCACTGTCATACTCACCAGATCGAACTTACAACGCCTCGAACAAACTTCGTCCAGAAGTCGTTCTTTTGGAGAGCCTCGGCGTTGTGAAATGAGCTACTTGGGACTTTTGTTCCTCGATGGTTACAATCCACAGCGTTTTAACGTCCCAGTAAATGAACATTTATCCTCACGCAACGCTTATGAAGCGTGATAGCCTATTTGTTTTTGCATGAAGTTATCTATGAAAAAATACGATGTTCCAAGTTTCCTTTAATTTCTGTATAGTGTTTCCACCACTGCAATATGGGAGTCGTGTGAATCGCAGATATTCGTGAGACTTCTGAGGATATATTTCATTTCGTGATTAAATATTCATTCATGTTTTTATTCCTAGGGTGGTTTCCCTTGAGGGGTGTGTAGCAGTTCCGGTTCTACGCACTTGCAAAGGGATGTAGCTAATTACCTACCAATTCAAGAGGGGGGGTTCCAATTTACCTATGACAGAATGATCTGATTTATCACCGTATTGTTTCATGATTTTTCGTTCATTTCGACTGAAATACCATTAAACAGACTATTGTTTACAGACCTTTATAGAATTTCACTGCAAGCTGTAATACAGAGACATAATAATCATAATTAATAAAAATAAATAATAATCCTTCTAATTTTTCTGATTATTAGGACATATTGGTTGAAGTAAGTCCTTCAGTGCAAAAATAATTGTGACAGTACATAAACTAGGCGGTATCTGTTTTAAAAAGCATCATATTAGACGTTTTCCATATATGATCAGAAATGTTTGTTTTAATGAGTCCTAAATTATACCAGAAATGATAATTTCACTATGCGGACGTTTATAAGTATGCCTTAAAGTTGTATATACTTTTTTCCTTCAGCTGATATATATCTTTTTCATAGATAACCTCACGGAAATGCAGATAGCCTATCGAGCTTCATAAGCGCTGCGAGAGGATTAATGTCTTTTCACATTGACTTTAAAACGCTGTAGATTGTAACCATCGGGGAACAAACTTCTCGGTAGCTCAATCTACAATGCATTGCGAACTGTACTGGCCTCTTGGTGTTGTTATGCGAGACAGCTAAAAAGCCATTAATTTTAAATAAAAATTGCAGAGGGAAACAAAGTTTCGAAATTCTGTTTTACACAATATTTAGGTTTCAAATGGCTTTTTGCAGATCCAGTGACGTACAAAACCCGTCTTGAACGTTTGCTGGAATGAATTTTTATGTGATAGGAACTCGTATTCATATTTCTTTTACTGTAAAATGTATGCAGGTATTAATTAGACACATTCTCGGTCTATTTTTATTTTTGAAATACGTCCGTATGTATAAAAAGATTGATGTTTGATGTTGAGGATAGTTACCAGTTCCATTAGCCTAGAAATCCTATAATTAACGCCACAAATAAAACTATTTAAATATATAAATTCACTCCAAGTCGTAGCTTTTTAAATATAGAAACCGGTAAACCTGTTTTGAAGAAAATATTGCTTTGATGAGTTTATTTCAAGATGTCGAGACTCTCCTTCTGTGAAAAATAAATAAACTCATCCATTAATTTATTTCGTGGTTAGAACCTAACAATATTATCCACAATTACAGTAAAAGTTACTGCTTAATTATGCCTTCTATTTAAATTGGATATTTTGTTTAATTCTAATGTTTGTGATTGGTTAGTCAGTGTATATTATTATCATTTGAATTTGAATCAAAAAAACAAATTTTGGAACTACTGAAGAACCTCAAATCTTTAATCATTCAAAAAATTCGCAAAATGTCAAAATCTTAATTCAGTTCTGAAATCTGTTAATAATATTGAGTAAACTGATTTCACTACATGTGAAATGCAGAGACGACCTTCTGGACGTAATTATTTATAGGCTAAATATAAGTTTTTTAGTTATTCATTGTCCCAATTTAGGTAGAATGTAGTAATGTGTATTATAAGCAGTTGTTGAAACTGACTGAGTGTTAGAGTGGCAACCTGTCAAAAGCCGGGAGCGTCTATGTAGATATATTGTTTTGTAGACTTCTAATCCGAACATTCGTTAGCATACGTAGCTTCAGTATTGTATACATTGTGTATAACTTATTTATCAATACTATGAAATTCCCGGTAATATATATGTATCCATTCTCAAACCTCACACGAAAAAGAAGAAAACCCTTCGCCGGTGTCGACCACACCACATCCGTAAAGAGGCCCCGCTGGAGGGGCTGCGACACCTGGCGTTAAGGAATTTCGTAGTTCTGTGCACATGTCGAGCAGATGGTACGTGGACGCCTTTTAATCTATTCCACCTTCGACCATCCGCCGGCTGAAGCTTTCTGCATGCATTTCTTATGTGAAGGGTGAAATATATAGTCGCCGACTGAGCCAAAAGATTTGTTTACATTTTTCCAGTGTGACAATAAAATCCATAACAGCTCCTTAATTTATATTATTATATATCTATCATTGGGTTAAAATTGGGAAATTTACATACACGGTTTCATAAATTAGGCATACAGGTGAAGAACTGAAAAAAAATCAAAACAAATGAGGTTTTGATTCGTCCGACTAATACAGGGTAGGATCAAAAAGTAGTGGGACTGAATTTCTATTGCGCTAACGGAGCGGAGGAGGGCAGTCGGACCACCTGGGCGTGGTAGTGGGGCACCTTCCGAATTGACCTATATTTTTTCCAATCGCCTGAAGTCAAGCGGAGAGTAAGCACGTCGATGTCTGGGAACATCTGTAAAGAAGTGTCGTCGTGATCCAAGAAGAAGAATAATCTTTAGCTGGAATACGCCATTAAATTCTGCTTCAAACTCGAGAAAACCGCGAAGAAGACCCTCCCGAACGAATGAGGATGCCTACGGTGATGCTAGGATGTTACCATGAGTCGCTCAACACTGTTCGAGGGCAAAAAGCCAGAATGAGCAAGTCAAAGGTCAGATCCATGCTCATCTTCTTTTTTCACCGTCGTGGTGTAGTTAATAGGTGGTTTGTACCCCCTGGACAAACTGTGAATGCCAGATTTCACGTGGACGTGCTTGACAGGTTGCGCCAACGCGTCGTCCATGTGCGGCCAAACATCGCGGATTCTTGGAAGCTTCACCATGACAACACGCCGCGCCACACCGCGCAGCAGGTGAAGCAGTTTCTGTCCGAACACAAGGTTGACCCTTTGCCCCACCCACCTACAGTCAAGATTTTGTTTTGGCGCATTTCTTCCTCTCTCCTCGGCTCCAGCTGGACGTCAAGGGAAACAGATACTGATCCATTGAAAACGTACGGCATGTCTTAAGGGGATCCCGAGCATATGCGCAAAATCAAACGCGTTATACGCATTGTGTCGAAGTACAAGGGGGGTGCTATTCCAAAGACTACTAAGGATTTGTACCGATTAGTTCAATAAAACAAATTGTCTTAATTCAGTCCTACTACTTTTTGATCCTGCATCATAAGGCTGCTATTATCACTAGCGAACTGTGACAACATCCTTAGAAATTTCAAGAGTCGCAGGATCAACGTGAGAAACTATTACAATTTCGTGGCATTGATAAGATCTTTGATTGAAACTCTGATTGGTAAAAGGAAACTTCTTTATCTTGAAATCATTATCTTTCGGCATTTTAAAATTTCCAAATATGAGCATGCGATAAACAGACACAATGTTTACGCTTATCGATACCAAGAGTACAAAAAACAAATCACGTCAAACATTTCCCGTTCTCCTCTTTCACAAACACCCGTGTCACGCCTCATTTAAATACATTTTTTGTGGTACGATGAAAAAAAAAGAACATATCATGAAATTTGCTTCACCATCAGTGTGCCACGCGTCTGAAAATGTTTTTTTTGAGGCATTCCGATTTAATCTTGAAATAATCGTCAAAATTGACTTATACCCAGTTTACTTGTCAACTAGCAAAATCCTATATGAACGACATGAGAGAATTATTCTCATATTTAGCATTATACAGGGTCTAGTTGAGAGGCTCAGGACATACAATGAATGGTGCACATCAGATCCCGATCCTTTTTCAATCCGGATTTAATCCGAATTTTTAAACATGCACAATGCGGATCCAGATCGATCCGGATATAATGTTCGTATCTGAGATCCGGAACAAAGATCCGAGATCCAGATACGATATCCTTGTATTCATTGTTGCCTATGGCTTCTTGACTTATTTTTAGAATATAAGTACTACCTACAAATCTTCTTTGATGGTAGGACGTGTTTTCGTTAATTGATCTCTTGTTAATTTAGTTTCCGTGTTTCGCGAACTAGACTTGTAAGGCGAACATTTGTTTCGTGTTTTGTTTTTTGTGCGGATCGGCGAACTACTTGCAGCACTTGTGCTTCTACCTGTCATTGTGAAATTATGATCAATATGAACCGTGTTTATACGTTAATCGTGCAAAGAGAATTTGCCTTTCTTCGGAAAAGACTACACACTAGTGTCTTTACTATATGAAAGTAAGAAATTTGTTTCTGAATCCACTAAAACGTATTTGTTTTATATTGCTTAATAGGAAATTAATGTTCTGTGCTGTAAATTATACTGTATCTCCATACATTACATCATAATTCGTAATGCGAATATTGGATCCGAATCCTAGATCTGGGTCCGTTTACTTGCATATCCGGATCTTCTATTCAGGGTTCCCCGATCCGTCAAAAATTGGTATCCGTGCACCTCTAAAAATAAAAACCACTCAAGGATTTACATCTTTGAGGGTTAGCCTCCAATTTTTATAATAGACCCTGCTTTTATCCAGTTTAGCTAGTGTTCAACTAATTCTCTTGTATTTCCTGCCTCTCGTCTTAGGGAAAAATTTTCTTCCCACACAAATGAGCGGGAAAATATTGTAATCACGAAAATTGTCTAATTCTAGATATTGTGTTTGGTTGACGTTTGTCTGTTTGTACTCTAACCAGCAATCCTAGAGGTCTTTATAACTTAGAAAAGTACTTTTCGGATTTTGGTAAAACTGACACTAGGTTACAACTGTGGCAAGGATGATAAAACCTTTTCTCGTTTTCAAAGATAGGTTCAGTGGCGCAGGAGTTATCGTGAAAAAATGTGTAACTCAAAAAACGCTCAAACTTTGTATTAAGACGTTTCCGAGGCCTTTGATCGAGGTGTAGATCTCAAAATATTTTGAATATTATGGCGAACATATCTCAGTTTATTGAAATTTTTGATCGGTATTTTAGAGCTGCTAATCCAATTCAAGTATGTCTTGGAAGTATTGGAAATTAATTTCTCAAATTATAAGATTCAAGGCACTTCACTATTTTTTAAATTCAATTTCAAAGTATCAACCGTTCCACAATACGAACTAAATCCTTATTTCTAAACTGATACCTACTGGACGACATTTATGAAATATATAAATAGCACTTTCATTATGTTTTTTCAATTAGAACGCATTGATTAATATGTTGCTATAACCAAAATGGAACACAAATTAACCCTCCTTGAAGTGAATTAACCGGGACGGAGCAACAGTTTAAAAAAATTCGATCAGAAAATGTAGCAGCAATCCAACTACTACGACTCCGCAACATATCGCTTTTAACATTTGATAAAAACTGCTTACAGATATTACATTAAGATCAAAACACCAACAAACAGACAGATCGACTGACAGAAATAAGAGCCATGTATTTTCAAGGTGTAGACATAACAAAACGTCAATATGGGCAAAATTCAACTTACTTCGTCCTTATACGCATGAGAAATACAAACTTTGACAATCATCTCCAAGCGTCGCGCACGGTGGCGGTAGTCAAAGTCTCAAAACTAGGACTGCCTGGAATAGTGGAGAGCATACACTTGAATTAAAAACTGTTTAAAAAACAACTAATACTTACTTATGAATATTGAAGTAGATCGGTAGAGACATTATCCCCTCCACTAAGTAACCTTTCCGTCAAAACCATCTAAACTCCCATAGAATGCCAGTCAATTATACCATTAACCGCCCGTTTCGGTGCACTGTCCTAAACGCGCGCGTTAACTATATGCACCGCACAGCTGTAACGCAGCCACCATACGCCCCTTATCTAAGCCCGTTGGAGTAAAAAAAAACTCGGCATCCGTAAACATGTGTTATCGCACCCGTTGGCCTCAGCAGCCGCAAATATAGCAACTCACAGCGATCTACTATTACGAGAAAAGTCGTTAATGGTGGTGTGACGTCACTGCGATTGTGGCTTTATCGTCGAGTGAACGCCGTGTGATTCCGGTGGTGAAGCTCTCAAGTGCTTACTCGTTCATTATAAGGGCCAATCATGCGACTATAATGTGCACATATTACGCTTTTGGAATCAAGGCACACCTCAGACGGACTATGTATGCGCAGACGAACAAAAAAAACGAAATCCAGCGCAAGCATATCATCATATAACATGTCTGTGTGCCGGTCTGTCAGTCTCGCTGGTGTAACAGTTTGTGGTTCTGTCTGTTTGTTGGTCTGTCTAGACGTCTGGATTAAGCGAGGCGCCATGGTGGCCTATCTGAGAATACGTGACTGGGGTTCGTGGACTGCGTCAGTCCCGTTGGTGAGCCACACCAGGATTGAGGAGGTGGCGGAAAGCAACCTCCCCATCTCCTCACTCAGTATGGCAAGAGGCAACGATAAGGTAAGGTTCGATAGAAGATTCTCACTCGCTCTTCCCACTGGGGAAGAGTGGATGGGAGGAAAGATAAGATTTCCGCCCCACAGTATGGTATGCAATACCGACGGAACTCACTCAAAAGAGATGGAATCCATTGGTGCGGGAATGTGTCTGGAAGGTAGAGGCGTGGAGGCAAGCATAATGCTTTCAGGCAGAGATATTTGCTACGGCATATTCAGCAGGAATACAACAGTGCACGGTGACATCTATATATGCTCCGATAGTCAGGCAGCTTGAGAGCAGTAGCATCTCCAAGGAACAGATTATGACTGGTCCAGGAATGCAGCACCGCCCTCCAACGCTTAGCCCAATCCAAAAACTTGACCCTCATATGGGTCCATGGTCACAGTGGGATAAAAGGTAACGAGAAAGCAGACTGCTTGGCGAGGATGGAAGCAAGAGGCACATGAATTGGACCCGAACCCTTGCTGGTTATTAGCAGAGGCCAGGTCTGTAATGCCCTAGAATGATAGAGCATGGTTGGAGAGAGATGACTGCAGACAGTCCAAAAGGTTCATAGCAGGTCCTAACAAACGTAGGAAGCTATGACTATTGAACAAGGTCCTCCTCACAGGTCACTGCAGATTAAACAGGCACCTTTCACCCATAGGAGTGGTCAAAGACCCAATCTGTCAGAAGTGCTGAGAGGAGGACGAGACTTCGTTCCACTTCCTGGAAGAGTGTACCGTATACAGCGGACTTAAGGCTGAGGTGTTCGACACAACAGAGTTTAACAGGGAAGAGAGCTACTTAGCGGAATGGTTGAACATCATATTAAAAGATCTGGAAGGTTCGACCATGTCTGCCCTAGTTTTAGTGATGGTCGTCGAAGTCGGAAAAAAGTGCCCAATGTGGCCTCTGCCTCCCCATTACGACTACTACTACTGGTCCGTCTACGGGCATGTCTGTCTATCATCTGTGCGCCTTGTGATTCCTTGTTCAATAGATTACCTCTCGCAAAGGCAGAAATCCTACGGTGCTTCAAAAAAAACGCAAAAAGATTAATGTCTATTCACATTGACCTTAAAGGCTGTAGAATTTTCTCTTAGATCGCCGTCAGGTCTTCCGGGAGACCCGATTTTTAGATTTTCCTTAGATGGTACTGACCATATGTGTAGTTGCAAGTGTGAAGGAAAGTGAAGTCGACATGTTTCGGTAGTTCATCTGTACTTGTGTAGCTTATCGGTAGTGCACCAGGTGAGGCGCGGTGAAGTCAAGTGAAGAGCCTCTATTAAAAGCAGCAGCGGCAGCATTACAATACCTACGCGACGGCGACTGGCGGTCGACCAACCAACCGAATGAGATGGTCGTCGAAGATATGAAGCCTGCTATATGGCGTGCTGACCGACAGTGCGTGCCTTTTCTGCCACATTTTCATTAGCTCTTTTGTTCTGTATGGTTCAAAAAAGCGCAAAAGAAATCAGTCCCATAAGTCTTGGTTGCATCAAGGTCAAGCTTTATCAGCTTGTCAGCTCCCCACGCAATCTGTACTTCTTATGAATAGTATGAAACAAAGATTTAAGGATTTTCTGTTAAAATTTATTGTTATGACAATACATTGATAGCGGAATAAATCTGTAAAATCTCAGATCTGTATCCATAGTTTTAAAAAAATGTCCAAGTTGAACCGTTTCTAATGGTAGTTCCATATTTTTTTATTTTTTCGTTATAACTAGTGCACTGAACCATAGATTTGCACAAAAACGATTATCATATAGATTAACATGCCAATAAACTTTTCGCGTTTAGTCTGGAGTCGTTTTGCAATACGGTATTTGTATGCATGTCTTAAAAACTAATACGAAAATGTAGGTAATACACCGCCAAGCTTTAAATGTATCTCGCCCGACCATAGCCACGCACAAAAAGTTCGAAAAACCTAGATTGTGTCGATACTGTTATAAATATCAATTCACGAACCGACCTCATAAAAAGCTAACTAGCATTATTAAACCAGAAGATATTTTGACACAATATTTCATATTTTATTGAATATATTATTCTGTTGCAAGAAACAGCAGAATTACATGGAGAACGTGCTCTTGTGATACACATCCTCAGAAATCTGTAGTAAAATTGCTAAGCCATACGAGGATAACAACAAAATCGAGAATAGTTGGCGTATTGTATTTTACTACCCAATTTCCTTCGCAGAACAATAGTGCATGGTAAAAAGGCGACCCGCGGTTTCCGTTTCCAGTTTCTTGCATTCTTTGCTGCTCTGCTAAACATATCGCCAACCAAATGGAATATGTGGTTATTAAACCCATATGCCGTCCCCGTTTAGTGCCTCAATACAGTGCGGTACCAAAAAGGGTGAGCTGGACATAAATCTGGATGTTCTGCAATACGTCGTTGTATTGTTGTTATTTAATGATTATGATGTGATGTTATATTTATTGATTGATATATGTAGTATAACAGGTTATGTAATACTTACTACAGACAACGCAAATACTGGTTGCAAACACTTTAATATAAGTTTAATATATTGTTTGTTCCGTCATATTGTTCATAGGGACGTTCCGATACTGGCTTACAACCGATATTTGGTATCGGTACAATATCGAATCAAAAGTATCGATACCCGATATTATCGGACCCAAAGTATCGATACCGTCATTATCGAATCGATTGGTATCGAAACGCAACGCACTTCAAATCATGGTTTCCCCAAAGTAGAATAATTGAAATTATACTCAACTTCTGCGCTGTTCTTGAACTCTTGGATCGCTGAACAGATCATCAGATGCCGCTAAGTGGACACGAGACAAATAATCATTTTTGTTGATCATTTTGTGCAAAGTTGGTCGTCAATAAAAGTGAGTATCTGCAACGCCCTCGCCTGTTCGCATTTTTTAGCGCATAGAAATGACAGTAATGACACATAGAAGCATCAAGTTGATTCTCCTGTATACAGTCTTCATGGAACTCCGTGAGTAATGTTCTGTGCACGGAACAACAATACGAATGGAGGAACGTGAATGAAAGAAATAGAGATACGCCAACGCACAGGAAAAATCGCGAAATGATGCAAATTGTACCAACAGCGATTTAAACTAGGAACTACTATATTCGTACGTATGGATCGTACCGATACCGATACTTCAACATTTCGTTCGATACCGCGATAATATTGGGCAAGCGATATCAATACCGATACTCTGAATATCGAAAGGAACATATCGATACCTACTAGTATCGGAAATATCGTAACGTCCCTAATTGTTCAGTTGAATGTCAAAACTTATAACCTAAGTTGAGTGCTACCAATGCTACCGAAATTTCTGTATTTCCACAAAATTTGAGACATCAATCGATCTGACAATGAATCTACCGAAAAATGCGAATTTTCAATATGTATATGATTTAGCTTCAGGAGGGCATTTTTCCTTTTGTTCTCTTCAGATTGGACGTTAGGTGAAATGAAGATGTTTATGTTAAACATAATTACTTGCATTTCTCCGCAAGATGGAGTTTTTAATACATAAATTAGCATTTAGAAATCCGAAGATGCAGGTTCGAATCCCGCACTGGGTCTTCTTTTCGGATTTCCAAATGCGAATTTATGTTTACGAGTATGTTAGTTTGAAGTTATACCGTTTCTGGTTCTTTTTTTTGCAGATAAAAAAATATAAATAGAAACGCATCAAGGGAAAGGGTAAGAGTTTTATTTGTGAAACTTTGTTAAGTACACAACTATCTTATCTACATGTTGTTCCACCAAGCAAGAGCATCTACAATCTACATGATCATTTCTATTAGTTTTAGTACTTAACTTACTTTAAGATTCAACATTTGTTACTTTTTTGCCGACGTTTACCTTGACCTACCTGAATTTGACATCACTATCTGCTGATTTTTATTCTCGCTGGGTTGGCATTTAAAAACGCAATATTATTTTTTTTATTGTCGCAGTTTTAGTCAACAACAAAAACATCCAGTCTAGTTCATTTTGAAATTCTTTCGATGGTGACTGTTAGCTAGTTGCAATGGGGAAAGTTCCGATGTGGTTTCACTGTATCAATTAGGTACCATTGTCAACGCTTGACTGCATTATAAACGCGAAAGTGCGGCTTTCAGTTATAATCTGAAAACTTTTCATATTGGCCATATGCTTTTAGATAACGGCGAGCATTGTAGTAGACACAATTTCGATAACAGTCAATTAAGGACGAATCTTGACCCGCATTTTACAGCTTTTTCATGCTCTGACAACGAAGTATGATATGCGGTGTCTGAGTAGCACTCAAATATTATCGTTTAAAATCCACATCTACTACATCTTGGAGTTATATTGATTTACAGAAGGCAAATCCTAATTACGGATGTACACAAGAACATAGCGAGACCATTTTTTCCCCACTATATCCTAGATTTTGCCGACTTTTTTTGCACATAGTCGATTGAAGTTCGTGTAAAACATTTTTTCCAGTGTACTTATCGATCCCGAAGAGGCCAGCAAGGCCAAATAATGCCATACACTGTGAGTCAAGCTATAAAGGTACTCCAGTGATGCTTGGCTGGACAACTATTGTTTTTCATGTAGATTGTAGACGCTCTTACTTGGTAAAACTTTTCCATCATGTAGATAAAAAGTTGTACAGTTTTCACACGTTTATGAGCAGCATGTTCATTATACCAGGTTCATTGTAAAATTGGACACTTTTGAATGCTCTCAATAAAATCGTGGCAATTCTAGATTCTTTAATTCACATTAGAAATACTATATCTTACGTAGTTTTGTCTTAGATTTTTACATTTAATTGGTGAAGGATAACCTCAAATTTCGTTTTCTTGACAGCATTGTCATCGATATTTTTACATATCTTTTACACCATCACACATTTTTTTCTTCGGTACAATGTCGAACTGGCCCTATTTTGCACCTTTTGAGGTGGTGATTCACAATAAACCAGACGACTGTTGGGTGTCGTTCCTAGGAAAGGTCTTCGACGTCACACCGCTGATAAAGGCATACAAAAACCAAAGATGTATCCGACCATTATTATCTATGGCAGGTAATCCATAACATAAATAATGTTGGGAGATATTCTCCAATGAGTTATTCAAGAAGACTTTTTTTTATTTACATTGTCCTTAAAACGCTGTAAATTATTACTACCGGGAAACAGACTCTCTGGTAGCCCAGCACACAGGGACTCTTTTCAGGTTTTGGAAATTCATCCCATAGAATGAGCTCGTTGGGCATTGTTCACAAGTCCAAAAGCATCTGGTAGGGTTTGGGACACACACAAACATGAAAATCCAAAGATGGACTGATACGATCCTTGCTGATTAATAGTAGCTGACCCCCAGCGATGATGGAAATGACAAAAGTATTGAGGGTCCCTTCAGTTCCAGAGCAGTTCATTGCAGTATTTCATTTCGCATAATACATATTCTTATACTTTTCATACTTGAAGGCTTACTTAATTAGGTTGTTTTGTACCATTATTTATCATACGTCAAGAAGATATGTTTGATGATTTTTGTAACACTGGCAACCTTGGACTAATACTATCTGTATCCATCTTACTCACAGCGCGATACGCGTGGGCGATGAGTTACTTTTACCGTTTATACCGCAGTGTACTGAATACCGCGTGGCAAGACGAGAGTGACGAGATTATGCGTACAAATGTTGTATTTTCTAGAATCGATCTATAAGGCATGTTTTTCATTATTATAAGTTGAGAGTTGATGTCTAAGTTGTTGTATGATACTTCCAGGCAAGGACATCAGCCATTGGTTTGACGAGAAAACAGGCGACATCCAGTATTACATCCACCCGGAAACTGGATGCAGAGTACCCTACTGTCCTCATGGCCCTGTACCTGACGTACCAGTTCAGGTACCGTCCACAGATTGGAGACCACTGGATGGGAAGCCCTGGTGGCATGATGATAAGTGAGTAGATGGATACAGATATGTTCAAAAATTATGTTTTCATCATCTTGTCTTTTCTAATTTCATAAAACAGCATAAATAATTTATAGAATGCTCGGTTGCAGAAGAAGAAACTGATATACTAACTTCACAGAATTCACTATTTTACTTGCTAATTTTCAGCGACAATAACTGTTGAATTTCAAGATACATCTGACTCACAAATAGTACATACATATTCAGCGCATTTAGAATATTTCTGAGATTTTGATCCATTCAATTTGTACAATACTGAACGCCTATATTTTAAGTCGTAAATACAATGTCTAGGCTGAGCTATGACGGCGGAGGTTGAACGGAATCCGTGGTGGAATGCTGCCTGTGATGCCAGATCTGCCAAAAATGGTGTCTAGTCGGTTGACTCAGTTTTTTGTCCGATGTTTGGACTGTTGATACAGTTGAAAAATGTTTTCATAATATGAGTCATGGAAACGTTCGGAAACGTACGATTTTTTTAAATTGAAAAATGAGCAATGTTATCCAATGTTTGTGACATTTTTTAAATTTGATTCAAAATGATGAATATCGGACTTAATGTTTAATGTCTATTCCAGGTATCAGATTGGACTGTTGACCAAACGAGTCCGTCCCATAAGGATAATCAACATGATCTGTCCTTTCGCAAAGGAGGTGATGATAAACGTATGCTGCGAAGACACATTCTATAGGATTCAAGAGAGATATTCGATGTTCAACAGTGATGCGGACAGCTACACTTGGAGGTATGTATTAGAATATTCTATAATTCCATCAAGTTTTGTCTCGCATAATAGCACTCTTGGTGCTATTATGCGAGACAGCTATTAATTTTAAATAAATATTGCAGAGGGAAACGAAAGTTTCGAAATTCATTTCAACGCAATATCTAGGTTTCAAATGGTTTTGTGCAGACCCAGTGGTGCGAAACCGTTCTGGTGAGGATGCGCCCGTTGGGTCTCTTTCGTGTTTGCTGTGCTGGCGACTTTGGTGTAATTATGTTATTATGCCATACAACTGCCATGATATCTATCTAGACTACGGAGGTCCTTTGTAAGGTCAGTCGCATCCATCAAACGTATTGCTCGTTTCTGCATTGAGTCCAGAAGATTTATGGAATGCTTTGGAGCGTATCCTTTATCCATAAGAGCAGTATTCAAGCAATGGTCCGATCTGGGTCTTCGGGAGTAGCAGTGTAGATGTTTTGGAGAATACAATTACCTGGAGCAGGAGAGAAGCGCCAGCTTCTAGGACGCCGACCTAGAGCGCCTTCACATGTTATTGATGATGTTAATTTCCAGAAGGTTGATGAAAGTGATTCAAATCCATCCTCTCCACGGCTAGCAGACCAACATGCGACTTTTTGTTATGGTTATCAGAGGCTTCTGTGCTTTAAACCTTTTCATCTGCGTATCCCCATTATTTCAATGTCCTCATCAATCTGAACATCGTGCTGCACTCCCCGAAATAGTCTCTCAGGAGTGTAGTGGTTTGCCCGATTCCAATATTTAGTAAATTAATACCACTGCATGTGAAATGCAGTTAACTTACTCGAAGCTATTTTGAAAAGTAAATATCACGTTTGTAATTATTTGTCATAGAAGCAAAAATATGTGTGAATCAGCCGAGCATTCGCCAGAATTAAAATTATCACTTTAAATTTCAATCTCCAAGCGTCGTGCACGGTGGCACTGCCCGTTGCCAGCCTACGAAGTCAAGGACTTTTTTTCCGAGATGGTCGTATTTAATCTGAAGATTGATCCTATACGGAAGAACTTTATCAGGAAAATATATATAAATTTTGTGTTGTAGGTACCTGAACAAAAACATAAATATGACCAAAACGATGGAGGAAAACGGTATTATAGACGAAAGAGACCTCTTCACAGAACTGGGGATGCCTCAGACATACTACATACCCAGTGTGTTTCTTTACTACAACGATGACCTGAAATATTTCGATTTTGACGAGGAAGAATGTCAACCCGTGAATTTTGATAATACATAAATTTTTATCAAGTTCCTTGTCCTCTAACTACACTAAGTACAAGCAGCTTTCATTGCTAACAACAAGGTTTACAGCAGACCCAGGGTGAGAATAAACCAAAATTGCGGCCAATAATAGCGGCGCATCCTCATCATCCACCGGGGAGCGTGAGTCACGCCTGCCTTGACTAGACAATGGAAGCTTGAATCAGTCTTACTGGCACAATTATATAGCTATGAAGATCAAAGTAGAGGGTTTATTGGGTCAAAATGAATCTTTGATGGTCCTTTTTCCTGTTTATTTTGTGCAAGAGTATAATTCACAAATAATAAATAATATAGCAAACTAAGACAAACGCGATAATAAAATTTCAACGTTAAAACAAAATCTTAAGTAAAAAAAATAAAAGTAGTGTAACTATATTAAAAATACCTTTCTATTCAGTTTTAAAAATAAGTTAAAAGTAAAAGTTACAAAAAGGATGCGACTAAAATGGATAATGGATAGTTAAGTATCAGATTGGTCGTCAAGATTACAGTATCTTTCATATTATTCAAATTCAACATTAATGTACGTTTGCTCTTTCTGTAAAAACATTAAATGTTTGGCCAGACAATTAACTTTTCTGGGATAGCATAATGACAGTAGGTTTTAAAAGGAGTTTTGTGCACAAAATTTGAAATCACATTGAAAATATGTTTGTTCTAAAGAGGTTGCCATATAATTTCAAAAAACTTGATAATTTGGGAATTTTTAGAAAGATGGAGTAATCACTGGGGCCAACTGTTGAATTGAATATAGTTATTTATGTATAGATAAATTTTTGCAACATACATTATTAAAAAGGCCAATAAAAAATTTAGCACCCATATATAAAAATTTAGGAATTATAAACTTTTAAATATATATACAGTGCAGAGCAATCACATCAGCACACCTAAGCAATAAGAAGCTATTTTATATGGAACACGTTACACATTTTTAAACAGGAATACTAATAATAATAGAGTTTATTCAGATAAACTTTTGTAACATTAATAGACATTTAGCGAAACTTTTCTATCACGTTGGTCTACAATTCCAAGAAATATTATTTCATGCTCATTACTTTCACTTGAAGAGAAAGAGAAATTGGTTAAAGTTTTGTGATGCTGTTTGAAACACATCACAAAATTTCCCAGATTTATTAGATTATTTTTGGTAGCCTCGAGTAATAGATACGCACGTACAATTGAAAAACAAAACAAAAAGCATTCTAGTTTGCTACAAAATTTCAGCTAAATAGTGCTTAGTATAACATGTTCCATATAACAACTAAAAATTCCTCTTTTTTTTGGATGACATTACATTATCATTATAAATAACGTATAAACTTAAAATATTTTTAATACAGTAGTAGTCCTTTGTATATCCACACCACTAGATATTTCAATTACTAATATTACCACAGCTCTATACACACGTAGTAGTTAGGGGCGTTAAGATATAAAAAAGTTTTAAATATAACAGTGATTCTGATAAATGTAGTAGGTACAATCAGGTGCAAAAAACAAATATTTATATTTATCAATTTGACTTATCATAAAGCGTTGAATAATTTGGCGAGCAAATTCTTTCACAAAAGTACCTTTGCCGACATCACCAATCTCTCGTATATCATTGAAAGGCAGTATAACAATTCGAATAGGAGCACTATCAAGATCGTTTGTTAAAACATTTACTGAAAGTATTAAATATGCGTTTTGCACCAGATCGTTTATAAACCTGTTTAAGTTAGTATTCAGTCTGCAACATTAGTTTGGATCAGCGTGTTTTCGATGGTTTTGTTGTCGATAGCAGGTGAATTGTCCTTGACGAGTTGTGGTTCACTGTCTGTGACGAGAACGTCGTTGACAGGCACTTTGACAGCGTCCGGAACCTCAGTGGCAACACCGTTCAGTTCCGGTTTGTCTACTTTTGTTGGTGTTTTGGCCGATTTATTCCGTACAATCTCAGCTGGCTTTTTGGTTGCTGCTGTGTTCGATTTCATAGTGGTTGTGGTCGATTTCATCACTGTAGTTCGAGTCGTTGAGGCCGTCTTAAATAAAACGAATCCATGCAATTAATCAATCCATGACATGATACAGAGCAGTCACAGGTAGACAAAAATAATAGCAATCACAAATTTGATTGAGATACCGGCACTCAACCTAGAATAGAAGGCGTTGGTTTCCAATGTTTCGTTTCCAGCGCTCATTTTTCAAGATAATGAAACGATTTTTTTTTCGAAATTGATAGAGAAAGGTTGGTTCTATGCTCGTGAGAAACCCTTTTTGTAATTTTTGATACAGAATTTTAGATATTGTCACATGAATATTAACACTTTTTGACTCATTTCCGATGTTTTTTTAAACTTTTGGTAACCGGAATATCATGAAAAGGGCTTCGCAAAGGCATAGAGATGTCCTTTCTGTATGATCTGCATAAAAAATTATTTCTATATTTGAAATTGAAGCCCTTCAAATGAAATATTGTACCACTGTACATGAGCATATTTTACCGCTGATACGAGCGCCCTCACGAAAATATCTAAAGTTTTGTAATAAAAATGTAAAAAAGGGATTCGCACGAGCATAGAACCCACCTTTCATTAGTATTTACAGAAAAAATCGTTCCATTATCTAGAAAAATATACGCTGGAAATTAAATATTGGAAGACCCGTGCAAAACTCCTTTTATTCTAGAGAGACAACTCCGATTATTGAATCATCCTCACCTTGCTTTCCACCTTCCTGAGTGCCGTCACCCCTGTTCTGGTAGCGGTCGTTGCGGTGGTCTTGCTGGCCGTGGCCTTGTTCACAGCCTCCTTGCTTTGCTTGTCCGTTTCTGCGGCAGGCCTCCTAGATATAGGTGCCCTGGTTTTAGGTGGGGCCAGTGCAGTGGCTGCCGGTTTCGGCTTCATGGACGTCGTGAAGGCCGGTTTTCCTACCGGCGACGTCTTCGATGTCAAGCTGGTAGCAGTCTGCAAGTTACACGAAGACAATCATATTCACATTCATCATCTACATAAGTCCAGACAACAACTGCGTTTTGGACAGTGTCAGTTAAGAAAAGATCTCTTCAATGTGAGGATGAGCGGTTTCTAGAGTCCAATCTGGAGCGAGGAGGCATTAGCCTATATGGTAGATTGTAACTATCCAGGTACAAACTCCCTTTTAGCTCATTCCACAACGCCGAGGTTCTCCAAAAGAGAGACTTTTGGAAGAGTCTCGTTCGAGCTGTTATACGCGGTGAGGATGCGCAGATTGGGAGTCCTCTACTCGAACATTTCATGCGTAGTATCTGTAGAATAGAGACAGATTTGCCACCATTCTTTGATGTTCTAGACTTTGTAAGGTTAGGTGCATCCACTAGATTTATTGCTCGTTTCTGGATTGTATCCAGAAGGTTTCGGAGCCATCCCCGCACTTGCGAGCAGTACTCCAGAGATCTGAGCCTTGCAGTAGCGGTAGCTGTTCTTAAGAACTACCAACATCTGGGACGCTGAGCTAGCGAGGCCGGCAACACAATCATGTCGACATGTTACTGTTGATGTTAATTCCCAGAAGCTTGATCGAAGATGATTGAAGTATTGAGCATCCCTCCATCTCAACAGATGGTAGAGCAGCAGGCTACTTCTATGTTAGAGTTGGTATCGTGAGTCTTCTGTGCGTTTAACTGAAGTCCATTTGTAGATCCCCATTCCACAAATCTGACACTTCCAATGACACACAGGTAGTATGGACTCAACAAAACAACAAATTCTGACCACTGACGGCACTGACACTCCTATTCAGTCCTAGTTTGTTGTTGTCAAGTAGGCTCACCTTAGTTGTAGTGCTAGCAGTCTTGGAAGGGACAGATTTTGACGTGTTGGTAGTTGGTTTCATCCTAGCAGCGCTGGTCGTCGTGGTACCGTTGGTTCGTGGAGCGGCAGCCTTGGGGGCGGTAGCAGGTCTGGGGGCGGGTTTTGGAGCACTGATCATCGTTCTGGGAGCGGCACTAGCTGGCCTGGCGGCTGTAGTCGTAGGCCTGGAAACCAAAAGATACTTGATACAGATTGTGCCGAAATTCGTGAACGTTCAATAATTAACGAAATAAATGAAACACTTATATTGCTTGTTTACTAGTCGACATTGGTAGTCGAGGAGGAATGCTCCCTACCTTGCGGCTGTTTTTGTAGCAGCAGTTTCTGTGGCAGGTTTTCTTGCGGTCAGCGATGATCTGATTGGTGGTTGTTTGACGTCTCCGTTCGCCAACGGTTTTTTCTCAGCAAGCTTTGGAGGAATATTGGTTCTTGGTTTGGGAGCAACCATTTTAGTAGCTGCTGGTTTCTGGGCAGTCGTCGATGCTGAAGGTTTTGGCGCGGATCTGAAAGTAACAAGAAAATAAATGTATTTAGTATAATTATTGAAGTAGCACGTCTTCCAGAACAGGTGAGTGTACGCTGTTTCTGCTGTACGTTGGGTCACCACAAATGCCTACATTTAACCAATATATGATATGTTATTTGAGATAGTGTGATTCATTGCACAGAGTGTTCATACTACATATACAGGGTGCTACCTAATGATAAATGATAGGCCGTGATAACAAGGGCATAATCACTAGGAAAGTTTGTGACAAACAGGGTGAAAGATTCCACCAAGAAACCCAAATGATGATCATTTCAAAAAATCGAACGGCACTCACGTTTTGGTAGGCGACGCCTTAGATCCGGGGATGGGTCTGGCCTTAGCAGTCGGGCTGGCTGTAGACGCAGGTTTGGCGCCGGTCCTCGACGAAGGCGAAGCGGTCTTCGTGCTGGAGACAGCCGGAGATTTTTTGGCTGTCAGTGCGGTCTTCTTCTTCTCCTCCGCAGGCTTAGCGGCGATTGCAGAGGCAACCGCGGCCGCTGCCACGCCTGCCGCCACAGCAGCTGTTTCGGCGGTATGATCTGCAGCTGGAGTCTCGACGACTAACGGAGTGGCGGCTGTCACCGGCTCCTGCACAGCTTCCTCTAACAAAGGAGCTGCAACAACAAGAAACAATTGGATTAACAGCTCTGAGTGGAATACTGATGTCTTAAGGTGTTCAAAAAAGTAATCTTCTATCTCAGAAAATGAAGAGCGGAGAAAAAAAATCACCTGACGGTCATTTCAAGGTCAATACGATTTTATAGAAGACCTTATATTTTTACTTCGAAAATTGAGAGCATGGAACTTTAGGTTCGAATATGACCTTGAAGGACAATTCAAAGAGGGGTAGATTTTCTTAATTGAGACCCTATATTCCACCTGGGATATCGAAAGCGGGGAAAAGTTCGAATATCTTGACCATGACATTGAAGGTCATACCAATATCAATAATCTTTTTTTTTATTGGGGTCCTATATTTTTATCACCGAAATCAGAAGAATATCTATATTTGACTGACCTGTCGGAACCTCTTCTTGCCTGCTCTCTTCGGAAGGCGTCATAACAAATGCTTGCTCGGCAAACTGCGGACTAATGTTCTCCATTCTAACTTCGACGTTACCCACGGGCTTTTCAAGATTAGTCTCTTTGTTCACCTCTATTTCCGTGCACTCGAACATCTGTATCACGAGCAATAAAGGAAATATGAAAATCCTTTTTTATAAAGTATCACAAAATGTTAAAATAACAATTATATACCAATGTGTTAATATCCATTTGGTTTCCACTCGAATTTTCAAACGCAGTTTCTGTAAATTCATATTTTCATTCATTTAGTAGGTTTACTTACCTCTTTATTTTCGCTAGGTTTTTCTATAAGGCAAAGATCTTGTACCGGCTCAATTACTTGAGGCTCCAGATCAATGGGTTCAGCTGCGGGTGACGGAATGTATTCCGATGGTTCCTCCTGTAAATGATTAGATAAAATAAATAAATAGGTATTTCCCAACAATCGCACAACTTCAAATATTGAAATTTAATATATCGATTGTAGCGGATAATACAGGATTCTGCAATTTTGATAGGCAAACAATAACGAGGTGGGTTAGAAACTTAGATACTACAGGTAACGTCGACTCAAAGTTTAGAAGTGGTGTACGAACAGTAAAAATTGACACTGTCGGATATTCAAAAAAGTCAGCGGCGATCAGCAATGAGACAAACATTCAATGGCTCTGCAGATTTCTGAAAGAAACTTGCTAAGAATTCGGAATTCAGATTGCACTTCCGCCTATTTAAGATCCAAAACATGTAAAAGAGACCGATAAAATTCTCCGTGTGGCTTTCTGATTTTGCAAATCTTAGAAAATTATAATATTTTTCGGAGAAAACGATGTGGCTGTTACTGTACTGTCACATTGCCTGTTTACATGTGGTGCCAAAACTATTTAGATATTTTCAGTCAATCAATCCTGAGCAAAAATCAAACATAATTACCAAATCGACCAAAGGTATAGAACAAGGCACCATATTTCGCATTTTTCTATCACGTTTCATCCAAGTCAACATCTTTGAAGATACTTTAAGCATCGCCATAGTTCTGAACTATAAAATATTGCGTCGTTATCCTATACCTATTATTATATGACTGGAGAGACTCTCTCTTTGTCCCTTTGTGTTTGTATCGCTGTAACCTGGCTACCACTCACAACAGGTGACACTAATGCTGGTTTTAATTACTGGCTGATAAAAGGGCACACTTTCTGAACAAACATAAGAAAAGTACAGGGTTGTGCAACAGGTATGACCCACTGTCAAAGATCTCTTATGTCTTAAATATTACGTCTGTTAAATGTAGTCCTTTAACATCCATGCAGTAACTGCAACCTCTTCCTAAAATTTTACATCACCCGTCCCAGCAATTTTCAAGGATTTGCAAAAATTGCCTGTGCAAAGCCACACAGACGGTCCCTTTTAACATGTGAAGGACTTTTAAATGGGTGGAAGTACAAATCTGAATGCTTATTTCAGAAAGCTGCAGTGCCATTGAATTTCTCATTGCTGATCGTTGCGGACTTTTTCGAATCGCTTGTGTGACAAGAGCGATTACTTGGAAGGTTCTTATTGTTCGTACACCACCTCTAAACTTTGAGTTGACATTACCTGTATTATCAAAGTTTCTAACCCACCTTAGTATTGTTTGCCGGGTTTTAATTACTCTTGGAACATTAAACTCGAAACTGCCTTACACTTACTTACACAACTGCTATACAACTTTTCACCACATAAATGTGTTGCTTAATCGGAAACTTATCGATGCCTAATCAAACTGCAGTAATTGACCCACATTAAGACGGACAATAGAACTGTCACCAGCAAAATATTGGCCTACTCAAAGTAGGTGATACTTTTAGAAGAGCCCTGTATATAGTCTACTCCAGCTAAACTCGTCCAGTGTAGAAATTTTGTTCCATATATTTAAATTTATTTCAAACATTTATCGATATATAAAAGATACTGATTTCGATGCTGCTTCTAAAACCGTCCAATCAACGACGGATACAAACATAACAGTTGCTCAAAGCCGGACAAAATTAATTCAAATACGTTTAAAAAATACTCCCGAAGAAGTATAGTTTCAGAGCTCCATAAAGTATTCTTATGGAAATAATGGAACCCACTTTCCTCCAAATCTGGAAATTATCAAAATACCCTCAAAAAATGAACATCGTACATTTTATATGTATCGTGTGAAACACCCATTAACGTATATCTTAATTACTTTGCTTAAAGAAATGATTCATTGGGAGTCATGAACAGTTTTATGCATTTATTTATTGCAAGCATATAATACAGGATAGCGAATATTCCAATTAAAGAAATATGCAAGAAATATTATTAAGAAATGATCACGGTATCATAAATTATAATTATCGGTTGAAATCGTAACTTTTTGAATATTGTCACTTTTAATTGCAGAAACATCCGTTTGATAAGAAACGTAACAAATTTATAATGATTGCGAGCCAATTAGAAAATTGAAGATTTTGTAGTAATATAAACTATATGAATATTGAGGATAATATTTTTGTATACGGGATTTTTCTTTGCATAAACTTTTGAAAGAAGGTGATAAATGTTACAGCACTCTGTAATCATGAAGGCGGTAGCTGTAACTATTTAATGCATGCATACCTCAATTTCGATAACACCCTGAGGTCCGACGACTATAGTCGCTTGGACATCGTCATCATCCACTGGTTCGGGTTCTTTCTCCTTCTGCACCGGTTCCTCTGGCTCGACGGCAAACATGTTCACCTCTTCCTCCTTCGATTGAGCCACGAACGGGTTATCATTGAAGACGTGCTGCTCACTCGCAATTTGTTCGCACGCGGAAGACTTTGATTCGGGCCTCTCGCACGCTGGCGATTCAGACGCGGGCCTCTCGCAGATTGGCGAGTCAGACATTGGCCTCTCGCACAGCATATCTTGCTGCTGTTGATGATGATGACTGTCGAAGCCGCCTAGTAAATCGTCCACTTCTGTCGCAGTCCGCTGCAGCTGGAATGTCGTAAAACCGTAAAGGTTAAATGTTTTAATTTGAGGGGTCATAGGTCAGGTTAGGGTTAGACCAAGAAAGGTCGCATGCTAGTTTTTACGGATTCAGGAGATGACGGTTTTGTGTTTAGTACTTGCTGGTTGAGTTGATATTTTAGATTCTGAATAAGACGCTTTTGGGGTTCGCACGAAACAATAGTATTTATTAAGATAGGACTATACCTTGAATAAAAGGCGTTTTGCATGGGTTCCTAAACTTTCGTTTCCAGCGCACATCTTACAAGATAATGAAACAATTTTTTTTCAATAAATAGAGAAAGACTCGTTCTATACTCCGGCGGTCTTTTTGCAATTTTTGATATAAAATTTTAGATATTTTCGCATGGACGCTCGTATCAGCGGTAAACATATGTTCGTGTACGGTATCATAATATTTCATTTGAAGCGCCTGATTTCGAACACATTGAAAATATTTGTTATGCAAATCATAGAGGAAGGATGGTTCTTTCTATGCCCGTGCGAAGCCTTTTCCTTGATATTTCAGGTACTTAAAAGTTTCGCAGGAGCATAGAACCAACCTTTATCATCTGCCGAAAGAATTGTTCCATCATCCTGAAAAATGAGCGTTGGAAACGAAATGTTGGAAACCCATGCAAAATTTATTCTGGGTACAGGTCCCTCGTTTCAGTTTCTCTGATTCAATATAAAGACGTCAAACGTTTTTCTAAAGGATCTCCCAAAATTCAGTGGTCATAGAGAAAGGACATCGAAGGAATTTTCGAATGAGGATCTACAAATGAAAGGGAGTTTAATTTAATGCACAAAAGACTCAGAAGGCAACCATGGCAAAAAAAATCACATGCTGGTCTGCCAGCCGTGAAGATGGAGGCCCCATATTAGTCATCTCCCATCATAAGCTTCTGATTTTATATTTGACACAACACTAAATTGCGAATTGTCTCGATCTATATATAACTGTTTTTCCTTTTTGAATGGATGTGTGAAGGATAAAATTTACCTCTTCCTCGTGTTTCAGTTCTGGCGAGAGCAGTTCAACGTCTGGAGGAATACTGTCTGGTTGGGACTGTTCTGTGGGCGACTTTGATTCATGTGCGGAATCCGGTGATATCAGTTCTACGTCCCTAGGAAGCGGTTCGGGAGTTTTCAGCTTCTGGGAGAGCTAGAAATATCAAATAACGATATTTTTTAAAATATGTTCTATCATCTTGATTCTCATAAAGGGCAACTACTTTATCTGGACGTTTATGGAAAATTTGAAAACCCAACCATGTCCGGATTAGTCTGGACATCTGGTAACGCCTAGAACCCGAGATCTTTATCAATTCACCAAAGAGACACTAATTAAGGAACATTTTTTAACCTGAATATAAAATTGTTGACGAACCCACCGCAAATAAATTCCTGAACTACCAACTAGGACTATAAAATATTACCTCTGTCTAAGAAAAGCTTGAAAGGAGGTGTTCAAACTACTTACCTGGCAGAAATCCCCGCCCAACAAATTCTCGTTCGTCGGCTCCGGTGTGGTGCCGTCTTCCCTGAAATCGGGACAAGAAAGCTCCTTCTCAGGCTCTAAAGGTGACGCCAGCTCCTTCTCATCGTCGTAACTGTGTTTGTCCAGATCTGTTGTTTGTAGGACATCGTCGTTGTTCATTATCAGATCATCAGACTTCTGCGGGATAGAATGAAGTACGGTTTAAAGTTCGGCGCATGTCAGCTAAATTTGCAAATCTCAATTTTCACTCGGAATACAAAAAAAAGTGATTTTTTATAGAAAACCTCTCGTAAAGGCAGGAAAATCCGGAAAAAACTTAAGCAGTGAGGGATTCGAACTTTACACCTTCCGATTGCCGGTCGGACGCTCTGGCCGACTGAGCTAACTGGGCACCTACCCACTCGTTGCAGAGCGCGGATGATGTTAAGCGGAATCCTCCAAAAGTCATTCTCCCGAATTTTAACGAAAATTTGACAAGACGATAATCCTTGAAGTAATACGGTATACCTGCTCGGCCGACACAATCGGTGTAGTGTTGTTTTCTGGCTGTTGAAGGAATTCGTCCAGGTTTTCCGGCAACATCTGCACCTTGTTCAGATCGAACGGATTGGCGTCGTCTCTATTTTCATAGAAGGACATCGACATCGGATCGTCAGATTCCTTTTTGATGGGAGACGTCACGGGTGATGTGGCATCGGCGCTAATGTTCAACGGTGAATCTGGAAAAATAATTAAATTAATCACTGTCAACCAAATAGTGTGATACAGTTTTCCGTTCGGAAAGATCTCTGTCCAATATAATGAAATTATAATAATCTTCAGACAAGTTTGGACAACTGCGTTTAGCTACTGGCTTTGCAACAGAACACTGTCAGCTAAGGAAACACCTCTTCAATACGAAGATGGGAGAAACACCCCCTATGAAGGGGTTGTGAACAGCAGGAAGAGACAGTTAAGCATCTACTGTGTAATTGCCCAGGTCTCCTATCAATCTGAGAATCCATTCTGGGGAAGCACTGTCCCTCTCAGGCCAGTTAAAAAATTCTCTGCAGGGTCGTGTTATAGTTTGGGGTCGCTGGGGTGATCATGGCAGAATATCATTCCTCCAAAACTGAAGAGGTGCAAGGTTTGATGGATTTTAAGCCACTAACCTCCGACCTAGAATGCTCCTACTGAAACAATTATGATGATTGGATCTCTTACCTAAATTCTGAGCAGTATCATCACCGAAAAGGGCTTTGGTGGACAGCGCTTCCGATTGGTCCAGATTTTTGGGCGTGAAAGGCGCTGCATTTGGTCCAAAATGAAATTCATCGGGTCGGGACTTGGTCGGGGTGCTACCAGGCTGGAACTCTGGAATCTCGTCGATGTTTTTGCCGTTCAGCAGGTTTTCCATCATATCGGAAGAGAGATTATGCTCCTGCAAAATGAAGTGTGTCACTTAACTTGACATTCTAGATGGTTGTCAAAAATGGCCACTATGTAATAACTGTGAGCCCAATCGAAATTTGCCTGGTCACCCTGGTGTAGTTAAGTTTCAAGTATTAGTTATCAAATATATTTGAGGAACAAAGGTTTATTAAGTACCCAAGTTTGAAAGAAGTTAGCATTCCTGTTGTGTACTGCCAGTTATCAAAGGGCACCATACTAAATTTCCCTCTTGTTTTTTTTCCATCTATTTCTGACACACATGTTTCATGTTTCTTAATGAAATAGTATGTGTCGTAATCATGTTTTTATTAATTTTTGGAAAAGCGGATACAGCTGTCAATGTCAAATGGCAAAAACTGGAAAAATCATCGAACTAAAAGATCGTTAAATACAGGGTGTTAGTAACTAGATTCCGCCCACAATTTTGCAACCAGGGCGTAGGCCCCGTTTGGCCTATCCTAGCTACGCTCCTGGCCATGATAAGACAACGTTACTTCATCGAAAGCATCATGCGAATTAGGACCTGTAATTGCTGTATATCCAAAACAAGAATTTTCTAAACCGTCTGACCTTTCATACAGATAATCAGATAATTATCACCAACAACATTCATTACTCACATAATTACAAACTAGTTTAAAATTGGACACTAGCATTCATTTTTGAATATCAAGTGGACAGCAGAAGCTATTGAACTTTGCTGTGTGTTAAATCGTTATCGTTGTTACTTTCATATGAGTAAAAATAGATTCGCAGAAATGCCAATGATGAAAGATAATGATAGGTGCGTTGCGAAAAGAGTTCAGAACAGTTTGTAACTTAATTGAGTTTGCGAAAAAAACCATTTTCACGTTTCAATACTTTAAATTTAAAATTTGGAACTGTCAGTGTGATGATCCAAAAACGAATGAACTATTTTCTGAGCTGATGCTGAATCTGTTTAAAACATAACCTACCCTATCTTGAAACGGCAACATGTCCATTCAAAGCAGTCCAGGTGTTAGGACCTTTGGCTTTGTAAAATGTCAATGAGCGTCCCCATAGAGGGCGACACTTAGATGAGTTGATGTTGCTATCACACCCTTAACTGGGTTACATATATACCATCCGATTGCTCTCTACAGTTACACCGCCAGGCTATACTGAGTACTGACGAGTCTAGGCTAAAGACGAAACATACATGTCTATAGCAGGTCTGTTGCATAGTGGAGAGCATACACTTAATACCTTTTTGTGTTTTAATGAAATTCCCCATATATGACGGAAGATAACAAATTTCCTATTTTGTAAACGCTTTTAGGCAAAGTGATAGTGAACAAATGGTTGGAATAAATCAAAGAAAAATATTCATGTGATACGAATATGATATGAATTTTTATCTAAAATCGCATAGTTTGGGTCACGTTTATCTTATGGCGACAGTTTTTTTTATGACTTTTGCTCATTCAGCCAGACCGAAACTCAGTTGAGTAGCCTTACCAGAACTAACCTAACACGATCAGATTACGATTACGAACGACAAACAGGGAGACATACTTCACGTTTAGGGGGCTTTCAAGGCGACAGTACGTTTGATGAAATTTGCAATCATTGGTTAACATATGAAAACACTGTTTGTAAATGCTCGTTTGCTGAGGGATCCGGTTTTATGGTTAGAATGAACAATTGAAATTCTCGATCGGTTCCAATAATAGCAAAGTCAATTCTAAGTTCACGCATGAATTCTAAGCTATTCTGAATGATCTTCCAAACTCTAAAGAACTGCTTGTACCATAGTTAACAGGTTCACAAACTTCATGTTATGGAAAGATCACGCTTCTGTATGACAAACATACGAAAACTATAACAATGAATTGAGACTATAAATGAGCATATCATTTTCATAAACATGTAATAAAAGGTCATCAATTTTGAGCACAGGCTGGAGCAGAAATATCTGCAACACATAATTGCGACAAAATAACTTCATGGCATCAAAGAACTACAAAAAAAATCATACTTAAGGAATAAACAATATGGGAAAATAACACCAGTAAAAGAGCAGTACATGGAGAAACCCAGGTATCTACTTATTCCACCGTACATAAAGGAATATCAGACGCACTCAGACGTCAAAAAAAATCTTTTTTAAAAGGTTTTGGAAGAATTATATCATATCATGTAGGTTTCGACTAAAATTTCACGGTAAAAAAAAATACGACCAGAAGCAATAACAACCAACATCTTTTTCGTTTTCTACTACCCGTATATGTAATAAGTACTCACCAAAGTGAACATATTATGCCTTAGAAACAATGGAAATGAGATAACTTCACAATACAGAATTATATCCTCACTGCTTATGATGTTTGCGCTTTGCCGGGTTCTGGAAAAATATCTAATCTCCAACTGGTCGTGACCAACCGAGTTGCAAGCTGATGACAAATGCGAGAGTGATGAACGTTCCATCTTTCTCTCTCATCGTGAAAAATACGGTTTTAATTATTCAAAATAACCGTCGCCAACGCACTTCGATGTTTTTATTGGAAGCGTGATCGTGAGTTGGTCAGGGATTAAATATGGTCAAGGTGGGGGGATTCAGTTTGATGTATTTTGGTGTATGAGTCAATATTAAGTTTATAATCTGAAGATTTCGTTGCTATATTTTATCATAGTAGAGTAGTTATGGTATACGTTGCTATAATAGTTAGTCTCCCAATAGAAAATTTTGGGAATTACTTAAGTGCGACACATTAACATATGGAGAATACCTTGCACCCTGTTGAGTACCTCCACCATATTTAGGTGCTCTATATAGACCCGCGCGACTAGGGCAGACAGTCAGAATAGTGAAGAAAAAAGACTGTTGGAAATACTCGAGCGCGTCTGATTAAGAGACGATGGGTTAATTACATGCTGAAAAATCTGCATTTAAATGATCTGACCACTATCGGACTGGGAGGGTCACATACTTGCAGAAAAAACATCGCCTCGACATCCTAGAGCGCGATATAGTTTTACCTTTTTTTGAAAGAAATTTTTCAAGGATAACGGAAAATATATAATCTGCAGATTTCCACAATACGAGGTAACAAAAATCTTCGCGAATCATGTATTCCCCACTTCGCGCCTCTCCCTTTCAATATTTCTCTATCTCTCACTCTCTCGCACCGCCCCAACACTACATTCCAATTCCTAATTCAGGATAATATACTTTCCGTCAGCCATCACGCCATCGTAACTATCGGACTGTGAGGATCACATAAAATAACAACGTGTGTTTCATTGTATGACGCAGTTTATAACTTACTTATCAATTCTTGATTGTCACTATCTCAAGTATATACTATGAAGGAAATACTTAAAAAAATGTACTCCTACTTGAGGCATTTTAGATAAATACTGTTCTCTTTCAGAAAAATTCGCAGTTTCTTATCTCTGATCAAATGAAATTTCTCGTAGCCATACTAGGGGTGATTGTCGCCGCGAGGGCGGCTGAAAGCGCGAAGATATTACATCCAGGCCAAAAGATTTATATTGCAGCAAATGGTATCGTAGAGGGATCGTTAAAACAACATGTGGATCACTTCAATCCTTCAGACGGAAGATTATGGCAACAGGTATGATCAATAATAATATTCATAACGTATCTCCCCATAGCTTTGATAATCTCGAAAGAAAATCGGGTCAAGTAAGTTGACGCTGTACGAGTACTTCCCTCGCAATGGTATCATATTAAAAGTAAAAATTTCGATCACATTTAGAAAAGGAATTTCAATTAAAAAAATAATAAAAAACTAAATCTTTTATAATATAACAAATTCACAAAATTTTCGCTCTTTCAAAAATTCCCATGGTTTCTAATTTATTTATAAAGAAATGCAAAATAGCTTATAACATGGAAAAAAATTCAAATTACTGAAATGTGTCAAAAATATACTGTGTATCATTAAATTCCGAGTCCAGAGTTATTAACAAAATTCTATTTATCTGTTTTGAAGCCAAATGTGGGGATAATAAGCTATTTAAAGATGAGAGAAAGTCTTTTACAAAAGCCAAAACAGATTTAAGATTTCCCCCTGCCCTCAAACTCCAATTTTGTGCCATCAAAAAAAAAAACAAATAAATCCGCAGTAACCCACTACCAACAAATTTGTTCAAAATCATAAAATTTTCCGAGTCACTTCAGACTTAATTGAACCATTTTTTAGTAAAGTCTGAAACTCTTTTTTGTAGTTTCCCCTATTCGCAGATCTTTTTTGGCCTAGTCAAAAGGTATTTACGTTCAAAATTTTATCTGTGTGCGTCTGTAATTTGAATATGGCTCATATCAATTTATATTTCAAGTTGTCGTTGAAATTGCTCTTACGTCATTTAGCTTGATATCGTGAATAATCAGTGTATGAACTCATACTTTTTGAAGTGATGTTTTTTTTTTAATACGGAGTATCTAATTTTCAATACGCATTGAGCAAGAAAATTATGTATCAATGAAAAAATGTTTCAACGTAATCTTTACTGACATCAAGACGTTTGATATTTCAGCCCTACTTGATGAACGACCAATATGCCAAGTCATCACGAGATGTAGCATTCCTCATAATTGGTGGAGAAGCTGGCATTTCCACGGACTTAATGATAAAAGGAGAAGTGATTCAGCTTGCGAAGAAATTCGGCGCGGTTGTCTTCCAGCTAGAACATAGATTTTATGGACAGAGCAATACACTGAAGTATGCCTATCATGAATCGACACTATGTTACACATATCAATCGTGTTCATTATGCATCGAACCGACCCAATATCTACTAAATTATTTGTCGGATCAACTTGAAATTGTCAATAAAATTCAGAATGTTTACCTACACTTTTCGAGATGCAGCGCCCGCTTGATTATTTTTTAAATAGCACCGCTAATTAGAAATCACATTCAAAACCTCATATTTCTCTGCATTCGTTAGTTTAATCAAAATAATCAAAACATTTCCCAATAAACAGTTGATAATTTCCACATAAAAGTGTCTACTAGTTAAAAGTTATTACAAACGTTAATAGGTCGTGGTCCACCATATCTTTGCAATTACGATCGTACTGTTAGTGACAAATGTACCGGAAGATGGCGTGGCATGACCTCGAAACGTCGTATAACAATCGAAACTGTTTTGTTGATCGAAGTGAAATATATTTTTTTAAGGGGCTACAGTACCAAAAATCTGAAATACTTGGCGCCTGAACAAGCATTGGCAGATATAAGAAGATTCACAGAAACGGTGAAGAAGGAACGACACCTGTTGGACAGTGTCAAATGGATAGTGTTTGGGACGAACTATGCCGGATCATTGGCAGCTTGGACTCGTCTGAGGTACCCTGATCATGTGGTAGGCGCGGTCGCTAACAGTGCACCGCTCAAAGCCCAAGCCAAATTTACAGGTATATTTACTTCGCAGTAGGCGAGAGAGATCTAGTAGAAGTATTCGTTTTCACGCAAAAAAACGCAAAAAAGCGCCGAGCGCACCCAGGAACTCCGTTCCTGCAAAAATATAGCGAAGCACCTCTGCTAGGTCTTTCACATCTGCTGTACCCTTGTAGTACACAGACCAGCAAAATATTTGTCGTCTGTATTTGCGCTTGTTTCCGAAAATCCCGAATAAATGGCCATGATCTCCTTTCGGTGAACTAGTGTTGCCAGGTCTACTGATTTAGCGGTAGATCTACCGATTTTAGGATTGGGACACGGGTTTCATGGTTAAAAAAAATCTATAATATAATCTATTCTTATCTCATTTTCAGAGTTTTTCCCAGTCATATATGACGCTCTCAGATCATACGGGAATGGTAACGGACAGGGAGAGAAATGCGTGTCAGCAGTGGCAAAAGCATTCCAACAATTTGAAAAAAAGTTAAACAACAAAAACAGTCATCAAGAATTAGAAGAGCTGTTCCTTCTATGCGCAAGCCTGACAGCAAGTATAGATAAACCCAACGACATAGCGGACCTAATGCGCGCGCTGACATCAAATTTCGTTAATGTGGTACAGAACAACAAGGTCAATCTACCAGGAGATCAGCCAAACGATCTGACAATTGATAATCTGTGTGAAACTATGGTGAATGAGAAAATAGGCGACGAATTAAAAAGACTAGCAGCCCTCAACGCTAGGATGATGAAAGTATATGGGGATAAATGCTTGCCTTTCAGTTTCAGCGAATTAGTGGAGTACTTGAAGGACGAACAATCGGGAGCAAATGGAGGTACGTTAGAAGTGTTTTGGTGGCGGGGTCTTCGGACACTACAAGACTGTCACTGACTGGAATTTTTAACACCTTGTATTGAATTGTATTTGTTTTGACTATAGTATATTCCGTTCCAGAAAGATCCTGGACTTACCAGCAATGCACACAATTTGGATTTTTCCAAACGACAAATGCTAAACCGCAGATCTTTGGAACCAAAATTCCTCTAAGTTACTACACTGACTTATGTTCTGCGGTGTTCGGACCACAGTTCAATGAAGCTAAATTAAATGAAGGGGTGAAACACACCAACGAGCTATACAAAGGTTTAGAATTGAATGTTACAAACGTGGCATACATACACGGGTCTTTCGATCCCGTGCACGTCTTAGGCATAACCAAAACCAAGAATGCAAAAGCTCCTGCTATCTACATAGAAGGTGAGTATGTCCAGTTGTGAATGCGACAAGTAAGTTGTGAAGTGTGCTCTTATCACTCTATTGTTTCACAACTTTCGGATGCTACGCATCCAATAGGGTCACTAAGACATGAAGAAGTGGTTGAATTTACTACAACGGGTGGCATATGGGCTGAAAAATGCCGTTCAGCAAATTCCTAATAAAATAAAAAAGATTTTTCAGTCAATTTTTAATAGTATATTTTAACCGACAACTGCAGTTCTCTGTGTGGTTTTTTGATAATTGCATAAATATTTACGGCCAAAGTTTGTTCTCGACTAAACTATAATAAGCAGTGTAATACAAAGAAGTGAGGTTGTTTACGCGTTATGAGATTTGATTTACGGATGAATAAATATTTACTGATTATATTTTCAGGAGCTGCTCATGGTACAATTTTGTATCCTGCATGGGATAAGGATACACCGCAGGTTAAAGAGGCAAGAAACAAACTTAGGAACTTGATAGGCTCTTGGTTGGCAAATAAATGATTCTCATTAACTATGGTGATGAAATACATGTTTACTTACATATATGAATAAAATGTATTTCTTTACAATAAAAAGATACGGACCAGCTGCATAAAGATCATGATTTGTAGAGCTTCCTTCCGCAACATGAATCAGGAGCTACATAGTAATTTGTTGTTTTGTTTTTCCTCGACGTTAAATCCAGCCATCAGCCCATGGACATTTTTTAAAATACAAATCTTAGTCAATCATAGAACACAGCAATCTGAGACTAACATCCCGAGAGAATTGAAGAACAAAAAATAAAACTGTAGAGTACCAACATTTTCCAACCTTTTGAACATTTACCCCCCCCCCCCCCAAAACTGAAGAGAAAAAACTTCTCACGATTTTGCGCCCTGCCCTAGCTACGACCATGGAAAGATCAAGGAAATCTTAGTACCTAATACTGTTACGGACTTGAGATTTTATCGTTTCACAAGTTTCGATTGACGTGGTATCCATACTCATCAGGTGAAAGAAGCTGATGAAGAACTTCACATTAATCGAAACGTTTTGAAACAAAAAAATCTCAAGACAACGGAAATCCGGAACAGTATTACTAACACATCCACATTGGATCGTACAGAAATGAAATCTGTTAGAACGGTCTCAACCACCTTTCATATGTACTGTACAAAAACCTCAGTTGGAACACTTTTGTATCGTCCGATGAACTGTCACATCTAATGTTGGAACGCTTTTAAGCATACTGCTACTGCTACAGTGTACGGGAATCTGTACAGCCTAAACTAGCTCATGGTCAACAAACTTCAAACAACAGAGATCACTTACATTATCTGAATGTCCGTTCGAGCAGAAGCTGTCGTCCAATTCGCTGGGTCTGCTCCTGACCTCCTTCTCGAACTGCTTGGCGTCGATGTTCAATTCCATGTTCATCGGCCGTTTCGGCGACTGCGCGATAATCTCGTCGTCCAGCAGACGGGGAGTCCCCGAAATCGGAGATGTGGCCGGAGACACTGGTACGAACTCCGCCGCGTTCGGGTTCAACTGCGACATGGCGTCAGCTTCGGCTTCGGCTGCGGCGGCAACTAAGGGCGCGTCGTCCAAGGCCGGGCCGACCTCCTCTTCGCCACCCTCTGGAATGTCGGCCACCTGCAACGATTGCTCGAGATAGTAGGAGCCAAAATAACTCGAGATACGTATTACTACTACCAAATGACTTCGTGACGTTCCTTAAGACCTTCTTGACCTTAAAGAAGCCTTACACTTTTTGAAGACACGCAACTTATAGTTGGCTGTTTTTTATAGATAACCTTACGCAAAGGCAAAAAGCCTAGCACGCTTCATAAGTTCTGTGAGAGGAAAAATGTCTATTTAGACTGACCTATAAAATGCTATAAAATTGTAACCATCGCAACGGGGAAAAAACTCCCTGGTAGTTAGTTCCGCAACGCCGACGTTCTAAAATAATAAGATCCGGGATCCGGATCTGAGATCCGGTTATGGGATCCTTGTATTCAGTGGCTATGCCTACTTAGTTTGAAAAAGCTACTACATTACTCTCAGCCGAAGCATATGTAATTGTCGATGGCGTCTTTATTGACCAATTTCTCAGTTATAATTGAAAACAATTTACTATGCGAACCTGTACATCCTTTTGAAACTACTGTGACTGAAGAGTTCATGACTCCTGTCGAGTGTAGAAGATGCAAATTTAACAATTCATGATATGTCTTCAATCCTTGATCCTAGAAACAGACATTAGAAAGATTTGAGCATCTGCGATAAGAAGGAAATACAGAAAGCCCAAGTGTATTGGATTCCCCATTCCCGAAACTATCAGGGAGTAAGGAGTTTAATGAAGTTGAGACATATTCATGAGCAAGATCTCGACAAAAATGGTGGGAAGCAAATGGAAAAAATATCCAAAATTATCAAACCTAGCGAGAAAAATCCTCTGTATTCCTGCGACCTGCACACCTTCTGAAACAGTGTTTTGAATAACAGGAAATATTATTATTATTAATATTCGTGCAAAAAGAAGTTGCCTTTCATCTGAGAATGTAAATACAGTGGTATTTTTATATGAAAATGAGAATGTTGTTTCTACGTCACCTTAAAATGTATTTGTTTTATTTTGCTTAATAGGAAATTGAAATATTTTGTTCTGAAAATAATAAAGTTTTTTCCTCGGATCCGATCTCAAATCTAGATCCGAGGATCCTAAATCCGGATCTGAAATCGCTTCCGGTTCCTGTATTCAAATCCGGATACGGATCGATCCAAACCCGGTTCAATATCCGTCAAAACTTCAGATCCATACAGCGATAGTTATGATGTTACACAGCTGGATAGAACAACTGTGATGACAATATCTTTAAATTACTGACAGATCAGCCAACTTCCTTTGATGCTCTAGACTAGGGAGGTCCATTATAAGGTCAGACGTTTCTAGATTGTGTCCAAAAGCTTCAGGGAGTGTTATGGTGCACATGTGATGGTCTGATCAAGGCCTTGTATTTCGCCGGCCTCATCAGACCAGCATGTAACTTCTTCATTAGAATCATTAATCTGGACAACATGCTACTCTCGGTGAAATAAGGTTTAGGTGTTATTTCCAAGAGTTCATTCATGTACTGGGACAGACCCCTGAGGGACGCCTGCATTTTTAAATGCCAGCTAAGGTCTCCTTAAAACATCCTCAAAGATCAGGTCACCTGCTTACTACCATAAGGTATTGTCTGAACTACGAAAGAAGTCCAGGCAAAAGATTGCGGACTAAAACAGCGATGTGGTTAGAGATTTTCCGTGAAATGGAATTTGCACTCAGTCATTTCTAATATATTGATAAAAACACAAATATACGATAAAAAAACGCTAAAAAATATACGATCACATTGTTATTGCTATATTTTTGATTTAAACATATCTACACAATTGGAACCTATAGCAATATATTAGGTTCACGAACAGGGCAAAACTGAAACAAATTAATTTAGGTTCGTTCTGGCAACACTGCGTTACGTGCTGAATGCCGTTTCATCAGATTGGCAGATTTCAATCGCATGTCTGCCAGGGACCACGACTTTCTGTAGTAAATACGGTGGAGAACGAGGATTTTTATATCATTCGTAAGGTAATTGAAAACTTTAATTGGCAAAGTGACATTGGCACCACAACCTTGCGTAAATTACTCGTAAAAATTCGGAAAGAAATGAATTTTCCACATGGCAAAAAGGCATTGAGTGTTCCTCGGCGTATCGGGTTTTAAAAGAAAAATGTCCCGAATAACTGTGAAACACCACGCATTCAGGTATGTTTCAAACCGTCTTGTATTCCACCTTATTCGAAATAAAATGTCTCGCCGCTCATGGCGTGGTAACACCTACCACTTTTTCAGGACATTTACTCACTTTCGTCTCTGATCATCTCCCGTAGATCACACTTTAGTAATGAATATGTAGAATATCTGGATCTCATAAAATCGTGTTAATAATGGGGATCGCATACCAAGAAGATATGGGAAAAACCTTCGAATTATTCGAGGACAAAAAACTGTACTTTGGGAATTATGAAAATTTTCATAAATCCGAACTTTTTTGCAAATTCTTATTTCTAAACTGATACAATTGTGTGCAAATAGCGTCAACCTACTTAACACCTTTTTTACATGATATGCGACTTCCCGAACAATAGTTAGTATAGGAATGCGATTCACTCACCCCTTTATGTGCCCTGGGCGGTGTATTTTCTTTGTCTGCCTCCTCCCCTTTGATGTAGTCCCACTCGTCCTCTGAATCACTATCTGCAGCGTTGTCTACTAGCCCACTAACATCATGAACTGCAAACAATAAACAAGTATAAGTCCTTATGTAATTCCTAAATTCGTAATACCGCATCCGAGAATATATACCGGTTCTCCTTTTATAGCAAGTGTACAAGGAGACAAGTTCGTTATGTTCACGTATGAAGAAACTAAATCGGCTTTCGCAATTTACATATATATTTTGTGATCGTCCTAAAGTCATATTAGGTATTCGACAAATGCCATAAGATGATATGACTTCATGCTAGATAATTAGAAAGAGTTTCGCAGTTTATTTTTATTTATTATAAATATTTGAGTCAATACAAAGTGGTATTTTGTCCCCTTCGAATCAAATCATTTGTATTACCGATTCAAATCCAAGAAGCAGATGATGTAAGATATTTTTAATAAATTTAGAGAACGTTCATCAATCACGAGGAGAGAGGGAGGAGAGGGGGTCGAGCTGAATCTCACCCAATCTCACGCGGGTGAGGGGAGGGTCTCGACAAATATCACCCAATTTTTTCCCCGCAAAAAACACTTAAAAATTCATTGTGATCTTAGACTACGATCTAAGCATTGTCAAATACTAGTCTTCACTAAATTATATAAAAATAAATACAATACATTTACACGAAAATTGGAAATTTGAATGAAAAATGTCACGTGACATAGGGGGTTGGGGGAGGGAAAAGAAACCAAATCTCACCAGAGGGGGAATGGAAGGGGAGGAGGAGGGGATCAGAAAATCGCCAAAAACGTCTCACGTAATTAACAGATCCCCCTTATGCAGAAAAATATAAAATGTTTTCTTAAATAATAGCACTCACAAAAAAATTAAATAACAGTGTAGACAGTCTGTTTGGCTGACCGTCAAGAGTGAATCGTCAAAGATGTTTTCCGACGTAAAGAAAGATTCCTTTCAATGTGCACAATTCAGCAATGAATTGACAAATTTCAATTTCACGAAATGGAATCTGTTTGAAAGTGACTATCGTTATTCCGAAACCACGAACATATTTTTCGGGTGATTTACATAAATCTACTGTTAACTATAATAAACAATTCAATTACATAAAACTCGTAAGAAAGCAAGGATTATGGAAGGCCCCCAATAACACCCACTTCAATTTCCTCTCCTAATATTCACAATACTTTTATTCCAAACATACCAACAACCCAATTGCAACTCTTTGCAACTTTCGATTTCATAAATAGAAAATCCATAACGCCTTTGAAATCACGGTGTTCCAATTTCCATTGAATTTAAATCACTTTTTGTAACCATTTTCACTGCGCCATTATGTTTTTCATGGAAATAACTACAAATTATGAATCAGCAACACTCAAAACTTCAATATAGCGATTTTCATCTAATTTAAACGACTTTTTGTAAAATACCATTTTTATCCGTTATTTGTTTTTTTCAACTAATTCGTAATCAGCGAATTCAATATGATAGTGAACTTTTGAGCAGCATAGCAGTTGATCATATTTTGGACGGATTTACAAAATTTTAAGCACTGCTCTGTTCGTGGCAGCTCATTTGACAAAGCTTTTGACTCCTTGTTCATGAATGTTACTCTACCTTGATTTTTTTTCGGAGACTCCTTAGACTGGTATAAAAAAGATAATTCTACTCTAGGCACCTTTCAATGAATGAAGATATTACAGCACAACTTCAGTGAGAAATATAAAATAATAACATGTATATTAATCATAGGCTTCATCATCTTGTATCTGAATGATAAACACGTAGACAGACGCCGAGTCCTAATATAAACGTTTTAAACAGAAAACACAGCCTGATAAGGAACGTTAAACATGCACATCATATAATGTGTAATTACTGCCGAATAAAGTAAACGCAGTTGTTGCTAAAAATAGAAAATCGCGAATATTCCGAGAAAATATCGATTTGATCACTATCTAAAATTTATCATGGTAGTGTTGACTCAACAAGTAGATAATTCTACCCTTTTGGGCATAAAAATCAGTCAGAGGGTTTTGAATTCTCAATTTTTCTATGGTGTATAAAAATTAGGACCTTTGAAACCTTGTATATACGAGGGTCACGCTGAAAGTTTCTAGATACAGAAAAACTACAGGGTTTTTTTAAAAAGCCTTATTCTGTTTTTTCAACATATTCTCCCCCTACCTCAATACATTTACCAATTCTGTAAAACCACTTGTCATATTCTTGTGACCAACGTTCTTTTAAAAGGTTGCTAATTTCATCCTCAAATGCAGCGATTGCCTCTTCATGGGTGGAAAAATGGCGACCTTGTAACTTTTCTTTGATCTTAGGGAATAAGAAGTCGCCGGAGCTAGATCCGGAGAATAAGGTGGGTGAGGCAACAGTTTGACACCCTGTTAAGCAAAAAAATCGAGTGTTCTAGCGACGCTGTGGGCGGGTGCGTTGTTGTGGTGCCATTGAATACCCCGCTGACCAGTATTTGGACAGCTTTTGCATAGTTCTTGGAAGACTATATTTGGTTATATACCATTCAGAAATAACTGTCCTTTGATTTTCCATGGATACTGTTGTGATGTATCCACTTTAAAAATGCGACCATTTTCTTTCCAAGACTCGTGGAACGACGAATTTTCGTTGGAGGCTGATCACTTTCAAAGCACCAAACTAATGACTGCGGTTTAGTTTCGGGATCATAATGATATACCTAACCATGTTTCGTCTCTGGTTACGATATTAAAAGTGTTTTTACTGTGCCCATTATCAAATTTTTCAAGCATTAACTTAGCTCAATAAACTCTTGTTGCTTTTTGCTCACTGGTCAACAAATGTGGCTCCCATCTGGAGCATCGCTTCCTTTGGCGAAGGTAGCATGAATGATTGTTCGGACCGCTGCCGATCCAATCCCCAGAGAAGCCTCAATCTCGGTTTAGGTTATATGTCCATCTTTTTTTACCATATTTTGCACAGCTTCTACAGTGTGCGAGGTTGATCATCGAGTGGGACCTGGCCCCTTTTAAACTCAGCAAACCAATCAAAAACTATAGCCCTAGAAGGAGCAGAGTCGCCAAAGCAACTCACTAAACTTTCGTGACATTCCGCTTGTTTTAGCCCCTTTTTATAGTCATACAAAATCATCGCTCGGAAATCGCGGCTACCCGGTTCGATTTTCACGTTAAAATTCGGCCATCACTTAGATGCATTCGAGACCTTAGCAAGACTGAACGATTCAAACGCTGCCTTTGCGTGCACGCACATACAACTTTAGACAAAATAGCTGCCAGCTCGAACATGTTTAAACTTGTATCGATTAGGAATATCTAAAGATATTCAGCGTGACCCTCGTAAATTGGCAAGCTATGTCAGATAGCTCTTAGAAAATTGTTTTAGCATAAAAATCACATTTTAGTGTCCGCTCGCATTCCTCTGCTGACCGGACAACCCATAATTATAACTAGTTCGTTATTTTTAATTGATATAGAGATTAATTAGGTGAGCGTGATTAGCGACCGGTAAAAGTAAATTAGACGTCAACATTGTTGCTGAGCTCGTGCCGCGGTGAAATAACTGTATCAGTACAGCTTTGTTTTCTCGTAGTTATATACTGGGGCAGAAACATAAATTCAAATTCAAAAACAGATTATCATGAAAATGTTAATAATAATAATAATGACCGTCTTTTATTGAGCGAATGAAAAATTTGACAAATACGAGGTGTGATAAAAAATAAGGTGAATTTTCATTTTTCTCAAAGAATATTTATTTATTCATCAATTTCTATTTTGTCCCCTTCAAGGTAATCCCTCTCGGATATAATGCACTTGTGTTAACGCTTTTTCCAATCCTTGAAGCATTTCAAAAAATTATTTTTTGTGATCTTGTTCAGCTTCTCCTTCGATGCCGTCTTTATGTCCTCAATCGTTGCAAAGCGCCGTCCTTTCATGGGTCTCTTCAGTTTCGGGAACAAGTAGAAATCAGAGGGGGCCAGGTCTGGGGAAAACGGTGCTTGCGGCATCATTAGTGTGTTGGTTTTAGCCAAAAATTCGCGCACAAGCCACGGTGTGTGAGCTGGGACGTTATCATGGTGCAAAAGCCAATTTTTGTTCTTCAAAAAATTCGGACGTTTCTGGCGGATTGCATCGCACAAAGTCGCATAACTTGCACGTAATATTCCTTATTCAATGTTCTACCCTGTGTCAAGACCTCATGACGCACCACGCCTCTGAAATCGAAGAAAACTGTAAGCAAAACCTTCACATGATCGAACTTGGCGTGCTTTTTTTGGTCTTGGTGATCCAGAATGTCTCGACTGGGACGATTGAGTCTTAGTTTCGACGCCATAACCATTCACCCATGTTTCGTGACCTGTTATGGCCCTGTTGAGTAAATCTGGATCGTCCTTGACGTCATTCAATAGCTCTTGGGAGATGCTCATGCGACGGTTCTTTTGGTCGAATTTGAGCAATTGCTTGGCACGAACCAAACGAGATGCGAATGTCATCAGCATTTTCTCTAATGGTAATTCGACGATTCCCCAACACTAATAATTTCTTTACTTCTTCAAAGTTCTCATCAGTTGTTGACGTGCTGGGGCGTCCAGAGCGAGGTTCGTCATTGGTGTATTCTCGGCCTCCTTGGAATGGTTTATACCACTTGTAAACATTTTTTAGCTTAAAGTAGACTCACCGTATGCCGCTGTCAACATTTCAAGTGTTTTGGAGCACTTGATTCCATTTTTCACACAAAATTTAATGCAAACTCTTTGATCCCTGTTTTTCGACAACAGAAAATCGTGGAGCACGCAAAACACTTCTAACCTTTATGTCTCTCACAAACAAACTAAAAATGCTACATAGCTATAATTTGGAACATATGTTCGAGACGAGTGTACCAACATGACCAAATGACATGAAAAAATCGAAGATCGTACGGATGTAGCCCGCTACATTTGAAAATACACATTATTTTTTTATCACACCTCGTACATAGAACACTGGTGGCGAAGTCTAGCTCCAGGGCTACTCCACTTAACCACCAGGGTGTTATACACCAAAGTTTATGAAAATAGAAAAAATACGTGGGAAACAGAAATATCTGACTGAAAAAAGACAATAATAAAAGAATGCTCAATATCTACAATAACAATGTGGTAAATTATTACAACTTACTTCACGAAATTAAAATATTTTGATTAATCTGGCCTGAGACACATTGTCGACGAAATCAAAAAAGCACATTATGATTCACAATTTGGAAGAAAATACTATTAAACAAATGCTATTAGCTGCACGAAGTGAAGCAGTTCAGTGATTGATGCGGCAAAAAGCAACAAGCCTTCATTACAACTGCACACATTTATATTTAAATTTATTGATGTTTAATATTTAAACCATGCAGTCAGACATATCGTCTGGCTTCAAGTGGATACACATTTTTTGAATTTCCATCATCATATAATATATTTCCAATAAAAACGATTATTATTATTATTAAAATATTTGATAAACTGCTACTAGGTCGAATACACCCCCGAAACGAAGTTATCTGTTGAAGAATTGCGATATTCTTGTAAAGATATACTATCAACGAGAACATCTGTTATCACTCTAAGAAGATTTCCTTGAAGGAAAAATTATGGTTCAATTCGACCATCTCACTTTCGATTTCAATACCCGATTCAATGATTCAATGCTTTTCTAACAAGTATTCCATAGTTTTTAGTGAGCTTTTCATATTTTGTAATTGTAGAATCTCCATTAACAATATGATAGTTTTTGTTCGAAAATATACGCTGCTCACTAAATGCACCTCTATTCGCTCCAGATAATTCATTTATTTCACTTCGCCATTTTCGTCAACGGCATTTCAGCGGTACGCCTCTCCAATTTCATGTATGTTTCCATGAAGAAGAAATTAGTTTCTTAGTCGGATGAACTGTACACAGCTATTGACATAATTCTGTTTGTTATGACGTTCCGACGATCGTTGAACTGCGTAACAAAACTACCGACGAATCCCAAGGTCAGACTCATCCATATCTCCCAATCTCTCTCACTCTCCCTCCCTCATACGGTGTGTTGGAGGATTTGATGTATGTCGTACATGTCGCGCCACTTAGCGATAAGTAGCCGAACTCTATGTGGTGCGCTATCAGCGGTAGCGTCCATCAGATGGACCCAAGAAGGAAAAGCTGCTAGTTGAGCACCTACATTTTTCAATTTCAAAAAACGGAGAGTGTAGCTCGCCGTCGAAGCACATCTGATCCCAAACGATCAAATATTTCAAAACTTCGGAACCGCTAACATTCAAAATTCCAACTCAAGTGCCTACATTTCCATTCCGATGTTTCGCAATTTTCCTCCGCCTTTAGCGTCGAAGTCGCGTCGCGCCGTCCAATAAATTCACCTGTTGCTTGGCCTGGATTGCTGGCCAGACAGGTCGATGAGGCCTTGGAAACAGCTGGAGGGCGAATTGGCGAGGCGGGTGCCCATGGAGAGAGGGGGTATTATCGGGGTGGTCGACCTCGACTGACCCGCAAGTCTGGCATTCTCCAGCAACCTCCGCCGTGAGATAGCAGACAGGAACGGCGTGTCCTGGAATATGGGACGTAAACACGCCAGTGCCGCTATGCTTGCATTTGCGGGACTAGAACTAACGAGAGAAGTAGGTGTGATTCTCCTTATAAGTGACGTTACTGCATTCTTGACCATTTCTATTAAGAACGGGAATGGAATGCTCCCAAGGAAATTTTCAGTTCTCTTGGTCTCGAGTAGATGAAAATTAAATTGGGATGGGAACTAATCTAAGAATGGCCCCATTTCTATTAAGAACGGGAATGGAATGCTCCCAAGGAAATTTTCAGTTCTCTTGGTCTCGAGTAGATGAAAATTAAATTGGGATGGGAACTAATCTAAGAATGGCATGTTTTGAATGACACTCCAACATTGTCAAGTATCAATTGGCATTTTTTTGTCCTCTTTATTTTTTTCGTCAATTTTCATCTGTATGGCAATGGAACATTTTAATGATAAAGTTGTCTGGCATAGTACGAGGGTCACGCTGAAAGTTTTTAGATATAGAAAAACAACAAGATTACATATTCTCCCCCTACCCCAAAACATTTACGCGTTCGGTAAAATCACTTGTCAAATTCTTATGACCAACATTCTTTTGAAAGGTTGCTAATTTCCTCCTCAAATTTTTCGTTGATCTTAGGGAATAAGAAGTCGCAGGGAGCTAGGTCCGGAGAATAAGGTGGGTGAGGCAACAGTTTGACACCCTGTTCAGCAAAAGAATCGAGTGTTCTAGCGGCGCTGTGGGCGGGTGCGTTTTCATGGTGCCATCGAATACCCCGCAACCAGTCTTTGGACGGCTCTTGCATAGTTCGTGGAAGACTACAGGAACACATTTGATTATATACCATTCAGAAGTAACTGTCCTGTGATTTTCCAATTCCACCGTTGTGATGTATCCACTTTTAGAAAAAAAAAGATGCGACCATATTCTTTCCAACACTCTTGGAACGACGAATTTTCGTTAGAGGCTGCTCACTTTCAAAGCACCTAACTAATGACTGCTGGTTAGTTTCGGGATCATAATGATATAACCATGTTTCGTCTCCGGTAACGATATTGGAAGTGTTTTTACTGTGCCCATTATCAAATTTTTCAAGCATAAACTTAGCCCAATCAACACTTGTTGCTTTTTGCTCACTGGTCAACAAATGTGGCAACCATCAGGAACATCGCTTCCTTAGGCCAAGGTGACCATGAATTATTGTTCGGACCGCTGCTGATCCCCGCTGCCAACCAATCCCGGTGTAGGTTATGTCGATCTTTTTTTACAATATTTTGCACAGCTTCTACAGTTCCCGGAGTAACAGCAGTGGGCGGTCGACCTGTACGAGGTTCATCATCGAGTGAGACCTGGCCCTTTTTAAACTCAGCAAATCAATTAAAAACTGTAGCCCTAGCAGGGGCAGAATCCCCAAAGCAACTCACTAAACTTTCGTGACATTCCGCTTGTCCCTTTTTATAGTCATACAAAATCATGGCTCGAAAATCGCGCCTACCCGGTTCCATTTTCACGTTGAAATTCGGTCAACACTTAGATGCATTCGACACCATGACAAGGCAACCACTGGACAATTCAAACGCTGCCTTTGCGTGTAAGCACTTACAACTTTAGACAAAATAGCTGCGTGCTCCAACTTGTTTAAACTTGTATAGATTAAGAATATCTAAAGACTTTCAGCGTGACCCTTGTATAAACAATGATGTAACAAAGAAGATCAGATATGGCAATTGGGAGAGATGTTTTGCCACAAAGTGACCCTTTCAAGTTGTCGAATTGTAAGTTTGTACAGCTTTATCGCGTGGATGAAGATCTTTGCCGGGATATTGTATATTTAGCTAGTCATTACATCGAAGAGCTATCAAGAACCTCTAGCATTTATTTTTAATTCAAACAGGTGCATTACGGCTAATTGGTTTTACGATGCCTGCCTAGTGAAGTTGGGCGTAAATTTAACGGCATGCATTTCAGGCCTTACTATAATAAACTCCACTGAGGATTGTTTTTGGTTTTGGCTAATTCAAACACAAGATACAAATACAAATTTTTTCGCCCAAGAAAACATTTCAGGAACTCGAGAAATATGACGAAGCAAAGATTGGGAAACAAGATAATTTTGGGTATTTTGCTAGTTCAATCACATGGTATCGCGCATAACAAATTTTATACGACATAAACGCTTTATTACTGCACTCCAAATATGTGTAAATATGTTGCAATCAGTCATCGTGAAAACAACCAGTAGAGATATGAAACAACTTGAGAATATGCACAATAGTTTACACCGTATCATGAATTTTTTTAAATTTCCTCACTGTCTCCACTTTAACCTCCGTGAAGTTGGCACCGCAAAGTAAATCCATGATGCATTCTATCAAAATTTACAAGTTTTTACAATGTTACCCACTACTAGGGTGACTTTTTTCTTTTTTGCTCTTCGGTGGTCAAGTTTGCCCGGAATTTAGAATTTTCCTCGTCTCCGGATTATTTCTAGACGGCCCTGATGATGACTACCAAATACTCAACGGTTATTAATTTCACACCCGAGTGAGCATCGTGAATAGGTATGTACAATAACGTATGACTCATTCGGAAATATCAGTAAATCAATGCAAATCTGTAGAATATGACTCACCACACTTTCATTATGTTGATATCACATCAAACTTGACCTTGCGCTATGCGCTCCTGGTGCACATAATATTTTTACAGCTACATTGTTTCGCAAGCTGTTTATTTTGCTCATAAGTCATGGGCTTTTACTTTAATGGACGGGGAAGTCTTGGATTCGTGACAATTTTCGAAATCCAGATATATCAGGTTTCCTCTATGATTTATGACATATAAATCACTAAAAACCTGTTACTAATCCGTCGGTTGGTGGAAAGGAGGAAAAGGGGGAAGAGGGAAACGGAAAGGTTATGTCCACAAGGGCGCAAATAACGAAACTTGCACTGGGTGCCACAGTTCCTATTTAAGACACTATTATATTATATATTTATAACCATTGCATTTTTCAGAACCTGCACACCTATTCAATATTATTAGAAAAGCAGAACGAAAACAATAAAAGCACGACTTTCGGATGACTAATCGGGAGTCGAACAACATTTTTTCGTTTTGGCATATTATTATGCAAATGGCAAAGCAGTGCACCCTGATAAGGATACTATGACATTATATGTAATCAAAGTATGCGGTGAAAGCTGACGAATGGGTCATTATAATATGTTATAGGTATGAATATCAGTTTGGGGGTCTAATTAGTCTAGCTCGGTTTACTTTCGGTCTTGATTCCTATCTTTCTTTTTAACGTTTGCAAATACATTAAAAAAAAACTTGGGACGAATGAAGAAATCAAACATTCTATAAATCGAATCTTACCGGATTTGAATCCTACCGGATAACGAAACCCGTTAGCGCAAATCTGAGCACGCCATTGGATTCAGCTGAAAATTTTACATCGGACAGAGTGTATCAAACATCGGGAAACGATTATTTCGCCCCGAAATGGGTATATAAAATCGGTGTTTGAACTCGTTGAAAATTTCAACTCTCAAACACTGTCCAATTGCAAAAGTCGTTAAAAACAGTTTCGATAAGTCAGTTTCGCGTACCAGGAGGGGTTTTTCGAAGTACATGCCTAGAAGAAGCAGGTGGTGTTCGAAATACTCTTTACAAATTATTAATATACGATAAACCCGCAATATATCTTAAATTATTTAAGTATGTCGATAAAACGCACTTCCTTACCTAACCTTCCTAACCTGGGTCAACTTTACGCCGTTTCGTCATGCAACAAGAGACTATAAACAACCGGTTGTAAACTGTTTTCATCGGGAAGCTTTTGTTTTAGGGAAACAGATAATTTAATAGTTACCGTCTATTTTTAGCACCTTACCTGTGGTGACATAAACTGTAAGAGGAAATAGCTTATCTTTTGTCCGAGATTTCTTTCTGGGGAAACCATCTTTGGTTTGGTCGTCCAATTGTGGTTCTAGCCTCAGGAGGTTATATCACAATTATGATCATACGTACAAGTAAAAATAATTGTAGTTTTTAAACATCAAAAGATATAAATGCACAATACTTTTAGTTACTTTGGCTTCAGGAAGTTGATTTCTCTACCGAGTGTAGCACCACAACAAACCATGTATGATGGATATGTGATGTGTTTACCATGAGGACGTTCTTTAAGATTCTGTATGTCTCCAACGCTTTTCTTCCTGTACATCAACGAAATATTGGAAATAACATCTAATCCTATCTACAGCTTCGCAGATAACTTTTGCTAAGGGCTAAATGTAGTGTCTTTGCTTTCCAACAATTGTAAATTGTAACATTTATTTGTTGTTGTAATGTGTCTTGTGAATCCATACATGCTTTTAGTGTCTTAATACTTTTAATTTCTAAACAACACTTTTTCGTGGTTTCAAACATTTTATTGTATTGTGACGTATGAAAATACTTTCTATGTATGTACCGTCATGAATAAATATTGTATTGTATTGTATTGTATGCATGCTTTTGGTGTCTTAATATTTTTAATTTCTACACAACACTTTTTCATGGTTTTAAACTTTTTATTGTATTGTGACGTATGAAAATACTTTCAATGTATGTACCATCATGAATAAATATTGATTGATTGATTGAATGACAGCACCCTTATTTCATGAACAGAACCGGGAAACTACCACCATTCTGAGAGACCATACCTCGGAGAATATAACATACTCACATTGAGGATACCGAGGAAATTCTGGAATGGAGAACTGCAAATGGATGTCAGTTTGACGCACAGAAGACTTAGACAACCCTAACAAAGAAGTCGCATGGTGGACTGCCAGCCGTGGAGATAGAGGGACAACCAATATTGAATCATATTCTATCAAGTTTCTGGAAATCAACAATAACTCATGTCATGGCATGATCATGTTGCCAGTCTCGTTAGGTCGGCGTACCAGAAGCTGGGACTTCGCTCCAGATAATTATATTCACCGAAACCGCTACTGCTATTTCACAAGGCCCAGATCAGACCATCTCTGGATTACTGCTCGCATGTGTGGAGATGCGCACTGCCTAAAGCTGCTGGAGAAATGAGCAACACTTTACAAAGTCTATAACATAGAATAAGGGTGACTGATCTGAATCTATAGATATGGCAGATGTTCGACCGAGCTGTCTCGCTTAATAACACAAAGACTCGCCAGTACAGCGAACATTGCTGGAGAACCTTGGCGTTGTGAAATGAGCTACCGTGGAGTTTGTTTCCTGATATTTAAGATCTACAGCGCTTCAAGATCAATGTGAACAGGCATGAATCCTCTCACAGCGTTTGTGAAGCGTGATATGCGTTCTCTGCCTTTGTCTGCGATAATATATCAGAAATAAAATTTAGTATGTAATGGCACAACAGTCCCAGAATAATCACCACACTGACCGGTAATAACTTCCGCGCCCTGGACAAAGCAATTTAATGATGTATGGACCACCTGTTATCATCCGGACACAAATTACCCGACGAATTCGGTGCTCATTCGATTTTACGCCTCCGTGCACCAGGATGAAATATTCAAACAGGGTGAATGAAGCAAGGGGTAGCTGATTTGCGAATAATAATCTTGGCGGCGAAATCGTCTGACTCACAAATCGGACTCCCGATCACGAATCCCATACATTCAGAATGAGAAAATGAAATTGGAGAAAAATATAAAATATGTTGTTTAATGGTATTTTCGTCAGTTGATAAAATAAAAAAAATTATATGTTTTAGCAAGACGTTGCGGTTTATTAAATTTAAGCTATCTTCAGGTTTATGTTTAATGTTCCGGATTCCGTGTTTCGAGTTCAGAGACACTGATTTCGAATCCAGGTTCCGAGTTCCGCCTGCTAGGTTCCGTTTTCCGAGACCCGAATTCAGAATTCTGGGTGTCGGGTTCCAAGTTCCGAGTTCTGGGTTGCCAGATTCGGGTTCCGAGTACTAGTTTCCGTTTTCCGAGAACCGAATTCCGAGTTCAGGGTTCCGGGTTCCCGGTACCAATTCCGAGTTCAGAGGACCTAATTCCAAGTTCCAGGTTCCAGCTTCTAGATTCAGAGACCCGAATTCCGAATCCGGGGTTCCGAGTTCCGGGTTCTGGGCTCCCACATCCAAGTTACGGGTTCTGGGTTACGGGTTCCGGATTAATCTTAACTGGTGGAATAGCAGTAGCAATTCGTAAGAGTACAATTTCCTGGAGCGGAAGAGAACGCGCAGATTCTCGTACGCTGACCAAGCAAGACAACATAATTATACCAGGACGTGTTTATTGTTCATAGTTATCCCCAAAAGCCTAATGAGAAATGAGTCGATTATTTTCTTGTCAGATTAGTTGTGCCTTCTGTGCGTGTAACTAAGCTCCATTTGTAGATCCCCATTCGATAACTTTTTATTTTTTCGTGGATTTGGATAATGTGTTAAGTTACGAACACATATCCGAAAAAAACTACAACTACACCAATGAACCTGAGGAGATGGAAAATAATGCAAGGCATGCCTCATCCCGTTGCACTACAAGACTGAAGATAAAACCGTCAATTTAACGGATTACGATAGAATGTTGACTGATGCCTTGTTCGCTAGTTTGTGTATGAATAGCGAGGGGGTTGAAGACCAACTATATGTCGATGGATTGTAGGGGAGAATGGCAATCCCTTTCATGGATAACATAAAAGTGAGGGTGAGCTGAAACTTATTCACCCTCTTTGAGGGAAAACTAATCTTCAAATGTAACAATCGCCTTTTATATGCACAATCAAACTGAGAGTCCGAAATATAATTTCACATTTGAAATACATAAATGTAAAATCAGACATTTGATATTGAAAAAAAAATTAAATTATATATGGATTCCATATGAAAAGGTCGCTAGTAATACGGTTTTATCACCGTCAATAAGTAGACTTCGATGCAAAAGCAGACATTTTTGTGAGCCTGTTACGTTCAAACGCAGACGTTTGCGTTTGAACCAATCTGGATGAGACTTGTAATTAACGTGATTTAGTGATTTGCACTTTTTTAATCGAAACAACTTGTAAGTTAAATGTCTGGTTTTGCGTTTGTATGCCCCAATTTAATTATATTTAAGTTAGAGGGACGATTAGACGTATCTTTATTAACCCTCAAAGTTATATTTTGCAGGGTAACCTATCAAATCTATTCAAATTCAGTCATTCGTCTGAAATTAATGGTTGCAGCTTGAAATAAAATCGCATTTATATAAATCACGTTTCACACCTGAAGGTATCGTCGTTAATCTCTCCAACACATCTTCGTAGGTAACAGCGCAATTCTCCCGTGTTTTCTGTCCCTCATATAAATTTATGAGACATAACTAAACCTACAAGGGGCGGGAAATGACATTCAATTAAGTTAGAGTGAAGGTGTGGCTAGACATAAAGATAAAAATACAGCTACTGATATAAAAACAACACATAAATAAAATACATTGTACATCAGTCACGGAGCAGTGTTCTGGCATTTGAAGCTACGAAACTATGATTAATTCAATGGTATGTGTATGATGTACAGAGTCAGCTGTATTTTGCTATGACTAAGACGCATTTGTAAGGAGACATTATGATATACTAAGCTGCTGAGGTGTTTGGACAAACTTTGATCAAACATCTTTGAGATCAACCCATCTCCAGGTGTCGCCCTCTATGGGACGCCCATTGGCAACTTACGAAGTCGCCTGGGCTGTCTTGAAGCGGCAACAGATGTCCCTTACGACATCTGTCAACAAGGCTGGACTGATTCACAGCGACATTCCTTGTTCCTCGTAAACACTATGTACGATGTACCCGATTGCTCTCTAGTTAGACCGCCAGGCTATACTGACGAGTCTAGGCTAAAGACGAAACATGCATGCCTATAGCAGGTCTGATGCATAGTGGAGAGCATACACTTAATATCTTTATGTTTTACTCCATTAGACATTTTATAATGCCTGTTGTTATTCCACTAATATTTTTTTCCGATTTTGTATCTTGCAGATGCAAAGTTCGTCGATGTACATATTTGTACTATCATTGTTCGATATATGAAACCGTCTGATCTTTAGACTGCCAAAATTACCACTAGATGTCTCTAGATACAAACATTTTTTTTCAAAACGTACCACGAATGTCCAATATCAGCATACCAAGAGAAATCTTAGTGAAAATATCAACTTCAACAAGAAATTTAAATAGTCGTGTTTTCAGCTATTGTGACTATTTCTCCAGTTGTTTTTGGACTTCATCATCGATTTGAATCTCAGTTTGTCCAAAGTACCGTTGATGAGATGAATTCTACGTTTTAAAATTCAAACAAATCAGAAGACAATTAGCATATTTTCACAGTAATAATTTAATATCATTTCCTTTCATCAGAAACGCAACCAAAGCGATAACATCTAGAAATCGTCTGCGTTTCTTTTTTCACCTCATGATGCAGTACATTCAATTAATTCGACATATATACAAGGATGAATCACATTTTCAATACTTTCCTATGTACTTTTTCCCAATCGGTTATAATTTATAAGTTGATCCAAAGATATTATGAGCTTTGCAACATCCCCCCCTTACCCTTTCGCAACGCGGATTATCCTGAACAGTTAAGAGTTACGTTTTCTGCTGGTATCCAAACAGATACTCCGAATATAATCAGATTGACATTTTTTTCACCAAAAAAATACAGTCCGTCGAGCTATCACTACAAAACTCATCACGATAAAAGAAAACGTTTCCCATCAAAAAAACAAAAAACGCGTTTTGGATAGGTCTTGTAATTTCCATGTACCAGTAATTATAGGCTTTTAAACACTTTAACTATAATTCTTCTTTCTACCTTTCACTTTGTTGGTAAGTGTACAAATATAAATAATAACATTATTAAATGACAGACTGAATTCTTTGAACATACTTAGTAGTTTAAAAATGTGTACCTAATCAATCGAGTTTTTTGTTTTGAGGTTATCGCTCTCTTGTTTCATCGGAATGTTGATCTACACGTACAGAGTTGATGTATGACATCAGAAATAAGTATTTATTAGCACCATAAATTCACGATATTTGCTTATAATACAGTGTTATCTTGAAACGAGAAAAAGCTCTTGGAACAGTTGTATCTTGAATTATTGTTAAAGCAACATTACAATATTATTTTATTTTGAAGTTCATGTACAATACGTATTAATGCTGCACTTCCGATCCAAGGTCCTAAATATGGATCACACATCCGGACACTAGATCCTTGTATCCGCTGTTTTCTATGCCTACTTTATTCATTTTCAGAACATAAGTACTGCCTACAGATCTTCCTTTGGCGGTAGGACGTTTTTTCGTTGTTTCTACTCTTGTTGATTTAGTTTCCGTGTTCCGTGAGCTAGACTTGTATGGCGAAAAGTGGTTTTGTGTTTGTTTATGTGCAGACCGGGAAACTACTTGCAGTACTTGTGCTCCTTCCTGTCATTGTGAAGTCATAACCAATGTGAACCGTGAACTCATAATTATATTACTCGTCCAAAGATGGACACAGTATTATTTTAATTAAAAATGAATGCTGTGTTCACTGTGGTAAAGGTACATTTTATTTTTTATATCAAATCATCATCTATATTCTAAAATATGATTACACACATGAAAAAAATTCTCAATTCAAGTATTTCGATATTCTTGTAAAGATATACTCCCTACAAGAATATTTGATCGTACTCTTTACTTTATAAGGAAATTATAATTAATTTGAACCAACAAAAGTATATTTTCGAATTAAATACTCATTCTAAAGAAATATACTCTTAAAAAATATAATTTTCTTTACAACTAAAATTTCAACGCTTTTCTATCTATCAACTCTCTAAAAATATTCCATATTTTTTTTGTAAGTTTATCATATTTTCCAATGGAGCTCCGTTTACTTCAATCAAGAAGACGAACATCTTGCGATTCCCTCCAAGTAATTTATTTACTTGTTTGGCATCGCCATATCCGTCAACGACAATGCAGCGATACGCGTGTGTCTGTTTCCGCGCCCGGTAGTTTCTATTGGAAATAATTTTTACCAATCACCTCTCAGGATGACTGTGCTGTTAAAAAGTTGGGGTTGAGACTGTTCTGAGGATCTCATACAAGTGTACAGGTGTTGATGTGATATGAGTGATATGTGAGTCGTGAATAAGTTCTATTAAGTGGTGGACGTATCTATTATCTTTTAGCTCAATTACAGGCACATATTTTTTATATTCTGTTTATCTGTACAACAGCTTTCAAACTTGAATTAGGAAAAATATTATATGATACATAAATGTCTAAAAGAAGTCACATCGGTTCGGTTTTGATACTTTTTTGGTTCTTCTTTTCAAGATTAACAGCTCAAAAATTACAGAATGTTTACACCAATAATAAATTATATAAAGAAGTTGAACTATTCGCGCCAAGATCATGGAATGCTTCAGTCAACACTATAGTATTATTTTAGGTTAGATTTTCTCTGTTTTATGTCAAGATTATGATATGCTCAATTTGAGATTTACGCATATAGGAAGATATGGTATACTTGAATGAAATCAAATATTCTCGGACTGAGAAATCATTTTTATGTGTGCAGATAAAACTTGGGCGAGCCTACTTACAACCTCCAGATTGCGCCATTGATAGTGACATGTCCACTTACCTGAAAATGAATAGAAAAAATATTATTTTAAAATCAACATAATGGTAAATTTACTAGTACACCAAGAACAAATTCTATACAAAAGAACACGTGAGGAAACTTTTCAAGTTAGTCCAAAGTTGTTTTAACAGCACCTTTTTTTTCTATCCAAAGAGAAAGTAGACCACTTTTGGGTGGCACTACTAAATGTGACAACGACGCCCCCTGTACGTCTAGCTCCGAGCGACAATACGAAATAATCAATCCTCGACATTATGTAATATTCATTATGACGAACAGCAGCAACTGACAAAGCGACATTGAAGCGGTGTTGGTCTGAACGCTAAGAGTATAGCAGCGAGTGAGACATGAAAAAAGGTAGGGAGGAAAGTAGAGCAATGTTGCCGCTCTGTGCGACGTTAGTATAAAAATAAGGTCGGTCTACTAATGTGACCAGTAATTCAATTTTACAACGCGTATATACTGGTTGATAAGGCCATCTAAGCTAATTCAACGCTGACGTAACACAATACTGAACGCCCAGTCGCGTGGCATAATATAATAATTCATTCTATTAGTGCGCTGACGCTAGACGGCCATAAGTGACAGTTACAGGTACAGTAAAATGCATTCAGATCATGGTATGAATGAATCATGTTTTCCTTTTGCGTGGTGAATTTTATTGAAGCAATATTTATCGAGTTAATATTACTTTTCAATATATTGATCGACGGCACAAAATATGGCGTCATTCAGGTTGACGCTGTACTCTTCACGTAATGTTAATCTTTTGGAATCGGATCTGAAACATATTACAAAAAGTGGAAAGCAGAAATTTGTAGACAACGAAGATGCTTCAAATTTCAATTTCAATTGATTTACTATCTTCAATCGCTTCCAAATCACCTGAAGATGATTGAAGATAGTAAATTAATCGAAACGTCGTGACACTAAAATGACATATATAGACCGGAACACAACATTTGGAGAAAAGTCTTTCATAAATTTATGAACTCCTAGGATTTTCGAAATTCAAAGCAACATATACACAATATTTCAAAAAAAAGTTACTCCACGTGGACAAAAAATTTTAAAATCCTGTCAAACCAATCAAAAAACTGATAATATTGTACGTGGAAGACATGATCAACCAACTGGACATTTTTTGAGAAAAAATAGCACCTTCCTAATCATTCATTATCCTTCTTTGGTTAAAAAAATGTACATCTTACAAGTATGTGTGATCTTTATTATAGGAATGACTGGTTCCTCAACTTACCCCGGTTTTAAAGTAAAATTCCAAGTCGACAGCTAATGAAAATAACTCTATTACGTGTTTCGAAGTTCAATGGTCGAAGAATCATCTATGTCTAACAAACACGGAGGATGATCAAGATCAAACATTTGTAGATGATTCTTCCTTCGTTTTAACTTAACACTCCCAAGTATTATATATATATATATATATATATATATATATATATATATATATATATATATATACGTAAAACTTATTAAATACGAAAACTCAATTAGTTGTGAGAAGTAAAACCAGCATGTATCTCTGTATCTCCAATGTTCCACGTACTATGTGAATACTTGGCATCTAATAATGGATTCCTGGACGATAATAACTCACAAAAAATATACAAAGCACACTTTTTGTATCAATTGTAACAAAGCCGCTGTATAATCATCAATTTCCATTCGCATGTCGGAAATGAAAATAAAACGGGCGGAAGAGAAGTGTTCTTTACTAACAGCCGCCTTCGTACAAATTATTAATAGTGCGTCAGATATTTATATTTAAATAAAAATAGTCTAGTTGATGTTCTCCTGGATTAAACACGATTTATCTTCATCTTCAATCTTAGTCCGATATCGAAACTTCTTTATTGGGTTTTTATGGCAAAAGAAAAACCACTGTATTTTATCACTTTTCAGTTCCCGCTCGAGGAAAATATTGCGACCGGGTATATTGCTTTTATTTAAGTATGTATCTATGTAACTATATTTGTTCGGTGGAACCTTGCAACTAAATTTTGAAGCAGATATCTTCAATATTGAGCTGAATTTTGTATACACGTTTAGATTGGATGACAATGCATGGTTAGCTGTGTGACGTCATTCTAAATCCAACATCAACACCCAAGATGGCGGACTAGTTATTCCTAATACACTCCTACAATATGGGTATCAAATGAAAAATGGAGTGACGCCACTCTAAATCCAATATAGCGGACTTCTTAAGATGGTGGATGAAGTTTTTTATGCTTTCCTACAATATGAATATCAAATGAAAGGACTTGTTGAGAATACGAATGAGACCAAAAAAAATATAGTGATCATAAACTCCATTGCTCCTGAAATTTTGGTGTACTGGGGTTTATGCGGACCAGTCCAGTGATAACTAAAAAGTAAAAAATAAATGAAAAGTGAAAATATACTTTATGGAAAAACAAGCTCTTATTTAAATAAGCTAAAAATTAAAAAAAAAGACTTTTCCTTTAAAATTTTTACTATCAACTTATAACGTCGTTACACAATTTAACGTCGTTACACAATTTATATGATATACAAGCTTGTCGCGAGAATTACCTGTGTAATAAACAAGTAAATTGAATAGCTTATTCTGATTGATTAGTTTTAAAAATTTCCAAAGTAAAAGTTTTAAAGGAAACATTTATGTTATTCTCTTTAGTGCATTCAAATAAAAGCTTGTTTTTAAAAAACTATTTTTTTTACTTTTAATTTATTTTCCAGCTGGAGATGGTACGATTTTCTGGTTTATCAAGGTTGGATACTTTGCCTCCAGCTAATATTTCAGAGCGCACGAAGGAAATATTGCTCTATTTTTTAAAATAGGTGAATTCGTGGCAAGTTAATTAAACTAGAAGAAGAAGAAGACTGCATTTTAATTTAATAAGAATCATGAATGATTATAAATTTGCGTGTTAGCCTCTAAAGAAAAATAGGCGTCGCGGTCCACTCAGTTTTTTTAATATTTCGTTCGGATTGTCGGACTAATGGTCCAGTTGAAGTATCAGAAATTATGAATATTTGCGGAAACGTGAAAATTCTGTGAAATTTTAAAATTGAAAAAAGGATTAATTTTATCTAATATTCGTTACATTTTAAGAATCCGATTTCTAACAATTGAAAATGTTAGAAGTCGAATGGAAATAGTGATTTTTACACTCATATAGTTGCGTGGGGAGAACAGCGTTAATCTACTAGAAAATAACCCCCCTTTTCCCGGCATGCCGATCTAGCAATTATTGTACCAAAGCCAGTTATTGTAACTGAATCATACTGGTGATCATGCCACTAACAATAACAGATCCGATATAAATAGATCATCTTGACCTGCTTTCTGAATCTAAATCCAATCACCTCATATCGAGTCCAATTACTCATTCAAGTGCGAACATATATTTATATATTGTTCCAATCTATCTTGAACTACACCTTACAACTTACGTAGTAAATTATCCTTATAAAAAAGTATACCTACAGTAACAAGTCAAAGGACGCGTGAACAAGAAACCAGCCAGTATGTTAAACGCTCTTTTTCCATGTCAATTCGTGTGTAGGACTCGTCACCTGCCTACGCGAAGTTTTTCCACGTTGAGCAAGGTCAGTGTACTACGCATGCATAGGTTCTTATACAAATTCAGCGCCTCCAGGTTTTCAGAGAAATTGATTACCTATTTCTGATTGCTTTTTTTGTTATATAGATCGAGGCTGTCTATACCTGATTTATTATAATTCGATTAAGTGCTTTGTAGGCTTTATCAGGTCTGCTGAAATCGATATGGTCAAATGTGAAAGACGTAACTAAATAGACATTCATCCTCTCGTACAGCGAGATTGATATTCTTCAACTACTTTTCATATTTTATTCCATTTGAGCTTTTCCTAGAATGTGAGGGTTATTGGAAATATACTTTTTCTGTCTCAATTATGAGAATGCTCAATAAGCAGTCTTTAGAACTTTTTAGATTCCACTTTGATATCGAGTAACACTTGATAAGAGGTTAAAGCAAAACGTGTCTTTGTTAGTAAGTTAATGATCAGATTCAAACGAGAACAGTTCAATAAAATAATATCAGCAGTTGATCAGTATTTTCTTCTGCCCTAAACATGCCAGCCGTGAATATTGAAAGAGACCCAATACTTGAATTATCTTCCATCAAGTTTCTGAAAATTAACATCAACCACAAAATGTCATGGCACCATCATGTTGCCGCATCTCTTCTGAAAATTGTATTATCCGAAGAATAGTGACAAATCTATCGATCCCTATTCTACAGGTTCCATGCAATATGCTCGATCGAGCTTTCTCGCATAATTAACACAAAGAGCAATCACCACATAGAGCACTAGATGGGCCCAACGAGTGCATCATCCAGTTCAAGGGCGCAAAAAACATTACAAACATCAGTTATTGACACGCTGATCTTGACCTTATAAACAGTGCTTCTTACTGTACTCATACATTTATATTTCAAATCTTTTTTCTTATCAAACTCGACGACTCTGTATGCTATGATAATACAATGCACAATGACAGAAAAACCGTTCCGTGCCGAGGCGAGAGATACATATAATAGGTGTACAGGCTCACTGTCTATGCGTGTGGGACTGACTCTAATGGATATACGGCATCGTCGGTATAAAAAAAACCGCATTTCAAGTCACCTTTATACATTGTATATCATTTCACGAAGGCTGCCATGTAACACTTGCCTGCCAGAGGTGTAGGCAAGCTCAAATGAGAAACTGAAGTTCGTAGTGTTAGAGGACACATATTTCCACATCTATATCCAGGGCTATAAGAGATTAGGTGAATAAAAACATTTCTTTAACTAAGCGTAAAGTATATGAAATGTGGGTAACATTCAAAAATTGAGTATAGTACTTTTCAAAAAAATGTCAAAAATACCGAAAGTTTTACATGTATTGGTGGTCAGATTTTCGCGGCTGGAGATAGTTTTGGTCATTGGCAATGTCTGACCAAAGATCGAGCTGTACAGGTTAACAAATTGGGAAAAAATGCGCGGGGGGTATACCATGTTCTGTCTGACAAGTTCGTCATGGCCGCACGGTAAGGCATCTCCCTAGGAAGCAGGAGGTTGTGGGTTCGATCCCCATTGGCGACCAATTTTTCTAACAATTATTAGTAAAGTTGTAATACCTAAACCTTTTTTGTTTGATTATTAATCCCCTGATTGTTTTACGGTGTAATAGAACATCACAGTGGCCTCGACATTTTCGAAATGTATAATATAGTGATACTAAAGTGATATATTTCACAGACGCGTTATTTTTAATCCTGCTTAAAACTACTCCACTGTACTGAAAGCAGTCGACTAAAACCGTCATCGGCTTTCATACTTGAAACAAAGATTTGTACTAAATTCCATCCTACACTGTTAGCGGCCATTAATAAATATTTATGTCCTCTTTCCAGCCCCCGTTCGAATTTTTTTCGAGATTTTACAAAGCCGCCAAGTTGTATCAAGTAGGCCGTCGTATGCAAATCGCCCGATCCCACGTTCTATAAAAGAAAAAGTCGAGAAAAGAATCTAACATTTATTGTCTATTGTATACCGGCGTGGTTTGGTTATATATATATCTATAAAGATGGATGGATAATCATCCGAAAGCTAGGAATGAATAAAGTTATAAGATCATACTTCGAAACACTTACTGGCTGTATACCCACTTCCATTTATTTAAGACCTTGTGGCGCTTTAACCACAATGACATCATTTTATTCATAGTTCAAGAATTATTTTTTAATTTTCAGTTACATTTCAACTATAAACGCGTATTTTTTCAGTTTTCTCAAACAATCATCGATTCATTGATGGATTTATTTTGTACTTTGATAATTGGAGCAGCAATTTCGTGGCTACTGGAATGAGACTTACGAGGTCTCGGATTTCAGTCTGCTATCATTGTCATCACAGAAAATAAACCTTTGACGACTGGAGTATAATAATACATAATTTTCTCTTTAGGAACAGTTAAAGTAATAACAATCATCTTCCTATGTGATTCATATTATCAAGTCAAATCTTTTCTCTAATGAATAATCAATCAACTTAACTGCTTGTAATTTATAAATCGTGAATTTATTACAGTCTATACTACATAATTATAGGTAATCAAATAAAACTATCTATTGCGAGATCTATTGTACAGGTCTATAGGCGCGAACCTATTATTCCAAACAATATAATTAATGCAAAATCAGCAGTATGAATCGGACTACAAAATGTTAGGATTGACACTCACTGATATAAAATCATTCGTTCAAAAAAAATATCTCATTCAAACTGCAATGCCCGACTTACCAGGATACACAAAATTTCGAATCTAAGCTGTTTTGTGCCATACATATGGCACGCGCGCCAGTGGAGATAAATGTTAAAAAAACAATACTCAGTCTGTCAGTCCATCTGTCTGTCTGTCGTCTGTCATCTGTTTGTAGTATAATTAGCATCTGTATCAGAGTCTGTCTCTTTGTCTAGTAGTCCTTGACCTCTCTTAATTCGGAAAGTATTGATTTGATCTTCAACATTTTTTTTACGAAAGGTTAGATTTACTGTAAAGCCGAATAAGCTTTATAGTTATGAATAATCGAACCAGTAGTGAGAGGAGTATTACTTAAAAGAAAAATATAGAATATATGCAGATTCTTTTTAATTCTTGAGCTCCGCTGTCATTCAAAACCTTTTTTGAGGTGACTAATTTGAGGCTGGGTAAGGAAAGATCGGAAAAACCCTTAAAAATAGTATCAGAGTAAAAATTTAGAATGGAATGGAACACCAAACGTTCATTTAGGTTTTTTCTAAGGTTACTAACCTGCCATTCTAACAAAAAGGAAAGTTGTGCAACGTTTTTAACGGATCTAGATTCTTTGTCCTTATCCAAAGTATACTTAACCCTAAACTATGGACTGCTATTACAAATTTTTATGTGACGTGACACATAAAGGAACTACAACTGTGATCTTACTAACGAGACAACGACAATACAGATTTATTTGGGCACATAAATCACACATCAGTATTCCAAGGAAAGTTTGGTTTTCAATTTGGAGTTTTTTATTATCAGTTGGTTTACATTGTTTAGGCCTTGCTATCCAACGTGGCCTCTAACCACCTAGATAATTAGCAGAAATGTATTTCAAATCAGTCAAATTTTATCAGAAGGTATCAAGAATTAAGTCCTGCTATTCTAATCAAACGTACTATTTTTTGGAAAGTATGATCAACCAATCTTAATCCTGAGTTCACAGAAACAGTAGATGGGGTTTCACATCGTGGTTTCACGTTTTATTTGACATTTCTAGAAATAAAAATATCTGAAGGTTGCCAGATACCTCAGAGACTACCTTTCACCAAAGGCACTCCAAATAGGCATACTTGAATCATTAATGCCCATTTCACGTAAATGTTCAGACACAACTGTTATCTAGGAGCCACACATCAAAATATTTTTTAGTTGTTTATTGGATCAAAGTCAGTGCCAAGTTGATGGTGCACTTTTGAACGTGTACTGCGTGTTTTCCATTGCGAAATATTTCGTTGTTCTGTGCTTTCGTAAATATCCTCAATCAACACTTTCTGAACGAGTTTTATATTGAATATAGGTAGTATTCTTACGTAGGCTGTGATAGGTAGGAACCTAATCGTTCAACTCATTATAAATGGCCCGGACCCTGCTATTGAATAGGTCGCCTTCAATAGAGCAGCAGCTTGCCAAAATGTTTCACAGTGAAGACGAAAATAGCACGTGAAAAACGGTAGGTACGTGTAAACACTGGGAACCATTTGTCTGCACTCAAAAAAAGACGTTAGCCATGCCGGTCGGTATAAAAAAACAAATCGAACCTTACCGAAATTACAATCTCAGTTGGTAACACAGATATATCTATCCACTGACGGAACGCGCAAACACAAACGTAAACAACGATATGAAAACACTTTAAATGATCGGGAGTAATCCAAAGTTTTGATTGTGTTTCAAATAAAACAGAAAAACGGTTTCTGCTACTCGCAAGCCGGCGATGAACTGAAAGAAACGGGTTGGGCAGACGATAGCGCATGCGCCATGAGTCGGACAGTGTTGCTATGTCCGTTGTTCAATTTTCTTGTAGTTTCTTCCGACAGAGCTGGAATCTGTTAGGAGTAAAGCAAATCGAAACCGTCGTTGGAACAAATAGTTCCGAATCAATTCTACGACCGTTCCTACAGAAACAGAATTAGCTCTGAACCGATTCTATTTAGGTAGGTGAAATCAATTTTTGGTTATTAGTGATAAGTGAAAGCGACGATCGTTCGTTAAAAATATACAAATGCATATTGATTAAATAATTTTTGTACTAATAAGTTCGTTACGGCAAAAGTTCAGAATGAATATTTTGAACAGATTGTGAACTGTTTAACATCTCCAATGGTGCGACATTAAACAGATTTTCAGATTTTGTAAAATCTATCAAGCAAAAGTGATGGTGAACGATATTAGAATAAAACAGAGATAAAAATTTATAAATTAAGATGATCGAACGAAAATCTCAATAGGTTCTCATTCAATCTGAAACTGACAAATTAAAAAGGTTGTTGCTGATATTGATTTTATGTTATATTTTTTCAAATGGAATCACTATTTCATATACGTATTGAATGGAAATAAATTGAAATAACCTGTAATAATGTGAGAGCACAGCAATTCATTTTGGCAGAAACAGTAAAATTTTAGATAACAATTGTGTAATTTGAACACAAAGTTTCACAAATAGAACTCTCTTCTTGTGTGAGGCGTTCCGATGTATATTAAATCATCGTTGGACTCACTGTAAATCGAAACGCAAACAAAAGGAAATTATCATGATGATGTTTTGTGATACATGCTTTCAAATTACAAAATTTTTATCTGAATGATGGAAGTTTCAGCAAGTAAGAGCATCTTCAATGAGGAACATTAAACACAAATTGTCCATCTCGTTTTTTTCCTAGGGTTAGATAAATTTCTATCACAATGGCAATAATGTACCGGCTCAATTCTAGAAGGAGAAGCCGACCGGCTGTGAAGTTGCGACGTTGCCGCATTGTGACATATCTCCCTAGATCAAAGATATATAGCTGCAACCCCGTTTTTAAAGTTTCGTTGAAGCTTTCCCATAAGCGCAAATGATTTTTAGCTTCACACACGTATGCTATGTAAGCAATGTGGTCTGAAAAATTTCCAAATATGAGTTAAATTCTTTTTTCTGATATATCACAATAATCCATCGATATTTTCGTCGGTCTGATTGTACGTCGGTCTCTCCATGCGGTAATATCAGTACCCGATGCACCAATTTTCATGATCCAGCTATTTTTATAGGAACCTATTCATTGACGACGAAGAAGTTGCTAAAAGACACCTCAATCATTTGTGGACGTAATAGAAAAAATGTTGGGAAGGGTCGAAAGTATTTTAAAAATTGCAAACTGTTCGTGTACATTTTTTATGTACCTGATCATTTCTGGGCATAGTCAAACAAATGAAGAGCTTTATCATTTTGAAATTTGTCGAAATTCATTTTTGAATGTTCGAGGTGCGGGTAATCGTTAATTTTTGGCAATAAAAATGTTCACAGACCATTCATTCTTACTCGAATACATTTATATAATGTCGAAAAATACATTTATAAGATTATAAATTATAAGAAAACACCGTTTTTCCTCAATCAGGCAAATGGTTAAAACAGCTGGCAACGTCACGCGGTTGCTTAGTCTACCATGAGAGGAAAACTTAAAATATGGAGATTGCTATTACTCATAGGATATGTGCTAGGAGGATCACGAAAATTATGTTCCATATACAAACTATTTCATAAATCAAGAAAGGTGGAAAATAAGAGAGTAATAACGAATGTAAAATTGTGTAATTTGATTTCTTCTCAAACCTTTTTATTAGTTTTATTTCCATCTGTATCAATGTATGAATGCATCTATCAAAGTAACGGAATCATCCCGTTTTGTTCACAATCAGAATACAATTTAAAAAAATTAAAAATAATTCAAATTAAATGATTTTAAATTGAATTCGTTCGTTTTCATAGGTCAAACAATAAATGGGAAAATGATAAAAGTTTTACAACTATTATTCATTGTTGCCTAATATTTGAGAGTATCGTTTACCTACATGTTTTAAGACACTATGATTCAATAAACTTACTTTAAAACAAAAGTTTATGAAACTTGTTGCGTAGATTAAAATGCGGCTTAACGTATTTACGATACATGAACTGATGCATTAATGCTAGAACCTAATTGTGAATCATTTAACAATTCAAACTACAGTTACAGAGGCGTCCGCTATTTTCAGGACGCTCAGGAATGTCGGAAAAGAAACATCGTCGTACTTCAACGTCGCGTCTACACGAATGCAGTAGGTTTTTATGCTGTTTACTGCGATAGATCTGGTACATTTATATCGTTCAATCAAGTTTGCCTTTTCTGTTCTAGTTGGTAAAGGAAGCTTAATTCAAAATCAATCGTCTTGTACCATTTTTTACTGTTGGAAACTTTTATTCAACTATGTGTATGAGGACTAGACTGGAGGTTCAAATGCTTGTCATCAGTACTGTAAATAGGATTAATGTTGTTTCCAACAAATCGTTGATGTACAGTAAAAAGAGCGTTGGAGAATGTATCCTTGAGGAACAACTTCATTGATGGTGATTACATCGGAAGCCTACCCATCCACCGCCACAAATGAGGAGCGATCCCTGATAACACTATCCAAACAGTGACACAGACCCATTGGCAGCCCATAAACAGCAAGCTTGATCGAAAGTCTCTCGAAAGCTTTCGATATATCGAGCACCACCACTCGATGCTCCATAAGCCCTATTGCTCTGCTCCACATATGCGTGACGTAATGTGATGTTCGTGATACAGATATCATCAAACACAACATCCCGAACTCCACATGTTTCGCGACTTAATACTCCACCGCCAATTGACTTAGGAACTATGTCACCTCACTCTGTATTGGTTACAATCTTGCATTTTCGAAGGCCATGAAACTCACCGCCTCACACCAAATACCATGCCATATACGCCATAAATTGTATGCTAAATAAACCGTTAAATCTCGATCGGATTTACAAAAAAAAGATCTCGAAGCCCCCATTACGGTCACGCGTGATATCTTTATTATAAAATATACATTAGTTTATTACTTGGCGCCTGAACTGCCACGTAAAGCTCGCAATTCTACCACCCACACATTTGGCTTTTTGATTTACTGGCCGTAAACTGTGCTTTGAAAGACGTGATGACTGTGCTCTTGATGCACTAAATTGGTTGGCATGCCTACAGTTGCTGTTAGCAATCCAAAGTGTCAGTGCCATTGACGTCGTAACAGGTTAATGGCTACAGCCACTCAATGCCACTGCTAGAGCATCATCTTACTTCACCAGGGTACTTTACTCCTGCGTGGATTATTATGCCTATGTTTCTTTAACTGTCTTATCGTCAAATATGTTGAATCGTTTGAAACATTTCACTAAACCGTGAACACATCCAAAATACATGACAATTAGTAGATTTTCATTAAATGACACTTAACACCTCTGAAAATTTAAGATAGTTAATTAAGAAGATTTAAGAATCGTCATTTTTTGGCCTCCGAAAAGTCATTCCTATCTTGGAGGTGCTGCCGATGAAGCAGAAGCAACGCCGCGAACACAGCGGCGACATACTGACTTGTGACGGTGACTATTATGTTTAGTGCGCCTTAGATGTCGAATCTGGTGGAGCAACGACCATGCGTCAATGTGGCGGAGTGATCTGCGTCATTTTCATGTTTTTCACGGCTCAGAATATTGGTGTTCAGCATTGTGAAAATCAAATGGATCAAACAAACATTCCGAGTGCACCGATTAAGTGTGTATAAATATAACATGAAAATTCATAAAACAAATGTATCATGACATTCTAAATCCACAGCTATTTAAAGCATATCTCATTTTTGGAGGAAAACCATAGCCTGTGTCTAATAAGTACGGAGAATTACTGGGGTCTACGGTTTATTAAAGATGAAACGTCTTTTACTAACGCTAAAAAAATATTTCTAGGTGTCCCCTTGCCCTCAACAATAACTCCAATTTTTGACCCCTACAGAAAAATTTAAAATTATCAGGGACATCGGAAACGTCATAAAACGAAGTGAACCGATTTTTGAAAACTAAATCTTTTTCACCCTGACAGAGGACAGACAAACAGTCCGACGGAAATGAGTCACCTCGTTTGTCGCGTCATAAAACATCAAAAAAGCACAATATCTCGAATTTGTCTCATTCCCAGTTGCCTTAGGAAGTAAAATCTGTGCTCGGAAACTATTACCTTTTTCAATTAGGTACCGAGGTGCACTGACGAGACTAGGTCAAGACCTTTACGGATAACACCGAAACATACAAGTCTGTAATACGAATACAGTAGTGATAAGGAGCAGTTACGAAAACATATATCTATAAAATGTAAATAGCCTTGAAGGGGCATGTTCGCCATTTGAAAAATCTGCAATTATTCTAACAAAAAAATGCAGGAGAAATGATGAAGATATCTTTACAATACAAAAAATGTCCAACATCCTCCGAATTTTTAACCCAAATCCAGCAGTGGCAAAGTGTAATTGAAAAAAATGGGAATTTGGGCATGTCTTTCATACTATATGCGTGTCTTCGCGGCGTTTTTGTATCTCCTTCTTTGGGAGAGTGGTACTAAGAGTACCAACGACCAGTCGATCGGATGATGATTTATCGTGAACGACGAAAATGGTACGTCAGCCGATTTTGGATAAAACAGTACTTTGGCGGTACCGCTATAAAAAATTATTGATTGGCTGAATTGAGTCTGCATGACTTGATAAAAAAGGAGTGAGGTAGAATGATTGCATACTTTCCATCAGTGAGTGACAGATATAAGATTGACATGTGGGTGGAACCTGCGGTAAAGATAGAGCACGAATTTCTGAAAAATTTCAACTGTGTATTTGTTGGATCATGCAGTCTGAGGGAAAAAACGTGTGCTCATTGGGAAATATGTGCAATGAGTTAACTATTTCCTCGGCTCGGGGGAGGGGAGGGGAGGTTTATAGAGCCACGCTCCCCTTCCTAGATCCGCAACTGTTTCCCCCCGCTATAATAAAATTATATTTTTTGATACTCAAGCTAAATCTGTTTGCCTCTCTGCGCTATTATGCGAGTTTGTATTCCAGCGACATAATATTGGTAATTATTTGGCAATACGGATATCTTACACGTGATCAATCCTTATAATGTTCCTTGAAATAACTATGTGTAGGTATCCAGGGCTGCACTGTCGAGGGTCTAGGTTAAGACCGAAAAATGCATTTGTGTAATAGGCTACATTTACCAAATAAATATAAACTAGAATACTCAACGGTCTTTCGTTTGTCCTTCGCCCGTCACCTAGACAACAAGACCTTCGATGGCACTGTCCGGGGCTCGCAAATCGGCTGGTTTGAAAAGGGTTACGGGATTTACTCACATGTCTCGAAGTAAAAGAATTCAAAGGAAGTAATCAAACTTGTAATTATTCCGTTTCTAAGTAAACTTTGATAGTATGTGACCTAAACGTTTGTAAAATTAATGCATGGAAAGTACAGAGTCGATCGACTACAGCAAACACTATATAATGACAAACATAAACAACCTTAGAAATGAGCAACACCTGTGCCCCTCTTAGTTAGAAGAGTTGCAAGTTCATCGAACTTTTTCCAAACGATCATATTATCGCCTGAGTGTAGGTATATAGCTCCGCATTTCTGCTCGCTTCATCCATACAACATATCCCGTGACATTTATCCGCGAAACATGGGAGTATGCAGCTCATACCCCACTAATCAACTCAATAACGTCTACCAGTGGCGTCACGACGATAAACATACAACAAACCACAAGTGAAACAAGGTAAAGGAATGATATAAATATAATTAAAGATACTTCTCTAGAATGAGTTAATAGATGATCTACATCTTCTTTTATAAGCTCTGATTGACAATACTATCAAATTTACAGGAAGTGTATTATACAAATGGTACATGCAAAAAGTGAATCATTGCTGAAAGATAACAGTTTAATGTCTAGAAGGTGATATATTTATATTTCTCAGGTTAATATTATGGATATTAGACCAATACTTGAACGTCTCATACAAATATATGAGGATTAATTTTGTATTCTATGGATTCTCTCCGAACCACGACGTCTTATACATAAATTTCAGAACACGTCACAAAAAGTAAATTTTGAAAAAACGAGGGAGTCACAATGCATTTGATTAGTTTTCCTACATAATCTATTGTATTATAGGATGAAATTTATAAATAAGTTGTGCACTTTCATTTTAGAGATGGAAGACAGCCAGACCACAGACAACCACTTACAGACCAGACAGGCTACAGAAAGAGCACGGCCGACCACAGACAGAACACAGACAGGCCACAGACGGATCACAGGCAGACCACGGGCAGACGATGTACAGATCACAAAATGACCACAGACCTACCACAGGCAAAGCACATACGTACCATAGACATCTCATAGAAATACCACAGATAGGCCAAAGACAAACCACAGACTGGCCACAGACAAACCACTGAAAGACCACAGACAGAGCACAGCGTACCATACTCAACTCATAGACAGACCACAGATAGGCCACAGACAAACCACATGAAAACCACAGACTGGACACACAGACTATATATAGACCACAGACAGACCAGACATGCCACATACGAACCACTGAGAGACCACAGACGGACCACGGACAGACCAAGGACAGACCATAGACAGAGATATACAATAGAAAACCCATAGACAGACCACAGACAAACCACCCAATGTCCACAGGCAAACCACAGACAGACCACAGACAAACCACAGAGTGAACACAGACAGGCAACGGCCAGACCACGAACAGTCCACAAACAGACCATGGACAGACCACAGAGCATAAACAGACCATAGACAGACCACAGGTAGACTCGACATTATGTTTGAGTTTTGCATTGCGCGACTTTTCTCTTATTTAAACAAATTTGTATTTTCACTTATGGGGCATTCTTATTTTGAATGGTGTTTAATATTTTCTCCGTCACTGACGCTACCAATACCATTGCGGAATTCCACGGATCTCATTAGTCTTACAATCTGTAGAAGGATTCACGTTGCGTCAGCGTAATGGTGTTTACGGACAAAAGGAGGGGCTATATCGATTCTTTTCTTTTAGCCAGCATCAATTTCAACTGACGGGTAAGGCGTCATGGTTGATAATCCTTTAGCTGGATCTATTACAACCTACATCTTCTCAACAAGACGTCGTCGCGACTGGGTTTGGATAAGAAAATGAGATGGAAACTATTTGTTCATAAACAACATGTTTGTTCATATGTCCCACTCCAACTGGCGGTCCAAGTATCGCAATTTTATTTTTGGAGTTGGTGAAAGTCATTCTGGAAAAGGAAATCAAGGGGCAGAGTGGTCCAGTACCAAGGTACAGCATACGACGTTATGATCCCCCAATCCTATTTATGCGTGAGCACGAGAATGCTTGTAAAAGAGCCTTACTTGTTAGGGTAGTAAGAACAGCAGCCGAAAAACTCAGCCTCACACTTGGTTTCAAACTGGGGAATCGGTAGTCCATCACAGAGTTGGCACCCACCCAACCTGAAATACATATCAAAACTGCTAAGGCCAATTTCCTTCTAAGGCTCCACAAAAACAAAAACCCATGCATGGAATCTTCTACAAACATCTCAGAAGCATTGTTTTTCTAAGCACTTGACGTTTTTTTTCCCCTAAGGTCTAGTGGTTTTAAGGTAGAGACTGAGGACTTCATAATGACTTTCCAAGATTGTGTCTTTAACAACTTGGTAATATCGTAGAAAGGTTAAGGGTATGGAAGTCCCCGATACCAGCTGAGAAACGGACCAAGTACCAGGAGTTCCTCAGCCAGCTTCGCAGGCTTAGCCTGCCCACACTGTTGGTCTGCTCGTCTTGGACATTGGATCATTAGGTGGGATCAGAAATTCGCTGCTTTAAGCTCTACATTGGCATTGGCAAACATCTTGGCGGGAAGGATGCAGAAAGCCGTCATCCTCGCGTCGCTTCTTCTACTAAGGGCGCACGATTTGCGTGCCCAGTCATACTTTAAAGCTCCGGTGTAGGAATCAGTCGCTAGAGAACGAAACAGCGGTTTGGTGTATCGGAGCCCGAGCCGTACACCTTTTACTTTTTTATATAACAATAAAATAATAAACTGCTTTAATTAGTAATCAATTACAGGAGGGCGAGGTTTAAATTTCAAATCTTCTATTCTATGGCCTAAAAAATCAATATTAATAATATAGGTAATATGAGAAAAGGAAAAAAATGATAAATAATAGATATTAAATATTAAATAATAAATAAATAATAAATAATAAATAATAAATAATAAATAATAAATAATAAATAATAAATAATAAATAATAAATAATAAATAATAAATAATAAATAATAAATAATAAATAATAAATAATAAATAATAAATAATAAATAATAAATAATAAATAATAAATAATAAATAATAAATAATAAATAATAAATAATAAATAATAAATAATAAATAATAAATAATAAATAATAAATAATAAATAATAAATAATAAATAATAAATAATAAATAATAAATAATAAATAATAAATAATAAATAATAAATAATAAATAATAAATAATAAATAATAAATAATAAATAATAAATAATAAATAATAAATAATAAATAATAAATAATAAATAATAAATAATAAATAATAAATAATAAATAATAAATAATAAATAATAAATAATAAATAATAAATAATAAATAATAAATAATAAATAATAAATAATAAATAATAAATAATAAATAATAAATAATAAATAATAAATAATAAATAATAAATAATAAATAATAAATAATAAATAATAAATAATAAATAATAAATAATAAATAATAAATAATAAATAATAAATGAATAATCATTGAACTGAATGCTCCTAGCCTGAGCAATGACGCTGCATAAACATTACCTATGAATCAACGTATCCAAAAGAGCCTCTGGCTGGTATGAAATCGCAGACACTAGACACTAAACAATCGAAACCCACTAGAATAACGTTCAATTGTCACTTTTATTCTTAGCTGGCGAAAGTAGAAGAGTGTCCGTGAGAGTGGCGACAAACTTTGCATTGGGTAGAATCGGCGGCCGGTCCGCCGACTGAAGCCCGACCGAACTGTCCTCTTCTTGGATTTGGGGCTATTTTCGGCGAGTTCATTAACACAGGCACACACACACACATACACACCGAAATAACTGTCTCTGATGCACTCAAAGGAGACAAGCGGGATGCGACATCGCTGCATTTCGATGCTGCTGTTTCCATGCACGAATATAAATACGATATACCGGGTGTAAAATAATACCCTCCCAATACGGGATTTTTGAGCTTACTGAAGCGCAAATTTGGGGGATACTTTGCACCCGGTTCAGTACCTGCATCATATATATCTAAACCAAGCCGCGCGTGTAGGACAGCCGATTATAATACCTAGTGTATGATAGGCTGATGCATGCTGAAAAGTGTGCATATCAAGAATCTGACGACTTTAGCGTGATGCAAGGGACTTGCAGGAATAACCAACTTGCAAAAAACGTCAACTAGACATTTTTTAACGCGGTCGAAATTTCTTTGATTTTATAGGTTATAATTCAAGGATAACAGAAAAAATATAGTCTGCCGATTTCCACAAGCTAGTCACAACTCAATCGTCGATATATTTTAGAGCGTACAGTTGCAGTAAAGCACATTATTTCTCACCTCAAGCGTTTTTTCACTCTCTCTCACTATATTCTTTTCCGTCAGCAATCACGCCATCCCAGCTACTCAAAGTACTCGTGGTGATATGTACTCGTACAACGATTGCTTACTTGTGCTCAAAATTTTGTGAATAAAATTGTATGAATGAAGATGAGCAACAATATTATGAAGTGCCTATTTTGTGGAGAAAATAAATAACATTTTTATTTTATTTTACTATCATCACCACTGGCGACAACATTTTCTTTCACATTTTTTTCTAATTATTACGCTTTTTCACAAAAAAAGCCTTAGCGAATCAATTTTTTTGTAAAATGCAAATATGTAAGTATTTTCTTGATAATGTCAAAGAACGTATCATCTCAACCATATAATCACTATGCAATCACCAAGATTTGAATCGGATTTTCGAGATATCGATCTTTCTAATGTCAATGAAAAAATTGGAACTACCGAAAGACTATAAATATTTTGAGTAGAAAAATTCAAATATCAAGGTTTTTAGACGATTAACAAAAAATAGTTCAACTTGATTAACAGTGCTAAAATTCCATAAGAATATTTAGTGAACTTATATCGCTGCACGAGGAATATAGAGTCAGTCCAATTGATGTTATTTTTTAGTCTAAAAATGACTTTTCTTATTATTTATTACCCTTATTCACGTAGACTGCAGTAATGTGTAGTATAGGCAATTGTTGAAACGTAATCAGGACAAATTAGTTTTAGAGTAAACGTGGCAACCTGACAAGCCGGAGGCATCTATCTGTATTTATAGACTTCTCATCACACCATTCGTCAGTATCGCTTGAACTGTAGATTGGGAATATTCACCAGATACATTGTTGATATGTTGTTATATCAAAACGTTGTTCCAGTATTTCTCTGCTGCCACTGAATCGATTTTCCAAACAATACTCGGTACTACCGAATTTTATAGATAGAACGTCGTCTAATAACACTTATTTTTCAGAGGTCCCGCCTCATCAATCGCAACCTGCAACTATCATTTTTCCCTTTTTTTAGAAAATCATCATCAGCCTGAGAAACGTCAAAAAAGGGAATAGACACTCATACATTCTTCCCTTCCAATTAGTTCGAGAAGTAAAATACATTGAATCCTTTTGTAGTGAATTTTGTTGAACCCTTTGACGCTAACGACAAGGACGGATTTAGACACATCAAGAATTGTTCCCCTCCCTTTATTTTTGTAATTTCCCCGCGCGCCCCATAATCTCTTCCTACAACAACTGTCTACCGTAATCACCAAGCCTATTTACCCGTCGTGTCCGTTATAATAATACGATCAGATAATACCCCAGACGCGGATGAAAGAGCCCATAAAGTCTGTCAGCAGGCCACAATGTCGGAATATAGCGCGATAAAGAGATTAGCCAAACCAAAGAGGGGAAAATAAATAGTATTTTCCAGCGGTAATTAGCCCTTAGGGAGTCTGATGTATGATGTATTTTTTCAGATCATTTGATGTACTTCTATGTGAAAGCTCAACCCCAAAATGTGGTTGCTTCTAGCGTAGATAGCTTCAAGCACATCAGACTTAAGTTGGCTGGACTTTTAAGCGCAGTTCTCAAGCTACCATAAGCTTCTTCTTCAAGTGCCATAGGCGTACATTTACTATTTATTTGTAGTTGTGCCTCTCTAGCAAGTGTATCGTAAAAGTGTTTACGAAGAACAAGAGATGTCGCTGTAAATCAATTCACCCTTGCTGGACAGGTGTCGCACGGGACATCTGTTACCACTTCAAGGCAGTGCAGGTGTTAGGAGCTTTGACTTCGTAAATTGCCAATGGGCGTCCCCATAGAGGGCGACACTTGGAAATGAGTTGATTTTGCTTTCACACCCTTGACTGGGTTACGTATATACTACCCAATTGCTCTCTACAGTTAGACCCACAGGCTATACTGACTCGGCTAAAAACAAAACAAGCATGTCTAAAGCACGTCTGATACATAGTGGAGAGCATACACTTAAACACATTTTACTGAAGAACAAAGAAGAATCGGTTTTTACCACTTCTTTGACGGTTTCGGCAACGAAAACTAGTTTAGGTCGCATACTTGCCATATTTATGATAATAATATACCGTATTAGCATCATATTACTATCAATATCTAGTTGAAAATGCGCAAGTTAAGTGTGGTTCGTCAGTCCATGGCATCAATCATGCTGCGTGCTTCCGGATCGACAACGAACGCTGCGCTGCTCGAGAACGGAACGGTAAAAAGTTCGTGTTCGCATTCGCTCACCTGTCTGCATTCCTCCATTTTCTACCTACCAATTCTTGCTAGTTACTTGGCGGTATTGATATATTAGATTAGTCACGGCAAAATGGCAAAATGTAACAACGTCGACTACATCGTAAAAAAACTATACGTGTATACAATGATAATCAGTTCCTTGCTAATCCGCAAGATGGGAGCCGATATACAAATTCACACTAGAAAAAAATGGCGTTAAATAGGGAGACCTTTGAAATTATTCATTACCATTATTCAGACAGAATACGATGATATCTGTAGTGTTATCAAATGGTGAATCAGAAGCAAAACGAACTATGGTGTTAGAGTAGGCGTGGATACCCGACAAGCCGGGAGCGTCAATCTATACTTTATAATTGTAGGTAAAGAAATTATATTATTCATACTAGTATATTATTATTATACACGTTTTATACAGTGCCTGAGAAGAAATAAAGTCAAAATAATATTAGTTATTGTTTCAAGATTACTCTCAGACAAAAACTCTGAATTAGGTATGCTCACAAAAATGAACATCGACGTTCTTCTCTACGTGATGGATTGGAAAATCCATTGAAGCATATCGAATGAAATCATCAATGTTTCCGATACTGACCATTCCTGACACAAACTGCTTCGACCGTCAAAACAAAGTTGAGTTCTCAGTTTATTTTGTTTTGTTCCATGAAATTACATTTCTACTTTTATACTGACAGTTTCCGGACCTCAGTATTTCTTCCGAATTTCAAACTGCGCGGGTCAAAGATATATTGATCAAACATTCTTTAGTATCTATGGCAGAGCACATCAACCACATGGCATTCCATTAATTCTAGTATATGTGAAGTATTCGAAATTGATTTAAAATGGAAATATCCCCCGGCTGGATTTACAATTTTTTTTGAGTGTGATAAACCCCGAGCTGAATGGAAAATTAATAGAGTGGAGGGATTTAGTTTGCATTAACGTATGGAATTACAGCTTTCATGAATTTCGGTATATGTCGCTTTGTTCTATGCAGGATTTTTGTTTTGTTTAAATTCAGACACATGCATTTACGGGTTTTAGAGCTTTGTTTTAATAGTACAATTACTTCGTTTCACTTTATTTGTGAAATTCAGCCTAACGGTTATCCAATTCAATATTAAGAATGTCGAATTGTCAATAAAAATATTAAATATCTAAGTGCAGACTGGAATAAAGTGTATTGTGGAGTTTATACATCATAACTACATAGAGGTACCTGTTTCAATATGCATGATAACGGATATTTTCCATAAGATCGAAAATGTTTGTTTTAATGAGCCCAAAACATTACCAAAAATCATTATTCCACTATAGGCGGGTTTAAAAAGTGTGCATACATTTTTATTAAACCAATTATCGAAAAATCGCCAAAATGGATATTTCTTCTTTTTCATCTCTAAGAAATCTAAGAAATTCTTTATTATAGATAAATATTGCGGAACTAAAAATTTCACATTTAAATTTCACACAAGAAGTAGCCCGTTCAAAATCAAAAGAAACATTTTCCATAGTGCAAAAATTGTAAAAACTATATAAAAACTCTGTGAAAAAATCAAGTTGCATTCCAATTATTTCCGAGTACTCAGATAATAGGTAGGAATTTTACATTAGACAAGAAGCTTTTTGATATGATAAATCATCACACCAAATATCATCAAAATCGGTTAAATAGTTTTTGCGCAGTAAATTTGCGATCTATGAAGATTACTATATTCCAAACTAAACAAAATCTAAACCAAAGCTTCTAGACACTTGAACGATCAGTCACACATAAAATGAGGCTTAAACTCTAAATCGCATTTCAAAAAATTGACATCGGTTGATCAGGAGAGCTGTGGTAATTTTGTAAATATTTGTTAATTTCTAGTTGACCAGGTGGTATCTGTTTTGGGTTCAATGTTTCCCTATGATCGAAAATTTACATTTAAACGAGTCAAAAATATTACCTGAACTGATAATTTCACTATACGTGGCTGAAGTTTTTACATATGAAATTATTCAAGGATCGCCAAAATATTGTTTGTATGTATTTGTTTTTCTTTAAGCTGATATATTTGTAAAAATCATTTACGAGAAAAATTGCAATGGAAAAAATCGTAAGACAAATGAATGAAATTGTCTGTCACCGAGCAAGCAATATCTCCATCACACCCCCGTTTGACCCTCGCTTCGCCCTTAATAACTGCGCAATTGGCCTTCGTCTACTCTCATGCGAGTGTGTGAGGAGGGGTGAGAGTGCAGAGGTGGAGTGAAGGGTGGCACGGGGTGGAAGAGTGTAATTGGTGCAGTTTGCTCTTTCAGCTTCAAACACTGTTTGCCTTTCAGCGAGATGTTGTTCGACTGCCAGTAATTGCAGTGCCAACGTTTGCCTTGGCAGGGATTTTGAGGGATGGAGAGGAGATTCTGTTGTTTTCTTTTCGAAGTGCTTCACGCTGGTTTTCATTCAGTGGTGCGTTGTTTTCAGGCTCCAAGTAGTCTGACGCTGTACTACCCACGAAGTGGTATCAGTTTGGAAATAGGGATTTGGAATTGAATTTGTAAAATTATATCGTTTATAATATCATAATTCTCCAAAACGTGTAAAGTTTTCGAAAATTTAAGTTCGAGTAGATCAACAGCTCTAAAATACGATCGCAATATTCAATGAACTGATCTGCAAATACAGGGTCAAGTTACTTCATATCCTTTGTCAGTTATCTGTAGTAAAACCCGCTAAAACAGAAACAAAACAAATTAGCCGCGTTAAGAGGGAACTCCACTAAGAATAGAAGGGGTATCGCATGGATTCCCAATATTTCGTTTCCAGCGCTTATTTTTCAAAATAATGGAACGATTTTTTCTGTAAGTGTTAAAGAAATGTTGGTTCTATGCTCGTGATAATTTTTCAATTTTTGATGCAATATATTCTCACATGACTCATTTCTTATGTTTTTTAACCTTTCGATGAACGAAATATCAAGAAAAGGGCATAATGCCGTCTTTTCTCTACCATTTTCAAACGAAATATTGTGGCACCGTACATGGGCAGATTTGTACCGTTGATACGAGCGTCAACCTGACAATATCTAAAGTTTTGTAGCACGTGCATAGAACCAACCGTTCTCTATCATTTGCAAAAAAACCTTTAAAAATAAGCGCTGGAAACAAAATATTGTATCCAGCATTTCCGCAAACACGGCTGCTTATTTATCGGCACTCTTATTCCGCGTTTTAATTATCCAGAATATTTAATAAGTTCGTAATGAAAAGACGTAGAAAATATAAATATGTCTCGACACCGTCCAACTGCCATTCACCCTGTATCGTAGACCGCAGTGTTCAAAACTACCGAGTTAAACCTGTGAGAAATCCCAGCGGTAAGCGATCAATTACTCGCTAATCAATTATGGGAAATCAACTCTTCTCACGTACATGGCCATAAAGGTTGCCTGTTAAGTGCAAATGCCAAAAGCTAACTCCCGCGAACAGATTGTTAATTTTGGCGAAGCAATCATTTCCGAGTCTATCTTCCACGAAGAAACGTCTCTCACATCGAGGGAGGTCTTCAAGCATCCAAAACATAACAGAGGCGTATCACGAGATGGCCATGACCAACGAGATAATAACATTCAATGACGAGCCTAGCCGTCTAAATTCTTTTTCAACTGGCTTTGAACATGTCACTTCATAGACTAGGGAAATATTTAAATGAATTTTGGATTTGAGTTTTTATTGAGATTTCATGATTTTTTGCTTTCCACAACGTTTTGAGTATTGATATCTGTTGAGAACTGTGGTCTGTGACCCGAAACATAACCGATCGCCCATCACTATTATGACAGAATTGATAGCTGTCTGCTGCCATTTTTCTCTGAATAAAATAACCTAATTTTTAACACTGGTTTTGCACGTGGTGGGCATCTTACAATTTAACAAGTATCACCATATCGTTGAGGCTTAATTTGGTGTGTATATCAAATATATGTATCAGAGCTTAATATACGATGAAACAAAGGTCCTTCGAATTTTTAATGAACCAGCACAGCTCGCACACAACATAAAGGCCGTTAGAGCTCCGCACTTTGCAATATCCTCAATCTCTTGAAGTGAAAGGATCGAGCGTTTGTTCGAAGCTGCTCTTATACGAGTACTTTCAACCCGTTGTCGCCGTTCACACCATCCCGTTTGATCTCCGACTCGTAACAGGCAGTGATGAGTAAGCGCCGCTGAATCATCCTTGTTCATATGCAGTAAATAGAGATATAGGTATTCGTGATTATGACACCAAAGACGTCTAAGATGAAGGGCTGAGACATCAACGATTAAAAATCACTTACCAGCATCTACAGGAGGAGTGGGTGTTTCTTCTCTTGCCGCCCTCTGATGGTCCTCATCTTGGTTCTTACTATTCTCTTTCATTCCTCCATCTTCCTTCTCTGCCTTTTCCATATGTTCCATGAATGGATTGCAGACGCCTTCATCACCTGAAACGTTAAAACACCGAGGTTACGAAGGGTTTCCAAAAATGGTAGGTAATAAAATAAAAAATTGGAAGAAGGGTTCTGTTTTCTTCAACAGCGACTAAAAATTATCAGGTACTGAAGAAAAACACAGAATGTATTTGGATAGTTTCAAAACCGATCGGTCCTGTTTTTTTTTTGTAACGTCCAAAAATGATAACAGGCAATTATTTAATGTTGCATCTGGTAATATACATCATTCCAATAAGCCTTCCTAGTTCTCTACATCAAAAAGAGATGGTGAAGGTTAAATTTATGTTATGTTAATGTCAATAATCTGCATATTGTCTATCCATGTGTTCTGCTAGTTTTCCAAATATCATTGTGAGCGAGCCTTGTCAAAATCTATACCCAATTCTGTCTACTATAGAATAACGGTTAAAGAAGGAGAAAATAATAAAAAAGCATATTTGTAATACAACTCGAAGAAATGGGTTTTTACCCATTTTTACAGCCCAAGGGATAATGGAACATTGTGACTGCTTGCAAGCATGAGAAACAATTATTTCATGGTACTGCGCTTCTTCGAACCCTCCTTGAGATGACTCATAACATATCAGTGACTGATGGAATACCTGAACAAGATAGAGCTATTTAATGGAGACCTTCAATACAACAATGAAGAACAGGAGGAGAGTTCGTTTTCCAAATACGTAGTACCAGATTCCAAAAAGCAACTCTTTGGGTTAGAGTTCAGCAAAATACCAAAAGTTGGACAGTACAGGCCACTGTAGGGTTCAAGAATGATATAATGGTTGCTATATGAGATAAAAGTCTAAAGTCTGAAGTAATAGCAAGGAAATAGTTGGACATTTCCTGGAGTTCCTGGAAAGAAACAAAGAAGAAGCAATATTTCACACTGGATTTTCGATAACCATTGAATGCATCATTGAAAAAAAAAGCTACATTAAACATGTCTGAAAGTAGGTTCATATTCAGATCAATGCCGAGATCGAAACAATTGGCAAATAGGGATGAACAAATAGAGTTCAGTTGAAGACACAAAAGACCCAGACAACTACCTTGAAAAGAAAATCATATGCTGACCTGCCAGCTGTGGATTTGGAGGGATTTCAAATACTCAAATCATCATCGATCAAATTTCTTGCCATTAACAATAACATGTCCTGGCACGATCATGTTGCTGGTCTTGCCTGGCGGCGTCCCAAAACCCTGACCTTACAAAAGATCTCCAGAGTTTAGAACATTGAATAAAAGTGACTAACCTGCCTTACTATATAAATTTCATCATGGTGAATGTTCGACCGAGATTTCCTACTTGATAACACCAAGAATCATCAAGCTGACAAACAGTAGAGCTTCCAACACCTCAAACGAGCCTCTTCCAAAAGTAATTCTTTTGGAAAACCTCAGAGTTGTGGAAAGAGTTTTAAGTTTTAAGCTCAACATTAACAGACATCTTCTCGCAGCGATTGTGGAGCGCTATAGGCTTTCTGACTATAAGAAATACCATTTCTGAATTAATAAGCGATCTAACCTTTAAACATCTCCTGTTCATCCTCTTCCTCCAACATCCTATCACCTCCTCCAAACATTTGCGGATGTCCTTCGGCGAACATCTTATTGTATTCACCTAACGCGTCTCCTCCTCCAAACATTCTGTTGTCATGCGTTTCGCTGTCAAAGATTCTATTGCCGTGCTGGTATTCCTCGTCGTACATTTTGCTATCGCGACCTTTGCCTGCTAAATCGGACGCAAAAGGCGAGCCATGCGAATCGTCCACTACGTCAACGTCCGTTTCTGGACCGAAATCGTCGTCATCGCATTCGTCGAATAGTCGTTTGCCATTGGATTTTTCTGTCTCGTAGAAATCCATGTCCTTAGTTGGTGATATGTCAGCACCTGAAAGGAGAAATAGTGATATACCCCAATAAAATTACTCAGAAGAATAGATGAAATTGCATTTTTTGATGGGCTATTTTTTTGGTATTTGTTCGGATATATTTGACAGTGAAAAAAAGGTGTGGGAAGGCTTAGAACAGCCGTCATCTTGAAAAGGGGAATCTTTATATCAAATAACTTGTTGACATGCAATGATGGCCGAAAATGTAAACTCTCTCCTTGTAGATAATTTTATTCCGAACAACAATCCTTTTCAGGTGTCATTGGAGGCAAACTATCCATTTACTATCCATTTGACATTAAAACCTCATCCCTATTTCAAAATGACGGTTGTTCTCAAATTCTACCACACCAACCCCCAACCCCCCCCCCCCCACCAACCATCTCACAAACTTTGATTTTAATTGTCACATGAAAAACAATGCAATTTAAATTACTTATTTGATTGCGATAATACGATATCGCTGCTCATACAAAAATTGGCATCAAGTGTAATGGTTCAACCGTTTACAAATTCTATTTCACATGGTATGCCTAATTTACATGTAAACGATCTGTATAATATTCCTTTTTAGTAATAATTCTCTACTCATTTATATTTTTTCATTATCGCGAAATTCAATACCTCATCTCGATTATTCTAATTAGATCTGTTATATTTTCGTCTCCCTAACTTTTGTTGTAATTATGATTTTCAATCCCATTCCTGGTTTCGGTGTTTTTTTTCCTGAGGACTGTTTTTTATGGAGCTTTTCTTCGGCGCAGCCTTTTCCCCGCAGCCCTACTTCGCAGCCCTTCTTCGCGGGTGCAAACACAACAATGCTGCCCTCCAGTTGCTGAGGATGACCATCTTCGCCATGGGGACATGAGGAAGCCAGAATATCCCCAGCCCAAGACAAGTTCCTTTGTTGTATTCATATATGGCTGGTACAGATACATTTTATTGTTTTCATAATCCTCTTAAATAAATTCTTCACATTTAAACTTTGAATGTGTTTCTCTTTTCCATTCTTTTCACCTCATGCCTAGCGACTCACTAATCCCTGATCAGTCTCATCTCTGTCTGTGCTACAAGTTGCTCGTTAGCACTTCTCACCCAGTTTTCTTAGGAAAATTGGGGGAAGTAGGGTTATACAAGTAGATTAAAACTGTATTTAATATTTAATCAATATTGACTGATACGTTGTTTTGTGTGAGAAAGGTGCATTTAAACTTGATAAATGGTTTTCCTGAAATTCGTAAACTCAAATTTTGGTTATTGTTGAATAAAAGGACGGTATGGCACCAATTGTTTATCCTTATTGTCGCCATATTTCTGAAATATGAGTCATTTTCGGTAAGACATGACGAGCTCATGATTAAATCCATTTGTTGTGTCAGATTGTTCCCAGATAAGGGGTGAGGTTTGTCATCATATTCCGACATTTTTAGGAATTTGTTCAGATTGTGCAGATAATGAAACTCCTGACGACGCTCAAGGGTTTGTGCGGCAATAAACTAAATACATACTTTGACGATCTGGAGATATTAAAGTAAAGTAAATTTATACTAGTAACGGTCCTGGGAGGATCTAGAAATAAGACGGTTTACCACTACAAGGTCGTCGTACAGGGTGTCTATTCAGACACTTCGGGTCAGACCTGCTATAGATATGCATCTTTCGACTTCAGCTTAGACTTGTCAGTATAGCCTGGCGGTCTAACTGTAAAGAGCAATTGGGTGGTATATACGTAACCCAGTCAAGGGTGACTTCGTAAATTGCCAATGGGCAGCGTCATCGTGCACGACGCTGAGAGATGAGCGTTGATGTTGCTATCACACCTTTGACTGGGTTACGTATATACCACTCAATTGCTCTACAGTTAGTCCGCCAGGCTATACTAACCAGTCTAGGCTAAAGACGAAACATTAGTGGAGTGCATAACTTAATATCAGTTGTTAGATAGAAATCTCTGTAAATATTTTTTTTTCATAATAAATGATGATACAACCATCTTTACAAATTTGAATTTGAAAGCCATCGTTATCTAATTGACATATATAAAGTCAACCATATAGTTAAATATGACGTCATCACCTCGACCAAACAAATCTAGTGGTAAGTGTAAGGAAAGGTGCTCCTTGTTCCACCTACCGTTTTGTGTGTAGTTATCTGAGAAGTTGAACATGACCTCATCCTTCTGTTTGCCAGAGGCGTGGCTGTCTCCGTTGCTACCGTTGAACAACACCTCGGTCTGGTTGGCCTGGTTGTCCACCAGCCCCTGGTCGACGAGGGCCGTCTCCATGGCCGCCCCCGATGACACAGCCGCGTTGTTGTTGACGGCGGTCGCGACGACGCGCGATGCTTCCCGAAGGAGCACGACGATCACAGAGATGTTGTCGGTGGAGCCTTTCTCGCGAGCTGCCTGCACCAGGTGCTGGGAGATGCGCTCTGTGTCTTCTGAAACACACAAAACACATTATGGGTACCAAAGAATCATATACATACGAAACTAATTTTTCATTATCATTTGTGGAGAGAATTTATAAGATTCGTAACTAAGCTTTCCAATAATGTTAACGATAATATCACTTGCTACACTGGCGCAACAAGCATGCTGATCGTTGATGGTTAACTTTCAGCTTCCAATATATTGTTATAAAAGTTGTCTTACAACGGCAGATGAAGGAAAACGTTGTGTGTATTGGAAGTTGTGCAAAGACATCCAGATGTTTCTACCATTACGGATGTAGCCAATTATATCGCGAATATCGTATACAAAATTTATCTGATAAAGTAAATGGCTGAGATCATTAATTACAGGACACATAGAACGTAAGACTGATAAATTAAATACATAGTGCAGTGGAATGTACATAAAATATTATTGCAATCGGATATAGGACATAATACTAGAATAAATCCAAAGCGAACAAAAAAGCTTTGATAACTATAATGTTATCCAGGAAACATTTCCTTCTTTTGTGTAATAGATCTACTTTCCAGGCGATTGTTTCATTTGATTGATACTTGACGATCCTTGGACATCGTCATCTAATTACGCTAGTATTGTGACATTACGAGGGATAACAGCAATTTGTGATTTTAATATTCATATTTCTTATAGATAACCTCTCGCAAAGGCGAAGCCTATCGCGCTCAAAAAGTGCTGCGAGATAATAAATGTCGTCTCACATTCATCATGTGGCGGGCCTTGATAGGTTCGGTCGGCGTCCCAGCAGCTGAGGGTTCTCTTCCGCTCCGGGAAAATGCATTCTTTTGAACAACTACTACTGTTCTACAGTAAAGTACAGAGTACTGCTCGCATGTGCAGGGAGCTCCAAATCAGTCCATAAAGCTTCTGGAGACAATCCAGAAACGAGCAATAAATCCAGTTGATGCGCCTGACCTATCAAAGGAACTCTATAATTTCGAAGAAGGGTGGCTAACCTGTCTCTATTCCATAGATATCATGAAGATGTTCGACCAAGCTGTCTCGCTTAATAACATCAAGAGTCGCCAATACAGCAAAAACTAGAGGAGCTCATCCGGCGCATCCTCACCAGCTCGAGCTTACAGCCAGAACCTCGAATGAGCCCCTACCAAAAGTCATTTTTTAGCCAGCGTAATTATTAAGCTCAAGGAAAAATACTGCTCAACGATGAATAATACTAACTAGGTATCAAAAAAAACAGGCCAAATATTTGTTTAGTATGATCATTTTTTGCCTTAAGAACTGCGAAATATATTTTCCTATTAGCACGTATACAAAATGAATTTCTTTACAACAATATCGCAAATTGCTTAATAGATAGTCATGATATGACGTTACATTTCGTGAGCTAATCTCAACATGATAAAAAATTGAAATGGTAAGGACGAACATTATTAAAAGGTGAATCGATTTTTTCAACATTTTGTCTCAATAACCTTACTGTTCTTTTAATATCTCACAGTTTGCCGACATCAACATGGGACACATTGTATACGCTCAAAATATTCTGACGGCTTCGGAATCTTACGCTATTCTATTAAAATCTCGACACCCTGAAAATATATCGGACATAATCTTGGCCTAGTAGATGGATACAAAAATGATTTATATCGTCTCGAAGATCGTATGGTCGATGACCCTCATTTTTCTAACATGGTTCGTCTTCCTCACCGTTCGAAGCTCACGACACGAATCAAGAGGGAACTGGAGCGAAACAAAAATTTAGCAGCTTTTCAAAACTCTTAAGATCAGCAGCGTTGCATCGAAGGATCATCAGACACTATAATCAGTTTTAGTGCGGAAAGCAGTGACATTTTTTTGTTACTTATTTTCCCAGTCCGCATATAACAATTGGTGTACACAGCTATTTTCAAAAAGGGGGGGTTCCACTTTGTAAGTAGGTATAAATATAATGTTTGTTAAGAGTATTACATGGGGGTAGGGTTTGAACCTCGATAAACTTGTGTGTTTTTACCACTGCACAAGATAACAGTGTTTGATTGTTCTATGACCGAGAAAAAAGTCTAAAGAATAGAATCCATTTAGAATTTCGTCCTTATATGTATCAGCCAAAATGAGAGTTTTCCAAAACGTTCTCTGTCGCCGCCAAACATAACAACTAAGAATGAAAATGTTTGGACTCTTCAATAAATAAAGAGTAACATTAAAAAATATTTTTTGAATCCAAAGGGTTTTCTCTATCAATTTTGAATTAACGAATGCCACCTGCAATCATTATTTTTATATTAAAATGACACTCCGCTGCTGATAACAATTCCAGCTATATTGAGAAGGAATGAAGAATAGACAATGCGTTTAAAACCACCTGTCCGCTTAATTACGCGTTTCACCATCAACATTACGGCCAGTTATAATTATGAAGGTAATTTCGGATTTCACGTTACATTTTCCAATACAAAAAAATATGGTTACGTCTGAACTAAACTTTACGGCCGCTTTATTTAGCCGACGGTAATAGAATTTTATTTGACAGCAATAAAAAGTAATAAGTCATAAAAATGACGTCAAGTATCTGCGTTGACGCTGTACTTCCCACGCAATCAGTTTGGAATGAAAGGTTTTAATCGAATTTTGGAGATACGTACCTTTGAATTGCGATAAAAAAATATTGGAACTAGATACAGAAAGACGCTGAATCTTTTATAATTTAAAAACTTTCAAATATCCCAACACTTCAACTAGATTAACAGTTATATGGGAAGATCGTTGAAGCAAAAGCAGGAAAAATTGAAGTGTTAGAGTAAACGTGGCAACCAGACAAGCCGGGAGCGTCTATCAATATTATAGACTCCGAATTCGACCCTTCCACAGCCCGAAAAACCAGAAAACCACTAGCAATAGCTCTAAAATCGGCACAATTATGTTTTGATGTAAAAAATCATGCTATCTAGTTGAAAATTTGTCTATATGGGTTTACAACGATACTCGCAAATGTCCAAAATTAAAATTGAAAAAATGGGAGGAATTAAATATTTTATAAATAGTAAGAGGCCGATTAGCCACAATAGCCTGGTAAAAGAATGCGTATCTTAGAAAAAGGTCATTTTTCACCATCATTCAATTGCTCTATACAACCAACCGTGAAACACGATCTAAATATTTACATCGAAATTCCTTCTGGTTGATATGAACCACGATGCCGCCAGCATGTCTATATCTGTACAGTGAGCACTTAGCTTAAGTACTTACTTCTATTATTTGAGGTTTTCATATATTCATGAAACACACTTTAATCTTATCTAACATGAAGTACTTGAGCTTTTCACACCAAGTTTTGTACATAGTGAAACGATGAGAGAATAAGATCCTCAAATCGTTACCTGGCCAAACATTGAAAATTATCAGTTATCTGTAAAATATTGATTTGACTCATGGATTATGTTCAAATATCAGATAACAACAAGTACAGGAAATACTTATTCGAATCTTGCATCGTTTATTTGAGTTAAAATCATCGAATCGTCGCTAAAAAAACGCCTGTTGCGGATAATATTTGTCTTTGATTTAGATAACATTCTCATAATAGGTATTAATGAAAGTGAATATAACAAAAATATACCTAAATCGTTCTAGAAGGGTTGGGCAAAATCGGTTGAGCTTACAGATAAATTAAGCATATTTTGTTTGTAAAAATTAAGCTTTTATTTAAATCCGCTAAAAATAATAAAATAAACTTTTCCTTCAAAACTTCCACCCTCAACTTATAACGTAATTACACAATTTATATGATATAAAAGCTTGTCGCGAGATTGAAGTACTTGTAGTCACTTAGTTTGAAAATTAAAATCAATCAGACCAAGTTATTTAATTTACCCATTTATCTACACAGGTAAATTTCACAACAAGCTTTTATATCATATAAATTGTGTAATGACCTTATAAATTGATAGTAAAAGTTTTAAGGAAAAGTTTATTTTATTCTATTTAAATAAAAGCTTGTTTTTGAAAAAGTTTCTATACTTATTTTTGACCGCCTTTTTTATCCTTGGACGTCTATCTCGCCAAATTACCCAAGTCAAAGTTAACCAACCGATGCTGCAGACTCAAACAATTCGACCTCAATATCATAATCGGGGACTCCAAAAAAAATCAGTACACCAAAATTCCAGACGGATTGGAGCAACGGAGTTTATGATCACCATCTTTTTTACTCTCATTCGTTTTTTCAGCAAGTCATTTCATTTGATACCCATATTGTAGGAAGCATAAAAAATTTCGTCCGCCATGTTGGGTTTAGAATGATGTCACACAGCTAACCATGCATTGTCATCCAAACCAAACGTGCATACAAAATTTCAGCTCAATCGGTTGAACATAGTTGCTTCAAAATTGAGTTGCAAGATTCCACCCGAACAAACATAGTTACATACATACATACATTGCAAGTTAAATAAAAGCTTGTAAAAAGTATGTTAACTCTTGAGCATAACCATGAAATGCTTGGGTTTTACATATAACACAATTAATATGATCATGTAATAACATAGGATAATAAAAGAAGTGCTTCCTCACACATGTTGCTAGCAGTGCTCCAGAAACCGTCTGATCTGAGACAAGCATTAGCTGTTCAGTTGAATACAATATCCTGGAGCGGAAGAGAACCCCCAGCTTCTGGGACGCCGACCTAGCAAGTCCAGCAGCATGATCGTGTACTTTTGTCAGGGGTCTCTTTGTGTGGCACCGAACTCCATTTGTGGATTCCCATTCGATTATTTTTTCAAAAACCTCATTCATCTGGACAACGCACCAATGATCTGCTTGGTTCCATGTAGGAAATAAGCGTGTTCTCATCCGCGAAGCTGTAGATAGGATTAGTTGTTATTCCCAACAATTTTTTGATGATACCAAGAATAGCGTTTTAGACAACCACCACACCAGATAAGCAGCGGTTCATGAGAAAACTATCCAAAAATTGGTAGGTATAGACCAATGGCAGCTCATAGGCAGCAAGATTGATCAAAAGTATATCCTGCTGCACCCTATCGAAAGCTTTCGATATATTGAGCGCGATGACTCGAGACTAGCCATGAAGCTCAATTTCTCTACGTCTACTCCATGGTGAAGCTATATTGGCGATCATTTATGATGTTGTGTGAGGCGCCATGGTGGCCTACCTGAGAATGCGTGAAGGGGGTTCGTGGACTGCGTCAGCTCCGTTGGTGGGCCACGTCAGGATTGAGGAGGTGGTGGGAAGCAACTTCCCTATTTCCTCACTCAGGGTGGCATGGGCCAGCGATGAACGCCAGGTAACGTGAAAGCAGATTGCTTGGCGAAGATCGGAGTAAGGGGCACATACATTGGCCACAAACCCTTGCTGGGTATTAGCAGATGCCAGGTCAGTGTTGCTCTAGATGACTAAGCATAAAACAAACTGGCGACAGCATGGTTGGATGACTGCAGACAGTCCAAGAGGTTCATAGCAGGCCCAACAAACGTAGAGAGGTATGGGTAATGAAAAGGAGGAGAGATTCACTCCACTTGTTGATAGGGATCCTTACAGGTCACTCCATATTGAACAGGCACCTGTCACTAATAGGAGTGGATAAAGACCCCAAAAATGCTGGGAGGATGACGAGAGCTCGTTCCAGTTCCTGGGTGAGTGTGCCATATGTCTGAGGTGTTTGGTCTAGCAGAGTTTGACAGGGAAGAGAGCAACTCAGCGGAATGGTCAGACATCATGACCTTTATTAAAAGGTCTGGAAGGTTCGACACTGAGGAACTATCAGGTCTGCCCCAGTTTCAGTGATGGTCCTCGGGGTCGTCAAATAGGGCCAAAAATAGCCTTCTTGCCTGGCTTTGCCTCCCCATTACTACTACTACTGCTGATGTTGTTTTACTCCAGCTACAGAAGCTGTGCATTAGTGAATGTCTTCATAACCTTATACATGGAAATCAGAGAGGCGAAACATAAAACGTCCAACGATGTTGGCTATGACAATAATTTCCTGCCCTATAACTGAGAAGCAAGTTGACCCTCGTATCATCCTGTGTCGCGTCCATATATGGAAACGCATTTATTTAAAATGATACCTAATCGTAAGATTGCCCGCCATTATCCGACATCGATAAATAAGACTTCGCCGTCGCGACAGTCACGCCCTCAGACGCATTTATCAAGACAATAGATTTGTCATTTGGCGCGTAATGAGTTCATTTCGTATCCGAGAGCGAAGTTCCCAGTGTACTCTTCGCATTCGCTAATATTACCGGTTCCGTATGTATATTATCTCGTCTGATATCGGTTTTATTGTCCAGATGATTGTCCTAATAATCCCAGATTCCAGAACCGTTAACTTTGGTGTTATTATCCGAGATAGATCGGGAGAATCCACTACCATGGTAGAATCGAGAGATAATATCAGACGTATTACCATTCTCACTATACGTACTGTTATTTTCTGGATTGTGTTCAGAAGTTCCAGGGACTACTTGACAGTGCATCATCATACATCCGAGCAGCATTCCATAGATGGTCAGATCTGAATCTTGTAAAGTAGTAGTAGTAGCTTTTCTATAGATAACTCTCGTAAAGACAGAAATCCAATCGTACTCCAAAAGCACTGCGAAAGGAACCCACAGTGCCGAGATTCTCAAAAAGAACGACTGTTGGAAGAGGCTCTTTCGAGCCGTGGAAGTTCGATCTGGTGAGGATGATCCCGTTGGGCCCCTCTTCTTCTTCTTCAAGTTCCATCTCCTAGCGGAGGTTGGATACTATCATGGCAATCCTGACTTTGTTTGCAGCTGTTCTAAACAATTGAGGTGACATCATTCCCAACCAATCCCTCAAATTTTTCAGCCAAGAGGTTCTTCGTCTTCCTTGGCTTCTCTTGCCCTTGATTTTTACTCCAGTTTGTTTCTTTTGAGAGTGTTAATTATTTCTTCCTGCTTTTGTATTCTCTAGTTGTTGCTGTAATGGCAACTAGCGTTATTATACGAGCCAGCTCGGTCGAACATCTGCCATGAAAATATCTATGGAATAGGGTCAGATCAACCACCCTTACTGGACGTTCTAGACTTGGAGGTCATTTGTAAGGTCAGGCGCATCTACTAGACATATCGCTCGTTTTTGGATTATGCTACGTTTTCATATATAGACTGTGTCTGTAGCAAATGTTATATTGGGGAGTCTTCCAGAGCTATAAAATGTCAAAACAAAGAACACAAAAATTATATAACCAAAAAAGAAACGTCACGTTTCTATACTACAAAATGCGGATAATCATTTCAAAATTAAAGTCTGGGAAACTGCCTTTATAAAGTTGTCAACAGACTGTGACCCATTTAGTTGAGTATGCTTCACGGAAAGATCTAGTCAATGTTCCCCAAACCCACAACTGCACCATCAGTTTTTATTCAGGTTTCCTCATTTTTTATTCTTGGATCCCAAATTGCTAATTCGACTGATCTACATCACTGACTGTTAGAAGGTCTAGTGGGTTCGACATTAAGAGAGCACCATGTTCGTTCTAGTGTCAGTTATCGAAGTCGGCAAAAAGGGCCACTACTACCATTGCTATTACTCTTTATTAACAAACGTCCAGCGTTAATCGTTATTACAAAAAGCATCTGATACAACATCCATTGATTTACTAGCTCCCAAGAAACGCCACTCATCACTGTGCTACGTGTAAACAGTGGCATTTTCCAATCGCAAAATCCACTTAACGATTAAGAGCATTCCTAGGCAACCCGTCAACATATGTTATGTGCAAATCTGGATTACGTTCACAGAGTGGCTTCCGAGAAGCAAATATGGCTAGCACCGAAGTACTGGACGACACAAGAAGCAGCTTGAAAAAGTCACATCACTGATCTGCAGTTATTTTACGATGAGAGAGGCAAGCTTGCTAGTTCTTCGCCTAACAAGAACAGTAGCTATTTATACAGCGACAGATAGACAGACCAGCGTTTTTAAAGAAAACTGTGTTTTACGTCGAAAAAGACGGTTGACATTTCACTCTGTTTACAAAAAGCAGGCACTGACCATTTCTGAGAGTGGAGAATTATGAAAGGTTCGTCATTAAAGTCCATCATCCATCAACCAAAAATCCGTAAATTCATATTTTTTTGACTTTTGGACAGCTTTTCACGATTGTCAAATGCTACGCGTCAACCTTATTGACTCCCATTTTATTTAATTGCGTTCCATTTAATTGAGGACGTATTTTCATTGAGATTCTCTTGAATTCCTCTTTCTTTTTCTTTCAAATGACTTGAGCTTCTTGTTTGTTTAATTTGAAATGATGCCATTAACAACGTGAACTTTGGACGATTATACTACAGAGCAGTCAGTGAAGAAAAGAACCAGAGGTCGCTAAAATCATAAAAATCATCAGAATGCTAATGAAACTAAGTTCGGCTCAAAATACACTATTACATGACTGTACATTTATGTAGACTCAAAACATATCATGGAACGACAAAACTCATCATTGCAAATAATTTATCTCTGACACCATCCCAAACCCAAAACCAAACAATGTTAATTGCATCTGACGCGAGCGAAAAGAAACTTGTAGGAAGAAAATACAGTCGTTCTTTTATTTTGGAACCAGCACCGTACTCGCCATAATTTTTCCGATTCCCGATCAGCCAAAAAGGCCAATCTTAAACAGCTGTAGTATTTTGACTGCTACAAAAAAGCAATTTATTGATATGAATTTAGGAATTTGAAATTTGTGATAATTGATAAAAAAACAACTTAAAAATGCACTAAAAAGTAAAAAATAAATATAAATATTTTTTTGGAATCCATCCCAGCCGGCGGGGTCTTGAGCGAAGTCGAAATACATTCTAGTACCTCAAATAAAAAATGTGACAGTTTTTGAGCACAAACTTTTTTTGAGGGCCAAGAGATTGTCAAAGTATCATAAATGCAACAGAGTGATTTTTTTTTGGTAACTCAGAAAAAAATTCGGATAATAGAAACTACCTCCGCCCCCCCTACCTTTGGGCAAGAATATGCATCAAAGATTTACTGCATGAGCTTCTTTATTCGGAAATAGATATTGTCCACCTCAAGTCCCTACACCTCAATCCAGGCACATCGCGATACAATTCTGGACCGAGGAAAAATCTGAAATACGCCACACCCTCCTATTAAAAACCTGAAGTTGGAGTAACAAACAACTCACTGGCCCACTTGAAGGCAGATGTTGGAAAACCGCAGACGAGGCACCATTTTGGGTTGATCGAGTAGATTATCTTCGACGTTTCCGCATGAATTTTGAATCTCTAACACGCTGTATAATAGTGGCTTTTGAGCAAGCGTTAATCAGCTTAGCTGAGTGCGAAACAAAAGGGGATATTCCGTCCTTATGGTCTGTTCGTCCATCAACCACAGTGCAACAGTCTGAGCGCGAATGCACTGCTCTCGCCGCATTCCTTGGCGAGATGACAGACACCGAACTTATTTATAAACCTCGCTCCAGTCATCCAAGTTCTTTGTCGTCTTACTACTTCTATAGTTTGGGTAAGTTAGGACATCAGCACTCCACCAGTCAGGTGTACAGAAAAGGCAGACACCTTGAGGCAGGTTTTCACTGTCCATTCTTCAATAAACTTCCAAGGAGACATACCACCCACTACCATCAGCGTGAATTCAAAGCTACGAAAAATTAGATCTCATGGAGAGTCATCAACTCTTCGCCATTACACTCAAGAACTTTCATCTGAAAGACTTCTGATCAAGCTTGCTGCCTTTGAGCTCCTCATTTCTGGTGGTGGATGAATATGCTTACGATGTGTTTACCAGGGCTCCGTCCTATCTTCAATGCTCTTCTTACTGTATATATATTCACGAATTGTTGAAAATAACGTCTAAACCTATGGCTTTGCAGACGACATCACCCTTATTTCCTACATGGAACCGGAAAAACCCCTAACACAAACCACAATGAGGAGGGATTTGGTGAATTGTGTAACGGAGATCTACAAATGGCGTTTAGTTTAACGCGCAGCAAATGCAGACAACAACCTCTCTGTATCTTAAAAAAATCTGCTTGATCTATGTAAATAACATTTTTTTTTCTGAATATAACCCAGAGAATTATCCTTGAATTATACGAGAAATCCACTCAAAAACTGAGTGTTTTATGATAATTACAGTAATATTAATTATCTCTCTTACAAATAGGATGGCACTTGGCTGATAAAACCATAAAATTGTATTTATTTTTATTTTTGTTAAAATTTTACTGGACTAATTGTACATCACTATCTCACTATTTCTTTTGCTTTTTGCCTTGCCATCACGGGTGGCATACAATTAATAGGTGTATATAAATACTTAGGATGAAAGTAAAAATGCCTAGCAGACAGAGCCGGACTTCTTAGTGAAAGGAAGATGGCAAATCTGGTAGATATTATTGGCCGAAGAAGGAACATCAAAACTGCTCCAATATTTGGCTTTTGTACGTTCGCAAAGACCAAACCGTTTCAGTAGCTAAAGAAGTACTCTTGGAGTAATCTTCATTGTTTCTTCAAGCCATATTCGAGAATAGCAAACATGAGAATTGACTCCTTTTATTCAAAATTAAAAACCTCCGAATACCTTAACAGGTTTCTAGGCCCAAAATCATGAGAGTATTGAAAAAAATTATATCGCCCAAAACCTGCTTAACAGTGGCCTAATTAATGAAACTGTTGCACCTTTAGAAATGACACTTCTGAATAAAATTCATAGTCTGACAGACCGATGACAGACAGCCAGAAATGCGTATATTTTAAAAATAGAAAAACAAGACCCGTAAGATAAAAACAGCATTCAGAAACCAGAAGCAAGAAAACATTTTTATAAATAACATTTCGCAGTCAGAAAGGCAATCGCGCTCCATAAGCGCCGTGAGAAGATAAATGTATTCAAATTGATCCTAAAGCGCTGTAAATTGAAAACATCGAAGAACAAACTCCCTGGCATCAGACTCAATCCACAACGATGGGGTTCTCAAAAAGAACCACTTTTAGAAGTGGTTCATTCGAAGTGTTGGAACATCGACCTGGTGTTTTTGCGGCAGTTGGGTCCCTCTAGTGTTGCACTCATGATTCTCAGTGTTGATGATTCTTAGTGTTGATGATTATTAGTGTTATTATGCGAGGCCGCTTGGTCAAACATTTAACATAGTACAATCTACAGAATATGGACAGATCAGCTACTCTTCGTCGATATTCCAGACTGTGGAGGATCTTTGCAAGATCAGGTGAGTCCATTTGACGTATTGCTCTGTTCTGATATGAACCTTGTATACCAGCAGTAGCTGCTCCGGTGAATCCTATCTTCTGGAAGACATGATCTTTACAGGTCATGCTATTGACTTTGATCTCCAGAAGGTTAATGTAAAAAAATGAGCATGGGGCGTCCCTCCATGTCGACGGCTGATAGACCAATGCTTTCGAAAGCAACAACACAGCACCGGTGATGCATATCTTTTCCACTTGGCATGTCATTCCAATTTCCCTTTGGAATCAATCATTGGAGCGTCCATGTCCAATTTGCAGTTTACCCCACCTATACGTATACCAGAACATAAAAAACTGCAACCCATCGAAAAATCGTTTGCTGACGTATTCACCCAACAATAAGATTATCCAATTATGAGCACTCACTCATACTCGTATATTGATCCTGACCGAGCTGATAGAATGCAATGGAAAACGCGCCGCTAAATTTATTATTGCTAATTTGGATGGAAAGCGTCCTTCTGTCACTCACGAAAATTATGCAATCCAGGGTTGTCAAATATACGAGAATAAATGAAAAATTTTGATTCATATTTGGTACTCTGTCAAGGGTTGCAGAGGCACGTTGGTGAAGCAACATCAGCACTAATCTCCAGGCGCACTGTAAGGAAGAAAGTTTTATTCAGGAAACTGTATGTTAAATATACAATTATTTTATCTGTATATAATTTGGAAAATAAATTGAATTTTATAATTTTACGTAAAATATAAAAAAATATAAACTAAAAAGTACGGAAATAAAATAATTTCCAAAATGGAATGGGTCTTCATCTGTTTGCTATCAAAAAATCGAATCTTCTAATTACTATTACTATTCGAGTTCAAAAATTAAAAATTGTATTATATTTAACAGAAACCTATAAATACGTTTTAATAGCAAACCGCCCCAAAAAGTAAAAAATAATTTTTCAGTATTCAGATTATGTTGTAGATTCATTCAATCAACAACAAAATATAAATAAAATAATTTCCATATACTTTTCAGTGCGGTTTGATAAAGAGGCGCATTTTGTTAATTTTTTACACAATAGTATATTATTAAACACAAGCTGCTATACTGCTTACGTACATAATTTTAATTACCACCTAATAGACTTGTAGCTACACATGTCACTTTATATTTTAATCTAAAATATGAGTCCTGTAATCCACATTAAAAAAATACCGTGTTTTGAAGCAATTATAGTGTAATTAAAAATACAAAGGCACTTTTGTGTTGTTTAAGAGTAATTAAAAAAACCGTTAACCATTCGCATAGCTGACATCACCGGCATCACTGGAAGCATTGGCTACCATGTTTGGTGGGATTTGAAATCCCTGGGGATGGAAATGGCGTACCGTATTTGAAGTATTTTATTATTCATGAGACATTTGCATAAATTAGTGGAAACAAAAAGGCCTTTTTGTGTTGCATATAGGAAACAAAATCTAATTAAAGAACTGTTGAAATCAAGTAGTCAAGTATAAACATGACGTTACAGTGAGAAACGTCAAATGAGATGTTTTCGAAATAACTGAGAACTGGGGTATGATGTTTTTTCAGAAACGGACGATCAACTGAGCTTTTTTTTAGTTAAGTATTTAATCTTATGAACAATTCAAGATCATGTGTGCCCCAAAAACAATTATAATTTAGGTTATAAAGATGATACAACTATGTAGAATTTAGAATTTTGAAGAAACATATGAGCATCCAGAAAAGATTTACTGACTCAACAGAAAACAGCAAAAGATCTGTTGGATGCGCCTGACTTCTCCATAGTCTAGAACTCTAGAACACCGGAGGAGGGTGGCGAATCTGTTTCCATTTCATAGATATTATCATGGCAAATGTTCAGCCAAACTGACTTACGATCTTATATATTTCATCATATACAGTTCATCAAGTGCTCAAAAGCCTGTAATTCCCTTCTTGATATGACGATTAAAAAAACGGAGTAAGTGCGTGGGCACGATGAACTGAACCGTACAGCTTAACCAAGTGCACAGAGGCGCATGCAATCATGTAACTGTAACACATGCAAATAGATAACTATATAACTACACGGTGTCATAACGTCATAAATTTCAAATTTACAACTTGGAATCACTGCACGTCAATTTTATTACAAAGAATGTAATTATATACCGTTTGACTGGTTGAGCTTCTATGGAATGCAGGTAAACAGCAGCTTGGTATGGTCTTTCAACCATCAATATTTTTCAAAAAATTCGATAGAAATACCGCTAAGATACTGAATGGTATGGACTAGCTAATCATGGGTGGCCATACAGTGTTGCCAGGGTAACTAAGTAGGAAGTCAATGGACAGCTTTATAGATTTATATCAGCTGACAGGGGCCTTCAAGGATCGTTTTGGGTTCTTTTTTTTCATAGTATATATCAACGATATATTTCACTATCTATCGTTGGGTGAATCTGAGGTCTATGCAGATGATGTCTCAATTATATCTAGTAAGAAAGACATAAACATACTATGAATCAGCAGTGAAAGAAGCATTACGCAATGCAAAGAACTGGTCTTATACTTGCTTAATTGAAACAAAACTGATTGTTTTTTCATCTAATAACAACTATAATAAGAGTAAACCAACTAAATACTCAGGATTATTTCTTGAAGCTATCATATGGATTACTATCTAAATATATTTCCTTCTTTCGTAGTTTAAAGAAAGTGCTGAGCTTTGATATACTCAGTTCAAGCTACTTCACACAATTTCATTCTCACTGAAGCTATGGCGCTATGTTGTGGGGTAATTCAAGCCTTGCTCAAAAAATTGTATACTCCAGAAGAAAGCTTCAAGAGTCATATTGGAGCTGAGGAGCAGATAACACTGCCAGCAGCACATTATACACCTAAAGCCCTACCACTACTATATGCATCTTCATTCATGCTCTTTTATCGGAAGTACATAAGCAAGTAGATCAGATGGCTGATATGTCATTAAGCATCAAGAAAACAGCACCTCGATTTCTAAACTTTCCAAGCCAATAGGTATGATAAATCGCTGAAGTTAGTATAGCATAAGGGGAATTGTGATGATATTATAGATGTGAGGTCTGATTCGCAGAACTGCCATTGAAATCTGTATTCATATACCGTATAAAATGGTATTAGATACGCATGAAATCATCAATTCATGCCTAATATTATTTTGATTACCCGTACTGGTCATTTTTCAATGAAAATTGTTTTATTTTGCAGTATTGCGCAGGTTCAAGAGCGTAGCTTCAAAATTTCATTGGTGTCACGAACTTCATTCATCGTGACAAGATTACTTGAGAATAGTATGCTTTATCAAATGTGGCACTCTTGGAGGCCTCTAGGTATAATTGTTTACTTGCAAATAGCTTCTAAATCTTAAAAATACGTTTTTTCAATATTTTTTGCTCAAAAATAACCTCACATAGAGGGCAGTAGCAACTGGTTTACCCTAATTATTATTCTCTTTTTCAGTATTTACTTTCCGTTTTTAGGTTTCCAGTGAATTTAGTAAATTATTGGACTCCCATATTTCTAAATCGTCTTCTCCACAACTTATGTTGACAACATACAACTTACACTAGATGGTAAACGGCTAGACATGGTTGACGAATATAAATACCTTGAAGCAACCATATCTTCCAATTAGACCACGATGATGGCATAAAAGTCAGAATAGAAATAGCCCGAAAAGGATTTGTAAAATAGAGGTCCATGTTCACAAATAGAAATTGAGTTTGGATATCAGATAAAGGCTCTTAGACTGCTAGTTATGGTCTCAGCTGCTATATGGGAAATAAACTTCGAAATTGAAAAAGCAATCTTTAAACAGATTTTAGGCATTTGAAATGTAACTTTACAGATGCATGCTCAAAATTCCTTGGACTAAGAATCATATTGGGCAAAGTAAAAAACTGATGACGATTGTTAAAGTAAGAAAAACAGCATATCTGAGCTACATACGTCGTCGTAATGACAAACTACTCTTTCTTACATGTAATAGTGCAAGGAAACATAGAGGAAAAAAGGACATAGGAAGGAAAAAAATCTTGGCTAAGGAACATTAGAGAGTGGACTAATCACAGTGTAGAAGAAATATTTCAACTTGTGAAAGATATGGAAGCTTTTAAAGAAGTCATAGACAACCGTCGTTAAAAAAGACGGCATAAGAAGACGAGAATAGCGAGATTGTTCACCTTTTCTCATTACATTCATTACCATACTATCCACAAAACTGCTATCATCATCAGAAGAGCCTGAAGTCAAGGATGCAGTTATTTATTTTCAAACAGAACTGGAATAGGATGTTATGTGAGTTAAATCTGATTCTTTATCTGTATAACCTCTGTAGCACTGTCGTAGCAGTAGCCATAATATAAGCTGCACCAAAATTCTTGAGATGACTTCATACATTGATCTTATATATATAATCCCCAACGTATATATGTACGTATGTTCATTTGAATGGTCAGAGTATATGGTAACTGACCTGGGTGGCGTATTTTCCAGATCATGCGTGTTCGGTAGTGAGATATACACAGAGAGATTAATGGCGCGAAACCGCAGTCTGGTGCCAGAGCGATGACGGAAAGCTGGAGACGCGAGTTCGAGACATGTCGGCATCTAAATTTTCCTTACTTCAAAGTGATGTCATCAATCTTCCTTTCCTGTATCGACACAGTTACCAATGATGATTAATCCAAATAGACTTCTATAAAAGTCATACAGTTGGGTAACTGGACAACTGATATCCTTCTCTTTATTGCCCATTACGATCCCCATCGGAATAAAGATGATTTCTAGCATTAACTCTCGGACTTTTACTGTTACGCAACTATTCGTTTTTATTTAATTTTTCATTTATTACCCTAGCCGTTACGAAAACAGGACCTCCCTATTTGGAAACTGGAAATACATCGATTAGGTTCTTATACATCCTAACATGAAAAGAGAACTTCGAAAGCTCATATATTATGTTGCAATGTAGATTTTAATCCGTTTAATGGTCTTACGTCCAGTTTAATTCGAACTAACACCGTTTATATGCACCTACTGTGACTTTTCTTGTAAATTATATCTTTATAGGTACGATTCAACTTTTAAATGCCTGGTCAGTATACAATGTGTCCTGCGATCAAGTAGACAAACTTTGAGATATTAAGTTATAGAGAAAAAATGTTGAGAAAAGCGGTCAACCTTTTAATACATTTTTACTTACCATTTCAATTTTCTCCACTTCATATCTTCATTAATAGTAATATCTCAGAATTTGTGAGGCCAAAAAACATAATTTCAAAAAAAGGAGGATCATAATTTGTATTGAATTAATTTTTGTTATCTCAGAACTCCATCATTCATAAACAGATTTTGAAAATTCTGCTTTTGTTTGAAAGGATGATGATGAGGAATATTGAGAGAATTCCTCAAATATTATAGGCATACACGTAGCGATTTTGATATTTCCGGCAACATGTCAAGCATTTGCATTTAGTATATATTATTTGGTGAAGTGGAGCTAATGAAGAAGACCACAAATGGCCACCCTGAGAAGTATAACATGAATGGCGATAAGCTATCTCGATAAAAAAAAGCTAAGCGACTACGTGAAAGCAAATTTAAATAAATGTTTCTGATGAGAATGGTACCATCGAATCTAAAAAAAAAACAAAAAAAATGCACTTAAATAAATACGTTTTTTTACTATTGGCTAACATTTTTACCTTTTAGTGCATTTTCTCAGCTACTTTTTTAAAACTGTTTTTTGAACAATTTTTTCTATGCTTACGACATCTATCAACAATAGTGCACTGATTTACAGCGACATCCCATGTTAATTGTAAATACTTTCTACCATGTACATAATATCAACATCATTCACGTCAGAAGCTGGCGACTGATACTAATAGTCACCGCTATTAGGCAGAGTCCAAGCCATTCGGACCATTTGACTTCGTCAGACGCCAAGGGGCAGCGCCACTTTAAGCGACATTTGGAAATAAATGGTAATTACAGTTACTGTATGATGATTATAAGTAGCGACATCTGTACGACATGGATTGAAATTCATAGCCATGAATACGAATAAAGAATAAACAATTATTGTCCGCCTGTTGCCTATTCTACTGGTGACTGAAGCGTTAATGCCTATCAATGAAGAACAATGAAGAATATCTACAAATTCGGACCTTTTATTGCCATTTTGTAACATTTATAGTTCAGACTGTGCCTAAAAATGCTCTTTGAAGTCAGACGTCTGTAATATTCCTTAAAACCAACAAATTCAGAAAAAAAATCCATTTTTCCATTTCCGGTCAGAGAATTCCGCAAAACGAAAAAATTGATGTGAGCATGTATTTAGCACTTTGTAATTTTTAACTATTTTTAGTGCCAGGTAGTCAACTACCATCAAGCTGGAAACCAAAAGTGTAACCTTGTTAACAAAGGATGCATCCCACTTGATGGAAAATGTGCAGAGTACATGCAATTAATTCCTCTGATAGATACACATGCCCAATTGTACTCCCACTTTGTGATGGATTGATGAACGTTTTGTTTTAACGTAATTACGATGCAGTTGGGGCAGGGTACGTGGATGGCCGGCCTGATGACGAGTTGTTACTGCACAGGCAGACATAGAGGGTGAGTCATGCAATTGAATTCTATAATGAACTTTCAAGGAGGTACTCCATCTACTACCATGACCATGGACTCAAAAATGACAGTAATTAGATTTAAACATCGAGATATTAAACGTATTCTTGAAAAACGGAACTCCAGAAAACCTAGATTAAGTACGTTGCGCCGCAGAGCTCATAGTACTACTGTCACGCCTAGTTTCGGAACACCCTTTGAAGATGACTTAGACGTTGACCTTGAATGTAATTTCAAGGTCAATTTTGGTTGCTCAAATGAGACCCTACATTTTCGACCCCGGAAATCGCAGGTGGCGAAAATTTTAAGTTCGAATATGTCCTTGACCCTGACTACTGTTCTACTGGGACCCTATGTTTTTGACCCCCGTAAATCGATAGCTGATAAATGTTTAGGCTCGAATATGACCTTGACTATGTCGTTGATCTTGAAATTAACTCCAAAGTCGTCTATTTTTCAATTGGGGCCCTATTGTTTCAACCCCTAAATTAGAAATATTGTCTTGATAAGTCTTGACTGTTATTATTGTAGGCCGACGAAGTGAGACTCTTTGTTTAGAACAAACTTTCGAAAATGTTTATTTTCTCACAACATATGTACTTTATATATTTTTAACATTGAATGTGTTGTAAAAAATGATGTTCTTTGTAGTAAGTCCTGCAGATGACAATAAACATTTTCGAAAACTTGACCTAAACAGAGTCTCTCATATCCTAGCTCGAGATTAATAATTCACTGATATTCTCAACTTAGAAAACATCGTCTAATTGAAATCATGATACGTCATCATTTCAAGATAAACACTTTGTGTACTAGTTAACAAAATTAATTTGTTTTTATACACGTACCCTTCAACGCTTTTTATCTCTTAATGAGCTTTACATGAATCTATGCAATTGTCAGAGAAGAACCGTATTCGAAGCAGCGACATATGGTTCAATCTCAATACCTCTAATTACAAACTCATCGACATACCGAATGGCAAATAGACGAGACGGCTGTCAAGTGCGCTTGCATACAAATTGACGAGAATCACGTAAATATAGCTCAGTTATCATTGGATGTCATACTTGCAAAAAATATATATTTATTTCTCCAAGCTGGTTCTTCCATGCCATGTCGTATTTAGGACCCCTGGTAACACTCACATTCATCGTTCAAAAAAAAAACCTGAAGAGCAAAAACATCCCTAATGCCAGCATATATTATGTAATTCAATTAATGTCATATAATAAAGAACGTATCATTCATTTTAATTTTCCTTGGCTTGAGTTGCATTCAAAATTCATTCAAATTAGTAAGAAATATTGAAAACTTCACCTTAAAACGAAGGACCAAAGAAGTGTCCAAGCTGTACCAATGTGACTTATTTTTCTCTGCGTCATATCATATTTTCATAAATCAAGTTTGAAACGTATTGTATGGATAAACATAGACTATAGAAAATATGTACCTGTACTTGAACCAAACATCCGATTGACATCATGTTTCAGACACACTTAGTTATAGATTCTTTTTGCATATAATACATACTACAGCATATTTTGGAAGCAATTGGTTGAGTACTTTTAATTTGAAACATTTTCCGAAAAATACCTACATTTCAGAGTTTTATACTAGGCTAGCCTATTCAGTATTTTTGCCATTACAGCGCCACGACGACTGCACTGAACGTAAGAAAGCTGCGTGAATAGAAGCAAACGAGGGTATTATTTGCCCGTCAGCGGCTAAACAGGCAATTTATTTGCCTTATCGGTATGCTAATAGAGACATTCTGCGGTTGTCAACGATGCTACATAGCGGAAAGAACAAACACTGCAACGGTATGATAAATATCTCGGAATCCACTCTTAATCTAATAACGTCTAATCAGACCACCGCTTCCATTCTGCTACTGCTTTGTTAATTGGGACAGATTTCAGCAATCAGAGCAACATACAGGTATTTTACGGAGTCTTATAGGATTCCACTCCAACCCGTAAGAAGGACTGAACTAATAATTATGAAAATTAGAAATAAAAACTTGTCGTTAGTGGGGATTGAACCCAGAACCTCCTACACTCTAGGAAGCTTTTCAACCATGAGGAACTGACACATAGAACGGCAAATACGTTAGAAAATTGGGAAGAACAAATGTCTGGAGAAGTTTTATTTTAGTTTAGTTTCGTGAACAATATTATATTAAAAAATAAAATTGCATTGTTTACCTTTCTTTAAGACCAATTTATAATTATTGTAATTAGTGAACAGCCAATGTAATAAGGTCGTACTGAGACACAGTGTATCATCAAGAATGTACATGTCAAGGTGAAATTAGGAAAATGTAATATAATTGAGAAATACTTGGGATAATATTTCATTCAATTTTAAGGTAAAATAGTTTCCTTATGGCACCATTAAACATGAAAGCTTGGGGAGAGTTGGAAAGGTCTGAACGACTTTAACATGAATAAAAACTACTTTAAAAATTATTATATATTTAGAAGCTAACAGATATATAATAATTAATCATATTCCTTATACATTATTATACTGTCAATAACAATAGATTAATTGAAGTTATTCGTATACGGAAAAGGCACGCATTCACCATTATTTAAATTTTACAGAAAGGATGTTCGGAATCTGATAATCAATGCAACATCTTGTAACAACTTTTTTTTTATGATAGCGATTGCTGTTGTTTTGGGCATTCAAATAATAAGTTGTCCGAAACGAAAGACCTTCGTAGAAGGGCTTTTGTCCGTTTAGTACCCCCGTAAAGACTCAAATTTTCTTGTTGTAGCTGCAACATTAATATTTTTTAATAAAGTACTAATTTCCTTCAGACTGTTTCAAAAGGCAGAGTTTAATCTCACTAATTACATCATCAATCACTCCTTAAGTGGCATTTAAGTAGTACAAAATGGCCGTGCTCGATTATACTCCCGAAGTAGGCTCGACAGCGGTTAAAATAAACATGCATAATTGATCCTCATATTACGTTAGAATTCATTTTCCTTTTCTGCTCGAGCTCCGCTGAGAAACGCGGTTGAAGCAATTCGGCTGTGATAAAAGTGGTTTTCCCGTGATGAGAAGTATTTCCCGCTTACGTGGCGCAGCGTTTGCAATGGAGAAAATCTTATAGCAGTCACGTACGTGCTCAGAGCCTCTTCAAATGGAAATTAATGCCGCATATGATTTTGCATTTCAGGTGCTTTTTTCTGCATATTCATTACTTCATCACGGAATGATGGAGAAAGCTCTCAGTCATTTTTCTTCTTCTAGGAGCCGCACGACGTAACGTCTCCGTTAGCGCTGCAGCCTCCAAGCTTAGTTTACTTTCAATCCTATTAGTTACCACACCCTTTCTAGAAGACTTGAACTCTGTACCTAATAGTTTGTACTATTTTCCTGATGCTACTGTACTGGACTCTATTTGTTCTAATCTAGGCTTCCCAAAAAACAGATTCCGCCTGTGGTCTAGTGCATGGCAGTTAGAGAGGACCTGAGAGAGGCTGATTCCGTTGCTTCCTCGTTGTAAAGTCCTAGTTTGTACAGGAACTCCTTCAGGCTACAGTGTACTGTGAGGAGTCCAGTAACTACACGGAGCTGATTCCTGTTTAAAGAAGTTAATTCTCTAGCCGTTTTTGAGCATGGTGCCTGCATAAAGTCATGAAGTACCAGTATTCCTTGTGCTGAAGTCGCAGCCATTCCTTGACTTGTGTCTTTAGGAACTACCAAGGCTGGTTTTGGGCCGATGAATAAAGAAGATGATCCCTTTCTTGCAAGCTCATCCGCCTTTACATTGCTGATAGTTCCTGAATGCCCTGGTACCCACTCTGAAATTTTTTTGTCGTATACCGTCAGTTCTTGTTGACAGTCCTAAGTAAGTGTAGACATTGGGACTTTCCAACGCCTGACTGTCACTGATTAAGGCAATCCTTTTGTTTTCATACTAGCGCTCATTGTTTAACCTTGCGCAGTGCAAGATGGCATACACCTCTGCCTCAAATACAGATGTGTGTGTTCAAAATTTGACCTGTGTACCAGGTTATGTCCCCTTGCAGGTTTTCTTTTATAAGTCGCCTCGATCTCTCATATAAATTCTTTTTGAATACGAATCTCGGAATTATGAGGTCTTTTCTGCATCCAATTCGTTTCCTCAATGTGGTTATGTCCAAGGGCCTTATAAATTCTTTTTGGTACTGTTTGCTGCCTGTAGTAACCCATTCTCGCCCCCCATTCAAACAAGTTAAATTAAGGATAGATCCAGAATGCCCTCTATTACTACAGTTGGAGCGCTCTCCATCGCATCCGTTATGGCCCAACAGGCCAGTCTTTGCACCTTGCTCATTTCCGGAATGACAGATCGTTGTTTCATCTTAAGCCGCCATACCAAAGACGTATACGTAATCATAGGTGTTATCATCATGATTCTAGTGCAGCAAAGATGAGCTTAAACCCCATGATTTTCCATGTAAGCGTCTGGATATCACTATAATCATCTTTTTCTTTTCACACTTTTGAGGGTTACAGGTCAACTTAGAGTCTAGTATGACCCCCAAAAATTTGACCATTTCCGACAGCTTTATTTGATTCCCCCGAAGTTGGAATGGCCCCAGTCCCTCTAGCTTCCTTCTTCTGGTGAATGCCACTATGGACGTCTTGGAGAGACTCATCATAGTCGCTTGGAGGGGTTTACGTTGTTGCTCTTGATTCTGATAAACTTCCATTCTAAGGCCTCCTCGAGAAGCTTTGAACGTGGCTAGCGACCTTTCTTTTCAGTCGCAGAATATCTAGCCTCGTAAAGAGTTTTGAATGCATTTTCTAAGTAATGACGCGATTATTGTTGGAATAGCTTTGCGTAGAAAGTTGATGATCCGTTTGATTTTGTCATTAACAATAATTAGTGAAAAAAAGTTAATTTTTTACACAAAAGAATGCGTTTAACACAATTTTTTACAAGTACTACTAAGTCTCTTTCTTTCAGTTTCTTTTTATATTCAAATCATCGTTGTACTGTCAGATTTATAACAATCTTCTCGCAATTTTATTACAAATTACAATTCTCGTAATTACACTTATCCACATCAATCATCTCAAAACCGTTTCATCAGAAATTTACTCTCAATTACATCGTGGTAAGTACCGAGCGTTGAGTGAGTACTTGACTTCATTTTTGCGTTACAAGTTTCCGCACATATCCGCATTAACGATGATGATTCTCAAATGTATGTATTTAGCCTAGACTCGTCAGTATAGCCTGGCAGTCTATGTGTAGAGAGCAATTGGATGGTATGAACATAACTTCACTTCGTAAGATGCCAACTGGCAGCGCCACCGTTCGCGACGTTTGGAGGAGTGTTTCATCCTGTTGTGATAGATGAAACAATAATTTATTATGAATCTATAACTTCGATTCGTAATATCTACAGAAACACTAATCAATAAATTAAAATACACTGTATAATGATTACAGATGAAAGAACTGATTTTAATGATATACACGTTGTATATGTACTTGCTTAACAATCTACAAGTCAGATTTTAATTATAGATAACCAGTCATCGATTATTCGAAAACATATCAACGTTTTTTTTTTTGGTGGAAACATAGGAGATAAATCTGTTGAGCAATAAAGTGCTTTGATTATGATTATCATCCAAAGCTACCCTACTACATCCCCGTTTCAGTAGATTTGCGATTATAGAACAAATATTTTGTTTCTCTTTTTGTATTCTAAAAATAGTGATTGGCAAACAGACATCGATTTAGATCTACTCCTAACGTCGCGTCTTTCAATAACAAAAACGAACAAAGTCCGTAAAACGTTCTGTTCATCAGCTGTAGAAAAACAGTGCTGCGGTTTCGGTTTCCTGAAGAGATGTTCTTTACAGCGTTGTGGGAATGAGATCGTAATCACAATGGACGTAAGTGTAAAAAGGAGGTCATTATATTGTACGATAATGGGATTCCTCACCCGTTCCTATAATTGGTATCTCGGTAAAAAGGAGGCGGTTTGTTCTTCTTATACTACTGACTATAAATTGATGACTTTTCCGCTTGTTTGATTAATGTAACGTAACGTACGCCAGCTACTAGAAAATTCCTCAATTCCGGAAGGAACATGGGTCTGATGTGCTATACGAAAAAATAACCAACTATAAATAGAGTTGCTGAACGATGAATTGAATTAAAAAAACACAAAAAAGACCGACATCAAAAAACCAACTAAAAATTATTATTATTGCAGTCGGTGCCAGCCACGAGTAACAAACGCAATACTCTTTTACATTTTTACAGCGTATAATTAATATTAAGATTATTATAATAATTTTGTATTACTAAATTTTTTTCTTCATTTATACTTTCTCGATTTTTTGAAATTTCAAATTTTTGGGTACTTGGCTGGCATCGACTCCAAAAATAATAAATTGTATTATTTTGGTTTTTAATTCGTTCTTTTGTTGTGTGATTTGTTTTGTTAATTTTTTTTATATTACGGAGCATTACTTTAAATGTGTTCCGTCGTAATCGGTTAGCTTTTTCAATCAAAATAGCTCATCGCCATTCATGAAGCCACCTGTGATGTTCTGCATCATTTCCTCTTCACCAAATGATTTGCTCTGAACGCAAATGCTTGGCATGTTGATTAAAATATCAAAATCGCTTTACGTATGCCTGCACACAAAACTAAATTCAGACCAAGAATATGTGCTTTCATTCAAGTATACCATATCTGCCTATATGCGCAAAGCTAAAATAATCTTAAAGCAAGAATACTGTTTGACCAGATAGAGTAAATTTGAGTAAATATATTCAATTCAAGCCTGGGAAAGTCTTGGAACTGAGAATACCAAAATCTCAAAATGATAATCTTGGCACAAAACCGAGTAAATCTAACCTAGAAGAATACTATAGTGTTGACTGAAGCATTTCATGATCTTGGCGCAAATAGTTCAGCTTCATTATATAATTTATTATTGGTATTCACATTCTGTATTTTTGATAAGCTGTTATCAAAGCTACTGTTGGTTACTTAACCTTAAAAAGAAGAACCAAAAAAGTATCAAAACTGTACCAATGTGACTTCTTTCTTATATTTATCTGGGTCATATACTAATTTTGCTAATTCAAGTTGGAAAGATGTTGTACAGATACACAGAATATGAAAAATATGTACAAGTTATTAAACCAAAAGATGTACGTCCACCATTTGTAATAGAACTTATTCATAACTATCATATCACTCATATGACATCAATACCTGTTCACTTGTATGAGATCCTCACAAGTCACAACCCCTACTTTTTACCAGCACATTCATCCTGAGAGATGGTTGGTCAAAATTAAATCAAATAGAAACCAACGGGCGCCGAAACAGACACACGCGAACCCCTAAATTGCCGTTGACGAATATGGCGATGCCAAACAAGTAAATGAATCACTTGGAGGAAACCGCAAGATGTTCGTATTCTTGACTGAAGTAAACGGAGCTCCAATGGATAATATGATCTTACAAAAAAAAAAATGAAATACATAATCGAAAAGCCATTGAAATCTTACTTGTGAAGAAAATTATTTTTTTCTTAAGAGTATATTTCTTTAGAATGAGTATTGAATTATAAAATATACTTTTGTTGGTTCAAGTTAATAATTATTTCCTTATCAAGTAAATTGTTCAGATGTTCTTATCGTCAGTATATCTTTACAAGAATATCGAAATTCTTGAATTGAGAATTTCTTTTAATGTGTGTATACAATTTGAAGAGGCCCTTCAATTCCTCATTGATCCCATTACCAGAATTGGATTTATATAACAACGAGACCAATCTGTAAGTTTATCCTTTCAAATGAAAAATAATTTCCTAAATCGGTTTATAAATGACGAAGTTCTGATCCTCCACCTTTCTTGAAGTCGGTTAAAAAGACCAGCAGCGACTTACTATTTGTTAGATCTGCAGCAGGTCATCAATACTAGTCTATTACTGAGATTCAACGCTGTACTCGGAGAAATTTGCTTATTGAGATTAAGTTGTGACAAAAAAAGAAAGCCGACAGACATACAAACTGAAGGAAATGAGTGACATGTATTTTCGAAATATATATAACATGAAACGTCAGGACGACGTTTTCATTCAAGTTAAATCAATCATTGGATTACAGCTAAAGCACATTATGCTATGAAAAAATACTCACATATTGAAGTCCTAGCAATGATTTGGCCCAATACGTACCTATAAAGAAAAAAAATAAGATTATTTCAAGGCTCTAGTGGTCCGAATTGGAAATTTATCATATGTATATACATCACAATGCACTTTTTTAACCAAAATTATTCTTCTGATTGTTACAATTACCATTTAATGTATTTTAAAAATGTATTTCTGTGATTTTATTCAAAATACCACTCGAATCGTTTATATTATCGGATTATAAATTTGTATCATCATTTTTAGTCGAAAATATTCATATATATTAATATATTATGCTCATTATTAAAATAAATCATTTTTCAGGTTGTGGGCATATTGGATACGCCATATTGTTTTCGATAATATTGACGTTCGATTCGTAATCAGCCAACATGAAAACCCATCATCAACACTCATCTCCAAGCGTCGCGCACCATGGCGCTGCCCAATCGCAACTTACGAAGTAAAAGGTCCTAACACCTGGACGCCCTGAAGCGGCGACAATGTCCTTTATGACATCTGTCAACAAAGGTGAACTGATTTTCAGCGACATCCTTTGTTCTTCGTAAACACTATTTACGATGTACGGTTATCTCGACTGATTCACGTCAGAAGTTGACAACTGATATCAAGTGTATGCTCTCCACTATGCATCAGACCTGCTATAGACATGCATGTTTCGTTTTTAGCCCAGACTGGTCAGTATAGCCTGCCGACCTAACTGTAAAGAGCAATTGGGTGGTACGTTACCCAGTCAAGTTGATGTTGATGTTGATCACACCCTTGACTGGATTACGTATATACCACCCAATTGCTCTTTAAAGCTAGACCGTCAGGTTATACTAACGGGTCTAGGCTAAAGATGAAACAAGTATCTTTAGCACATTTTTGCGGGAATTTGTTAGATGTTTTGATCACCTTTTTCCGCTTTTTGGCTACTATGGAGCGGCTAAGGCACCAGCAGGGAATGCTGGAAACATGGGTTCGAGTCCCGATCTCCATTAACCGTATAAACTTAGTAACAACCAAAAAACAATATCAAAAGTTGAACGACATGTTTACTCAACATCGATGCCCCCATATTAGGCCGCCTTAACCACTGCAACTATGAATCCCTCTCCATCAGCCGTCTCTACATGGTAATCGTCGTAATAACTAATTAAAATATGAGCCTTTATAAGTACAAATAACGAGCACAAACATTTAAAATGCGGCCCGACTCGATTAGTGTCAATGTGTTTACCACTTTAGAGGATGACGTCGTCTTGCGGAAGGAGAGTTCGTGATATAACTGACAATGTTGGCCTCAGGACTGTGTATGAGTGGACTTGAATTCTATTTTTAAATTGCAAGCTTTATGATATATTCATATTTCGGCCTGGGCAAAATATGGATATGAATCGATTGTTTAAACAGAATTGGATAAATTAATCGAGATTCAAATCGAAAAATTGAATCGCCTCGGTAAATCGAATCAGAAAGTTTAAGCGAATGGAATGGATTCGAAAAAACGGATGCAACCGTGCTAGTGCTATCGTTAAACGTACAAAAGCAACAATTATTCATTATTGAACGTGTGGCAACGCTGTAGAATTCTCGATGCTTCACGCAAAACAACCAACGTGGCAACCTGACAAAATCCGGGCGTGTCTACTCAGTATCATTTAAACAGTTGATGATATTGACCAACATATCGCGAGTTATATGGGTTACTCTGCTGCCACAAATATGTGTGTGACTAGAGTACACACATAACAATAAACTCTAAGAATTGCGATACTCGAAAGTATATTTTAGATTTCGATACTCATTCTAAAGATATATACCCCAAAGAAAAATATAATTTTCTTCGCAACTAAGATTTCAATGCGTTGCTAACAAGTATTCAATATATTTTTAATAAAGTTATCATACTTTCCAACAGAGTTTACTTCGATCAAGAATATGAATATCTTGGAAATCACAGAACCGTCATTAACCATATTATAGTATTGCTTGCAAAATATACACTGCTCTTCGAATTTGCGCCAAGTAATTTATTTATTTCACATGGCCATCTCCGTCAACGGCATTTCAGCGATCGGCGTGATCTATTTCATATCTGTTTCCGGGCCTATTATTTTCCATTGCTTTTTACTTATATAATTCCCCAGTCAGGAGAAATGAGCTGTTGAAATGTTGGAGTTGTGAGGATCCCAAACAGGTGGTGCACGTATGTCTTCCGGCTTAAGTAGAGGTAGATATTAGTTATATTCTATGTTTCTCTGTACAATACCTTTCAAACTTCCTCTTTTTGAGGTTTAAAACCCAACAGTGTCTTTGGTAACTCATCAAAGCTTATACCAATGCTGTTTTTAGATTGTTCCTCCAAGAGGAACAAAATTTCATATTGAAGTCGAAGTATTTGCGCCAAGATTATGAAATGCTCCATTCAACATTAAAATATTCTTATAAATTTTTGTTTTGTGCCTAGATTATGATATGCTGAATTAGAGGTGTTGGTATTCTTTTCCCAAGACTTTCCCAGGTTTGAATTGGAAATGTTTTCTTAAGTTCACCATATAAGATCAAAACATAGAACTCTTACTATAAGATTATTATAGTTTTGCGCGTTTAAGAAGATATGGTATGCTTGAATTAAAGCACATATTCTTCATCCAAGAATTCATTTTTATGTGTGTATGAGTATTACCGTGGTCAAAACTTTATAAATAATAGAACATATATGAACACTTAATATTATTTAGAGAGATGATATTGGGTTTTTAACAGGAACAATCATTCCAGACTTGATCATTCGAGGATATATTTTGCCGCCAATCCAGACATCATTCTTTGGAAATGTTATAAAATGGTAGTTGTGCCAAATGTACAAAGCGAGTCGCAGCCAAGCGAATCAAACCGATTGTAATGTGTATGTTTCTAAAAATTACGACACTGCACTGCCGCAAACACCGGAAACAAAAAAGCGAAATCTTGTAGATTCTTTTGTTTATCGGCTTCGACACAAAATCCCGCAAGTGTCACTGACATTCCGCCATTTCAGTCGCCTAGACGTCAGTGGCGTTTGTTATAGAAGGGAGGATAATTGTGAGTAAAGCAAGGATGTATATCAAAATTTCAAGATTTTTTTTAAACAAAAATTTTCACACATTTTTATATAGTTAATTAGGTCACTCCAATTCACAGTAGTACTCACATTATTGTGGCCAGATAATTACGATTTTCAACTACTGTCTGCCAGTCTGTTTGTCTGTCTGTCCAGCATTTCATGTAGCCTCTTATAACACGGAATTTGATCGAATTATACTGAAAGATTTGGATTTATCAACAATACAAATGCATCATCTGACTTAGTTTGAAAACAATACTGTTACCCTCCCTCAAAGGAAATATTTTTTTCTGGAGAATGAGATATCGTAGCGTAAATCTGAGCACACCTTTGGATTCAGCGGAAAGTTTTCTATGGGTTAGAGTCAAACATGATGGGAGACGGATTTTCCTCTAGTAAGCATCTATATAAATATTTTCTTAAATTCCAATGATATTAGATATACGCAGTGCGAAATGAAAACCTCCTTTTTTGGAATCTGTTAAACAGTTTAACAAAATATCGATGAATGCGCCACTGGCAGACCCACAAAACATTTGGACGACGTGGCCATCAGAACGCGACTAATTCAAAGGTACGACATTGCCGTGTCTTTAGAAAATAATACACCTCGACTACAGGCATTAACCTCATTTTTGATGGAACCGTCTTGCATTTCGATTTTTGCATGACTACCATTCTATTTTTGTACGGTATCCTTTTGAATGCTATTTGGACTCGGTGTCATCATCATTATGACATCATAAATGAATTAGGCACTCTCACAAAGCGCTGCATGAGCCAAAATATTTTCCAATATAAAGGAGAAAATTTTGCACAAACCGAAGGAAAAGTTACGGAGAACTGATTGTCTCCTTGCTCAGCTGAGCTTTCAATGGATCGTTCTGAGGAAGAAGTTAGAATTTGGTACACACATTTCAGATGATTTTAATCTTTTTATGAATTGCGCTTACAATGTCTAAGTTTCTACCCTATACAACACCATATACAACAGTCTGAGAACTTTAATATTATGACCAAACTTAATTTACTATTTGAGAACAATCACCTGCCTTTTACCCCTTTTCGGGCTATTTCTATTCTAACTTTTATCTCCTCATCTAATTGGAAGTTTCTGATTGCTCTGAGGTATTCATTTTTCTCAACCCTCTTTAGCCGTTTACCTTCCAATCTGAGTTGTATATTATCAACAATGTATTTAGTTTTATCTATGTTCATTGTTAGTCCCATTTTTTGGCTTTCTTTGTTAATATTTTATAAAAGGATTTGTAGTGTAGGTTTTCTGTATTCTCTTGACCTTATTGCGCCATCGTCTGCAAATCCTATGTCATTCGTGACGGTCCTCCAATATTCGCAATATTCGCATGCAATCTAGGTTGTGTGATTTTGATTTACCGACATTCCTACTTTTGATTATCAAATCAACAACTCTGAAGTGAAATTACAGTGTAGAGAGCACTCCCGTCGTCAGCTCCTAATTCGCCAGTTGCAAAGGCCAAACATCATTTTCCCGATCATTTAACTGCATTACTGAGATGGCAAAAAGTTTTCTAATTACCGAGAAAGCCTGTTCAATTTCAGTGCTTTCACCAGCATCTATAGAACATAGGAAACACACCAGAAATGCCCTTTTCAATATGCAAATTTTATGGGAAATTATGCGTATCCTGACGTCTGCCGATTTTGCATAAGAATGAAGCTTTTAGTTTCGAGAGGGTGTTGCCCTCCACAGGGAGGGCAGGGATTTTTAATGTCATCCGGCATTGATGATGTTATTGTAAATCATTAAATGTGCCTCCACAACAGAACCTTGGAACACTAGCCCCCCCCCCCCCCCAATTTTAACACGCTTTATATTAGCTTCACGTGTATGTATATATGTATGTTTGCAACCAAATCTTTGAACTCTATTTTCATGACGTTTCTAAATCTTATATTGGTGTAACCATGGAAGTTATTTATGATGTGGTTACGACCTTTAGCTCCATTATTAGTTCAATATCTTTTTCTGTAGCTATTCCACATTGTAATTGGCACGTTTGTATTTTGCATCTATTGTTGTAATTTAAAAACTTTGTCAGAAATTCCTTTTGAAGCAATCTTTGTTCATCTAATTGATCTTCTTCCTCATCTGCTAATTCTGGAGCATCTTCCATGGTTTCTAAGAAGCCATCTTCAACATCGTCAGGTCTCAAAAACGCCAATGCAATACACATACGAGTATTCACGATTTGATGGACATCTGCATCTTCTTGATAGTAGGTAACCAGACCGCATTTTTTGTACTTTCCACATCGATGAACATGGAGAGTCGGAAAAATGTTCTTCAGAGGCGGCGTGGGTATATTTTGGAGGTGTAGGTACGCATTCTGGGTATACGCAAATAGGGGGACACCCTTCAATACTCCGCCAGAATAACTGTATCGTTCCAATATCTTAAATTGTTTACTCGTGTTCCACTAACCGTCGTTAGTCCACATTCCTCGTTTTCCAAAGCTTTTCTAAGTATTTCTTCAGAATATACAATGAAAAGTGTGGGGGACAGAACACATCTCCATCTTACCCAAAGCAAAGTGTACAGCAAACCCAGCGTAGACATTAAACCAATCTGTAAGCCACTCATAAAGAAGATTAATAGACTACGACTGGACCAGACAACAAACAATGACCGACAAACAGCCACGTCAGCGGACCGGAATACCGCGCATCGGCAACCAATCAGAACAGACCGCGCACAACGACACGTCACCGGACGGGGAATAAATAGGCATGAGAGGAACGTGTTCGCCAGTTCACCTGAAGACGATTGAAGATAGCACATCAATCGAAACGTCGTGATACTCAAAATTTTATAGACACTGGAAGTCCGAAATCAAACTTTTGATAAATCCACCTTGTCTACAAGTTTCAAACATCAATCTTACCCCTCTTTGTATTTAGATTTCTTCTGATGTATGGTTCTCACCACATATTGCAGCTTTTTGATTCTAATACAGATTAGTGATAATTTGTAAGTCTCTAATATCCAGGTGTTTCGTCTTAAGAATGCTTAATAGTTGGTCATGACGGACCTCGTCAAATGCTTCATTATAGCCGGTAAAACACTGTTAACCTCGAGTTCTGTAAAACATAAGCAAACCATCGTATACCTTTAAAAAAATAAACCGACACAAACATTTTGCTACAAAAGCTATCGTTATCGTTAACAACCGGCTGAATTGGAGACATTCGGCTCCCATAATAAATATTTGAATACGGTAACAGATGTTTGACACTCGTTCAGTTGGGTGGACGAACTAGTAGTTTATACAGGGAGATACTATAGAATAACCATGACAAGAAGTGTACATGAAATATAACTATAATTAAAATAAAATATTGCAACGAGATGCAGCTAGGAAGAGTCGTCCTGTATATACTGCAAATGCGCAGATAGCAAAGAGACGTCTAGAACGTGAGGATCGTTCCAAATTGGTATGTTTCATGTTATGGTGACAGCAGTAACGAGAATACCTTAGTGTAGAAGTTGTTGTGTTATTATTTCAGATAAATTAAGTGTTTTGAGCACGTAACCATATGAAAAAAACTGATTCGAACCACGGACTTACACGTGTCCTACGCTAAAACATGGCTCGAACGTTGATGAGTCAGAACATTTTCAGAAATTCAGGGTATAGAGAAGGTCCTATTTCATCTCGTCCCGAAATTTAGAGGTTTAGAGATCCTGAGGACCGAAGAACGTATGCAGGAATAAATCCTGAAGTCAAGTGTGTAGTAACAAAAGCCAAAAACGGCCAATGGCAACAAACATGTGAAAACATTGATGGACTCACAGTAAGTCTAACGTGGCCAGGAAAAATATTGAAAACCTTAAGGTCAACAGACAGAAAAGATGTAAATTACAACTGATAGATATCACAGAATGGATTTAGCACTATAAGAATATATTAATAGAAGATAGACCATAAGTTGCAACAGAACAAAATGAACGTTCTTATTAGTCACTTACAGAATAAGATGAAATTACAGCAAAAGGAATTAAAAAAACAACTACGGAAATGAAAAACTAAAAAGCAGCTGATCCAGATGATTTTACGATAACAACTAGAACCCGATGCAGAAAGTGTCATACGTACAACATATCACCAAAGACGCTATACTAGAAAGGCTGAGGAAATCCTCAACACGATTAAATGCAGATAAGCGGCATACTTTGAACATATCATATGAAACACCGATTGCAGCAGTCGATCCTACAAGGCAAAATCAACAGCAAGAGACGACCCGGACCCAGAAGCATTTCCTGGCTGGCCAATCTCAGAAAATGTACAGGCTTGGCATCAACAGAACCATTCAGAACGATAGACTCCTGTGATCTCCAACATCGACAGACGACCGGCACTGAAAGAACTGCTAGCTTCTATATTCAATCCTTCCTTGAGAGCTGACGAACTGCCCTAATCTTAAGAGACGACGTACATCAGCAACATTACCTTTTACCTCACCCTTTTAGCTGACATATTTCTTTGTTCTTGGATTTGGCACTTGATAGGCCACCAATATAACACTTGTCACACTGTATCTAGGGACGTTCCGATATTTCCGATACTAGTAGGTATCGATATTTTCCTTTCGATATTCAGAGTATCGGTATCGATATCGCTTGCCCAATATTATCGCGGTATCGAAAGAAATGTTGGAGTATCGGTATCGGTACGATCCATACGTACGAATAGAGCAGTTCCTAGTTTAAATCGCTGTTGGTACAATTTGTATTCTTTCGCGATTTTTCCTGTGCGTTGGCGTATCTCTATTTCTTTCATTCATGTTCCTCCATTCGTATTGTTGTTCCATGCACAGAACAATACTCACGGAGTTTCATGAAGACTGTATACAGGAGAATCAATTTGATGCTTCTATGTGTCATTACTATGCGCTAAAAAATGCGAACAAGCGAGGGCGTTGCAAATACTCACTTGTGCGCAGTATTGCACTGCGCACTGTATGTAATTGACATCATTTCAAGGTGAATTATATAATGTTTAAAAAAAACAGGGTAACCTATTTATTGAGTTAATCCTTTCAGAAATGATTATTATTAATTTACCTTATAAATTCATATGAATGCTTTGAGTTACAACATTCTGTAATAAGTTATTATTATATCAATAATTAATAACACTAAATGATTTTTTTTAACAAAACTAAAAAGTTTAATAAATAGTACGCAATTTTATTGACGACCAACTTTACACAAAATGATCAACAAAAATGATTATTTGTCTCGTGTCCACTTAGCGGCATCTTATGATCTGTTCAGCGATCCAAGAGTCCAAGAACAGCGCAGAAGTTGAGTATAATTTTAGTCATTCAACTTTGGGGAATCCATGATTTGAAGTGCGTTGCGTTTCGATACCAATCGATTCGATAATGACGGTATCGATACTTTGGATCGGATAATATCGGGTATCGATACTTTTGATTCGATATTGTATCGATACCAAATATCGGTTGTAAGCCAGTATCGGAACGTCCCTACTGTATCCTCGTGTGAGTGAGCCTTAAAGCCATCGCGAACCCCTAACCTTGAAACAAATGATGATAAGGATCGAATCAATTCCCTTAGAGGCACCTCTTCGCTATGCGATCTGTAACTGCCAGGCAACAATGTAATTTCGGATCGTGTACGTATACGAACATACACCGAAATAATTTCGCGGATTATTCACCGGCGATGATGACTGAGAAATGTGTGTGGATGTGAATCAGTATTTAGGCTGGCTGATTTTAAATAGGCATTACGTTCAACATTTGGTATACATGTTTATGAACGCTGATCTTTTCCAGGGATGGCAGATCGCATAGCTGAAATTCTTCGAATAGTCTAAGAGCCAGTGACACTGGACCTTACGTCATCACCGATTCAAATAAGAATTACACACGAGTTTAGTATGCGTATAGGGAATTATGGAACCTCTAAGTGTGCCAGGAAAATCCAGTGCAAAAATGTATATCCATGATTTCTAGTTCTTGACTGTTTGACGTCTGAAGACTGACTGACTGCTGTCACTGCTCGTTGTTCCAATATATACAAAAATGCCCATCTCGAGTGTTCCATAACCAAATTTCGAACAATCTTGATATTAGAGATGCCTGTTTTGACAACTGTTCACATGTTATGGATGAATTACATACAGGGAGATCATTTCTTAGCTGCTACCGCTGATCTCATTCCAGTATTAACAATAAATTGTCAATATTATCACTTTTGAAAGGAAATCCTGGTCACAGGCCTTGATTTTTTTAAGGTCGCCCCCTAGAAGCCTATGTGACTTTTTATTCAATCCCACATCATGTTATGATCATGATTTTCAATAACTACTTAATGCACTTTTGCACAGGATTTTCTTGTAAGACTTGGGGCTTCCATAATGCTCTATACGCATACTAAACGCGTGAGTAACTCTTATTTGAATACGCGATGACTTAGGGTCGATTGTCATTGGCTCTCATACCAGAATAGTCATTATGATGGTCATTGCCTAGCGACGGAACGACCTAATTTTATTTGTCGGTCAAAAATCGTGTAAATTAACGTCAAAATACTGAATATTGTCGCTTATTGTAAGTGACAGAGACATTCAGTGCCATTGTACTCCGAATATAACGCAGAGCGTTTAAAAGGTAGATAGTTTTAAAAAAATACATATGTACAGGGTTCTGCTACAAGATCACCTATTTTGAGTAGGCCATGATGGATACAATATTTCGCAAATGATAATACTATTGTCGTTTTTATGTGAGTCAATTAATTAGTCATGAATAAGTTTCCGATTAATAAACGCATTTATGTGATTAAAAGGTTTATAGCAATTCAATCAGATTGGTAAATTCTAAGGCAGTTTTGTCTTGAGTTCAATGTTCCAGAACACGGGAAAATTCCGACCCGGCAAACAATAACAAGGTGGGTAAGAGACTTCGATAATACATGTAATGTCAAGTCAAAGTTTAGAGGTGGTGTACGAACAGTAAGAACCTCCGAAGTAATCGACAAGCTTTTCAAAGAAGTCTGCTGCGATATCTTAATCGAAACAGATAAGATCGCCATTTATAGTAAGGGTTGGCCATCTGTGGTCTTCTTCATCAGTTCCATTTCACCAATTGATTTAGTCTGAATACAAATGCTTTACATGTTGCCTAAAGGAATTGAGGATTTCCCTTCATTCCTCCTAGATCTCATCATCAGAACACGATTTTGATAACAACAGAACCAATCTGCGTTTTTCAATGTCCAAAAGCAGGAATTCTCCAATTCGGTTTATAAATGACGAAGTTTTGAGGTACATAAAAAATATAAGCGAATCAAGAACCTCCAGCATTTTTTAATTGATTATATAAAATGAACCACAACGGAAAAAAAAACGAAGAAAATACTTCGAATGCAGTTTTAATTCACTGGATATATGTCATAGGTACTTAACTTCTATGTGGCACACCCTACGAATAGCCGAAAACCAATTAATTTAAAGTATTTCTCTTACTATCACTTAACGGCTTCCAAGCTTACAATTCTGCAGAAATGCAGGAAATAATTTCTTTAAAAGCATGGGATAGATGGAGATTTCTCATTAAAGAGCTCTTCCAATAACGTAAAGCGCCCCATAATACCCAGACTAGATTAAATTACTGCAGTATAGATCAGACTTCATTAGTGGGCTAGACTGCTGTCTCTCGAAATTACGCTCAGGAATCAAATCAACCACTTTATAGCGCAGTCCATGTAGCCCTGAATATGAAAGGGGAAAATGAAGTCAAGTAGATTGACTTACGCTGTAAAGATGTCAGGTTCCACTTAGAAATATGATTATCCGGTATCATGTAATGAGTGTTTTACTGGATGACTACATAGAATCTAGAAAAAAAACAACAAAAAAAGAACCGACGTTAAAAAATCAACTAAAAAATTGCATTACAAAGTAAAAAATTATTGTGTGATACAATTATTACTATTTTACTACCCAGCCCAGAGTTACAAACAATTATTTACTTTTTTAGTAGAATTTAAAGGAGGAGTCTTTAAGTGTATGCACTATGTATCAGACCTGCAATAGACATAAATGTTTGGTCTTTAGTCTACACTCGTCATTATAGACTGGCATGGTGGTCTCACTGTAGAGAGCAATTGGTTGGTATATCGGGTGGTCCATTTAACTTGCACTATAGCGCAAAAACGGTGAGTTCAGATGAAATTTCTTGAGTGCAATGGGGGGGGGAGCGAGGGGGGGGGGGAGTTAATGATGACTTTTATTTTCGACCTTGACAGCGTTTTTCCATGGTCAACCATGTTTTTTTCAATGGGAACATATATTTTTTATTCCAGAATCGTACTCTACGAGAAAAAACCAAACGTTTCGCGTTATACGGCTGTCTCAGGTTAAATGGACCACCCGGTATTCACGTAACCCAGTCAAGGGTATGATAGGGCGCTGCCCATTCGAAACTTACAAAGTCAAAAATTTTAAATTATATCTACACAGAATACTTTTATCTGTTCCTAGATGTTTAACCAGACCATTTATTTTATGTATAATAGTCAATCGGGCGTAAGGCATCCGATTTCTTCACTTGACAGCACGTTGAGTTCAAAAATGTATGCTACACAGCAGCGCAGATGGTAAACGCTGACAGAAAGATGCGTTTATCGAAATAAAAAGAAACCAGAGAAAGAAAACAGAGATTTAGTGGTAAGTCATGCGGGAATGTATACAGAAAACAACGTTGTGGAAGTTATTCACTCACTTCTTTAATGTCTCAGGTGATGCAAGAATGTTGGTTAGATAATACATTCAATGGAAAATAAGTATTTATTAAGGTCTTGCGTCAGTTTTATTCCTACCTGAGCTATGGAGGCTGATATAATATCAAATAGACTAGATGTCGAGGAATTTTCATTAAATTTTTCGTCCATTGACGAGATTATTGTTGCTCCGTTTTGGGTGTAGTGGAACACCCTAAGTCTGCTGTATAGATAAGATTAGATTACATAACAGTTCGTTGATGTACAGCAAGCGTTGGAGAAAGGACAGATCCCTGAGGAACACCCGCATTGATGTTAAAAACATCGGAGGTGAATGATCTAGATTACACACTAAATGCAAATAGATTATTCTGTGCTGATGACCTTAAAATACACTACAACATTCGTAATAGTTTTTATTGCATTGCACTTCAGTCCACACTTAACAATATCAAACTTTCTCTAAACATTGAGAAATGTACAAGGAGAAAAATTGTTGTGCCTTTCAATTATAATATTATTCATGGCATACAGCTAGGCTGCTCAGACTTAAAAGTTCTGTTTGACCTTGAATATATTAATCATAAGATTTCAGAAGCATACAAAAGGCATGACTTTGTTGTGAGAAATTGCCGAAAATTTTATAGCATACCAGCATTAAAGGGCTTATTTTTTGCTCTTGTTAGATCAAAACTAGAATACTATTCTATAATATTAAAGCATTTATCATTCAAGATGCATAAAGTATATCCGGAACACGGTATAGAATATTAACTTTCATTGAATCAATTTAATATGGATAGTTTGGTGACTAGACGAAAACTATAATCTTTGTCATTCTTACATAACCTTTATCACGATAAAATTGATTACTCTGAATTGCTGGCTTCAATCTGAATGTTCTACAATTCAATTTGTACCAGACAATGACCTTTTATTGTAATAATCCACGAACTAACTTATTGCTGAAATTGCCGATATCAGTAATGTGTACACTATTCAATAATATCTTGGACCATGTTGCTGTTCACCTGTAGCCTTATTGAATTAATGAAATTAAAATCAACAGCTAGGAATATATAACGTTTTTTTTCTGCTGCTTTTGTATTTCTTTAATATCTACTTGATGTTATTTCGTATTTTTTCCCATATTTGGCACAGAAATTGTGTCGTATATTCTATATTACTCTGTAAAGAGACATAGTCTGTTGGCCAATAAAGTGCTATTATTATTATTATTATAATTATTAAACCCATTGAGCGATGACTCGAGACTCTCCATGAAGCTCAACTGCTCTGCTCCACATACGTGTGATACATCATACATCGCATCAGTCCAGAACATCTTCCGTGGATCTATGGTTGCTGAAACCATATGCGCGATCGTTGATGATATAATTTTTGTCCAGATATTTCAGAAGCTGTACAGTCTTAATGTCAAATATAAGAATGAGATATTGAAGACATGATTTTGAGATGGAAAAGACAAGAAAAATTTTAGGTGCGGAAAAGAAATTGTGCCCTTAATCTCACATTGTTCTTTATTGAGGAAAAAACGTGTAGTTTAAATTTATCATTTTGAAATCAACCCACTGAAAAATGGCGTCAAGTAAATTGTAATGTTAACAGTTCGGAAATATGGATTTGGTCAGGAATTTGCACCTGTTAAAATCCCAGAACTTTGAGGATTTAAAAAAATTCACTATTCCCAAAATATAATCAATCAATTCAATTCCAGCAACACAGAAGGACGAGATCATAACATTGCATGATTGAAGTATGAGATTATCTTCGAAAACATCTTTGGATCTTCCGTAAAAGTATGAAACCTGACATCACTGTTCGCCAACGTTTCACGGCGTGAAACGTTGCCAAAAAACACTTCACTCTCACCTGTCAATGGGTCTATCACGTGTTGCTGTGTAGAGAATCCACGGGCATCTTGCAGAAGGCGAATGGCTGAACAATCATCTATGATTGAAAAGTACTGATAATTACCGGGGTCAAATGTTTACAAACGATACTTACGTCAAAAAACTGACATACTCGCCCCCCCCTGCACATAGCCCAAAAGACGGGCCACGAACACTTAAAAACAAAGTTTGTGTGTGTTTGTGTGAATAATCATCCAAGTCTAACAAGCGCGGAGGATTACCGAGGTCAAACATTCAAAGATTTCAGAATATTATAACACAAAAAATGGAATCTACCCCTTCATCAGACCTCTCAACCCTTATTTTCGACTCCTCCAAAAAAAAGAATAGCGATCAGGGTCTCAGAAAAGTTGAAAAAACCAAGTTTGAGTAGTTTTGCTCCACTCTCCTTAGCCGATCAATCTTCAAAAATATAGTCTCATCTGTTTATTGGCCGAATCTCACGAAGCTGAAAGTGAATTTTAGTAATTTAATGAAGTGATGAGGGCAATTTTCCTCAATGGACGCTCATGCTGCCTGGAAGAATACCTAGGAATTACAAAAACCAGATGAGAGCGTTTTTACATGCAATCAACAAGGATGACTCAGCATGGTAATGAACCGACTAAAATCATCGGTGCCTTTCAGACGAGATCTCGCGTTTTTTGCATGTTTCTGGTTCAGCTGAGTTTTCTATAAAAACATTTAGATGAACGGAAAAAATTATTACGAGGGGCACAACACAATTTTGGATTTAAGCTACGAAAACGCATATACCTAGACCATGAGGGCGAGGACAGCATGCTGCTCAGATTAATGAAGACACATAGAAACGATTGTGGAATGGGGATCTACCAATGGAGTTCAGTTTAACGCGCAGAAGACTCAGACAACAACGCTGACAAAGAAGTCGCATGCTAGTCTATCAGCAGTAGAGATGATGCCCAATATATATATATATATATATATATATATATATATATATATATATATATATATATATATATATATATATATATAAAATGATTCGATTCTAAGGGTATATAGGAACTGCTATGTTCAAACGTTGTAAGGAGCATTTTTCCATTGGTTTTTTGTTTCACAAACAAACAATTGTTTTCCTCTTGTAGTTTGTCTTGAGAATGGAAATAAAATTTCCGAAAGCTTGACAGCAAACAAAATGATTCACTTCTAAGGGTCCACATTTTACCTGAGTGCTAACTGCTATACCTTTATATATATATATATATATATATATATATATATATATATATATATATATATATATATATATATATAAAAAATGATTCGATTCTAAGGGTATATAGGAACTGCTATGTTCAAACGTTGTAAGGAGCATTTTTCCATTGGTTTTTTGTTTCACAAACAAACAATTGTTTTCCTCTTGTAGTTTGTCTTGAGAATGGAAATAAAAATTTCCGAAAGCTTGACAGCAAACAAAATGATTCACTTCTAAGGGTCCACATTTTACCTGAGTGCTAACTGCTATACCTTTATATATATATATATATATATATATATATATATATATATATATATATATATATATATATATATATATATAAAGCAAATAAGCTGTGCAGTGTGCTCTAACTTTGCATAGAATCCGAAAGGTAGGAAAGAATGAAGTGGTGATATATATTGTATATCGTTGATAATATGTCTGAGTGTCTATGTTTTATGATAGCATTATAGTACAATTACAATTCTTAAATAAGGAATTCCTTTCTTTTCATGAATCGCGCAACTGTTCTCCTTTCTTAAATCATTTCATGGTACTGCCATTACGAAATCAGTTGCTTTGTATACACTGGTGCATGTATCATGAAATCTAATTACTTAAGGCTGTTTACGGATACTTTTTTCCGAACTAATCGTTATATAATTAATAGAAAAAAATTAAAATAAAATACTGTACTTCCACCTTGACTCACTTTTCTGGCTGAATTTAATAACAGTTGCTATTATTCCATTTCTCGGTAACCTTGTTAGGTTGAAACAATATGATTGATTTGTTAAACTCAGAACACTAGTACAGGAGATACATAGCAAAAATTGTACATAATTAAAAAAACTGTTTAAATTATTCGAAAGGCAACAAAAATATAATATGATCATAATATATAAATATATCATAAATTTATTACAGGTCGCAAAAAAGACGAGCAATTCCATCAAACATTGTCAGCGACCGTGATAAAGGGTCAACACCGTCAACAGTGAAGTGCCAGAAAAGACAAAACACTTTAAAGTAGATAGAAATGGAATTAAACATCTCAATTTATCGAATCTTGATTAAACATTTGGGCTACCGAAAGTTTGAACGCGCTATTCCTCATCGGCTTGCTAATGACCAAAAATTCCTCAGAATTCAAAGCAAAACAGATATAAATTTCCTCTTCAACGTTGTAACTGGTGACGAATCATCATGTCTCCAGTATGATCCAAAATCCAACGGCAAAGTACAAAGTAGGTGGGGCCACGCGAGCCTAATCCTAAAATATCTCGTATGGAGAAGTGTGTGTTTAACACTAAGCCTCACAAATAATAGGCTCTTTCTTCCAGTGACGCGTTTGGAAATATGGTGAATGGGCATACGTATAAATATACAATATGTATTGTATCAAGTGTATCTGCCAAATCTTTTCAACTATATTATCGGATACATTGATCAAGTAACAGCATCTACAATCCATAGCAGGCCTGACAAGTACGGAGGGCGCGCATGTAAAGTGGAACCACAAATTATTTTTTTATACATAGATATTCACATCGATCTTAAAACGCTATAAATTTAACTATTAGATATAAGACTCTATTCCAATAATATTATCATGATAGATGTTGGATCGAGTTGTCTCGCATAATATGCACTAAAATGTCCCAGTACATCAAAGACTAGAGAAGTTCAACTGGCACATCCTTACCAAGTCGAGATTACAACGCCTGGAACGATTTTGTTCCAAAAGTCGTTCTTTTGGAGAATCTCGGCATTGTAGAACGAGATGTCAGGGAGTTTGTTATCCCATAGTTACATAAGATACGCTTTGTGACTTTGCTATGCATAAAAAAGCGTCCAAGAATTTGCGGTTCCATAACTGTCGTTATAACCGGGTTCCACATTAAACTATACATGTAAAATATCTAGACGTACTTTTTAATTGCCGGTGTTATAGCAACGTTGATCTGGGGCGTACCAGCAAGTCTAAGACGCCCGGGCTTCGAGAACAAAGTTTTAGAGAGAGCAACATTATAAAGATAGAACATAGGGAAAATAATTCAAAAAAATATGCAAGGAACAAAAAAATGGCGGGTTGGGGCGGAATATGGTCTGAGTAGAGACGGTTTTTGTTTGCTTCTCAGATTTTTTGGACAAGATGAATGTCCAAATGAGTGGGAATAGGTTTGAGTATAGGTGTTTGAGAATCAGAGTTTTAGGAGAAAGTGGATATCTAGAAGGGTGGAACGTAGTTTCAGTAGACAGGTTTTTTGCCCTTCAGACTTTTCGTAGTGAGGGGGGGGAAGGAGTTAGGTCCACAAGAAGCGCGCACCTTGCCTGGGCGCCACAGTCCCTAACCATAACACCGAGGGACGCAGCATGTTAAAGGGCTTCGAGCGATAATCTGGATTAATACGCCACAGCCAGTCATAGCTTCAACAACTCACCATACAAGCGAACCAAATAAAAATATCCAAAAGCAAACTAGGTATATCAACAGCAACTACACAAACCTTTTTGTAACTTCTTCAATTATTGGGACACGCACAAAGAGTCCAGAGTTTTCTCGGATCGGTTTTATACGAGCGACTTGCACTTAGCAACAAAACGGCGAGCGGCGCGTCCGGCGGCGAATCGCGCTTCCGTCGGCGAGCGAATCTCCCGTTTTTTCGTATTCGCGTGGCGCGGTGCGGCGGTCGCTCGGCCTTCTCGGTTCTTCAGCAGATGCGAGCGTTGCAAAGCGTTCGTGGTCGTGCTGCGTGCGTTCGCGTTGGCACCACTGAAACAGCAGAGGACTGAGCTCAGAGCTGAGGAAAGAGCGAAACGACAGCCGGCAACCGGCGGCGGCCGACGCAGGAACACGCGACGGCGTCACGGCGGCAGCGGCAGCGACAGCTGAGTCATCAGGAGAGCCGCCGCGCCGGCAGGGAGAAAAAGCCGGCCGCCGGCGTTGCCAAGTCGCATCGAAAGTCGGAAAAGACACTTATGCCAACACGCACACACGAGACTCAGACAGAGGCGTATACAAGGGGGTAACAGGGATAATTACACCCCCCCCATGTTCAAAAAAAAAAACAAGGAAAAACGTATTGTTAATTCGGTATCCATTCCAATACATCGCACACGATGTATTTCTATTTTAACATATTTTGCGCACTAATCCGTTTTCTTCATATTTTTGAACAATTCTGATTTTCGAAATAAATAACACGCGTCTGGTATCATTGGAATCAAAATAAAATTTCGACCTTGCGATAACTCTGAATCGTCCAGTCACGCTGTGCGATTCCTGAAATCACACAGCGTGACTGGAACCAAAAGTCAACTTAAGATGAACGCGCATTTGTACGTATCGGAGAGACGGGACGAAATAAAATAATTCCCTCCCATTGTTGGACTCTATCCTACAGGTTCTAATGGCGTGCTCAAATTTGCGCTACGAAGTTCCGCGTTCTCAGGAAAAAAATCTGAAAAGATGGAAATGCAAAAATGATCTTTCTGGCTTCCCCGGTACCTCCTTAAGCCCATTCATGTCCGGCGCAGAAAGGAAGCCCAGATTCGTGATCAACAAGAAACGATGTTTGTATAAGTTTGAAGAAAATAAATGAATGAAAAGTCGGCGTTCGAATAACCGAAACGAAAGTTGAAGAAAACAAAAATTTCCTTCGAAAACAATTACTAAAAAAATCTTTTCCAAACAAGATAAAAACTCGTTTTCTGGCTAGTTAATTGGCGGATAAATTTATACTAATAAAGGTTCCGGAGGGATCTAGAGAAGTGACAATTTACCGCTAAACGGCCGTAGTACAAGATGTATGCGCTCAGCAAGGAAAACTTCAATTTATTGAACTTTTCAGTGAGCTCTTTTGATAAGTCTCAAAACTATTTGCATATCTTCCTGATGATGAATTTCTGGCTGCCATAGCCATCACACCAACTCTTCGTGTTATTAACCTTACTTAGTTATCCGAAAATCATATCGACGTCTTCAAATTGTAATAACAAATATACTTTTGATTGATGTCCGAAATAAAACGAGGTTTGATTGATCAATTTTTATGAAACGCCATGAATTAAAAGAATTAAATTTCTTTGTGATCAATCACATATCACATCCTACATGTAATATGAGATTGTTCAGGACATTTTTTCTCTTTGACCCGTTTAATTTTTTTCCTAAGTATTTTCCGATTGTTTGATATTGTTCCTGACACAAACATCTACTGAAACCCCTTATCTAAAAAAATTGTTTATTACGCTAGATAGAATTCTATGTAAATAATTTCTTTCATAATCAATCTCACCTCTAATGGCAGTACAATAGAAGAAGCAAAAGGAAAACTCGGTCTCTTGTATTTGTCTGATTGTGATTTTCCACTCTCCAACATTCATTCTTTTACAGAAATCAAGTAAAATATGCACCTAACTAATAACATTATAAAGCTGAACAAAATCCAAGATATTATCAGTGCATCAAATACCAAGTAGAACCTTGAATAATTGGTTCATTCACATTTGGAAGACTTAATTAAAGATATATTTATAGAAATAATTACGATTCATTGTTAGCGAGGACCACCTTGGTTGCGTTAAAAAAATTATCATTAAATGATACTGAATAAATTTTGTTCGCTATTAAAACGGATTTTACGGAACTTTACCTCAACAGATTTCGTAAGTTGAATGTTGTTAAATGTTGTAGCTACTGAAACTAATCATCCCCTTATTGCCCAGTATACTGAACGGAGATTTATTCAAGCGTCGAGGCAACCTCTTGTATTTTGGAAATTAGATGGTAGATAGAATAAAACAAGCCGATGACAGCAGTATGCTAATCTGCCAATTTTCATTACGCTCGTACAAAGGGGTTAAAATTGGGAACAAAAATTACTCGACCACGTTTTCCCGTTTTCCTTGAATTATTTCCTCCAAAATAAAAGAAAATCCTATCCCGCTCAAGAATATCGAGCTGATATTTATGTCTTCAAGTTCATTACCCCCCCTCTCACTACCTTGCATCACGCTCAAGTCGGTTGCCCTACATGTACGGTTCTATATAGAGGGTTTAGATGTTCCGCACTTGACCCCTAAATCCACTATTGGGCTCCCTACCATATTATCGTCACCGGGAAACCCCAATAACACGCATGGATTTTTAACAAGGGAGGGATATGGTGAAGAATCATTTTTGAAAATCGTCACTTTATGGCAATCACTATACTCCTTTACGTCGTTATTCATGTATATTGAGTTTTCTATTGGACATTAAGGTTATTCTCCCACTGCACCAATGGTTTCTATTTCTTCCTCAAGATTGGAAGACTCATGCAAGGTAATTTTTCAGAGGCATGTCCACCTTTTAAAATGGTGAATATTTCAGAGCCTGATGTATTTACCGCACTCCGAATGCACTTCTTCCCATAACGCATGTATTACCACCAAGCATGGCACTTTCTTTAACCGGTCCATTATTTGTGTTTCTCATTGCAATTTATATTCAGCAGGCCTACGCGGGGATGAAAACGAAGAAGAGATACGCGGTTCGCGACGGTAACGTTATATACGTGGGGACACACAAAAATAGCGTCAAGTAGATTATCTTCTATTTTTCTCCTTCTTCCTCAGCTTATCCGTTCAGGATGATGACTATCATCATGGCTATTGCGCGAAACAACTCAATAGAAGTCACTATGAACCACTAATGTTAAGTTAGGAAGCCAGGAGAATATACTTCTACTTATTCCCTTACTTCCTTCTACATTACCTTGCAGCATGTTGTTTGATGGTATACATAATAATTATCTTTCTCGATAGAAAGTAATGAGTGAATCTACTTAATTCCATAGTAAAGCGGTGGCACTATGAATTTCAATGTGGTCGACTTACCTTAAATGAAAGTTTTCATAATTTGAAGCCAAAAACGGCAGTTACAGAAAAAATATTGATCTTATTCGCAACATGATAAGAGAGGACCGGCAGATAACTGTCAGAAACATTCAAGTAACTTTAAAAATTGGCAATACGTCAAACTGAACACTGCTTCTAATCTAATTCTGCGGTGTTTATTCCTACTCCATCAGGATGTTTCATATCTCTGTGCGGATAGATACGGATAAAGTGATCAATTCAGAATTTTCTTAATTGTCGTTAAGCTGTCGCGCAGCTCATTTCTCTGCAGCTTCTCATCACATAAAGACGTAATACGACCACTTTCGCTTTCCAGCCACTCCACCGCTTTGGAGCACCTCTACTCCTCTGCTTTGGAGCACCTCTACTCCTCTGCTTTGGAGCACCACTACTCCTCTGCTTTGGAGCACCTCTACTCCTCTGCTTTGGAGCACCTTTACTATGGTGCTTTGAACCACCTCAATTACTCCACCGCTTTGGAGCACCTTTACTATGGTGCTTTAAGCCACCTCAATTATTCCAGCGCTTTGGAGCACCTCTACTCCTCTGGTTTGGAGCACCTCTACTATGCCGCTTTGAACCACCTCAATTACTCAACCACTTTGGAGCACCTCTACTCCTTTGCTTAGGAGCCACTCCATTACGCCGCTTTGAACTACCTCAATTACTCCACCGCTTTGGAGCACCTCTACTTCTCCAGTTTGGAGCACCTCTGCTATGCCGCATTGAACCACCTCAATTGCTCAACCACCTTGGAGCACCTCTACTCCTTTGCTTAGGAGCTACTCTATTATGCCACTCTGAACCACCTTAATTACTCCACCGCTTGGAGCGCTTCTACTTCGCTGCTTTGGAGCACTATGCCGCTTTGAACCACCCTCTTAGTCCACCGCTTTGGAGCACCCCCTACTCCGCCGCTTTGAAGCCCCTTTACTATGCCGCTTTGAACCATCTCAATTACTCCACCGCTTTGGAGCACATCTACTCCTCTACTTTGGAGCGCCTTTACTATGCCGCTTTGAACCACCTCAATTACTCCACCGCTTCGGAGCACTGCTACTCATCTGCTTTGGAGCACCTTTACTATGCCGCTTTGAACCACCTGAATTACTCCGCCGGTTTGGAGCACTTTTGCTCCTCTGCTTTAAAACGCCTCTATGATCACTGCCTTTTGTAAATCCATCATTTCCTCACCCATGGATAAAGACGGATTTCAGTTAATTTTGATGCATAACATGAAAATATTACTTCATTTCCAAATTGTCTTTTCAATAAATTTTTTATTGAATATATTTGTCTTAGTTGTACTTTCTTCCCCATAGATAACCAACAGCTATAACCCCCCTCCTTTTTCTCATATAATTCGACTAATGACTAGCCTGAGCTACATAACATTCTCTGTGAAAAATGGAGAGGAGTTACAAAATAAACTTCTGAGTTATCAAGATTGACATGTCAGACAAGATTTGTTGCAATAAATTCATCGCCTTCTAGATAGGCTCAGCGTAAAAAGAACAGCTCTGGAATTTCTGGTTGCAACACTGCAGGGGGCATGCGACATTTTATTCGAGACGGTGCCAAAGATCCTCACCGTATGTGCATTTCAATGGATTCATTTCAATATAACAATAAACATATATGCATATGTGGTCTTGTATACCACACGCCTTGAAACTTTTGTTGATTTTGAACATTACATTTATATAGCGGGTGGTTCATTCAACTTGAGACAGCCGTATAGCAAGGAAACGGTGAGTTTTTTGATTAAATAGTTCAGATGAAAATTCTTGGGTGCAATGGGGGAGAGTTAATGATGACTTTTATTTTCGACCTTGAGACAGTTCTCAAGGTTTTTCAAGGTCAACCATAAAAATACCTTATGTTCAAAAAATTTTGAAATTCAATTGCAACTTAACTAGATAAACGATACAATAATTATTCTATTTATAAATTTTCCAATAATTACATGGTTAATCGTTTTATGCTCATATTAAAAATTATTTTTTACTTGTTGGTTCGATTAACTATAAAAGCCTGCTTTAAGTTTTGTAATGTATTTTAATAAATGAAGCTAGTAGCAAGAAGTATATGGACTCTAGATAATTCTATGATTGGACTATACTTCTTTTATGACATACAGAATGAGCAGACCGTATCTGTAACTGATACGTGGCTATGGTAATCAGAAGATTGTCGAGACGAAACGAAACAAGGCCTATTCTCGTCTAGTTCCGTTTTGTCTCGAGTTGTGTTAGTTTCTCAGTTTACCTCAATTCAATTTTGAATTGTCGGATTCAATAAAAATTAGTATGAGAGATTAAAAAAAGATCGGGGCCGTCAATTTTTTATTTAGTTGGTAGTTACACAATTTGAAAAATTAATTTTTAATATATATATATAGGATTGCTCAAAGAAATGTGGCGACAAACAGATGCATTTTTCAAATAAAACATCATCATATATCATTATATTTTTGGCTCTATATCAATCTTCAACTTCTATATTCTCTTCGAGACAGTCCAAGTGTTAATCATCAACATTTTCTGACTTACAATTACTTTATAAGAGCTCGATAGTTTGAACCAAATATTCTATTGTGTATTGTATATTTGAAATCAGGAAAATAGTTTAAAATAATGAGTGCCACGACGTTTCGATTCACGCAGTATCCTCAATCGTCTTCAGTTGAACTGGCGACAATGTCGCTTCGCAGCTATTTATACTCCTCGGGTTGGCGTGTCGTTTCGGTGACTAGTTTTGATTGGTTCCGGACGGCGTTCTGATTGATTGAAGTAGCTTTCTACTGACGAGGCTGTTGGGTGGTTATTTCGTGCCACGTTCTTGTTCAAGTAAGTTCATTCAGTCCAGCTCCATCTTTCTTATTGGTATTATTTTTATGCTAGGTTTGCTATGAACGTGTTCGTTATTGGCGATGGAAGCTGCCTCCTTGATTTTCATTTTCGTCGATACCAGTTTGGGATCTTGTCGATGACCTTACCGTCGTCCCACAGTGTTTTATGGTGTGCTGTCCATGTGTGGTCAGCTATTGTGGATTTTCCTGCCTCTGCTCCTTGTGTGTTCAATCGATGCTCCTCAACCCTTAGTTTTAATGGTATCTTCGTTTCTCCGATGTATTTTTTCCGCATTCGCACGGTGTTTGGTACATGCAGACCCTTTTTGATGTGCATTCTTGGGTTTTGGTGTTTTTCAAGACACTTCGGAATGTAATGTTCCTGTAAAATATTGTTTGTATTTTATACTGCTGTCCTAATCTTGCCTCTGATACTCCTTGAGCTTATGCTAGAATGAGTAAGTTCCTGGGTTCTTCTTGACTTGTTTTTCTATCAGCGGTAATATCCTGTATTGTTGTTTCAATTAGCTTCTTAGGATATGCGTTTCTAGTCAGATTCTTTAATGCAGCGCAGCTCTTCTTGTACAACAACACTGGGAAAGTAGTTCTATCGCCTCAACTAAACTATTCTATATATTGGGTGACCAATTTGTAGAAAAATGACATAAAAACTGAAAATACTATAAGATATTAATTTGAATGAAATATTAGATATTTCCAACAAACAACAAAATGATTATTTTTATCGATATCCAACAAAAATGTTTGTTGTGCTCGATTCGAAATTCAATAAAAACATAAGACAACATATCCAAATACTCATGTTATTTGCTTGACATTCTGCATACAGTTATTAAATTGTATTTTCCGGGAATCGTAAACATCGGATGCTCGTTTGGCGAACACGCCTCAGAGGAAAGCAAACGTTTGCTATCTGTCTGGACAAAATGCGGCTAGCGGATTTCCTTTCAATGCCCCTTCCAGTTGAAAAGGAAACAAAACAATCGACATTGCTTGTTTCACCATATAGCTTTATTAAATTCCTCTCTTGAACGAAATAGAGAGAAAACAGGGCTTTGCATTCAAATATTAGTAGATGTTCTTGTAAATGTACACTGTTGCAAGAACAGGGACAATTAATATTCTGGTCAAGTTCATTATTGAGTTTTTTTGGGCAAAGGAAAAACCACTAAAGAACTACCGGTGGTGTTTTATTAAACTTCTTTTCATTTCATAAAAATAACATCCAAAGCATTCTTATAATTAGTCTGAAAATATCATGTAGATTGTAGATGCTCTTACTTGGTGAAACTCTTCCATCATGCAGATACAGAGATTTTGTACTCAAAACACAGTTTCACAAAAAAAAGAGTTTTATTTGTATGTTAAGTACACAATATTTTTATTTGCATATGTTTTTATCCTTTTTCAATATTCATAATTTTCCAATTTTTATTTCTCACGACAACAGGGAGGTCTAGCAATTACGGAGCAGTTTGAATTTAAATCAAATACGTGTTTTTGAAAATACGGCAGAAAAAGCGGGTGAAAATATTTAATTAGGTTGTGACAATAAAGTATCCAAGAGATCGGAGAAAATATTGTGATGTAAGCACCATGTTTTGGTGGTAACATAATTGATTGTGCAGTGTTTGTGAGGGCTGCCAATATAGCCGGAACGTTAGTAAATTTGTTTATTCAATCACATATAATTTTAAGTTTGGGTCACTACAAAAATAAGATGAATTATTGAGGCAAAAGTTTCATAAGGTACATTAACCAAAACACGATATTTAAAAGTCCAAAAAAATGTTTAATTGATGTGACTGAGTACCTCCGATCAAGAGAACTAGCAGATAAATCAATCATTCAATAAATAAATCGCACTATTTGCAGTTGATCTTACATTATGGTACGTACAACCAGAATGGTTATATGTATGAATGAATTATAGCTGAAACAACAAAAAAAAGACGCTTTTCTAGTTCATTGAAAAAAGTAAGGAATAATTCTTGATATAAGAATAAAATGATTAACAAGAAAATATCATTGTAATAAAAAGTGGGGTGTTCCATATCAATTATATTGTAAAATTATAGTGTAAAAATATGCAGTACGAAGCACCCCATGCTTTTATTACAATAACATTGATTTTATTATTAAAATAAAAAATGAGACACACTTGTTAAACTATTGTATTGTCATTGTCCTTGATAAATGTGCACAATTTAAAATTAATCTGATCTTATGAAGTGGGTGAAAATAGCGTGCGAGGATTCTGTTACAAACATACATACATAGGAGTAGATACACGTGAAGCTATATGATGATGATGATGATAGATATTTGCAAAAAAAAACTGATTTTTGTGACATTTGACCTTGAACATCTAGAGACCACGAGACTGTTAATTCAATTTTTTTAATGTCAAAACAAAGACTTATACAACCTTCCAGCTTCTAATCTTACATTCCGAGATTGTATTCTTATATGACTGGCCTGATAAAACTTCAAATTTCTTTTGTGCTCTGTAATACGTTCACTTTATTCAATACAACAAAAAACCTGAATCATGAGAATGTAGCGGTGCAAGCATATTTAACTGAACATTTCTGCGGATGTTAAAAATGGACGGACCACGTTCGTATAAATCATACACCGAACGCGAACAGTATGAATAATATATGAACAGTGGCCTCACGAAGAAGACTTGTGAGCGTTCAAAGAAATCAATCAGATACGGAGGATGGCTTGTGCTGCATTTAGTCTGCATCTGTACGATCTTATGAATAAACTATATTTCAGATAGTTATCTTTGATATATTAGCTGGAATCTCTGCCTTTTGACAGATATGACATAGATAACGTTAGTCCTAGTACTAGTTTGAATGAATACCTCTCAAAATTACTATAAATATCCGTAAAATCATCAGAAGCTTGTCAAACGTGTAAAAATTAGGTTAGACCAGTTTTCGAAAATGTTGAGTCTCCAAAGATTTTGACTAAGCTCGAAAATCAGTCATTGGAAACTACAGAAATACAAAAAAGATGTTTGAGGATATTACAATTTTCATATTTTTTTTGCTACTCCCTGGACTTTACCTGGATAAACGCAACTACGTAGGAACATCATCGGCCAATCATATAGCTCCGCCTCCAAGCCTTGCTTCTAAGCCCCACCCCTAAACCCCGCCTTTCAGCTCCACCCCTATCGAAAAATGTTTGACTGGCATTAATATCTTGGTTAAAATTATATGAATATTAAACTATTCCCCACAATCAATTTTTGTTTGTCTAGTTTTTGATCATTATGATGTGTGGTTAAACCGTTCTTTCGGAGGGGTTAAAAATATCAACAAATAAATGCCATACTCCATGTTCATTTCCCAAGCTTCTTTACACTTTGCAGATGACTCAAAAATGTGCCTAGATTGTCGCATGTTTTGAAAATCTTTTGTTCACAATTATAAAATGATTTTAAAAAATCAATGCGCGGAAGTAACGAAGCAACGAATTAGCAAATCATTGTTGAATGGACAAAAATCCATCACTACTTAAGAATTAAAACTAATCTTTCTGAATTATTTTCATAAACTGAAGATTTTTTTCATAGCGTTTAATCTGTGAAAAATTGTACCCATATATGCATCAAAAAAATAAAAATGAGATTGATGAATCAGAATGATGAAGTTTCAAAAGTCACACGCATTACAATGAATTTTTATCAATAAATAAGTAACGATAATCCTGTTGCCGCAACCACTAAACATAACCGGTACCACGGAAGTACCATTACAACTGATTATAATTCATACATTCGAAGGAGAGAGAGAGAGAGAGAAAATGAAAGGGAGGTGGCAATAAATTATAACCCCGATGCGGTGGTATCTATTATATTTAGAATTTACGGCGCCATTACAAGTGCATAGAGCGGAGACTGCTGCCCTTTCACGGTGAGGATATAGCTGCTTCGACGTTTTACCTAGATCTAGATTATACTCAGATTTATTGACGCATCTTGAGCATTTTTCTCAAATTTGCGCCCTCAGGATCCTCTTGATATTCTAATTCTATTCGACTTTGATTGCTACCGGAGGAATATACAATCTATGAGTGAATTAACTGGTAGAAGATAGAGTTGTACCGTTTTCAAACTATACATATTTTTTATCCTGATTATAGATTGTCTTACTTGATGAAACTGATTTATCGCCTTTCAACTGGCTCAAAATAATAAATTATGGTTTACAAAAAGTGAATAACCATGGCAGATCGCGAATTTTTAATAATTAAAATATTGTTCAACGGGAACAGAAAATCCACTAATTCAATTTATGTGCTTTGTGAAGAAGCAGTAGCTGTTTTGGAGAATACAACTTCCTGGAGCAAAAGAGGACCTTCAAATTCTGCGACGCCGATCGAGCGAGGCTAGTATCATGATTTTGTCACGACATGTTCCTGTTGATGTAAATTCCCAGGAGCTGGTCGAAGATGTTTCAAGTATTGGGGTCCCTCCATCTCCATGGCTGGCAGACCAGTATGCGACTTCTTTATTAGGGTCGTTGTTCAATACTTTTGCGTGTTGAAGTGAACTCCATTTGAAATCACATATTTCGTTGATGTACAGCAAAAAGAGCGCTGGAGAATGGACAGATCCCTGAGGAAGGAACACCCGCATTGATGGTGAACATATCGGAAGGAGCGATCCCTGAGAAAAGCCACACGCTATGGAAAGTTTTGATGAAGCTCAATAGGTCTGGTCCACATATGTGTGACGAAGGCCAGAAGATCTCCAGTTCTGGCAGAAACCATATTGGCGATCGTTTATGATATTGTTTTTCTCCAAGTACTCTAGAAGTTGCACGTTAATAACCTTAGACAAGATGCAGCGAAGTCAAGGGTCTATATTTTTCCCGCAGTTCTCAGGTATAGATTGCACTCGATCGATCTTCCATCCAGAAGAGAACACTCCTCCCTTGTAGGAGAGTTTAAATACTTTGCAAAGGAATGGTATAAGCCCTGCAGCGCAACGTTCCAGGACGATTGCTGGTATTTGGTCTGGACCACCAGCTTTTCTGGACCTCAGTTTTTCTAGAATACGTTTTATATCTTCTCAGTGGTGAAATATAAATTCTGCCATTTGTTGAGTCCACGCTGATGGTAGGGGTTGGAGTTCCTCCTTGGAATTCAATTGTAGAATTGGCAGCGAAAACCTGCACCAAGGCGTCTGCTTTTTATTTCGGGGTGGATGTGCTCTCGTCGGACGAGTAGCAGATGTTCTAGCTAACAGTCTTGACTACAAACTACAATGATCTGGACGAGCTGGGACATAAGAGAAGTTTATTCTCAACTTTCTGGTTATACTCCTTTTTCCTGTTATCGATGACCCGTTCAAATTAGCTTCTGGAATCGATGAAACTGCGCCGACTTTCGGTGGTAAGATTTTTTTCCGTAACAGCGTCTCTGCAGCTCCGATTGAACCAAGGTTAGTTGGAGGGGCGTTTATCAACTTGAGGTATTTTTGATAGCTATCGTCATTTGGTCATAGAATGTAATTCTATTTTTGAAATGTGCTCGACCTCTTAACGGGTTATTGAACATACAAGATCTAATAGAACCAGCCTGAAGCGCATATGGTAGGGAGAACGTGCCACTATCAATATGGAAATGGAAATAACGCTGGTAATGTCGACGATTAAACATCGAGACGAGGACTCGCCTATTTGGAATTATTCATAGACCTTTTCTATCAGATGCGCTTCTCGGCAAAATGAACAGATAAATCACGTTCACTTAGAACTGCAACACCATATAGGGTAGGTCGGTTTCCCGTTCTCAGATCAAATTGACACAAAAACATGGAATCACTACCAGCCAGGTGAAAGTAGAAAAAATCGAGTCAAGTTGATTAACTCTCTACTTCCCACTCTGTTATGTTAGATATATTGAATAATATATTTAATAGTGTATGAAATCGTCCCTCATGCTTCTTAAATCCACCCTTAATTTATAAGAACAAAATATAAATTCATCAAACACGGATATACCGCTGTGATCTCCCGTAAAAAGTAACAACAATCGTCACTCTGGATCTTTGAGAATGAGTCGGCTCCAACAAAAGTTGTTTGTCAAAAAATCGAAACAATTAGATAAATGACACCTTTTTTGAATCATTGGGCAGGTTGCTACTGCAGAATGGTCACTAGCGTTTGTTTGCCTGAGGTCATTCCTCTACTTTCTTTTCTTCATGTCATGTGATGTTTACCGATCAGTGAGACACAGAGGTCTAGTGGCTGCACATCCCCTCACAAAGGATCTCCACAGTCTAGAACATCGAAGAAGGGTGGCTGATCTCTTTCGAATAACACCAAGAGTCGCCAGTACAACAAACACTACAAGAGCCCAACGGGCTCTCGCAGCACTTATGAATCGCGATAGGCTTTTTGCTTTTGCGTGAGACTATCTATAAAAAAAGATTATGTAAGTTAGTAGGGTATTAGTCTATTTTTTTTGTAACTGTAATTCCTTGAAGATGGCATAGTAAAGGTCGAAACGTCGGCATTGCGATAAAAGAGGTTTTTTTTCTCTTTTTTCGCCTAACTCCAACCACCTGTTTTACTCCACTAGCCTCCATAAAGAGAATGAACAACCCTTGTTATCTCACCTAAAATCGCCCTGTATAACATATTCAACTTGCTTCCTCGATCTCCGTCGGAGTCTCGTTATCACCACAACGATCGCGAACGTGCTTGTCAACTAATTTCTCCTTATCCGTTTGATGCACCGCACCGATTTATTCAAGGAAAAGAACCAAGTCCACTATTTTCCCGATATAGAAACTAACGTAATACACGCTATATGGAAAAAACAACTAGACATCAAGTTGCCTTACGAAATCGTTATATCTGAAGGTATTTCAAAGTTGAAAAAGTATGCGTATAATCTTGCACAGAAACATCTCCATCTTATGATTATGTAACAAGCAAATTGAGCACGTTCAATAAGTAAAGGTGAGGACTCAAAAGTTTTGAGAAGTAGCCAAACTTCATCTTCACATACCACACTTTTCTGATTAACTTGGATAGCAGTTTTAAAAGCTGTTTAGTTTTTTTATACAAGAAAATTTCTGTAACCAATTATGCTACCAAGTTTGAATATTTTTTTTTTCATTTATTCATTACACATTTAAAAGAACTTTAGACCAGATAAAGATTTCCCAAACTAACTCAAACAAAATATGCATCAATACACACATTTGTTTACTATACCACCAAATATTAGGTTATAAAAAAATACTGCTCGAAAACAGAATACTAATAGAATCGCAGCAAAGATTATATGCTCAAAATGGAGAGAAGATAAAATAGTTTTCTACTTAACACACATTTTCACAAATAAAACATTTTTCTATCCTTACGCGTTTCGATTTGTATTCAAATCATCGTCGAACTGTCAGATTTGACTGTTATGTTAACAAAGGCTACTTGCCAACTAGCTAACTAGATCCTATCATTGGATATAAACCTAGGGCTGTCAAATCTAGCATTCTATTTATGCTGTCTAGCAATTTTTTATCGAATTATTTGTTCTTTCTTTTGTTTGTCTAAGCGGAAATATTTTTTGGCAACTGCATTTGCACTAGTATTAAGGGAGACCTCTAAAAAACCTTATACATCGCCGTCAAAATGTCCTTAAGATATTTAATGTAATAAACTATTTCATTTCTTAAGATATTTTATTCCTTAAGCTATTTCATTCTTCTTAATACATTCTATTGTTTAGATTAACTTCACTGAATGAAAAAGTTTTATTTGTGAAACTGTGTGTTAAGAACACAACTAATTGACCGGCATGATGGAAGAGTTTCACCAAGTAAGAGCATCTACAATCTAGATGAAGAGCAGACCTTGCAAAATGAAGAATATTTCCAAGCGGAAAACGATATAATTACATCATAAGTACCGAGCCAATCTACTAGAGGTGAAATTTTTGTTAATTTGCAGTTAGCTTTGGCAAGGAAACACCTGTCTGCAGAACCTTGGCTCTAGAAAAATTGCTGGTCGATGAGAAAGGCAAGTCTAGCCGCATCAGTTTACATTAAAAGTGAAGGTCTTTGACACCTGGCGGGGTGTTTACAATCCGGTTGTAGCGCCCATAGTTCACGTTTTCTAATGAGAGGCGCGCCCGCTATACACCCGCTTAATGTGTGTGTATCTACATATAGGGCGATGGTCGCCGTTGTGGGGTGAAGGGTGGATAATTTTAGAATTTTTGGGAGTGCTACCTGAAACGAGCATGCAATTCAGTTGTATGTGTCTGTGCTTCAGACATGTTCCATTAGCCATAAAAGCTTCAGTAGTTTCTAATGTTCCAATGTTATCATAGAATTTTCGGTTTATCTCTCAGATTTGGAGGAATTTTCGCAGGTGCGAGCACTCAGTTGTTTTCCCATCGCATCGGATTCTGCACGTTAAACTAAACTCGATTTTTACATCCCCATTCCACAATTCTCTCAATATCTTCATTAATATGAACATGCTCTTGCCAAAATAAGACCTCTTGGGATGGCCTGGTTCCATCCAGGAAGTAAAAGGTGCTGTCATCTTACGAGTAGAAGCACTAGATAGGAGTAGACGTTATTTCCAATAATTCGTTGATGTACAGCAAGGAGAGCGTTGGAGAAAGAACAGATCCCTGAGGAACATCACAAATAAGGAACAATCCCTGTAAAAACTATCCAACCACTCCCATAAATATAATTATGCCTCCAATGGATGGAAATTGACGAGCTTTTAACGTAATATCGTTTATTCAATGGTTTCTTAAGTGTTGGGAACGTCTAACCCCCCTCCTCCAAAGTGATCCGAATTCTGGTGCACATAGGGTTGGTAGGTGTTGAGCTGTTTGTTACTCGACAATGATTTATGCGTAGATAGCGATACACTGCCAAAGAGTACTTGAGCTTCTTCAGTACTGGATGAAAAATATCATCCGCACACCTCAATTGTCTGCACCCTTAGAGGTAGTGAAAATCCCGAATCCACTTTCTCTTGGAACTAGCCCATTATCCTTTCAATAACCATATTCTCATAGTTCCCCCGCAATGCACTTGCTCTGACAAATTGCTCTGAACAACATAGCAGTTTTTATTAGGTTGGTCTAACGCAATATCTCAAACAACGACCCTCTTCCTTCTAACAAAAGATATAAATGACACCGAGGCAAGATTGAGTATTTTATTACAGATAGTGGCCGTATACGTCTAATGTAGAACTGTAGGGGGATGACCGTCAAAAGCTTTGCGAGGGTTGATCATAGAAGATTGTTGCTTGAGAGGTTTTAGCATACCCTCTTCCGCAATACATAACAAGCGATTCTTTGAATTTTTGCTAGACAAAATGCTCATATAAAAATATGGATCCGTTAATATATCTTCCTCGTACCTTAAAGATCATTTATCCATTTTTTTGTAATTCAGCAGTGTTGTTTGCATTGGTAACTGGCTAATTTATCAAAAGTTTGATTTCGGACTTCCATTGTCTATAAAATTTTGAGTATCACGACGTTTCGATTGATATGCTATCTTCAATCGTCTTCAGGTGAACTGAACTGTTCACGTTCACCTGAAGGCGATTGAAGATAGCATATCAATCGGAACGTCGTGATATTCAAAATTTTATAGACAATGGAAGTCCGAAATCAAACTTTTGATAAATCCACCTTGTCTACAAGTTTCAAACAATGGCTAATTCAGCAACCTAACTTGATTACCTTTATTCAGTCCAGTGGCATCCCGAGGAGCATCTTAATGAATATTTTTGGAAAACAATATAACCCACTGACTTTTTTGTGATTATATTTTTTTTATTAATCTCATAAATGCTTAGTTTTTGAGAAAAAGAAATCCATTTAACTGAACATTCCTGGATCACACAAGAAACTCGTATAATTAGTGACCAAAATATAAAAATGAAATCCAAGCATCTTGAGGAAACCACGTACGAATATATCCATATTCTCACGCTGACTCATATATTTTCCCAAGTGTCAAGATGATTCGCTTATAAAAGGTAATACTTTCCACCTTGACTTACTCTGACACTTACTTTGGAGGGTATTCAGTCGCTTGGCTTGCCGACGCGACATTCGTCTGCAACCACATGACCCTCCGATGTCCGGGGTGACACAAAGGTTTCCCTCGCCTAACCCCCCGTTTTCCACCCCCGCATACGTTGGTTTCGGATTACCGCACGTCTAGTTTGACTCATTGTTCCACGTTGCTCCCTTTTGCCTGCTCAATATCAGGTGAAATCTAGTTGGGTGGAAGCAGTGGCGGCTATTGGATTTAATTTTAAGGGAGGGGGGTGGTGAAGTTTGTCGACAAATTTTATTCAGAACAAAAAACGTATGAAAATTTAGTAAATCAATTTAGATTATAGGTACCTTGTCAATGACCTTAGGCACTAAATGTGATCCAGAAGAAGCTAAAAGATGACCAAACACTGAGAGAAAGAAGAAATCTTCTACTTAATGGAGTAATGGAGCTATTAAGATTATGTCTTAAGAATGATTACTTTGAAGAAAAAGACGAGTTCTACATGCAAGAAGAAGGTCTGCCTATGGAGCCAGCATTATCTGTGGTTGTAGCTGACCTATGTTTGGAGGAAATTGTTATCGAAAGTTCAGACATCAGACCAAAACTATGGCTTCGTTTCAAGAGGAAGAGAGCAACAAGAAAAGAATCCGCAATAGAAACCACAGGATACAGGAAGCTAAAACATACAGGATGAGTATTTGCAACACTCAATTAGGTCTCGAAGACTACGTCGTATTAAAGAAGATCTGACACGAAACACAATCAAGCTAGTCGAAACAACAATACAAGAAATTACTGCCAATAGAAAAACAAGTAAGGAAGAACCCAGGAACTTATTCTATCATTCGATCAAGGACCAAACCCAAGAATGAACATCAAGAAACCAAGAACTACACACTACCAAGTATCGTGCGAATTCTGCAAAATTCACGTTGGAGAGACCACAAAAACTAAAGTATCAAACCTAGTTATTGTTTCACATACCCATCATGTGCTATCAACGATTACATTCCTCGAATCTGGTGGATCAAAGTTCCTTATTTGTCAGGAGGACACGTTGGTTGGACACATTATCTTTATGAACCTAGAGCAAACAACATGCTGTTAGGAATAAGAAAGGATAATACCCTTGTCCTTATACATTACATTGTTTATTTTTTTCACTATTTCTTGGCATTCGTAAATGTTTAGCTTCTTTTATGTTTACTGCTGAACATTTGCACTTCTCCATCCCTTTCACTCTTCCAATTGCTAAGTCAACATATATAATTTCCGTCAGCCATGATGCCACAGCATGTGAATTAGTTTTCCTGAATTTCATATCTTCTAGAACAATGAGTAACAACACAATAAGTGTATTTCATCAATAAAGCTTTCCAAAAATTTGAACATATCGTTTATTATTACCTTCACCTTTAATCTACTCATAATTTTTAATATGACCAAAGAAAGAGAGTGTAGACATATTTTTCATTTTGTGTGCGTTTTATTTGTCAGACTCAATGATTTAATAAGAATATTTTTTTCAAAATATCGGATTAATTGTCAAATTATCGATCAGCATGGCCAGGAAACTGAAACGTCTGTATGAAAATCTGACGCGCTCATGTATTCCAAAATGGCGATTTTTTTCAGCATTTTCAAAAAGCTGCCACAAGCTTGCATAGCATCAGGATTGTCAGACTTTTGAATGGAAGCTTCATTTGGATTTACTTAACATCCCCTCTGAATGTGTGACGCGCTTTTTCTCCAACTTTAAAACCCTCCATACGGCCGCCCCCCACCATGCAAACCGGCAAATTGACATACCTCAGTCATGGTAAATACGTAGGTAATATCAATATCTGAAGTGCCCGAATATTTCCATAACTGTTTTTGTTTTTTATTTCACTTTAGAAGGCTTTAGTGCCTAGCCTCCCCCCCCCCCCCGCCGGAGACAGGGGAAGCGTATAACCTTTTTTCCTCTTACCATCTAATCTTCAAAATCCAATAGTTCACCGTGAAACTCGAGTAAATCTCCATTATCGTGGGCTCCCCAACTAATCAATCGATTAATAGATATATAGATAATATTGATCGATTAATTGATTATTTTCGATTAATCTATCATTTAATTATTATTTTTTGTGAATAATCCATTTTTAGCCCAATTAGGCTCTTGATAGATTTTCGTATAAAATTGTTTAAAAAAAAAATCAACCAATAGAAAATATCGACTATAAAAAATTCAACGATCCTTCGATTAATCGATCAATCGATTATTTCAAATATTCGATAATCGATTATATATCTTGATATTCGCCCACCCTTATCCTCCTGAAAGTATGTTTTATTTGATGTTATTACATTGATGAGGCAAACTGCCAGGAACAATAACGATCCAATTAAAATTCTGCAGAAACTGGGAAGGTCTTGCTACGATTGAACAGAACACGGTATGCGTTCGATAAATAACTTGTCAATCATCTGTCGGAGAAACACGGGTAATTGTTAGATGGAAAATGAAGAGGAAAATATTTACATTACTCAGCGTAAACTGTTTACAAGGAGTGCTTTGGAAGTAGCAGGTGAAATTTGATGTATTTTTGAGAACATGGTGGGACAAACTGTCGAGTGACTTTCGTTATCGCCAAACTGTTTTTCTTCTATTTTGATGCGCGAATGATTTTAATAGAGGCGTTTCGAAAAAGTTCAGCTTCAAAAGCATAATACGTTAGAAACGCTACTTATAGATGGTTGTATATCGTATTTGAAGGAACGTTTCAAAAATGCTTAACATATACGGGGAACAGAACCTCGTAGCGCAAATCAGAGCACAAAGGAGTCCAAAAATATGAAAAGATACTGTTTTCCGCCTCGAGTATCAAAATCATCAAAAGTGGACTTTCGAAAATTGTATAAATCGGAAAGCTTTGCAAAACATTTGATCGAAAAACGAACGAAAAGTCGATTTTTAGGTACATATTCTACTAAACCTCATGCATAAGTTTCAAAAATACATCATTTCTTAACTTTTCATCACCTTTTTCCAAATTGTTTACGACTGTGCAATAACCAAAGTGAGATGCGGCACAAAACACAAAATTTTATTTGTGAAACCTTGTGTATATATGCCACAATTTCCTATTGACTATAGAAAAGCTTCACCAAGTGACAGCATCTACATAGAGCTGTTTATTCTGACATCCCCTCGTGAATCACACTGAAGTTGCCGACAGCGTTCAATCACAGCTCGAAAAATGTTTTCAACGTGATTACGACCTAATCCATCAAGTAATTCTTTTTTGCTAGACTTATGCAGACAATCAATCCATCATTTATTGTAACCTCGTAACATTGGTGATTATACAAGATTGATGTATGTTGCGAAATTAAGTGGAGGGAAAGTGACTCGTTTATTGAAGGGTAGTAACTGTTCAAGCCAAAGTAAGTATTTTTCGATATATTGTATGATTCCAGATGATAGTAAATAATGTTCAGCTTTCATTAATTTATTCGCAAAGAATTAGCTCTAAAAATAGGTCATATTCTTGATAACTTGCAGCATGTTATAAAACAATTCTGCTCTTAGGTGAATGATTACATCAGAGTCAATTTATTGCGAATGGAGTCAGTTATTTATTCATCAAAAATGCTAATTTGGTAATTTGACTGTATTTCAAACACAGATCTACCTTTGTCCAAAATTCGTTGCGACATTAGCGCAAAATGTTGATATTTTGACATGCTAATTTTACTGGATTATAACGCGAGCCTGCAAAACGCCAGCGTTGCCATACGTTGGGCGATTCGCGCACTCATTTGTTTTTCATCTTCGGCCTATTCTTACACATTGATTCTGCATGCTAAAGGAACCAGAACTGTATACGTAACCCAGTCAAGGGTGAGATAGCAACATCAACAACCTTTTCCAAGCGTCGCGCACGGTGGCGCTGCCGATTGGCATGTTACGCATTCCTAAGACTTGGACCGCCTCGAAGCGGTGACAAATGTCCCTTAAGACATCTGTCAACAAGGGTGAACTGATCTACAGCGAAATTGCTTATACTTTTTACGGTGTAACTTTATCGTGCCATAATTTACGTCAGAAGCTGACTACAAATGATAGAATAGATGCGTTTAAAAAATTGAGCCTAGTTTCACTCGCGTCCCAACAATTTTTTCCATACCAACGGTATCATATTATGGTTTTTTATTCCAAAATCATACAAAGTAGAAATATTTTTCTTAGTGAGAACCTAAAAAAGACATTATCGGCCAGGCAGATTTGACAAAACGGCCAGGGAAATGTCAGGAATGCTTATTGTGGTTTTGAGTGGAGATTCTATTAATCTATAAGTCGAGTTTCTTCCGATTGACACCATGATATTAACGGCGCACCTATTTTTCATTTCAAGCTGTCCAAAAGTCTATTGTATACACACCTTCCAAGATCATCAGTCCAGCGTTGGATAACGATCGTTCATAGTTTATAAACACGATCCAGCGAACAATTGCACCTTGCAGGATGTGCACCGCCCATTCTCTTTTCATTACTTATTATTTCTGGTACATTAACGTCGCCTATAGTAGTAATAGTCGAAGTCGTTTTTGCCTCATTCACAATCGCGAAATATTCAGACGTTTTGTGCTCATTCGAGAAATACCGTTCGGTCGTTCGTTACAATTTTTGCGCAAGTCGCCTATTTGTCTCCGCTAGAAGTTAGTTTAAATCTGTTGTGCTATCGAACATACTTTTTATCCCTATGTAGCCAAATGTATTCTAGATCCACTCCTCTAAATTCCTGATGTGATTGATGACCAGATGACTATCACAAGTAATTTACACAAAGCGAAAACGCCCACAGCTCCGGAATGTTCCTCATTTCTCACCAATAACCGACTTTTCCTTGTAGCCGCAAACTGTTGATTCATCCGCCCTATCATGGTATGCTCTAAATGCTACAGTCACTATAAGCTTGACTCCAAGAAATGATCCTATCAGTGTTCTCGAAACAGTTATGAATTATTTTAAATACATGCCCACTAGTCAGGATTAATTCTGAGATCTTTGGTAGAACAGCGGATTATTTCCTATATCATGATGTTCAAACTAGTAGTAGTAATAATGGGGAGGTAAATCCTGGCAAGTAGGCCACTTTTGGCCCTTTTTGCCGTCTCCGATGACCATCACTGAAACTATTGCAGACTTCGTAGTTCCTTAGTGTCGAAACTTCCAGACCTTTAATGAAGATTATGATGTCCAACCATTCCGCTGAGTAACCCTCTTCCCTGTCAAGCTCTGCTGTGCCGAATACCTCAGCCCTAAGGTCGTTATATATGGCACACTCTCCCAAACTGACCACAATCTGAAGATAACGAAGCTCGATGCAGTTAAACTGCCGACTTCAAAAATACTCGACACCCTTATATATTTGAGGACCCTGCATCCTAATTGATCATCATTTAAAAAACCTTCGAAAAAAATTGAATATGGGATCCCCCCCAGAGTCCTACAATGGTAGGCCAAAATGTTTTTTGTCTCGAGATAGGATTCGAAAATCGTAGAAAAACAAAAGGGGGATACTTTTTATTTTTTTACAAAAAAAAAAGTCGAAAAACCGTTTTCTGGGTGACTGAGAGACGCCGATCACGAATCCGGTTTTCGTTTTCAGCTCGGGCCTAAAGGGGCCTCTATGACGGGCCTTTGGGCGCTTTCCTTCCTCAAAATGGAACTTCCCTGACGAGTTACGCTTTTCTAATGATCATAGTCGCATTCAGCGCTACCAAATACATAAACGTTCCGAGTTTTGTTCGCTTGTGTCCAACTGGGGCCGCTCTCGAAGGATTTGTGTCTCATCGTAACAAAATCAACACTCACTAGAAAAATAAACGACACACCTATGTATTTAAGGGCCCTGCATCCGAATTCCATCATTGAAAACCGTAAGATTTTGTGGAGTATCTATTTGCAGGCGGGGCAAGCGTTAAGATGATACGAAAGTCTAACCATAAAGTATTTATTTTGTCATTGCATCACCAATTTGCCATCGATAATCCCAGCGGCGTGAACAATCTCACCCCAAAACAAGGAAAACTTTTATAACTTTTGAATCATATGTCCGATTGTTTGATTGATCAATTTGTATAAAACGCCATTATTATTCTTTGAATTAAATTTCCTTATGATCAATCACACCCCACATGCAGTATGAACATTTGTTTTGTCCCGTTCAATTATTTTCTAAAATATTTTCTGGTTATTTGACTTTGTTCCTGACACAAACATCTACTGAAACCACTTATGTAGAAAAATTGTTTTTTACACTGAGCTAGAATTCTCTGGAAATAGTTTTTTACAATCAATCGAATGACAGTATTTCACCAGTCGAATATTGTTTAATTAATAAAATAATTTACTAGATCAACAGCTCCAACATCTGATTAAAATATTTATTTCCAAAGTGATACCATTGCGAGGAACGTACATCATCAACCTAGACTTGACGCATTTTTTTCACAGAATGGATTATTTTGTATGCTGAATATACAACATATAATACTGGAGGAAAGTGGAACAATATTCAACGAATCATGACCTAAAATGACTGGAACATGACTCATCTCCACGTAAATGCAAAATTTACTTGCAGTGTCCACCACCCACACTAGGCTTTGTTCGTTTCTCTGGAAGATTCTTGGCGTTTCTCCTTTTTGCTGGCAGGGCTTTCGCCGTGACGCCCGCCCTCAGCTGATTCATTATTTATCATTCCGCGTTAATTACGTCGCCATATCGATTCAGGGATTTAACTGATCACGGCTAGTTCCCTCCTTCAGGTTACATTGTCTGCGGAGAATAATGGATAGATTGATTCGCTGATAAGCATAAGCCATCCCATAGGAATATCATGGGCAAGAATATTGGAATTTGCACAGACAGCAGGCAGGCTTTAAGTGTCATCAACTCATCTCCAAGTGTCGCCCTCTATGGGGACGCCCATTGGTAACTTACGAAGTCAAAGGTCCTAACACTTGGAGATGAGTTGAGGTTGCTGTCACACCCTTGACTGGATTACGTATATACCACCCGATTACTCCCTACAGTTAGACCTCCAGGCTATACTGACGAGTCTAGGCTAAAGACGAAACATGCATATCTATAGCAGGTCTGATACATAGTGGAGAGCAAATACTTAAGGCTTTATGTGTCATAAACTAAAAACGAGATCAGCACTGGACTGCCATCAGGCACTTGAGAATTCCTCTACCAACATAACGGTTAGTTGGATAAAAAGATAATCACTTTCCAAAGACAATATTACAGCTGACCCGAGTGGCAAAGAGGCCCACTGAAACCAAAATCTTGGTCCTGAGCCACACTGTAATCTGCTCGTCTGTTCTATGAAAACTCTACTGAAAGAAAACGTCCACTCGGTTTTTGAAAATATGTGGTCTGGTTGCCTATTATTCGCTGGAGACTTACTCGGATATAAATTAGATTCTGTTGAAGCGCTAGCCCCAAATGGCTCATGCTCCACTGGTCGTGTCAATGGCAGCTTCCCCAGTTTGGGGTGGCCTAAGAGCCAGTTCTGAGAAACTTCTGAGACGGGCCTAAAAGAGGCCGCATGGGGTGTAACTGCGGATATTTTGGCAGATTTCCCATCCTCAAATAAAGAATACAGAAGTATTAGCCATGTCAGCGATCACTCGCAGTATTCTGCATTGGAGGAAAAGTAATCTGCCAAAATCACAGAACCTAAACTCCAAGGGCCCTTGTAAGTCCTCCTCACGGATTACTCAGAACTGGGTATTCAGCCACTCCAAAGTGATAAAGAAGGTGGTGACACGACTCAGCAGAGCAACCCTTACCCTGGCCATAGAGAGTCAGAATTCTAGAATTTATAGGATACTGGATTGTAGGTAAAAATGATTATTGATAGCAGAATCATAGATCCTGAGAATAAATCGAAAAATAAAGTGACGTCACTCTAAATCCAATATGACGGACTTCTAAAGAAGCTGACTATTTCCTATAATATAGGTATCAAAGGAAAGGACTTGCTGAGAGCTAAAAAGTAAAAAATAAATTAAAAGTAAAAAACTATTTTATAAACAAGCTTTCATTTAAACGCGCTGAAAAGAATAAAATAAACTTTTCCTCCAAAACTTTAAATATCAACTTATAACAGCATTACACAATTTATATGATATAAAAGCTTGTCACGAGATTTACCTGTGTAGATAAACAAGCAAATTGAATAACTTTAATTTTTGAAATGTTCAAACGGGTATTTGAATCTCGACAAGCCTTTATATGATATGGAACTGTGTAATGACGTTATATGTTGATAGTAAAAGTTTTAAGGGATAAGTTTATTTCAATCTATTCAGCACATTTAAATAAAAGCTTGTTTTTGAAAAAGTTTTTTTTACCTTCAATTTATTATGTCTGGAAGCAAATGGGTGAACAGTCATCTACGTCGCACAAGTATAGAGGATTACCGGATTCAAAAGTATATTAATGATTATGATGAACGTACTTTAGCAACGTCAAATAAAAAAATAAATAAATATTTCATGGGAACACAAAATTTGAAAGTATTTAAGAATTCTTGATTTTTATCCAAATATCCTCTCGCAAACGCAAAAAGCATATACTGTTCCAAAAGCGCTGCGAGGGGATAAATATCTATTCACACTGACTTCGAAAGCATGTTAAACGTTAACTTTGAGAAACAAATTCTCCGACAGCCCATTCCACAACGCCGAGGTTATCCAAAAGAATCATACTTTTGGAAGAGGCTCGTTGGAGATGTTGAAAGCTCGGCCGGATGAGATGCTACGATTTATTCAGATATTTTAATTGTAGTCATTGTAAAGTCAATTTGATAGTTTTAGGATGATTTTAAATAAACCGAAAAGCATTTCCAGTAATGGCACTTTCTAAAACAAGCACATTCTTATCGGCACGATGGAAAAGTTCCTTGAAGTGAAACCATTAATACACTACATATTTTTTATATAAAATTTAAAAAATCACAATTATATACTCAGTTATTAAGGGACATAAACTTACTGAAAATTTTATAGAACGATCTGGCTATTAAGCAACTTTATAAACCATTCAACTTCTGTTGAATCAAAATGAGAGGGTAATAAATTCCGAACCACTTCGTGTCGCACTTCTTCGTACCGCTCGCTGTACGGCATATAATTCGACCATGATAACGGGACAAAAACCGTGAGCAATTGGTGCTTGCAATTTTTTTATTCGCCGTATACGAGGCGATGCATAAATGCTAATCATAACTCAGCTATTTCAGTCGTATATGAAAATATATGAGATATTTAAAGAGAGTTTAACTTTATAAAAATAGTATAGTCAAGAAGATTGACTGGGTACTGCCTTGGCATTGACGTTAATCAATTTTCATTTCAGCATGACTGACATTGTCGGAAGCAGTCTACAGACAGATAGACAGACAGATAGACCGACCGCCACCGTTGCCACCTTACAACTCCATTAATATAGATAATTAAATCTTGCTAACAAACCTAACCTCCAATCAGGCGAAATCCTTCACGCTCTTATCACAACGACATTATTTTTGTCGTTAATCATGTTATTCTTATATTAAGAATAATTATGTAGATTGTAGATGCTCTTACTTGGTGGAACTCTTCCATTAGAGAGATAGAAGGATTGTGTATTTCAACACACAGATTCACAAATAAAACTCTTTTTCTTTCAGTAACGCGTTTCTATTCGTATTCAAATGATCATCGGACTGTCAGATTTGACTTTCAACAAAGATTTCCCTTAAGACAGGCAAAAGAAAGAAAAAATGAATAATTTAATAGAAGAATACCTAGACAGGATAAATAGTAGGTGTTCTTGATTTGAGAGCTCTAGTTTTGTATCCATGATAGGATCTAGTCAGCTAGTTCGCAAGTAATCTGGATAGCCCTTGTTAAAATTCAAATCTGACGATGATTTGAATATAAATCAAAACGCGTTACTGAAAGAAAAAGAGTTTCATGTGTGAAACTCTGTGTTAAATACACAATCCTTTTATCTGCAAGAATAATTAACTTTTACTGTTTAGTTCGTGCTATAAAAGCGTGTTTTTTAGTTTTTTCAAACTTATTCACGTACGACAATCAGCTTAAAAGAATTATGCCCTGTATGTATAAATGCGCGGCGAAAGCTCGTGAGTCACGGGAATTATGCAAGTTGTTTCTTTCGCGTCCGGAAACCGCCGTTCAGGTGTATAAGGAACTGGCTTCCGATTACTTCACTTGCACAGACGCAGTGTACGTACAGGTAAACAAACAATATTGAGAACGGTGATTACGTCTGATCATATAATTTATTATAAGAAAATAGCTGCTTACATTTCGCTAGTGTGGAACAACTGTATGAGTCATGTCATGATGTCTGGTATTAAAAGTGTCCTAGTGCTGCTTTATACAGGATGGAGCAAATATTACACAAAAACTTTAAACATTTTTTTAAAGTGGTCGAAATTCGATCCAATTGAAATCAAATCAATACCATTTGAAAATTTGTGGATAATGTAGCTGTGCAATACAGCTGCTTGGGAGTCATAGAAGGCGAGAACGAAAAAAACTTCAAAAAAAATAGATGATCCATCCATAGGCAAGATTATTTTTTGGATCAATTCGTTTTGGGGTGTGGTTGGATACCTTAAGTTTGTTAACAAACTGATGATCCGCTTGATTTTTTAATCAATAATTAGTGAAAATATGGTTTTTTATCTATATTTCCTTTAATGTTGAACATATACTACGTATGTTGCCATTTCTATATTTCTAAGATAAATGTATTTATTTTGTGACAAAATGTTTACTTTATGGCTAGTAATTAAGCCGATGACGATTAGGAAGGTCATAGCATTGTTCATAATTTAATGTTTATGGAAAGTTTTATCTTACCCACAGAAAAATTATTTCTTCGAGATACACGAGAGGTAGAAAATCCAACTTCGAAGATACACACAGCCATATACGAGTATAATTCCTTACCTGAAATAAAAATAAAAAGATATTACACATATAAGTAAATGCTGGAAATGTAGATTTAAAGTGAAATTTTGAAGTGCGAAAAATCCGGAAAAATTTTGCTGGTCACCGCGGTTATGTGGCCGAGCAGACACCGGTTTGGGTTCCAACAGCACAAACATTTTTCTGGATCTCTCTCCCCAAAAATCCCTCTCAACAGACTGGACTTACAAGGATGAGTTAATGCATTCCTATCTAATCACATATTAGAATCAAGGTAAACTAAGTCATACTAAATGCATAACTACAATAGGCTTTAATATAATAATGGCATTCCCCTTATGCATTGTTATTTCAGTGCACATTTACTATTTTCGTATGAATTCTCATTCTATATGTCAAATGTGCGAACATTATTCCTCCCCGAGAGTTCCCATCATAAGATGCAGCTCAGTTCACATGCAATTTATTGTTATTATACATATATGTGAACATTCAAGTGGGTGTATTACAGACCATTCTGCAATTAAGTTGCCACGCAAACGCTACTGTTAGACTTTTTTTGTGAGTGCTCGCAAATACAGTCTAAGAAAAATAGGAGTGTCATAAGATGGACCTGTTTAGTGTGACGTCACACGTAAGAGCTGGCAACAGCGGACGCTGTCGGGAAAAAAACAGAAATTAAAGAGCTGTTGAATTGTCGACCTTACGCATAAGGTGATTACGGTCTAAAAAATGACTGAAATTACATTCATGCAAATTATTTTTTCTTCTTGACTGTATATATTTAAGATCTCAAATTGTCAAGTAATACTCATGCATACAGACAAACAATTTCGGAAACGTATTATTTAAAAAATTATATGCAGGGCATATATTTGAATTGTATGACGCATGCGTAGAATAAAAAGTTGCTAGTTTGTACTTCTCCTCGGACCCAGAAAGGTCATTTCGTTAAGCATTTTCTTGACAACTTCAGATGGTATTGAGTTTTCGCCTTGCTATATGAGTTTATATTCTCCGAAAAACGAAAATATTGCACTAAGAGCTACCAACCATTTTGATTTTGAATATTTTTTTCATTCACAATTTATTTAAAAATGTTTTGCCATCAAGCGATATTTCATAGATGGAAATGTCTAATTTATATGGTTTAATAATTTTTTATCGTTGAACAGCTCAAATAACGGATAAATAAATTAAATTCAGAGTGAACTTTGAACCAATATTTTTTAATCCTAATGGACACAGTATATCAGGTTCGGAATAGAACCAACAAAAAATCAACAATTTCGTTATGACAGTGCGCGCTATTTTTATATGCCCTTTGTGACGTCACTACTAAAACGCAACTCCTCTGATACTCATGTTGCCAGCCGGAACGTTAGTAGTTTGTTTAGTAGTCATATGTAATTTTAATTAACAGACAGAACAAGTTGGGAGACTAAATAGAAAACCACAGTATAAATTCCAGAAGTTGAGTTGAAAATATTAGGTACTCTAAATCGATGAATGTTGCAAATCGAAGTACTGTGAGTTTATTTAACATGGTTTTCTCAGCTTCCACTGTAAGTGTATTTTCAATGTAATAGAATCTTTTTTATTTAATCTTCACTGACTTCTGGTGTCATGTATTGCGTACCGATGATAATGCGATAATGTCGGAACAAAACTATTAAAAGAAAGGGTGTAGACATCATAAAACATCAAAAAAACTATTATCTTGAATTATAATACGTTTGCTATACTGCGTGAGAATTAACACGAACGATTCCAAAAGCAAATATCCAATTTAAAAGCAAGCCAATATCTGACAATGGGGTGTGAAGTCTGTCAAAATCGCATATTTTCAAAACGAATGATTTAAGAGTGAAAGTGCTGTAAATTCAGAAACAATGTGCAAATAAATAAAGCAATGCAATCATGAAGAAGATAACCTGTACATTAATAAATGCACTGATACTTTCATAGCAATCATCATTATCACAAGCAGACCAAGAACAACCATTGCCCACTTCTCATCTACACCTGCCACCTGATGAAAGAAAAGAAAATAAAAACAGAATCGCATCAATCAGAGAAGTAGAATATCCGCAGAAACAGCCTGTCCTCGATACGATTTTTCCTCACGCTGCATTATCGATATTATTAACAATATTACCGGCGTATACAGGATAATTATAAACATTATAATGGCTTCTAGAAAACGGCGCGGCGCGGCATCAACCAAGTGCAGACCCCCCCCCCCCTCCCCCCGTTCAATGTAACACACAACAGTTGCTAAATATTGTAAAAGTAGAGTGTAAAAAGAAAAAGTAGGCCATTATGCAAGTTATAGGAGTATGACGGTTATGGCTGCGATTATCATTTATTATAAAGCTATATTGTTAAATTATTTTTTGCTGGAGTCTGTTTCATTCGCCATTCACACAACAGTACTAATATGATTCGTATTTATAGGTGTATGCAGGCAGGTGTTCACTACAGAAACAAATTTATAGAAAATGATCAAGGATGTCTAAAATTCCCAAAAAGTATTTTTTTGTTTTTTTATTAAGTGTATGCTATCCGCTATGTAGCAGACCTGCTATACCAGCTATAGACATGCATGTTTCGTCTTTAGCCTAGACTCGTCAATATAGCCCGAGGGTCCAACTGTAAAGGGCAATCAGATAGTATATACGTATTCCACTCAAGGGTGTGATAGCAACATCAACTCATCTCCAAGTGTCGCTTTCTATGGGGACGCCCATTGCCAACTTACGAAGTCAAAGGTCCTAACACCTGGACTGCCTTGAAGCGGCGACATCTGTCAACAAGGGTGAACTGATTTACAGCGACATCCCTTGTTCTCTACAGCTAGACCGCCAGCCTATACTGGCGAGTTGAGGCTAAACATGAAACATGTATGTCTATAACTGATCTGTCGCATAGTGGAGAGCATACACTTAATGTCAGTTGTCAGCTTCTGATGTAAATGATCCAAGATAACAGTACATCGTAAATAGTGTTCAGAAAAAACAAGGGATGTCGCTGTAAATCAATTCACCCTTGTTGACAGGTGTCGTAAGGGACATCTATGGGCGCTGTAAGGCAGTCCAGGTGTTAGGACCTTTAACTTCGTAAGTTGGCAATGAGCGTCCCCATAGAGGGCGACACTTGGAGATGAGTTGATGTTGTTGTTTATGTTTACTCCGCAAATAAATGAAATAATTTGAAAAATATTCCACAGGACTAGCACGAAGATGTGTCAACCATTTGCTACTTAAAGCAAAAACATTCCAGTGGCCCAGTGACTTGTATACTGTTAACTTGTCCTTGGCTACCCAAAAACAGCTGTTAGTAAATAGCATAGCACAGTGGCCAGTAGCTTTTATGCTAGTGGTGGGCATACCAGTGATCAGTTGAGAGACTAGAATCCTTCATCTACTTCAATTCCTACTGAAGTTATGTCATGATATTGATGATGGCCCTAAAACGGTGACCGCATCGGGGAACAAAGTACCCGGTAGCTCATTCCATAATACAAAGGTTCTGCAAAAGAACGACTTTTGGAAAAGGCTTGTTCGAGGCGTTGTAAGCTCGACCTGGGTACAATGCCCCCTTGACTTGATGTACTGATGACTCTTGGTGCTATTACTATAGAATAGGGACAGATCAGCTACCCTCCTTCGATGTTCTAGACTGTAGGGGTCCTTCGTGAGGTCAGCCGCATCCACTAGACGTAATACTTGTTTATGGATTGTGTCCAGAAGCTCCAGGGAGTGCTATGGAACATCACGATAGTAAGACCCATGATCACATACATCTTTGTTACGATGGCCAAAGATGAAAGAACGATCTGTCATTGCGGAACTGAGCGAGGTGCAAAGATTTGCTGTTTGGTCATAACGGGAGCAATGAAAAACACTCCCAACCGCAGTACTGGAGATCATTCTGGCCCAGCCCCCAAGTCAATTTACAATAATGGGGAAGGCGAGAATAGGTTACTACAGGCTGCAAACAGTACTAAGATGAGTCTACCATGATATTGGACACAACCATATTGAGGGACATGTGGGCATCACCGTACTGGGTGCAAGAAAGGGCAGCATAATTCCGAAATTTGCATTCTAACAGCACTTCGAGACTGATTAGAGATCGAGAAGAACTTGAGAAACAAAAGGTCGCAGATTGACGTCTAAAATTGTATGGCAATGTAAACAAGAAATGAATAAACTATAGGAACAAAGTAAAAAGTAATTTTGGAGTAGGTGCCAGGGTAGTCAGGAATTATCGACAATAAAAAGGCAGATAAGCTTGCAAGAAATGGATCATCTTCCTTATTAATTATCCCAGAATGAGCCTTGGAGAGTCCCTAAAAACACAGTGAATAACCAAGTCAAGGAACGGCCGAGACTTCGGTAGAAGCAATACTAGACTGTATGTAGGCATGGAAAACAAATTTACTTGTTATTGCATCATGTTCAAAAACGATTAGAGGAATCATTTCTTTAAACAGGAATCAGCTCCGTATAGTTAATGGAGTCCTCACAGGACACTGTGTCTTGCAGGAGCACCTGAACAAACTGCAGACATTCCAGGGAAGGAACAGAGTCAGGATTTCACCTCTTTCGTGGATGGATCGCAAGAGCAACCAGTTATATAGGACGCCTAGACTAGAACCAATAGAGTTCAGCACAGTGCTAGCAGGAAAACTGTACAAACTAGTACAAGGTTCAGGACTGTAGTACTAACGGAGACGGGCGGCTCGTATAGGGAAAAACGTTGTTTATTAACTCAGAATAAATGTATGAATGATCTGGCAACATTGCCCAGCAGATGACTGTTAGGCCGCACTGTCTTTCTTCTTTCGCCTTCCCTTCACTCAACATTTCGAATTCTCATTCGTATATAAACTGGCCGTAATGGAGATAATGCCTAACGCGTAATAATAATAATAACCTTGAAAAGAACAGTGAATTAAGAGAAGAGTGGATGAACTATACGCTTCACTACTCTCTCCGGTATAGGCACATCACGCTTAGCAACGCTGAAAACCGCGTGGTTTTTTTTTCACGCTGGAATTAGGTTTTTTTTAATAAAAAATCGAGATCAGAGATAAATATAGCTGCACAAGGATGATGGAATAGTTATTTATGTGAGCAGTGATACAATGTGGTTGATACTGTGATGTCTTGGATATATGTTTCAATAAAGCGACTGTATCTTACACCAGTCAACTGTCAACTTCTAAAGCTTTTCCAGATTTTGATCATTTAAAAAGCTTTCGATGAATTTCACAAATTTGTTTTTTTAAATAAGGAGAAAAATGGTTTTTTGTGAGATACTATACAAACCTATATATTTAAGGGCCCTGAATTTGAATTCGATCATTAAAAAAGCCTAAAATTTCATGGAGTGTCAATTTGCAGCTGGGGCAAGGGCTAAATTTCCTGACTAGCGCCCCAAAATTACACAGGAAACTAGTTTTTGATCTATTTTAAGATAATTAACTTTCGGCTCCCCATGCTATTCCCATATTTTTTTAAAATATCTTTTTTTCGGAGAACGGAACCTCTCAGCGCAAATCTGATCACACGAGATAGGAGTCAAAAGTCGGCGTTCGAAAATCCTAAAAAAAAATTGTTTTCTGGGTGATTGAGGGGCGCTGATCACGCTGAACTGTCCTCCGTTTTCAGCTCGGGCCTGCTGAGCCCTCCTGACGAGCTATTGGGCGGTTACCTACCTCAAAATGGCACTTCCCTAGCGAGTTACGCTTTTCTAATGGCCAAATTCGCATTCAGCGCCACCAAATACATGAACGTTCCGAATTTAGTTCGCTTGTCCAAACATTTGTGTCTTATACATGACACAGCTATGTATTTAAGTGCCCTGAATCAGAATTCGATCATTAAACAGGCCTAAGATTTCGTAGGGTGCCCATTTGCAGGCAGAGCAAGCGCTAAAATGTTCTCCCTGGCTCCCCAGGTATGTTTTCGAGCCCCCTTATATCCGGCGCAAAAACGAAGGCCAGATTTGTGCGCCCCTAAATTAAGCAGGTAACGAGTTTTTGACCTGTTTGAACATAGTAAATTTTAGGCCCCCCTTAGCATGTGCATTTTTTCTGAAAATGCTTTCCTGCTTACGGAACGTCGTAGCGCAAATAGGAATACACCATTGGATCAGTGGAAAATTTTAATAGTCTAACAATATGAGGGCAAACTGATTTTCGCCACGAGATTGATGTCAAGTCAGCGGTCGCAAATCGCAGAAAAAATATAAGATATGATTTATCGTAGATCCGGGTATTTAAACTTTCAATATAATTTTTATCAAAAAGAATCTTGAAATGAAATGCAATAATGAGGTATTGTGATCCGTCCTTGACAAGTGTGCAAAATTTGAAAATAATCTGACGTTCCGAAGTGGATGAAAATAGCGTTCGAAGATTGCGTTACAAACATACATGCATGTATACAAGTGCAGCTAATGAAAAGCTTGTTAAAAAGCAGGTAAATTCCAAGAAACACCGTACATACCGTGGTAGATATCGACACCGTAGGAAAGCAATGAAATTGGTTTTCCTAAGAGGGAAGCGTTATTGAAATTCAATACGCATTCCAGTGTGTACATAGTAAGGGGACAACCCCGTCGCGTCGGGCGAGGGTCGCTTCCCTAAGGAAGTGATAAATTCCGGATTGGCTCTCAATGACGATCACAATTTGTGAATAAGGGTTGGTGGGTAGTCATGCTACGCAATGGCTTAATTTGCGGCTTTATTTTGATGTAAGGAAAACATGTATTAGACCTTCTCATTCTCAAAGTACTATGTTCATCGCTGCATCTTTGCAGTTATTATTACCCGATGACACCACCGTGAAACTGTGAGAACGTTGAGTCAAGTTGATTGGTGTGGTACTTGCCACGCAATGGTATCAGTTTGGAAATAAAGATTGTATTAGGATATTGGAGCTGTTGATCTTTCGAATTTTGATTTAAAAAGATATTGCGACGACCGAAAGACCTTAAACCTTTTGTGATTTAAAAAAGTTCCAATATTTCCAATAGTTGTGTAAGACTTAATTTTGGTCTTAGACGTTTTGCTCATATATCAAGCAAATTTATTAGTGTGTTGGTAAAAATTGCCGGAGTTGGTCAGATTCACTTATCTTATTTTTATTCGTAAACTAATGCTGACATCTAAACCTAAATACCTCAGAGAAAAGATGATACCTAAAGGCAGTGTACATCAGAAATGCAGCAGAAATACATGCACAATAACTATTCCTTACCACAGTTTTCTTCATTTCAGCGCAAATATATCAAACGCCTTTTACTGATGAACAATGCTTATACCAAGACTTAAGTAACACTTTCAAGTTAGAAATTATATCCAATAGTTTGTACATTTTTTCATACCATCCTTTACCTCGTATACCTTTCCACATCAGAGGTTAGGTGTAAGAATAGCGAATGGCTAAACTTCGCCTCTGGTGTTGGGCAGTAAGTGAACATATTTTGTGCTTATAAATAAAGACGATTTCATTATTATCATTATTATCCTTTTTCAGATAGAATGCAGTAATCTGGCAGACCGTTCTTCAGTATCGCTTGAACGGGAGACTGGATGTATCGCGCATTGTTATATGGATACGTATATTCAGAATTACTCTGATGATAGATGAGTTGTTCTAACCTGACCTATATTTTTTTCTGGCTTTCTACCACCAGATGTGTATACTATCAAAGTCGGTTCTCCAACATTGGTAACCGGACGCCCTGTGTGAATTATGATAAATTCTCTAAATGCTAACTAGGTATCATTATTACTTATTATTCTTATTGGATGTGATCAACCTGGGGTGTAAATAAATGGGATGAGCTGTATTGTGGTAAGTACCTTCCTTCGCGGCACAGAGTGAAGTTACCTTGAAAGCAAGTAATTAGTAACGCTACCATAGCTCCAGATTAATTAAATCGCCATTTATATGCAACCGTTATAACTACAGTCAATAATTGTCTGTGTCCATCTTATTATACCGGCTAGTACATCTCAGATCAGGTCGGACTGAGCAGCAGGAGTCTCCCTATCCACTAATCTACCGACTACAGTTCACTTTGTCTTTATCATTTAAATTATCTATGTAGCTTTGTTTTACAAGCATTTTACTAGCGTATCATGACATCTGAATGATAGGATCATAACTCCTGGATCAATTCTTAGGAAGCGGGGAACCGTATTATTAAAAGCTTCCATTTGGTTTCATCTGTGTGTGCGTTAGTATGCCCGAACAGCTGAAATTTTTGAGATATACTACATTCACAGCGAGATGATACTACATTTACAGCCAAGATAGACTGATACAAAACAAACTCAAAGCATTATAATCTACATTCACAGTCAACATAGACTAAAACAAAGCAAACTAGGAGCGTGATAATACTACATTCACAGTCGAGATAAACTCAATCAAAACAAGCTCGGAGCGTGATAATACTACATTCACAGCCAAGATAGACTAAAAAACAAAGCCAGAGCTTGATGATAGTACATTCACAGCAAAGATAGAGTGAAACAAAACAAACTCGGAGCGTGATAATAGTACATTCACAGTCACAAATGACTAAAACAAAAAAAACTGCCAAGATAGACTAAGACAACAACAAAAAAACTAGGAGCGTTTTAATACTACATTCACAGCCAGATAGACTTTAAAAAACGCAAACTGAGCGTGAGTGAGTGAATGAGTAGCAGGAGGAGAAAGTAGCCCTCGCTGGTGACTTTGAAATCGGTTGCTCATGCTGTCGAATTCTAAACATATCCAGAGTCGTATTTAAGCCTTTTTTATCGTATGTATCATTGCTAAGCCTGCCAAGTCGACCACCTTTCGCCCTTTTTGCCGACCCCGCCATCATTACTATAACTTACACTAGAACTAAAGCTGACATGGTAGTTTCTTAGTGTCGAATCTACCACACCTTTTGGTAAAGGTCATGATCAACTCATCTCCAAGTGTTGCTTTCTATGGTGACGCCCATTGGCAACTTGCGAAGTCGAAGGTCCTAACACCTGGACTGCCTTGAATCGGCAACAGATATCCCTCACGGCATCTGTCAACAAGGGTGAACTGATCCACAGCGACATCTCTTGCAGCACTTCTGATGAATCCTATGAATGACAAGTGAATATTCAATCTACAGTGGCTTGTGAGGGTCCATAATAAGGTGGAGTGAATTCCTCTTTCTGTTCAGCAGCCACAGCTACATTTGGGGCTTTCTATGAACCTCTGGGCCAGCCTGCAAACTATGCTTTCGCCAATTCGGTATATGCCCAATCACCTAGGAAACTCTGGCCTTTACGACGAACAGATCGCAAGCTGCATGCAAGTATTCACATTCATTCTATCTTGCCACGGACATTTCAAGTGGCCTTTTTGCAAGTACATCTTTTCTTAAATTAGTTTTCAAGTTTTCCGCTATATCTGTCAGCGTTACGAATCCGTTTTTGCTACTTCAGTATGAAAAACGATAAAACCTTAGATACGTTCCTGTTTAAACAAGATCGTATGCGAAATCGGGCATACCTTTAGAATGTACAGGCTTTAAACAGTGTATTGTTGTTGTAAAAACAATATTCAAGATGATAACGAGCATCATTATAACATTAATAAATGAATCATTATTCAAACAACGCACAAAAAAACCTTCAAAGGTAAACAATCTAGCCTACGGCCCAAATGAAAATACCAATCAAAATACTGAAGGAATGACTAATATCTGTTATATATACCGTGACTCAGCAAGCATTGAACCTCTTTTTTTCACATTAGTATTTCATATTACGTAACCACGCATAGTTTTTTACAGCGCGTGAAATGGATGTAATTAAATAAAATAAGGTGTGTGTATGTGTGCGCGAATTACTGCAAAAAGGCGAGTCTCCTGTGGGAATGGAAACAAAGCCCAAAGTAGGTCAACATATATATTTATGCACAGTTTTAACGATAACGCTACAACACGGATAACAAAGCGTCCATTACCGAAATTAATAACTTATTTATGAGGACTCTTCTCTCCACTGAAACTATCTAGTGCGCGAAGATATTTCAGTCTAGTTGTTTACAAGTTCAGTTAGTGACAGTTGCCAAATATAGCTGATCGGATCTTCCATCCGGATCTCAGATACGAATATTATATCCGGATTGTGCATGCTGGAAAATTTGAATAAAATCCGGTTCTGATCCGATTTCAAAAATGATCCCGATCTGATGCGCAGAAATAGTCGAAACACGAATTACATGGACCATCGTCAATACCGATGGCTCAAAAATGGGATATTGTAGGGTATAACATTTTGTTTCTTTATATATGAATGACGTGGATATATGATTTCAATAAAATATCTAAAAGCAAAAAATATACATGATCAGATAAAAATAGCTAATAAGAGTCTACCATGAAGCCATATTAGAAAGAGAAGCAGGTCTATAGGTATATATCAAGTATTTACAAGATGTCTTATTGATTCTGTTATTATGTTGGTTATAGGTCAAACATCCAGAGAATCTGCTACAGCCAACATACGAGGGTCACGCTGAAAGGTTTTCAGATATAGAAAAACTACAAGTTTTTTTTAAACTTTATTATGTTTTTCAACATATTCTCCCCTTACCTCAATACATTTGCGCATTCGGTAAAACCACTTGTCAAATTCTTTTGACCAACATTCTTTTGAGAGGTTGCTAATTTCCTCCTCAAATGCAGCGATTGCCTCTTCATCGGTGTAAAAATGGCGACAACATTTCTTTGATCTTAGGAAATAAGATGAAGTCACACGGAGCTAAGTCCGGAGAATAAGGTGGGTAAGGCAACAGTTTGACACCCTGTTCAGCAAAAAATCGAGTGTTCTAGCGACGCTGTGGGCGGGTGCGTTGTCATGGTGCCAGTGCCCCGCAGACCAGCCTTTGGACGGCTCTTGCATAGTTCTTGAAAGATCACAGGAACACATTTGGTTATATACCATTCAGAACCGTCCTTCGATTTTCCAAGGCTACCGCTGTGATTTGTGCACTTTTAGAAAAAACAGAAGCGACCATTTTCTTCCCAACACTCTTGGAACAACGAATTTTCGTTGGAGGCTACTCACTTTCAAAGCACCAAACTATTGACTGCTGTTTAGTTTCGGGATCATAATGATATAACCATGTTTTGTCTCCGGTTACGATATTAAAAGTGTTTACTATGCCCATTATCAAATTTTTCAATCATAAACTTAGCCCAATTAAGTCTTGTTGCTTTTTGCTCACTGGTCAACAAATGTGGCACCCATCTGGAACACCGCTTCCGTAGGCGAAGGTTATCAGGAATGATTGTTCGGACCGCTGCCGATCCAATCCTCAGAGAAGCCTCAATCTCGGTGTAGGTTATATGTCGATCTTTTTTTATCATTTTTTGCACAGCTTCTACAGTTTCCAGAGTAACAGCAGTGGGCGGTCGACCTGTGCGAGGTTCATCATCGAGTGAGACCCGGCCCCTTTTAAACTCAGGAAACCAATTAAAAACTATAGCCCTAGAAGGGACAGAGTCCCCGAAGCAACTCACTCAACTTTCATGACATGCCGCTTGATTTAGTCTCTTTTTATAGTCATAGAAAATCATGGCTCGAAAATCGCGACTACCCGGTTCCATTGTCACGTTAAAATTCGGCCAACACTTAGATGCATTCGAGACCGATACTGAACGATTCAAAAGCTGCCTTTGCGTGTAAGCACTTACAACTTTAGACAAAATAGCTGCGTGATCAAACTTGTTTAAACTTGTATAGATTAGGAATATCTAAAGACTTTCAGCGTGACCCTCGTGCATGACTGCTCTCAAAAAAAATGAATAAACGAATAAAACGAAAACTATTGGCAGGGGTAATTTGATATTTCCATTGGATGGATGTTCGTTAGGTAAACACTCCAGCCTCTTAGAACTCCACCTCTCTCCATTCATCCCTACCACTGTCTAATGGTTCAGAAATACATTCGACCGTCCAACGAAAATTTAGAAAAATGAACCCTTGGAGGATGGATAAACAGAAGTGTTCGATTTCGGGATTAAATGACGTCAATAGAAAATGAGGGGAGAAAATGTACACTGCACGACATTTTTCTTTGTCCGTTACAGAAAATTATATTCTACGGAACAGCTACTGCTTCTATACAATACCCAGATAAGATTATCGCTGGAGTACTGAATGCATATGTGGTGATATGCTCCATAGCACTCCATGAAGCTTCTGGACCCAATCCAGGAACAAGCAATACGTCTAGTGGGTGCGCCTGACCTCACAAAGGACCTTCACAGTCTATAACATCGAAAAGGGCGAGTCATCTGTCTCTATTTTATAGACAGTGGAGGAGACTAGGGGAGCGCAAAGGGCACATTCTCACCAGATCGGCCTAGTTGAATGAGCTATAGATCTTTGTTTCCCGATTGCTACAATCTACAACGTTTCAAGGTCAATGTGAATGGACGTTTATCATCTCGCAACGCTTATGAAGCGAAATAGGCCTTTGCGTGAGGTTATATATGAAAAAATAACCATTTGGCACCTAAAATTGCAATATGATGTGTTTTCAGACATAAAGTTTGATGATATCAAACATTTTGCTAGTGATTCCTTAAAAGGTGCTCAGATACGGTTTTGAGAAATTGTTTCTCGTCATCTAAGAGAACGTCAGATTTGAAGGTCGTCCATTTATGTTGGATTTAGGATGCGTTGAGTTCTCAGAGATTTTGTAACTTTAGGTAAGACGTCAGAATCTGGCGTATTGTTTTCTCCTTAGCCGTACGAGCTTAACACACTTACCAAACGGTATGCTATATCTAGAGTTGTGCGCTTTATCATAGATTTCCGCTCCTGTTCGGACTTTGACCCTGTCTGTGTACCAATTTATTCCCATGGGATTTTGTTGCAGACAGTATATGATGTACGAAATGGGACGGACATAAAAGAGAAATATACATATGTAGATAAGAATATTTGCCAATAATAAACCACGGAGTGCATCTGATATCGGCTATCCGGCCATCTGACCAACGTAAACCGAAAATTCGAAATTGGGACCAATTAGAGACTGAATTCTAGGCTGTGCGGGACTTTATAATATGAAAATGTTGGGTGGAATGAGGATGAAGATTCCAAAATTACATTCATTATTGAAATTATTCTCTCACGAAAAGGAACGACATGATTATCTCTTTGTAAAAGATAGCGGACCAAGTTTTTCATGCTCTCCTACAATATGGGTATCAAATGAAAGGACTTGCCGCGAATATGAATGAGAGTGAAAAAAATATGTGATGATCATGAACTCCGTTGCTTCAATTAGTCTGAAATTTTGGTGAACTGGGGTTTTTGCAGACATATCCAGCAATAACTAAAAAGTAAAAAATAAATTGAAAGTAAAAAACTTTTTTTGAAACAAGCTTCCATTCCAATGCTTTGAATGAACTTTTGCTTTAAAATTTTCACTATCAACTGATAACGTCATTACAAAATTTATATTATATCAAAGCTTGTCGCGAGATTTACCTGTATAGATAAACAAGTAAATTGAATGACTTGATTTGACTGCATTTAATTTTAAAAATTTTCAAACTTAGTAAATACGAGTACTTAAATCTCGCGAAAAGTTTATACATCTTATATCTTGTGTAATGACGTTATGAGTTGATAGTAAATGTTTTAAAGGAAAAGTTTATTTTATTCTTTTTAGCGCATTTAAATAAAAGCTTATTTTAAAAAAGGTGTTTTTACTTTTAATTTATATCCATGGAATTCGTCTTTATTATTTACTGCCCGTTTCAACCTCATCCAGCTGACGTTTATGATTGTTACACATATTTAAAAAAAATTGCATCACAGTTATCCTCATCTAGACACAACAATAGCCATTCTGCGGAAATTATTTATTATACACAATCTCTCAGGAAACAATTAGCGACTGTGTATGCCTCGTGAGATGTGTCATCAGGTACATTTTCTTCCTGTTCGTTTGCTTTTGTTGGCATACACAACGTCTACCAAGAATCGAGTCTTCGGGATTAATATTCATTGTAATTTGAACGCAAGGATGTGAATGTGACAGCTGCAAGAACTGTTATTTACTCGATTATAGGTGATCAGTTTAACCGATGCTTCACACAAAAAATGGCGAAGAACTTCATATTACTGACATGAGGGAGTAACATGACGATATCTGGGAGCGATGGTAGAAAATCTAACGAATTTCAAATTTTCTGGATTTTTGCTCTACAAGCATTTATTATACGTTACATCATATTTTCTAGCGTAGTGGGAGCATCTCGAATAAACAACTTCTTTTAGATGGCTCCATAAAAATAAATCGAGAGGGGTTAAATCTGGTGACATAACAGGCCACATAATGGGACCACCTTCTGATCCATCGATTAGGGTATTCCCGATTGAGCACTTTCCGGAAAATTCTGGCATAATGGGCAGGGCAGTCATCATGTTGAAACCACATACTTTTCCTTTCTTGAAGTGGCATATCGTCTATCAGGTCTGGTAAATAGAATAGAAAGTCTCGATAACCTTTCATCAATAATTCCGCACTATACATGCACCAACCAAGGGCGCTGATGTTTCACTTCTCTGAACCATTGCGGATTTTCCACACCCAAGTAGTGCATATTATGTCGATTCACTTCACCATGGTTTGTAAAACCAAATTCATTTGAAAACAACAAACAAAAGAAAAGAATCATAGTAATTCTAATCAATTTCTTGCCCACTGAGAAAATACGACTCCGTCAATAATGTTCAAACGAAAAAATGATAACAGCGTTGTCTACCGCTGCGGTATTGAAATATTTCGAAAAAGAACAAATGTTTTTTTATCTACATAAGTTGCAATCGGAATAAATTTTTTGCGAACAAAAGGTATTTGTTTTTTCTCGTAGTTTAATATTCTGTAATGAAAAAAAATTCCCATTAAAAAAACATGGTTGAACTTTAAAAAAACTTAAAAACGCTTTCAATGTCGACCATAAAAGTCATCAATAGCTCTTCCCCATTGCACCCAAGAACTTTCACCTGAACATTTTTATAAAAAAACTCACCGTTTTTGCGCTGTACGGCTGTCTCAAATTAAATGGATCACCCGGTATAACCTCACTATATTGCACTGAAGACATGGTCAAAGATTGCGTGAACTTGATTTTGATGGCAGTTGGGAGTTCATATTTAAATCCATATAAGCATGTAAGTTAACTACATATAACATGTTTGCAATATACTTGTTACATGATGGTGGAATGTAAGTCTACTATCGAGAACAATCGTTAGATTTTGTATTTCTTGGACAGATTTATTTGTTACCATTTGAAAATACATCAAATTTATTGAAACTCGGTGAAATGGATTTGAGTAAAAATACGTCACTTTAGATTTATTAGGATTCAACAGGTGGGTAGAATATTTGACGATGTTAGCTTAATATGTTTTTATATAAGAGCCTTTGCACTTCCTTCTCAAAGCACTATGTTAGTTGCTGTATCTTTTTTATTCTTATTACTGTTTAACTGTGAAATTGTGATAAAACTAAGTCAAGTGGATTGGCTTAGTATAAATATTACGGCATGGTACCCCTTTTGAAATAAATGTTTGAATCGGATTTCCAAAACTTACTTCGACAGAATATTTTGTTGAACTGATACCACTATACAAAAAATAGAGTCAACCTACTTGACACTATTCTTTAAAGGCTAATATCTAAGGCTAAATTTCACTTTTGCGATCATTTATCATCCTTATTCGGATATAACTATGTAGTATTAGCAGTTGTTGAATACTAAGGAGGATAATCTAGACTGTTAGAGTAAACGTAACAACCTGACCAGCCGAGAACGTCTATCTACACCATATTTATTGACTTCTAATCCGACCGTTCATCAGTATCGCTCAAACGGTAGACTGGTAATGTCGACCAGACATATCACGCGTTGTTATTTGAATATATAGGTTCAGTATTACTCTATTGCCACTGGATTGATATCTAAAATTACGAATTACTACCTGCATCAGCATTTCATAGATGATAGACTCTTATCCTAGTATTATGAGACATGTGATTATTTATGCCAATTTTATTGCAAATTCACGGTTATTACGTGTCCAATAATTTTTACTACACGTTTCTACGCACTTACATGCGATATGTTATATTATCTTGACTTTTGGTAAAATAAAAATTTGAATTTAAATTCTATTTTGTTTTTGAGATGTCTCCCTCACCACCCTTCGGAGTGGGAAGTAAAATAAACAGTTCATCAGAAAATTCACAAGGATATATTTGACACTGACCATACCTGTACATCCTGTACGCCTTAAAGAGCCTGACCATTCGAGATTGCATTAAAATCAAGCATGACGGCAAACTGTTCAAGTTCTATTTACTACTAATTGCTGGAGTCATTTTCTAAGCCATAACAATTAGTCTTGCTGCAGTTTACTTGCGGATCCCTTCTCTTCGCGTACGCATAAATAGCTCATTGCTCGCAACCCGATGAGAATGTACGGAGAGAATAATTATTTACAACTTGATTTTTTCAAGTGAATTGAAAACCTAAACTTGGACTTACTATTAGGAGAGCTGTGTTAGTCTGACATTTTAATATTAACTGCTGCACGTAATTATTGTTACAAGCAATTTTTCCAGTCAATTTTGATACCTTGTGATTCCGAAATACTGAACGGTTTAAAAAAAAGAGGTCAGATTTCGAAAGTTCTATCCATGGCCTTTTGAATCAGTGACAGCAACTTTAATACAGGGTTAAACACAGTCATGCATTTAAAAAAAATCATTGGCCCCCCATTTTGTAGGAAGGCCACAGTTATATTTTTTTGACATGCCTCATAGATATTGACCATACCTCGAAACGTTTTTAGAATTTTCAGAATATCTACTAAGCCTTCCGAAAAAACAATAATTTTTTGCAAATTTCTCTTTGCCATTCTACACTAATTTTCTCTGTTTTATGAAATGCATTTATCAATTTAATTTAATATATATAAATTTTGGTGCCAGTTCTTTGTAACTGTTTTAAGGTCTGAAATAAATTGTTGTCAAATTTTCTTGAATCCTCTCCTTTTAAAATAAAGAACTTGCATTCGACATGTACAATGGTTTATTTAGGAACTTAAACCAACCATAAAATCAGTTCTCTGTTCACCATAATGATGTGGAATATGAGAACAAATTAATACACCGGGGTGGGTCAAGGAAAAATGATTGATGAATCAACGTTGAAAACCTGATTGGGCAGTCTATATTTCAAGTGACATCCCTAACTCATAGCATAGAATCCACTAGTCTGACAATCACGTTTTGGAGAACCAAAATTTCCATTCACGCACAATCGCGTCTTCCAATTCTGGCAAATTTTGATACTCATCACCTTCCTGATTCAAATGTAACTTAAGTTTGATCTATACATGCTGTATTGGATTCATATCCGACGGCCTTGCAGGCCAAATCATTCGTTTGACATTGTTTTCCCTAAGCAAGTGGTTGACGATTCTTGCTGGATGAGGACGAGCATCGTCGTCGACTAAAACAAATTCGACCCCAAAATGCACTGAGAGTACTACAAGAGTAGAACAATAACTTTCAAACATCTCTCGAGAGATATGATAGCAAAAACTAAACTTATTAATGCACTTTATAAAACAGAGAAAATTGGTGTAGAACCGAAAATTAATATTTTCGAAAAAAAATTCGGAAACCATAGTAGATATTCCCCAAAACGTCCCGAGGTATGGTCAATATCTATGAAACGGTATGTCCAAAAAATATTACCGTGACCTACAAATGAGTATTTAAATGCCCAAAATATAGAAATAATGAGACATTCGACGTATAGACCAGACCTAGCACCTAATGTCTTCTTATTTCCGTGGGTAAAGGATAAATTATGAGGTTTACGTTTTACATCGGCAGAAGAAGCGGTTGATGCCTTTACTACTGGGGCCAGAAGATAATAATATCGTCATTCAATGAATCCAAAAAATTGGTCGATGATATGAAAGGCATAGGAAAAAAGACTAGGAAAATAAACGAAAAACTAAAACCCAAAAACGTGTGAACATCATGATTAATCACATAAGTAGACTAACTTTGAGTCAAGTTCATGTATTTGAACCGCACATACAAAACATCAGAGTTCCTAAGATTTCTATCATGCAATTCTCGTCGAAAAATTAACTTTTCCCTGAAATAAACTGGCTTAGATGTAAGTAAAAATTTATGAATAAAAATTATATGATGGTAATAGATAAGGTCACAACATTTCAGCCAGTCAGCTCCACATATTCCAGTGAGATGTGGTCATATTCACGTAGGCCGTTGTACACAATTCTTTTGAATTATTTATAAACGATTTTTTGCAACTTGATCTAGATAATAATATTAAACTATGTTACAGTAATTTGAAGCAGACAAAATTAAAAGTTTGACACAGCTTTTTATGTTATCTGAAGTCCAAAATAAACTTATTTGCATACAGTGTACGCAGTTTAGCATGTCTTCTTCATTAATAAGCTTACATGAGAGGAAAAACATAATTTTTCATCAAAAGACACCCCCAAAATGTTTATATTTGTTGATAATGTACAGATATCTATTTTAATATTATAGTTTGACGTTTACTTTCAGGACAAAATAAAATAGCTGCTGATTTAGCTGTACTTATTACTAGATCGTGATTTCGTGAAAAGTCACAGATCAGTACAATATCATTGTTCAGCTTCAAGTTTGCAGCATGAACAATGATATCAAAGAAATGAAATGATTGAGATGATGGATAGATGTTTTCAAGAATGGTTTTCGCGGATGCCAAGACGCATTGATTTGTGGAAGATAATACAATGATAAATTATAAAAATTAAGTCATAAAAGCTATCATTCCTTCCTGATTTTTCAAATTAATCTGTCGTTATTTTACCCTTTCATCATGTTTTTAGTGTGTATGATTGACCAAATCTCAAGCTCTCCCCTACCCTAAAATGGTGCGATTTCTCAAATTAAACACTGCCCTGTGGTTTTTAGTGTTCGGTGCGACATACACCTTGGTGGTAAGTGAACCGAGTCGGGATTACAAAGAATCGCGACTTCGGCTTCGCGCCAGGAGTCTTTCGACGCCCGCGGAGAACCCACCAAGCACGACGACCGATCTAATGAGACACCCCACGTCTGCTGCTTTGAAATCCACCACAGAAACAAAACATTACAGCTATGCTGCCATGTAACAGAAAAATGACCTGTGAAGTTTGTTGTTTGTTCACGAAATAAAGATTAAACATACAAATGCTTGCAGTTATACTTGGCGCCGACGAATTTATATTGCATGCAACTTTGTGCATTTTGAGAAAACTTTGGGATTATTTGAGATTATAATAGATCATTGTCCAATATTTTTCAAAATTGATTCTTACTGATGCAGTGAATAAGTATTTGATATATTCGTCCCACCACAGGTGACCGATTAAAATCTAGGTCTATGGTAATATAGAAGCTTCTGGGAATATTGGGGATGCTGCCACAAAGCATATAGTCTAAGAGCCAGTGTCAATAGACCCTTCGTCAACGCGGATTCAAATAAGAATTACACACGCGTTTAGTATGTGAGGAAATTAATGTGCGAAAATTCAAATCCACGATTTCTAGTTCTTAACTGTGTGACTTCTGAAGACTGACTACTGTCATTGTTCGGTGCTCCAATATATACAAGAATGCCCATCGTGAATGTTTCAAAACCAAATTTCGAACGATCATGACATTCGAGATGCCTGTCTTGACAACTGATCACATGTTTTGGATGATTTATATACAGGGTGATCTCTTCTTAGCTGCTACCCAGTGGTGTAATATTTCCAGAAAAATAATAATTATGTGAAATATTTCCCAAAATATTGGAAATATTTGGAAACTTCGATATTAGAAACCAAATTAAAACTAAAACTAAATGAGAGAACTGAACCAAACAATTAAACAAGAAATAAATGATCATAAACATAGGCTCAAATATGGAAAAGGACAAAAAACTTTGTCAGATATTTCTAAATGCAAACGTTTTTAAAAAACAATCACTCAATACGAAACAAGTCGAAGGAGAGGAATATTTGCATCGTTTTTACCATCCATTATAATTTTGTTTTCTGCATTTTAAAACGCACTGCCAAATAGTCAATACTATAGAAATCAAATGAAACAGTACTGTACTGTTTGTACTTGTCCGCAGCGCACTAGAGCGACTCGATCGTCAAATATATCGCGTTGCGGGAAGCAATTTCGCCAATAGTTTGAGAATCAATCTGGAAGTCAGAAATATTAGTAATAAACGTACTCTTTCAGGCATTATTTACCTAGTGTGATATTTCTATTGCATGAAAATATATGAGATTTATATAAACTTTTGCTTTTGACCTCTTAAACGTATTTTGTAGATTTTTTCAATATTTCTAGGACACCTTCAGAAATTTCCATTATTTCCATTTCCATAGAATTATTTCCAGTGGAAATATTTCCATTCACAACACTACTGCTATTATTTACCTAGTGTGATATTTCTATTGCATGAAAATATATGAGATTTATATAAACTTTTGCTTTTGACCTCTTAAACGTATTTTGTAGATTTTTTCAATATTTCTAGGACACCTTCAGAAATTTCCATTATTTCCATTTCCATAGAATTATTTCCAGTGGAAATATTTCCATTCACAACACTACTGCTAGATCTCATTGCAGTATCAATAGTTATAAATAGACTTTTGAAACTGCGGCCCCCCCTACGGAAGGAAATATTGGGTACAGGCCTGAACACACCTAGATTTTTTAAAGTGCTCGACGCCCCCACAAGCCTATGTAATTTTTTATTCAATCCGACATCATTTAAATTTCAAGATTTTTTTATTTTGCAATAATTAATTAATGCACTTTTGCACAGAATTTTCCTGGCGGACTTGCGGTTCCAATATGCGCATACTAAACGCGTGTGTGATTCTTAGCCAAATCCTCGATGACGTAGGATCAAGTCTCATTGGCTCTCATACTAATAGAAAGCATTCCGAAATATAATATGGAAAAAAGAAGACTTTCAAGAGTATGGGCAACATCCGTTGTGTGGTTGAGACTAGCTTATGTCATGAACCAAACAGGAAGTGTCGGCTTGACAACGGTAGTGAAAGAGGTTCCAATTACTTCCTGCGCACCAGCCGAAAATATTTTGTGATCGTGCAAAATTGAAATACTTTTTAAATCCGACTAGTTAAGGTTACCATGATACTGCCGAATTATCGAATCTAAGTAAATCATCATAAATTTTTTGCTTAACATGTAAACGTGCAAAGTCGTTGCGAATCACTTTGCTTATTTGCACACTGTTTGCAAATTGTTTAAAGTCGATAGATTTTTGGTATCAATATTAAAATATACAAATGGATTTTCAGCAACTTTTAACAATAATTGGTTATTCGATGTATTCCTTTGAAGGGAAAGTATTCAAACTACATGGAGCAATGCATTTTGGTCGAAATGCACGTTTTTTGGCTTATGAGTTTTACTCTAATAGTATTAAATAATTTTACGTCATTAAGACGTGCAAATTTTCATAGTTACTATTCCTATTAATCAAAACTATGAGCCAAAATATTGAATTGGATACACTTATAGTAAGTTTCTGAGCTTTATTTGCTGTTCTAAGGAGAGAAAAGTGAACAAGCGGGGAAGTCAACATGACCAAAGTTGTCCAAGAAGGTCAAACAGCAGGGCTACAAGGATGAGAAGATTAAAATATTTGGTAATTTTACCATCTCACTATTTTATTGAGTTAAAAGTTGAACAAACACTGTTATTTTTACAAATAAACGAAAGTATGAGAGATCTTTATCAAAAAATTTATCAAAATGGGCCTTTTGAAGCACAAAAATTCAGTGCTGTTTTGCGTCATTGTCGCCAACACATGAAATAAAATTACCTGAATTTTTACGGCCAGTTACTAGGATTTGTGATAGCAATGAGAAGTAAACACAGTAAACAAGCATAGTCTGTCTGTCATCATTGTGTTGTTGTGGTGTTGTTGCTAAATGCCATACATTGGGTCGATTAATCATGTTAAAAAAATCAGTCGCTAGACGGTGCAAGAGCAACGGAGATGATTATTTTTCGGTAATTGAAGCAAGTCTAGAGCGTACAATCGGAAAATAATAAACTCACCGGGTAAAAATGTAAATAAATGGGTTCAGTTATTAGTCGGTGATCTAACGTGACATACCGCAGAAAATATTACTTCTTACTGTATTTCACCCTAAAAATACTGTTGTACTTCGACTCTTGATGCTGATATTTTCCATACTTTCAGATCTGTGATATATATTCCAATTTTAATCTGGATCTTTCAGTCAAAAAAAGAAAAAATAATTCTCTTGCAGCTGTTGACTTTCAGAAGTCCGCATACCGCGCCAAATCACGCCTGAAACTACTCCGAAGAAAAACATGCAAGGACGAACAACAAATCAAGTGAAAATGTCGTTCCAAAAATATTTTGTACATACGCCGCCATTCCCTGTCACGAAAACGTGCTAAAAATGTTTTTCGCGCCGCAAAAATTGCTGTTACTTACATCAAGAAGAGTGAAATCAAGTTGTTATCGACCAAATATATTCATGTTATTTTGAGGCAGGAATAGATTTGAGCAAAGTGTTTATTTGTTGATTCATACGCCAATCGTGAAACATTGCGATGACGAGATACTATGTCAGCTTAGAGCAATGATTGTTCTCAACTGATGTAAGAATCTCAACCACTAGTGTAAGTGAAGATCTTTATGAAATCTGGTTGCTTGTTACTGGATATTGACATTTTAGCCCTGATTACTGATCCTCCAGCACCAGAAAGCTTGGAATCAAGGGAAAATAGCACACTTCGCAACTATCTTTGCCGCTTTCCCAACTACATTGTGTAATTTGAAACGTATTGCATAATATATGAATCCTGAAAATTGTCCAGATATTCGGATACCCTCCTGCATGTTATTTCGCATTATCCAATTACAGCTCAATGTAATTTGTTTCCTAATGAAAATAAATGCATCTTAAGCAAATCGCTGCGCTCCGGTGCAGGCTATATAGATAAGTATTTCAGATAACGCCGTAACGGCGGTAGAACACTCATTGTGAATTGTTCATTTTTTTTTCTATTAAAATTTTAATATCACACGCTATCACCTAGGCGCCTAGGAAATTAGAAAGTCTGTCAAAGATAACGATCATGTGGTCTATCCCATAGATCTGATCACAGTAATTGTACGTTGTCTTTCCTGGTCAAAAACATTCTTGATACTAACAACAAATAATCATAATAATTATGGAATTGTGATAATTATGGGAAAATGTTGGGATATAAGCTAAGCTCAAAATACGGCCTCACTGTGGCTTTTATTATCAAAATGTATACATATAGATTTTAGATTCATAGGTGCCGTCTCTCTGTTCATATTTTTCAATTATCTGAATTTAATGTCTGCTACGACGATGAGTAACAATAGCTGGGCAGATACTACAGAACTATAAATTTGCATTCTCTAGACAGATAAAGAGAAATTCTCAATTCAAGAATTTCGATATTCTTATAAAGATATACTCACGACAAGAACATCTAATCTTACTCTAAGACAATTTACTTGATAAGAAAATTATTATCAATTTGAACCAAGAAAAGCATATTTTCGAATTCAATACTGATTCTAAAGAAATATCTTCTGAAGAAATATATAATTGTCTTCACAACTAGGATTTAAAACAAGTATCCCATATTTTTTGTAAGGTTATCATATTTTTCAACGGAGCTCCGTTTACTTCAATCAAGAATACGAACAATTTGCGATTTAGTCCAAGTAATTCATTTACTTGTTTGATATCGCCATATTCGTCCACGGCAATTCAGCGGTACGCGAGTCTGTCTCCGCGCCCGTTAGTTTCTATTGGATTTAATTTTTACCAACCACCTCTCAGCATGAATGTGCTGTTAAACAGTTGGGTTGAGACTGTTGTGATGATCTCATACACGTGTACAGGTTTTGATGTAATATGAGTGATATGTGAGTTGTGAATAAGTTCTATTACAAAACTGGTGGACGTATATCTTTTGGCTCAATTACAGGTACATATTTTTTATATTCTATTTATCTGTACAACTTTCAAACTTGAATCAGGAAAAATACTATATAACGCAAATAAATGTAAGAGAGAAGTTACATTGGTACAGGTTTGATACTTTTTTGGGTTTTCTTTTCAAGGTTAAGGAACCAACAGTAGCTTCGATAACAGCTCATCAAAATTACATTGTGTTTATAACAATAATAAATTATATAATGAAATTGAACTATTTGCGTCAAGATTATGATATGCTCAATTTAAGATTTCGGTATTCTCACTTCCAAGACATCTCCAGGTTTGAATTGTATATATATTAACGTCAAGCTATCGCCGGAAGTTGAGTCGAGCCACTTGACGCTATTTTTTTGTCCTCATGTACAGGTGCGTATTGACAAGGGAAGCCTTATAAGTAACTCATTCCCCTGTAACGTATCTATTGCTTTCATTAACGCACAGACAAACACTGCCTTATTATCTGGTTTCCGTTCGGGGTTTTTTGTACAGGAGAAAATCTATGCTAATTCTATGCAGACACATGTGTGCATTGTTGCATTGTTTGCGTCATATTTTTTTGTTTCGATTTTCAAAGTTTCAGGTCAGTGCACTACCGCTTGCGTTAGATCTCAGTTTAAGTGAATGGTGAATCTGTTACAGTCGGCCGACTTGATTATTATTAAAACTGCAAAATTTTGTGAACCATACATGGCGCGAAAGGTAGATATTCTACAAATGTTTAATCTTGCCAATATAAACACTGATGAGGATCTATATAACCATCATCGTATACCCCTAATAACGGGCGCTTTTTTCGTACATTAAGTCTTAATATGGTAATTTTATGTGCTTGATTTAATTTAACCAGCTGCAGTAACGGCTCTGAAGGAGGATTTTTCCAACTGTCCATGTTCATGAATGCTATTTTGATTTCGATCAAGCTGTTTGGCGAAAAGTACAAAAATACGGTCTGGTTACCTATTATCAAGACGATGCAGAGGTCCATCAAATCGTAAATATGTGTATTGCATTGGCGTTTTTGAGATCTGAGGATGTTGAAGATGGCTTCTTAGGAATTATGGAAGATGCTCCAGAATTAGCAGATGATGACGAAGATTAATTAGATGAACAAAGATTGCTTCCAAATAAAAAATTGCTGACAAAGTTTTTAAATTGCTTTGTACAAGAATGGATGCAAAATACAAACGTGCCATTTGCAATGTGGAATTGCTATAGAAGAAGACATCGAACTAATAATGGGACTGAAAGTCGTAATCACATCATAAATAACTTCCATGGTTACAGCAATCCAAGATTTACAAACGTCATAAAAAGTTTGGAACAAGAAGCATCAAAGGCCGATGCGAAAATAATGCAGTTAGAATTGAATTTAGAAAGTGTTGAAAGAGAAAAAAAATAGACGAAAGAATAGAAATAAACTCATCTGCATATGATAATGACAGTGACATGAAAATATTTTGAATGTCTTACATTTTTGAACCACTGGTCTTGACATCATCATGATGTCAAGACTAACAGTAACGAGTCTGCATTAAAAAGTGTGAAGTGAAATGCAAAAAAAAGGAAAAACAATGATGATTCTTTTATCTTATAATAAACAAAATATATTTAACGAAGGTGCGATAAAAAAAGTGTACGCATATTGAATAACTTTTTTTTTCATACGCAGTCAGGTAAAAAAAATGACCTTTAATATTTTATGTTAGAAAAAGTCTACGCAAAGCGGGTATATACGCATTCAGGGTATATACAAATAGAATGGTACCTTTAACAACGGATACAACTTTTTTCTTTTATCGATATTAATATTCGAAAATGTAATAGTTTTATACTTTTGCAATTAATATTAATTAATTCATGCTTCTTACGACATTTAAATAGATTATTTCACGCCTAGGAGTGATCTTTAACGGCGAAGGGGGTGACTTTTTGTTATTTTGACATGAAATTGTGATCAGCGAGCCCAAAAACCTCTAATCTGATATGCAATTCGGTTATGTTACAAAAAATGCGGAATTTTATGCGAGGGGATGGTCGATAAGGTGTGTAAGGGGTGAATTATCCTAGATTTGACATGAGGGGTGGCCGACAAGGGTGAATGTTTGTGAACTTGAGTTTTGGCCAGCCTTTTGATCGTTTCAGACCACTTTGCGACTTTTCGAATCACCTCGAATTTTTAATCAGTCCCATCGTCTCAATCATAACGCACCACTCCTTTCATCGGCCACGAACGATAAATTAATTGGGCTCAGTTCGGCACAGCGAGGCGGCGACTAATTGGCCATTTTGCTCATTAACGCTCGATCGTCTTCTTTTATTGTCGATCGCGTTTAACGACGGAGTAATTAGAAAAATAATTGCTATATAAGGATGATCGCCGGATAGTTTCCGCGACTAATTATTTCTCGGGAATCACGTAAACGGGAAAGGAGAGAGGGAGGGGAAAATTAATTTTTAGGTGGAATTCAAGCACAAGAAATAAAACCGCGGCACAAAATTGGACCGATTCTCCGAAGTGAAATTCAGTTGTAACAGGCTTCCGTTTTAGCATGAGCGAACATTCCTTATATTTCACGTGGTTCACACAAAAGCAAACCATATAATTCTTCCACATACGACAGCATTTTAGAGCGTAGTTAACTTCTCTTTCCAAAAGGGCTGATTTTTTTCAGTTAAGTTTTAACGACTTTTACTACAGATTACTGCATTTTAACTGGATAGAGATCATGAATAAAGATGAAAGTGGTTGCGTTAGGTAGGTTGACTATGTATTTCACGGGAAGATATATAATTTATTGATTTTTTGAGATTTTAGACATGCTGATCCACTTGAAATAAGTTTTGGAAATGTTGGAAATTATGAAAATTTTTAACACCAATAAATTTTGGGAATCGAATTTCAATATTTTTTCAAATAATTTTCTTGACGCCATTTTTTTGAAGTGGTTAATTTGTTCCACTTCTGTTCTAGCAGCTACTATTACATACCACTACATTCTAAGTGAATACGGATCATAAATAATTATAAAACTGTTGTTAGGCATCTTATATAATCGCGTCAAGTAGGTTGACACGGTATTTCACGTACAGTACGAACTAAGTTTTATGAATGTTGGAAATAACGAAAATTTTATAAAATTCGAAAATTCTGGGAATCATGAAAGGTACAATTTCTACGAAATTAACATTTCTGAAATCCGATCCGATTTTTCATATCTAAGCAGTTATAATATCAATGCGTAGGAGGCACAGCGTCAATCTATTTGACGCCATTTTTTAAAGGGGTTAATTTGTTCCAATTCTATTCTAGGAACTACTACTATAGATCAATACATTCTAAGTGAATACGGATCATAAATAATTATAAAAATCCTATTATCTTATATAATCGTGTTAAGCAGGTTGACTCTTTAGTTCACGTGCAGTACGAACTAAAGTTTTGTGAATGTTGGAAATTACGAAAATTTTAGAAAATTCGAAAATTCTTGGAATGATGAAAGGCACAAGGTTTATCGATAATTTTCAAATTTATTTCTAAGAAAACAACAGTTCCAAAATGCAATCCAATTTTTCATATCTAAGCAGTTATAATATCAATGCGTGAAAAGAACGTCAATCTACTTGACGATATCTTTTCAAAGCGGTTAATTTGCTCCACTTCTGTCCTAGCAACTACTACTACAGATCAATACGTTCTAGATGAATACGGATCATAAATAATTATAAAAAAGCTCTTAGGACGAAACTTATTACTGATAAACTGGAACTCGTAACTTGTTTCTCGTAGCTCGTAACTCGTTACGATCAGGGTGAACACACATCTTGTATGTATCTCGTAACTCGTAGCTCGTACATCGTTACCAATAAGTGGGAACTCGCAACTTGTATCTCGTGACGCGTAACTCAGAACTTGGAGCTCTTAACGCGTCACCGATAACTCGGAGCTTGTATCTTCTTACCTTGTAACTCGAAACTCGTAAATCGTAACTCGCAACTATAAACTTGAAACTCGTAAATCACAACTTGTAAGTTGTTACCCATAACTTGGAAGTCGTATCTTGTATCTCGGATCTCGCAAATCATTGCTTGATTACTTGACGCCACTTTTTTATAGTCACTTGACAACCCGCTTTCAGCGCCCTCCCCTCGCCCCTTGTCCTTGTTCAGCAAGGGTGAGCACAGACAAAAACATCACGCAGCTATGAATCGATTCGTCTAGTTACCCCATTCCGATATCATCCCCCTCACTACAGTCTCAGCCCTCATCAAATATAAATTAGAATAGTCCCATGTTCCCGAGTCGTTTCCATTTTCTACCCCATTGCAGGAAAAATATCATTTTCTTCCATGCACTCTCGCCCTAAGCTATGAACATAAATAATTGATTTAAGCTCGATGTTTCGTAGGTACGCACCAACATTGACGTAAGAAAATGTATTCAAATACATTATATTTTCTACTGGCCGCTAACTGAAACCATCAACGAAAAACTTAAAATATTTACTGACGTTTCGGCTGCCTCGTTAGCGTTTTCAAATACAGTAAAATAAAAATTTCAGATCTGGGAATTATGATTTTTAAATTATATATATTAGGTAATTTAAAAATTATAAATCCCAAATTTGAAATTTTTATTTTTCTGTATTTATATTACAGAAATGCCCTAAGGTTACACTTCGCCGTATAAATAAAGATGTTATTTATTTATTTACATTTTGGATGGATCTAAGTTGTAAGGTAATTAATATAAAAAATATACAACAAAATGTAATGAAAATATGATGAATTTAACTAATAATGATATGACTATCCCCACATATCTTAAAAAATCACTGACTCATCACAAACATCCAGCACATTCCCTTCACACCTTTCTAATAGCTCCACAACCTCCTCAAACGACGTATTCACATTTCGCTCTAAGAAAGAGTACATTTTTTCGGCATGTAATCCAAAGATAAATTTTTCTTTCATGTACATATTTTTCGACTGCCCAAATTCACACAACTCTGCCATATTCTTCACGCGTAACGCCCAATTTTGAATCAATTCGTCTTTGAACTTTTTCGAAGTGAAAAACTGCCATCTTTTGAAGAATGTCGTTTCTTCTGCAGCAAATTGTTCATCCAAGATATGCAGCAAGTCATCAAATGCTGTAGACTCAGGTACGACAAAGCTTCCCAAGAACTTGTAAGTTTCCTCGTCGATCGCAGTTAAAAATATTGCGCGTTTGGTTTCTTCGTCTTTGATTGCATTCGCTAGGAAAAAATTCTCCATCTGCCTTTTGTATATTATCCAGTCACTGGTGTATGGGTTAAATTCCCTCAAAATACCAACATAGCAACCAGAAAACATGGCGTTAGCATTACCGCACTGCACTTTGAGGATTCAAATAGAGAACTGCAGGATCTCGTTGAAGAATAATATTTTTCAATGATGGCAAATTATAATCATTCCGATCACATTTCTTCATAGCAGAGGTGCAGGTTCTGGCTATATAATTTCTTTCTGAATAATGGGAATGTGGCTCGAAAATATGCAGTGTGTGGATTTCATAGAGAAAATGTTTCGTGGAAACTAGAATAATGATTATGAAATGTCTAGACAGGCAATTTATTTATGATACATATTGTCTAAAATAGCATGGTTGACTGCTGGCTGTATTTGTCACACAACAGTATTACTTTGGACAAAATGTCGATGATTCCTTAGCAGCTTCCTTCTTGGATCCATCTGTTGAGAAGACGCTGAACTGACAGGAACTCCTGCCACCACTGACAGCAAACCACCCATTCATAATCCATTATCCACATAGATTTCAGCTACCACCCGCTAGGTGCAGCGAAAAGCACCGCTTATACATTAAATGCCCCAACACACCGTATGAGTGGGATATATATATATATATATATATATATATATATATATATATATATATATATATATATATATATATATATATATATATATATATATATATATATATATATATATATATATATATATATATATATATATGGATAGGTCTGATCTTGGTGTTGTCCCTCGTTTCTTCAAGGGATATATTTGGAGATCAAAAGCCAGTTTTGATAATAGAATCTATGAGGGATTGATGAAACTCCTTAAATTATCACTTGGTGGAGTGGAACTGGTGAAGACGACCACAGATGGCCACCCCCCTATGATTAAGTATTTCAGAAATGGTAATAAGCTATGTCGGTTAAGAAAGCTAAGCGACTACGACGAAGCGAATTTAAATAAATGCTTCTGAATATAATGGTACCAACGAACCACCTATCGTAATATAAAAATCTTATCAAGAAAAACCGACTTAAGAAATCCTATGCTGAAAAAATGCACTAAAAACTGAATAAAAAAATTAACAAAAAACCCGACTCTAAATAAATCTACTCTAAAAAATGCACTAATAAGGAAAAAGATTAAAAAATTTAACAACACTAAAAAGTAAATAATAATTGCGTTATACAATTATTATTATTTTTGGAGTCGCTGCGAGCCAAGCATTTAATAAATTGTAACTTTCCTAAAACTGACAAAATATATTAGTAAAAATTGGATGACAAAAATTACCAAAAAACCCGACTCTAAATAAAACTACCCTAAAAAATGCACTAATAAGAAAAAAAGTAAAAAAAAACACTGAAAAGTACAACATAATTGCGGTATACAATTATTATTATTTTTGAAGTCGCTGCCAGCCAAGCATTTAAGAAACAGTAACTTTCCTAAAACTGAAATAATATATATTGAAAAAAATAGCAAATCACAACCGACTCAACTAAAATCTGCACTAAAAGATGCCGAATTCAAAAATAATATTAATTGTAACAGACAATTATTTTTCAGTTTCTGGTGCATATACTCAGATGTTTTTTTGTAAAAATGTTTAGTTTATCAACATTTCATCCTTCATTCGCCAGTTCTATCGCAGAAATAAGTCCAGTACTCTGTCTGCACAGTGGTGTGATTAACTTGACTATGATGATACTTCCACCGATTTTTGATGAACTTAAGCAATAATGCCATGACTAACACCTTCCCATATTAAGCAATATATATTAATAATCTAAGTTCTGACCTAATGAACAGTTGTCCAAACATCAATCTATATTATAATCACACACAGTCAACCAATTACTCTAATGAAGTAGTTGTTTCTAGGCTGGACCTCGACCGTTCATGAATAGTTAATGTTGAAAAATTATGAATATATGGAGTGCTAGCACACACACACACACACATGTATCAGAGGATCTATAAATCTAAATTAATCCTTGTAAATACCCCCACGACCCGCCCTGATGGACCTAAATTCAATTAAATTTGGTTGTATACAATTGTATCAGACGCCGATTGCGATGAAATTTTATTACACACCATAACACTGTTTTATTGTTTATGACGGTTCGGATTACGAGTAATTTTTTGTTTGATCGATGCGTTTATTGATCGTTATTGAATGGGACTCGAAAATGACGGTAGTTGCATGGAAAACATTTATACTGAATTTGAGTTAGTTTCTTCATCACAAACGTAACTAACTCGAATTCACCTACCTTATAGGACTAAAAAATCAAAATTCGTCTCATCAAGACTCTCTTCGCAGAGAAGTGACGAGAGAATGACAGAAAAATTACAGAAATTATAAGAAAAAGAGATAGCGTTATGTGAAATTTGAACCACGCGAAAATACTTAAAAGCAGTGTTTGAGTGCAAATTCTGTGATCGGGTTGAAGGAATTTGATTCGGCAAAGAAGTCATTCTATCTGAATATAACATAGATGATTTTTCGGAAAACTGGCTAAAAATAGGAACCTAGTTCAGTTTAACATCATTGTAACACCTTGTCAGTCTCCCTGCTACTAACTTTTCAACCACCTGGTACATCACAACGGAATTTGTAGTGCGTAAATAGGAGGTGAAAACCTACTTCATTATGAAAAAATGATCGCTAAAAGTTTTATAGCATAGCATTCAATTTCCGAAGTCTGCTCAATATTATAGACACTTTACGCCTAAATTTGAGTATTTTCGAAATATTAACGTTTGAAAAGTGACATTTTGTTCATTCCAAACCCAACCAAATATATGAAGGTTGCTTTCAATCAAATTTGAAAAAAATCGTTGTTGTAGTAACATCTGGTTCACTGTAAAATTTAACTGTAAACTATCAAATAGTCCGTTGATCTCCTCAATTATTTTATGCAAAACGTGACCATGGCTTGTAGTTTAAACGACAGATTTAAAGCAGTTTTGGAGAAGGAGAAGAAAAATTTCATCCAGCAGTGTGTTATGTTCAATAATGGAGTACAGAATAGCCACGAAGATCTGCGGATCTTACGCATATAGATTTTTTCCTTTGGGGGTATCTGAAGTTAAAAATCTACGCCACTGAATGCTCCAATAGGAAAGTCGGGACGAAGAATAAGAGAAACGAGAGAAAATTGATAAACAGACCGCCATTGTCTGATTTTTTTTATCAGAATCCATTTAGTCCATGGCATATCTTCCCAAATATTAAAAAATGCACTCATTCAATTTCGGCTATATAAATTGCTGTGCGAGATGAAAGAAAATACTGATTGCTGCAAGAAATTCTCCAAGGAAAAATTCCAGGACGGCGAGGACCTGGAAGAAGGAGGATCTCATGGCTAAAGAACCTGAGAACATGGTTCTATACAACAACCACAGGTCTTTTCCGAGCTGCAACATCCGGACCGGATAGGCACTAGAAGAAGAAGAACATTAAAAACCTTATTGGGCCCTCTATATTTCAAATGATGTCCCTAACTCTCTCGGGTATAGAATCCAGAAGTCTGGCAATCAAGTTTTGGAGGAACAAATTCCCTTTCACGCACAATCGCGTCTACTAATTCTTGCAAATTTTGATATTCATCACCTTCCTGATTCAAACATAACTCAAGATTGGTCTATACATGCTCTATTGGATTCATATCCGGCGGCCTTGCAGGCCAAATCATTCGACTGATATTATTTTCTCTAAGCAAGTGGTCAACTAAAACAAATTCGACTCCAAAATTCTGTGCAAAAAGTAAAACAATATCTCTGAAACATCTCTCTCTCTCTCTCTCTCTCTCTCTCGAGGGAGAAGTTAGCAAAGACTAAATTTATTAATGCACTTTATAAAACAGAGAAAACTGGTGTAGAACGGAAAATTGAAATTTTTCGATTTTTTTTGAAAACCATAGTAGATATTCGCAAAATCCCAAAAACGTACCGAGGTATAGTCAATATCTATGAAACGGTATGTCTAAAAAATATCACCTTGGTCTTCCTACAAAATTGATTTTTTTCGAAATGTATGACTGTGTTTTACCCTATATTGAAACCCCCGCTTGAAATTTAAGGAGTTGTCATTGATTCAACAGACCTTTCGAAATCTGTCCTCGTTTTTTTAATGCGCTCAGTATTTTAGGAATCACAAAGTATCGAAGTTGGCTAAAAAATTTGCTCGTAACTATAATAAATTATGTGCAGCAGTTTAGTTTAACTATACGTCGCATTTTTTCCGTGGTTCTTTTTCACCCACCGCCTTTGGGGATCTTGTGTTCCGTTACGGTGAAGCGATCGGTATCTCCTCTGTACACTGTCTCCCAACCACCTTTCCTCCCCCGCACGCGCGCGTATGCGTGTATGCGTGTAGGATAACAGAACCATGGGCCGTGGGAGGCAATAAATCAGGAATACTCTATGGACGGTAATTAAGTCGCGGTTGTAATTGCAACGCCTGTTGCGACGGAAAATATGTAGCCTACGAGCACGGACCGGCCGGCGTTCGATGGGCGATGAGGGCGAGGAATTTAAAAATGTGCGCACGTTGCTCGATGACCGTACAATTAAAAAAAAAAAATTGTATTTTCATACGTTCATTTTTTTCTAGCGCATTTTTGAAGTAGAGATCATCCAATGGTGTTGATTTTCAAGGAAACATTGACTGCCTACAGATTAAAACTATATCTGAAAGTGATATTAAGAGTAAACTTTATATCGAAAGAAACTTTATTCCAGTTATTTTTTGCTCAATATAATTTACTATGGCTCATAAAATGTCTAATGAATTATCAATTGCACACCTAAATGTACGCTCATTATTCACTAACTTTGACAACTTTATTGACTTGGTTCATAATGGTGACTATGATGTGTTGGGTATCTCTGAAACTTGGTTGAATGAAAATACTCCTTCAATTTCTGTTAGCATTCCAGGCTATAAGCTGTTCCGACAGGACCGACGGGGTAGAGGTGGTGGAGTAGCATTATATGTGAAAAGTAAATATATTTGTCGTCAGATTGTATTTGATCTTCCTATGGAAGAGTTAGAACACCTTTTTCTGGAAATAAAAGTTGGTCGATTCACATTGGCTGTTGGAGTATTATACAGACCTCCCACTCACTCTGCCTATCAATGCATTGACACCGTGGATTCCATATTGTCTGATATTATGTCAAAATATGATAACGTAGCTATTGTAGGGGATGTTAATGTAGATATGTTGAGCACTAATAATATCATTTCTGAATGTTTTCATTCATACAGTTTTGTACAGTTAATCACTGAGCCAACCAGAGTGACAAATCAAACTGCAACTTTGCTAGACCCAATATTTGTTAGTCAGCCATTTGAAGTACTAAGCTCAGGCATAACAAATGCTGATATGATATCAGACCATCATTTAACCTTCTGTCGTTTACGCGTTCCAACGCATAAATTCGGGCAAAAATTTATCTTCTGCAGAGACTATAAAAACTTTGATCATGGGAAATTTTGTGAGGATGTATTATTGACACCATGGAATAATATTGTAACAGAACGAGTAACTAGTTCTTAATTTTGTTCCGAATTTGATTACGAATTTGTTCTTAGTCCACCCCTGTTAGCGCATCCAAGGGTTCGAGGGAATATTTTTAGAAATGACAATAGCAGGCAAAACATTTGGCAACCAGATTATGTCATTACTTTGCTCATTTTTCCGTTTACCATAGGTCATAAGTAACAAAGGACGAAAAAAACTGTAAATAGTTCTAAGAAGGTTACACCAGATTCAAATCACAAACATCTTTTCGAAAGGCCTGTCATTCAAGAATAGTAAATCAAATGCCGGTCAGTTCAGTAAACCAGTGGCGTGTCATGGAAGGAATAAAGGATTCGGCTGACAGTGCGAAATATTTTGTATACCTTGTTTTGAGAAAAAATACTGAAAATAAGAGGAGACTCATCAACTAGGTTTTTAGTAGAATTTTCCTAGTGTAGTTAATGGCAGTGGAACTGATTCTACCACCGTTCAGCGCTTGCGCTGCCCGGTGCAGATGTGAAACTATCATTAGGAGGACTATGTAATACTTGAATGTAGTATTTTTATTTGTAAATATTTAAGGGGACACGACAAGGGGTGCCAACAATGTTACGGAAAAGTTATCAATGTAGCGGAGTAATTCATGAGACGCCCATGGGGCGAAGGCACGTTGCATGTAATTTTGGTGGAACTGTACATTGAGGCACGCCTTGGAATGGGTCAAGGGAACTATTAGAACAATCACCATTTTGGCGGGGTAAAACACCCTCAATAACTATTGGTCAACGGCAAGATGACTCTGACCGAGGGAAGGGATATCCGCAACTGGCAACAGGAATTTCACAACTTTAAATTTTAGTTCTTCTCTAATCTTTCATTTGATCGGTTGGTTTAGTTGCTCATATTCTCCCTCAGTTAGTGAAAGTGCGTTTGTTATTTGATATTTGTTGAATTAAGTACAAATTTTGTTATTTTAGATTCCGTCAGTTTAGATAACCTTTGAATATAACTTACACACAGCCATTCCGGCTGTTGTTCAAAATTGATTTCAAGTTTGATGTGATAATTAAGGTATTTTAAGTGAATTCTCCTATTTGAGCTGGAGTATTTTCTAACAATCTAGGACAATAGTTCCCTTTAGTTATAATGTAAATTAAATTAGGATAAGACACTCCTCCAGTGATCTTTTCCCCATTGCCAAGTTATATTAATTTTCTTTTTGTTAGTGTCATGATTTATTTTCACTATTCGAGTTGTCAACAATTAATTCATTAAATGTTAATAGTCTCCTCAGTTATTGTTTTCTTTAATCTTCACTAACGCTGAACTGACTGAGATGACGCCTCAGTGATCCCATCTTCCCGTTTGGGTTTATCTGAAGCAACGGAAGGGAGCTGCCCGCCAACTATCTGCGCAAGTGAGTTTGGTATACATTATATATCTTTAAGTCAGGTTCTACGCGAGTCTATCTCCCTTCTAAGTAAATATTCAGCATTTAGTAAAATAATTGTGATAAGTACAATAGTCCAGATGCTTCCGGGTTGAGAGAAGGAATCAGACCGGGAGTCTCGGATGAAGGTCTTGTTACAATATCATATATATTCAGAGTATCGACGAGAAAGTTGCTGCATTCACTGATTATATTCATGACCTATTTAATAAACATGCGCCAGTAAAGAAAGTCAGGGTGAGTAAACCGCCCTGCCCTTGGCTTACGGATGTAGTTAAAATCATCATGAAGCGGAGAGATGAAACCTTACTAGACTTTAGACGGCACAGGACTGCGGAAAAGTATAATGTTTATAAAGAAATGAGAAACTTTGCTCTAGCAGCATTAAGAAGAGAAAAACAGGCCTACTTGGAAACTATGTATCGGCACAAAGATCAGAACAAGTTTTGGAAAACCCTCAAGAGATGGAACGTTCAAAGATCCGGTGAGACACAATTGCCTGAACACCTTAAAGATGTAGAAGCAGTGAATGATTATTTCACTAGCGTTTACAAAGAGTCCCTTGGTGATACTGAAACCGTTAGTCATTATTCTAATCATACTCTCAATGATAATGTAAAGTTTCGATTTTCTTTGGCAGATCCTAATGATGTTGCTAAAGCATTACTGTCAATCAAGTCTATGGCAGTTGGTATTGATAAAGTATCCTTAACTATGCTTAAAATGTGCTTGCCAACTATACTACCTTATATTACCCACATTATCAATTGTTGTTTAGAAACGGGTTATTTTCCTAATAGGTGGAAAGAAGCAATAATCGTTCCCGTTCCTAAGAATTCAACACCGTCGAATCTAGCTGAATTGCGTCCAATTAGCTTATTGCCTATCTTATCCAAATTGCTTGAAAAGATTGTCCAATACCAGTTACGTAGTTACTGCAATGAACAGTCGATAATTCCGTCACATCAGTCTGGTTTCCGGGCTGGCCATAGCACAGCCACGTCATTACTCGGTATTACCGATGATATATTTAGAGCGCTGGATGGAAAAATGGCCACAATATTAATTGCCCTAGACTTTTCTAAGGCCTTCGACACCATTGACCATGGCTTACTCTGCGCCAAGCTTCACTATTATGGCCTGGATGAGACATCAATGAAATTTTTTAGATCATACTTATCGAATCGTATACAAAAAGTGAAAATTGAAGATAATGTATCAGAAAATAGGTGTATATCGTCGGGAGTCCCGCAAGGATCGATTTTGGGGCCTCTTCTATTCACAATTTATACTGCCGATATTCAAAATAAATTGTCTCATTTTCAAATATCAACCTATGCAGATGACACACAGCTAATTCATCATTTTAATCCCGAAAATTTTTCAGATACAGTCAATATGTTGAATGAAGATATTGAAAATGTTGTTAAATTCACCAAGAATCATAATCTATCTTTAAATCCAACTAAATGTAAGGCAATGCTTTTTTGCTCGAAAAAGTTATATACTAATTTAAAAATGAAATTAAATTTAAAAATTATGAATAGCACTTTGCAATTTGCAGACACATTAAAAATTTTAGGAGTGACATTTGACGAAAACTTAAGGTTTCATTCGCATGTAAGTAGTATTACACAAAAATCATATTTCAAATTGAAAATTTTATATTCTAGTAAGAACATTCTCAGCCACAATGTAAAAAAAAAATTATGTGAAACATTAATCATGTCAGTTGTTCGCTATTGTGATGTCCTGTATTACGTTTGTCTAGATACTGTAAACAGAATGCGTCTGCAAAAAGTGCAAAACTCTTGTTGCAGATTTGTTTATGGATTGAAAAAGTATGACCATATATCAGCTAAACTTCGGGAAACTGGTTGGTTGACAGTCGAAAAAACTGTAAAGTTGCACTACATGACCTTGGTGCATAAATTGGTGACTACTTCCACCCCTCAGTATCTGTCTGAGAAGCTTTTCTTCAGAAGGAATGCACATTCCCTAAACCTAAGGCAAAGAGACTACCTCACCATCCCTCGCCATCTTACCACATTATTCCGAAGATCCTTCTCTTATAATGCAGCTAAATTATACAATCAGGTGAATACTGAGCTCAAACAATGTACGCTTACAAATTTCAAGAAAAAAATGAGACACACACTTCTAGCCGAGTAAATAGTCGCCTATCCTTGTTTTTTTCTTCTTCAAACAAACATATTTCGAATGTTATACTTATAGTTTTAGTTTTAATTATAAATAGGGTTAAATGTAAGAGTAGCCTTTGGCTAAATTTCGCCCTAATAAAGACGTATTATTATTATTATTATTATTATTATTATTATTATTATTATTATTATTATTATATTATATTCGCAGCTAGAAAATTAAAAGATAAAATGACCTTCAGTGTTGGCAATATTCATAGCTTGATAGTTAAAGATTGGATCAATTCTTGCCAAGCCTCTTTCGATTATTTTCAATATAATGTTACACTCCTATACTTTTCCACAGATTCGAAAATATCTAAGGTTTTGATTCGTCGCAAATTATCGACATATTGTCATTTTATGTAACTTCGATATATTATTGTTCAAATTACCGAGCCTTGGAATATCAAGATGTCTTCTGTCACTTCCCAAGTAGTATCTCATATAGACAACATTGTTATGTTGAATATGGTGGTTTCAGGTCCAGTAATTACATGGCTACATCGGTCCCATTTAGGACCTTCGTTGTTCTCAAAATTCATAAATGACATCGCTTGAGCTTGAATGTTGTCATTTATTATTTTCTGATTTGTGGCGCCATCTGTGATCAAGAGGTGTAAGCCCTGCGGAGACAGCGGTATTTTTAACAATTGAAGAACCTCGAATTGCTACGAATTACCGGGATCACTAAAAAAATTGTGTATTCCGCATTGCCATCTAAAAAAAATTCGCTACGTATTGAGCTGAACAATTCTGTTATGATAATATATATGCTGCCGGGAAGCCGCCCACAACAAACTATAGTTGGCCAGTCAAACACTCAACATTGAGGACTGACGCATATTTACTACCCCGAATCAGTTTTTTTATAGATAGTCTCTCGCAAAGGCAGAACTTTAATGCGCTCCAAAAGAAAATAAATATCTATTCAGATTGATATTTAAACGCTGCATATTGAACCTGTCGGAGTAAACTGTCCGTGAACGATGGTTAAAAATCTTGAAAAGCTGGTCAAAAGTCGAAAAAGAAATTATTCCATGGATGATCGTTGATTGGTGGAACATTAGTGATGAACTTTCCATAATTTTCCACCGTCAGAAGTGGACAGTGTCTTTTTTTGCGATCGTCGGGAATGAAACGTCAAACGTGTTTGTAAAAAAATTACTTAAAAATGCTCCAACGCAATTACCAATATGAATTTCACAAAATGCGATATGCTTTTGAAAGTGAGGATCACTTTTTTTTTTTATTGTGGGAACGAATGTTCGAATAATTTACATAAATCCACTGGTAGCTACAACAAACAATACAAGTATATGAACTTTAAAAAAGTAAAGATGAGTAAACACCCCCGCGTATTCCTACTTTAAAATTTATTCACAATGTTTTTATTCAAATCTTACAAAAAAAAACCAATAGCAACTATTCGCTACTTTCGATTTTGTAAAACTGCCTGAGCAAATCATGTTTCTAAATACCATGTATACAACATGCAACATGCTAACTAAAGAAATATAAATGATGATGATGACTGTCAAAATTTCTCAACTTCTATTTTGATATCCTGGCGCATGAATTTGTAATTTTAAAAATTTATGTCTCCTTTGAAGGCCTATTTTTCAAAGCACTCACATTTTTAGTAACTGCGGTACATTGTTCAAATTACCGAGCCTGGAAATATCAGAATGTCTTCTGTTACTTCTCAAGTCATATCTCATATAGAGAACATCGTTTTGTTGAATATGGTGGTTTCAAGTCCATTAAATACGTAGCTACATCGGAGGTTCCTCAAGGGTTCAATTTATGACCCTTGTTGTTTTTAATATTCATAAATGAATTATCGCTTAAGCTTGAATGTTGTCATTTATTATTTTCGGATATGTGGCGCCTCCAGAGATCAAGAAGCTTCAAAAATTCCTCCTTTTAACCCATATTCTCCAAGGCACTCACCTGTATTTTCTCGGATCAGTCTGTATATCGTCCTGGCAGCGACCTCCTCCGACACAAAATCCCATAGACCGTCACAGGCTAGCACCAAGAAATCTTCATTTCCATCCAGAGGCACTTCTATTATGTCAGGAACCGCAATCACGTGCGGTTTATAGTCTACGTCACCTGAAACGCATTCGTAAATCATGAATTCAGTGCATATATTTTTTTATCTCAATTCGTCCAGAATCTATGTGATTTCTTACAAAACGTTAAATTATTTATTGCATTTTTCTTTTATCAAATGTGCCTAATGTCATGGTATATTTCCTATTGAACGCGCATGTTACGCCACTGACTTTAAACATAAAATCAGACGCAATCAAGGCCATTTGGGAGAACATGAGGAGCACCTTTTCTAGAGCATCATCAAGACCACAAGATCAGGGAAGTTTTTATGGATAATCGCTTGCAAAGGCAGAAAACCTATAACGCTCCACAAACGCTGCGAGAGCGCCAAAAGCCTATTTTTATTGAAGTGGCAACTCTTAGTGTTATCAGCGAGACAGCTTGGACGAGATAAAACTCTTTTTTGAATAATGTGGGAGCACTTATCACAAATCCATTTCTGGATCCGACCTTAGAGAGTCCCGCATTTCAACAATAACATATAGCATGATCATGTTGCTGGTCGACGTCTCAGAAGCTGGGGGTTCTCTTCCGCTCCAGGAAATCATATTCTACGGAACAGCTGCTGCTACTATACAAGGCGTAGATCAGAGAATGCGCCTCAAAGCACTCCCTGAAGCTTCTGGACACAATCGAGAAGCGAGCACCACGTTTAGTGGATGCACCGCATCTCACAAATGACCTCCACAGTCTGGAACATCGGAGAAGGGTGGCTGATATGTCCCTATTATATAGATATTATCATGGCAGATGTCTCGCATAATCACTCCAGAAGTCGCCAGTACAGCAAATACTAGAGGAACTCATCGGGCGCATCCTCACCAGTTCGAACTTGCAAGGCCTCGGACAAGCCTGTTGCAAAAGTCGTTCTTTTGGAGAACCTCGGCGTTGTGGAATGAGCTACCTGGGACAGTCTTTTCCGATGATTACAATCTACAGCGTTCAATGTGAACAGACATTTATCTTCGCGAAGTGCTTATGAAGCTCGATAGGCTTCTGCCTTTGCGCGAGGTTACCTACATATATCAAAAAAAGCGCCCCCAAATACATCTGAATACAGTTTCGCTCGCTTGTCGCCAGGTGAGACCGTTCATTGAATTATTTTGCTCTGGACTCACAATTTTTTTGTCTGACTTACTGGCCGCTAGCGTTACTAACGTTTCGGCTGCCTCGGCAGCCTTAAAACAAAATGTGAAAAATTAAATTTTGAAATGAAACTGACATTTCTTATTGCTTCTAGTGAACTGAACAAAATTTGATATTATAAATGAATATATGGTTATAATATCCTGATCATTATGCTATGGATTTGTCACAGACTAAAACTTCAAAGTGAGACAGATTATTTCTTTCTCTAAGTAAATCCCTACCTATTGCTCTTGATACTGCTAATTGACCGTTGACCCTCCATGTCCCAAAGTAAAGGACACAACCGCCGTTTCGTTCTATCCTATTCTTTTCATCCTGAAAAACCACCATGGTTAGGTATCACAATCGTTTCAAAAACGTAGCTTCAACGAAAAGCTGTTTGAGAAATTGAGCATGTTCTATTTCCATAAAACATCCAAACCCATGGAATGTAACCCAACCCCACTAAATTGCCTTCGTTTCACGTTATTTTGGATGTTCTTTCGATGTCTTCAATTTGACTTTTATTGAGATCTTTGTTTCTATATTGAGACTGAATCTAGAGCTTTATAATCACGATGTACAAATTGATACTAATTTTTTCATCATGATTGAAAAGCTCTAGTATGGAGGGTAGAGGTAAGGAGGGGTCCATATGAAGGATCTGTTGAAATTGGGTCGAATCTCAAAAATTTGTTTTTTTTATCTTTGTTGGATTCCAATATTGCATTATTTTTGATCAATTTGAGTACATCGCATTTATAGGTTGCTAAAAATCGGGTTTCAGCTGAAGTGTAGGTGATCTTCCATGTAGGCCTCTACAACAAACATTGGATGTGGTTTTTGGTAATTGAGTGGTGATTTGGTTCCTCATTGTATGACGATTATACTTACAGATCTGCTTGGCTTGTGAGGATCCACCAGTTGCATTAATTTTCCCTGTTTCACTAACAATGCTTGAGAGTCACCCGCCCATGCGACATACAGTGTATTTTCCTTGGGACGCAGCAATGCTACTACTGCTGTCGTGCCACTGCTTAAATGCTGAAAAAAGTCAATCCGTTATACTGGACAGTGATACTAAAAAGGTGCAGTTTTTTTCATAGAAAACCGTTCACACTGTCACTAATACAAAATGTATAACATTCAACCGCACCCCGATGCTTCCCTATAGATAGATCAAGGAATCATCGAGAGAGTCCATTCAAGTGCTTTCTACAGTTAGACCACCACGCTATACTGACGAGTCTAGGCTAAAGACGAAACATACATGTCTATAGCAGGTTTGATGCATAGAACACCTAGATCCAAATAAAGAGATTATATGAAGAATCGAAACAGCTCTCACAACTTTTCTGAGAATGAAATGATTATTCTGTAACAACAACTTCAACATAAATTTGCCTCAAAGTAGACGCGTATACAAGGGGGGATAGGGGTAATTATTCCCCCCTCCAAGATTTTTTTCCAAAAATTAAAATCAATTGTTTTTCCCAAGGAATGAATGGTTCATATGAAAAATTTGAGTAATCTAAGCTTTATAAAAATGTATTGTTAATTTCGTTTCTATTTCTCGAGTATACAGTATTAAAATTTTGTATGGAAAATTGAAAAAGGGCTTCACACGAGCATAGAACCAACCTTTCTCCATCATCTTGAAAAATGAGCGCTGAAAACGAAATATAGGAAACCCGCGCCTTTTATTCTAGGTAGAGTCCCCTCTTAAGATGTAAGAGTTTCGGGATAATTATTTGAATCGCCATAGTAATCAACAAAGTAATATGGACCAGGATGATAGTCAACGTCCACTGAGGATATAAACACGTAAGAAGATGGAGTATACTCACCTCAACTTTGCACTTGTCAGCAAAATGTTTGTCGGTTTTGCAAAAGGCTTCGTATAAGGCTTGCTTGGGATTGTTGGCGTAATGGTCGCTTTCTGCTAGGAACTGGTGGAGATGGGCGGCACTGTACGCAGCTGCATCAACACCTGCGTGGCCATCGAACACCGCGAAATAACTGGACGGACTTGCTTCCTACAACATACATATTATATCATTCAAAGGGTTACATAAATGAACTATAGTTGAAATTGAAATAATTACGAAAAAGAACAGACTGTGACTTCGTAAGATTCCAATGGACAGAGCCACAGTGCGCGACGATTAAAGATGAGTGTTCATGTTGCTATCACACCTCTGACTATGCTACGCATATACCACTGAATTGCTATCTACACTTAGACCGCCAAGATATACTGGCAAGTCTGGGCTAAAGACGAAACATTCATGTCTATAGCAGATCTTATTTAGAATCAGTTGTCAGCTTCTGACATGATGGATTCTGAGATAAGATGATTTAAGAATTGGGTGTCCCTCCACTTCCAAGGCTGGAAGACCAGCATGAGACTTCTTTGTCTTGTCTTAGACATGAGTATGAATTTTCGCTTTTAATCTGTTCTCAACTTGAGCATTGTGAAATACCTACGAACACATATCAGGACAGCTTTCCTCCCCTCTCCTGTCAACTTACCATGCCCCTCAAACCAAAATTATGTCTTTAATCTAGACATTTCCAAAACCTTGAACAGTAATCTACCATGGTACTGACTCACATATTTATTCGATACAAGAATATGGCGGTTAAAGACTCACCTGTATGTTGAACATAGTATTAAGATCGTGGATGACGACATGTCTGTCCTCCATTTTTCTCCTGGAGTTTTTGACGGCACAAGCACTCGTTGGATAAAAGACGGGAGTGTCGTTAGGGGAAGGCAGTGAACAGAGCATACTATTGTCCAAGTAGCGAAGGCACACTTCGTTCGTTTTCGCCATCACGGTCTGCATCAGCTTGAGCGGTTCATAAGCTACAAATAGAACGAGTTCTTAAAGAATGTCATTAAGGTAGTACTTCGACTGGCCAGATTAGTAGACCGTTCTTATTCTATATACTAGTACAACGCAGCACAAAGCGGCAACACTGCGTCTCTTTCTATCTTTCTTGCTGTCTCACTCACTCCTATACTCTTAGCGTTTAGACCAATATAACCTCAATCTTGCTTTGACAGTTGCTGTAGTTCTTCGTAATGAATATCATACAATGTCGGACATTGCGCGGTTCAACGGTCGCTTTTGGATAAGGAAGTTTGCGGAAAGATATTCCATTATCATATGTCAGCATTTCGTATCGCCGCTCGCGGCCCGACCGAAAGAGACTGACAGCGTTGCCACATTTCGTAGTGATACGCAAAAGTTGTCTACCGTCTCTTCGGATAGAAAAAATGCCGGTGCTGTAAATGACATCGTACTAACGTGAGAAGTTTACTCGCGTCTTCTTTTATATAAAATTTTTACTTGCGTCTTCTTTTATATAAAATTCGTTTTTGGTGCAAATCTATAGTTCAGAGCAGCAACTGTCAGGGAAAAATCGAGAAAATGCACCATTAAAATCATTCCACCGTGGTCAGGGGTACAAGTCGTGAATTCAATTATAAAAAAAACGGATTTGATTTGTAATTTGAATATATTACAAATATCGGAAAAAATTAATAATTTTTCCATTTTTGAGAACTCACAAAATTTATTCTCGTTCTACCATTGATTAACCTATATTACAGAAACATCCAGTAAATAAATTAATAAATTTCTACAGTATGCAAATAACGAGCAACGCCCAAAGTCTGCTATAACAAAAGAGCCGGAGGAAGTTGAATTTTTCATTTTATGGAACGAGCGTTGATCTTATCTGTACCATTTTCACTTTCCAACCATAAAGCATTTCAAACGCGTAACGAGTAGTGTATACCGTTCGTTCGCTAAACCGATTTTATTCTTGTTGTATAAAAAAATACAGTTCAACGGATGTGGATACTGTTACTGACTGTGAATAATTATTACCTTCCTGTATATATATAAATTCTATTGACAAAAACGGACTGTATATCTATTATTGTAAGTGATTTTATATCTTGGTTTTAAAACTGGCACACCTGTAACTAGAGAATTCTTCAATAACTGGCAAAGTATGTTATTGATTTGCGTTAAACATCGGTAATCATTAGCTTTGGTTAAGTAAGCTTCACTAACATAGCTTGAAGGATGTTTCTATGAATGATTTAAACATCGTTGGTAGACCTATAATTTCTCTAATCGATCAAAAAAACAAAAGATATCCCTTAAATGATTTTATATAAAATCTTCAATATTCTATAATGACATTTAAACAACAAATTAATAATAAAATTTCAGTAAAGGAATATTAAACATCAAAAATTGAAAGTTTGACCTTTTAGGCCTGTACTACTGGTTTTTCGGATTCGCTCGGCAAAACTCGGAAAATAAGATGCAAAAGTCACTTGCCAAATTCACATCATTGATGAATGGCGCCAAATTTGAAACTGAATATTCGATTTCGCGAATACTAAACTAAAACATTATTTATATTCGTTACACCACTAATGGACGCTATAGGATTTCCTGATCTAATAAAAATGCTTACCGTTATCTTCAGCGTTGAATCCACAGATAGGCGGGTCCTTTTTGCACGCTTTCCTCATCTCTTCGATCACTATTTTGATTAAAGGAGCGAACAATTGTGGGGGGCATTTTCTGTAAATTCAAGAATAATGTCAGTCACAAGTCCATAAAAATACAGAAATGAAAAATTCACATTAAAGTTTTGACGAGATTTAAGATGAATAAGTTCGTCAATCGGAAGGTACCCCATCACTTGCATGATCAGGGACGTAGTGACAGGGGAGCAGGGAGAAGTCCAGTAAGTTGTCGAGTTGGCAAAAGTCGGCAAAAATGCGCATATTTATTGATCTATACCAAATACGCGTAATCACTAGAGTTTTTTTCGCTCGCCAGGTTTTTCAAGTGAGTCCCGGATATGAGGGGAAGATCGAATTCGGATTCAGACCCCACAAATACATGGAAGTATCGTTTATTTCTCAATTCGACAGTTTTTCGGTGGTTTTGGTATAATGAGACACAAATCCGTCGAGAACCCCCCTCACTGGAGATTAGCAAACTAAACTCGGAACGTTTATATATTTGGTGGCGCTGAATGTGTTTGTGATCATTAGAAAATCATAACTCGTCAGGTAAATCCCATTTTGAGGGAGGTAAGCGCCTAAAGAACCGTCAGAGGGGCCTCATTAGGCCCGTGGTGGAAACGGGAGACGGATTCGTGATCAGCACCCCTCAATCACCCAGAAAACGTTTTTTTGCCTCACTTGTAAAAATTCGACTTTTTCAGTGAAAAAGAATATTTTCTCAAAAGATGAAAATGCCTTGAGGGGGATGAAAATTCATTTTTTTCAAACAGGTCAAAAACTCGTTTCCTGTGTAATTATGGGGCGCTAATCACGAATCTGGTCTTCGTTTCTACGCCAGATGTGAGGAGGCATTTTTGCGATTCCCCCTCCACAACTGGGCACCTCCACGAAATCTCAAGCTTTTTAATGATCGAATTCAGGTTCATGGCCCTCAAACACGTGGGTGTGCAGTTTATTTTTCAAGTCGGCAGTTTTTCAGTGTTTTTGTTGTAATGATACATGAGAGAAATCCTTCGAGAGCGGCCCCCGCTAGAGACGAGCGAACTAAACTCGGAACGGTCATGTATTTTGATAAAGCTGATATGCGCGAATATGATCGTTAGAAAAGCGTAACTCGTCAGAGAAGTGCCATTTTGAGGAAGGTAAACGCCCTAATCGTCAAAAATTATATATATATATATATATATATATATATATATATATATATATTTCCGACTATTTCGATAAAACTCTCCTTAATTCAAAATGATATATTTTATCCCCTATTTGTCACCCAATTAAGCATAAAAAGCATGCTTTTAATATTAGTGGAAATCCCACGTCATTTGTCAATAGATTATTTTCTGTAGGCATTCAAAGTTGACATGAATATTCAAATCAAATCTAAAAACAACCATAAGACAAATTTCACATGCAATGCTGTGATCTCACAAACGAATTATAACCGAAATCTTCCACACTCGCACGAGCCTCATTTTTTTGTTTTCCCAGTTACCATAGTGACCATGGTTTTTTGTGACCATGCATCACAGATAGCCATGCTCCAGTGCTGTTTTGCTTGCCGTTTTTTTATTGACAAACAATTCGATTTCATAAGAACAGTGTGACTGACATATGCGTTAGAGAGATTTTTATCTATGTGACATTTAAAACAATATAAAGTGAGAAGCAAGATATTAGCGTCAACTGGTGAGTGAAGATTCATTTTTTTTGTTTCATGTCGAAGTATTATTGGCAGGGTTGATATTTTATTAATGATAGACGTAATCCAAAATCAACACCTAGATTTTTAAGCTTTCAACGAGAAGGGGGTACAACTCATATTATTGCTCGGGACAAAGACTCTAGAACAGCACTGGTTAATTTAACCGGTTCTCTTTTGATAAACAAAGAAAAACAACAATGAGAAAATGGCGTCAAGTAGGTTGACGCTTTACTTTCCACGCAACTGATTTGGATCGTATTTCAGAACTGATGTTGAATTGAATAACAACAATATTGATAAACACTGAATATTTTATGACCTTAAATATTTCAAATTTCTCTCGTTTTCTAAAATGTCCATTTTTACGTCCAATATTTCCAAATTTTAGTTCAGGTGGATCATCAGCTAAATATTACGAGTACAATCTTCAATATACTGATACAACACGGATTCAAGATATTCTTGAAAATTTAACTTTCGTAAAAAACAAAAACCTCATTTAAACAAAGAATAAAAATTTACCACCACGCTTTGGCTTTGCAATACAAAACAAATCTTCTTTTTTAAGTATTTATCACTGAATTTTTATGTGTTTCCTCGTCGCTGCCTTGTAAACCTGCGAAAATGTCTGAGCAATTTTAAAATTTATACACGAGTTGAGAGTTCAGACTTGTTCAGATGAAAAGATTGTGTAATTAACACACAGTTTCACAAATAAACTGTCAGATAGTCCGACGACGATTTAAATATAAATCGAACCGCGTCACTGAAAGAAAAAGTTTTATTTGTGAAACTGTGTGTTAATTAGACAATCTTTTTATCTGCGTAATGGAAGAGTTCCACCAAGTAAGAGCATCTACAATCTACATGAGGTCAGTCTTGATTAAATGGATATTATGTTTCGCTCTTTGGTCCATGAATTATATATGTAATATTTTACAACTCGCAATCGTTAATAGGACACACAAAAATATTTGATAATTCCGGGTCATTAGCATTTAATCACTGGACAAGGGACCAAGGCAAAATTCTGGGACTTTCCAGATTTTTCCGGCCATCTGGCAACCTTAAATACAACTGCTCGTGAAATAATCAGTTAAAATGCAGAAAAATCATAGTGAAAGTCGCTAACACAGATTCAGATCAAATTAGGCCCAGGGAAAACTACGGCCTGAAAATATAGTACATGAAAAAATCAAAAGGGTTAGTTTGTTTGAAACACCCTTAATGCATAAAAAATCTGAGAGATCTAAGAAACCTTCAGACAGAAGTTTGGGCGTTTTTTTTTATGAATAGCCCGCTGCCGAACCGATTTTCTATAACTACAATCCTTTTTAGTCCTTGCCATAGTAATAAACAAATGTGAAAATGAAATCAGTAGGGTTACTTTCCAATGTTATAGAGATGTCAAGGATTGCCGGACAGACAGACGGACCGACGGAAATGAGTGACATGACAAAATTTTGAAGTAATAGTTTTGAAGTAGTAGTAGTAATATCAAAATGACTCATGGAGCAAATAACACAACGGATATTTGGAAAATTAAAACAACCACCTTAAAAAGAGCAATATTTATTGTCATATACAAAAATAACGTTTAAATAAATAAGAGAGTCCTGAATACATTCATTGAAATTAAAGATACGATCTATTTTACAACGCAACGTTTTACTGCAATAAATTCGTTCACTCTTTATATAATCACACAAACTAAAGGTTTCTTGTAAATACTATTTTCCTTTGAGGAAGAATTAACATACTTTAGGTATAATATGCAATCACATCTAAACAGAGAATGAAGAATGTTTCAAACACATTAAGCATTAAGTACTACACAATCATCCATGAAAATATTGTAACTATACTGAATATAGGATGCCTATATTACATTTTTATATCACATCTTTGTCTAAAGTGATCATCTGTCCTAGTTCAACTCTCAAGATTCAATTGCAAAAGGTCTGGATGAAGTGAGACTGTTTGCAGCTTTTCATTATATCTATCGTTCTAATCAAAATTCGTAAGTTTATTTTAGCAATATACTGTCGGGAAATTAAAGCTAAATTATTGAATATATAGCAAGTAAACCGAATTTAGATACAGTCCTATAAAAACTTGATTTGAGGATTTTTTAGAGTCTGAAAGCAATGTAGTTTTTCAGACAAAAATGAACTCTACTAATAGAGTTTTTCACGACTGTATTCAAATTTTTGTGATCTACCCTGTGTATTTTGAAAAAACTAATCAGTCTAATGAAATATTCTTATGATAAATTAACTAACATTTGAATAGCTTATCGAATAAGCAATAGGTATTTTAGATCAGAACAAGCTACCTTAAGAACTTTATAAAAACGAATACCAAAATTTTACAAAATTTTGACTAAGCCCCACATATGATTAGAAATATATACGCATTTAACCTTTAGTTTCTAACTTTCCAAATCTCATTTACTATCTTTTTAGTGAAAACCTCCAGTGCCCAAAGAACTCAAGAGGCTAAGATGTTCAAAAATTTCTATTATTCAGTCTGCATCGTTATCAATAAAGTGCTTAAGTGACAATTTTGAGACATTAGTGTCTTAAACATACATTCCTAAATGTTCAAACAGATTGTGTAGATTTTTTACAAGCTTTTTTTTGAATCGCACAATCGATTTTGAAATTCCAAACAAAGATAATTAAAAATGTCATTTAAGCACTTGAAATATACTAAAAGAAATCACAGAAGTTTAAAATTATAATATAAATCACACTATCAACATTTTGAAGAAAAAAAGCTGATGATGGTGAATTTACCACTAAAAAACAGAAAACATATTTAGACGCTAGAAGAATTTTAACTAGGCATCACTAATTATTTAACCTAAACACGCTGTTGCAGGCAGACAACAAGGAGATTCATTTTCAACAGAATATACCTCATCAGTGAACATGTCAATTCAGTAGTCAAATTGTGATTATAGCACTAACATCATTATAACACAAGCAAAGTAGTCAGTTATAAAAAAAACATCTATTTTTACATTGTTTTTTCTAGTACTCAATCAAAAATTGCCAAAGAGCTAAAATGCGAAAAATAATCAAATGCTTTAAAACATTAAAATTTATTTTTACTTTTCATACAAAACATTCAATGTTACGAGTTTTATAAAGATCTTGAGAAAAAGCTTACAAATAGAGGTATACAGATTAAATACAAATAACCTGGAACTGCATAATTTTTATGCAAGGTGAACATCAAGGAAAATATGTTTTTGTAATAATGCAAAACAAATTATACTAATTTGAAGAGTATGTTCCATTATGCCTTTGACCAAGGCTATATACTACCCTGAGTTTTAATATTTCTAAAAAAATAACAGATATAAACATTGACTTGTTGACTGATTGTAAACTACTTTAAATATGAAGGAACACTCTTAATTCAGGACTGGAGAAAATTGTACATTGCTAAAAGTTCAAATATATTTTCTATTTTTTTTTCAAACAATATCCGAGATGAAATCAGCTTACCTCATATAATACTTTCATTATATATTGTGGTACCTGCTAAAGCAATGTGTACAAAAGTCACAGTGATCTGTGTAAGGTTAAGAGCAATTATTGTAGAAATTTGGAAGGTTAAACATATAAAGAACATCTATTATTTTAAAGACTACTGGCTTTCTGTAAGAATTAATTCTACAACAAAGAGTTATAAAAGGTAAGTGGTGTGAGGAGTAAAATATATATTTTTGTGTTACAGATAATATAGAATATGCATACATATCTTTGTTAAGTACTGTAACTCAAAAATCTTTCACAGTTAATTGACACAGTTCAATAGTCGCTGAAAAATCTGAAATGTATCTGAACTACCGGCAAAATGTCAATTGAAAACAATTTCCACCAGTTCAATTGTATCCCTACCCAACAACGCGTTTTGGCAGGCAATCATACACTCTAGGCAGGTGCACTCAAGCCTTCCCACCCTTATTTGAATTGTCCCCTGCTTAAGATGTGCAATCTCACACACCGTATAGATCGTTCAGTTTTACTTGCAGTGCTTCAGGGAACTGCCCATAAAACTGCCTCCAGTTCTCCTCCCCATATTGCTGCTTGAATGACAGCAACACATTCTGGATTATATGCTTCAAATCCATCCGGATATTCAACCATGAAGCGGCTGCATCACAGAAGAATATGAAATAGTTTTTATTGAATTCAGGGTGTCGTACTATCACCTGACACAGTCCCCTGAATGCCAAATCTTTTTCGTCAGAGTCCCTCACGTTTCTCACTAACATGCAGCAATTCTTTACTATCACGTCCATCTCAGGCACTGTCACATCTGGACATACAAAGAATATTATACACATTGAGATCGCCACAGTTTTATGCATCGTTCTAGCCACAGCTGGGTCACTCAGTATATGGACAAAAGCTTTCAGGATATCATTCAGATAAGGTTGTATACCGGCACCCATAACGGAACATAGTTTTCCAATTACCCAAGCAGCATTGTTACATACGCCATCAGTGTGTTCGTCTAAATTTTTTACAATCAAAGGTATATATTCATTGACGCTAGTTGCCAAGAAAGGGTAACATAAGCTTATCAGTTCTCCATATAATGCTATTGATGTTTGCCTGATCAGATTAGAGCTATCTTGCATGGTGGTGTACAATAAATAAATTAAATTACTATTTGTTACATACTTGACAAAATGTGATTTTAGACCAAGCGCCATGCTGTACAATACATCATGAGCTACATTCATAGGTTCTTTGTCAGGTGGATCATATTCGTTTGGGTTTGTTTGGTAATTCACAGATGCTACTAAGGTATCATTTATCAACTGCAAACAGTGCCAATACACAGATTCAGAATATGGCAAGAAAGTGGTTTCCAGGGCTGGTATCACGTTCGATAGACACTCAAGGACAGCTATGAAATGGTCATCAAAATAATTGTTCAGCTCCATAAACTTGCCCATCAATGGTGGCAACAGTTTTGACACATACTCATCTTTACTTAGATGATTTCCTACAGACTGAGCTAGAACACCTATAGCATCATACAGTAGATATAAACTTCTACAGTGGAACTGTTCAAAACCATACTTGAACCCCTCTAAGATGAAGTCAATATATGGGATCAACTTCAACTGAGCTTCTTCTTGGAAAATACAGAAAGCACTAATTGCAGCCCTCTGCACTCTTTTATTTTCATCTATGAAATGTTTGAGCAAAATTGTCATCACAGGCACGAAATATTCTTCAGGATTTTCTGGTCTGATATTTATGATCCACGAAACATACCTACTCAGAGTCCAACATGTAATGACGCGCACTACAGAGTTATCGTCATTCATACAATTTATCAAATACTGTATTAAATCAGGTAATTCAGTTCTGAGGCCATTCATACATCCCTCAGCAATTGCACCTAAAGCTAAAATGGCAGATTCTTTGATTAAATGATCCGAGCATCGCAGCATCTCACTGATCAATGGAATGAGCATTGGCAGGATCTCATCACCAAACTTAACAGCTATAGAGTCTAAGGAAGCAGCACTACACTTACGTAGAGTCCAACCTACATAAAAATCATCAAAATCGTCAGTTTGTTCCTCTTCTTCGTCACTGTAATAATCTTCCCCTTCCGCTAAATTATTTTTGTTTCTGAAATGAAATGGCGAGATATCTTTGGATAAATCTTTTTTGTTTGCATCAGAGCCCAGACTGTCTTTGAGAAGATTGAGTTCTGTATTAGAATATCTCATATTTTTCAACAAAGTTGGTAGAAGTTTACCAATATATGGAGATAATAGATCTTTGCAAGAACTCAGTTTGGTGGAGGCTAACCAGAACTCACAAGCTTGCAAGGCAACCTCTTGGTCTTCATGATGACATTTTTCTAATTGATAACAGATGACATTGTGCAGATGAGGCAAAAGTGATTCTTCATGGTTTTCAATGTATATCACAAATGTATGGCAGATGTGTTTTTGCAATTCAATATCTTCTGTATCCGCCAACTGCATTACACTTTGCAAATAAGCAGAAAGATCAATAGATTGCTTCATGACAGCAAAATAGTCTTGTAAGAATTGATTTGTAAGACGGATTATTTCTAAACGAACTGTACACTTTTCTACATTGATAAACTCAACAAATTTGGGAAAAACTTCCTTAGAAATCTTATAGATATCCTCTTGTGGCTTTTGACTGTTAATGAGTTCTTCACAGATCTTAAAAAGTGTTGTAAGAGCAATTTCACTGCATTCATCTTGATCAACAAAGTTTTTCACTAATAGTGGTACTAGTTCTGGCCAAGTTTTCAAATTATCCTTTGCCACAATGACTATGATATTACTGATACTTATTCGAACTTCTCTGGATGGATCTTTCAACAATCTAACACATTCGTTCTTAATTTTCTCGGTGCTCTCAGGGGTGAGCGCCCCGTAAGCAGAGATTATGTTGTTTTTGAGCAGAATGCCTCCCAAAGATCGTACGTCTTCCGAAAAACTCGAACTTCCAAGTATGAACAGGAGATAGTTGTGGAAATCAGTCAGATTCTGCATAACCGCGAGACGGTCCTGTACCGTTTTCTGCGCATCGCTGCTCGGTACAAGCGCCAATTGTAGTGTCTCCTCGATATTTTTTAGGATGCTCTCTTGGGGCCTCCACTCCTCCAAATTCATCTCAAGTCGAAAATCTAGAAAGATAGGTTAAGTTGAACGAACTGGCTTCTAGAGAGCTGTAATGGTACAACTAAGCGTGACAAGTGTGTTTATGATGGATATTTTTCTGATACTTACGGTAAAAATTGATATATTAGAGGTGTTGTTGAGTTTAATCCTTTTTTTCAAGTTCAGTCTTCCAAATTATTGACAACCGGCGTTGGCAAACAGAAATTGACAGATGCGACTATGTATTAGAGATGGCTTGCGATTCAAAAGCCAGTTACTTTGTAACTGTTACATCCCGGTTACTTCTTTTCAGAAAGCAGTGATAACATGCAGTTCAATCAATGGAGCGGTTTTTACCTTTTCGATCGTCAAATGTTCAATATGATATCATAGATAAGATACATAACAAAGTTCAATTTCGCAAATTTGATAGTTTTTGCATTATGGTAATTCTACAATAATTCAAAGTATGGTTCCAGATATCTGGATACTCAAACGAGCCTACATCATAATCCTGAGTGATCAGAAAATAAGGACAAACAGACAGATAGGGAACATAGATTTCCGGGATATAGACATCTTAAAACGGCCAAAAAATGAATAATCTCAAATTCCAAAATATATGCGTCCACAATACTCCTTATTAAGCTGTTCACGCTCGAAGTTAACTTAATGCGCTTATTTTTTTTATTTTTTAGATAGATTAACTGTACTGCACCGTCGGTTTTATCCTTCGAAATTGCATAATTTTGCATTATTTACCGTACTGCATACAGGATACACCCTAAAACAGTCAAATAGGTAGAGCATTGTATATACTTCAACACACTGCAAAACCCTGGAGCTACTATGTTTCTTTCTCTAACAATCTGATATTTACATAAAATAATAATTCCATATTTATGTTTCAAATGCGCCAATCAAAACGTCTATCTTGACCGACGGACATGAAACAAAAGCCATTAAGACAGGTGTCAATAGAGTCATGAATTGTCGCGATATTATCAGACTCACTGTTTTAAGCGAATTCCTCAGAACTGAAAACAAGCTTTCAGTGTTGTGTGCTGCAAGTGAAACTGCCTTTACTTATCCCATCTCCTCCCCCCACAAATCAACCGCCACTTAGCCTGTTAAATAAAATGATCGGAAAAATATATTCACCCCGTATCCCCTCACGCATCCCCCTCAAAGCGTTGCTTCACCATCTGTTTTTGGGTAAAACTTCCCTAATACGCCTTCCTACGAAAACTCGCGTCATAATGATATTTTTTCGACTCAAAATGATCCACTTTAGAGGAATTCAGAAGAAATAATTATGGCGAAGAACCTTTGACAACATTTTTCCATTAATAAATATTTTCTCATTTAATTGGGGTTAAATATAGAAAATATTTATCAAAGATAAAATTACTGAAGCAAACAACTGCAATGAAAAATACGTAATTTGATTGAATATATCCCAGTCGGAATAGGGAGCAAAAAATGACGTCCTATACTACAAGAATTGCTCTTGTTGTAAAAAAAACACCTCTCAAAATTCAAGGTCACATCCCGTATGGGTTTGGACTCTGGTGTAGTCGGCGCCGCGATAGCATCACCCGCTGATCCAGAAAAAATATGCTCTCGCCCATCTCTATTGCGACGTTGCCGATGTCATGCGAGGACGCAATGCGTAAAGGTAAAATGGTCATGCCGAGCCGCCGTTGATAACGTTAAATGACAGAAATGATCGATTTTATGCCCTTTGTCGAGCGGTAAAATACAAGAAAAATGATGAAATTCAACGCACAGAGGCGTAAACACTAATAAATTGCATTAGCGACTAATGAAAACTGATTTACAAGCAAACGTCGAAACACGTATAAATAGTAATAAATACGGCTTTATTTTCATGTGATGGTTTTTGGGAATCAATCCAGTGGCGGGAAAAGTATTCAAGCAAAGATCCACAGAAATAAAAAGAACGGCTAGAAATTGTACGTTATTTGTAATCTGATCTTTTCTGGCAGATCATTTTTTCTCGGGAAAGGTGATTTAAAAGACCACACAATAATTGTTTTCAAACCAACAAATGAGCTTACACGGCGTATTTCCCCGTATTGAATCTGAAAACTGACTTTTTTTATAGATAATCTCGCAAATTCCTATTGGCTTATCTAGCTCCAGAAGCACAGCACTGTAGATTGTCTGTAAATTATTTTGATAGAGATTTAGTTATGCAGATGCTCTTACTTGGTTAAAATCTTCCATCATGCAGATAAAAAGATTGTGTAATTAACACAGAGTTTCACAAATAAAAATATCTGCGAAACCCTGATTTCATCATAGTAAATGAACAGACTGATCTTTTAAACTCAATTTTTATCCATACTACTATAAGTTTTGTATTCTCTAGGTTAACTTAAACCTGAAATATCTCAAGTAATAAGAGTGTATTAAGAAGAATCAAATAGCTGAAGGAATAAAATATCTTAAAACATAAAATATCATGTAGATTGTAGATACTCTCACTTGGTGAAACTCTTCCATCATGTAGATAAAAAGTTGTGTAGTCACGTCACTAAAAGAAAGTATTATTTGTGAAACTGTGGGAAAACTACACAACTTTTTATCAACGTGAAATATCTTAAGGACATTTTGACGGCAATGGTTAAGGTTTTGTAGGGCTGTCCCTTAACACTAGTGTAAATGCAGTTGCCAAAAAAAATATTTCCCCTCAGACAGACACAATAAAGGAAAAAATAATTTAATCGAAAAAATAGCTAGGCAGGATAAATTATATGCTAGATTTGAGAACTCTAGTTTTGTATCCATGATAGGATCTAGTTTATTTGTGAGCATGTAATCTGGGTAGCTTTGTTAGCAGTCAAATCTGACAGTCCGACGATGGTGTAAATATAAATCAAAACACGTCACTGAAAGAAAGTTTTATTTGTGAAACTGTGTGTTAATTACACAATCTATTTATCTACAAGAGATTTAGTTGCTGATTTTTATTATACAAACAGAAAGGGAAGGACTGGAAAAAGAAGTTTCCGAAACAGCTTGGAGTAGTTATACAGCAGATTAAATCAATTTCATTTATTCAAAAAATAGATTGTCATCAATTGAAAAATATAATCAATGAATATCATTTGTGCAAAAGAAGATAATGCTTGGGTTTTTGTTAGTTTTGATAGTTTACAGAACAGAAGACTTGTTGGATGATTTGGAACTGTCTAAATACAAGACGGATCTTTAATCTCCCTCTGTTATAAAGTTGAGTCACCTATTTGATGCCTGTTTTCCAAAGGGCGCAAATTTCTGTCACTTTATCTGCTTTAGCAACTACTCTGTTTTGTTTTTTTAAATAATCATGTATCTGAAATTGTAACACAATAATTGTGCGATAATTATTTACTAATATACGCGCAATTAATTCTATTAATAACAACTGTATAACAAGAGAGATTTAACTGTATTTTGTTGCAATTATGAGTTACAGTCCAAGTAAATACACAATAATCATATACGTGAATGCTGCGCAATTTTTATTTTTATAGGCTCATAAAATTGAAGGTGGGTAACGTGTTGTCATATACGAATTAAATAAACATAAATGAATCCAATGAATCATTATCACATAACCTCTCATCCACTCTGGTTTTGTTTTTTAATCCTTCTTATATCATTTGTCCGTATTCGTGCATAGTCTAATGTGCGCTGATATCATTGTGTATTTTAAAGCTTTACGCTATCAGATAAGAAATCTCGAATACTGTTTACTTACTTTTGGGTTAAATATTGGGTAGTCCAGTCTATAATCCCTCCTACGACTTCGGCACCCACTAATTTGTAGCCGGCTAGCCTCACGGGTAGCTGATCATTTGGATTCACAGTTTGAGCAAAATTCTCGAAAAACTCCCGGTAATAAGTCAAATAATCGTCTTTATTAGCCATGTTCCGGTTGTTTAAACAAGTTTTATCACAATAACACCACTATTTTAGACACTATAGCATCGATGTTTAAATTTGAATGATATGTAAATTTGTACTCTGGAAGTGAGGTCAGTTCGTCGGACTGTTTGATACTTTCTGTTTTTTATTAATGATTTTCTATTCTAAGCGAGAGTGCAATATCAATCACAGGATATCATGTAAAATAGGGACTCTTGCTGATTCAACATAGGAAAACTGACAAATGTCATATTCATATGGGCTATGAGTAACCTTGCCAACTTTGAGGATTGGAAGGTCTGCCAACATTATTCGAGAAATCCTGCCATTTTTTTAATTAACATATGCAAATCACTTTACCCAAAGTTGTATATATGGTTGTCTGATAGTGGAAGCTTTATCTAAAAAAAATAGTTTGAACAATGAAATAAGTCATTAATATAATTCAATACAAATTAACTGATCATCACACAGTAATACAAATGACAGCACATGGACTGCCTAGGGAGTTTCTCAGAATACATTCCGGAAGAGCTTTGGGACTATTTCCTAACCTATAAAACCACGTAAATATAAACAAGCAAAATTATCTAAAAACAGACATCATAACTTAACATGTCTGCGTATCATTTAGAAGAAGCCGTAGATCGTTTAAATGTGACCGAGGACGCTTCCACATCTGACTCAGATGAAGAATCATCATCGGAGGATGAAGTGGAAGCTAGTTTTCCTGTGGCAATGTGGGACTTCAACCAATGCGATCCCAAAAAATGTTCTGGTCGCAAACTAGCTCGATTAGGACTCATTAAAATCCTTAGAGTCAAACAGCCTTTCACAGGCATCGTACTATCGCCTACTGGACAAAAGTGTGTAAGTCCTCAAGACAGGGCTATTGTGGAGACCAAGGGAGTAGCTGTCATAGATTGTTCATGGGCTCAGTTGGAAAGCACACCAATCAAGTCACTAAGGTTTCTATCTTTTTTGTACCATTGGCAACTATGTTCTAACAATATTAACCCTTAATTGCCTAATTGGTAATGTGCCATCTGTGAGACTGCAAATTGTATTGATAAAATAATAAAAAAGCTGATATGTATTTCTACACTACATCAGGGCAAATGTTGAAATTGACCATCTTCTAACAAAGTGCAGGATTTCAATCAATGAAAAACACCACAACTTCATGAAGACTTGGGTCATAGTGCAGGAATATTTATGCAATATAATATGTATTTTAATGATGGTTGTTTGTAATACCCAAGTATTTTTCTAAGAATCTGTTAGTATTATAAGAAAAATGCTAGTCATATTTTGTTTCTCTTTGTTGCTAGCGGTTGACAAAAAATTGGAAAACCTTTGAAGTCTCTTTTTACGGAAGAAACATTAGGCCAGTACGCCACTGGTTTCAAATAAAAATTGATTTTACACTAGAAATGTAGGTTTTCAAGAACACATAAATTAATCCCAAAATTCTGAGAGCATAGCACTGATGATTCAAGATTTGTTTGCAAAAATATTGATTTTTGTTTACATTTCCAACACCCTATATTTTGGAGCATCAGCGTCTACAGACAAATGTTGATACATAGGTTTTTTTAATTGAATTATTGCAATAGTTTACACCCTTAAGTTATGGACCATAGTTATGAAACACCCTGTATATCAGAATATAAAATGTAAGAGTTTGGAGTTGTTTTCCAAAATATCTCTAGATATTTGAGAACTATGATCAATTTCTTTTATTTTTCTATATTTAGTTGCTTGAAGGTTTCTGACAATAATGTGCCACTTCCTTTTAATCATGTTCAGATTAAGATCAATATTTTTTTCTGTAACTACTGTATTTTTTATTTGAAAATTACGTGAAACATGTATTTGCAATCAGATAGGTATATATGACCAACTGTCACTACGTTACTAATGTAGTTTTCATATTTCAGGATATCTCATGGACGACTTTTGCCTTTCCTGGTAGCCACTAACCCCATTAATTATGGCAAACCATGCCAGTTGAGCTGTGTTGAGGCTCTTGCAGCAACTATGTACATAGTGGGATTCAAAGAAACTGCCAAATTTCATCTGAACAAATTCTCATGGGGTCACTCATTCTTAGAGTTGAATGGTGAACTTCTGGACAAATATGCCAACTGTAAGGATGGAAAAGAAGTAATTGAGGCACAGACTCTGTATATTAAGGAAGAACAAGAGAAACAAGTGCAAAATAAAAAAGGTATTATACAGGGTGTTTCTGAATAAGTGTCCAATATTTTACAGGATAATTATTTAAGTGTTTTTTAGGTAGAAATGCTAAGTTATCGAGATACAGGGAATCAATATTTTTTTATTTTTAATTTGACTGCATAATTTCCTAAATAATTCGAAAATTTGGATCAAAATTGGTACCTAGGCTCTTACTTGTAGGGGGCGCCACATACATGTTTTACTGCATTTTAAAGGCCCATAACTTTTTTATACAACGTTGCATCACATTTTTGTTCAAAAAAAACAAATTCTCCAATTATTTTTACATGGAAAAGGTTCTCTTATTAGAAAATGCTAGAAGCAACCAGGTGTTTGGATTTGAGACAATCAATGCATGTGACATTTAAATGGCAAAATGTAAGGCCTTTTTTACGACTTTTAAATCAATCATTAGTGAGTAAAAAATTGGTTCTTATCAAAATGTTTACTGTCTTTCGAGAATCATGATATCTATGACACAATTTTTCTATCATGAACATTTCAGAAAATAATTCATAAATAAACAATATATAATAATTAAAATGTTTAATTATGCATTAGTGGTAAATATTTATTTTGTTACAGTGGATATGCTGCCACCTTCAAGTGATAGTGATGATGAAGATGGATGAGATTGTATCCATATTATATGTAAATAAATATGTTTATATTATTTGTAAGATGTTGACTGAGATCCAGCTCATACAATTGATATTATAAATTGTATGCCCTTAAAATACTGCAAATGGTTTAAATTTTCTTGAAACATCCAAAATACAATGCTATTGACAACATTCCTTTTTCCGTTTTGAGGGTAAATGTGAATTATAATCATATATGTCTATGAGTACAGTTTTGGCCAGATTTTCACGATTTTCTACCACTGTGCACTTGAACAAAAACACATAACTAAGAATCAATGGTATATTGTAAAAAATAAAATTACAACTAAATATCAAGCAATCATCAGGTAGCCTGGACTTCCTCAATGGTCAAATGCGCGATAAACCTCAGCCTGAGTTGCAACTGAGGTCTCAACTTCCTGACGACAGCCTCCAGCTCCTTCTTTATGCTGTCTCCCACGAACATATACTTGATATGGTAGAGAAGATCGCAAATAGGATCAATATATTTCAATTCTGCCTGAGTTTGGTCCACTTGCGCCAGCAACTCGTACAAAGAGTTGGTGAGATCGACGATTGCGACGTTGAAGCGTTGAAGGAAAGGCCCCACTAGGTGGCAGACGAACAGGAATTGCTCTTCCGTTTTCACGACGGGTGGGAGACATTCTTTCACCCAACGTGGCACACTTGATATCTGTCCAGGACCTGGAATGACATGAATGCGTTGATGCTACAAAATGTGGAAGCTCTGCAATAATAATATTCGTTCTCAACGCTCGAGCCTGTGCAAGCTAATAAGATTAACGTCAATAAAATTTGTTCGTTATTGAATTCTCGACTCCTGCCTAGATGAAACAGACCAAGTACCAGGAGCTCCTAGTCATTATTATACAATAGAGGGATTTTACATAAAGTGCAATCACATTCTCAGGGGATTTACAAGTCACGGCTGACCGCCTGTGAGTCACAGGATTCCAAATTCGCACATCGATGTTATTAGATTGCTCCGATGCATTGCTCTGTATTGAACATTGATTGAAAACATCGATGTTTCTTTTCCGATTTTTTAAAACATTGATACATTGTTGCCACCCCCAGAAAGAATGCAGAACGCGGTCATCCTCAGTTCTCCGTCTACTTAGGCTGCACGATTTGCAGACCGAATGATGGCTTACCTCGCGATGTGGGGAGCATTCACTTAAAAACGGAACAGTGGCTTGGTGATAGCAGCAGAATGATGAGATTTAGCCACAAACCTATTCTTTTAGGTACCTAATACTAGAGAAGCCCAATAGAGGAGATCTTTGGGTTTCCTCAAGCGAGGCACATCAACATTTGGGGGATAACTTGCACCCTGTTGAGTAACTGTACCATATCTATTTAGCTCCGTGCGTGAAGGGCGGCCGATCAGAACAGTGAAACAAAATCTATCGTTAGATATACTCGAGCGCGTCAAATTAATGGATGATGGGTTAATTATATGCTGAAAAGTGTGCAGTTTAACAATCTGACGACTTGAACGTGACGCAAGGGGGTGGAGGGTCATTTTTTCACTATCTGTCACTCTCTCGCACTGTCTTCACGCTATACTCCAATTCCCAAGAGAATATACTTTCTGTCAGCTATTACCATATCACAGCTGATCACAGTATATGTGACGATATATACAACGCTCTGGCTTGTCTGTTTGTGTTTTAAGTTGTGTGATTTAAATTATCTGAATTTGATATGTGCCATGACGATGGGTGATAATGTTATGAATTCTGTGTGTTGTGGATAAAATACATCCCAAAAGATCGTGGTTTTTGACATTATTATTTTGATTTACCATTATTTGTGAAATTAATATTACCTATGAATGAAACTTGAAAAATCAAAAAATATGGTTTTTATTAACCTCGTTCATATTTTTTGTTACAAATTTCAGCTATATTTTTGTTTTCATTTACATGCTATTTATTGTGCATTTTATTTGACATATTCTGTGCTTCAAAAAAATGATTTTTCAAACCGCTAGATCAAGAAAATACCTCCGAATAATCGTCATATTATGGATCAGCACGGCCAGTACATCAAGCTGAACCATCTGTATGAAAATCCTACGCCCTAGAGTATTCCAAAATCGCGATTTTTTTGGGAATTTACAAAAAGCCGAAACGTCGTCCGTCACATCTGAATCGTCACTATTTTGTATGGGAGCTTCATTCCAGTTCACTAAACATCCCCTCTGAGTATCTGACGCACTCAAGTATTTCCATGTGACTGTAAATTTAGTAATTTAGTTTCGGATACTAATACAGTCTTCCATACTACTCTCTCTTATTCGTGAAAAATGAAAAATCTCCACGCAACAATATATCTTTTTGTTTCTATTGATGTTTGCGATCAGTTCTGGTCATATTCCTGTCCATTTTCTAAGATTTGGAAGCCAGGTCCTCTCTTGCTTGTGATTGTTTCTTTCAAAACAAGCTTCAAGCCTTTTTTCTGCATTTAATCATGTTGAACAATATATTCTTATACTAATTATTAAGGATTATTTAAAAAATCGAGCTTGAGACTTACCTGCATGATGCCATACTGAATGTGCTAAGGCCAGCATGTAGCTGAAAGTGTTGTGTAGAAGACTGGAATGAGTATGCTTGAAGTTGAAAAGCTTGAAGGCGGAAGAATCGAAAGGCCAGGTGTCCAGCTCGGCCAGCGTCGAGAGCAGTCTTTCGTGCATCACGCTCCAGTAACTCATCGGAAGAGCAGACAGAATGAGCCCGATGGCGTTGATCCATTGGTGGATCTGGTCTGATGGTATCGTCACGAAACCTACGGAAAGGAAATAAATGTCAGCATCTGACGTGAATGAGGCCGAGATAACGGTACATCGTAAAAAGTGTTTACGAAGAACAACATATGTCGCTATGAATCGGTTCACTTTTGTTCAAAGACGTACTAAGGGGATCTGTCATCGCTTCAACGCAGTCCAAGTGCCTTCACTTCGTAAGTTACCAATGGGTAGCGCCGCCGTGCGCGACGCTACAAGATGAGTGTTGATGTTACTACAGAGTAGGATCAAAAAATGGAACTGAATCAATTTAATTATTTTAATGATCTAATCGGTACAAATCCTTAGTGATCCTCGAAATAGCAGTATTGCACTCTGACACAATGCGCAAAACACGATTCCTTTTGCGCATATGCCTTCTGGGACTCGCTTTCCGGGATTCCCTTGAGAGATGTCGTCACGGCTCCTTGTACGTCTTCTATAGAGCTGTATCGATTTCTTTTGAGGTCCCGCTTGAGCGGAGAGAGGAAGCAGTCCAGCAAAGCAATATCTGGACTGTAGGGAGCGGCAACGTGTCAGGCCTGTGCCTGGAAAGAAACTCCTTCACCAGCAGCGCGGTGTGGCGCGGCGCATTGTCATGGAAGAGCTTCCAAGAGTCGGCGATGTTTGGCCGCACGATCCTACCCTGTATCACACACTGGGTTACGTATGTTATATACCGTCCAATTACTATTTACAGTTATACCACCAGTCTGTATTGAGGAGTTTCAAAAATACTAATAAATAATTTTCAGCTAAATTTTAATATGAATTTTCATTAATTTTGAAAATAAATTTGCGACTGAATGAATTAAACGTAATCTAGTAAAAAACTGAAATTGCTGTGAGATACTTACCAAGGTGATAATGTCACATAAGTATCAAAAGTTTAGGATGTAAAATTTTTACTTAAAAAAGATTTTGGACGATTTCAAGATTCGTTGCTATACACAAAAAGGTTTCTGCAAATCACTCCCCATTTCAGTAATACTGCTTCGCACTTCCATTGTCCAAGATTTTTGCGTTTCACAACGTTTTGATTGATGTCTTATTCTCAATCTACTTTAGGTGAGACGTCACTACCTATTTCTTGAATATCTTTTTTGATAACGTGTACAAAATTTAGAATACTTGTAAGTTTAATAGTATACCGGATATAAAACTGTAAATTTGCAAAAATATTTCACCTTTGGCAACAACATCCAAGAGGCCATTCGCTACAGCTTGAGGTCCTACCGATAATGCCATCAATTCTACGCAAGAAGTATACAAGATATGAGCTCCGGCGTTTGGAAACTCATTGAATCTCCAATCAGTCATCGAGTTGGAGTTAGTTCCGCCTATCACCTCGACCACCCTTTTCACCACCTGAAAAATCAAACAATAAAAATGCTAAGCTTCTCTTAACGATCCTATTCCTCATCCTAAATATCGGCAGAGAAACTGGACATTAAATTTGGTGGAAAAATTACTTCAAATAAGTTTTTACCGCTTTTCCCACTTTCACGACATTGAAAAACCTGTTTTTTGAGGGATCTAATCTTTTAGAAAACTAAAATCTTTGAAATTTGTTCAGTGATAGCTCATTACCGGTTTTTTTTTATCTTTTTTGGAAATGTAACAAATGGAATTTGAAATAAATAAGTTACCTGTATATAATAGTCTAATTCTGGAAGCCAAACATCATCTGGGGGTCTTGTTAAGAATGCTTGATAAGGTTCGGATAGTGTTTCCTTAAGGTTTCCCAGGACCGCCGCCACCAACCTACAAAATAATGTTAATTGTATTTGATATTTTAAACCACTCTTAAACATGCCAAAGAACGCCAAAGACACATGTCACTTAATATTAAAAGAGACGTGAAAAAAAACCAGTTGGCGTCGTCAAATGAAAACCACGTCACTCTGCCACATATACGATAAAATAAAAATTTTCAATGTCATCACCAAGACTCGTCTTAATTTTTTTACACCTTCCACGATTTGTTCTACCATCCAAGTTCACTAACCTTCTTTTTATCGGCGGTCTATCCCTCAGCTTTACTTCGTAGTAATGCAAAGTATTGTACAAATAAGTGACAGGCCTATCGTGGAACTTATACAAACATCCCAGGTGCTCCAATATAATCTCCAAACTCTTTGTGACTTGAGGGATCTCCAAGAATCTATGCACCACGATGTCGAATACCGGCAGGAACCTCAGACAAACGTTACCGAAATTAGGATGATACACGCTGCTCTGCTCTTCGGGGGCAAATTTTTCTGGATACTTTCTGGAACAATATAAAAATCGGATGTTTTACCTGGTTTTCAACACGCTTTATATTAGCTTCACCCGTATCTATGAGGGTATGTGTGTAATGGAATCATCGAACGTTATTTTCACCCACCTCAAAACGTCAGATTAATTTTAAATTTTGCACGCTCATCAAGGACCAATGACAATGCAATAGTTTGAAAAGTTAGTCCCATTATTGCTTTTCATTTCCAAATTCTTTCTGATGAAAATTATATTTGAAGTTTAAATACCCAGATAGTTTCAAAAACTAAAAAAACGCTTTTATAATAGATCGAACTAAAAAATTTAAACAAACTGAAAAACATGATTTTATAGTTAATCGAACTAAAAAGTACAAAATATCCCTAATATAAGAATAAAATTAATGTCATTGTGATACAAGCGAAGGGTGCTTTGTACCTACATTTTTACACTAACTCTACATTTTGCAATGAAACTAGTATGAAATTATAACAATTTATATCGTGAACCCCACGCTTTCATCACAATAACATTAATTTTCTAGTTAATAGTAGTGATTTTTTATTTCGTAGTTCGGTTAACTATAAAAGCGTGTTTTTTTTTCAATTTTTTATACTATTAGTAGTAGTAGTACGGGGGAGGCAAAGCCTGGGAAGTAGCCCTCCTTTGGGCCTTTTTGCCGCACCGAGGCAAAAACTATGGCAGACACTGTAGTTCCTTAGTGTCGGACCTTCCAGGTCTTTTAATAAAGGTCATGATGTCCAAAAATTCCGCTGAGTAGTTCTATTCCCTGTCAAACTCTGCTATGCCGAACATCTCAGCCCTAAGGTCGCTGTATACGGCACACTATCCCAGGAATAGTAACGAGGTCTCGTCCTCGTCCCAGCACTTCTGACAGATTGAATCTTGACCATTGTTACGAGTGTTCAATCTACAGTGACCTGTGAGAATCCCTACCAAAAAGTGGAATGAATCCTTCCTCTAATTCAATGGCCATTGCTCCCTACGTTTGTTGAGGCCTGCTATGAACCTCTTGGACTGTCTGCAGTCATCTCTCTCCAACCATGCTTTCGCCAGTTCGTTATATGCCCAATCATCCAGGGCATTACTAACCTGCCCTCTACTAATACCCAGCAAGGGTTCGGGGCCAATGCATGTGCCCCTTGCTTCCATCCTCGCCAAGCAGTCTGTTTCTATAACTTATTACTATTGTGGGTGGATAATAAAATTAATATTTAGAGCGAGAATGCCGGAGTTGACCACCAACTAGTTGAGTTGCTTGCGGATGATCATAGAAATACAAGGGCGACAACTGATAACCATGTGAGTTTGCTATTAGTTCCTTTCTAGTCATGTCTGAAAACTCAGCCAACATATCCACCACTCACCTATGGAACTCCAGATGTTTCTCATGCCAATTGGTCTGGTTCCAATGATCCGGAGAATTATCCTTGACAAAGTCCTGCACTCTGTTCCGGAACTCGGTCGCTTTCAACAACACCAACTGTATGATGAACGAGCACACCTGGGCTTCGGATCCTTCCTGAGTTCTCAACGCGAGACACAGCACCAACCGGTCGATGGTGACGATGTTGTACTTCCAGATCATGTCGTTGATTGTGTCCACGCACTTGTTCACGTGCTGACCACCCGGCGAATTGCTGAACTCGAACACCAAACAGTCACAGAATTTACGCAGGTGAGCCGATAAGGCGCGAGCTCCGATCCTTTCCAAGATTCTGGAAGCGAACGCAATGATTAATTAAGATAAAATTGTGGAATTTACATACAAGGTTTCACAAATAAAAGTCGTTTTACTTCACGCGCCTTTCGGGTGCTCTTACAAACTACCCTTGTCTTGATTTCTAAGTTGTTGCCTTGCCTTGCCTTGAGTTGTGGTTTTCACAATGTGTTGTGTATCCAAAGACCTATATTGAGGAAAGCTGCTTCGAGGGCCATTGCGAATTGAGTGCCAAAAGTTTTACCAAAATTAGTGAAGCTTTTTTTTTAGTGCATATGTATGAGGTTTATATTTGCTCAGATTTTTTAAACTGTTTTTCAAACGTTCTATAAGTCCTATGGTGAGTACTGTTGTAGTCAAACATAAAAATTAATCACCTCTACCCTTTTAGTCATTACGTTACAATTACTTACTTGCTTTTTCCCTAAGGTGGAAGCTGATACACAATTCGCATTTTGAAATCCGGAATAATAGCCCAGTGAGGGATTCGAACCACACAGTTTCCGATTGCCGACCGAACGCTCTGACAACTGAGCTAATTGGGCAGAACGCGGATGATGTTAAGCGGAATCCCCCGAAAATCATTCTTCCGAATTTCAAACTGCTCGCGTCGTTCGTATCTCGAGGTACAGCGGCGTTTGAGTTGGTAAACATCTCCAACTGCGATTAGTCAGAGAGTTCCTCAATGCTCCCATAAAATCTATTAGAATACGATCAGAAATCTCAGGATCGTCTAAAAACGAAATTTGAGCTTTTAATATTTTCGTTTTTTGATTATTTCTCCACCGCCACCGCCCCGATTTTTTGGAATTTCGAACATTCCCAGAGACTCACTTGTAAGCAATGGGGCTGATATGATTCGTTTCCAACAACATCTTCCACAAGAGGCATAGAAACAGTGGCGGCGCCCCAGGTACACCGAAATGCGCCATTATGTCGTTTTCATTATTCATGGATGCCCATTTCCGATTTTCTTCTTCAACGGCTTTCTTCAATTGTTGTTTGTTCTCTTTAGGGACGGCGTGTTGGGTGAAGAACTCCGCCAGCGCCCTGAAAATGATGAGATACAGTGACGCTGTTAGTTTTTTACACTTAGACAGACACAAAGGCAAAATATAGATACCATTTTGAATATGATAGCTGAAGCCTCTTTAATGGTTAGTAATAAAAACGCTCCTAATAAAATTAGTGTTGAAGTCGAACCTATTTGGCAACCGATCATAAGCAACGTCAAGAACCAAAATTTCTTATTTGAGCTGGCTGTTAATTAAAACCTCATATGACCGATGAAATTACGTACATTCAAATTTTATTTTCTCTCGACTTTAGAGGCATATTTAAGACCTCAAAGTACTCAATCTGTATAGGTAAATTGTTAAGTAATACTCATGCATACTAACAAACAATATTGGAAACGGATTATATAATAAAAGACATTATTCAGGGCACATATTTGAGTTGTCTGACGCATGCGTTGAATAAAATGTGTAAACAACCATAGACATTCTAACTTTGTACAAACTGGGCCTGGAGAAAAATAATGCGATCCATAGCAGTGCAACAGATATGAAGCGACGAAATCTACAGAAATTGCATGGTGCATGTAGTTTATCTAGGAAAATCTGTAAAAAAGATCGGTTTCCAAGTAGGTATACAACATAAAGACGCTGAACTCAACACAACATTTCAAACAACAAAGTTCCAGTTTTCATGCTAGCCTGCACTTCTCTTCGGACCAGAGAAATACCATTATCGTATAGCATTTTGTTCACAAATCCAGAAAATACTGAGTTTCAGCCCCGCGGTATGAGTTTACTTTCTCCGAAAATCGAAAATATAGCATGCTCACTACAGAGCTACGTTTGCGACGTCACCACTAAACGGGTCAATTAAATGGCTAATACTAAAATTACCTTGGAAAACAATCCAAAGTTTGCGGTGCCCATGCATGGGGGGTACTTTGGGCAATGGTCGCCAGCAGTTCGTGACACCAAGTACCATCCGCTCCGGTCACGTGTGTGGCCCTCGCCAACGTCAGTACCAACGCTCTGTTCAATTCCTCCGATTCGGCTGATACGATGGTCTTCGGTTCTGCAAGGAACCTTGCGAGTTCCTGTTGGACATCCCGGCTGCCAAGACCTGAAAAACATCAAATTAATACAGATAGAAGGATTGTGTTTTTAACACAGTTTCACAAATAAAAATCTTTTTATTTCAGCCTGCGTAGCCTCCGTTAAAAGTCAAATCCGACAGTCCGACGATGATTAAATATAAGTCGAAACGCATCACTGAAAGAAAAAGAGTTTTATTAGTTTTATTTGTGAAACTATGTGTTAAAAACACAATCCTTTTATCTGCATAATGGAAGAGTTTCAACAAGTAAGAGCATCTACAATCTACATGATCAAGTTAATAATTAGCATAACTCGATATTTTCAAAGCAGTGATAACTCAGCGTAAAAATTAGGGTTACGACGATTGGTAACGTAAAAATAATCCGCTCAAAAATATAAAATGTAAAAAATGTTTCTAAAATGCAGTTTTTTCACCACGAAAAGTTACGAGATCTCACGTACAAGTCAGTTATTTTAGTATCTATGGAATGGAATATGTCCTAATTAGTTACCTGCCAACATTTTTAGTGACTGCAGATACTAAAATAACTAACTTGGTTTTACATGAAATCTCACAACTTTTTACGCTGTAAAAGCTGCATCGGGAGATGTTTTTTATCTGTACATTTAATTTTTCTGATTGAATCTATTCTGTTTATAGGTAGTTCTCGTTTTTTTCTTCTTTCCGGGTATTTTCTATTGAGCTTCAGCTATAGATTTTCTTAAAGCTCTCTCATTGTTTCTATTGGTTTTTTCAGGGGCCTATCACACAGATTATGTCACAATTATTAGTGATTTTACCATTTCTATGTTTAATTTCCAAGTTTTCTAAGTTACTTATTGTGCAGTTCTTGAAACTGTTTGTCATTCGTCACAGATCGATAAAGTGGATGAAGTAGTAGATGTTTGAGAAGACGTGAATTTACCAACCATTAAGAACGCAAGACTGAAATTTGGAATTCTTTAGGGACAGTATTTTTTGTTGTTTCTTCCTTTATATGCTAAACACTAACTGAATTTAAAATTTGAAGGTTGTGGATCCACTAGCAGTACCTTAGAATTTTTATGATCGATGAATCGATGAGTGTGACAGTGACAAAATTATAGAAGTTCGACTAGTCCTCTTGGTAACTAAAAATTTAGGCTTCAAGCTCCATTAACAAAGTAGTTACAGGAGGGTCAGAAGTGCAAATATGTGAACTTATCCTATTCACTACTTATATCATCGTTCCCCACCATTCCTAATGTAACTATGTATGAAACAGTGTTTTTTAGTTTTTTAAACCATCATTTATTCATTGATGAATTTATCCTTGTACGTACCAGTAATCAACCTGAGAGCAGTCGACTCCACACAGAGGTGCAGCTGTGTCTGATTCGCCTGAGGTACGGCAGCTAAGGAATGCAAATGACTCAACAGCTGTACCCGATAGTGCGGATGAATATGATGCATTCTGTAACTGAACATCTCCAAGAGAGTGTACAAAGTACCCCAAGCGTGGGACTTGTACACTTGCGGCAGAAGTTGGTTCAGGAAGCCTTTGATGCCTAGGGATTCGATTTCTGTGTACACCAATAATCTACGAGAAGATTCCAGTTAAAATGTATCCACATCAACTGTGGATAATACTTTAAAGAACTATGAATAAATATGTTTTGTAAATAAAATGTGTTTTACTTCACTACGCTCAGCAGAAATAGAATAGCCCTCGTATTTTAAATGAAGCATTTATGTTACACTTTTTAGTGATGAAAGTATTTCTCCGTTCCAATACAAATTTGATCATCTCCAAGAGAAAAATTATATCAATACATAAAAAACAAAAGATGTATTTGTTCATATTTTGTTGAAAACCTGTGAACTCTGTTCAAGACTATAAATTTATATACAACTGTACTTGATTTTTTTACCAATTGTGTCATTATGAGCAATTCATATTTCTTCCAGTGACAAAATAAATATTTATTGTATTTATTGTGGTATATTGCCTATTTTATAGCAATAACATATAGGTCGGTTAAGAGATATTATTCTGTTTATTCCTACTTATTGCACAATTGGGCAACACAGTCATAGTCCCAAGGAATTCATTCAATCCGACGCGTAAACGCTAAGGACGGCTGCTGTTTGGTCGCCGTACTTTGCAGAAAAAAATACGTTAGGTGACTAGTGATTAAATCTCTTAACTTGAATAATTATGGTTAAACAGTGTGTTGTGTGTCGAACAATAGACTATTTGAATTCAAATGTTATATTGTACAGGTAAGAATTTTCTCTTAGATCGCCGCCATATTCTCATCTATCCCAGTACCCAATGTCGGCGTGTAAACAATGAGTAATTTTTATGTCTTTGGTATTATACACAGGTATTAAAAATAAATCTCTTTCTTTATGTTCGAAGTTAAAAGATGGTGGAAGGTCTTTAACAATCATGGAAAAAATCCGTTCAAATGTGTAGACTTGACACTGGAAATTCAAAAACATTTTCTATATGCAGAATTATTTATAATCTACATAAACCAGTACCTGCTGTAGGTTTCTACAAGAGCAGGAGACAGAGGCATCCCGGATTTTCCTTGTGCTAATTTGATGACGTGTGTAACTATGCTATGGATTAGACTCATCTTTGAGTGGACGGTCAGAGAGTCTAGTACTGTCATACTCAAGGGAGATGTTGGAGAAGATCCAGACTTAGTGCTGCCTAAAAATAGAATATAAGATCATCATAAAATATAATGAAACTGAGGTTATTTGAAAAATTAAGTGTTAAGGACACAACCAAAGACGATCGAAGAATATTCAGGAAGACATATCGAACTGTTCAACATGACAAATTCCATTATTTAAGCAATCAAAAATCATCATAACCTTGTATTGGATGTGAAGAATCAATCTGTTAAATTATTACTTACCCTGTATAGTTTCAACAAGCGCCGCCATAGGTTTGCTGAAGTGATCCTGATTGGTGGAATACGCATTGCACAGCAATGCTATCCTGTAATCATTTCCCATAGCCAATGAAGCATTATTCGGCGGCACCAGTAAATGTTGGAGGAAATCGTGATGGGCGCATAGTTTCGTCGGAACAGGCCAGACGTTGTTCGACTGCTCTGTCTGTGCCTGCGATTTACAAAAAATATATTTATCCCTTCAAGTTCTCGAATAAGTTCACTTCAATCTAACTTGATCTCTTTTCTACACTACCTATCAAATTGGGAGGTAAAATGTATCAAATATTAATGATTTGTTTCAAACCAGACATGAGCCAATTTAAAGTTTGCCACTGTCTATCGTAGTTATCTGTATGGGCATACTTAAAATGCATAAAATTTTAAAAAAAAATGCATCGAAAAAAGACTGCTTATAAGTCGAATGTATGATAAATTCCACTGCTATTGAACATTGGTCTACCATTGGCAGATATGTGAACAACAATCACCAAGGTCTAACAGGTACAAAATGGTTACCAGGGTGTTGATAAATGAGATTTACAAAACCGCATTGAAAAATGTTTTTATAACTGACACAAAGGAATGAAACTCCTTGAAATAAATAAAAACAATTAGAGGATAAATGGTTTTATTAAAATTGTTGATGGAAGGTTTCTGATAAATACCAACCTTTTTTATCAAATGTATCCAAATGCAGGTCATTGCCATTTGCCTGGTGCACTGAGGTTGGTTATAGTCTGGAACAGGTAGTGGTTGGTCCTCCTCTGGATATAGAAGCTCATATAACTTCAGTACAGGTAAGAAGTTAGATAGAGGATTTCTTTGTATGGAACCTAAAAATAATAATGTACTACTTTGCGATTATACAAAACTCATGTAAGGTATGGTTGATTCTCTTAGGACGAATATCACATCATGCGATGAATCGGAGCAGTTGCATGCTTAATTATTATTCACATTTTTCAATAAATTCTTCGATGCCAAGACATGTCAAGAATTCTATTAGTATAGTTTTAGAAAATCATTGATAATTTTTTTTCGATATAGAAATGTAATTTGAGTAAATTACATTTCTATGAGTGAGTCACTTATGTTTCATATCAAAAATGGTATGTCTTCTGAATCTTCTGTCTTTTTACAATTGTTAAAAATACTATGATGTTAGTGAATTAAAATTTTTCCATATAATAAACGTTAACTGTCAAATACGTTCTTTGAAACGCAGGCTCCCGAAAAGCTAAAGCAATAATCTGATAAGAGGCAACTAGATGTCTTATTAGATAATTCTTTAACTTGATTTCAACTTGATTTTCCATATGGCTCTGGGAGAAGGACAAACAAACACTACGCGATGTTTTTCTTCCTTCCTCGTTAGGTCTACAGCCTTTAGGCTCATTGTAATTTTACTCCTATTGCTCACAGCACTCATTCTAGCAGTATTGAACCCTGTACCAGTTTGTACAGTTGCTCTGCTGGTACTGTGCTGAATTCAAACCAACACGGTCCTTACTAAATTCCATATGCATCGTGACATAATTTATTCGATAGATACCTGATATGAACTGAAGAAGCACCCACATTAGCTGATCCCTTCCCCTCCGTAAGTCCTTTCCCTGAAGTCTGGTGTGTAGAGACATTACCAGGCTGTGAATAAACAAAAAAAAAATAGTACAGCCCAATGTGTAGCTGGAGCAAATTATAGACTATTAGCTTGATAGCATAAATAGAACACACATATCTACTAAGGTTCCTTAAGAGGTATGTTTCCGTTCACGCCATCCATCTCTCTGACCCCTTCTCAAACCAACGGCGCACCAATATGTGCAGAACACGCTGTTCAGACCAAAAATCTTCTGGCCATTGAAAGGAGCATATGTATATCGACTGTGTGTTGTCCTGTAGTGCCATTCTTCTAGAAAATTGTATCAATGTTGGTCCGCCGTTTGTTAAATGTCGGTCTCGGAAACATTTTCAAAACCAGCGATTCAAATTCTATGAATAGCTCAATTTCAGTCATTTTCAGACCACTGCACGATGCTATTACATATGGCGAAACGCGTCACATACCAGATTTATATTTTACAGTTTTGCGCTTGACAACGCCCATATTGATTGTATTTTTTTCAGCACAATTTCAATCAGAATTATCCTAATTGTCAAATAAAAAGCCATCCCAACATTTATCAAGTTCAACCAGTGTAACAGCGCTCACCTGGGAAAACTGGCGAACTGGAAGAGCACGAAATAAATCAGCTGCGAAGAGAGATGCAACCAGAGGTCCTGCGTGACCTGATCGTCCCCCTCGGCTTCCGTCCGTTCCAACGCCAATATGACTAATTCGACCAGCTGCTCCTCGATAGCTTGGCAATGTTGTTTGTGCTGTTTGTTCAGACCGAGCATGCCACACACCATGTCGCGACTGTACGGCTGTTCCAACACGTATCGCAGCAGGCCGGTTTGCTTTTCAAGATGTTCCGGTTCGTACGGCAAAATTCCTGAAATGTACAAATAAATGCAACCTTTAGGTTTTACAATCTAAATCAAAGTTCAAGTTTCGCGCGTTCCGTTTTGATGATTTAGTACGTGTTCGCAGGCAGCACGATACACATATGTACACCGGTATGCCGATGCGCATCCGACGCTGTCGAACTTGTTCCGCGTGACGTCAGAGGCGATAAAATTACAAGCAACCAATAAAATCATGTATGCCTCCGAAGCCAAAAAGCGCCAACTATTCCTATTAGAGTGCTTGATGCCTTGACGCCTTCTATCACAGACTATCCACACTCATTCGATAGTGATGAAAATGCGCGGTGAGAACGAATGTTTGCAGGCAAATCAGCATATTAGTGTATGTGTATTCGTGGTAGGCAGTACAAGGTTCCGAAAATTCAATTCGAGACCACGATACACATACACCCCTATGATAAAATGTGTTATACTTCACTAGGCTCAGCAGAAAGATAATAGCCTCCCAGAAATAGGTATATAACAATGTAAATGTAAGTTCTAAACATTCTTTGGCTTATGAAACTACACCTTACCTTTCAAACTGAACCTCAATGTCTGGGGATCTAACTTCCACGGGTTGACGGGATGCTCTGGACATCCACTGTGTTCCACTACCGGCCGCATCTCATTCTGGCCAATGATGGAGACCATCTGGGCACAAGCCCTGAAGCTATCCACATAGTCAGAGAACAGGTCTGACAGCCGCCAATGAGGACAATCAGGATAGGCTTTTTGCAGTTCGTTGACCAGAAGATAGCCTGGCAACAGACAGGCATCTCTATCCATTATCTTTGATGCTAGTTCTAAAAGTGCTTGCATTTGAGGTTGCAGCCCAGAGTTGAGACGCCAAGGGAGAGTTTTTGCTTTTTCACAGCATCCCTATAATAAAAGAGTATTGGTTGTGTGTTTAAAGCTGTGAAGATTAATGGCAATGTTATTGCCAACATTAATATTGAATTGATAATGGTAGAACTGCTGAACACTAGGTCACTTTAAGGTGGTTTTTTCATAGAAGCCATTTTCCATAGATTTGCATCTAAAATATGAAATTTAATACTGTATATAATCTATTATAAAATCATTGACAAGTAAGTAAAATGCTAATAGTGTTAGATGTGATATTACCTTCATAATTTCTCTGACACCTTTGTACTCAACAAGATCAATTATTTTTTTGATCAATTTGAAGCACTCAATCCAAAAATGCCCATTAGAGTGTTGAAGGATATCGCTGGTGATGGTCAGCTCACAGACTCTTCTAGCTGGGAGAGCACCGCTCTTCACTGCAGATTCCAACATTTGTATCAGTAGCTGAATCTGATTGTGACTGCATTTTGATATAATGCTCAGGTAATGACGTATCATTAGGTCCAGTTGCTCAGGACTTGCATTTTTCCTGATATGAATAATAATTATAAATAATAATAATAATAAATAATAATACAAAACACTGTTGTATAGGTTAAAATAAAATAGACCAGGATGTTGAAGATGCAAAAATAATAGACATTGTTCATTTTAAATGAGACACCCTGTATATTTTCCTTTCTTTCAACTATTTAAACAATTCCAAACAACTTTTGTATAGCATGCCCTCTATCTAAAGTCAAGAGTTTTTTTAATAAAGCCACTCGAATATATGCCATAATTTTCATAATTGTTTTTATCTTACCCTAATCTGTTTTTTTATTAATCAATCATAGAAATTGTAGTATATTTTAGAGTGATTATGTCAAAATCTATTGAGTTTAGATATGGGATAATACAAAAGTTATTTAGAATTATTTACAAGGCCAAAAAAAAGCACATTATACAGGGTGAGAAATAAAAATGTCTATATTTCCTGTGAAACTGTGAATGATTTTCAATATTTTATATACTACAAATGTTCAAACATGTCAACCCTAGCAACATACAACATTTTTAGCTCCAGCCATTTTGAAATGACACTGTGAACAGTATATTCATAGTTACCTAGTAGAAGTGACAAAGATTACCAGGCAAGCTAACAAAAATGAGTCATGGTTTTTCATGATGTATATTGTCATAAAACATTGAGAAAACCAATTTTTTTTGCACTTCCACATTTACTGGCATGGGAAGTGAATAATAAATCTCGCAAAATAGTACATTTCAAAACTTTGTTTGTTTGTTCAACGCATGCTAAAAAAATAGCGACTCTGAAGTAAGCAGCATTATATGATTATGAATTGGTTCGGGGAGATCCGGAACTCCTGGAGCCTCCCTCTAAATATGTGCCTGTATGACACCATGGGCATCTTTACAAAGAAATGGTCCTAACTGGTACAGTAAACAGTAGTGGAGAACATAAACTTTGACATGGAATGTATTTTGTTGACAAAATCATGTAGCTTAGTTTTGCCTTTTGGCTAGAATGTTGTACCCTTTATACATATATTAAGAATATTTGCTTGTTTCAAGGGCTGATGTTTTTTTAGCTGCCTCAGCAAAACAACTCACAAAAGGTGTTATGAACCAACCTGAATGTGTTGTTCAACTCCTGCTGCCATGCTGCAATTTTTTCAGCTTCCACATTTGGTCTATGGACTAAAAAACAACTAAACGTTTCTTCTATGCCTTCCACCTTCAGAATATCGTTTAGAATCGGTATCAACGTGTCTGCCATATTTTTCACGATGCCCAATGACACCAGATAGCCTTGTTTAAGTCATCCCCTGTTACTTATGTTTTTATATTATGAATTATTGTAAATTTTCATAAATATTTACATTCCGATAACCTATAATATGTAGTTCACCTGGCATATTTGAATATTCCAACTACGATGGCGATGGTTTTAGGTAAATTTTACATAATCTACGGAAGCCAAGCTACAATTATTATTCCTCAGCCGAAAATATATTTTTTTTAAAATTTTCGAAATGTGGAGAATAGAAAAGGCAAAAACCCTCCGGATTCCCTACCAAAACAATTGGAAGCACAGCACATAGAAGTCATAGAATAGAGTTTTCCACAAAAAATGTCCTAGATCACAAACTTTCGGCTCTAGGTTCGGTTCTGTGTATGGAGATAAGGAAGAAGTGTCCAGCTGTAAGCAATAAATAACGGTTTGTAATCCCACTAGAATAGCGCTAGAGTAGCAAAAGAGTATGAAATGAGATTAGCAATTATAGACGGTATAAAGTGCGCTGAGTTGGAAAATTTAATACTTTGGTGACTAAAGTAGTTGATAGAACTACAGTATACAGAAGTTCAACTACTTACGTAGTCCAAAATAATTTCGTAACTATAACCTAAAAAACAGCTGCGAGAAATTGTGGAGAAGGATCAAGTTTCGTGAGCTTTCAATAATTAATAGTGTGCTATAATAAAGCGGAATTTACTCTTTCTTTGATCACTTACCTATCCTACTTTAGTATTTTTGGGCCTTCTTTAAAAATTTAATCACGTGCTACACCAGCGCCACCATAATTTAACTACTGTCAACGGACACTTTTGGATACACAAAGACTGCTCCTTAAGTTCTACACTCCGTAGTTCTGTCGTTCTGTGGTTCTGTCTTCAGTCAAGGTCGAACAATTAACTAACTAGCACGGTCAACTAGGTCTTATTTGTTAAAATTATAGGTTATGTTATTTGTGTTGTAAACAACATTAATTTTTGGAAATATGGATGATATATTCCACGAATTAGCTATTGCAACGAAAGAAAACAGGAAAGGTGTCATAGTAAGCAAGCTAGATATAATTTTGAAAGAAGATAGCCAAATTAACTTACCAGATGCCACTTTAATTAGAGACTTACTCAAATTATCTGATAACGATGTAGTAAGGATGACTCTACAGGTAGTAGCGAGCTGTACAAGACATATTAAGAAAAACAGAGAGGTTTTAACAGACGAGCAAGTTGTGACTACTTTACTAAGCCTCATGGAAAGTAGTGATAATGATCTACAGATAAAAGCAACTAAAGCACTCTCTCATATTTGTGCTGAGAATAAGGAAGCATCAGTATTGGTTGATAAAATGGGTGTTGATCAAATTCTGAGCTTACTTGGAGCAGATAATAAACGTGAAGATAATGCTCTGACTACAAATATTTTTGGTAAAAGTTTTTGCATAGTACATTTATTTCAAATCATCTTTATTTGTACTAAAACAAGCAATATACATGTTTGTTTTGTTTATTTATCTCAGCCTATTGTTCCTGGAGTATCACTATCAATGTTTGTTATTTTAGAATTGCTAGTCAACACCTTGTCGACAAATGATAGTCTGGCCAAATCATTGTTGAAAAAAGACATTCTCAATATGATAGAAAGGTTGCTATCCAAATATTCCAAATCTATACAGGACAACAAGCATCTCCTGATGTGTGTTCTATCAGCATTGAGTATACTTGTTGATTACTTTGATGAACAAGATATAGGTTTCAAGAAGAGCTTATGTATGCTGGTTATTGATGCCTTCAAACAAGCAAAATGTATAGAGATTTGGGTTCCATGTTTGGAAATTTTTCACAGCCAAGTAGAAAAAGGTAAAACTATTAAGTATAAGCATAGACATGTAGAAAAAAATATGAATTGCTCATTATTCACATGTGGACATTAGTAGTGTGAGGAGAAGACAACTGGCCATATGGCAGTCACTAAGACCTGTGGAATTCAACATACAACAATCTGTTTAACCATAATTATTCATGATGAACATACATAATTTTATAAGTCAAGTATTGCAACAAAAGCCAACTAAAAATTATCACGTTGGCAATACTGAATACTACTAATGAACTTGCAACAACTTTGGCAGTAGAGCCTCCTTTTCTATATGTGTTCGGTTATAAGTTTTTCTTTGGAGGTAATATTAACATTGCATATATTTTTAGATGATATCAAACTATTACTGGCAAAAAATGGTGTATGTGAACTTATATATGAGCTAGTTGATGACCATATACATTTAATGGAAATTGACAATGAAGATCATAAAACAATTTTTCAGTGTGCTTGTGATATCATTGTCATTATTCTGACAGAAGGTAGGTAAAACTGATTTAGCATCCATTCAAATACATATTATTGTTCATTTGTTGCAGAATTAATTACCATTAATTTTTTGTGCCATTCATTCATTTCCTCCAAGTACATTATATTATACCTCAAGTATATGTAGAATAATTAAAAATAATTCACATAGAAACACTGCTCGAGCAATTGCTATACTGACTCAATTAATGCTCCTTCCTTTTTGGAGAAAGTGCTAATTATCATGAATCATCCTATTTCCAAGATTATATACAGAAACTTTTAATTATCAGGCATTATAATTGCAAACATTTCTTGATGTTGTCGAAAGGGGTTGGTGTGCAATAAAATAAGTAATAGTATTATATTTAAAAAAATTGGCTCAGCAACAAAAAAAATATCACCACAAACCATTCTGTTTTTTATATTTCTTATTTCAATGTATGTTCAATGAGTCCATATACTTGACTCCATTTTCTCATGATCATATCCACCACAAATGAAGCATGGCTTGGATATATGTGTAATTGAAAAGATATTATATAAGTGTCTGCTTGTCAGGCCTGTTTGATAGATTCATGTACATGTTTCAGATGAATGCATGTATTTGCTTCATGATAATGGCAATGGAAAGATGTATAAAAATGTAGTTTCTTGGCTAAACACAAGTGACGATAAACTTTTAAGTACAGCAGTTCTGGCATTGGGAAACTTTGCTCGGAAGGATTTGCATTGTATTCAGATGGTACAAAGTGGAATTTCAAAAAAATTGATTGGTAAGTACCTATATATTCTGATAATACTTAATAGCTGTTTATAGGTGCAATAAATCTCAGAATCGATGCGTAAACACTATTTACTACATCAACATGCAGTTCTCACTGGTATTTTTAGGACAGCATTGTCCAGGGTAGAAAGTCTATTTTATACACTAAAGCAAAAAATAAAAAGTGGGGTTTGAAAAACGATGTATTTTTATAAATTTCTGCCCATCAAAATATAATTGTCTTTATAAATATTAATGAAAAACCCAATTCAAAATAATGATAAACACGTCTCATCTAAAATTTAAATGTGACTACTGTGCTATTAACAACTATGGTAATAGTTCTTGGATGATTCCAGAATTAGTAAAAAAATATAATCAGAGTACAAGAGATGAAGATGTCAAAATCCAGCATGCCTTGTTGAGTACTTTGAAGAATCTGGTGATCCCCACACAGAACAAATCGCAGGTTTTGCAGGAAGGCCTCATAGATGCAATATATCCCATGATAAAGATGAATCAGTATCTGGTTATCTTCAAGCTACTGGGCACTTTCAGGATGGTCATTGATGGGCAAGGTGAGATTTTTTATTGTGAGTAACCATCTGTACAATTTAGTTTTGGTTGCTAATTTAATTAGACGATTTCAACAAAGCTGATGGAGCTCAGCTTTTGACTTTTCCTCCTATGAGGTCGAGAATTTGGACCAATGGGCCAGAAGACAGCTTGACAGATTTTGTGAACCTTAGTCAGTTCAAAAATCGTATTTATATCCACATCTTCTGGTCCTTGACTGACGGACGTCTGAAGACTAACATGCCATTCTGGAGGGTTCTGGACATCCATCGCTGCCGTATCAACAAACTCTCTTTAACTTCGTTATAGTTGGCAAGATATATTCCAGTATTTAGGATTTGCCTCCATAATCGCCTATTACTGAAAAAGTACGCATTGCCTTCCAGAAGAAGCAGCTCTGAACCTGATTTCACGCCAGGATCTTCTGGAACGTCTCATATTCTGGTGCTACAACTCTGATCACCTGGGCATAAGAGGCGAAGTTCCGCGACTGATCTCTTGGCTAATAAAGAACTGCAGGTCTTTCAAGCCCTTCAATGGTGTCCTGGACGTGGACGGTTGTGTGAAATGTATCGTAGACATGATCTGCTCCAATCATGCCGTCATGCAGAACGAGGCCTTCATCGCGCTCAGTTTGTTGTGCACTGGATGCAAGAGAAACGACAAAGAAGCGCAAAAGATTGAACAGTGGGAACAACTAGTGACGTGAGTATAGATTCAGGACAATGATATTTAGTTCCTGTCAACTTAGCAAAAAGAAAGACTAAAATTGGTATTAAATTTAATAACAAACTACCAATCTGCGGTGTCGATTATAGATGATAACTCATCTGACTCATTTTTTCATCTCGGAAACAAATTCTTGAATAAAGGTATATCTATTCGCTTATTATTGCAGGCAGCTTGTGGCAGCAGACGTTGGGAAAGCAGTCTCCTTTGTTCTTATGAAGTACGGCCACAAAATGGACAGATCAAGCATCGAAAACCTGCTAACATTTTTAGAACAGTTAGTCGTGCATTCTGACTTAGTTAATAATCTGAAAGAAGCCGACTTGTCATCACGCCTCACTATTTTATCATCGAATTCAAACGTCGACCAACTCAAGGAGAGAGTTGACAAGATAGTGATTGCTTTGAACGCATCTAAGTAATTGTTTTTCTATACTATGCTTCAAATACTGCACCACTCGCTGTGATCACGTACATGTGAGGTTAGATATCATTCCTTAGAATAAATTGAACAGCTGTTCTTGAAATCCGGTGAGAATCTTCATTTTAACATGGCAAACCGCTTGGTGTGTGCCTGCAATTACTAATAGTCCAGGTTAGGTTTGAGTCACAGTATTCAAAATTGTTCTTTGGGACACTGAATGAGTTGACAAGTCTCATATTCTAGTTTACATATTAAGGATAAGAGCTAATCAATTATTTCTGTGATTTTCTTAATCGATCGACTTTCCTACCTGCTTTAACGAGTTTTCGTGGAAATTATGATCCCAAGTATTAACAAACGTGGGCGAATCACAAAAATGTCTTCAATAATGAACAATTCAACAAAAAATACCTAGTCCCATATAAAAATGAGCTTGTTCTTGTATTTTTCTGGTTATATGTTAAGAAATACATATTAGCTATTAATTTTAATCATGGCACCAGATTTTAATGGATGCTTTGTGTGAGACTTTCTCTCCATGAACATGACCCACCGAGATAGAACCAGTGATGTGACCTCTATCATACATACCAATATACTAAGATATTTTGTTTGAACAAACTTTGTTCTGCGTGTAGAATGTTAAACATAAAAGATCTCAGATTAAGCTTTTAATATTACCTCGTTCATCACTGTGCAAGTTTCAGAATATGCATTGAAAATGATAAATTGTAATATGTGTGGATAAACAGTATTACAATCAACGTCAACATCTTTTATGCATGTGTAGCATCATTATTGGCATTCTCACCTAGGTTAGTCAGTTTAATATTCACCCGTTTTCAACTTTTGCTTTTTATTCAGTCTCATCGAATGTGCCATATTCGAAATAAATTTTGCACCAACTTTATTTAACTACAATCATCTTGAACAGCCTTTATGGAAAGAATATTGAATCTAGTGAACGTTTTGAGGTTCGCATGTAAAGGGAATAGCTTCATTCTACTTAAATTCATTTCATTCTACCACGTGGTGTTTTTGCATTTTTCATATCTGTATAAAAATCAAATTAAATGAAATAAATATATGATTTGCTTTATGAAAACGTTTTAATGATATGTTCAGATTCAGTTTTTTTTTAAGTAAATAAATACACCTTTAATTTCAAACAGTCTGCAATCTCTAGTTGTGTCCAGCAACAATGGATGTTGCATTTTTGATAATGATTTCCAATTTGGGGTGGTTGTAGTAATGTTTACAATAATCTTAGGGAAAGTTTTTATCTCTAATGTTATTCTTGTATAACTAAATATATTTATTATACTAATCGAAATGTACATTTGTGATGTATTATTGCAATATAACCTATTTTAATATTTCAAATACAACTTTATGCACATATCGTGTTTTATTGAGCCTTATCTCTAACGTCGTGTCAAGAGAAAGAACCCAGAACCTGATCACACTTCCTCCATTGACCCGCTTATTGTACTTCAGTTTAGGATCTTTTTCTTTTCAAAAGTTATGATATATTCTTATGCTTACAATGTACAATGTATTATAGGCACATACAGAGACTCCATTCAGATTCGGGTAAATCGTGTTGACTATTTTTTATGAGATTACGAAACAAAAAGAATTTTATAAAAACATACTTTATTGTACTCATATATAAAACTACATTAAAAGGTAACATCAGTCTAATGTATCACACCAATAATTTGTAGAGAAAAACCTTAAGTATGATGAAATACCATAAAATGAAAACACCCTATTCTATCTTCTTGTTGCCCACTTTGGACTTGGCATTTTCAACTAAGTCATTGAAGATCTTGCTGAGGGTCTCTGAGCTTCGGTTCAGCATTCCATTGGTCATCATGCCCGGAAGCAAAAGAATGGTTAAGACTAACAGGTACACCAGAAAGAGATTGCTAATGGTTCCACCCAACCAGGTCAGCAGTGACAGGCCAAAGATTGTGATGCTGAAATACTGGAAAATATGGGATATATCAATATTATACAAATATATATATACAAATTAGGAATTTAGGATTATTTTAGATATCTTTGAATTAAGGCCATTATGATTATGATAGTTTTGGATCTGTTGTTGAACAAATTGTTAATATCTGTGAATCTATTGGTTCTAGCCTAGGCTTCTTAAAGAACCGTTCTTGGCACTCACAAGAGTAGTGAAAGGCCAACTCTGTTCCTTCCCCATTATAAGGCCCTAGTTTTTCCAGGTGCTTTTTGAGGCCACAATGTCCTATGAAAAGCCAAGTAACAATACAAAGATGATTACTGTTCAAAAATCAGTCCACCAGCTGTTTGAGTATGGTGCTTTAATGAATTATTTCCCATGACTGCAGTCATCAAGTTCCAGTATTCCTTGTGTGTTTTTTTGCACTCCATAATTTTCCCAGTAGTAGTCAGTATTTTTTGAATGGTAATGATGTGCAGTGTTTGAACTGTTTGTATCTCAAGCAAAATTTGTTTGAATATAGACCCTATTGCTTATATAACAGCTGTTTTTCCATAGTAAGGTTTTCCTCTCAACATTGTGAATTGGAATATATTCAAACTCTATTGTAATTACTATAACAACGCAACTCTAAAAGCAACTCACCAATTTTGGATTAGTGACTCTCATGCGATAATAGGATGTTGCCAGCAACTCAAATTTTGTCTTGTACAGGATAATGTTGGTGCAGATTTCCTCATATTTCCTCTGTTTTTCATTGGTCCAAGATTCACTCTTGAATATGGCTGTTACAACTGCAGGCAGTATATAGTCAGTCACTGTGATGAGTAGTCCGATCAGTGATATGATTGTCAATATATTTGGTTCAGACAGCCAAATCAGCATGAACAATGCTGTACAACCTGCAAACAAAATTGAATAGTCGAACATACCCAGGTAGCGATTGTAGAACAAGGAAAATCTGAAAAAAATTTCAGCCAGATATTTCAGAGGTCAACCTGACTGCTAAAACACTTTCAACCAATTACAATTTTTACCATACCTTGTAAACAGAATAGTTAATATTCTGATCTAATTTACATGATAGAATATTAATATTGTTCAATAGTTTGAACTCATACATATTTATGAGCTGTCCCATCATAGTATTGTAAACAAATTATATTATTGTGTTATAACTAGTAATCACCCTAATTGTCTTACAATCAAAAATGATAAATTATCATTGAGATGGTTTAACAACCTTACACAATTTTATTTCCTAACAAGGAAATCTAGTAGAGCTCCATGAAGTTGATACTGCAAAATTAAAAACCAACAATGATTCATTGAGTCCAGGTATTAGGACCTTTGACTTCATAAGTTGCCAATGGGTCGAGCCCATAGAAGGCAACACTTGGAGATGAACAATTATTTGATCATTTAATAACTTTTCAACCATGTCAATTATTTTTTTGAAAACCGTTTTTAACAAAAAAAAATTTTTTTAATGCAAATTTTGGAAAGTGAAAAATATTCACATGTAGATCTCTGTTTACTTAAAAGCACTGTTTTAGACTGAAAAAATATTTTAATTTATTGAAAATACAGAATTCAGAAACAGTAACTAATTGGGGGTGAAACATGGTCATAAAGTGGTCAAAAGATTAAAATCTACTTGGTGGTTTTTTATTATTTTAGCAGTGCCTTTCCAGGGAGGTATTCAATAGTCTACTAAACATCTTGTTTTCAATTTTTTAAATAAAATATGGGAATAGAAAATTAGTATAGGTACCATCTGCAAAATTACAGTGTCGATGCCCTTGTAAAGATTTGACATAAGTAGTTTGAATTTGGTACAGGGTTATGATTGCACAAGCAAGTTATTCACCTCCAATAATAGCGGTTGGATGCCACTGCTTCTCCCACAAGAGCACTCCATTCGTCAACACCAGAATTTCCCTATAGGTCTCCATCGACAGTCGTAGTTTCCTAATCTGCGACTCCTAAAACGCATATCTATTGTTATTCTGAACAAAGAATTCGAATAATTTAAGCGAAAAAAATACCATTGTGGGAGCATACGAGATCTTGTACTCGGAAGTGATGGACGTAGTGGAGAAAGGATCATTGGGGAACTTGGCAAAATTGGCATAGTTCACGTCTGGCAGGAAGTTATTTTCAAATTTGTCCAGGAAGGTCCTGCTTCGCGCATCTGTCTCCTTGAATATACTGAAGGTTAGGTGGGATTTGTGAAATGATTACAGGGTTGTTGGATGATTTTGGAGCGTACTTACGGTTTCTGACATCTTCCTCAATAGCTGCTTTTAGCTAAATAAAATCAGGATGAAATGAATTTTGAAGATTCATGAAATTTGACTTGAGTTGAAGCCTGGAGCAGTTTGTTTTGGGTAATGATTTGTAAAGCGATGTTGCCAGTTGTTATCTTCACGAATTGGGATGACAGGAAGAAATCTTCTTAAATCTTCACTTTTTCTGCTATATTATATACAAGGTTGCCAGATTCATTTCGACATATATACATATGCTTTTCAATTAAATCATTAATAATAATAGTAATAATAATGTCTTCAGTCCCGCTTATATATACCTTCCACGACAGCAGAGAGGGTGTAGATTGTCCGAGTTTGGAGCGTCTACATAGCGAAGTGGTTCTGAATGCAACCTGCAACGTTTCGCATGGGAGAATTTCCAGTCCAGAGCTGGATCCCGCCCAACTGAATACTTACCTAAATTCTGCTGAAGCTGAATTTTTCTAAGCATGAAATCTTCTATAAACATCCCGAAGTGCATGCCTTGTCTAAGCAGTTACCAGTTGATCTTCTCATTTGTAGCGATAGAGGGTTGAAGTCTGATCAGGATGATGTCTTTCACTCCTCAGTATATTGTAATAGGGTTATTAGTATGGAAGTAACCGATATCAGCTATAGGCGTTAGGGGAAACGATAGATGCTGGATATGCTGAAACTAGTTGTTCCTCACGCTCGAGCTTGTGCAAGATAATAAGCCCGGCATAGTACTTCCCGACTACCAACAAAGGAAGATGTTCGGTATTGGATTAGCAGCTCCCGCTGAGATGAACATCGTCTTGAGGGAGGAAAAGAAACCGACTAATTGTAAGTATCAAAAACTCCTGAACCAGCTTCATAGGCTTTGGTCAGACCACACTGAGTAATGTGCAAAAGTATAAAACAAATTATAAACATCTGAAAAAGACGGGAAAATTCTGGTTTTTGATATCAACAACTAATAAAATATAATTTTGTAACTTATCTGGATACAATAATAACTTATTTTGAGATACCGTTTGAAATTCGCAATATATAGATAAAAAACATTCTAAAATTCCTACAAGACAACTCTGGTATAACAAGATTGAGAAAATGAATTTGTGATTAAGGAAAAGTCATTGTAAACGTATTTTATTTATTGAATAATTCCAATAAATGAACGTTTTAGTAGATCTATTGAAAAAACAACAGATTTGACAACCGGGAGATATCTTTCATCTATAATAGTTATGGTTTGCCGTCGCAAGGTGACGCCACCAAGAAATTGATTTTTAATATTTGCTGAAAATACAGACAAATTGAATTACTTACATTATTATATTGATATTTGAGCAACCACTAATAAATATGCTTCAGTATTATACTGTGGAATTTTTTAAATAACGGAATCTATTTATATAAAATTCCACCATTTCCAATGCCTGCGTGAATGAAGTTTGCTCTGTGATTGGTCACAAAATTCAAAATATGTCTGTCGTCTACAAAAACCAAAACGCCTAGTCTCGCACTGTTATGATTGTAGGCAATCACGATTCTTCGTTTTTATAGATAAGTTTTCTGTTAAAACTTTGTGATAATTAACTTATTGGCTTCAGCTGGCACCGTAAGTATAAAAAAATCCACCATTTTTCGGTCAATATCATCATTATTCTGTATTTTAAGATGTCGAACAATGTAGAAAATCTTTCCCCACAAATTATCCGTGGGGTTGTAAAGGAAATGCAGGATCTAGTCAGTAGCCCACCTGAAGGAATTAAAGTACAAGTAAATGAAGAAGACGTAACTGATATCCAAGCTTTCATAGATGGGCCTGCAGGTAAAATTTATTATTAAATATATTAGATGATTGTGCAGTTCCTCAAACAGTGTAAGTTTTGAACTCTGATTTTATACAAATACTTGAGATGTATCGTTTATTGCGACTTAGAACAAAAAGAGCATATTAACTCTTGAAGTTTGGGTGAACCAGTATCATATCTTCAAGATAAAATTGTGGTTTTTAACTATGCTGAAAATGTTATGGTTTTATCAATTGAAGTATTCCTTATACCTGAACAACCACAAAGATAAAGCCTCAATATCAATTTATGATAATTGGAATACAAAAGTTTGAAAAAGTTTATGTATGTGAGTTTTGAATCAATCTATAAACTTGCAAATGATTGTTTCATATTCCCAAAATTGGTTGTCTGAATCCATGTGGTAGATTGCAAAAGTATAGGATATGCACCTCACTATATGATGATACAAATCAATAACCACATATCATGACTTTGGTAGTTAGTTTCTCATTCTTATTCAGCCTATATTATCATTGTCCTCAGGGAGAGTAGGATTGATTATTGTAACCTTTCAAATAAATTCTAGCATTGAGGAACTTATATTGTAGTAATGTTTATTGAACTAAACACTTTGTGAACTACCTTGTGATATTCCATGCTCAAAAGACATGCCTAAACCTTAAAAATGATGTCTTGTGCATTTAGCATGCTCTAACTCCAACTTTTAAGTTTCCTATGCATAGAACTCCTAATTTGAGAGACCATTTCATACAATGCTGCTAAGTTTTACAGCTTCAAGTTTCAATAAAAAACAGTTAGTAGTTTTACTCAATCATTAATCATGTAACCTTTATAGATTTATTCTTTTCGTAATCTTCAAAGTTAAGGTAAAGGGTGAAGTTCAACTTTGCTGAGGTTATAATAAAGTAATTTATCATTGTTATTATTCTAGGTACTCCATATGCTGGAGGCACATTCAAAGTAAAGTTGACCTTGGGTAAAAGCTTTCCTGCAGAACCTCCAAAAGCCTATTTTCTAACAAAAATTTTCCATCCTAATGTAGCAGCCAATGGAGAGATATGTGTGAATACACTCAAGAAGGATTGGAAATCTGACCTTGGAATCAAACATATTTTACTTGTAAGTGATTGAATAATATTTCAAATTTATTTTATACTCTTAGTAAAATGATAAGTGCCTAAAACTGTACCATTAGGTGCAGAGAAGGAAAATCTATCAATGTCTGATCACAAAAATACTTTGTGCTAATATTAGGAAAAATCTAATAAGGTTTAATCCAAGAACTAATTTAAAATGTTTTCTAGACCATAAAGTGTCTTTTAATTGTACCAAATGCTGAATCGGCATTGAATGAAGAAGCTGGTAAACTTTTGCTGGAACAGTATGAAGATTACTACCAAAGAGCAAAAATGATGACAGAAATACATGCTCAGGTGAGTAGTTTATTTGATTCAATTTTCGATGTACAATACGACAAAAAAAAAAATTTAGAAAATTAATGTGTTAAAAACAATCTATCATTGTGATTTTCGAAATTTATTATTCTGTTATTTTAACTCCAATAAGACTGCCAAAGCAGTGACTCTTCTTAAATTTATTCAGCAGTTTATCTGATTAATGAAAGTGGTGGAACAGCTCCACAGAATTGAAAGTTGACCAAATTTACAAAAACAAAACATCTTGTGTACTATCCTTGTCTTGACAATACCACTAAATATAGGCTACAACGGATTCAAAACAATTGCTGTCATTATGTGAACAGTCTAAGAAAGTATGATCATGTAACGCCTTCGTTTGTATCCATGCAATGGCTAAAAACTACCGAACTTTTCCGATACAACTTTGTTTCGTTTGTCACTAATATCTTGAAAACCTTTGTACCCACTTATTTAAAGGAAAAATTAATAATGAGGAATGCTGTACATCTAGTTAATATTTGTCAGAAATATTTTCTGACCATGCTGCAGCATAAGACAGCCATGTTTAGGAGATCATTCACATTTAATGCAGTGAACATTATGAATTCCCTACAAATATATTTTCATTCCTACACTGCACAGTCAAAAAAAAACTGAAAAAGCAGTTGTTAGACGTATATTCTACATGATAAACATATGCATACAACCTATCTTGGTATTAGTATAAGTTATTATAAGTTAGGTGTAAGTTTTTGACCTGGTTAAGTATGAGTAGCTTGAAGCTAGACTTCGCCATTTATAACTAATTGCAAAATAGTTATAATAAAGTCATTATTATTATCATTTTTATTATTGATTTCTTCTCAAAATGCTACCTGAAAAAATGTTTTGAAAAACAATCAACTACCCTATTCTCTTTCTGAATTATCATGTGTATCTAACCATAATCATTTATCAAAAGTTTGATTTCGGACTTCCATTGTCTATAAAATTTTGAGTATCACGACGTTTCGATTGATGTGCTATCTTCAATCGAAACGTCGTGATACTCAAAATTTTATAGACAATGGAAGTCCGAAATCAAACTTTTGATAAATGCACCTTGTCTACAAGTTTCAAACAACATAATCATTTAAACAAATTTATTTGTATATAGCACAAATGCAAGGGTGACATCGATGGACCCTTAGCAAAAAAACATGCAGGAGACAAGAAACTCACTGCTGAAAAGAAGAAAATACTGAAAGAGAAGAAACGCACTCTGAAGCGATTATGAGACTAGATGTCTGGAATATTTTTTACAGAAACATACATTTATTGATTTTATAGATTTCCGTCGAGTTTTTTTTATTTATTAAATACCTGTGGTCTGTTCCATTTTCTCTAGGAAATGTTTCTATTCCTGATTAGTTACAAGTTTTGTATAATCAATATTTCTTTGTGTTGATACCACTTAAAGGGAACAGCACAGTGGAATGAATTCATTACATCAAACCCATTTCACAAATTTCCTTTCTGGTTCTTTGTGCAGTTTAATAACCTTAACTCACAAAAAATTAAAATCATTTTGAGTCAGTGAAGTCAAAATAACCCTTTTACCATTAGCTTTCAAAATAAACTCAAAAATTCCTGTTTGTAGGGAAAATGGAGAAATACTGTCTAATAGATTTCAAATTAATGAATTCAAAAATTAGGTCCAGCCATTGACGGTGGAAACTGGAACAGACTCTGGCTTCAACATGAATGAATGCTGTTGTTGTTTCTAATGATTCCTCTTTATTTTGTTATTTTTTATGAGTACAATCACATCTTTTTTTGTTATTGTGTTTTGATAAATTCTTGTTTTGCCTAAACTTTTAATTAATAGAAATTATGATATATGTATCTTACATATTGAGCTCAGATGTCAAAACTTCATGTCAATATTACCGAAATATCAGTCGATTCTGAGCTTGATAGAAAATTTTGCCTATACCAAATGACATTAGTGATCTAATGGAAAAATTGATTTTTATACTGTTTGATTTTTGGATGTAGTGAATTCAAAAAATTAAGTTTGAGGCTTTGACAACTGAGGGACGATATTAAGAGCCCAAGAATCAATAATATAATCAAAAATCTTTGTATTTAAGAGTAAATGGTCATACAACTTCACAATGTTACAAATATTGATCATTAAATTCATTTCAGTAGATTTTCAAAGCGAGTTACAGAACGTCGGAGCAGTCACTTTTCATCAAATAGTATTTTGTATTTTCTCTTGAATTCCAAAGTATATCTTCTTGTTTTGTTTTATAGTTTCATTGCGTAATTCGGATTAAAGTAATTATGATGTAAAGCGAAATTTTCTCCTGTTTATTGTGGACATATATTAGACCCATAAAAATTATTTTTCTATAGTATTTAAATTGCAGAAAATGTCTTATTGAATTTCATTGTTTTATAATTTTGTTTTGATAAACATCGTGGAAGTAGCTGATAGATTATTCATTCATGTGGAATAAGCAGAATTCATCAAATGAATTTCACAGTTTCTTTAACCATCAACGTTAATCGATAATATTAATGTACATATGATTTGAACCAAATAAATGTGAAATCTTTTGATTTTTCTATTCCATCTGCCATAGTTGATATGTAATATTTAAGAGAAATATGTACTTCATGTGAGCTGTGTAGCACAATGTACAGAAGACAGGTGTATCAATCATTTTTTTAAATCATACAAATTAATAAGTTCTGTAAACTATAAATGGTCCCTGAGAATTACTTGACATAGTTTTTTGTATGTATTTTCGTCTTTGGAATTATATGATTCACATGTTCCGATGTTTTTTCTTTCTGAATCACGATGGCGCACATGGGCATGATGTAGCAAGATTTCTTATACAGAGATAATCAAAATGCATGAAAAAGTATTTGGAAATATTTCCGGTAAACTTGGAAGTCTTTTCTCCCATTCTAAGATATTGACACCTGAAGAATCTGTACATTGTGACCATAGAATAAGTTTTGAAAAATGTGTTCTTATAGCAACCCCCTAAACGACACGAAACCAAAGCCAAACATGGGGGCATATTGTTAGTTTGGTAGGAGAATGGTCGATATCATTTGAAATATAAGAGAATTGAGAATTTTTTTGCCTGTGTACATATACTTACATGCTTATATTGAAATAATTCAAAATAGTTAATCTTATCCTCATGTTGGTCATTCATTTGATTATGCAAATATTACCAAGTGTATCCGGAAAATAATGAAATATCTTGCACTAAAATTATAAGAAAATATGTACATTCATGTCATCAAAATTATTCAACCTTCTATTCAATGTATTTGCCCAAATTTCTGTACAATAGTAGCTCTAAAGATTTCTGGCCTAACTATACATTTAGGAATGCATAATCTGAAAATGAAGCTTCAAATTGCTGCTTGAATTGGCTAGAATACACAGGGTATTAAAGAAAATAATTATGTGGAATCCTCAAAAAACTTAATAGCAGTACCTCACTTTCACTGTTGACTAGTTTATTCAAAACATCCGATTCCATCAAAAAATCCAAAATTATTATTTCCCCAAATTTGAAACAAATTTTCAATATTGCATGAACGAAGATCCTAAAAAATCTTGTGTTTAACTCAAGAATATCGGATCCCTGAACTGCTATGATCCAGTCACTTATTCAAATTTACTCACTAAGAACAGTAAAATAAATACAAGACAAACATTTATATTATGTTTTCCATCCAGCCCATGTCCAATGTTCCTATAATTATAATAGAATATAAAATGGACCGTAAAATTGATTTTTGTATGGAGATAAATAGCAGTTGCATAAAATATGAAAACGTTGCCTCTTACAAAGTGTGAACACATGTCAGGAAGGAAATGTTTGGGACTCCTCGCATATTGTCGTTAATTTTAGAATAAGTTAATACGTACTAGACTGACTTGTTTTCCAGTGTGTATGGTTTATGTTTCTTTTTATATGGACTTTATGCAGTATGTGCAATTAGTTGTTTTGATTCAGCTTATTCCTTTTTAAATTTCAAGATTGTGTGTAGTTTGCGAAGATATTTATTGATAAATTTATGATACACTCTCTCGCAGCATATATTAATTTATATCCCAACCGTCCCAAAACTTATTGACAAGTTCAACTTTCCAAAGTCGTAGCTAGGGTAGGGGAAGGTTTTTTTTTGGATAGAGTGAACATCCGATAGGATGGGGAAAATGGTTTCAGTAGGGTGGGGTGCTTTTTTGTTCTTGTGGGGAGAAGGGAAATTACAGAGTTTGCCCTGGACACCACCATCCATAGGTATGACTATGCAAATTTCAATTCATATATGGTGCCCTTATTAGTCATTATTAGGAATAATCCCAGAAAGAATTATGACCACCATATATCTGACTGCATCAAATCAGTGTAGTGACTATTTGGATGAAATTGGCTAAAAACATTCATGACAAGTGCCTCAGCGATTTTCAGACATCATCTGGATAACTGTGAACTAAACATTGTGTCAATATATTAATGGTTTGGGTCAAATGGGCACTCGGTGAACACGTTTGGGAAACGGTAGTGAAGTGGACGCAATTTTATATACTACGCAAAGAGGACATTAACTTTAAACGAAAGTTTAAGAATCTGCCTTTATGAAGTAAACTGATGATTGAATTTCTATATCCTTAGTGGACTGTTACCCAGTTAAAATATTGCAATCAATGTTCTCCGATTACACAGATAGAAACTAAGTTTTTCTTCAGGTTTTCTTATGTTTCGTTTTTGTATCCTAAATTAAGGATATTTCATTGATGCCTGCGGTATATCGTTTCATCTCGTAGTACAGGCAGCGTTGTGCTTCTGGTGTGACACTGAGTTGTGTCCCTTGTTTCGAATGAATCAACAATTCAATGATTGCCTCCCTTCAAAAAGTGTATGTCGACTATTTTAGTTTTTATTTTCTATGAATGAGAATAGCATATATTCAACCTCAGAGTTTGAACAAAATGTCGCCCCAAAGTTATAACGTAATGAAACGTTCCAGCACAGAGTTCTAGATGTTTGAAAACAAAATGTGCTTTCACTGTTATCGAATAGTTTTTACCGAAAATAGTCGAAAAACGCTTAAAAACGGCTAATTTATTATTTAGAATTCACGGAATTAGGTAATAGCTTGTCGACCTTAAATCTCGACGTCCTCAACACTAACGACCACTATTACCAGTAGCTTTAATTTTTGTTTACCAGAAGTTTAATCTCACCACCTTTCTTTTCTCACGAACCAGCATCAAGCCATTTTCTTCAACCCACATGGCTTTGTGATTCCCTATGCTTAGAGCCTCGCTCGATGTTTGAATCCATCTGCTTTTTCTCTTTTTAGCTGTCCTGAAGCACCGTATAATTCAGATGTCGTTAATTTACATATTCAAAGATTCTTTAAATATCCACTAGGTTAAAAAGTACTTCATGCATCATAATAAACATCTTATATTTTTAATGTTTTTTATTTTACCAATAATGCGTCTTATAACCTTCTTACAATATTAGTGGCTAACGTTTGAAAACAATCTGACTAATAAAGGAACCTGAGTTATTGCAGAAACTTGTCGTGACTTGAATCAACTTACACATCACTAAGCTAGTGTCTGAAAACCTCCTACAAAAACGTTTATTGTACGTCAGCGCTACTATTCTGGATTTTATCTTGGCTTCTTAATATACATAAAGGAACATCGGGTTACCTATCCTGAAACCATACTTAGTCGCATTTTGACAGCTATTCCGATTGTCTGTCATAGATATGTCATTATCTGTTGACAGCTACTCTTTCCGTTCTCTCCCCACCATTTATCTTTGTTTATTTGTTAGCTTTCCTTGGTGTTTATTTGTGGGAGGGTGTACGTAGCTGATTTCACAATATTGTAATATTTTTGTAGATATTAATCCTAATTTCCACCAAAATATCGTAAATATAGGCTTGTAGTCACCCTCCGACGTTAGTTCATCGTGCAACGTAATTATTTATCGGATTATCAATCACTAATGTAAGAGTGAAATGCTTCCAGTGGATCAATAGCGCATATTAAAAGTAAAATTACTCATTCCTTTCCTTGCTCAATAGTGATATAGTGATCGTGTATTATATGATACAAGGTTGTAATAACGCCCGATCAGCTGAATTAGCAACGTTTTGACCGTTTTTGCGTGTTGTAGGTGTTATAATTATGAATCCAAATAACCATAATCCACCACGTAGAAATTCGTCTAGTTTTAATAGGCACGCCAATAACCATTCTAATCGCTCCAATCACCATAACAATCACCAACGATGGTCTGGGAGGTATCCCAAAGAGTACAATAGGGAATATGACAATGGATTTGGCAGAGGGTGAGTCTGAAATGTATAAATAGCTGCGCAAAATAAGTGCAAAAAATCTTCTCCATACTTTTGACCATGGTTTTATGCAAAACAAATATTTATCGGCAAGCTTTCCTATATCATTTTTATTCCTTGTGCTTTATTTTTTTAGAGCTCTAAAGACTATAAGGTGAAAGTTATATTTTTAGTACACTGAATTAAGATCACTATAAATATAACATTGTAAGACTGTTTTGATACTACACAGAAGTAACTTTTTAGAATTTCTCACTCTTTGTTACTTTATAATATGGTTTTTAGAAATTATCAGCTAGTAGCAAAAAGTAAATGGAAATGGAAAGTACTTATGAGTATCTCACAATGAGTACTCTTGTTGAATGAGTAACAAATTTATGTACTTCAGCTAATTATAGACTTCATTTAAGGATGAAGTTATAACTTACCTTCTATCAATAAGCACTTACTATTACTATGTAGGCCCAAATTTTTGCATTTTAATTTCAAAGTAGATTAGATGCTCAAAATAACAACAATATATTCCATGAATCTACATATAGCTCACCCAAAAAAAGAAGTATAAATTACTAAAAATAAAAAATAATATTGTTTTAAATTCTAATTAGTGATGATAATAAAATATCATATTGTATATTGTGTATTTCTAGTAAGCAAAAACACACTACACATAATAAGCAAACATAAAAATGTCATATATAATAGTTAGCATATGTATGATATACTTAGATATAACTAAACTTAATTATTCAAGAGTAAATTCTCCACCTGTATCTCTATCATTCTGGTTCATAATAGCTACCACTATTGCATTTCGGTATTTTGAGTACTATACAACACATGACTACAGTTTACTTCACAGGCTGCACAGTTCTGCTGAAAATCTATCTATAATTTATTGTTTCTGCCTTAATGAAATATATTCTACATACATACATACAAATGGTAACAAAAATCATCCAGATATGCTTCCAATTCACATATATGATACAATCTGAGAGAATTGATATATGATAATTTATAGTGCAAATAACTATATGAAATCCCAAAAAGAGAAATTAAAAATTATATTAACAGGTGCTTTATTCTATGAAGATATTCCTCTTAGAACTAAATTCTGGATGACTATTTTTCTGTAGCAGATTTTATCAGCAAATATAGAATTTCAAATTTGCTCTTTCTGCAAAAGATGAAAATCATATAATTTTCAAAAAATAAATAGGAATTAGAAGATATGCTTGTAATGAAGCATCACATTTCAATATTATATCTTGTTTCCATAGAAGTTGATAATATGCCATAATATAAAAATATATAAAGATTGATTATGACTTCTCATACATCAAAAACCATTGTATAAATAAGTGCATCAATATAAAGAATCACTCAATTGAATTCCTTATCAGTCCTGAGCTATAATAAAAATTTAATTACTTCCTCAAAAAATTATGTGAATCATCAAGGTACTATCTATTGGCTATTTTAATTACCGTCTAGTCACAAACTGCTGTAAGAACATAGTTTCATGCCATATTAGGGTGTAATAAATGAACAAAAAAAAGTCAAATTGGTCACAAAATTTCCTCTAAAATCATTTACTACAATTTGTACAGTTTTAAAATCACTGCTTGCTGAAATTTGAACTAAAACTGTTTTGATTTGAGCAAAAAACAATCAGATCTTTGATTTGTTTTGGTGTGAAGTTTGTCTTTTTTTATGGTTTTAAAAATTGTTCGGGGATATTATATAATAAATAAGTATATTAGATCAATTCATGAGTATTGTACCCATAATTTTAAATTTTGTGTTAAACAACAAACTTGCTATAGAAGTCAATTTCTATCATTATATTCTAACAAGTATTAGAAGTAACTGATATTTATTCATTCATAAAAGAAAATATGGTTTTTACTGGTTTTCTGTTGAAATCACATATGAATACATAAAAGAAGAAATTTACCATTATTTCATCCCTCTTGGTAGCCAATTTAAGATACTACTATCATGTATCATGTTGAAATAAATTAGTACATGATGTTTCCAAATAAGAAATGTCCATATACATTTTTAAAAAAAGAATAATTCAAATAATGATCCCTTAAAAATCTAAACGTACTTATGGACCACATTGATTAAAATTTGTTGTAGGGAGTGTTCAGTGTCAAGTACAAGCCCTAAGGATCAAAACTATCTCCATGGTTACCCAAAAAGCTCACAATTAAGCCCAGCACTTCGGAATATCTATACTAACGAGGCATCTGGTATGTAAATATGATAGTTTTGAAGTTACTTATGTAATGTTTGTTTTAAGTTTATTTAATTAGTTTCATAAGAATGTTTTAACTTTTGTATATGTGCTACTCAGTACTGTGATGTAGCTTATATCAGTGAAATTGTATCAAGTAGGTGGGCACAGTTATTCCTGTGTTATGGTTTCAGTTTAAAAATAAAGATTTGTATTACATATTGGATTTGAATATATTGTCTTGAAATTTTATCTTATCCTAATATTGCTATAGGCCATCCAGGTGACCATCGTCGTTTGCTGTCAATCAGCGGCGGTGGTGGGGTGGACAGAAGAGGAGGCGGAGGCCATGCCCAGTCGACTGGGGGCGGGCGTCACATATCGCCTCCCCTTTGTCTGGAGTCCATGGGGGCTGTGGGTGGCCCACCCATACAAGTGGAGTTTCAACCTAGAGGGAGACATGGCAGAGGTGAGGATATGGTGTTTTTTTTCATGGAATCAGTTCATACTACTAATTATGATAGAAGTTACCATTTAACAAGGATGGTCTGTCTAATTAACAATGAATGATCTACCAAATTTGGATTCCTCTTTGGTTAGATTAAAAAGAGCAGAAAAATTATATAAGAAGTTTGATGTTTTTTATCTTATTTTTATTTATATAAGGTTGAGTTATATGGAACATCTATAATTAAATAAATAATTATTTGTGAGAAATAAAATAAATAATTATTTGTGAGAAATAGTTGGGTATATTTCAGCAATTATATTATTTTTTTGTTGTAGGAGAACACCGCGTGAGTCCGATCCACTTATCAAACGGGGGCGGTATTGGAGGGCAGGCAGCCTCGCTGTCCATGGCTGGAGGTGGTCCTTCGCAGCAGCTCCACTCGCCCCCTTCTTTTTACCGGCAACAGAGCGACGAGGGAGTGAAGAGCGAATCCCCGTCGCGCAAGCGGCGCCGCCTCTCGAGGGCGGGTCTAGGTGGTAGCCCTGCCGTCGGCCTGGCTCTGCACGTCGACCTGGGGCCACCGGCGAACGGGTCGCCTCCTCCGCCTCATCTGCAGCCGCGCAGATCCCCCCGTCAACACCATCAGGGACAGCAGCGACAGATGCAGGTCGGTTGACGGTTTAGTTCTGAATTTTTCTCCCTTCAATTAGTGTTTTGTGTTCCTTATTTACATAAAGATAATGAAGATTAATATATGGAGGATTCCTTGCACCCTGTTGAATACCATCTCTATATCTAAGCGCTCTTAAAGAGCTGCGAGTCCAGCACAGCCGATCAGAATAGTTTGAAAAATCAAATGTTTGAAATACTCGAGCGCGACATATTATCGGATGATGGCTTAATTACATGCTTGAAAGTGTGCATTTCAATAATCTGATGAGGGTGACAGACCAACACCTCGACATTTTTGAGCGCGGTCGAATTTTCTTTTATTTTGAAGGAAATAATTCAAGGATATGTTGAAACTGAAAAAATCTTATTAGCTCTTCTTCGACTTTTTAGCAGGGTAGCCCACCGTTAAGGCGTCAACGCTATAGGGACAGAAATGATTTTACCCATTTTCCAACATTCATCCCAAGCCCACCGCCTGTTGCACATCCGCATCAGTCTGCGGTTATCATGGATATCAACCAGGTATGCTTATATAAAGAATTTCCTTATTCTAATCTCATCATTGAATAAATATTTAGGATGATAATTAAAATAATCGTTTTAATAGGTTTTTTATGAAATAAGTATTTACATAGGTATTGAAAATTCAAGAACGAATTTCAGAATAGTGGGTAGTTTTGAAATTTTGTATTTTTTGGATTTGCTTCTCCCGAAGCGAAATTCAAGTTTTCAGTGTTGCATATTGATTATGTTACAAAAAAAACGTTTTCGTTGTAGTATCTCCTGAGGACGAAAATAAACATTTTGGACTTTCACTGTCCCTCTCTTTGCTTGATCTGCGTTTAGTGCTTTTCTGACAGCAACCTCAAGAATTAGTGATTCGTCAGTGTGTTGCTTCTAAGCATCAACAATTTTTGTTTGAGCATTACCAGACGTTCAATAATCATTTATGGAAATAGTTGAAATTACAGAAATGTTCAAAATCATAATCATTAATAGTATTTTTGGAGTTGATGAAATTTATTTTTTCAAATCGATTCTATCTACGACAGTGACTTCCGAATTCTGATTTAAAATTGTCATTCCTATAGTGATACAATTACGTGTGAAGTACAGCTTCAATTTACTTCACGCTGTTCTTAACATGAATATTGTGATCCATGTAATATTTATACTGCATACAGTGCCCGACTAAAGTCCGTTCTCCCCCTATTAATTTTTTGAACCACCTGCTATATCGCATCGAAATTTGGGAGGATTAAACAGGAGATGAAAACCTACATTTTTATTGAAAAATGATCGCTAAAAGTTTTTAAATGACGGCCCAACGCCATCTTCCATCACTTTTTCAAAATTTTCATTCCATTTCCGCAATCTGTTCATAATTTTTAACATTTATCTCGATAACACTTTACTCTTAAGTTCGATTGTGTTCGAAATATTAACCCCTATTCAATATTTCGTTGCGATATACCAGGTGGTTCAAAAATCAATATGGGGGAACTGACTTTATACGGGCATTATATACAAATAATATTGTTTCTGAATGAGTGTGGATGTTATCAGGTGCCGTCAGCAATCCCGATGAGCCGTCCGGAGGCGGCGGCCGCAGCAGCTGCTGCCGCAGCAGCCGCAGTGTGGTCGTACCCGGGCGCGCCGCCCCCGCATGCCACGCATCACCACCACCCGCCCCCAGGCGGTCCGCAGGCGCCGCCACCTCCGCACGCGCCTCATCACCACCACCATCACGCCGGTCCGCCGCCGCCCATGTCGCTATGCGCCGCCCCTCCCGGAGCGCCGCCCCACGTGCACACCTGTCACCACGTGCATAATGTGTACGCTGTGGCAGCCGCGGCCGCCGCCGCCCAACACCATCAGCAGCTGGCGGCGGCTGCTGCCGCAGCGGCCGCCCACCCTCAGGGCTTCGGCGGATTCGGGGCGGCGTTCCAGTGCACGGCGGCCGCGGCGCTCGCCGCCCAAGGGCAGCACCATTACGTTGCGGCAGCGGCCGCAGCTGCGGCTGCTCATCATCACATGTCGCAGGTATGTCGACGGGTGTTTGCTTGGTTGTGTGACCGTAGCAGCATGTTTGTGCATGTATTTAGTGTGCACTGTATTGAAGATGATAACCTCCTTACTATTCTCGCAAAATATACATGAACTCGTATTTTATCATCTACCGGCTGCTATTTGAAATCATATACGATTGATCTGGTTGCTTTTGTTTTGTAGGTCAGGTTTTTGTGAAGTGATGCATGAAAGAACAATATTGATAGTTGGGTTACTTAGAGCTTATAACTGGTTGCTTGCTTTCGATTTTGCTGGAAGATTATTTGGTCTGTTTAATACATTTGTTGTAACTATATATGGTTTTCATCTACGAAAAGGCACTAATGCAGAGGTATATAAAAATGACGTTCAAAAGCCGCAGAAAAGAAGTCCTCCACGTCATTTGTGTGTATGGAACGGAATCGATAGAAGCTGACTGTAGTATCACCAATTGATATGCTGGTGGAGGAAAGATAAGGGACAGAATATAGTGGACATCTAATGATTAGACAAGGATCCAAAGACTGATTCCAACAAGGTTGCATGCATCATTTTCTGTTAAGAAGGAGGAGGATTAAGTGTATGTTATCCACTATGTATCAGACCTGCTATAGGCATGCATGTTTCGTCTTTAGCCTAGACACGTCAGTATAGCCTGGCGGTCCAACTGGAGAGAGAATTCGGATGGTATATACGTAACCCAATCAGGGGTGTGATAGCAACATCAACTCATCTCCAGGTGTCTCTCTCCATGGAGACTTCCATTGGCAACTTACGAAGTCAAAGGTCCTAACACCTGGACTGTCTTGAAGCAGTAACAGATGTCTCTTACATCTGTCAACAAGGCGCTGTAAATTAGTTCACACTTGTTGACAGATGTCGTAAGGGACATCTGTTGCCGCTTCAAGACAGTCCAGGTGTTAGTACCTTCGACTTCGTAAGTTGTCAATGGGCGTCCTCATATAGGGCGACACTTAAAGATGAGTTGAAGTAGGAGGCGGAAAAAATGTTAAAAAATAAATGTTCTGTCCATAGTCGAGATTATCGTAGTATAGTTATCGTTTTGTTTTGGGGTGTAGTTGTACACCTTAAGTTTGCTTACTAACTTATGATCCGCTTGTTTATATAATTAACAATCAGTGTAAACATAGTATTCAATATGGGAATAAGTTTCTGCAAGAGAAAAAGACTTTTCCTCAAGTACTATACATGTGATTTGAAGGTTTGTGTCTGAGATATCGATTGCAGTAGTTGAAATTCGTTTGAAGCGTAAATAATTTTTTATCTGACGTTAAACATATCAAAGTTCGTGCCGAAAAAGCTGAAGTTGCAGCAAGTTATGCTTGCCAGGTGCCGCTGAGACTTGTCGTATGTTTATTCACGCTGTCTAATACAACTTGTAAATGGTGGTTCCGATTATTTCAAAGTGGCGATTTTGACGTGAGCAAGGGATCACCGAGAAAAATCAAAGATGCACAACTGGATGAAGATACATATGTCGAATTCTTGTTGATTTGTCCAAAGAGTTAGATTGTTGATAGATCGACCATCGTTAAACGTTTGCGATAGGAATGGTCCAGAAAGCAGGCAATTGGGTTCCACATTAATTGAAAGAGATGGATATCGAGAGACGTTTGGTGGCGTGCGAGATTCTTCTTGTACAGCGGAAAAGAAAAGGTTTTCTACATCGCATCGTCATCTTCGATGAAAAATGTATTTATTAAGATAACCCTCAGCGTCGGAAAAGTCGGCCCATCGACACTGAAAAAATATGTAACTTCCTGCTCTTGCTGCTTTTTGGGACAAACGTTGATAATTTAACTTCAGATCAAAAATATTTTTACGCTTAAAACGAATGTCAACTACTGTAATTCAGACCTCACACATAGATCCTCGACTCGCTAGTATAGTAGTTGAACGAAAGAAAAAATAGTACCACCAGCGAAACCTCTTGCACGACAGAGGACACTTAATTCCATAGCCAATATTTTTTGATCTATTTCTTTTAATATGTCCATTCAGGTTAACTTTCAGTAGTAGTTGTTCTTTATGAAATTATCTAGAAAATAAGTGCTTATCGAGGTTGTTGGTGCTATTATCTTGCAAATAGCCTCAAAAAAGCCGCATTGCATTTAGACCGTGCAAATCACTGTATCGAAACCGAAGCCGACTATTTTGAATAAATAAAGTCGAAGCAAAAAGTTCGATTTACTTTGAAATACACCTTGTATACTCTAGTCTAGAGAACGTTGTTCTAATAAATTATTCGGTCGTTTCAGCGGACGAACGGCGATACGTTGGAGCTGGAGCTGCTGGCGAACGGTGATCTTCCGTCGAACGGCGGCGGCCCACCCCCGCGCCATTCTGCCGCCTCCAACGGTGGCGGCAACGGAGGCGGAGGCGGTCTGCTGCACCACCACCACCATCATCACCACCACCACCACGCGGCAGCTGCAGCCGCCGCTGCGCAGCTCTTCCTCAACGACAGGCAGGCGGCTCATGCTGCCGCCGCGGCACATGCCGCCCATGCCGCTCAACAGCCGCCCATTGAGGTGAGTTGCTTCCACTTTAAATGTATAGAGTAAGTCAGGAGGAAGTGACCACACTTCAGGAGTGTATTCTTCCTATTTTATTGCTTTTAACAGATATAAAAAATAATGTAGTCACACATATCTGTGCTCACACCCCAGGACGATTCATTCTGTCTTTTTTATGGCTGAAGTTTTCTAATTTGGGTTTAGATACCGATTCAAATTTTCTGTTGTCTTCTGTACATCTTCTTTGCATTGAATCCTTCTATGTACCCCTCTCTGTGATATGGTGTGTAGTTTACTACTACAATAACTGGTTGCTTTTGTTTTGTAAAGAAGTTTGTTGTTTGTTGCACGGTACCATACGTGTGACCGACTAAAAATCATGGTTTCAACTATCAGCCATACCCCGTATATTTACCTGATTTGGCATCGTGTGACTTCTACCGTTCCCAAAAGAACGCATTTGCCGTGAAAGTAAAGCGTGAAAGAGTAATCCTTCCATATATTGGGTTATCACTGGATATTTTTGTATTTAGTTGCTGCACGCGGCAAGGGCGAGAAGACACCAACCTGGCCAGCGGATTCCGCACCACGCGAGATGGCACCACCAGAGCGGACCGCCCCCGCCACCCCCATCGATCGTTACCGCTCCTGCACAGTATTCTGGATTCCTACTCCATTTCCTGTAAGTAAATTGTCATTGAAGTATTTTTTAATGTATTCTCGTCACTATAATGACCTGCTATAGGCATGCATGTTTCATCTTTACCATAGACTCGTCAGTATAGCCTAGAGGTCTGACAGTACAGAGTTATTTAGTTGTATATACTCAACCCCGGTAAGGGTGTGATAGTAACATTTATCTTGATTAAGGTCTCCAGTCATCATTGTTGATAACTATCCAGAACGCCTCATGCCCTCAAAAATAAATAATATGTCTGAATTTCCAGTGCGATGTTCTCGAATCCACCATTATCGCCGTTCGGTCACCAAGCGGACCTTTCGGCAGCCGGTTCGGAAGGCGGTGTCTCGGCGGCGGAGTCCACCGAGAACTACGAGGCTCTCTTACGATTGGCCGAGAGATTAGGAGAAGCCAAACCGCGAGGATTAGGTAAGTATAGTTTCTTAATTGTTTTTAGCATTAAGACGCATTTATAGATGCAAGTGATTTGACGCCTGCCTTGTCCGCGGCAATGAATTTTCTGGCAAGGTTTCCACGCACGTAGAAGTTTGCTCTCACACACACACAGATATACCGTTTAGCTTCATTTTGTATTTAATACATCTTCCTATACTTTCCATACTTAGAACTTAATTAGCTTGTTCTTTACCATTGTTATTATATGTGAAGAAAGAAAAGAGATAATTACTTTGTCGAGGCATTGCTATCAATTGCTCCCTGTAGTAGTAACATTGTTTTTTGTAACGCTGGGAAGTTTGGATCAATATTATCTGTCTCCGTCGTATTCACGCCGCGATACGCGTGTACTACTACTTACCGCAGATTTGTGTCAAAAATTTTACTAAATAGCGCATCCCAAGACGAGACTGTACTTGCAAAATGATGCATTTCCGAGAATCAATTTACAAGGCATGTTTATAATTATTTTGCGTTGGGATTTTCCTCAAAAGTTATTTGAAAAATATACTTTGATGGAAAGTCCCTACAAGTGAAAATGTAATTCGGTGGAATAAATAGCTTTTACGCGTGAAAAAACGAGTTTTATTTTGTGTGACTTCGTTTGTAAATTGATCAATTTCTTATCTGAATGATAGAAGAGTTTAACTAGTTGAGAGCATCCACAATCTACATGATTTTCCTATTCACTAGGTCGCACGGAGATTGATCAGTTGGCATCGTATCGGTACGACGAGGAGACGCACAGGGGCGACCAGACCAGCTGCGTAGTGTGCATGTGCGACTTCGAAGCAGGACAGACGCTCAGGGTGCTGCCGTGCGCGCACGAATTCCATGCCAGGTGTATCGACAAATGGCTCAGGGTAAGGATTCGTATTCATCTCGCAGCCAGAAAAAAATATATACAACTGGCGCAACAACGTTGTGCTTTGTCTGTTATGCGAATAAGTAGACTGATAGCAACATAAACACTTATCTCCAAGCGTTGCGCACGGTGGCGCTGCACATTGGCATCTTACGAAGTCAAGGTCCTAACACTTGGACTGCTTTGACCATCATATAAAGAGTTTACGGAAGGATGTCGCTGTAAATCAGGTCACCCTCGTTGACACATGTCCAGGCAGTCCAAGTGTTAAGACCTGTGACTTCGTAAATTGCCAATGGGCAGAGCCACTCTGAGCGACGCTTGGAGATGAGTGTTTATAAATAAAATGGGGAACAGTCATCTTATTTTAAAAATGTCTCATACATATTTATTAAGCAGACTCATAAAAATGCCATCTTTGTTTTCAGTCGAACAGAACTTGTCCCATATGTCGTGGCAATGCTTCTGACTACTTCACCAACAGCGACTAAGACAGGTAGGATAATAATAACCATCATCAATATCAGGACTTCTACGTTCCCGTATCCCCTCTCTCAAGCCTCACTCCTCCCCCCTCCAGTTTCTTCTCTTAGCGTCGCCTTAATGGGTGCCATCCGTTGCCAGTAATAGAGATATATGAATGTATCTATATAATTGTAAATGTCACTGTCACGTAGACTTATATATTATTATGTATATGTATATAATATATAATTTTACACATCATGAGTGTTACCGTTAGATGGTCGCCACTCAGTGACTCAATGGTTTGGTGATGATAGGTTGAATGGAATATGCGGTTATACATTTTTGTATGGGTAACCTCTAACAAAACTCCAGAAGCGCAGTGAGAGGATACATTCATATTCACATTGACTGTAAAACGCCGTACTGTAATTATCATTGTCATAGTAGTTGTTTGAGTCTGCTGTGCGTTGACAGAAGTCATTGGAGGTCATTTTTAAAATTATATGAAATGTATAATTCCTAATTCCAATCAGTATGTTTTTAGTTCCTACGTGTTATAGAATCAGACTTATTGGCGAGTTACAGTTATGGTCTTTCTTAACGGTAGCACTCTGTATATTATACACAGGATTTGAGGAATATTATTTTACCAGTTCTATACATATTTGCCTCTCTTTTAACATTTACGTTACTGTTGTTAGTTTAATTTTAACAGTTTGAGCCGGACAAGGAAAATGATAACGTAATCAAGTTAGACATACAGAAAATGCTGCTTATTTCTCTTGAATAAATTTGATACTAATCGTACTTTTTAATTTTTGCCTTTGAATTGTGGATAATATATATACCAAAAAATGTTTGTGCCAGTTTAACTTTTTTTCAGCAACTCTACGAGAACATGATGAAAATACCAGCTTAAATATTTTGACACAAAAAACACCATCTAAAAATACAGTGCCAAACCTTAAACTTCTTGTATATATGTATATGTATTTTCTCAAAAAGGGAGTTAAATGAGATTTTGAAATAAGTGTATTTTGCATCTTGAGTGTACATATGTGGATAAATGCAGGAAATAATCAATCAAAATTGAAGGTGGATGGTATTTTAGCTGTTACAAATATCATTATGTAGTTACATATGTAAATTCAAGTAAATTGGTACACATTTTTTAGGTGAAATTATCTAACTGCGAATGTTTTAAAATATTGTTGATAACACAGCAAATGATCTATTGAAAATTTTTATATTAGACAAACAAAGTGTTACTGAACACTATCATAAGAATACATTTTAAAGATGTTATGCAGAATCAAAAAAGTTACTCATTTTGATTGGAAAATTACATTCCAGATCTCGAACAAAAAATGAATTGGGTCCCTCGTAATAATGTTTTTTTACATATTATTTATAAATATTTGTATCTGATAAATGTGACCAAATTTAGAGATGACTAGTGAAATCGATTTCTCTAAGTAAATCACATTCAATATTCACCAGGTTGACGTTATCAAGACGATAGTTTTCAACTCGTTTTACTATAATCAAATCATCAGCATGCATTGAAAGAAGCTAAGTAATGAATAGTCACTTTTGAATGAAAAATTATTACGATATGCCCTATATCAAAAAGCAAAGTCCTGTCTAGCCAAAAAATTACCGCTTATCAATAAAAATCTGAATAATGTTTATGTAACCATATGCGTTGCTGTATATATATGTTCGTGTGATTGAGTGTTTGTGTACCATGTACACCTTTTCCATAATTACATTGTTATTAATTTTTTTTGTTATTAATAATTAGGTAAGTCGTATGTTTAGGATCTTTTGTTGCTACCTTATTCCTCTCAAAAGCAGCTTTCGAGCGTTTTCTCTATCGAATTTCCTTGGGGGAAGTTACGAAATTTATTTTTAAGTTTTTTTCCAGGTTTATGAAACATGCGCGTATTTGAGACCAAGGTTAAGCATCTTTCACATCATCATTCTGTGATACTCATGTTCAAGCGATAACACTAGATTACATTAGTAACTGACGTTTTTCTCCTCCTCTCTACCATTGACTGATAATTACTAAAATTCAAAGAAATGGTGCTAACTAAACTTTCGAGATTGTAAGGGCCACTATGCAATTTGAATACTGTGATGCATACCACAAACCATTTTTCATTTTTCACAAAGTTCTTTAACACTTTAAACTACTTACTTTCCACTATAATTTATCCTCAAATATGTGATTCAGAATTCTTTAGCGCACTAAACAATAGAATCTTCAAAGGAGGATTATGATTACTTTTTATCATATAACAAAACACCTGACAGGTCTGTAAAAAATTGGTTTAGTTTATGTTATGATTATATAGGGTTTTTGTGGTTCATCCATAGATGTAAACTACCATTCAATAATTTTATAGACCAAAAGAACATCAGACGAGAACACATTTAGCTTTCCGGCAATTTGACACAAACAAATCGTCATGTTCTTTCCCCTTTTTTTCTTAATTTTTCTATTCAACTTGGGACGTGGTATTCACGATTTGGCTTCATTTATCTGATCTCAAATGCGTGCAGTTAAACCAGTCTCACTGTATTGTTAATACTTTGCGAGTAGCCAAAAAGATCGACTTATTTGTAATTTTTTATTCCGTAGTGTAATTTTACACAATATTAGTAGTTTTGTTAGTTATCAAATTGAATAATTTGGCGTTATATATATTTTTTAGAAGCTGCACAATTATCTAATCGATAGGTATGACCTTGCAAAAGTGGAAATTGCATAATTTTTACAGTATCATTCTCTCAATAGACTTTATTTTTCGAAAGTGTGAACCTACTCTTTTCCCATTCGATTGTTTTTATGTATTTCTACATACCATCATTTGCAAAAAATGAATGAAAATACCAAGTACAAATAAAACTCTTTTTCTGTGAATCGTTTAGATATATATATTTTATTCATCGTCAGACTGTCTGATTCGACTGTTCATAAAGGCTACCGAGGTTACTTGTCAACTAGTTTACTAGCATTGTATTAATACTGTCTAGAAAAATAGTTTAATTTGTGAAACTTTGTGTTCAATTACATAATGTTTAACTAAAAACAACAAAATGTTGTAAAATAGTTGTTTATCAATTTTTTATTTGTTAACTGGAGTATTTAGTGTACACAAGCATATTTTAGTTTCAACTTTGCAGGTTTATTACCTATCGACCGGATCAAATTTCGATTCCTCTAAAAACAAGCACAAGTATAAGTTTTTCTTTGAAACCTAGAATGTACAGCTTACGTACGATTCCAAACAAAACGTAATCTACATGCAATAACACACAAAGTGCAATTATATACGGTTTTATTGAATTTTGGTTTTGTTTTTACTTTAGTCTTATTCTTTTGGTATTTATCATGTGCTATCTTTGATCTTGAAGCACTACAGAAAGTTTGTACACGTCGTTCTTGTCATGTGAAAATCGCTTTAGATGTCACGTTTGATTAGCAAGTAAATTAACATTCATAGTCCGGTTATATTAGGAACAGAGTGCGAGACAGATTGGACCTATTGGAAAATTCGTTTGGCACAGAGTCGTCAGTTTGTTAATACATAATTAATGCCAAAATTTTGCATTGAGCATCAAAAATAACCTGAGAGTGATTAGAATATATATTGTGCGTTCATAGTAGTTTTCTTAATATCAATTTAGTCTTCGCCATTCCATATATCTTATTTTTTCATTCAGGTTTTAATCCCCCTTGACAGGTAACGAGAATCATATAGATTGTAGATGGTCTTACTTGGTGAAACTCTTCCATCATCCAGATGAAAATTACCTGTGAACCCAGTTAGTTACACCAATGTAACTCTTTCTTATTTTTCAGTGACTCTTTCCGATTTATATTTAATCCGACAATAATTTAAATATAAATCGGAACGCGGCGCTGGAAAACAGTTTTACATGGATGCATCCTAATTTGATAATTCAATATTCACGGATAAAATATTTCTAGGCAAACGAATTTTTCAAGTGGTCACCTATATTTTCGCGGTTTTGCCAAGCAACGTTTAAAATCGTTAGAATATTAAGCAAACAACTAGATTATTTGATGTGTATTTCGTCTAGCAAGCTATACCTAGCATGTGTTTTTGAAACAAAACTCATATTATTCTCCACTTAACTACTTCATGGACAACTGTCGATTTGCAAAGTTTGATTGCTTTGCTGAAGACATGGATAACATGGACAACGCATTATCCATTTCGTGCCCAGCGCGAAGAATACTTGCTAGATTAAAACAGATGCCAATCAAATGAATCTGAATCTGTGTATACAAAACTTATCATTTCTATCATAATGATGGCATATGAAAAAACTTCTCGTCATGTAATAGGTGTGCCTTTAATAAAATATTGTACAATTCTGTAGTTGTTATCATTTGCGAATGATGCATTGGTCTGTAAGAGTGGTGAATATAATGTGATGCACCCCATATTTTTTTTTATTTTTTCATTCAAAATTACGTGTGGAAGTACAACGATAAAGATAGATTTTCTTCTTAAAAACCGATCTTTCTTACGAAGTGTTGCCTTAATGTAAACTAAATGTGAAAATATTCAATACCTAACTTCCATCAAAACTAACTCTATAATTTATTTAAAACGTCTGTTTTCTGTATTACACTCAATACTTTCAATTACTGTAGGAATTGTAATAAGAGTATTAAGATAATAAACCAGTGCCATACTAATTACATATGATGTTGAATCGCGAGTGGTTTTTTGGATAAATGAAACATCTTTCTCTCCGGTTATATTTTCTACTGGTCGCTAATTGAAACTACAATTCGGCTGCTTCGACAGTAAAAGTACAAAATATGAAAAAAATTGATTTTGAAATCATCAAGTTGACATTTCTGACTGCGTCTAGAAACAGCTTTGTTTTGACACAAGTTCTTAGGATGAACTATTATGGAAGCCTAGAATACAAATGATACCTTTGTATTGTTTATAAATTCAAAACAAAGCACATAATGCACCTACACACCTACAGAGGGACTATGAATTTTTCTCAATGTTTCCTTATGCTCTTGGATCCCAAGTAGGGGATATTGTATTGTTGCCTTGTCAGTGAATATAATTTCAAAATCAATTTTTTTCATTATTTGTACCCTGTGAAATGCTGCCGAATAAATATAATTATTTTAGTCAATCGTATCGATTTCAATTAGCGAATAGTAGAAAATATGTTTTTTTGGTAATTTAACATCTAACAATATTAATTTTTGTCATTATTGTAGGGTAAATATTTTTTACAATGTGTATATTCTTTATCCCTGTGGCTATATATGAAGATTGGGACTGATCTCAATGGAATCTGGCATCATATTTGCAGTTATATTATTTAGCCGATGGAAAATTTAAACGATTTGTTAATAGTTAAATCAAGGTAGAGGTATGTGAACAGTTCTTTACCAATTTTAAATAACACGTTATAAGTTTCTATTAGTTAATTTTCATAGTTATTTAAACACCTACCTCTTAATTTTCTAGCGTATTATATAATTTTCGTTGAGGGGTGCAATTGTCGGAATAAACATATCTCACTCACAAGTGCAATAGCGCTTTTTGTCATTTGAAAAAAAAGAAATATAGCAATATGTGTGTGTGAAATACAAGTGTTGTCGCACTATCTAGCATATTCCTGGTATAATCAAACTTACAAAGTGTATTTTTGTGAATGTAAACACATTAGAGAGCATTGGTTTGTGCTTCCTATACTTAATGTTACATAAATCTCCCATGTTTGGTGAATTATTACTCAACAGGTGCGAAACTATGTAGGATCTTCATTTGTAATGATTTTTCAATTAATTTTGTTCATTCTTTGTTTCTGGGTACTGAATAGACAGCAAACACTCATTGTGTAATTCAGTTTCCCAAAAAATTAAGCCCCGGCTTACTATCTAAATTAAATCTCTATTTTAAATGCTCATATGTAGTTTTGTTTTTTAATAGTATGAATACGTCACTTCAAGCTAATTTTGTTATTACTTGCCCATTCACAGACTGTCTGTCAAAAGTGGAAACGCAGATTGGCGCTCTCTTCTATAGATATCTAAGTGATACATTGCTTTTAGCGGATTTACCGAATTCTAATATTTATTACCAAACTGTATATTGATAGAGGCTTCCTAGTGCTACGCCATTATTTCAATAAACTTATTCTATAATGTAAATTATTTGGTTTTATTTGCTCCCTTAAAGCACACCGTATGAAAAGGTAATTTTTTTGAAATTTCAACGACATTGAATTTTTAACTGCGAGAGAAACTCTTCTGTTCACTGCAACGTCTACTGCGAGTCTACAAGGCTCAGTTCAGACCATCGCGGGAATACTTGATCGCAGGTGAGGATGCGCTCCAAAGCTCTCCCTAAAGCTTCTGGAGATGATCCAAAAACCAACAATACAACTAGTGGATGCGCCTGACCTCCACAGTCTAGAACATCGAAGGAGGGTAGCTGATCAGTGTCTATTCTATACATACTATCAGGACAAACGCTCGACCGATCAGTTTCCCACAGTAACACCGAAAGTCGCTTGCAATAAACACATGAGGGGGCCAACGGGCGCATCCTCACCAGGTCGAGCTTCCAAAGCCTTGAAATTTTGGAATGTGCAAAAGGAGTTTATTTGAATAACACAAAAGTATGTCTAGTTTATATATTTATATTATAAACACATTCACACATACATGGAGATTTTCATTATTCCTATGGTTTAACTAGTCACAGCCAATTTGATACTTCAGGAAATCAGCGAAATATCAAAGAGCTGTGAACGTTTCCACAAATGAAAAATTAATATAGTTTCAACTTGGAACATAATCAAAACTATATTTTGCTTAAGAACTATGCTAACATATTAAAATTTTGAGAGCCAAACAATTCAAAAATTCCATTTCGTTGTGTAATGTACAGATTTTTTGACGATTTTTTTTGTCGCTTTCTTTCTTGAACGAACTATACATTTAGGAATCGCTAACTCACATTTGTTCCATGTCTTCTAACGCACAATGTTCAGAAATTAAACACTTACAAGAGCTTGGGATCAGTTATCAGAAAAATTCACTAGATGCTTTAGGTTCATTGTTGATGATGCCAGGTAATCTTGCCATTCAAGTTTCAAATCTATGTAAGTAAAGACATTTCAATCAAAAGATCAATTCAGTAAGTATTTAGACGTGTCATTGTTGAAGTGAATTTTTCGTGATCCTGATGATGGGACCTCTGGAAGTGAACTACTTCTTGTGCGATTGGGCAGAGCAGGATGTACTTAAGACGATGAATGAGTGACAATAACATAATTGCTTTGCAGAATTCAGTTGAGTTCACGCTTAATATCACAGCTTGTTATTTGTATCTCATTTGGCAAATAGTGAAAATTGCGGTGATGGGTGCATATTCTAGTGGCTGATGTAGGGTAAATTGTTAAGCCTATACCTACCCTATCTTACATTCCTCTGAAATATTGTTGAGTCATCTCAATATTCTTTCAAATGTTGAGATTCCAACAGCTAGACCGAAGATTCTCTTACAAATGGAACGAAACTAGTTACTATTCCTATGTACTGGAAAACTTATCTATAAAAGATTGGAGTAGACCTCAGAGTATCAAAATTTTTAATTTCATCCTACACTATGTTGTTATCAGAAATGTAAAACATGAGTATCAAAAAGTGTTTTTGATTCGTGTTGTACTTATTTCAGTTCCTTCGCGTCAAATTTGCTCCTGCACTTTGGTCAACTTGCTTTAGTTCTAGGTCCAATGAGAACTGAAAATCTATCAATAAATATAAGTTATAGCATGCTAAAACAAGATGGATTTGTTGGATGAAGAATTCAGCAAAACTCATAAAGCAGACACTAAAACCTAAAGAATTTTTCAAGATTTTTTTTTGGAAATGTTAGGTTTAAATTATCGAAAACACAAATTTGACCAAAGTACGGAAGTGTATAAATTTAGAATTAGTTCATCTTAAGCACGTCCTACTGGGTGATGTAAAAATAAACAAGCCAAAAGCAAGTTTTATTCAGACAATCGGATAAAGGAATGGAATAATAGTGCAGTTGCTACCATAAGCGAAAAAATTACACAAAGCGCTTGTATATTATATAAATACAATATCAAAGGATTCATAATAAGGTAATTTTCAGTAGAATTGAACGCAGTACCAGCGCCACAACGTCTCAAAAGTCAGTTCTGCTAGATTCACACTAATGTTAAATACTTAAGAACAATTTGTGAAGGCTCAAAATGGAAGAGAGAAGAGATAAATATACACAATGTTTGGGAGATACTGCAGAGAAATGGAAAAGGGGGTCAAAGGAGATTATCTACACCCAATTTGACATGTGTTTCATTGTTAGCGAAGTCCAACCGCTTTTCAATCATCATGACAATTATTTGGTACTATTATCGTACTTTGATAATTCCTAAACAACCTCCTCTATCTCTATAACCGTTGTTTGACAATTTGGAATTCAATATCCATTGATTTAAAAAGACTACTTACGATTATACACTGCGAATAAGCAAAGTTCGCCTCTAGAATGCTTGAAATCAACGAAAGGGAAACATGGCACTGCCAGCAAGGTAGATGAAAGGATAGATACACACCCTTTATATATATATACCTTAGCGGACGTGCAACGTTGCCGTTTCACATATTCCATGGATTCTGGAAGTGAACTTGATTTGTTCTCAATGTGTACCTTAATTCGGCTCACCACACCACATGAAAACCACTCATTGTTGCGTTATAAAATAGACTGACTTTCAAGTCAATGGGCATTGTTTCGTTGAAAATGTACCTCGCTTGATGAAGTTTAGGCATACATTTTTGTTCACCTAATTTTGAAAAACGGGACTCACGTATTCAACATCATTGAAAGCACCTCGCTGCTGAAATTTGATTGAACTTTTATTTCTATAATCTTTTAAACCATTATATTATGCTCAGGGGGATGGCATAAATTAAAAGAGCCACTTGTTACTATCAGTGAATGATAGTATCGACCTAATAGAAATCTGAGAACAACGTTATTCTGAACCTGTTGATAATGAGAAGCAATTTTCTACTCTACACATTCATAGTTAAAAAAATTCTGGTTTAAAATTTCATACAATTAGACAATCGCTCTTCTAATACCACGGGAAGTTTGTACGTTTTTTCAAAACGCCATTTCACTCATTTTTGCATATACAGAAAGATGAACTCCCTGGACGATTTTACATGTTTTTATTCCCATTAAGATATGTATCTAAATCTAAGCTAAAATAATATGTACTTACAAAAGAAATGTGAAACACAGAATTTTCCGTAGCTGTATTTTTTTAAAGTTGATACAAGAATTTTACGTACTGAAGAAGAGACAAACAAACAAACAGAAATAAGCTCGCCTAAAATTACCCATAAAAACTACACTAACTTTTTATTTTACAATTGTATACGATAAAAAAGTCGCGTTAACGACATATAAAAAACTGTCGAGGACTTTCACTAAAGACAATATAAAATATTTTTAGATACAAGGAGTATTAAAAAATTTCTCAATAATATATATTTTAAATTATGCGCTTGGAGGACCATTGTACACAGCAACAGCCAAAAGTATGCAAACTTTCTAAGGTGCTGATCAGCCCTCTTTTCAAGTAAAACACTATGGTTGATTTGTTATAGTCATTCCGACCTATAACCAATAATGATTTAGTTTCACGCCATCTTTGGGGAAAACAAATAGCATAATTAACCAAAACCAAGAAACGAAACAGACCAAAAAAACCCTTGCATACATTGAAATACAAACAGAATTTTCTTCCTCCTGGCTTTTAAGTTGATCAATTAAATTGAAATTTCTATGCCTGTCTGGCACCAATTGAATATTGGTTTCCCAAAATTTATTGCTAGTTGGATTGGCAATTTTATTTCCCATAATTTCATGAAAAATGCTTTTTAAGCTGTTTAGTATGTGATTCATTTGTTATTTTGATGTAGTGATCAACAATACAATTATAAACAATTCCATACTTGTGACGTGCAGTGTACATATCTAATTACTAATCAAAATTGGCAGTACAAGTTTTCCCCAGTTTTTCCACATTGGTCGCATATTATCTTCACTGTCAGGAATGATCGGTACTGCTATTTTAAACTTGCAATTAAAAGTTCTTGTTTCTTGAATGGTTGGTCTGGTTGAGTTGAAAGTTATTCCTCCACAACAGCAGCCTCCTAAAACAAAAATATGTTGAAATTTAACAACGGTATTTATTCGATGTTTATTCGTAATAATATTTAATAAGAACCTGAACTGAACTTATGAACAGCCAGAGTTTAATGATGACAAAAATGCTTACAGAGATTCCAGTTATCTGAATTAAGGTGATGTGATCAGCTTATTGATGATTTCAACAGAAAAAATATCCATAGATTCATGAATTTGTTATTCGCCTTCAGCGCAAATCTAAAGTGCTCAAACCATTCATGAGTTTTATAAATAGAAGGGGTTAATATAATCTGTTCTTCTCAATTAACCGACGTTATACTGAGTGCCTGACATTCCTTTTGTGTACGATACTGACTATAAGCAATACTTACGGTTTTTACTGCTGTATCATTATCTTTGACGCCTTCTTCTTGTCGTACCTCATTTGAAGGGTCTGTGAGAACCTGCAAAAATAATTATTAATGCATTCATCACAAACTAGTTTTTAATAAATATTCAAATGCACTTCGTTCTAAAATAATCTAGCGTTAGTATAACATTAAATAAAACTTAAATTAATCGCAAAATCCAGTATTAGTTATCGTTTTTCATTAGATTTTGAATGTGTATCTCATAAATTCCAGTCAAAAGACAAGACAGAAAGACTAGAAATACAGAAAAATAGGTCGAGGAAACAAGACAGATGTTTGAACATTATTTTTCGAGGGTTAAATGACAAAGAGTTATAAAATGTAACATCAAAAAGTATTTTTTATGGTTCTTATTCGATTTGATGTATATAAGGAACTGATTATTGAACCTAGCAAACTGACAGCTGTTTGTGTGGTGAGAATGAATGAAACACCATTCCAACCAATCTTGGTTATCCCTTTAAGATATGGAAAATATTCAGTAAACTATCATCACAAAAACTCAACTAAACTGTGATACATCTAAACGAAAGCAATTCAAACGTATATCAATCACTATAATATATAATTGTTACTATTGAAGCAAACTATTACCAAATTCTAGATTACCTTTTAACTCAGGGAAATGAAGAATAAAGTTGAAGCATCAATCTTAAAAAATGCCATGCACAAAATGCTTAATCTAATCAATGACACTATTTATTGAATTTTTTGGGTGTATTTCGTAAATCATGAGTTATGGGGACATGGAAAGTCTCTCTAATTATTATATTTTCTACTGGTCGCTAATTGAAACCACATAATTAAGTTCAAGTGTTAATACATATTTGAATTGCAATTTGCAAGTAAGTCCAACAGACTAATGATAATAATATTTAATACATACATATAATTTTTTTCCATATAATAAAATGATACCAATGGTATAAGCTATAAAGTATATGGATTAATCACTTTTCTATTATCAAACTACAAACAACAGAGCAAAAATATTTAGCAATGTAGCCTAAAATATTATCTAAAAGTATAGGTTTAAGGGAATATCATTCAGGTGCAATTTATTTTTTTTAGTAGGGATCTCAGAGGTATCATATTAGCCAATCGAAGAAAGGATATGATAGTCCTTCGGTTAGAAAATCACAACATACTCAAACCACTGCATACCGGGTTAAGACAGGCGATATTGGACTGAGGTAGAATGATCAAGGGGTTTATCGTTCACAATATGCGAATAATAAATTATACTGGACCTGGTAGTCCTGGATTAATTAAATAATAAAATCATTGTCATTTCAATTATACATTCCATCATTAGAAATAACAGCAGCAGAATTTCAGTGAAACATTTGAGTTATCAATTTCACTAGCAGTGTGGTGGAATATATGAATACTGTTCCGGGAAATAAATCTATTGCTAAGCAGTTACTCCAATTTATTATAAAATATTGAGATGGATCATTATAGCATTATAATCAAGAACATCTATGCGGATATTTGGCCTTGTTGGAGATGACAATAATTATGCATGTTTTCAAACCTCAAATAATTCATAGCTAGAAAGGATCATTTTTAGGAAAAAGTTACCAAGCATATGTTTTTTCAGTGGTCTAGTGAAACAAACAAAGAATGTATTCATGCTAGACATCGCAAAGTAATCCATCTTAATTATTCCATAAACAGAACGATAGCTCATATCAAGTTCCACCCAGTTATCAGATAAACACTCCACGTTTCAATATAGTAAACTGGTAATCCTAGGTGAGTGGTTAGAGTTAATAACGTTATAATGAGGAACTCCAATCAGAACAATCAATAGGGTAACAAGTTGGAAGGAAGGGAAAGGGCAAAGGCGTTGGATACCACATGTTATGGTATATACTGTGGGTCTATTTTGTTTGGTTCGCACTTTCATTATCTCGCTTCCCAAATAATGTTTTGCTGGAACGTATCATATTGGGCCAGGATGGGGCAGAAAAGTAGTTCAGCTGCGGCCATAGAATCGGCAAAGCGGTATACATCGAAAGAATTCCTTGTGGCTATTAAATATATACTGAAGGCAACCAAACCTTGAAAAAAAAAACGGAATCTCTGATATAGATAATGGAGATGATTGACAACCATACGACTAGTTTATAATCAACCTCCAGAAGCGAACTGCCATGAAGATGTGATAAAATTTTGCACAAAAAACAACTGGTCCAGTCAATCTATTGGACTGATGGTGATGGCGAGATAACAGTACATCGTATCAAGTACAAAGGATGTAGCTATAAATCAGTTCACCCTTGTTGACCGACGTCGCAGCAGCATTCGTAACCGCTATTATTGTGAAATGGGCAAAGCCGATTTGAAACATCATAGATTTTTTTGTAGATAGCCTCTCGCAAAGGCAGAATGCCTATTACGCCCCAGGGGCTCTGCGCGAGGAGATATAAGTATTCACATTGATCTTGAAGCGCTGTAAACTGCAACCATCGGGAAGCAAACTCCCCGGTAGCTCATTCCACGACGCCAAGGTTCTCCAAAAGAACGACCTTTGATGAGGATGCGCCCGCTTGGACCTCCTTGGTTGATGTATTGACGACTCTTTGTGTTATTATGCGGGAGGTAATTCGGTCGAACATCTGACACGATAGTATATAAAGGATAAGCACACTCCAAACTGTGTAGGTCCTTTGTAAGGTTAGGTGTATCCACCAAAGGCACTTCTCATTTCTGTATTGTGTTCAGAAACGTCAGGGAGTGTTTCGGAGCGCAAACACAGATATGCTAACAGTACTCCATTCCTAGTCTAATCTGAACCTTGTAAGAGTAGCAGTAGCTGTCCAGGTGAACCTTCTGGAGCGGAACAGAACCCCCAGCCTCTAATGATCGTGCCAGGACATGTTACTTTTGATGATAATCCCCAGAAGTTTTTTGAAAGATAACTCAAGCATTGCGAACCCCTCCATCTCCACAGCTGAAAGATCAGAATGTATTGGGTTTTTAATCACGAGGTTTCAATCATGATTCGTTGATGTTGGAAATCTTTGAGGTTAAAGTGTAGACAATGAAAGTGCGAAGCATGAGCATCCCCTAATTTGCACATTTTTTTCGACCGTCTAGCTTGACATATGGGCATGTGAAACAGGACTGTTCCCAGGGCTATTCACTATCGATGAGGAGTACCCGGAAACAGCCTTGGAGGTAAAGCTCGTTTAACTTTGCACATCTTTTTTAGACCGGCAAACTCAACATACGGTTACTATGGCATACTAGATTTTTTAACCATTCCTCTCTGAAACGGTGCTTTTCCGCCCAGGACTGTCCACAGCAATATCCAGTATAGATGAGTCGTACCAGGGAACAGCCTTGGGTGGTGAAGCTCGAATCACAAGAGTGCCATCTCAGCAACAGCCTCCATGATATGGGATAGCATATGAGAGAGAGACAGAGATAGTGAGTGAGAGGGAGGCGTGGGAAGTCTATTCACCTGTTTGACGGGCAGTCCGATGGCTGGCGGCAATTCGTCCTCCACGGGCGCGGCGACGTCGACAGGCGAATGCGGCGACAGTCCGTTGGCGACGGCGGCGTTCCCGTTCGTTAGAACCTGGGCGGGAGCGGGAACGGGGGTGGTGGAGGGGTGGTGCTCGGGAGCGGGCGGGGGAGAGCAAGCGATCGGCTCCGGGACTGAATCCACCGGAGGGAGAGACATGGGCTCCGCCAACTGGTCGAACATCGGCTCGGGTAGCGAGGGCAACGATTCTGTTGAGACGTCGGGAAGGGAATCGCACCGGGGGGAACCGTTCTGTTCGACTTTCGTGCCTTCTACACCGTTCGCGCATAGTTCCGGTACGACAACTGTGTTTACTGGTGTTTCAGATAATTGTAATGTCTCCTTTGGCGCTTCTGTCGTATCTTTTGGTGCCTCTATAACTTCCTGTATATCAGTTGAAGGAGCAGCTACTGTTTCGTTAGAGGGCTGAGGATTTTCTACTGATACTGACGATTCTATCCTATCTTCAGCGATATTTAAAATATCTTTCGAGGGCTCTAGAGTTTCTATCGGTTCTGAAACTTCTACAGCGTCTTTCGAACACACCGTTTCTACAGTTTCATTGGAAGTAACTTCCGTAATTTCAGTCGGTACTTTCGCTGCCTCTTTTTCTGGGATATTTATTTCGTTCATCACTTCTTTTGGTGCTTCTTCTGTAACTTCTACGACTTCTTTTGTGGCTTCTATATCTTTTGGCGTCTGTGGAACCTCAGGTATTTCTGCTGGCATCTGTGGAACCTCAGTTATTTCTTTTGGCGTCTTTGGTACCTCGGGTGTTTCTGTTGGCGTCTCTGGGACCTCGGTTATTTCTTTAGGAGCCTCTGGTGCAAGAACGGTTTCCTCTTTCACAGGCAGAGGGCATTCCAACGGCACTTCTGGTTTTTTGTCACACACCTCTTCGCTTACGGGAGCTTCGCTTTCGGCGGGTTCAGTCTTTGGCGGTTCTTCAGTCTTGGGTTCGGGTGGGGGAGATGGGAGGGTCTCGAGTGTGCTCTGGGGAGTAGTGATGGGTGCGTCAGCGAGCTTACATTCAGAGAATTGATCGGCTTTAGTGGATTCAGCGAATACCGTCACCGGATTAGGGGGGTTAGAGGTAGGTAGGGGAGGGGGAACCTCCTCATCGCTACGCACCTCTTTGGTCAGCTCCTCGATAACCGGCGGCGGTTGCTCTACCTTGGGTGGTTCTTCGGCCTTGGGCGGTTCCGCGACGGGTTCCTCCAAGGCGGGTTCTTCCACGGCCTTCGGCAGTTCTTCGACGGGTTTAGGTTCTTCGGCAGGTTTGGCGGATTCTTCTGCGGGGGTCGCGTCACCATTGGTTAGCGGTGGTTCTGCGGCCGTTGGGGGTTCCTCTGCTTTGGGTTCCTCCGTCTTTGGAGACTCGACGGTGGGCGAGGTGGCGGTATCTTCAGCATTCTGCAACAAGAAAATATGAGTTAATATTGCACATCCAACAAAATCTAGTGGTGTAGTCAAACAGGGGAACGGACGAGTGAACTATAGAATTTGAAAAAATTATGGAAGTCTGCATAATTTACATAGCGTTATTTGTGATAATGAGAGAGGCGAGAAAGGGTTACTACAGGTTGCAAACAATTCCAAGAGGATTGAGGAATATGTCAGCAGCAGCCTACTAGATGCAAGAAAGGACCACATCATTCCGAAATTTGCATTCAAATATAACTTCGGAACTAACTAACTAACTAAATTGGAGATCGAGGGGAAGTGAACAAACAAAACCGACAAGGGGATACAACCTGGTACACAGGTCAAAGTCTGAACAGGGAGTTTATGGCAGAGCGCGCAAATCTAGATATAGCATACCGCTTAAAAATAATACAATCTGTGTTTCAGGCAGAGATGTATGCCATCTTACAATGCGCAAGGATAAACAATAAACAAGAGTATCAAAACGATAGGATCGTCAGACGACCCTCAGTGCGCTGGAAGGTCCTTGGGTGAAGTCTGCACTTATTTGGGAACGTAAACAAGAACTGAGTGAATTGGCGGAACACCACAAACTGATTTTGGAGTGGGTGCCAGGGCACTCAGAAATTCTCGGCAGTTAAAAGGCAGATGAGCGTGCAACAAAGGGATCATATTCCTTATTCATCGGCCCACAGCCATCTTTGGTGGTCTCTAAAACAGAATAACGAACCAAGTCAAGGAATGATCGAGACTTCAGTACCGGAAAAACTGGAACTTGAGTGTATGCTGGCATGGGAAACATTTCATTAAAGCATCATGGTCAAAAACGGCCACGAGACTGAGGAGGATTATTCGAACAGGAATCAGCTCCATATAGTTACTGGACTCTTCACAGAACAATGTGGCCTGAAGCAACATCTGAACAAGCTAGGGCTTCATAACTTAGACCATAACTGCAGACTATGAGGAGAAAATGGATCACACAAATTTGATAAAGCTTCCAAAACAGGGCAAAATATAAACATTACAAAAATGCCCTTCGCGCAAGCATGCAGGGCAGAGTACCTCTTATAACACACATATGCAATGCAAAGTGGATCATTCGTAATATGTTATCTGTAATTCTAAAACACCTTGTATATAAAACCACTACTAGAGCTAAGATCTAAGACTGTGTGAGGATAATTTGTCTCACAACCACACAAGACGCGATCATAATATTATAACAAGTAATTATCATAATAACGCTAGGCGCAATGTAATCAGCGGATTATAAATACTCATCCATACAATGTAATGATATAAACGTTAGTGGTGCAGTTCAGTAATTTTATTATTCAAAGACATGCCGTGGCGTTTATCAATTAGCTCACGCATAATTTGCTGCTTCGAAGACGTGGCGGTATTTTTATAGTTGATCTATCATTGCTTTTCAGATATATCTATGGCTACTATTTTATACGGACCAACATATCAAGTGTATCTGTTGTTCGAGATTTGTAGATAATGCAGATTGTAGATCTTACTTTGCCAAGCTCTTCCATCATTCAGATAAAATTCTAAAATCGTAACGCGTCACAAAAGCAGAGTTTTATATGTAGAACCCCTTGTGGTGTTTAAATCACACAATTTTATATGAATTTGTAGACAATGTATATGTTTCGAAAGTATTACTCCCATCTTTAACATCTACAAGGCATGTTTCAAAGTGAACAGGAGTTTGTAAAAATAAGGACAATTTTTTTTGGACAAAATCGATTATCACCTCATCTACAAGTGTCGCCCTCTATGGGGACGCTCATTGGCAACTTACGAAGTCAAAGGTCCTAACACGTGGACTGCCTTGGAGCGGCAACAGATGTCTCTTACGACATGTGTCAAAAAGGGGAACCTGATTTACAGCGACATCCCTTCAAGTCAGTCCAGGTGTTAGGACCTTTGACTTCGTAAGTTGTGAATGGGCGTCCCCATAGAGGGCGACACTTGGAGATGAGTTGATGTTGCTGTGTACAGTTAGGCCGTCAAGCTATACTGATGAGTCTAGCATAAAGAAGTATCATGCATGTCTTTAGCAGGTTTGATGCATAGTGGAAAGCATACATTCAATATCAGTTATCAGCTTCTGATGGGAATTAACCAAGATAACGGTACATCGTAAATAGTGTTTACGAAGAACAAGGAATGTCGCTATAAATCACTTGCAGCTATGAATACCTCTCAAACTCTATATGTCTGCCATATTCAATGTACTTTGATACCTTGTTTACAAGTGGATCACTTCTATATCCAAATTTTCTTCCATACTTAAACATCATTTCAGGTTGTGATTGGCTGGCGGTGGACCACCAACCATCAATGTATGACGTCGTGTTTTCTTCCATTGTGCTGGAGGGTCCTTTTGTCCTCCAATATAGTATGTATGGTGTACGCCATGTCATCGCTCGGCCTCACTCACAAATTGAATGGAATTAGATTATCGAGCCAAGCGGAGAGACACGAGACAGTCTACCTCTGGCGTTCCTCCTTCAATGTATGTAGAGATAATAATGCAAGAGTCTGCCAGCGGGTCGTGAATCTTTCAGTTCTATTTTCGTAGGTTGATTGTGACTTGGGTGCTACCAGGGTAGTTACATATGTATCTCGGAATCGAAAATATCAATAATTGACAATAATAATAATAAAGTGTATGCTCTCCACTATGCATCAGACCTGCTATAGACATGCACGCTTCGTCCTCACACTTGACTTCAGTAGTCCATCACAGAGCTGGCTCCCGTCCAACTGAAAACCCAAATTAAAATGGCTGAAACCAATTTGAAAACAAGCCCATGAATCTACAAACATCTTGACCTCTTCATATCCAAGGTTTAGTGGGTTGAAGTCAGAGACTTAGGGTTCCATAATGGCTTGCCAGGACCGTGTCTTTAAACACCTTGGCATATGGTAGTAGGGTTATGGAAATGGAACTAGCCGATACCAGCGCATCTCTTGTCAGCGTGCAGGGTGTACGCCGGCACTGGTTACGTCTATCGGCACAACGCAGCTCTAACATTTGAGGCAATCCTATGATAAAGAGGGAAAACCTGTACTACCCTATGGTTCGAAGGATATTGAGTCGGTGCTGAAGAAAGGAAGATGCCGAATTTACTGGAATTATCTATTCCCCACGTTCGAGCTTGTGCAAGCAAATCATCAGTATTAAAGAACCGTTTATTTATAGAATAAGCTTAAAGTTTTCTGTAGAAAACATTCAAGTCTTGTTACTCAAAAGTGCTCGTCAATAAACACATTTATGCCATCTTAGGTTCATTCCAGAAACTGATAAATAATTAAAATTTTTCTGTGACATGTTTCAAATTTATAAAAATCCTCATGGCTCTTAAAATATATTATTCCTTTTGACGTGACTGAACAGAACTTCCAGACATATAGAGAATGCAAAGGCTTTGTATGACAAATACCTTTTGCATGTGAGGCGAATGTCCCCCAGATTAGAATTCGTAATTAGTGTAGGGGGAGGGTTCAATCACCCCATCTACCCCACTCCCTGCTTCAGGTTTGGAAGCTTTAACTTCATCTGTTAGTATGATTGAATCAAATCTTGCAATTGGATTCTCTCCCCACTGATTCAGTGCAAATTTGGAAACACGTTTGGTTGTGATGATAATGCGTCATAAGATCATTCTGAATCAAAGATAGTGCATTATCCACTTTTGTTTATTGAACTACTTGTTCGGAATTTTGCGTTACAGCGTCATTATGATGTACACGTTGAGAAAAAATTAAATTCGCGTCCGGAATGCCTGGGATATGCGAACCGGCAACGTCGCAGATCATACTAATACCTTGCCAACACAGCGACGTTGCCACTGGCATATATCAGACCGTCTGAGAACTTAATTTTTTCGCACACAGATAAGACTTTCAGGCAACTGTGAGTACATTATCTTCGGCCGACAGAGACAGCGGAATAATATGTATAATTCATAAAGAATGAATCCATTTAGAAGATGAATGCCTTCGAAAATCTTGCAATATTCAAATGAAAGCAGTGGGACGGTCGCTCTGCAGTTGTCTTTTTATGTTTATGAAACGGTTTTGCAATTACCAGATTCGAATATCAAACAGCTAAACGATACCCACAGATGTTTCTATACAGGAAGTTCCATTGCGTCACACTTAGTTAAAACATAGGACATGGACAAAAAAACTAGATGAATGATGATAATTTCAAATATTTATTGGGATTCTGTACACCAACAGCACGAAAATCCGATTAAAATCCTTATCTATCAACTGATTCTATTACATGGTAAGTATGACGTCAACACCTACTTGACGCCACTGCTGCAATCACTGAAAGGAATAATATGATCTATCAAGCTCGAGTTGCACAAGGCGCGGTTTCTAGATCATCCCATTTACTATCACGCCCTGCGAAGATTCGATAATAGATATCATAATTGAAAAAGTTGATCATCATTAATAGCCTTACCATTATCAATGCTTAATGAACATGCCCATTCATTTGCGAAATACGCTGCACTTTATGCACCACTTCCGTTGTATACCTATGCGTTTTTTCGTTGTGTTCAAAAGTTTACATACACATTGTTTATAACCGTAATCGTATAAAATGTACTGTCTTCTTGATGTTATGGATTGTTTACGAGGTACCATCCTATTTGCGCATATCCAGAATGCGTAAATACCCGCTTTGCAAACACTTTTTTTTATTGCACCTTTGTTAAATATATTTCTAAGATATTTTTTCCTTTTTTTGCATTTTTTACAACAGTTACCTGACAAAATTACGAACTTATTCGGAACATGATCAAAGAACACCGGAGCATTACTGTCAGAAATGTTCAAGCAACTTGGTGTGAAAGAAATTAAAAATATTTCATACAAAAAATTGCCGTAAGCTTTGTTCTCAGTGGATTACCTACATCTTGACTCAAAACAAATGCCGTTTGAGACAAACGTCCAAGAGGAAGTAGCATATTGCATCAAGATAACCCTAGAGCTCGCACTGCTGCTCCAACAAATGAGTATTTGAATGCACAAAAAACAATAATCGTTATCAATAAAACAAAAGTTGTTATAAGACTATCATTCTAGGTGAATGAATTGTTATCAGATTGCGGATTATTATTGTGAGAAGAAAAAGGAAAAATCCGTGTACTAGCGACCGCTGCTCACACGTTAGGTAAGCCATCACTAGAGAATACTTTGAAAATTATAAATAAATGTTTTAATCCTCTAGGCTCAGAAGCAAGAGGACAGTCCTCGTACAACTTTCTCGATAGATTTAGATACATATACATATAATGCCACGGTGTATCCGTTGGCTGTTTTTGAACTATTTCTGTCTGGATGGCTGAATAGGTGCCATGCAAAAAAGACCAAGAACTGACGGCATGCAAAGAACGCAATGCAGATTGTTTATAGAGAGCGATGAAACAATAGATAATTGGCTGTGTAGTCAGGCGACTGACTTTTCCGCTTCAGGTGACAGGCTAAGGAGGAACTCCTTGCAACCGACAATCGACAATTATTATTAATAACGAGATATGATCGATCGATATACGATTTTCATCAGAGGCATCACGGTGGGCTACGTGAATATTATCATTTTAACGAGGTCTGTTTTGCTTTACTTAGGAGGATGGAGAAACTCAAGAGCAGTGCTTCCTGTAAAAACATTACAAAAATTGAAAGAAATTCTTAATAAAAAAATTGCGATATTCTTGTAAAAATCCACTAACTACAATAACGGAGCCCCGTGTGGTTCGATTAAGAAAACACCTTTTGGAAATAATAGAATCTCCATTAACAATATGATAGTCTTGGTTCGATAATATAGGCTGCTTTCTAATACCCCTCTATTCGCTCCAAGTAATTTATTTATTTCACGTCGCCATTCTGGTTTGTTCCCGCGCATATTGTTTTCCATAGGTTTTTATTTTATCAACTCCCCTCAGAATGCATGAGCTGTTGAGAAGTTATGGTGTGACTGTTGTGAGGTCTCACGTATTTCTTTTAGCTTAAGTATAGGCACATATTTTTTATATTCTATGTTTATATGTGAACTTGAATTGGAAAAAATTCTAATTTCCAGCTAGTTCAATAAAAAGTGTTGTTTTTGAGTCAAGATTTTAAAAAGGTGATATTTAGAAAAAAATATCGAACCACTGTAAACATAAACATTTTTCTATGATGATTACGTTTTGGAATGTTTCCAAATAACCGGTAGTTACTTCCCATAAATCATGTAATTTGCAGTATGCACTTGAGCGTAGATATCGCTGAAAATATAGTTTGTAGGTAGAGTTGGGTAATTTAAAGTTTAAATTTAACTAGAAAAAGTATTCCTGTAAACTTAAATATAGATTAAATATCAAACGTTGCGATTTCTTCCAGCCCGGGCTTGTTATCTGTACAATTAAGTCGCACCAACTTACTCATAACACTTCAGCTGTCAATATTGAAAACTTAAATAACATTACCAACTATATTGAATGATTGTGTATCAATTATAAATATATTAAAATACTTGTTGCCCTGGTGAGAAAATAGGATAGCTCTCCGCCAGGTTAAAAAGGAATTTTATTATCATTATTATTTTTCAAACTGTCCTCGCGAGAATCTTCAGATTTTTTTAAACAAAATGAAGATCAACAGCTCCAAAATCTCAAATCTTTATTTCCAAAATGATACCATTATGTGGGAAGTACAGCGTCAACTCAAAAATGAGTGGTTACTATCGAATCACTATGCTTCATTACATTTTTTATTTCTGATGCATTAGCCCATTTCAATTAATTCTCATTAGCAGATAAGGTGAAGGAAGCTTACGCATCATCTACGGGACGTAACCCCGATCCCAGATCTTATTGTCCTAACTCCTTGGGAAGCAATGAGGTTTCGCGTTGCCCCTAAGCACTTAATAATAACTAAATGACCCATCAACAAACTTCCAGCCGAAAGATTACTTTTTGTGCTGTTTGAAAAGTTTCGATGAAGTTCTATACAGTACACTTGTCGTTTCTTGCAAGGGTCGCAAAGTTTGGCTTACGTGGCCTTTTCATTGAAACGAGGGAGAAAACCTTCGCACAAATTAACTTATGGTACATCAACAAAAATACTGATTATATGTATTCAAATTTTGACATGTGAGGTGACATATTTTGATGAGCATTTTTCTAGATTTTCCTTTTGACAACAATTTATGAAAAGTGAAACTTCACGCCACAAAAAGTTCATTTGCAACGAGTTTTGTAAACAAAATCAGTAGAAGTGAAAGATTATATTAATGAAATAACATAATATGATTTTAGTAGAAGTTATAAGAATATTGCAATCGCTTGGAAATTAAATGACCCTTATAAATGGTATATTAGATGTAAAAAGCTTCAAGATAACGTAATTACATTATTCCTGCTTGTAGTATTTAAGAGCTATTTATAGATGCACCATAAACTAGCCTTTCACGTCCTCTGTGAGTGCCATGCACTAGATCACAAAAGAAAGCAGCTCTTTGGGAAGCCTAAACTAGATCCAATGGAGTTCAGCACATTACCACCGGGAAAAAAAGTTGGGATTTGAAAAACGATCTATTTGTATTAATTTGTTATATCTGGAGACCTTCAAGCAAACTTTAATTTTCCTAACTCAAAGTAATCAAAAACACGCCTTCTAGATCGATGTCAGAAAATGCATAATTTTGACGCGTACAGTCTCGTCACTTTCGTCTTGGGACGCGCTATTCAGTACACTCTGCTGCACAACTCTTAGCGGTATGAATGGTAAAAGTGACCTAACTCATCTAGATTGTAGATGCTTTTACTTGGTGACATTCTTCTATCCTGCAGATAAAAGGATCGTGTATTTAACACACAGTTTCACAAATAAAACTCTTTTTCTCTCAATGACGCGTTTCGATTTATATTTAAATCATCTTTGGACTGTCAGATTTGACCAAACTCACCCAGAATAATTGCCAACTAGCTAACTACATTCTGTCATGGATACAAAACTAGAGCTCTCAATACTAGCATAATATTTATCCTGTCTAGCTATTTTTCTATTGAATTATTTATTTTTCCTTTCTTTTGTCTATCTTACGGCAAAACTTTTTTGGGGACTGCAGGGAAACCACTACAAAACCTCAAGGACATTTTGATGGCGATGGTTAAGGTTTTGTAGGGGCTTCCCTCAACACTAGTTCAAATGCAGTCGCCAAAAAAGATTTCCTCCAGGACAGACAAAAGAGAAAAAAATAATTTAATATAAAAATCGCTAGACAGGATAAATAGTATGCTAGATTTGAGATCTCTAGTTTTTTATCCATGTACTTGTAGCTGTAAATGCAAAGTGAAAGATGTGAAGGGGAGCAGAATCAATAACGGACCACCAATCAGAGTGAACAAAGTGATTTTAGCAAATAGAGAGTAGTAAAAGATTAAAAATAATACGTTCAAATGGTTTATCTATGACTAACTGAATGAGACTTCGCTGCAGGGAAACAGTGGATCGTAAATTTTAAATATGCACAGACGCCGTAACGGTTTCTATACGTTTCGTTCTCGGATACATCAATTTAATTAGTTGTACGGACATAGAAAAGTCGCAAGCACAGCTTTAGGATGACGTTATTAAAATTAATATGACACAGGAAATTAGTGGGTCATGTAGATGATTTAATGATCGTTTCTCAATCTTCTACCATGTATTGGCGAATGTTGTTGTACTATAATGGAATTATGCAACAAATAATTATGAGAGATGTGGATATAAGTATTTCAAGCTATGGCATCTATACTTCGAGCAATATTTGATCACAAACCATTCGTCAATATCATACCATTTCCAAAATCAAGAAGATATAAATTATAGGATTCATATTCATGACTACCGATTGATATTACGACGCGTGACTCACCCTCTTAGGTAGTAGCTACTAGTACGCATAACATTATATTGCTCGTAAACAATGTGCATCGTGGCATTGTGCATACAAAAACAAGTAAAGCGATCCCTTTGAAACATTAGTAACAACATAATAAATGTAAGAATATCACTTGTTTGACATACGATACGGACGGATCAATCTTCATTGAAGTATACATATTATATCGCTCATATACAATCTACTATTTATATAAACATTCTTTCCTTGAAATATACACACAAGTGTGATGTTCCGTGCGATATTTACCACGGAAAACCAAGGCACTCATTTCTGTCGGTCTGTCTGTCTATCTGTCTGATGGCATTGCATGGAAAGCAGACCTTTTGAGGAAAAAAACGAACCCTACGAGAGACCTTCAAAGAACTGCTGCACAACATTGTGAAACGTTGAAAGTTTTGGCTCACTTATGACCCCCTTCAGAGTACAAAATGAAATTGTTTCATATATCAATATATGTTTTAATAGTAGGTGACTAAGATGCGCGAAAATAATGTTCAGTATCGTTGCCAAACACGCACAAAATTTATCAAAAACGATAACAATGTAAGTTCAGAAGGACAATGCCGCATGCCAAATGTTTTGTCGCTGTTTTGCTAGTAAAGTTGCCAATGTTTACACTGTTGATCAAACGAATAGATTCATGTCAGGTTCAAAGCAGTTTGGTTATGGTGGCGATTATTAATATCACTTGTTAATCCGTAATATGGACAATTGGACATACATATACAAATTCTTATTTTGAAACGCAAAAAAGGTGGGCTACTGAGTGATTCGAACCACACATCTTCTGATACCGGTCCGATGCTCTACCAACTGAGCTACGTGTTTCACTGACAGACCTCTGAGCTATTAGAAAAATACTATCACTTGATCAACCAAAAACTTAGTTTGTCTCTATACAATTCGCGCAATAATAATAACTATATCGACAGAAGAAAATTACTGATTTCGATTCATACAGTAATTCAATCTGAAAAGTGATATTTTTGGAGATACTATAATTTCTTAATTGAGGCGCAAAAAATGAAATCTAAATCAGAGATCAATATATGAAAAAATACTTGATACCTGTAAATCAAAGTTGTATGAGAATCACCGTAGTCTGCATACTTGGACAATATACAAAACAACACTTCATGCTACGTAGTTAAGAGATTTTTTCGGCAACTATCGCATGCAGAGAATTAGTTCACATATTTTTGTTTCTTGAGCATCAAATACAAATCTAAAAGCTGTGGAGCTTTTTTAGCTTGCGCTTCATGAGATGACTTTTCGAGAATATCTTTGGAATACGAATAATAAAATACCGGATTCTCAAAAAGACATAGTTTCTGTAACCCTAATTTTAGAATAGATTAGAAAAAATTTCGATAAAAAAATATATAATCAGTGAAAACATCCACAAATCTCCTCAATTTCCCAAATTATTATTGATTGTGATCAAAAAAATTAGCATATGAGAAAAATCCCAGTATTCAGATACTAAATTTTCGTCATATGGATCCTTGGCCGACAGATACATACATTGCACTCTTTATTCACACCAAATGTTAAAGACTGGCATTCCATGATATCATGCCCATATACAGGGTGTTTAGAAGAAGGCCTCATAGTGGCTGATAGAATACGTCATTCAGGACACATTTATACATACCTTAGTAAAAAAAATTATAGCGAGTGAGTTACATTCCTTGAGCATCTATAGATATTTGATAATGTGACTTAGCTTAATGACTAACCGGACAGACAAAAAAATGTTTTATTTCTGTAGAATTTCAGCTCGACTTATAGTGTATTATATAGTAGTAAAAAATAAGGAAGATTGATTCCAATTTCCACAAAAAAAATAGGATTTTTTATCAAGGTATGTATGTTTCGAAGTATAGATCACGCGGTATTTGGTTTTGGTTGGATGTTTTCTATATGATCGGAAATTTTCTTTTAATGAGTTCAAAATAGTGCCAGAAATCGTAATTCAACCAAGCTCGGGTCAAAAAGTGCGCAAAAATTTTTATCAAACAAATTATCGAAGAATTGCCATATGTCAGTATTTTTTTTCTTCCAACTGGAATGTCTAAAGAACTATTTAATTTAGATAATAATTGAGAAGGCAAAATTTTCGTAATTAAATTTTACTCAAGACCTAACGGGTTTAAAATCGAAAAAATAAATAATAGTCTAGGCTCTTGTAAATCCAATCACACATAAAAGTGCGCTGAAATATCAAAACGTTTTTTGATAGTTATCTGTTTTCGGAAACTTTTCATCATTTTTGCAATACAAAAATAACTCACGTGAAATTATTATTTTTGGTAATATTTTGAACTCATTAATACAAACATTTCCGATCATAGCTAAAACATCCGATTGCATGCTCTCTAAATCAAACAGCACCTGGTGATCTAATATCCTCATCGGCGTGATCCATCAGCCCTTCAAATCAAACACCCCGCATACCAAAAAGTATGAAAAAATATATCTCTACCCTTTCGTCATCCCCGTCAGATCGTCCGTATTTGTTCACGACAACTTTAACCAACAGCGCGATCACTAAAGATACGAAACCGTAATAGAGCACCGACAGACCGTCCGCAGCAGCCGAAGCGGCGAGCGTTACCTTGGGGGACTCCATTTCTTCTCGCCGACGACGAAGAGACTGAACGACTGACTTGAAACTTGACTATGGCTGCGGCGGCTCTTCTTCCTCTTTCTTCTCTGCCTGTCGGTTGGTCGTTGGGAGTTTATTTCGGGCGCACTGAGACTAGCACGCGCGCGACACACAGACTTCTTGGGAGTTGCTTCGATGGGATTAAGTCGGGTGTGGTAAATGGCGGATCGCGCGAAAAGCGGCGATATTTATAGTACCTTGGTGGGAGAGGGAGCGATCAGCCGTGCTTTCGTGATGATGATCATGATGGCTGACCATCAGAGGCGCAGCGCACCCCTTGCCATATGAAAGGCGAGGAATATACAGGGTGTTTCATAATTGGATGTTAATCCTTAAGGCTGTGGAGCTTTGGGGAATAAGAGTTGATATACCATACGATATATCGGAAGCCTTCCAATGTACCAGCGCGGGCATTTTTTGGGGATCTGTCCTCTCTCCAATGTTCTCCTTGCTGTACATCAACGGGAGTGTTGGAACATCTTATCCTATCTACAGGACAGCACAATTATATCCTGCATATAACCAGGCAAACAAAGACCTTACTTTAGCAGCGATATTGATTCTGGTGATGAAAATAGGTGAAAGAATCAATTATTCCATTTATAAGCACTAAATTCAATGCCGCCTTGTACGCCATAAAGGACTATGCACTGTAAGGTCCATAAATCTCTACCCTTGCTAATGCAAATTTAATTCCGATAGCAGACAATACTTGTGGTCGCCCGACTAAATTTCTATTAGAATCTGCTGATCACGATGGCACGCAGAATATTCAATTTCGTCCAAACACTCGATAAAACAAGATTATGATGATGGGCATGGTTCAGATGCGCTGACTGTCTAGGTGCATACAACGCGACGAAATTGCATCCTAAAACGATCAGCTCCACAAGAACACATGGGCGTGGATATATACAGATTTCAGTACTGTAATTTTGCATTTCTAAAAGACGACATGCAAAAGGAGCATGTCGTCTTTTAGAAATGCTATATATGCAATACTTGAATCGTATTGATTCTACATTGTATTGCCAGGATAATTTTACACTTTAATTGACAAAGTTGTCTATTTCATTTTATTTTCCAGGCCACTACGAGGGGAAGTATTTCAATTATAAGATAATAATAATAATAAGTAATTCACTTAACACAGATGTGTTTTCTTTTTCCATGACGTATACATTGGTACTTTTCGTGTTTTGCTGAAACTTTTACAGTGTTTGAATATCGATTTAGTGGCGACGGAATAGTAAAAAAAAAACAAAAACATTAAAACAAAATAGCTTAAATTTCGTTTATGAACCCTAATAATTTTACAAAAACACTTAGAGGGATTATAAAATGTTGACCACGGTAATACCCGTGATTGTCAAGTTATATATTATTGTCCACAGATTTTACTATTCAGCATTCCAGGGCGTAGTCAATTCCTTTTTCCAGAGGGGGCTGATTAGTTCAGTTCCTATTTTAATGGCTTTTACTATAGATTACAACAATTTAACTGAAAAGGGATCATAGAGAATGCCGAAAGTGGTATTTTACTTCTTAAAAAATTGCGTCAAGTAGTTTGACCCTGAATTTTACATGCAGTCGTATCAGTTTACAGAAGATTTTGATAGGATTTTACAACACTTGAAATAAGTATTGAAAATATTGGTAATTGACACTTTTTAAAAATGGAAATTTTTGTTTAGAAACTTTTCAATATTTGTTTGATTGAATTTTCAAAATCCGATCCAAAACCTCGTTTCTACACTGTGTGTAAAGTATAGCGACAACTCACGTGACGCGATTCTGCTGATCAGACCCATAAGGTATCGTGATCGCAAACATTTTCAAATTTGAGATAATATTTGTTTTCCATACTTTTTAGGATTTGAAATCATATCAGAAGATTGAAAAGTAAGGCTTATTTTGTCTTTCAACAGCAAACTACCTGCACCAAGGGGGACATAGACAGATATAATCCAAAATATAACCAAAATTGAGCTATTGCTTTTTTTATTAACAACAAGAAGAAAAATTGTTGTTTTTTATCGTCACTTATAAAATGATAAGTATTGAATGAATGGTGGCTATTATAAAAAAAACAAAAAAACATTAAATCATCCCTAAACTTTTAAGGATTTTTCTCGTTTTTTTTTCGGGAGAAGAAGCATTTAATGTGACGCCTATGGCCTAAAAGAGCATCGCTGCCAACACACTTATTGACAGTATCCCGCTTGGGTGTAATAATGGAGCATTACCGTTCAATTTTACAACGTCAAGACATTAGTCTCGAGACAGCGCACTTTTATCTCTAAAGAACAAAGACGGCGCAGAACACTTTATTGCTATTCAATTTGTCCGATAGCGTCGTGCTTTCATTGTTATGAGTAGAAAACAAGAAAATGATTTAATTTTAGACAACAAGGAACACGGTTTCTACAATGATGCTGTTAAACTGAAAAAATACAAGGATAGTACAGTGTAGGGAGAACGATGATCATTTTCTGTACGATTTTGAGTGCCGCGACGTTTCGAATGATGTACGATCTTCAATGTTATATGTGTGACCTGTTTTAATTGGCCTAAAGACCATTATAGTGAGATCATGTTAACTTGTATTGATTCAATGTTTTTCACTGGCAGATCATTGACCATCTTCACATTCCCCAATACAAAAACTTCCTGCGGCGTTTTTTGGGCAAACCGCTAAACGCTAGACAAGTCACATTAACGGATAATTCCATCGAAAACACAATTTCCCTTGAATGTAATAGCTTAGCTCACGCCTCCTCACAAGCAAACATCCATCGGTATACCATTATAGTCTAAGAGCCCGTGACACTCGACCCTACGTCATCGCGGATTTAAATAAGAATTACTTACGCGTTTAGTATGCGTATAGGCGATTATGGACCCCCAAAGTCCATCAGGAAAATCCTGTGTAAAAATTTATATATCCACGACTAGTAGTTTTCAACTGTTTGACGTCTGAAGACAGACTGACTGTTGTCTCTGCTCGATGCTTCAATATATACAAAAATGCACAGAATTTTCCTGGCAGACTCGGGGGTTCCATAATCGCCTATACGCATACTAAACGCGTGTGTAATTCTTATTCAAATCCGCGATGACGTAGGGTCGAGTGTCATTGGCTATCATACTATTAATAAGCTCATGCAAAAAGAGAAAAATTTACGCTAGCCAGCCAGGAAGAGTGAGTCGCATCTGGATAAAAATCCATTTCAGCCACCTATGCATCAAGTTGTCTCTAAGCCGCCGTTTTTTCCTCGGCCCACTGCATTGTTTTCTAAGCGGCTGTCGTTGCGCGAGGTTCGCCGTGTTGTAGGCTGTACATGTATTTATTATAGGACGTGGCTTTTCGTTTTATAATAAAACGGTGGTGATACAGGGCGATTTCAAAATTGATAGTCTTATCCAAAGTGTTTATATACAGGCTACCTAATATGACGAATATATGATATTACGAGGAAAGTATTGCAAAAATCGTGTCAAGTAGATTGATGCTGTACTTTCTAGAAATACTGAGTGAACCTACTTGACACCATTCATCAAATAATTAAATTGCACTTTCATAATTATTTAGTAACGATTTTTAAGTATAATGCACTAATCTGTTGTAGTAGTTGCTAGGAAAGAAGTGGAATGGATTAAGATTTCTTTATAAAATGTACTATGCCTATAGAAGATTTACTGTAGAACAAATAAAATTGATAAAATAAGAATTTTTGTATTTTTCAAGGCAGATCTGCGAATACGTAGTTTACGCCCTTTACCAACGCCAAAAGAATTCCTGCTCCCCCAACCCCACACGAACATTTTGTACACCCCAAAATATCCAGGAACATTGGAAACAAAGTTCGAGCATTTTGGAATCTGCACAGACAAGCAGACAGGCTTTACTGATTCTCAAGTATCACAAACTAACAATGAGACCAGCACCGGACAGCCACCAGGCACTTGTGAATGCCTCAACATAACAATTCGTTGGATAAAAGGATACTTACTTTCCCAAGGCAATATTACAGCTCACCGTTTGGCAAAGAGGCTGTCGAGACCAAAATCCTTGGTCTTGAGCCACACGATATGCTATGAAAGCACTACCGAAAGAGAAGACCCACTCACTTTTCAAACATTTGTGGGATGACACCACTCGATGGCTATTCGCTAGAGAATTCCTCAGATATCATAGTGGAGGAGTAGCAAAATGAGTTGGCTGTTCAGGAAACACCACTTCGATATGAGGATTAGCGGAACATCCTTATGCACGGGTTGTGAACAAGAAGATGAGACACTAAAGTGATTGTACAGCTGTTCTATCAAATCGAGAATCCATCCTTTTGGGTGAGCGCTGTCCCTCTATGGCCAGTGTAACAAATGTTCCGAGTAGCTGAACACCGAGTTTTGAGTAAACTCTGGGGAGGACGTACAAACAGCCCAATGAGGTGCTGTGATCCTGGCAGATTATCATTCCTACAATACAGAAGTTTCAAAAGTAACATTAACAGCTGGTCGGTCTAGCCGTCTGTCTGTTTCACGACCTATCCAATACAACATCCAACGAACAGCCGACCTACACCTAACGACTTGAATGAATTGCAGCCCAGGGAATTTACTGCCCATTTCACGCCAACGGCACGTGCGGCAATCACGTTGTAAACGATCGCAGTGTGTTTCTGACAAGGCGACACATTTTTTCCAATGCCACACGGTCAGTGGTTGGTTACGCGAAGAGGCGGAGAGTTGACTGATCTATGAATGTGACAGATGACGGGTGTCGACCGGGCGACCCACCGTTTATAAATCGATCTGCGTGAGCGTTTCTTCTTTCTCTTTATTATCAGGAAATGATCGATATACGTATGGGCGGTCATTTTAATAACTAGACACTGGATTATAATGCAACATAAAAAGATGGAAATATGCATGTAACGTTAAGTGTATGCTCTCCACTATGCATCAGACCTGCTATAGACATGCGAGTTTCGTCTTTAGCCTAGACTCGTCAGTCGCCTGGCGAACTAACTGTAGAGATCAATCGGGTGGTATATACATGACCCAATCAAGAGTGAGATAGCAACATCACGTATCTCCAAGTGTCGCGCTCTATGGAGACGCCAATTGGCAACCTACGAAGTCAAATGTCCTAACACCTGGATTGCCTTGAAGCGGCAACAGATGTCTCTTACGACAACAAGGGTCAACTGATTTACAGCGACATCCCTTGTTCGTAAACATTTTTACGATGTACAGTTATCTCGCCTCATTAACATCAGAAGTTGAATAACTTGATATCAGTTGTCAGCTTCTGATGTGAATGAGCCGTGATAACGGTACATCGTAAACGTGTTTACGAATAACAAGGGATGTCGCTGTAAATCAGTTCATTATCAGTTAACAGATATCGTAAGGGACACCTTTTACCGCTTCAAGGCAGTCCTTTGACTTCGTAAGTTGCCAATGGGCGTCTCCATAGAGGGCGACACTTGTAAAGGATCAAAATATGCAACAGTAATAAAAAATATATAGTTTTGACAAAATATTTCTGAAGCACACTCACTGCAAAATAATATCGATACATGAATACCTCCAAGATTAAAGGTTATTTTTAGTCATATGTAAATCTCCAAAATAGCTGTATTTTTCGGTAACAATTTAATTTTGATACGCAAAAATGTCTTGATCTCTAGCCAAACTTGTGCATAATACGAGCACGCCTCTTTACCACGCTGCGCTGTCCAGTTTACACTTTTATCTAAAAATGCCACACGCTGAGGAAATTACGATATCAATCTATCAACATACAACTAACTACGCAATATGCGTGATATTTTAAAATATGACAAATTTTTTGGACTAAACACAATATACACATCAGGTACTGTTCACTATTCATTCAGAGCCTCGTACTTACGTGGCCTTAAGCTTCAAAATCACAACGATAGTTCTCTCGTTTGATATAAGCCAGTGTTTCCAATAATGTGGGGGACAAAAACATTTTTACTCTACCTACAATAAAAGGCGTTTTACATGGGTTTCCAATATTTGGTGTGGTAAACAGAAAAGTGCAAAAAATGAAGCAGTATGAACAAAATATTGCTTGGAAAGAAATATAGTCAGTTCAAAAATAAAAACATTACCTATATAAATAGGAAGAATAGTGGCTCGAAAAGCTTAAAATGATAAACAAAAAAAGTTATGAACCATTCCAACACATTAAGTGGTGACTTCACGAAATTCCACCAAATCAATTTTTAACATAATTCCAATACAGAATTGAAGATATTTAACTATTGAATATAACTCAATAGCAAAACAAAAGTGTGTGAATTATACAATAAGTCGTTTTAAATTAGCACAACTAGACTAAAATACCGTTAAAAGTATTTATAGGTCAGATATAGGCGTCTAATTTATTTTTCAGGATAGTCGCATGTAAACAAGATGCCCACTTACATTGTCGAACGCGAATATTACCTTGGATGTTGACATACTTGTTTAAAACACCAATTCATTCATATCTATCCCAATACAGCAAAATATCCATAGAAAATCTAAGAAGCAAAGATGGACTCATTGGCAAACCCAATTTTCGTGCCGTTTTCAATTTTTTTATACAAAATTTTGGATATTTTCTTGAGGTACTCGTAATAGCGGTAAAAATATGCTCATGTAGGGTGACACAATATTTATCAAAAGGTAAGAAGCATCCGAAATGAGTGAAAAAATGTCAATATTCATGTGACAATATGTATCAAAAATTAAAAAAGGGCTTTGCAAGTGCATAGATTCAACATTTCTCTATCTTTTGCACCCTTTCGTTATCTTGCAAAATGCGCGATGGAAACGAAACATTGGAAACCCATGCAAAAGAATTTTACTCTAGGTAGAGTTCCCTCTTCAAATCTAACCAGAAGTAAGCTACAGAGAGACTGACATGACTTTTTGTACACTTCATTAAACCTAAAAAAGCAGTATTTTTAATAAATTAGCCATTTAGCCCAACAGTCGTGCACAGGTTACAAAATCTATGTTCCGGAAATGGATCTTGGAATACGGAGTGCACTTCAAAATTTATAGTTCTGCCACGTTGGGTCAAGGCTACAACTGGCATGGCGCCGGTATTTTCGTGGATGTATAAATCTTTAAATAGTCACCTTGGCACTGATCTTCGCTATAATTACGACAGAAAATCTAGAAGAAAACGGACGAAGGAATGTTGGGAATATATGGACGGACGTTTTGCAGTAGATGAACTTCCAAAATAACTCAGGTTCGTGGTTTTAGCGCTTAGCGACTACTTCTGAGAGGACGAAAAAACAATCGTAACGTCTTCTCTCTTATTATTACAGTCATTTCGAGCAATGAATGATGCATATCGTTCGCCAATCCGAAGGAAGTTATACAATTATGTTATGGGTCATTCTTAAAATTGTGTACAAACATTAATTCTCGAATTGTTTTAATAAATAAAAAAAACTTTTAGAAAAGTTTGATTTCGGACTTCCATTGTCTATAAAATTTTGAGTATCACGACGTTTCGATTGATGTGCTATCTACAATCGTCTTCAGGTGAACTGGCGAACACGTTCCTTTCATGCCTATTTATACCCCGTCCGGTGACGTGTCGTTGTGCGCGGTCTGTTCTGATTGGTTCCCGATGCGCGGTATTCCGGTCTGCTGACGTGGCTGCTTGTCGGTCATTGTTTGTTGTCTGGTCCAGTCGTAGTCTATTGATCTTCTTTATGAGTGGCTGCCAGATTGGTTTAATGTCTACGTTGGGTTTGCTGTACACTTCGCTGTTGTTGGTGATGAATGCCGCCTCCTTGAATTTGGCAATAACCTTAGCGTCGTTCCAAGCTATTTTATGGTGCTCCGTCCATGCGTGGTCAGCTATTCCAGATTTTCCTGTGTCCAGAAAATGCACATTAACAGTTTGTCCGATATTTTTTTGGTAAAATCAGTATCGGAACAAAAGGTCAAAACTTTCACCTGAAGACGTTTGAGGATACCACATGAAGCGAAATGTTGTGAAACGCAAAAAAACTCAAGACAATAAAATTCAGAGGGGGGCGGATTATGTCCATAAAGCGGGCGCAAATTACGAAATTTTTCCTGAGACCTACGACACTAGGTGCGCAACATTCTTAAGGGATTCGGGCGGTAATCTGGGTCACTGCTCATACACGAATCAAAAATCGAAAACTCATAAATGGAAATTTCATAGATCCGATATACCGATTCATACTCTTGTTACAACATCAATAAATAACAAATTGATATATTCATTACCATTCCAACTACGTCAGATCCGCAGATACACCTGAACATAAATTTCGCTATCCGGAGCAGGCCCGGATCATTATTATGGGCGTGATGTGACGCGTACAGCTATTAATTAGCAGCTTGTGCCTGATTAACCATTCATCTTTGACTCGGTGGCAGGGGATTTATCGATCAACCGTGGCCATCGGGATCCAGATCAAAGCGAACACTCTGCTTTCAAAGTAGTTCAAGTACGGTACGAACGAGATTAACGGAGCCTTCCAGGCAAAATATTGTTCCGTCCGCTCCGGTGACGATAGTCATATTTTCAGTGGCGGCTTCTCCATAGGGTCATTCACTCAATGACCACCCAAATATTATTTGAGAATATTTCAAATCGTAAATATGTGTTTGATGCACCTTATGATATTTTGATGGTGGATTTTCAATAATCCTTGCTGATCGTATAGGAAATGTCTGAAATTTCAATTACCATTTCGAATTTCCATGTTTAAGTCACAATGAAGCAGTGGAACTATACTTTTTTCTAGTGTCACCAGATGGCGCATACATCGTTCAATTTTCAATTTTAATTCACTTTTTTTTAAAATATTATACCTATTCTTATAATAAATAGTTCTGCAAATGTAGCAAATAACCTAAATTTTAAAGTTATTATTTCGAATGCGGCTCGATTGGACCAAATGTTCTATCTGTGGGCAAGTGTTATGGCCGATTATCGCGTGGGCACTTTGAATACGTCGATGAGTTGATGATGAGCTTCTTGGATGCTCTGAGAATCGCTGAACAAATGTATTTAGCGAAACCCGAAATGTGTACTGTATTATTGACTTGTTTCTTACCGTGGATCTTGTGATCCACTATGCCGGTCAATGAGAAACTTGGAAGCTTCGTACCGCAGATCAATGCACGCACGTTAGATCTCATCGGCGATCATGCGAAAAATCTTCTTGCTATTTCGCCGCAGAAAGCCTACTATCTACGCACGCACACTAGACGAAAATCACAACGCGCGAAATTTTGTAGTAGTTTATTGAAACCTAACAACACTACAAGTCTCTTAAGGTCGAGACTTGCGTCATCCCCTTAATATCAATCTAATATCTCGCGAACAAATTAGATCAACTCCAAAGACGATATCATCATCTCGCCAATTACGCAAAAACAATAGTAAAGCAATTGCTGCGCTCGTTTGCTGATAAAGTTTACCAATTTGTCGAGATGTTAGAAACCCGTGGAAGGGAAATTGTAGGCAAACATTCTATGACTGGAATCAGGGAGGTTGAATTGGTCTTCATTTGAATTCGAGGGTTCCCCAAAACAGACACTGCACATCAGATCCGGATCCTTCTTCAATCGGGCTCAAATCAGGATCTGATCAAAATTGTTCAACATGCACAATACGGATTTTCAAATTCAAGATTTTATTTGGAGGTAGGACGTTCTTTTGTCAATGAATAAGATATGTCATTAACGCGTTTTTTTTTTGGTTTTGTAAGCTATTATTTATTACTATTGTGGGTGTACTTCAACATAGGATCATAAAATCAAGTTAAGCACGTATAAAGTAAAAGGAATAACTATGAAAAAGCTGAAGAAAAACAACGGAAATCCGTAGATCTATGCATCCACTATGTAAATGAGTCAGCGTGGGGGTTGTTGGAATGTATGCGCGACGATTTTTCGACCTCTGATTTTCTCGACTACACATAGGACAGGACGCGAAGAAATCGCGTGTAGGATTTGCTTCAACAGACACGCGGACATCAGAGAGAAAAGTTTTGACTATATACGAGTGTAAATTTTAATCTATGTAGTGCTAACGAGATCTGCACTGTTGGGCGTAGGTAGTAGAAGGTATCCATACCTTTTTCAACACGCTTCTGTTAGCCTCACCTAAATGTACGTATGTATGTACTATGTATCAATATAATGGAATCTTTTAACGTAATTTTCATCAATACCAAGACGTCTGATTAATTTAAAAATTTGCACACAATTCACAGACCGATCACATTACAATTTAAAAAAAAGTTTATTATTTATTTATTAAATTAATCATTTAATTTATTAAATTAAATTCTTTTTTTTTTCCTTCAAAATTTGGAACAAAATTTCCGGAATCGAACTGGTTGTCAACTGTTTGCTCACTAAAATCTCGAGTCAAGTCTGGTTATTATTAGTTTTAAGTACAATTTAGTACTGAAAAATTAATTTTAATTATAACGATGTTATTGTGGATTTTACTGGGGTGGTTGATATTTAGTTTATTTCATTGGTAGATATTTGTGAAAGTAGAGTTAGTATAAAATTATAATAAAAAGTGACCTATCCCTCTTTGCAATACAATCAATGACAAAATATTAATGATTGAAATTTATTATTATTTATCTATTAGTGGGGTTTGCTACAAAATGAGTATTTTTCAAATTTTATAAATTATTTCTTTTGAAAGTCCGCTTTAGGAAAGAGGTCTCGTAATTTGCATTTCCCAGGACTTGGGGCCTCTACATGCGTGATTTGAATCTCGCCGCAAACTATTATAGGCTTCTATCTGAAAATTCGTGTATTCTATCTTGTCAAACTACTTCCATACAACGTATGGTAGCCACCACTCAAGTTAGAGTGCGCCACTTATTCCGCGTCTTATCTTGGACATTTTTTTTGGTGGGTTGTTCGCAGCAATAAAAGAGCCGTTTGATGGGTAGGATAATGGCATTGCTCCAATGCAGTGATCCGGTCGTCCGCCACCAAACAAATTGACCGGACACAGGAATGTGACTTAGGTGGGAGGAACTGGTCGAGGTACTGGGCGCCATATGTGCGACTATACAGGATGACTGCTCCATGGACATGAACTTGCTCCTACTTCCAACGCTATTTGCAAAAGGTTTGTTAATATTCTATTTTACATTCAAATATCCATATTTTTTCATGTTATTGAATTTAAAAGCAAACCCTTGTACTATTATTTTGAAAATAAGTCCCTTTTTGTAAGTGAAATGATAGCATATTACGAGGGTCACGCTGAAAGTTTTTACATACAGAAAAACTACCAAGGTTTTAAAAAAAAAATTATTCTGTTTTTTCAACATATTCTCCCCCTACCTCAATACATTTACGCATTCGGCAGCGATTGCCTCTTCATCGGTGGAAAAATGGTGACCTCGTAACATTTCGTTGATCTTAGGGAATAAGATGAGGCAACAGTTTGACACCTTGTTCAGCAAAAATAACGAGTGTTCTAGCGGCGCTGTGGGCGGGTGCGTTGTCATGGTGCCATTGAATACCCCGCAGACCAGTCTTTAGACGGCTCTTGCATAATTCTTGGAAGACTACAGGAACACATTTGGTTATATACCATTCAGAAGTAACTGTCCTTTTATTTTCCAAAGCTACCGTTGTGATGTATCCACTTTAGACAAAATAGCTGCGCGTGCTCAAACTTGTATAGATTATGAATATCTAAAGACTTTCAGCGTGACCCTCGTATATGTTCTTTGATTAGTAATTTATTAGATGATTATACATTACACCTCACTCATTTCAAATAAAATAAACTGGATATAAGGGAAGCTAACAGACACCAAAATTAAGTGGTATATGTACCAAAAACTATGAATAATGTTACAAAAATACCAATCTAAGTAAGTAGGCCACCTCATCGATTCCAGCAACTAATAAATAACCAAATAAGGAATTAAAACCGACACCTTCTTTTGATATGAGCATCTACTTGAAAGTTAACTTTTCAAATTCACCTCAATCGTAATAATAACTTTTGGTTTGCTTACCCGGTAATCGGACTGTCGTCGCGATACACTCTGCCGATTTTATGATTAGGGATCCAGAACTTACCTGAAACAATAATATTTAGATTAGGTTAATACTGTACAATAATGCTAATTTAACTTGACATATTGAAATAATAGTACAGAACAATACAACCAAATTTTATTTATTGGTATAATACTACAGTTTCAATAGTCAGGCTTTTTATTTATGACGATATTATCTCTGTCACAAATGTGTACTCGTACGACACGACGTATCTTTTTAATAAAAACTGCTTGACATGTGGATGCCGTGGTTGCGGAAGTCATACGCCAGTTTACACGTTAATGACAACCTCTAGAACCTTGTACATGGCCAGAGCAGAATCATAGGTCTATAGTTGTTGGACGCCTTTTTTCAGCCCTATCCTGGGATGGGTAGCACACAACCAACCTTCCATCCAGTAGGAAACACGGCTTGTTGGTACCTATGAGATTTTACTGCTGTAATTTCTTCAAACTAACCGATATCACGTGCTTCTAAAGCTTTTTTACTTCCCACATGAATCGCGATTCATTATGCCGTAAAATAAAATAAGCGCAATAATATCCAAACGAAGCATGACCTTCCACGAAATGTATCCAGACCTTTATGCACGACTTTGACCATCAACACAGTACCAGAGCTGGCTCCAACACAACTTTCGCGTGTTGTACGGTCTTTTATTACGATTCTGCACATTGCAGATAATGAAGCTATCAATATAGGTTTTATTATTATTGTTCTATCGTGGCAAAATAGCACTTTATGGATTCCTAAAAGCAACAACTCGCCTGTAATGAGTAGGTATAATGAAACGAAGAAATAAATCAAAACGTCCTCAACTAATTTGTAGATAACTTATTTTAGCATAACATAATTGACGCTGTTATAGCTAGTAACCTATATTAATATTACTTACTTTACATTTGTCTAGAAAATCTTATATTTACGTATTTTGACAGCTTTGACTTATATATTGACATTTTGCACTGCATGCACACGAATAATTTGACATAAGCAAACTCACCCCCTTTTTCAAGATGAAGGCTATTTCCAACCCCCTGCCACCACGCAAACTTTTCCACTGTCAGATTTACCCGAACAAAAACAAAAAAAAAAGTTTCCTTCGAAACATTCAATTTCAGTTCAGTTTTTTTGACTAATTTACTTGGGGTAACAATGGGGGAATAAAGTCGATCTATCTGACTCTATTTGTGTCATACAATTTTTCTGACACATCTCTTCGAATCTCTATTTATCCAATCAGCCGCAGTATATATAATCGAAATGAAAAACTTATCCTGTGTCGTTTGCACGTTTGGAAATTCAAGTGCTGATATCTTATTCATAACGTAATATCTCATTCCACAAAAGCCAGTACTGAAGTGAAAATCTATCGGAAAATACGATTTTCCGTGGAGAACTCTGCAGCATATCAGCGTAATGCACATAAACGGATTTTCCCTCGCACTCGAGCGAGAAGTGACAAGGTGCAAGTCGGTTGGTAGTTGGCGTTTCTGATCTGATATATCTATCGTCTTTTTACCACACTCCACTCGACTAAACTCCGTTGGGGAGATTTAGTTGCGGTTGACACGTATGGAAGCTGGTAACGGGATTAGATTGGATTTTATTTGCCACCAGCGACGTAAGTTTCAACTTTACTAGAATTATTTGATAGGTCTCATGTTCCTTTTGGCCGTTTTATCATACCACATTGAAGTTTCCAAGAATTTTTAGATATGAATAAGTTCGTTTCAACAAATGTTCTCGATAGTTACGAACTTATTAGAATCCCATACCAGACGAATTTGGACGATATGGACAGATCCGGCGAGGACAATCCAGATGAAATGAGCAATGACAATGCCGTAGTCGATTCTTCCAGCACAGTTAACTTTTTTCGGCGCTAATAGATGTCCAAGACCTCAAGACACTTGGTTGAATTTGGCCCGGTCGATGCGCTTAGACGCAGATAGGTGTGCGAGGCTTAACAAAACTTCGTTCACTCAGACGCGGTCGATTCTTTAAGCGCTAATAGGTGTGCAAGACTTAAGAATTTAGGTTGACTTCGGCGTGGTACGGTTTTTTTGGCGCCGACTCGTCGGTGAGGCCTGAAGAAAATTTGTTGACTTCGAAGCGGCCGATTCTCTCATAGCTAATAGGTATGAAATAATCTTGGTTGACTTGCACTAACCACTTTTTTTGACGCAGACGAGTATGCAGATAAGAATGTTCGTTAACTTTGGCGCGGTCGATTTTTTTATGCTGAAAGATGTGCGAGGCTTTGAGAAAGGTTGTATACTTCTTGGAGCTGCAAGGTGTTCGAAGCCTTAAGAATCTTCTTTGACTTTGGCGCGCGCATTTTTTTATGCTGAGAGGTGTGCGAGGATTTAAGAAAGCTTGTTGACTTCAGCAGGTCAATTATTTCGGAGCTGATAGGTGTCTCTAGCCTTAAGATTCTTTGTTGCCTCTGGCGCAGTCGTTTGAATTGGCGCTGATTTGTGCAAGCCTTGACTAAACTTCGTTGACTTCGGCCCGGTCGGTTCTTTGAGCACGGATAGGTGTGCGAGGCCTTAAGAATCTTCGTTAACTTTGGCGCGGTCGATTTTTTTATGCTGATAGATGTGCGAGGCTTTGAGAAAGGTTGTATACTTCTTGGAGCTGCAAGGTGTCCGAAGTCTTAAGAATCTTCGTTGACTTCGGTGCGGTCTATTCTTTAGGCGCTAATAGGTGTGCGTTCAATTTGAGAGGATATTAATCTATGCTGACCAGTATAGCCGATATAATGAGGATTTTATTCAGCACACGTTTACATTTTTAACATATAATAATAGCCAGACATTAATTAAAACGGAAAATGAACGGCAAATATTTTAATATATTAATAATATGCTCATGCAAAGCTTTAATACCATAAATAGAATTCGATTATAAATAGAAAAACAGGCTGATCATCTTGGCGAGAAAACATGGCGGCATGTTTGACAGCGTATAGAATGCAGGTGAATTTGCATAAATGCAAGGAAAAACCTGACCACTATTAACCACAAGGAGGTGAGGCAGAAGTGGGCAAAATACGATATCTCATTACCATTCTAATATGCCGTGGTGGCAATAAAAAACCTATAAGATCGCCTTCAAGAGACGTAAAGAGACCAGTGATGTTTACCTGTGATTTTAATTCAGATGTATAGGTTTAGTTCTTGTATACTATATTTTCAATTTGTAAACAGTATTTTATGCTTAGTTATATCAAACATACTAGTATGTCTAAAAAAAGATTTGTATGACTATGAAAAATTATCTAGCATAAAAAACATAATCAATCAAATAAAAACAGATAAAAGTTTTGTTATAAGACGTTCTTCAGATATTTGGTAAAGGAATTAACATGAAACAAAACAAACACATACGCTTGTCCTTATGCTGATATCAAGTATTATTTGATATCAAAGCATAACAATATCATCACAAGCATTCCTATAACTAGGCTGAAAATAAATTTTTTGGTCTAACTTTTTGAATATACAATCTTTCTGACCTTTTTCTCAATATGTACCTATAAATGATCATGTAAATTATTTATATGATAACGTAATTCCAAATTAGATGGGAAGTAACTTTCCTCTATACCTGCACGATATTCGATAAAATGAGTTTAGCAATTTTCCTCCACAATTTGAATAGCAAATACATTTCCCAGCGATATTTGGCAAATATCACATCAAGCGGAAACACACAAAAACAAAAAAACGTTCTGATCGAACGTTCGCTTTACCAATAAGCCACTAATTCAATCAATGCACCTTGTATAGGATAATCAAACTTCTCATGGCATGTCAATCAATGTTAACATGCTGTCACCAGTGGCGTAGATTTCTTCTCATAACAAAAACTCTCCGGAGGGAATATTGCACTATGTACTTTGTAATCAAGCTTTACCAATCAAAACGTATATTTAGGCTTCTAGAAGTCAAAATCACTGAGAATATGATTTAACATTTCTTCTCACTACTAACGTTCATTAAAAGTTGCAATATTGCCGAGACAACCGGAGCGGAAGATATTCATTCATTACGAATAACATAAAGATCATCCTTCTCCACCGTCTCTACTACAGAAGGTCATCATCTCTATCTTCCAGGTGAATATAAAGGTTGTTATGGACTTGACCTCTATCTTTTCGCATTTTCTTTTTATATTATTTAGACAGTTTTTTTGATAACACTATGAAACACTGCTTACGCATTTCAAGCGCAAGCAGGAGGGCATGTGCCATGCTGGATGGCTTCAGTATCATATCAAGCTTCAATCACCTTTACTATATACTCCCTTGCCTGGCTATGCTTTGCACTGTTTAGATTTCATCATTTTACAATATTTCGGGTTACACCTCGGAGACTAACATATCACAATATCTTACAATTATATATTTACATAAAAAATATGACAATAACAATGTTATAAATAATAATAAAAATTTCGTCAATAAATGTAAAATGACAAGAGTGCGAACTATATTTTACGCCAAACGTCTGAGGACATCGCTGTTTTTTGTCCGCATGTTTTTGCCTGGACTTCTTTACCAGGTCAGACAGTTATTTTGGTCAATACCTAGTATCCCCGCCAATGTAACTATCGAACCACGGCTCGTTAGCCTGCCTGATAGTCTCCATTAATTCAAACCATGGCGGACCATGCGGCACCCTTTGTGTTAGGCTGACATACACCAGCGAACAGAAATCGATGGATAAATTGTTCTGTGAACTATGCACGCACACGTTGTCGTTTAATTCCGGAACATTTTCGATTGCACCTCAGTAATTGTTTACTGTTAAATGTTGAAAACGCCAAATGTACAGGAATAGCAAAAATATACAAAAACGATGTAATATAATTGTTGTTTTCTTGCTGATTACTCCGCTGTCAGAATATCAATTTCCGAAAACGTAACAGCGTTGCCTACCATGACCCCACATTATGTTGTTGCTCTTCATTTCCTCATAACCGGTACAAATAGACCGACGAAGTTGCGTGACGTAGACATCACAAAATATCTAAAAAGTTGAGGCTATACTCTGTGTAATCACCCCTGAAACCATCCGTACCCATCCACCACATCCTCCCGATCAAAGTCCAATTGATAATTTCATCGGCGTCGCCGTCCCATCCCAATCCTATCTAAAAAAAATCGTTTGGAAGGTTAGACCTATGTGAGTCATCGCCCCTGAAACCATCCGTACCCTCCACCACATAATCCCGGTCAGAGTCCAATTGATAATTTCATCGGCGTCGCCGCACCATCGCAATAAATAAGGGCTATGGAATTATTGAAGGTTTATAAAGATAAGAGGGCGCAAAAATTTTTGAAAAGACGTTTGGGAACACACATCCGCGCCAAGCGGAAGCGTGTGGAATTGTCCAACATCCTGACACAAATGCGTGAAGCACAGGCTACACATAAGTAGTACCCATGTATTTTTTTAATATTGACTAAATATGTATCTAAAAAAATCGATCGGAGGGTTCGCCCTGTGTGAGTAATCGCCCCTGAAACTGCCCGTACCCGTCCACCATATCCTCCCGATCAGAGTTCAATTGGTAAATTCATCGGCGTCGCCACGTCATCGTAATCCGTATCTTGAAAAAATTAATCGAAGGGCTAGTGCTGTGTGAGCAATCGCTCCTGAAACCGTCCCCCACATCCTCCCGATCCGAGTCCAATCGATAATTTCGTCGGCGTCGTCGCCATCGCAATCCGCGTTGCGGTAGGTCGTGGACGTCTCCTCCGTCTATTCTCGGCACGCGCCTTCGCCTTGACGCCGCGACGCCAATTCCGGCCGCCTATAAATAAAATCAGATTCACGTTTCTTTGTACGCCATATCAAGATCGAGAATACGTTCACCAAGTATAGGCAACCAGCGTTCCGCGACCATGAGTAAAGCGAAGTTGCCGGATCAAACCACACGAATTTCTTTGAATTGGATTCTCAATGTATAGTTTACGGAATAAACACTATATCAGGTGAATTACTTGTATTGCCCTTAGCCCTTTAAAATCTGTAGACGATGTAGATATTTCAATAACGCTTTCCGGACTTAGAAGTCCCAAGCAGCGTTTTTGAAACATACCTTTAGCCTAAGACGGCAAGGATAAGATTTTTCATCTATAGGCGAGATTATTGTTGTTGAACACCCTAAGTTTGCTCAGAAATTGATGATTCGCTTGATTTTATACTTAACAATTAGTGACAAAATAGCAGATTGTAGATGCTCTTATTGCAGATAAAAGGATTGGGTATTTAACACAGTTCCACAAATAAAACTTTTTTTTAGTCACGCGTTTCGATTTATATTTAAATCATCTTCGGACTGTCAGATTTGACTGCTAACAAGGCTAACCAGATTACTTGTCAACTATATTTTTTATCCATTTCTTTTAATATTTCCCTTCTTGTTAACTTTTAGCATTGCATGCATATGCATTGAGAGATATGTTCGGTATGGAATTCGCTAAAAAATGAGTGCTGATTGAGATCGCTAGGTGCAATTGTTAACTTGCAAATAGTACCGAAAGTTGTATCACGTCTCTCAATATTTATTTACTCAAAAAAACTGCAAATAGAGGGCTGAAAATTATTGAGGATAGAATCTATGTTATTCGCATAATGTACAAAAAATCCAACAAAATAGGTTCAATACATTTTAAGTAATTATCCATCCATTTTTTATGCTTAATCAACAATTTGTTAATTTATTTTATAACTGGGGAATCATTCAGAAAATTAAAAACTAAAAAAAAAACTATTACACAATTGCAATTTTCATAAAGTGGTAATTTTGGCCGATTTCATGAGTTTTATACGCAATTAACAGTTACCTAGACAATATACTAAGCCCCATAGTCTACAAGTGTAAAACTATGTTAATTATGATTTTTTTCATATAACAACTGGACCCGAAAGGAAAGCACTTTCTAATAATGTAGGGATTTCGGTTGTGTTGCGTAGAAAAAGGTTCGAGCATTACAACAATATAAAATCGTCCAAAATTGCAATCTTATGAAATTTCTTTTGTTTTGTGTAATTTTTCTTATGATTTATCCAATTGTAAAATAATTCTACAAAAAAATGGCACTATTGTTAAATAGGCATAAAAAAAAAATGAAATTTAATTGACACAAAATGTAATGAACCGATTTTGTTGAAATTTTCAGTACATTATCGAAATAACATAATATAGTAACACACCAATAACTTTTAGCTCTCTATATGCATCTTTTTTGGTGAAAAAACTAATTTTTGAGGCTATTTGCAAGTTAACAATTGCAGCTAGCAACCTCGATCAGACCTCATTTTTTTCAAAATTTCATAACCAACAAATTTCCTCCGATATAACTAGCGTTTTGAATGTATGTCGTCTATATCCGGATTTGGCAGGTTCCTATCGAAGCACTCGCATAGAAGACCGATTTAAGGAGTTCATCCATTATTTCACGAAACTGGCAACAGTGCATAACCGCCTCGCCAAGTATGATTTTTAAACCAGCCTTATATGTAGTAACCATGCGGAGGTTGACTAAACATGTCTCTAGACACACGCATTTTTGTTGGGTGCCCACGATAGTCGAGCAAATTGTGAGGTCTAAAAATAGACAATTTTCAACGCCCACCCACCACATGAATGCACTCTTTCATTTCTCAGTAAAAAAGCAGATTGCTAGAAATTTATTCGTCATAAAAGTGTCACCAAGTGTAGATCTGTTAGGGAAAACAAGGGATGTCGTTGAAAATCAGTTCACCTTTGTTGACGGATCTCTTGAGGGAAATCTGTCCCCGGTATTTACGCAGTCCAAGTTGACAGTTGTTAGGACCATGAGACCGCTGTCTACATTCTGTCCCCATGGATTGTTGAATAACTCAAGTAGTACAAGTTACTTTTCAAGATCTCGCTATGCCCTTCACACAGTAGGGGAAGCGTTCACCTGCGAGTAGTGAAATTGTTAGGTTTCAGAAACGGTTACACATACTACAGATGTACCACGCCACACTTTTGGAGGGCCCTACAATTTGCATCAAGTGCAAAGTCCTATGGGCTGGTGTATGGACAGACACGCTATGATCAACCGAGGACAGTTCAGAGAGTATAAGGCGCCCCAACTGCTGAGATTATAAGTTAGCCTACCTCATATATCTTCATCGATTGCAGTAATTGCTATAGTTGGCTCTACGTAAATATATGGGAACTATGATTATTCATTTCGCTACTAACTTGATTCCTTGAAATTACATGAGAGTTTATAGTATATCCCATACTTTATCATGACCACATAGTATCTGTTCATTGCTTATACTAGATCAATTTTCCACTTCTACGACAGCTGCTTGTGGAATGTCCTCACAGTGAAATTATATGTATTATATCGTTGAAGGCAACCACATGGATCGAGTTCGTTACGTTTAAAAATTGTATAACTCGCCAGCCGAGTTGGTTATGTCGGCTTAGGAGATCTAGTTCCAGATAAACGATTAGATACAGTTCAATGTCCGATGTACAACATTTTTTCGCGTCTATTTCAGATTGAGTCAAAGGCCGAAAGTGACTCATTTTTCATGGGTAATTTCGCGCATACAATAATGTTCAACACGAGCACATACAACTAAGTCATCGCTCGTTTGTCGTGATTAGTGATATACAGGGAAAATAATGTTGTAAACACATCATAATTTTTGTTTTGGAGAATCTCAGCATTGTGGAATAGGCTGCCGGGTAATTTGGCTCGACTGATTTCACTGCGATAATCCTTTTTTTTTCATATTACAAATCGTAGTCACTTGCCGTAAAAATTAAAAGAATTTTATTTCATGTATAGGCGACACTGACTGTATAATAAAGTCTAATGAAGAAAATTCCCATAACTTCAAAGAAGATAACCCCTGGTATCTATAGCGGCCCGTGGAAACAACAGGGTTGTAAACCTTATAAACCCCTTATCTGCATGTCGGCCGTCGTAATTCAGACACTGTATACCAACCTAAATTACTACGCAAATCTTGCCGCTCGTTTTTCTTGAATTATTTATACATTCGTGAATAAAAATGTGAATTCGTCTGGAATTTATATTCGCCCCATGAAAATGCAACAAGGAAAGATTATCTAAGCGAGTTGAAAAATGCGCATCTGTAAAGTAAATGGAAAAGTTACCTTATGCTGTATATTATCCATAGTAATGATCTTTCCAGCAATATACCCTCGGGTTGCCCATAAGCAAAAAGGACTGTATCATGAGATTTGAGGAGCAAAATAACCGTCAAGCATTATGAAGAAGAAATAGGGCATACTATGAGATCTTACGAGAAAGGACTACACGTTTACTGTCTAAGAGTCTACAGTTTTTCAGATTCGGCCATTTAGAGGAGTAGAACAATCTCTGCAGTTGAAAGCCAAAACATTATCGGGGATGTAATATTTCTTTACAAAAAAATGACGAGAACTTCTACTATAATCATGCATTACTCTTTAAAACAGTAAATATCGTCTCATTTTTTTGCAACATTGTATCAGTCTTTTGTATGTTGGAGATTTTTCAAAAGTTAAATCATAAAAATACTGTGTTCCCGTTATTAGAAACTTTTTCCATACGTCTGCTAGGACCAATTGCACATAGGTCATAGTTTGTTCCAGAGTTTTCTTTAGTAACATGAATTCAGGTAATTAGTAATTTGTATTTGCATCTGTCCAAGATTGTTTTTTAGAAAAATATTTCAGTTAAACGTTGGTACTGCTAAATGGAAATCAGTCGATAGAGATAGAGATATCAAATTAAAAAACATTCGGATTATTAATCACAGATAGAAATCCTAGAATTAACATCATTCATAAAACATATCAATCTGAGAATCACACAACGCAGTACAACCAAAACACAGATATACATATCCTCAAGTGACACACTCAGAACCAGAAGAAAAAGATACACTTTTGCATTTTCTTCGCCATTACTACGAAAATGGTTGTTCTATGCCACATTCTACACAGAGGTTGAAATTCTACGAAAATCTTAGAATTCTAAGCCGATCGGCAACCCTGCTTATATTGCAAGATTTTCAATTAGCGTGTCTAGCTTACATAACCTCAAGATATAATCAGTAGCAAAAATAAGGATCATAATCAATAATCCCCATCTAATCTGATCGAACAAACAGAAAATTCGGCAAACCGTCTGTCGCTGGGCGCCAGCAATGAGACGCAATGGATAATGGGAGTGTCCCCCCTCGGAAACAACAGTGAGTATGTGTGTGTTTATTGTAGGTAGCTATGACTCACCGAATTCGTTTATCCAAAGGAAGTTGCGAGGCACACGAACGACAGGGAGACAAACAGAAACGGAATTCGCCATTGGCGTTCGTGAACGTTGCACAAGTTCGTATTTGTTTCATACTGTATCTGGATAACGGTCTGCCTAGAATGCAGGATGTTTTGGATTCGATCCCTACTGGTGGCAGTTTTTCTTTCTAATTTTTTCCCTTCTCCGTTAGGGATTGCAGATAAAACTCAACGAGGGTTCTTCGTTACGAAGATGTAAGGGAACTGGGTGTAACACTTATTTCCAAGTGTCGCGCAAGGTGGTGCTGCCCTTTTGGCCGCTCTGAAGGTCGTCAAATCTTGGAATATGCCTAATAGCGGTGACAGATGTGAAATGATTTACAGCAACACTTTTTTCGATGTAGCATCGTCTCGGCATCCTTCACGTCAGAAGCTGACGACTGATACTAAGTGTATGCTCTCCACTATACATATGATCTACTTTTAAACATGTTTATCCTAGATTCGTCACTATAGCCTGCCCAAGCAGCTAATGATCCGGCATATGTCCAATACTTTTGAATCATCTTTCCTCAAACTTTTGGGAATTAACATCAGCAATAGCATGTCATGGCAAGATCATGTTGCCTGTCTCGATAGGTCGGCATCCCAGAAGCTGGGGTTTCTTTTACAATCTTCTACAGGGTCTACAAAGTCTACATGTGTGGGGATGCGCTTCTGAACCCAATCCAGAAACGAGCAATACGTCTAGTGAATGCGGCTGACTTTACATTGGACCTCCACAGTCTAGAACATCGAAGGAGGGTGGCTCCATTCTATGGTAATATCATGGAAGATGTTCGGCCGAGCTGTCCTGCACAATAACACCAAGAGAGGCCCAACCAAGCTTACTTTTATCCTCTCGCAGCGCTTATGAAGCATGATAGGCTTTGCGTGAGGCTATGTATAAAAAACTTTTACAACTATGTCATTAAACAAAAATCATCATAGTGCTTGTATATAGACAGGAAAATTAAGACACTTCTGTACAAAATTGTTTTGTTCGTCATCATTGTACTCGGGCTCTCGAATGCCAACTCGGCAATTTAAAATTACACTTGCTAATCCTTTTTTAAACCCTTGCTTCTGCGATGTACCAATAGGAAACAATGGAGGGCGAGATGTATATTTCTGGATCAGCAGCAGCGCGCATTGTTTTGAAAACGCGGCCGTTATCGTCTGCAAGCACGCCGCCAAATTTAACAGAACGGAAGAACAATGAAAGATTAAATAGCTCGAACTTACGCTTAGCTGGAACAATTGATGGAGTTGTACCTGAGTAGACGAAGCACAAAATTATATGGAATGATACAAATTGAGCAGAAAGCCAAGAGCATAGACAGGGTCAGCCATCAGTACCTAGGAATGGCGAGGAACAATGATATGAGGTGCTAGGAGGTAATGGGAAAAGGGCAAAACATATTCAAAAAGTTAAATGATCGATAAATATGTTTCTCAGCATAAGAAATTGTATTCTCCGAAAAAGCAAAGCCAAGATCAGACCATCGCTAGAGTACTGCTTTTAGACACAATCGAGGAACGAGTTATACGTCTGAGGGATGCGCCTGACTTTAGAAAGAACCTTCACAGGCTAGAACATCGAGGGAGGGTGGCTGATCGTCTCTATCATATAGATATTATAATGAGTTTGAGTCCAGATGGTTACAGTTCAAGGTGAATAGATATTGATCCTTTCACAGTGCTCATGAAATGCGATAGGCTTTGCGAGAGGTTATGTGTAAAAAACACATTCCAGAGGGTATTTTCCATATCCCCATCTCATTGGGCATTGGCTTGATTCTGTTTGTACGGAATGAAATTTCTGTTAGTTAAATAGTTATATTTTTACCAGCCTGTGTATCATAATGTACAAACTTCGTTAGGCCAATATGTGGCAAGTCGATGAATGCAATCCGTTAGCGATATTTTAGAAAGCATTCAAAAGTTTCGAAGACCTTGAATGGAATAATATAACGGATGGTGAACCAGTGTTTTGCATATAACCCGGTAAAGTTATAAATCATGACCAGTACATATTTCACTACCTAAGCCCATAGGCGGAGGAAATATCGTGATCGCGAAAAATAGCGAAATCAAGATATTGTTTTCGTGATGTTAATAGTGTTTTGCAATTTGATATAAGAATAAAGATGGCCTCAGGTAGATTTACACTGTACTTCCCAAGCTAATGGTATCACTTTAAGAGTTCTGTCTAATTCAAAAACTCTTGATATTTCTGAATATAATTAAAAAAGAAAACAACTAAAAACCTTTTAATCTATTACAGTTTTAATATTTCTGATTTTTTTCTCATTTATCAATTTTGCAAAACTTATTCAACAATTACCCAACAGTCCTATAATCGTTAATAAACTGAAACTACTGCACGTGAAATAAAGTAATCTTATTGTCTGAGGTTTTGATGGCGCTTTCGCAATCATTTGTGATCCGTATTCAGTTAAAAATGTGGTTCTTTAGTAGCAATTGCTAGAACAAAAGCGTAACAAATTAGCCTACCTTAAATGAAGTGTACTACGCCCTGGAATTCAAATGGTTTAACAGCTTTCTTGTAGGCAAATGTGTGAACAATCATCTATGCCTGGCAAGTACGGCGGAATACCTGGGTCAAGAGTTTATATACGTATTTCCAAAAAATGTGTCCTCTCAATCCCCTTCTCCATTTTTTGAACCGTAAAATGTCTGGAAAATGACCAGGGGCTCGGAATCGTACCAAAAACAAAAATGATAAACGACGTTGCTGTGCCGATTTCCAAAACTTACAAAGTTTCTTCGTCCTTGCCATAGTGCCGAGTTATAGTCCGATTACCGGGCCGACAATGACAGATATATAGGTAGATTGACATAAAGACAGACAGGCTGACATGAGTTAGATCGTTTTTCGTGATTTATATGTCACAAAACATGAAAAACATATCTTATCTGAAATTTTTAGCGAATCCAATACTTTCACCGCCTATTATTAGAGTAGAAAGTAAAAATGAATTTAAATTTTGACAAAAATCTGACTTGAACCAATATTGAAAATTTGAAGGTTAAATGACGTCAATTTCACCTTATTTTTTTCCAGATTTATCTAATTTTCCCAGATCAACAGAAACAGGTAGTATAATTATCCGTAGAAAACATATTTAAGGTCATTTTTTGTGGTCTGTCAACAAAAAAAGACGGAATGATTATTGGTTGCAGTCTGAGTTGCAGATTCGTGTAGCAATGTTTCAAAAATACAGGTCACGATCTGTTGCCGAATTTTGAAAGGGACATTGCGGAAAAAATTAATCATACACATACAACTGGAACAAATTTTCATTGGAAATTCATGAGAAACTTCGCGGACTTATATGAAATCTGATGAAAAAAGCATTTCCAATTAACATAGCTGAGTCGTTCTTATATCGGACAAGGACAGATTCTATCAATTTTGATTCATATATATCGTACGTACACATTTCGAAAATGTTAAGTTCGCCTCCAGAATACATGAGATATGTGAAATGGTACTATTGTACTTCTGCTGAGGTGGAAAAAAGGGTTTTTACCTTATACCGTGGAACAATGGCTTATCCTGGCCTTTCCGGCAGTGCGACGTTTCACTGTAACAGATTTCAAGCATTCTAGAGGCAAACTTTGCTTTTTCGCAGTGTGTACATCGTACAGTAAAACTATCACAGATTTCGCAATTCTCAAATACATCTCTCTTGGATAGGTTTGAATAGCCCTGGGTCAGACTTCGCCTTTTGTATTTAATTTACGATAAAGTCGTTATTATTATAATTATTATTGGAAATGATAATATTGATAATAAATACCATATAGCACATGCACCCTGTTAAAATTGAATAAACGAAAGAATCGTCCATTCTTAGGATTATACGATGATGTTAATATAGATCCTACCATGTGCCTCTATGGGCTAGATTAAAGGTATGCCGTGTGGTCATGCTCGCGATATATATGACAGACAGACAGACAGATTGGTTGTATTTTGAAATTTGTAGACAACGTGGATGTTTCAAAAGTTTTGTTTCGGACTTCCATTGTCTATACAATTTTTGAGATTACAACGACGATTGATCATTTATCTTCAATCGTCTTCAGGTGAACTGGCAGACATGTTCCTTTGACAGCTATTTATGCTGTTATCGCTGACGTGTCCCATGTGATGACGTGTACCGGGTGACGTGGTTGGTCGTTGGTCATGACGTGTTCCTCGATGTCACCGACGCGGCTGAAATCCACGTTTCTCGGCCTCATATACGATACCATAAACATTTCTAATGTTAAAAAAATTATCTGAAACTCGTTACGAAATTGACTCTTGTTCTAATCTTTCTCATCAAATGACTCCAGCGCTCGTCCCACCAGACAACAGAACATAACTCGTTACGATGTTCAGACTCGTAAGATTTTCCTGTTCAAATCTAAGCTGTTCTTGCATATATCCAGCTCCCTTCTGATAAATGGTGAGACGTCAGAGAGAAATGATCAGAATCCATCATACGTCGCGATGTGAACTAATGTGTACGCTTACCTTCTTCTTCTACGGAAGGCAAAGAGAATGAGGAAGGGAAATGCAATTTTACCGACGTAATACGTTAAAGCGTGTTCTTCGCGCAACATGTCATACATCACATTCCCGTGGAGAAACATGGATACTGCTCGGTTGTTTCATTAACCTAATGGGATGTATTCTTCAATAACACATCTTCGGACTTCCGTCGCCTTGAGAATTTCGCGTTTCGCAGCGTTTCGATTCTTAAATCGTCTTCAGATGAAGGGATCGACTGTTTGTTCCGGTGCTGCTTTTATAGAGATAAACTTAACCTCAGAGTATCATTCAATTAGTTTTGAAATTGAAAGTTTGTGTACAAACGTTCCAGTGGACGAAGCACGTGGGAAGAAGATGAGAGAATTCAATTAAAAAACGAATCTGCCAGTGGAGGTTTTGATGGAACTACTAGCTTTCTGCCTGAAGCACAAGTATTTTCAGGAGGAGGAATACTGCAGCCAGGAAGAAGAACAACTAGCAATGGGATCACCTCTATCTCCAGTCGTCGCGAACCTATACATGGGAGTGGTTTGAGCAAATCGCCATCGATTCTTAGAGCAAAAAAATTAAACTATGGCTATGTGGACGACAGTTTCATGATTTGAAACCATAAAAATGATCAACTACAAACATTTTTCGAGCACATGAAACATATGATACCTTCAATAAGAATCAAAATAGCAATGCTAGCAATAACACAATGTTTGGACCGAAGATACCAAATCAATGGAAACGTTGTGAAACGCAAAGACAATGGAGGTCCGAAATCACTGCGAAGTAGTGGGTTAACCGTTGGGAATCTATTGTAATGATTCGATAATTTCAATTTTAAGGTTAAATATTGTACGAGTCTAAGAAAACTTATGTTACGATGCCAAACTTCTCGGACTTCTCAGACTTCTCGGAGTCTTTCTAATTCGTCTGTCTACCACCCTGTAATTTATGTAGATGTCGTGGAAGCGTGATGAGCATAGTTGTCAATTATCACAGTGAGATCATGAATGTCTTTTTTCTATACGTCGCCCCTTTGGAATTAGTAATAATCTTTGTAATAGCAAGAATATTATTTGGTATAACATACCACGTCAATTGGCGACGAAGATTTGTTACCGTTATCAATAGCACTTTTGAGAGACAATTAATTCAAAACATACTTTCTGATCAGCTGTTGCTGTCAAAAAGGTCTGAAATACCCGCGAGAATAAAACAAGCCCATTTTAGTGAAATAATCCTAGCAATCTCATGAATCTAATTATAAATGAAACACGTTGATATTTCATAATTCTGTACGATATCCAATCAGGTCTTATAAAGATTTTCTCTGCTTACAAAATTGAAAAGATGTTTGTCAGCGATCGGATTTTTATATGTACTGGCAAATTCTGAGGTGTAGCAAATATTTCGCTTCCGAACGTGATCCGGCAACGTTGCAAACCCATTGGCGGGTCGCGGAAACCGCTCCATCGATCGATCGGACGAGAATCGTCGGTTTCCATGGCAACCGCATCCCGACTATCCAGAGTTCGGATTCGCACTACTTCCGGTTATCCTGCGCAACAATGTTGCAAAGTCTACAAACGGATAGGTAGGATTTGCTGTCGAGAACGTTGCCAAATATACTGAAGGCATTTTGGCCAGATTGGACAAATAGATCCAATTACGAATTCAAATTTTGTTTGTCATGCCAACTGGCGAGGAATAAAAATGTCGAATCTGAAATATTGTTATTTTGATGTTTCATAATATATACATGACGAAAAGTCATGTCAGTGCTGTGAAAAGGACGAAAGAGTTGTTTCAGTGGCGCTTAAGTTATCGTCAATAAACCAGGAAAAAACAGTTGATCAAGCGAAGACTGGCTGACAAGCGGCGATGTTGCCACGATCGTTGAACTGGACGATTGCAATAAGACTCATCCATCCCTCCCAATCATAGTGTTCGGGTATAAGCGATACTTGCCACGCCATCTAGCGATTAATAGATGTCAGTTCAGCGTCCTCTCAGCAGATGGATCCAAGAAGGAAGGTACTGAGGAATCAGGGATATTTTTTAAATTCGGAAAAGCGGGATTGTAGCTCGTACGTCTAGTTTCAAATTCAAATATTATTTTACGCAATTTTTTAATAATCCATTATCTATGCAGCGGTTACTGAGGTTGCGCGAATCGAAACGACGTGTCGCTCAAAATTATATAGACAATGGAAATACGATACGCAACGTGCGAAATCTTTTATTATACTATGCATGTCTGTGATATTTATTGTTATTGTGACATTTTATGATAGAGATTTGAAATCTTACCCACTGGAGGTGACCGTAGATATTTACTCACCTGTAATGAAAAAAAAATCATTAGTAAAGTGGAAGAATCATAAGATCGTGTAGGTTTCGGATGATCCCAGAAGTTGAAAGTTACTTAGCTCAATAAAGAAATTATTGTAAATTAATAGTTTCGATTAGATACAACAATACTCCATGCATAACACTGATTTTTTTCAACATATTTGTAAATACTAGTACATATAAATATTTAACAAGAGATCCATAAGCGTGAAATTGATATCTCCTTTTACTTTCCACGCCAATGGGCTGGCAAGTATTGTAATCGCGAAAAACCTTGCCACCCATTTCCGTTCGACTGTCTGTCTGTATGCTCACCGTTAATCCTTGGCCTTTATATAACTCTGAAAGCGTTTTTCGTATTTAGAAGAAATTTTGACACTAGTTTACACTTGGGACAAGGACAAAAAGCTTTGCGATTTTCGAAAATTAGTTCAGTGACGGCGGAATTATCATAAAAAAGATAAAAATAAAACACGCTCAACCTCATTACTCAATATTGAAGATGATTTAATTCGTTTCAATGGCTGGTTGACTCTGTATTTCAAGTGTATTTATCTTAGTTTAGAGATTAGAAAGCTAATGACAAATGGTTACCCATTCAACCATCGGCCACGCCCGACGCTGCTTAGCTTCGGCGATCGGTGAAAGCCTGCGTTTTAGTCCCTGAGAATATTGTACTTACATTTTATTTGCCGGTCTAAAATCAACCTAAAATTAGGAGGCCATGATACCATAATCAAATTAAAAGATCTGCATTTAAAGCCAAACAAATTAGCCTATTTCTTCCAACCGAGATTCTCGCCCCAAATCCCAGATCCTGTACCTCGACCGCAAATGAGCAATCAACAAAAGGAGTCGGAAAAACGCCAGGCCTGGAAGGAGCAGGCAACACACTATAGGTGCATATCCGTAGACTAATAGCTCCATTCCAAGCGAAATTGCTCATTAATTTAAGTCCCTGAGACACCCCTCGGTGACCCGGAATACGCATTCACTTGAACAGAGAGAGGCAGCCGCCTCTTACACGGACCCAGAATAGATGCACGTTTTATTCATGGCATAGTCCGGGAAATGTAGGCAGTGTATTATCATCAGTGTATCATCTGCATACCAACAAACGTCCATGGACGACGCCGCATTACTGAACATAACACGTTGATGGACATTATGTACTGCTATAACAGTAATATTCATAACACTATTGATAACGCAGTAATACTTTGGGTTATTTCACGAGACATTCTGGCTACAGCAGTATTTCTGTCCATGTATGGGCATGCAATTCCTAGATAACTGCATTGTCAAAGTTAGGGACTCTGACGCCCAGGGAAAGTTCCATAATTGGCTGCCCTTGTGGACATGCTCCAACAACCCTCAAAACCGTTTCTACTGCCCATTCAGGCAAAGATTCTACACCTCCAAACACAATGCATCGAGCGTGCGGACATCCTTTGCCCAACCCTAGCTACGCCTGGACGGCTGTCTTGTGGAATCGCTTTAAACCAATCATTGGTTGATATCACGTAGCACCGTGGTTTGGAGTGAGATTGATAACCAAGGGTTAGATTGATCTTTAAGTCCCATCTTCATACATTCAAATTTAGGACGCCTGCTAGATTTGTCTTCCGTCAAAACTTTTTTCCAGGCGAGTTACTTGACATACCTACTTATTTTAGGGCCCTGAATCCGAATTCAATAATTGAAAAAGCCCAACATACTGTGGGGTGCCCATTTGCTGAGGGGCAAGCACTAAAATCCTCCTCCTCCTAGGCTCCTCCTGAGCACACCATTGGATTCAGCAGAAAATTTTACACCGGATAGAGTCCACCAATGGAAGGACAAATTGTATTTCGCTTCGAGACAGAAGTCAGATCTAATAAGAATAAATAAAAGTTCATTTCGAAAGTCTAAACCATAAAGCTCTTATTTTGTTGTTGCATGCCCAATTTGCCATTGATCAATCTCAGCCGTGTGAAAAATCTCACCCCAAACAATGGAAACTTTAAAAAGTTTTGAACCATGTATGTTCGAAATCAACGGGTTGGATGAATCAATTTGTATAAAACGCCTTGATGAATTAAATTTCTTTGAGATCAATCACACCCCACATATAGTATGAGATTGTTCAGGACATTTATCCCCTTTGGCCCGTTCAATTAATTTATTGGATATTTTCTGGTTATTTGATATTATTCCTGACACAAACATCTACTGAAACCACTTACGAACTAAAATTGTTTTTTACGCTGAGGTAGAATTCTCTGGAAATAGTAATTTTCATAATCAATCTCACCCCTGATGACGATAGTGATAGAGTCGGGTTAAAATAAAGTGCTTTGGCGCGTGGTAAAATTGTGAAGTGTATGTGGTTGTCGCGCCAAAGGATCCAGTATCACATAATAAAATGTCCAGAAAGAATTGTGAGAGCTGATTTTCGAATATGATTTACCAAAGTTTCTCCGCCTATAACTTATCTAACAAGAATGACCGACGGCTCGACCTTTCTCGTCCTGCAGGATTTTTCATTACGGCAGGAATGTTATTTTAGTGCGGCAGCAGCCGAGCATCCGTCGGCCCTTAAGGGCTCAAGTATACGGCTGAATTACGGGGATGATGCTGCTCGTATAACATATTTATGGAGGGTTCACCGTAAAGGTGAGATCATGAAACACCCACAGTCGCTTGTTTTTGGATTATTCCTACAATATACATATATGAGGAATTCTGACGGAAAAAAGATGGCGTTGACAGTGTATCAACTCATCTCCAAGTGTCTCCCTCTATGGGAACGCTCATTGGCAACTTACGAAGTCAAAGGTCCTAACACCTCCAAGGCAGTCCAGGTGTTAGGACCTTTACCATTCTAAAACTGGTGCAATAGTAATGAAAAAAATGGAAAACTGTTTTTATACTTCATCTGGATTCATTTTAATGTTTTTTCTGGTGCAGTGTGGAACTGTGGACGTTTGCTTCTTTAATTTTTATAGTATGTTAAGCAACATTTTAAAAGGTAACTGTCAAATAATTGGGAAATGAATATGAAGCTTTCAACAGGCATGAGAGACTTCTGATCAGGCTGACCAAAGCTTGCTACCTATGGGTTGCCACCGGGTCTGGGGGATCACTCCTTATTTGGGGTGGTGGATGAATATGAATCCGATCCGTCCTGTATCGAGCCGAGCAAACCACTACCATCCCGAAAGACCTTACTTTGGTGAGGGCTGCATGTTGTTCAGATTAATAAGGACATTGAGACAATTGTGGAATGGAAATCTACAAATGGAAATGTAGGGGCGCTCAATAATTGAATCACCATTTATGAAGCATGTTGCGGGCCTCGCGAGGTCGGTGTTCTCTTCCGCTCCAGAAAATAGTATTCTCCGGAAGGCGCAGGTTAGACCATCTATGGAGGACTGCTCGCATATGTGTGGATGCGCTCCAAAGCACTCCCTGAAGCTTCTGCACATAATCTGGGAACGAGCAATACGTCTGGTGGACGCTCCTGACCTCACAAAGGACCTCCAAGAAGGGAGGCTGATCCGTGTCTATTCTATAGATATATCATGGCAAATGTTCGACCGAGCAGCCTTTTACCAAGAGTGTCGCCAGTACAGCAAACACTAGAAAGAGCCCAATGGATGCATCCACACCATCTTCCAAAAATAATATTTTAAAGAACCTCTGCGCGGTGCAATGAGCTACCGGGGAGTTTGTTCCACCACGGTTACACTCTATAGCGCTTCAAAGTCAATGTGAATAGACATTCATTCTCTCGCTCCCCTTAATCACTTATTGAACGTGACAGGATTTCTGCCTGTGCGTGAAGATCTGAGAAAAAACTAAAAGAAAATAAATAAATATGAGTTGTCTCTTTCTAGATAAACATTAAGAACCGAAGTAGAGGGTTCATGATAAAACTGAAGAGGACAAACCCCTCGTGTTATATGACGATTGTCTGTCGTCGTTACCTAAATCTTCACCATTTGGCGTATGGTCGGGGCATTGGAAGAGCAGCTGTTTCGCGACATTTACCGTCGTGGAACGGTTGTGCCCGCATAGTGATGGCTGCTAGTGATGTCATTAGACAGCCATGAGCGCGCCCGGAATTGGTTCGAATGTGCGGAATTCGATGGGGTGGCGGCGAAGATGAAGCGATAAACATTCCGACGAATTCTTTATGGGCTGTGGGGTGACGAGTGACCTGGAAAAAATGCACGGTCACATTTTACAACGACCAGGCTAACGAATAACGAAATATCAAACGATTCCTGTAAGCGAAATCGGGAACCACATGGAAATGAAAACGAAACATGACTCCCATCACTTGAGGGACATTCGTGATGAACATTTTTTTGCGTTTTCTCCATTTCAACAAGAGCAGCAAGCTCTCAATATTCATGAGGACATTGAAATAATTGACAAATGACTTCAATTCAACGCACAGAAGAATCAGACAACAACTCTTGACAAAAAAAATCACATGTTAATGTCCTGGCCCAATCATTACGCCGGCCTTGCTAGGTCGACGTCCCCGAACCTAGGGGTTCTCTTCCGCTCCAGAAAATAGAATTCACCGAAACAGCTACTGCTACTCTAACAACTTTCAAAGCAGACCATCACTCCAATCCCTAAAGCTTTTGGGCACAAACCAGAAACGAATGATACAGCACATGACCTAACAAAGGACCTCCACAGTCTAGGAGAGGGATCTGTCTATTCTACTTATCATGACAGATGTTCGAGCGAGCTGTCTCGCATAATACCACGAAGAGTCGGCAGTACAGCTACAGGAGTCCAACGGGTACATCCTGACCAGGTCGAGCTTACAACGCCTTGAACAAGCCTCTTCCAAAAGTCGTTCTTTTGGAGAACCTCGGCGTTGTGGAATGTGCCAGCAGAGACTTGGTTCCCCAATAGTTACAATCAACAGCATTTAATGTCAATATGAATAGACATTTATAATCTCGAGTGAGGTTATCTATGAGAAAAATCATTTTAGTTATTGATTACTGTAATTTGGGAACAACGTCGATTTCCCCTATACCTACAACACTGCCTGCTGAACGCAATATTTTCACAGCTGCCTCCACAGTTACAAACATGACATTTATTCGTAGTAATAACAATTTGCCGCAATTAAGCAAGTTGTGGGATGCTTATTAATCAATAACTGCCGTTTTAAGACACTGGCGTTTCATACATATCCATCAAGCTATTCTAATAACTGTCAAGACTTTTATCAAGAAAAAATCTCGTAGAAGCCAGTACGATTACAGCAAATTTCTCCGGAAGTTTTACACGAGTTTGGACTCAACTTATAAACTTAAACTTTTTGATGCTTTTCGTAGACATGAATTTCGGTAGCGAAGATGTACAAAAATTGAAATTTAATTTTTAACAGTAAAGTTCCTGGCACTACGAAACAAGTTTCTCCTCAAATTAGGTTGGAAAATGAGATTGAAAAAGAAAATACGCTCGCGTTCAAGCCATCCATCTCCGAATCAAAGAATAGTAGCGACGATTTAGATGAATTAGTAAGCATCCGTGATGGATTAAAAAGGAACAAATGAAGAGTGATCGGAAGGAGGTTTGAGGGAAACTGTCAAAGTTATGTCTAATGTTTCACCTCTGAACTTCATCGAGGGTGGACAATATATGATTGATGCAGCAGTTTCCAGATTCAAGCCGTGTTATAGGACAGGACAAATCTATGCTTCATACGATGCAAAGACGTTGAGTTATCAGGAATACTTCTTCGAATATACCGGGTGATCCATTTAACTTGACACAGCCGGATAGCGCAAAAACGGTGAGTTTTTACATGAAAACAAGTGAACATGATGCAAGTTTTTGGGTGCAATGGATGAGACAATGTGAACTTTTATTTTCAACATTGACAATGTTGTTTTAATGCGAACAAATATTTTTTTATCTAAATCTAAATCTACAAGAAAAACAAATATCTACATTTTGTTCATAAAATTATTTATTTCCATTGCAACTAGGTAGATAAAAAATATAACATTTGTTCTTTTTCGAAACGTTTCTTTACCGCAACGGTAGACAACGCCGTTATCATTTCTTTCGAACATTATTGACTCAGTATTTTCTCAGTAGGCAAGAAATTTAATAGACTTTTTTTTTCTGTTTGTTGTTCTCAGCTGAATTTGGTTTTACAAACAATGGTGAAGTGATTCGACATAATATGTATTACTGGAGTCTGGAAAATCCGCGATGGTCGAGAGAAGTGAAACATCCTTCGTTGGTGCATGAATGGTTGCGGAATTATTGATGACAGGTTGATCGGTCCATATTTTATGCAAGGAACATTGCATGGGCAAAACACCATTTAAAATAGCTGTAATAGACAATACCACTTCAAGAAAGGGCAAGTATGTGGTTTCAACATGATGGCTGCCCTGCTTATTATGCTAGAATTTCGCGGGAAGTGCTGAATCGAGAATACCCTAATTGATGAATCGGATGAGGTGGTCCCGTTATGTGGACTGCTAGGTCACCAGATTTATCCCTTCTCGGTTTTTTTCATTGGGCCATCTAAAAGAGGTTGTTTATTCGAGAAGCTCCCACTACATTGGAAAATATGGTGTAACGCATAAGATATGCTTGTAGAGCAATCGATAAAGCAACTCTCCTTAGGTGACATGAAAACTTCATTAAATGGATTGCTAAGTGTATAGAAGTTGGCGGGCATTATTTTGAACATTTGTTATAATAAATTTAAAGGTTTCCCATATGATAATTAAGTTATCCATGCTTTCGTGAGTATAAAAACATTCCTGAAAAACCATGTCATTAATGGAAAATTTATAAAAAGAATGAATATTGTATTTTTTATCAATTTAAGTTGAAGCAATCGAATTTCAAAATTTTGCGAATAAAAGATATTTGTTTTTTATTGTAGAGTAAGATTCTGCAATGAAAAATATGTGTTCCTATAAAAAAAACATGGTTGAAATTGAAACGTTCATTGTTAATTAACTCTCCACCGTAGCACTCATGAACTTTCGTGTAAACATTTTTATCTAAAAACTCACTGTTTACGCGTTATATATACGGCTGTCTCAAGTGAAATGGACTTTCGTTATATATATTCTTTTAGCTTCTTTGCTAATATTGTTGCGAAATTCCAAGACAGGTTCGTATTAAATGGTGTGTTGCGTCAGTTTGATTTCTGATCAAAATTCCCTCTTGAACACCGAACAATTCATTCGCAAATGGCTCAGCAATGAATATTTATAAAACAGGCTTATTTAACCAAATTGGCAGGTGTGTTCGAATCCAATCCAGTAGTACATATCAGGATTGGTTCACAGAAACAGAGCCGAGATAATTAAAAATAAATTAATTAACATATACACCTGCTCTCTTAAATAAAATAATAAGGGTACGATATTTATGGTAGTACAAAACTAGGAATGAAAACAAATAAAAGAGAACAGTATTTCTTTGTCAAGACAAGTGCCTAAGAGAATCTTTTCGAATGAGTAGGTTGAAACTGTTCGAAAAATATATCGTGACTAGGGCCAAAATGAGGAAAACGCGATGTAATCCTCGTTAGGCGCAGATATCACGGAAAACGAGGAGTTCCTTAGTGGTGGTTTAGTTAATTGCATAATTCTCGATTTAGCCAAAATTCAACGACAGAACTTGATTAACTAATTGAAGTTCCTTTGTTTTATTTTGCGTCATTGTATGATCATCAAATGAATGATTTGGCATCGCGTAAAGGCATGTCTCAGGTATATATTAGTTTAGAAACCCAACAAATTTTTTCGCCAAACCACACAAGAAAATTACACAAATTAACAGGATTTTTATGTAGTTTACAAACTATCCGCAGAATAAGGATAAACTATGAACTTAATATTCCTAGTAATACATAATAATCTGATATGTATGTGAACTAACCACACACATTTGGTCAATTTATTAGGAAAGTTACGGTGCAACCCAACCCAAGGTTTTGTGCGCTGTCAAGACTAGAAATGTTGCAAAAATAAAAAGTGGAAGCACTTTGTAAAACAGAGAAAAATTGTATATTATGGAAAATTAAAATATTTCGGGAAAAAAATTGTTTTCAGCAACCATAGTAGTAGTTATTCCCAAACTTCCATAGACGGTATGTCCGAAAAATATCACCGTGGCCTTCCTACCAGTGCTTTTTTTCAAAATATGTTTTTGTGTTTTACCCTGTATTAAAGGCCCCCGCTCAGAATTTGACAAGTTGTTATTGATTCAAAAGACCATGAAAAGACCTTTCGAAACCTGTCCTCGTTTTTTAAATCCGTTCAGTATTCTAGCAAGTACCAAAATTTGCTTGTAACGATAATTTTGCGAAGCAGTTCATATCGCCCGTTGTTATATCGATATCTCCTGCCACTGAATCGATAGTAAAAAATCGAATTACTACCGGCGTTAAAATCTTATAGATTTCACCATCGATTTTCTAGGTGTGTAAAGATCTTCATTTTGATAGGAGCGTGTTTAGCCGAACGCGGTAAAATATTGAAAGGTCAACACTGCGTTCTTTCAGCTGCTTACTCTCGACAATCCATGCGTCCTTGCAACGTTTATTGTAGAATTTGTCGGCAGCACGCCCTGAACCGGTGTAGAATTGCGATTTACCGGCGTTGGGTATGAGATTATAAAATAACCAGAAGTGGTTCGTGACGATTGGATTTCTACTCTGTTGCAGTGAAGAAATTTATATTGATTACATATTATAGCTATAAAAATAACATTGTCACAAACACTGCAATTTCAAGGAAACGAGAAATAGATCCTTTCGAAAGAAAATTGTTGAGTAGTTTATTTTATTCGGGATGATGCGCTTACACTTCTAAAATGAGAATAAGAAGTAATTGACAATAATTATCTTGTAATAAAGCGTGGGGTTCTTGATATCAATTGGATATCAAAGGACATTAAAAAGCACCCGGTATTTGTTTTTCGTTAATCGCTTTATTATTATTTTAAACTTCAATGCAGATGAAGTATAAGGACCTTGACTACGTGAGATGCCATTCGGCAACGCCACCGTCCGCGGCCCTTGGATATGAGTGTTGATGTTGCTATCACACCCTTGACTGGTTTACGCATATACCACCCAATTGCTCTCTACAATTAGACCGCCAGGCTATACTGACAAGTCTAGGCTAAAGACGAAACGTGCATATCCATAGCAGGTCTGATGCGTAGTGGAGAGCATACGTATTTTAATAAAAATAATTTAGTTATATTCATCTTATATATTATTTATGTCGTTGTTGATCAGAATGTTAATAATAAGAAATTATTCATTACTTTTCGGTCTACTATAAATGCGTGGGTTTTAGTTTTAAAGACCATAATTTATTTAGATTAAAATCCAAGATTTTGGATTTTCGATATAGTACGATACATGCTTGAAGAAAGGATAAATATTTTAACTTTTCATTTTGGATAATTTTTTTACGATAATAACTCATCTACTAGTGTCGCTCTCTATGGGGACGCCCATTGCCAACATACGAAGTCAAAGGTCCTAACACCTGACCAGGCCTTACTGACGAGTGTAGGCTAGAGACGAAACATGCATGTCTACAGCAAGTCTGATGTGGACTTAATCTTTTAAAATAATTATACAATTCTAATCTCATATGTAATTTCAACGATTATCCGAAACCAATTGGCATAAGAATAGTGAAAGCGGAAAAACAATACGAATAAGATCATAATCAACGCAAGAAACATTCAATTTCAGAGATATATCTACATAAACCTGTTAACATCAATCACGCACGGTCTCGTCTGACACATCCTATTATCTGATTCACAACCAAACCATCACCAGACAAGTGTTCTGTTGTGCTGTTGCTGTTGGTCCCTATGAATATTATATGAATTTTTTGTCTACTTCGACCTTCAACGAAAGCGGTCCAACATACAATCATAATAGCCAAATCAGCGGCCATGATTGTAACAAAGGAAACGATCAGTTAGGTTCTTGAACTTTTCCCTCTTTCAATGTGTTACGACACATGCATGACCTGACTATTGAATCGGTCTGCTCTCGGGGCTGTCCAAAAGTTTGGGACTCATTTTACATATTTTTATAGATAACCTATCGCAAAAACAGAAAGCTCAGCAGGCTCCAAAAGCGCTGCCAGAGATAAATATCTATTCACATTCACCTTAAAACTCGTGCGAGGTGAGGATGCGTCTTCTAGTGCTCGTTGTTACTATGCGAGACAGCTCGGCCGAACATTTGCCATGATAGAAAAGGTAGAAGAAAAAGATCAGATGCTTATATTCGATGTTCCAGACTGCGAAGGCCCTTTGTAAGGTAAGGCGTATTCACATGAAGTACCTATTGCTCTTTTATAGATTGTGTCCAGAAACTTCAGGGAGTGCTTCAGAGGGCATCTCCACACAAGCAAGCAGTATTCCAGCGATACTATGATTTGAGCCTTGTAAAGTAGCAGGAGCTGTTCCAAGAATTTAATTTCCTAGAGCGGAGGAGAACGCGTCCTAACGAGGCCGGCAATAGGATAAATCCAGGACATGTTACTGTTGGTGTTAAGACGATCGATCGAAGGTGTCCCCTTATTTCGATCGCTGGCAGACATTACGTCCAAGTGTCTTCTTAAAGTGTCATGATAATATTATGGCACTTTAAGAATATAATATTATGCATCAATGGACGCCAACAATTACAGCAAAACCGTCTCGATCCTGTGCGCCTCTAAATAGCGTGTGGGTTTCTCGTTTGTCCAGTTTGTATCTATAGCTCATTTTCTCTCAATGTCTCCTTCCGCGATTAACATTCAAGTGTAAGAGAGTAAACTATTGAGTGATTTCTAAATATTTCCCCTCTAAATAAATAAATTCGAGCACCTAGCAAATGGAATTAAATTTCCACCAATAACAGAACTACCTACTTCAGTAACAAAACCGCTAAGTCATCACTCTAATATTCCATTTGCCTTTCTGGCACAAACGGGAAAACTGTTTTGGCATAGGAAGCATCAGTGGCGTGTTTTATGATTATTATAGAAGGGAAATCCAACAGGAGAGTTTGGGAATCATTCAAGCGCCAAAGATCCACATACTCGTTATATCACACTGTTATATCTGCCCCTCCATATAGAGTCGCACGTAGTGCAGTCGATCAGAATAGTAAAAAATTTCTCAGAAATACTCACCTAGCGTCAGATTGAGGGATAACGGGCGAATTACATGCTGAAAACTGTGCATTTCGATAAGCTGATGACTGATGCGTGACGCAAGGGACTGAAAAGGTCAAAAACGTCACCTCGATATTCTCGAGCGCGGTCGAATTTCATTTTATTTTGGAGGAAATAATTCAAGGAATACGGGAAAAATATAATCTGTCGATTTCCACGAGTAGGAGTAAGAAAAATCGAAGAAGTCTCTCTCTCTCTCGCTCGCACTTTCGCTCTATTTCTGACTGTCTCGCATCGTTCCCACAACACTCCCTATAATTCTGCAAACATTTTCATTCGGATATCGAATTACTACTGTTGTTTTCATAATTAAATGAAAATAGGAAAGAGACTTGTCATAAAATAAAACAAACGTTGCTAGTCACAAAAGTTCAGCGCTTACTTGCGTAAGTGTCGCGCACACGTGAAATTGAATTTTCCAAATTTTTACGGTTTGTTACTACGATTTGTGATTGGAATGCAAAGGATCGTCGTAGTGTTGTCCGATTATTAACAGTAAAATCTATATCGAGTCATTTCAAGCATAGTCTGTTTTATTTTCATCATTATGCTTCTTATTTAATTAGTGTTGATTTGTTGTCCAGTGTTGTTGCTAAATGCCATACATCGGGTCGATTCACGATCGAATGTCAACAAAATTAGTCGCTAGAGAGTGCAAAAGCAAAGGAGCAGATTGTCTTTCAACAACGAATACAGTGAATACCGCAAAATACGAGAGGACACACATAAAAATAAATTCTCAGACCAAGAATATGTGGTTTCATTCAAGTATACCATTATCTCCCTCTATGCGCAAAGCTACAATAATCTTAAAGTAAGATTACTGTATTTTTGATCGTATAGAGTAAATTTAAGTAAATAGATTCAATTCAAACCTGGGAAAGTTCAGGAGGTGAGAATACCAAAATCTCAAATTGAGCATACAATCTTGACACAAAACAGAGAAAACATAATCTAAAAGAATACTATAGTGTTGACTGAAGCATTGCATGATCTTGGCGCAAATAGTTCAACTTCATTATATAATTTATTATTTGTTCAACATTCTGTAATTTTGATGAGCTGCTATCAAAGCTACAATTGGTTCCTTAACCTTAAAAAGAAGAACCAAAAAAGTATCAAAACTGAACCAATGAAACCCCATTCTTACATTTATCTGCGTCATATAATATTTTTAATTTGAGTTTGAAAGGTGTTGTCAGATAAACAGAATATAAAAAATATGGACCTGTAATTAAACCAAAAGGTATACGTCCACCATTTGTAATAGAACTTAATCACAACTAACATATCACTTACATCAACACCTGTATGAGATCCTCACAACAGTCACAACTCCAACTTTTTAACAACACATTCATGCTGAGAGGTGGTCGGTAAAAATTAAATCCAATAGAAACTAACGGACGCGGAAACAGAAACATGCGTACCGCTGGATTGCCGTTGACGAAAATGGCGATGCCAAACAAGTAAATGAATTATTTGGAAGGAACCGCAACACGTATTCTTGATTGAATTAAATGGAGCTCAGTTGGAAAATATGATGACCTTATAAAAAAATATGGAATACTTGTTAGAAAAACATAGAAATATTAGTTGTGAGGAAAATTAAATTTTTCTTTAGTGTATATTTCTTTAGAATTAATATTGGATTCCAAAATGTACTTTTCCTGGTTCAAATCAATTATAATTTTCTTATCAAGCAAATTGTCTTAGAGTAAGATCAGATATTCTTGGCGTGAGTATATCTTCACAAGAGTATCAAAATTCTTGAATAGAAAATTTCATTCTATGTGTGTAATATAGCCAGGAAGTACAAGTATTAATAAATTTGTCTAGTTTGGTTATTAATGGATGGCAGCCTCAGTGATGCGGCTTCCACTGGCAGATAAAGACCTCCTGCCCGGAAAATGCGCCCTTAACGATCTTGGAGGGCGCCACTTTCACTAAAATGATTTAACCACACGAGAGTGCTCGGCGTGATGGGAGCAGCGTCAGCCGTTGAGAAATGCTAATTTCGTGTTTCCAAATGAGAAACCATCAAAAGCCGAGCCGGCAAGGCAGCCCTTACCCTAATTGTCGTCAGACACTTGGCCTAAATTCGATGAAATCCGTCAAAACATGTCCATCACATGATGTACTTTTTTCCTCGGTCTCACCAGTCCGCCCATAAGTGGTATAATGTTTTTCCATGGAATTTTGTAAACATATACCCATTTTTATAATAGATACTTCTGGAAAATTTGAATACAATTGCCTAAGTAATTTTTATTCGAAACATTCCCGAAAAAGTACATAGATTTTGGGGTTTCGCACTAGGATCGCCCATTAAGTGGTAAACATTTGTTATATTAGGAGTTAATGAAGCTAATGATCATAAATGATAAAAATGGGGCCGAATCAAATTTAACACTAAAAAAAAAAAGAGTCGCAACAACAGAAAACGGTATAACCAGGTTCTACTGTACATAGATACACGTAATAGATGGCATAAAATAAAAATTCCTTTTCTGTAGTCGCTAAAATGTGGACAGAATGTTAGTAGGCATAGACTTCTTGGAGAGGAGGTAATCACCCCCCCCCCTGGATCCGCCATTGATCTATAACCATTGACTTCAATGAAGCATCTCATCAAGGAAGGGACAACGTAAATATGACAACACCGGCGTAACCGCCTCGCGTCGCGTCACCGGGAAATCCTCTGATGGAAATTGAGGTTTTCCATATGTTGCACGCATACCGAGGAAACCGTAATCGGATGATCCGCTATATAGAGAGATTTGTGGCCGTTTGTTTATGAAGGCAGAGGTACGAAGGGAAATGCAATTTTGCATTTTGGGCTAAACATACAGGATGGTAGACTTTCGAGTCGCAGTATGGATAGATCGTTGTACTATACATACACATAAATTACCAGACGTGCGCTTTTAAGCGGACATATCCGCTTGATTCTTGATCAGACCGATTTAGTATCAGTTTTTACACATTTTGATCTATTGAGTATGGACTTCAGTTCATTTTTTACGTAACAGTTTGCCAAGATTGAAGAAAATAGGGCAAACTATTCAAGGAACTAAAAAAAGTAGAGGACACACATTAATATTTACTGGCTCAATCTAAAAAGCATATTAAAATGCCGGTAATCCTGTATTTTTTTATAAATAGCCTCACGCAAAGGCAAAAAGCTTATCTCGCTTCATAAGCGCTGAGAGATGATACATCTCTATTCACATTGACTTTAAAATGCTGTAGACTGTAACCATTGGGAAACCAATTCCTCGGTAGCTCATTCTACAACGCTGAGGTTCTCCAAAAGAACAACATTCGGAAGAGGCTCATTCGAGGCTTTGTAAGCTCGACCTGGTGAGGATGCGTCCGCTGAGCTGCTCTAGTCTTTGCTGTACTGGCCACTCTTGGTTTCATTATGCCAGACAGCTTGGTCGAACGTCTGCCATGATGATATCCATAGAATAGAGACAGCCTTCTTCGATATTCTAGACTGTAGAGGTCCTTGGTGAGGTCAGGCGCATCAGTTAGACGTATTGCTGGTTTCTGATTGTGTCCAGAAGCTTCAAGGTGTGCTTCAGAACGTATCTCTACATATGAGAGCAGTACTCCAGCGATGCGATGGTCTGACCTGAGCCTTGTAGTGTTTCAGTAGTTATTCCAAATAATACAATTGTCTGGAGTGGAAGAGAACCTCCAGCTTGACGCCGATCTAGAGAGGCCGGCAACATGATCATTTCATGACATGTTATTATTGTTGATGTTAATTCCCAGAAGCTTGATGGAATATGATTCAAGTATAATATACGGAATACACTATCTAAAAAATTGACAACTGGTTCGTGACAAATTATAAAACGCGGCGGAAGATCGATAACTGATAACTGTAAAAGGAGTCCAACGAGCTCATCCTCTACAGTTAGACCGCCAGACTATCTGACGAGTCTAGGCTAAAGACGAAACATGCAAGTCTATAGCAGGTCTGATGCATAGAAGAGAGCATATACTCTTCCAAAAGTCTCTTTTTGGAAGAACCTCAGCGTTGTAGAATGGGCTTCCGATTGTTAGTTTGCAGCGTTTTAAGGTCAATGTGAATAGACATCTGCCTTCTCACAGCGCACCTGGAGCGATATAGACTTTGAAACCTTCATTTTCTATTGCGTGTAAATATAGCGCATATTTGACGCTATTTTTCAAGCGAGTCCATTTAGCGCCGTGAAAAAATGCGTATAGCGAGGTGATAGGCATACCACCTTTTCCACCAGCGGCCAAAACCGCACATCGGCGGAAAATTCAGTGGCGAATTAAGCTTCATGAATATGTATACATAATATATCATTTTCCCGACCAAAATAGGAAGCGGACGCTCGACGGAAATAACGCTCCAGATATATATAAAGGTAGAACCGTTACAACGAAAATTTGTATGACTGTTATGCGCGCTCCGACAGATAAGGTACGGAGATAAGTCTCATGGAATTCACTGAAACTGTATATACACGGTTTCATTTCGCCGTGACTAATTTATTTCGTCGCAAAAATATATTCCAACCGCACAGGTCTTCCGAGGTCTTCTGTATCTATTTTGATAATTCTCCGGATCAACTAAGGAGTAAGCTAAAAAATCGTTCCAGAAATCCTCACTTTTCACTGGCCCACTCACTGGGCTATATGAAAAATTAAGATTAAATTCCACGATATTTCAATAGGTAATAAATCATGATAGGCATAATGAAAAAATACAAGTGCAAGCAAGTAGCTATAATTCAATTTCTGTTACAATGCATTTGTGTCTAACAGTAGTCAGCAAATCGTACGGTGAACAATGAGCATGGACAGAATTCAAACGACAAATGATGCTTATGACTAATAGTTTACTCAATGCGGATGACAATGGAAAGGTTATACAATTTAGCAAATTGACTGCTACATTGTTGCTACTATTTTTCCATTGACGTTAACAGTTTAATTTAGCCAGTCCGTAGTCGGGATCAGATGCGGTACGATCGTTTTTGGTTTAGGTTGTATACAGTACCGCGTAGAATATCTATCTGTAAACCAAGTGAAGAAAGTCGTTCATTTCGATAAAATTGTGTAATCTGAACAGAAGCTTTCACAAAGAAAACCCTCATTTTTGTGACGCGTTTCGATTTATTCTAGGTTACTCTCCTAGGTTACTTGTCAGACAGCTAACACCATGAGCTTATGTTGGCCTAAACGTCTAAACGCTAAGAACTAAGGATCGTCTACAAACGTGGTCAGTGGAAACTGCCTTAAATCTAGGTTTGTGCGGTAAACCGGAATAAATTCGGCATCTTTTTTATACGGACGCCTCAGTACGAAATACCGGTATACCGATTTTCGATAATACCGGTATGAATAACGTAACAATTATTGCATTTAATACCGGTATTGCTCATATGCCGACATACCGGTGTTTTCGTTGATACCGATATTACCGCAAATAACAGTATACATTTTTGAGAATCAGCGTTGCGGCACTAATCAGTCGCCATAGCACAAAACCAAATATTATTTCCTCTTCTGTCAGTAATCGGTATGAATGCAAATACCGGTATACCGATATACATGCGAGTATCGACCACAACCGGTATCAATACCGCAATACCGGTATTTTTCAATACCGAATACATGTATGGAATTCCTCATACAGCACAGGCCCACTGAAATCAGTTATTTCCTGGGCCATCTTATTTTCCTCCAGGAAACAACCTTTTTTAGCTTATTCTGCGTCTCTTCTATGGCCGCCTTTACAGGGGCGCTGTTTACGCCACATACGTCACCATTCCAGCCACTCGAAAGCATAAACAACCTGCTAGAAGGGAGCCGCAAAAAGGGCGAACGGTGCAATTTAGGTCAATCTCGGAGCAGAGCTAATCCCGGCAAGGCACTGCAGGATCCGTTTACGACGTAAATGAAAACGCAACCGCAGAAAAGACGGAGGGCGCCGGTTAGACAAATTAGGTGCCGTAAGAAGGATTTCATAGCAAAAGAGGGCTCGGTTGGCGGCTGATGAGAGATGTGTAGTCGTAGTGTAATCGCAAATCCGTACATGAGGTAGGCGAAAAGGATGTTTATTAGAGCCTTGGCGTACGTGATCAACCCGTAACTGGTAGCGTGCCCTATGTAAGACTGAAAGTAATTTTAATGTCAAGTGTTGAACAAAACGATGGCTACTTTTTGGGTGAATGACCTAATCTAATATTTCCTTTATTGGTATCCCACCTATCGCAGGATTAGATATAGATAAATTTCAACATACTGAATTGTGCGGACCGTCGATTTCTCGTCCTCGGCGCACTGTCAAAATTATTTTTGTGCTCTTCGGGTATTTGGTGCGACAAGGTTTCAGGGAAGAGGTTTTTCTGCTCTTCAGTGTTTAACCTTTCACGTTTTCCCTCTGGATAACAAAATTCCAGCTACGACTCTGACTGTAAAAAGTGGAGACGAACCGCGACAGGAAAGTAGCGAGTAGAAAACGGACCCCAAATCTAGTAACGAATTGGTGACTCATGCATTCCACCCTGAACAATGCTTTTCTACCAGTGTAAACTGCAAAGCGGTGAAACGAATAACTTTCATGTTCCGCAGATTAATGAAGACATTGAAAGGATTGTCGAATAGGGAGCAACAGATGGAGTTCAGATGAACGGGACAACAACTCTGGTAAAAGTCTCATGCTGGTTTGCCATCCGTGGAGATGGAGAGACCCCAATACTTAAGTCATCTTCCATCAAGATTCTAGGTAATAGAATATCATAGCACGAGCATGTTGCCCGTCTTGCTGAGTCGGCGTCCCAAAAGCTGGGCGTTCTCTTCCCTTCCAGAAGAAGAATGTGTGGGGATGCACCCCGAAGCACTCCCTAAAAGTTCTGGATAGAATAAAAAAAACGAGCAATACATCTAGTGGATGCACGGGACCTTACAAGGGACCTTCAAAGTCTGAAACATCTACTACCATGTAGACCAGGTCGAACTTCCAACACCTCGTACCAGACTCTTCCAAAAGTCGTTCTGTTGGTGAACCTCGGCATTGTGGAATTAGCTACCGGGAAGTTTGTTCCTCGATCATTTAAAACTACAGCGTTTCAAGATCAATGTGAATAGACATTTATCCGCTCGCAGTGCCTCTGGAGTGCGATAGGCTTTCAGCATAGATGTACATAAATGACTGTTGAAAGGCGCTAGACCGCCAAATATCGCGCACATAGATCGCCATATCGCGACAGACGGTCTGATTCTAATAGTATTCGTACGGTTGCGTTTCCGGTTGGGACGTGACACCACCTTATTGGCTTCCTGTACGGTCTGGCTATTCTCATGCACAACGACAACTCCTACTGGTCTACGTGTCTATCGGAACCTACATTTTTTTTACCTTTCGATACTTTACTACGTAAGCTTTCATATAACTTATAGCGATGTCCGGCGTTGAAGTCGGATTGATGTGGTTGACCGTAATTTATCGCTTTCGGGCAAACGACTTGTCGTTTCAGAGATGGAACCGTATTTTTTTGGAATACTCATTTTTGAGAGCCTTCTATACACATGCATAATGTATTGAAACTATTTTTTTTGTAGGTAACCTAAATATTTAAATATGTAAGACGTACATGTATTTATGATAAAGGAGCTAAACGAAAACAAAAAATGTGTGTTATTGCCTTTTCTACAGGGAATTAATCCTTTAAAGTCATCGAAGTGAAAATAAAACGAGCATAGAAAACTTTTATTACCGGGTCACATGGAACGTACTTTGAACTTGGGTTTCCACAATGAAATTTGAAAAAAATTGGCTTGTCACCGTTGAAGTTGGCCCTGTGTGACATGCAAGGATTTTCTAGACACCAAATTCGGATTCAGAGCCCCCAAACGGAAGTATACCGATCCTGGTTCATTTGTCGCTTAATAGGGAACGCTCCATGAATTTGAGTTACGAGAAACAGCAAAAAAAATTGATGAGTTGGCAGCGCCGACAACAAGTGAACGAAACTCGATACATTTATCTCATGCCATTTTAAGAGAACACCTTTTCGTAATCATTTATGATACCTGTTCAGTTAGAATGCAGTGATCTGTAGTAGTAGTTGCTAGAACAGGGGGGAAAAGTATTTACGGTTTAAACGGATTCCAAACATTCGAAATACATTGAAAATTCAATATGTTCATAAGCTGGATGCATCGTAAGATTTGTCGCAGATCGCAGGAAAAATGCACGAAGAATTTCAGAATAAAGCATGATAAAGGTGTGAAGTAGATATCGAAAGAGCGGAAAGACCCCATGTCCTAAGCTCTGTAAATAATGAGAACATGGGATTTCCTTCGAAAACGTGATATCAGGTATACGGATGAGACCTGGCATCATTGTATCAGGGCTGGTCCTCGAGATTTAGGCACCCCAACCAAAATTAAAGTTTAGCGCCCCTTATCAAGAGTTTTAAGATTTGGATGTGGTTAGGTGGACGAATAAAAAACCTTTCAATTTTTGTGTGAATCAGAAAAATTAACGTAAATTGCGTATTAAACCCATATTTGTGGTCAATAATTCAGTGATTTAGAGCTTCTGGATTGTTGTGTCCCAGGCAGTCACTCAGGTCAGCCTGCCCTGGGTCCAGTGTCAAAAGTTTAAAGGTGATAGAAGATCTTTTACTAACACCCAAAAAATATTACCACCCTCCTCACCACTGATAAGCTCCAGTTTCACATCCCCAATTTTTTTGATAAAAAACGGAGGTTGAAGTTATTGAACCTCGTCGCCACTGAACCCATGTTATGGAAACTACAAAGCTTTTTCGTCCATGAATCAAGAAAGCACAATATGGTTTAATCGAAGTTTATCGCGATTACAATATTTCCCCGTCTATTGAAAGTAAAACGTAATATTTCGAATCAAAATTTTCTTCATCACGGTAATTTATATCGCCTATAGTGGCGAGATTAAGAGTCACATCAGATACGTACAACGCAATACACACAGTATGCATTTAACAGCAACACAAACAAAACAAACCATGCGCTTCCATCTCCACGTTTCGTCGGCATCGATCTATCAAGAGAAAACAAATGCGACGCATTCACGGCCAATGGCCTGACGGCCTATCCTTCGATATCAAACTGAACCGTTATCGTGCTCGTCGTACTCCTCAGGTTATTAATTGCGCTCATTTTCCTATCTCGAAAAACAAACCCGATGGATGATGCCGTATGCCGAAACAATCAGTCAACTAGGAAAATGAATGCAAGCTATCATGTGGATATTTTATTCCTTCTGATGCTCCAAGCGAGCAGATTATTGTCAAAGTATGTTTTATTGCATACAGCTCAATACTTTAGTCATCTTTCATCAACAAACTGGGGAATAACATCAACAATAACAATAACAGGCTTCGTTAGGTGGACGTCCCAGAAGCGGAGAGTTCTCTCTCGCTCCAGAAACTTGAATTTATTGGGACAGCTAGATCTATTTACAAGGCTCAGATTACATCATCTTTCTTCTTTTGACAGAAGTGCTGGGAGGAAGACAATACCTCGTTTCACTTCCTGGGCGAGTGTGCCGTATACAGCGGCCTCAGAGCTGAGGAGTTTGGCACAGCAGAGTTCGATTAGGAAGAGATCCACTCAGTGGAATGGACATCATGACCTTGGAAGGTTCGACACTAAAGAATTACCATGTGTGCCCTAGTTTTAGTGATGGTCCTCGGGGTCAGCAAAAGGGCCAAATGTGGCCTACTTTGTCTCCCCATTACTACTACTACTACTTCTTCTAGACTCAATCAGAAAAGAGCAGTACATGTATTGGATATGCCTGACCTCACAAAGGTCCTCCACAGTCTGGAACGTCGAAGAAAAGTGACTGATCTGTCCCTGTTCGATAAGTCGTACCATGGCAAATGTCCAATCGAACAGACTCAATAACAACAAGAGTCTTCGCAATTGCAAGTAGAGCCCAACGGGCGCATCCTCACCAGATAAATTTTCCAACACCTCGAACGAGCCTCTTTTAAAAGTCATTCTTTTAGATAACGTCAGCGTGGCGGAAGAGTTGATTGGAAGTTTATTCCTCAATATTAACAGTTCAAAACGTTACAAACTCAATGTGTTCTGGAGCTTTCTGGTTTTGCGAGAAGTTATTTATAAAGAATCCCATATATTTTCAGACGCGCAAATTTGCTGCTATTGTCCCTTGAACTTGCGCAAGTTTCGCCTTGCTTCAATAATCCCTCAAGCCCTGTGCCTTCTCGAGTACGTTAGGCGGCAGAAATGCAGCATTTTGCGCATCTAACGTGTCTAAAAATTGCAGCGGGAAAATCGTACTAGGGCTCCTCCTGGCTCCTTTCTTGTCCAATGATGATAAGCAAAGAAATGTCCGATTTTGAAATGTAAATGTAGAGTAACGGACTATGAAAACAGTTATAAATAGAATAGCTTCTACGAAAATAAACTCACCTCTTCTGCGACCTCTTTCACTTCACCATTCTTCTCTCCTTCCTTGCTCGCTGACGTTGGCTTAGATTTGTCTTTCTTCGAGAAAGATATACTCCTGAACGACCATTTCTTCTTTTTAGTTTTGCCTTCTTTCTTCTTACCTTCCGTCTCATCGGTCTGGAAAGAAATAGTACATCATATATCCAAAATAATGTGTCGAAAAAGTTTTCGGTTACTGTGAATGTGTGAACCTCATTGCACTTCATTTGCCCATGTGAGGATACTGAGCTTACTATTTTTATTGGTTCCGGAAGACACCGGGAACGACAAAGACGAATCTCGATCAACTTTTCCGGAAAACCTTCCTCATATTTGCGATGAGCGTATATAGAGGTTTATATTTGACTCCAGAAAACCGGGAACGACAAAGATAAATATTAAAGCTTACCATCATCGTTCCCGGTTAACGTTACCGGTCTAAATAACTTGAGCAGCTGTTGGCGTTTGAGCGCCAGACGCTTACCTTCCCATCGGTGGCTCCCTCTGGCGTCTTCTCTCCCGTCGACAGCGCGGATTCGTTCATCTGATCGCCTGCGGCTACCGCGTCCCCCTCGACCGTTGATTTGTTTGGCGCGCTTTCAGATTCCGCGACCCCGTTCTCTTTCACTTCACCCTCGGCCGCCACTGGCGTCGCGGCGTCTTTCTCTGCCGTCGAGTCCTTGGCGTTTTCATCTTTCTCCTGCAACAAAATACATACCTACAGAAACCTGTACTTTGTACTGAATACGTTTAAAATTATATAAGGTCATATTTGAGGTAGTGAGACCTGTGAGGCCGCAACAGCGTTGTAGCTAGTAATGGTGCACGGATCTGAATTTTTGAGGGATCATTTATCGTTAACGAAAGGAATCGGATGTATTCGTATCAGGATTAGAATGAAGCGACCAGATTCGGATTTCGGATCTGCATCTAGGATTTGAAGCAAGGACCTTTAGAAATGGAATCTGTATAGTCTCATCACACTCGCCGCTCTCTTATTATTTCACCGTCGGAAAGAATGTCTGGTAACTAGCGATACGACTATTTATTGTGACAAGTGACAGTTTGGCCGCCTCTCATAAAGATCATTAATCGCTGCTGTGGTATGTGTGCGTTACTAACTGAGCACCAGCCGAGTCGTCTAAATAATTAAATTTAATAAAACGTCTGCTTGTGCAGAATATCTGCTGTGCACATCTGCAGTTCTCAGGAATTCCTTTATGAGCCGTTGTTACTGTTATTTGCGAATATTTAGTAGTATTTTTTTAATGTATGTCGGGCCAAACTTCGTACCTAAGTTTCGAAACTTGTCTCTTGATCTATGACTCGAAGATGAAACTCCACGGGTATTCTTTGTAATGTATGTATGTAAAGGATTCCGTGATTTATTGAGGGACGTTTTTAAAACAACGAATAATATCAATATTTATTCATCATTAATACAGTAGTAAAATAATTGAAATAATGATGATGAGATGAGAGAAAAAAATGATGAATAAATATTAAATCAAAATCCCATAGGAGGTTGAGACGTAATGAATTATTTTTTTATCAAAAAAGCCTAGAAAACACCTTATTTACATCCTAAGTTTTATCGTTTTCGTAGACCCTTTCCCCTGCAAGTCGTCTTTTAGGGGTACGTAGTAGACTGCTTTGAGAATCATGCATCTAAAGCAACTTACGACCAGTAAATCGTTATAGTTCGTTACTCTTTATAAGCATTGTGAATAAGAGGATGTTTTTCGCGGAAATACTAGCAAATCGTTTTGAACCGTTTAAAAGTTGGCATACGTCATGGTGAGATTATCAGCGGCCGGAAGGGATAGTCGTGGTTCAACGATATAGGTGAGGCCCGTCGAGGTATCAGTAAAAACATATTTAAATACAGCGGCCATTTTTCTACATAATGAAAGCTGAACCAATGATTAATGAAATTATAAATAAAAATGTGTTGCCAGTGGGTATCGAACCCACAAACTCCTGTATTCTAGGTAGACGCTTTAAACCGAGACCGCCAAATAGAACGGTAAATACCTCACCCACCACAATTCTTCCTTTCAATTTTTTAACCTGTACAGCTCCTTTCATAGCCTTCATGTCATCCTGCTTGTCAACCTCGTCTGCCTACAATAAGGAGGTTTTGAGTTCGAACGTCACAGGAGACAATTTTTTCTGTCTAATTTTCATAATTATTAATTAAGGTAGATCTTCCACTGTCACGTTAGTAGATCGTCCTTATTAGTATATTTAGCAGAATCCCGTCTGGAGCGGCAACACTGCATTTCCTATCTTTTTCTATCTTTATTGCTGTCTCACTCACTCTTTATAAATTTCAGCCTCAATCTCGCTAAGAGAGTTATTTTTCGTAAAAAAAATATTACACAATGTCGGTGTTTGTGTGGTTCACGGGTCGGTTTCGAAAAAGTAAGATTACGGAAACAGAAATACTCCAGATGCCATTCCGTTGTCAGTTGTCAGAATTCTGAATTTCAACATGAACATTCTCAAGTTTCGATTAATTGCAGTGGAATTGGATAAAAATCTAACATTGACAATTGTTTCACTGTAATTATGTAGATGCTCTTACTTGTTACTCACGCAGATAAAATGATTGTGTAATTAACACACAGTTTCACAAATAAAACTCTTTTTCTTTAAGTGACGCGTTTCGATTTATATTTAAATGATCGTCGGACTATCAGATTTGACTTTTAACAAAGATTACTTGCCAACTAGCTAACTAGATCCTATCATGGATACAAAACTATAGCTCTCAAATCTAACATACTATTTTTCCTGTCTATTTATTCTTCTATTGAAATATTTATTTTTTCTTTCTTTTGTCTGTCTTAAGGGAAAACTTTTTTGGCAACTGCATTTGATTTGTATTGAGGAAAACCTCTACAAAACTTTAACCCTCGCCGTCAAAATGTCCTTAAGATATTTCAAGTGAAGTGAAACTATTTTATTTCTTGAGCTATTTCATACAATGTATTGAAAAGAATGAAATAGCTTAAGGAATAAAATATCTAAAATCGTGTAAGAAATAAAATAGTTTATCACATAAAATATCTTAAGAACATTTTGACGGCGATGGTTAAGGGTTTGTAGGGGTTTCCCTTAACACTAGTGCAAATGCAGTCGCCAAAAATATTTTCTCGATATACAGACAAAAGAAAAAATAATTCAATAGAAAAATTACTAGACAGGATAAATAGTATGCTTGTTGGCAAGGAATCTGGGTAGCCTTTGTTAAAAGTCAAATCTGACAGTCCGACGAGGATTTAAATATAAATCGAAACGCGTCACTGAAAGAAATAAAGTTTTATTTGTGAAACTGCGTATTAAATATCCTTTATTCTGCATGTTTCACTGTAATTTTTGCGCAGAAATTGAAGAAAACCGTTATCTTGGGAGCCACGCCGCGAACATAAAACTCAACCGCACCTCAATGACCGGGATTGAAGGAAATTTTATTAAAATAAACGCTACCAACAGCGATAAATTCAACTCTCAAGAGAAACGGAATGATTGACCCTTTTCGAGTAAGTATTTATAACGGCGAGACGTGCGCATTCTCTAGTGCTTCCGTTAGAATTGTCTGCGTTATGTCTGCCAAGACGTGCAATTTGCCGACAACCACCTGGTTAGTATAAATGTAAGGCATCATGGTAACTTGAGGCGCAACTCGGCGCGGCGTCTAATCTACTTTAAGAGTGTATGTGTGTGCAAGTGAGAGAGATATGTACACATTGAGAAAAAATAAATTCGCCTCCACCACCAGAGGCCGGGAAACAATAGATCATAGTGATCTTTTATTTGCCTTGCCGGTAGTGTGACATTGCTGTTTTGTATATTCACGGCATTCTGAAGGCGAACTTTATTTTTTCGCAATGTGTACGATCTCATAATTATTAATTACCATGGGCCCCATACCGTGAAACCCGGGGTGGTGGAGGTTGCAGGCTCATATATGACACAAAGTTGGGGGGGGGGGGGGGGTTAAGAAGGCGAGAGGCGAGAGTAAATCTTTTTCGACAGCGTTTCACGGCAGGCAGGCGATAGCGGTGACGTACAGTGTTGCCGAGACCAGTGCTTTTGCTGGAGATGATAATTCACTTGAACTTAATTTTGAAAATACGGAAATTTTTGAAAACAATAAAAATTAAAATTTTGAATGATTCAGTTTTACAATATTTTCAATAAATTCAAATCCAACTGTTTACAGCTCTAAAATCTGATCTGAATCCTTATCTCTAAATTAATATCACTGGGTGGGAAATACAACGTCAACCTACTTTACGCCATTTTTTAATTGTATTATAAGTAAGCATATATCATTTCATAGTCTGCGTCTGGCGTGGAGCACAATTGAACGGAACAAAATAAATGACAAACACGTGACGCATTGACGACACAAATTCGCGCTTGTCTGACCAATGACCTCTAGCGTCATTATACTGACGGTTCTGCGACCTTTTTGAAAGGCCTGCAGCGCCATTGAATCAATTAATGTACATTACCGCTCAAAAATTGGACACAGTGAAAAAGTCCCAATTTGGGACACGTTATCCTTTGAATCGCTAGCAAACGTTTTTGGTAGTGAGGAATTGCCCCCACCCGTAGACTGTAGCTGAGAGGCTTGCATATGTTTTCTCTTTCAAAGCATTCATATGAAGAATTTACCCCCACCATTTTTCCTCCCCACCCCTCCCTAATTCCTTTCTCCCCCCCCCCCTTCCTCTCCATAAACCACTCGGGTTTTGGTGTATTATATGGCCGCCCATGACAGGAAATTAATTAATCTTCTCGAAGAGGAGGAACACTCCACAAACAATGCAGCATAACCAAAAACTACTCAAGAGTAGAATGCAGGGTCGATCAAAAGAAACTTATGGAAAAAAGCGAGAAAAATGTACAATGCGGCCTTTTCTAGCCGTGTCGAGAGCGATTTCAGAGTAGCACTGTTAAAACCTACACCATGTGGTGTTGACGCGTTTTCGTTCTTGCTTTTATGCAATTGTAAAAGCCAGATGCTTTGGTTCGCAGAATATAGCTCACTGTTTGCCTATCAAGTGTTCAGTTCCTCTGTATCATCCATTGTATATATCAGATTGATTTTTTTCTCAAACAGCACCGTGTCCTACTTCCAGCATCATGATTGCAAGCTTCTCTTTGGCGATTTATTAAAAAAGAAATGAGTTTAAGCAGATTGAGATTTGAATTTTCATCAAAATTCGAATGGGACTTTCGCTGTTTGACTAAATCTTAATAATTAAATATTATATTACATTTTTTTGTTCTGTCTTCATAGCATGTTTTATTTTATTTTTTTACCATATATTTTTGGGTATATGAAAAAGCGGCAGAGACAGCAAAAACTACAATGTCGTCACCAGATAAAGGGCGATAAATAATAACTTTTATTAATCAAGGAATCAGGTTTCGACTGTTTTTCATCAAAAATACCGACACCTCGAGCCGTTCTACATGAACAATGTAAAACATGCTGAATAAAAGTAATAAATTCAATATTCGCAGTCCTTTAAAAGACTGCATAACGAATTTCCGAGGTACTGAACAATAAGGAGATACAGAAGCCGGAAAACTTTTTCTATCGAAACGGTTCTCAATCTAAGAGTTTGTGATTAAAACGATGATAAATGTTCCCGGTAATTGGATAAAAGATGAATGGGGGATATTCCCATAAATAATTTAATCGCAAAGTGAAATTCTCTCGCCGCCTAAAATTAGATAAAAGAATCCATGGAGTTTCGGATATAGGATTTGATTTGTGTATAAAAGTAAGTAATATAGGTTAGAAAATAAATGTGAATAAACCCAAATTTATTATTTACATCACTCATATCCTGATGCAAACTTACACCTCCATGGATAGCCAATTTAAAGATTGCATTTTTTTAATATTTGGGAAGTTACGTCAGATGGACCGTGATAAAGAAATCAGACATATAATTCGTTCAACTTTCATCAAACTGAAATCTCTCTACGGCAATGATAACATCAATGTGAAGCTACGACAGAGGATGCTAAAATGTTACATATTATGGTCAACGCTCTTGTATGATACTGAAATCTGGAGTCTGAAAACAGCCACTATGAATCGGCTAGAAGCTCTAGAGATGTGGATATATAGGAGAATGCTACGGATATAATGGGTTTCAAAACGAACATGGCTGAAGAACATTCGCGACTGGACAGGTATACGCACTATCGACCAATTATTATATAAACAGATTCCTTTTATTCCAAATTATTTATCATAAATGCCTCTATTTATGCACTAGCGGTTTTCGTTAACAGCAATAACGGAAATTGGAGTTTCTTATAAAAAAGTAATTAGGTCAAATGTTTCCATATGTAATGAAGAATAAAATATCATTTCTCATAGGAATAGCATGCCTGGTCACATTTTCCATACATAACAAATGTATAAATTTTCCATATAAAAAAATATCGTGTTTGCCTTGAAAATAGCATTACTCCTAATTAACGCTAATCAAATAAATGAAACTCATCATATTATGTTCCTATATCAGGGTGTCACTCAATCCCCCCCCCCCCCCCCAAAAATCTTGACATTTCCCTGACCAAATCAAATTATATATATATACTACCTCTGCTTTTGGAGTTGAAAACTATATGATAACATTGCAAGAAAAAAGATGACGAAGAAATAATGTGCACGAGGTGCGAATTTTTTTTTAAATAAATGGTCTTATTCTTGGGAAGAAAACCTAGTTTGCAAAATGTTTTCCCCGAGTTTGAAAAACCTAACGTTTTTGCCTGAAAATCCCCGACCACCTTTCGCTACCCTGATTTTGCAGAAAGCGCATTTTCTCAAAGTTTCTCAAATTGCAATAATTTCGGAATATTTTATTCTTGTTTGGACTGGTTGTAATTATACCAAATTAAATTTGAATTAAATATACATCAATACGCAAATTACGCCATTTTGTTTACGAATTCCACTTAATCATAAGTTCGCGAAAAAGTGCATAAATCAAAAGTTCAGTTTGAGGATCAACGAACGGAAATCACGGCAATGATTTTACCCAGAATGCTCTTTCCAAACGAATTACAGCTGAGCAAGTACCGAGTCTATCTACTTGACTACATTTTTGTCTCTTTTCAACTGCACTGCAATCATCACATTGATACTGCTTGCCAGCGAATAATTTCAAATGCGGTAAAACTAGATAATTGTATGATAAACGTTTCCACATAATGATATACTCAGGCATGTTTTCCTTTTTCATCTCGCCCAGCACCATATCGGTTACGATATAAATGACAAATTAACAAATAAGGTCATTAACACTGTTCTCTTGATATACATATACTAATAAAATATACTTCTTATCATAAGAACAGTGTGTGTCACTCAGACCAATAGTGCAATTTGGTAGTGTTTTTTCCATGAGTCTCGATTTTGCTTAGGGAGACAACAGGTCAGAAGGCTTCGTGAAGGAAGAATTGGGCATTTTCGGTTGATCAACACTATATGTGTTTTACCCAGTTTCGTAGCAGCCCAACTGCCGTGACTCTATAATCGGAATGCAGCTACCATGACTCGCCCCGGATCAAGAGGTCCAGTGAAGATTCAGTGCATTCAAAGGCGTTGTCCTCACTGCGCTATTTTTATGATGAGTAGTATACATTTTCTATTTTCAATAAAACGTAAACCATTTGTCGTTAGAAATTGTTAACCTAGTGATTTGAACGCTTATCCCATTCACAGTTTCCGACAGTAATGTATTTTTGTTTGGACTCATCGTATTTTTACGTTATCAGGCAATGAACTTGGGTGTACTTTCTATCTCAAATGTTTACCAAAATGTAGCATGCTTCGCATCCGGATATGTGTACCAACTTATCTAACAACTCCCAAATTCTGATAAATATTTACCGAAGAGATATTTGTTGTGTCTTCGACAGTGATTTTTATGATGTTTTACACTTGAACTATATTCTAACAACATCTGGGGTAGTATGGAAAAGTCACTCAGGTTGATGCTAATATATAAATATATACGAGTGTATGGAGAACTTGTTGGGAGTTGAAAAAATTACCCACGTGACGCACATATGACGACTGGCTGAAGTTGCAGTGACAAGCTCATAGCTCTCATCAGATTCAAACAGGTAGACGATGCATGATTTACGCGACACTACGGCGATGGGCGATTGACGCTGTTGGCTATTTTTACCCACAATTAAAAAATAATTGTACTTTCTGCCGCGTTTTAAAAGTTCATACCGAATCGACAAATGTTTATGGGTATTGGGGAGACATTCATACACACATCAGATTCGACAGTTCCCACAACCCCACTTCAATTTCCTTCAAAGAATTTTGAAAAATGACCAGGGAGATCTGAATCTCATAAAAAGGCAGTTTCAAGATTTTTTATATGTGATTGTTCGACCATTTATCTGCCAACACTGAAACGATTTTCAAAAATTACACATATTTTTCTTCTTTGAACAAGTGGCAAATTGCTGTAAACATTTCCTCAGGAACACATCAGTACTTTCCTAGTTATACACGGATCAAGGGTTACGGGAAAGACAGACAGACCGACGGAAATGAGTTACATTATTTTTGGTGATTTTTTACATCCAACCGGGATTTCCGACCGCGGTTACTGACAACAGACCGCTGCATCGAAAAACCAAAGTAGTTATTCCGGTATTTCTGCTTTTCCTTCATGTATCCTTAATTATATAAAAAAATATTCAGAGAACTGAAAGTATGAAAACAACCAAAGTTACACGTACATATATAGGTAGAGGGAGCTATAATAATAGAGTATCACGAATGTTGATTGAAGCTCATATTATATCTCGTATTGCCGTTCTCGAATTACAATTACTTGTAGTAGCAATTTTTTCCAGCTCGGTATGCACGAATTTTAAAGCAAAGTCCCTGAATACGGTCCCTTACTCCTGTCTATCCCATCTTCCGTACAGCCACGTACAGCCAACCTCCGTCACCACTAGACTTCACTGCAATTTTGCTGAAGATTCTAGATCAACTTGGGGTGGGAGAATGGGATGGGTTTGTAATTCTTCGAACGGCAATACTCATATAATATGGATCAATTTTCCTTCAGGTAAGTCAATTGATCAATTAATTATATCTCGTATTGCCGTTCTCGAATTACAATTACTTGTAGATGTTCAAAGCGAACGATCTAGAATCTCCTCAAGAATTATATTCATAGAATTAAAGTAATGAGGGAAGCAGAACAAGAAAGCGTGTTGTATGGTAACAATAATAATGAACCATATTAATAATAAACTGGATTATAGGAGCATACGCACCTAAAAACTAAATACAGGTGGAATCCGCAGAACTTAAGATCACTTTAGCAAATGCTATAGGATCGTTTGACAGGGATCTATTGTAAAATCTCGCAAACATGTTGGAGTTTTGTGTTCAGCATGCCAAACATCTAATCACCTCGATGGAAGTTCTTGCTCTAAAGGCTGCCGAAGTAGCTGCAGGTCGAGTACTGTAAGCCGGAGAAATGGTGGTATCGATACCGCTAGCTACAATAGTAAGATTAATCCACTTGCTCAATGTCTGTGTTGACAGTGGACGACTTGTCCGATTAAGCAATCAGTGTCAGTAGGGCGAAGATCTCTATTGATTATCAATAACAGAGGCCAAGCAAAGAGTAGGATTTACCTTAAACTATGGTAATACCAATGAGGTTATGTGGCAGATGAGTTTTGATCCCATCGGAAAAACCAATTTCAAATCGTTCTGGAAATCGAACAATATTGTGTAGACAAATACTAGTCAGAGTTTGAAATCTATGACCTGTTATTAATGCTAATAACGTAGCCAGCTTCATCGTTAATTGGCATCTATAAATGTCGGTCAAGGGGTATAAACCCGCCATATGTAGATCACAGGTAGTTTGATACTTTGACCTAGATGGTTTTTGGTTGTAGATGCCGTTTAAAAATCATTTCAAAATAATGTTGTCTTAGTTTCCCACTGAAGAAATAAGAACTATGGTCGCATGTTGCGAGTTAATAATCGAATATGATGTACCATCTTGAAATTGGGTGCTTAAAAGTCAATATCAAATTGAGAGTTCTGAAAAGGGCTATGTTTCTTTTCTCAAATATGCAATGCCTTGTTTTAAATCAGATGTACTGAGTGAAGATTTTATAGCTTGAAGGCCTATTGCTGGGTATCTCCTTCTGTGAAAAGCCTCCCGGATGAAATTCCAACCTCCAGGGAAAAGCTTTGCCATAGCGGATGATAGCTGCTGAAAGGTGGAGAGAGCAGAGTTTGACTTGGTGTATCTGGTATTAATTTAAGTCGAACGGGATTCGCTACTTATGTATCAATATATGAGGCAACTAGAAGAATACTTCTATTTTCGCAACAAAGCCAAATTTGCAATGTGATATCATAAGACTCTTAAACCTGACACTACCCATACGACATTATCTATTCTATGTAGAATAGAACAATCAAAAAAAATCTGAAGCAAATGATCTAAGTGCGCTAAATTCTGTTAGCAGTTCCAAATAATTGATATGTTTTATGCTGTCGTTTACGGGCCAAAAACTATACGTGACTTGATTCATACAGTGTACAGCCCAATCTGTTAGGGAAGCGTCTGTAAATATCTCAAGACGAAAGGCTGTATTTGTCACTATAGAAGTACTCCTGTTCTTGCTTAAGGCTTGGTATCACCAAAGCAACTCAGATTTTATCAAGTCTGAAAGCAATAGAAATGCCTGATAATCCTAGTGACTAGAACGTAATGCTAAATACGTTTTACTTTCTAAGATCTTTAGATGCACCCATCCATATTTAACGGTGGGGCAAGTAGCTCCAAACGGCCCTATAAGTTGAGTCAGGGCAACAATAGAGCCTTTACCCTTTGATAGAAGTTTTCAATCTGAATCAAAATAAGAGTCGATTTGTCCATCTTTAAGAAAACTTTGAACGATGTAGAGTCCTACGCCAAACCCAAAAAGGTACATATTTGAAAAGGCACTAAGACACTTTTCTTTAATTTAAGTAAGAATACTGAGAATTCCAAAAGACCTTTTGCAGATTGGCAGTCCAGCCTAGCGGCTGCTATAATTTTGCGGATAATAAGAATATCGTCCAAGCAAATAACGCATGAAAGGCCATTAGACCTCAGGAATATTACTACTGGATTCATGATGTTTGTAGGTAACAGGAATGGCTTCGTACGAAGACCAAAAGGTGAACAATTAATCACATAGAATGAACCTTTAATGGAAAGGAACAAATATTCTCTAAATTGTTTGTTAACTGGAACCAGAAAATATTCATCTCCGATATCCACTGAAAACAAATTTAGTATGAACCATCTGGTATTGGAACCAAGAAAGATGATGATTCAAACTGACCATCTTTTTTTTTTTTTTTTTTTTGACACTGCTAATATGTTTAATAAATGTTCAATAGCATCCTCTACTTTAGATGACTCATTTGAGGTAAAAGATGGCTATGGAAAATGAGTTTGTACTGTTATTTTGCTAAAAGGCATCTTATATCCATCCGGAACTCCAGGACAGAACAAGACGATCAATAGTGATTTGCGCCCATTGAACTAAATATTTAGTAAATCGGTTCGCGCAAGATGTAGTAACTTGCAGAAAGTCATCTATAGGGCAAGAATCTAATATCGTCTTAACCCCACTATCCAAAAATGGAATAATATAGTGACGACGATGCAGACGGAGGGCGTCAAAGACGATCAATAGTGATTTGCGCCCATTGAACTAAATATTTAGTAAATCGGTTCGCGCAAGATGTAGTAACTTGCAGAAAGTCATCTATAGGGCAAGAATCTAATATCGTCTTAACCCCACTATCCAAAAATGGAATAATATAGTGACGACGATGCAGACGGAGGGCGTCAAAGACGATCAATAGTGATTTGCGCCCATTGAACTAAATATTTAGTAAATCGGTTCGCGCAAGATGTAGTAACTTGCAGAAAGTCATCTATAGGGCAAGAATCTAATATCGTCTTAACCCCACTATCCAAAAATGGAATAATATAGTGACGACGATGCAGACGGAGGGCGTGAAAGACATCCTTTCATAGTTTCCTCTGTTGCTAGTTGTTTGGTGAATGCCTAGTGTTCGCTAAGCGGAATCGCTAACGCGCTGATACCAGCGGCCAACCGACCTAATGTTTGTATGAAATTATGCTGTTTCAAGGCATTTTGTATTCAGGCAGGCCTGAATTTCCGGAATAATTCTAGGTGGTTGGAATGCCCAGCAGTTGGCACTACATAGATAAGAATCTATAGTGGCATTTCAAGATTATTTTGCAGCTCCGATAATCTCAAGGCCCTTAATAATCGAGAATTGGTCGCTTAAAATATTTTATGCGCCATCACCCGGTTGAACTGCTGAGGTCAACTGCCCCAAATTAATTAAACGAGCAGCTGAATCCGAGTCCGTCCCTGTCCCCTCACTTGAAGAAATGTCGTCGAACCTACAAGAAAGCAGACAGGGATACATAAAATAACCACCCGAAAACGCCAAGCGTAAATATTTACACAAGCAGTTCGTAGGCGATCGGAATGTGTAGCACTTCATATTTTCATAAGCCCCGATGATACTTCATGTGAAGGCGATCGGAACACACAATGAGGAATTTCAAATCTGTATGTATGTGAATACTATAATGGAAAATTAAAATGAACGAATATCAATCTCGAATTACAGGAATTTCTATGAATCGTGCGAAATGCTTAGTTCAAGCGTATTGCATATGGAACGCCTGTGTCTGGAATATATATTTTCTTACTTTTCTTAGGTGACAGAATAACATGTGTTATCCGATGCTGTGAATTATTTGGTGCTGCGCAATGTCTAGTTTAGGCGTATTACATATTTAAACACTAGTGTCTGAACATTGGTATTACCATAGTTTAAGGTAAATCCTACTCTTTGCTTGGCCTCTGTTATTGATAATCAATAGAGATCTTCGCCCTACTGACACTGATTGCTTAATCGGACAAGTCGTCCACTGTCAACACAGACATTGAGCAAGTGGATTAATCTTACTATTGTAGCTAGCGGTATCGATACCACCATTTCTCCGGCTTACAGTACTCGACCTGCAGCTACTTCGGCAGCCTTTAGAGCAAGAACTTCCATCGAGGTGATTAGATGTTTGGCATGCTGAACACAAAACTCCAACATGTTTGCGAGATTTTACAATAGATCCCTGTCAAACGATCCTATAGCATTTGCTAAAGTGATCTTAAGTTCTGCGGATTCCACCTGTATTTAGTTTTTAGGTGCGTATGCTCCTATAATCCAGTTTATTATTAATATGGTTCATTATTATTGTTACCATACAACACGCTTTCTTGTTCTGCTTCCCTCATTACTTTAATTCTATGAATATAATTCTTGAGGAGATTCTAGATCGTTCGCTTTGAACATCTACAAGTAATTGTAATTCGAGAACGGCAATACGAGATATAATTAATTGATCAATTGACTTACCTGAAGGAAAATTGATCCATATTATATGAGTATTGCCGTTCGAAGAATTACAAACCCATCCCATTCTCCCACCCCAAGTTGATCTAGAATCTTCAGCAAAATTGCAGTGAAGTCTAGTGGTGACGGAGGTTGGCTGTACGTGGCTGTACGGAAGATGGGATAGACAGGAGTAAGGGACCGTATTCAGCGACTTTGCTTTAAAATTCGTGCATACCGAGCTGGAAAAAATTGCTACTACAAGTAATTGTAATTCTTCGAACGGCAATACTCATATAATATGGATCAATTTTCCTTCAGGTAAGTCAATTGATCAATTAATTATATTCGATGTATTCAGCACTGATTAAATATATTCCATTTGAATTTCCGCTGGAAATCCATAAACATAAAAAATCAACGTCCATGTCCAACATCAAACATGAGAGTAATCAAAACGAATGTCTTTTTCCAAATCACGCACTTCCGTTCACGACAGTGGGATTCGTTTGAAAATCCTAACCACAATCTAGTGGAACATCACACAATAATCTGCCATAAAAAACTTTTATAATCGTATGCGTACAAATTTATGATTAATTATAATGAAAAGTTGATAACTATTTCGGTTATCGGGTTTCTATTCAAATTAAACTTTGTGGAACTAATTACTTTTGGAACAATGCAAGGTCCAAAACAGGTCGCAATCACTGTTATTATGAACTAAATACGGGATAACGGTTATAATTTCGGTGTTTTCAAGGATATGATGATTGTCGTTAACCATATATTATGAAAAGATATAAAGATGTGGCAATTGTATATGCAGAAGGGACTTGTACACACATTCTCAATTCAAGAAGAGATATTCTTTTTAATATATATTCACGACAAGAATAGCTGTTCAGAAAATTTACTTGATGAGAATATTATGGTTCATTCGAACCAAGAAAAGCATATTTTAGATTTCAATATTCATTCTAAGGTAAAGGAAAAATCTAATTTTCCTCATAACTCAGATTTCAATATCATTTCATCATCAAGTGTCGCCCTCTATGGGAACGCCCATTGACAACTTACGAAGGCGAAGGTCTTGACATCTGGAGTGCCTTAAAGGCTCTACTGACGAGTCTAGGCTAAAGACGAAATATGCATGTCTATAGCAGGTCTGATGCATAGAAGAGAGCATACACTTAATATCAGATTTCTATAATTTTCTACAACAAGTAATCCATATTTTTTAGTAAGGTTATCATATTTTCCAGAGCAGTCACGTTTACTATGATCAAGAATAGAAACATCTTGGAAATTGCAGAACCTCCATCAACAATATGATCCTGGTTCAAAAATATACGCTGCTTTCCAAGTACATCTATATTCACTCCAAGTAATTGATTTATTTCACATAACCATCTTCGTTAACGTTAACGCGTTTCCCATTGAATGCCTCTCCGCGCTTATCGTTCTAAATTGAGAATATCCTGAAGGTGTACAGGTGTTAATTTGATGTGTAAGTACGGGTAAGTATATTTTTTATATTTTATTTTTATCTGCAAGGAAGGTATAACAAATAGGTTACTTTAGTACAGTTGACACACTTTTTTTGTTCTTCTTTTCAAGGTTAAAGAGTCAACAGCTTTGGTAACAGCTCATCAAAATTACCGATTGCTTATAAACATACTCTTCAACCATACTTTGAGCTTTTTGAAAGCGAACATTGCTTTTTCTCAATGTGAACATTCAGAACTGCCTCTAAATGCGCTTCCATTTATTCCGATTATTCTCACCTTCCGATCATCGAATCCATAGTTAACCTAAAGTAACTGCACTAAGGCGATAGAACGGAACCGTCATATCAACGCCTGCCCACATGTGTGCACATTTGTGGACGGGCTGCTACCAGAAGCACCATATGGAACTATCGGTACAATATCTGTACGTACAATATCGTTCGAATTAGCTGATCGATCATTGTCATGTGAGTCAAACGTTTCCATTCGATCACACTTTGCAGATGTTACCAGTTTCGAAGAATCTGTAATCAAGCATTCAGAATGGATTGAAGTTGCAAGAACCAATATGGGACAGCAGTTTAGGGTTCCGGTATTTTGGTCGTTGCTGTATACACGTCCACAAGTTGGTTGGTTGTTGGTTTGTTGTGGGGGAGAAGGATAATAACGGACGTTAACCTTCCAGCACACTGTATAAGTTGCTGGTCAATTTAATTAAAAAAGAGGGTCGTTTACGTGAGACCTATTGTGAAGGAGTGTTGTATGACTTTAAAAGTTTCCTGGCGATTGACATTTACGTTGGGCACTCGGTTTTGCGTGATAAAAAAGTAACCTCGAACGAGCCTTCTCCAAGTCTTTTTTCAATAATCTCAGCGTTCTGTAATGGGTACCGTGTTGCAAAGTATTTAGATTTTTTAGAGTAGTGGACCTGTCTTTATAGATGAATTGGAGGAAAGAAGCTAGAAATGACAGCCGCTCTGTCGAAAGGTCTGGATGTCATGACTATTTGCGGACATGGGAAGATAGTGCAGTCCAGTCTTTCTCTCTCTCTCTCTCTAAAGTCTCCGTCTCTCCAGACCAACACTCCAGAAACGCTAGTGGTCCAGACCAAATACAAACAATCGTCCTGAAACGTTGAGCCCCACAGCTTGAACCAGTCCTTAGCAAACTATTTAAACTCTTCTGTCAGCGACGCATGCTCCCTACTAGATAGAATGGGTCGCGTACAACCAATACAGGATGGCAGCATACTATAGACCTAGACTCTGTTTTGCATCACGTCAAGGTTCCAAGGTCATTATCTTCTGAACAAAAACTACATTAATGATCGCCAATATGGCTTCCGTAAGCAAAGGTCCACACATATGTGGAGCATAGCGATTGAGCTTCATGGAGTCACGAATTGTCGCGCTCGACGGCTTTTAATAGGGTGTGAATTGAGAGACCACTAATCAAGCATTCAGCCTATGGGGCTGCCACCGGGTCTATGCTACTGTTTGGATAGTTTCCTCAGGGACTGATCCTCTTTGAGGCGGTCCTTTATAAAGTCAGACGTATTGCTCGTTTCTGGATTGGGACCAGAAGCTTTAGGGAGTGCTTCAGTGATGCTCTGATCTATGCCTTGTAGAGCAACAGCTGCAAATGATGATCCCATAACATGCTGTTGATGTTGATTGATCAAGATTCAAGTATTGGACGTCCCTCCATATCCACGGCTTTTCCACCTGACTACTACACACTAAAGTACCTTTTACTACGTAACAAATTGCAGACGATATTGCTTTGACAGAAACGGAGCCCTATTATTTTACACATCCAATTGTATTTGTATATTGTATGTCAATTAATAGCAGGACCGTGTACAATTCTGAAATGTCATACCATGCGGCAGAATCCAGTTTCAATTTCAGTTTCTGCAGATTAAAATACCGGTCGCCGTAATACGATCAACGTATTGGCGGTTAATTTTTTTTACTCTTATACGTTAGAGTCGACCGTTTCACATGAATCCAACTCAAGGCTACATCTCAGGTATGTTTATCTTGCTACGAACTTAATTTTGATTGAGGGTCTCGCTTGCTACGCCCGAATTTCTCCCCAGTTTGAGAACTACACTAATCCTACTAGCCTGCTTGCATTACATCTATTGTCTTTCAGCACAAAATTGAAACTCCAGAAGACAGTGACCGTATTTGGTACTTAGTTTCAGTTGACATGAAGTAAAAATAAAAGTCGTCATTTATTCTCCGTCATAAATATTTCGTATTCATTAAAGTATAACATGACATGCATGAAAGTAATAGCCAGGCATATCTGTCAAACAGTCAACACCCCGGAAATAAGGCGAATAGTTAGTAGTAGTACTAGCCAGACTTTTTTTATAGATATTATCTTTTTACTATATTTTTTCATTTTACAATTTTCATCACTGGGAAAAAAGTGCACGGCATTTCTATATTCAAACATATCTTCCGCATCAACACCTTGGAAGACCCCCCCCCCCCCGCCCCGCCCCCAGATAATATATGACTGCTTAGAATTGGCGCCGGATTAGGTCTATATTGATGTTTATTGACTGGAAAATTATTATCGAATATTAGATTACTTTATTTTCAATCTACTTGACGACATTTTTTTATACGCCAATAATTACTTTACCGTGTATGCCGTCGATACATATGATTTGTCTGTCGTGGTGCTTCACATACTGCATTATATTTTCATCGTACAACCACAAATTTAAGTACTTCGCTACACCCTGACTAGGCCACGAATCCTGTAAGTTTACAACTTTGCCTTTCCGTTATCGCCCTTCAGCAATTTCAGCTTTCCGCAAATACGATATGACAACGTCGAGCAACCATTGGCTAATCGGAAAACAGGTGAACATCATATCGCGTAACGCGGAAAACAAAGGACGATCGGATATTTACCGGGCGGATCGCGATATCCGTGTTCGAAAACATGGAACTTCCTTCCTTCCAGATAACATGCAATGATTGACAGGAACTCATCTGACGTATTTGTTTCATCTGTAAGTTTACTTCACACGCATAAGGGAGGCTAATCTATATGTCAGTGTCTAGGTATGTCTATATGTTCGTATCTTTTTTGGCACCGGCGTAATGAGATTACCGCTACACCCACTTCGAAGAAATTTTTCGTTGCTTTAATTTAGTTTGAAATTAGATGCATTGCATGTTTTTGTCTTGACTCTAGAATTTTCATTTCATTTCTTTTTTGGGCGTAGTCAAAGAACTATCAGAGAGGGTCAACCATTTTTTTAAATCCCAAACTTTGCTTATGTACATGATCGAAGTTCCTAGTGATTCTATGACGCATTTAAATATACATTTACGTTATCTTTACATCGCAGAATGTATCATCGACCCACTTCACTCATTTTTTTATAAAGTCTATACTCTTCACAATGCATCAGACCTGCTATAGACATGAATGTTTCGCTTCAGCCTAGAATCGTCAGGACTGGCGGTCTAACTGTAGAGAGCAATTTGTTGGTATATACGTAACCCAGTCAAGGGTGTGATAGCAGCATCAACATTCCTCTCCATGTGCCGCGCACTATGGCGCTGCCCATTGGCAACTTACAAAGTCAACTGTCACTAAAATCCGTCGCGACTTCGTAAGTCGCCAATGGGCAGCGCCATAATGCGCGACGCTTGGTGATCCGAATAACGTTTGACAAGTGGCATGAGAAGTAAAACTGATGAACGTATTTTTGGGATCAAACAAGCCAGTGTATTCGCAAAAATCTAGAACTAGATTCAAACTAAACGCCTACGTTCGAGTGTTATCCAAAGCTGTAAACCACCAACGAAGTTGGTGATATCGCAACCGTAAAGCGTTAAACGATTCCCGAACAGCTCCATAAAACAGTAATGTGGCTTCCACTGAAATCAAAAGCTCTGTATTTATAACTCTAAATGAAATTACAGACCATATCCAACACAAATTTATACAACAGATCTCGGTAAAACATTTACACGTTCAAATATGTATGTGATGAGATTAGTGAACCTGAAAGTAGGGTCATTTTCAAGGTGAACTGAGATTAATTATTTTCCAGCCAATCGAAATTTTTGAAAGATCATTTTATATACTTTTATCTAGACCTGTATCGGAAATCGAGCGTGAAAAATAGTATGATGATCATACGGATGGATATAGTACTTAGAGAACGAATAAACGAGTTTTCTTACATGCAATCATATCCAATGTAGGGGGGGCCCGATAGGGGATTTTAGGATTTCACAATATCTAAACCCTCTAGGCGAGCGTGAAGATATTGATCGGCTTTTAGAACTATTGATTATTGGAAATTACGAAAATTTTGAAAATTGTACATTTCTAAACTGATACCACTGCACGGGAAAATACATCGCCGCCAACCTATACGACTCCATTTTGTTTGAATCGCCCAACTATCAACCTTTCTACTTACTGGAGCGATAAATTAAACTTATAGAGTCTATCCGATACAAGCGTATCCACCTACAAAACGAATTATCAACGTATACCAGCTTCATTTCCATTATTATACGCCATAAATTTTTCTATAATGAATATCTTGATTAATAATATTTTGATAAAGATTTAGGACGTTAGACCTGTTAGAGCGCAGACAGGTTTATTTGATTGTATTTCAACATCCAGAAGGGGATTTCTTAATTACCTATTCATTTCGGAGATTAGACGATTAGGTCCAGAGATTGAATGACCTGAGTTAAGACGCCTGCCTAGTTCACTAAAGTATAAAACCAATAAGGCTAGTTTCAAACCTATATCAGAGCCACCCTTCGTCATCTCAGTATACCGTGATTAGCACTTGTTATTATATCATTATTTTGTTTTCTAATATATTTTTATTACTGGCTCTAAATTAAGTTATTCTTGGTTGGCGTGAGATCTGAGACTGACATAATGGGGGAATAATAATAACTTCTTCTTGTTTCCAGAGTCGTTTTATTCCTATGTCGAGAAGCATACGTGCTTTAAACATTGAACATTGTTGTCATTGGGGATAGCAATATCTATTAAATAGGTAACTCTGCCTGCCTTAGATTGAAAAATGATATCAGGCCTATTGGCTGGGACTGTCTTGTCGGTATGTATTTGGATGTTGCAGTACAGTTGATATTGATTGTTCTCGAATACTCATGTTGGTGTATATATTGTTATAAATATCTGTGTTTTCTATCAGTTTGTATGTTGTGCCTAGTGTTTGATGTATAAATATTTCTGGCTGTGAATTCAATTCATTCTATTATTATATCTTAATAACCTCAATGAAAATTCAAGTTGAATGTCTCACATTCACCAATTATCCAGTTCAATGTCGTGTTGTACAAAGAAGCGACAACAATAGCATCAGTAGCTACACATATACATATTATTCCATCATTTTTTCAGTTCCCAAATGTGTATCACAAATGTGGCCTGAGGAATGTGTACGGGCTCGACAGCTTGGTTCAATGAAACGTGTAATCGACCGTGTCGAGCTTTAATCTTTGAATCAATGTCTGTATATGATCTAGAAAATATGTGGAGACACACAGCGAGAGACATGTGTTTTTGTCACTGTAATCATATGTATGTAGAATTATGTTCATGTGTTAAGGGGACCACAGGCCTCATTTATACGGGACGGTTTTGTTAGGTGAACAAGTCTATTCAATAAAAAACAATGCAGATCGGAATTGTGTGGTTGAAAGTCTGTCGTTTCTAGTCGCGTAAAAAACTGATGGAAAGAATCCGATTTTGTTAAACGAACTTGTCAGTTATACACACATAAAAAAAATATGTTTAATATCAAGAATTGACAGATACCCCTTCAATGATGCCAATTGGCATCTTCACGGTGCGCGACCCTTGGGGGTGAGTGTTGATAAGAGTACATGTTCTATGTAACTATTGAACAAAATTTTGAAGCTTATTAAACAAACTAACCTGATTCTCGAGGTTAAAAATATGGATATTAAGGATATTCATATAATAGTCTATCTTTATTTTAATCAAATGGCAAATGTTAAATTACGTAAACAGACTGGAGGAACACAAAATACATCAGATATTCAGATGACATCATTATTATCGTAGAATCATTAGCAGACCTTTAGAGAATACGGGATAAGGTGGTAGAAAGCAGTGAAGAAAGTAGCCTCACAATGAATCACAGAAAGACTAAATTTATGGCGATAACGAAACACACCAACAACAAGAGAGTTTATGGATTAAAGAATAGAAAAAATAAAAAAATAGAAGTATTCCGAAACTATCATATAAAGGAGGGGTATACAGAATGAATTCAATCAAGAATTAGACAAACAAGAAATATATTCAATAACATGAGGAAGGACTGTGTGGTAAAGTTCTTAGTTTGCATGTCAAAATTAAGATGCTAAAATGAAATATGTATTTCCGATGCTACTTTATGAGATAGCATGGACTTTGGAACAGATAAGCAACCGCCTGAAGCCATTTGAAATGTCGGCATATTTTTGAAGTTGGACAGATAGAATATCGAATGCTAAAGTACCTGACAGAATTGGAAAAAGAAAGAAATGTCAAGCACAATAAAGAAACGAAAGTTAATCGAAGTCATCTGATTAGAGGGGAGAAATACAGTCTGTTGCAGATAATTATTCGAGCCAAGATACAGAGGAACAACACGCATTTCCTGGTTGAGCAATTTAAGACAGCAGTAGAGACGCAATGACGCAATTCTTTTGAGTTGTTCACTCTTAAAATGGTATGAGGTCGTAGTTGGCATTCCAACGACAACCCGGTAACCCATAAGTCGACAGCGGCAGTGGCAGTGGTAGAGTCTCCTTGGGCAGCAAAGGAGATGCCAAAAACGTATTCAGCAGACGGCCGATTTGCATACATATTGTCCATTGTACCGCGCGCCATTCCACCATATTCCGCTTTCGGTTGTTTGCTTCACGGCGTCTCTGATAACCGTCGGCCGCATGGGAATACAAATTTTATGTCCACTCACAAGGTTAATGAAGATTCGATGTTGTATCCAAAACACTCGTGTAACGTTTTGACCGTGTAATAGTTAAGAGACATTTACAGCTGCAAGTGGTTCGACGCACGCACCGTCCGACAACGTAGCGTCGATGCATTTTCTGGAAAGGATGCAAGACCCATCGATCTATCCGGCCAGAGATTTGAATCATATTTTGAAAATCGTTCTCTGTGGACCCTCAAGCCCTCCTTAGGTTTGCAAACAGATTATTACTTAGAACGTAAACTCTTATCTTGTTTGTAGAAAAACATTATTTGAGACCCTCCGGATAATTTGTTTACAGGCTACAAGCGAATAAAACTCGATACACTTATGTACTTGGGGGCGCTGAATCCGTCCATTACAAAAGCCTAACCAGTGGTAGGTTGCCCAGATGGACGAAACAATCCTAAGACGGATGCCGTATTCGTTATCACTTTGGAAACCATATATTTTTGGTATGGCCAAAATAATTTTCGGCCCGTATAATAGGGACCATACCTGATGAAACACGCCTCCTAGGTAGCTCGAAAGTGCTGATCACGGATCTGACCTCAGTGTCTGGCCCGAACCTAAGGAGACCCTTGAGAGCGCCTCGAAGGGCCTCTTGTGACCCTTGCAACTGGTCCTCCCTGAAGAGCTACGCTTTTCGAATGACGATATTCGAATATAGCGCCACCAAATGCAAAAGTATACTGTTTCTGGCTCAATTATCCTCGACAAGGGCTGCTCCACGAATTTAGCAGAGCTCGTTACCAGACTGAGCGAACCCCGCGGGCAACAGGCAATCGAAACTGACGTATTTGAGGGTGGTAATTCCAAATACGTTGATTAAAGAGCCTAACGAATTGTGTGGTGCCCTATTGGAGGAAGGAGAGTAACAAAATGGACCTCCTGGTGCCCCGCATAGGTCAGTCTTTGAAATTACGAGCTCTTTTAGCATGTAGAGACTTACAGCCAATGTCACAATTCTGACGGTGAATGTGAATCTTCATTTCTGGCGGATTAGCATGTAGATAACCTTAACATATGCAGATCCATATTTTTCGCACAAACGTGGTGTCGTGTCTATAGTGAGAAAGCCAGGAAATGGATCCTTATTGGTAGAACAATGTGAAACATCTTATCGGCAATATTACTAATGCTAAGTTACTCATACAATTACAACGAATATGACGAACAGCAATACGTACATTCCTCTTATATGTCATCATAATTCGAACTCTTTTGTTTTGTTTTCAATCAAGAATTTTCGCAATACTATTACAATCAATGCATGAATGTAGTATGATAAACTATATTGTTATGTTAAAATAATAATTGAATTATAGAGTGAAGTAGATTGAATCGGTACTTCTCACGTAATCATATACAACATTTTCGAATTATGTGCACACCTTAGACAGACGTGACAAAGATTACGCGGTGATATGGGTAATGAGGAAAATTAGTTTTGGGCCAAAAAGTAATTATTAATGTTTAATTGGTAGTTTTTGAGAAATCGGTGAACAAGCAGAAAATAATATAATAATAATGCAATCGTAAAACTTATCAACTCATATGCTGGAATCACTGGAAATCCATGAAATCCAAAAATACCATAGAGGTTAAAAGTAAAAATAAACCCTCTTTCGATAAATACATTTCCACTTTCTAATCGAAAAGCCTCCGACCGTCCCAAACAAATAACTGGATAGGATAAAGTAAACGCCTCGCAGTGGTGTACCTAAGGACTTTGGTGCTGAGGGTAATTTTCGTAATTGTGCCCCCCTTTTTTTGTCCCCAAAAAACCTGGAGAGCAAAAAAACTATCAAAACCCTGGCACAAAAACACGAAGATCAAACAAACAAAAAAACTTTCCTAGTAACAGCATTTCGGGGGGGGGGGGGGTAGAAGGCTCTACTTGCCCTACCTTAACAGCGCCCCTGACGCCTCGTACATCTTTATCTGGATCCCGTAGAATAGGAATGCTGAGAAGGCAACGGAAGGAATATCACGTCGTCCTCATCGACGAACTCGCCTATCGATTTGTGCCCGTATCGGATTTCAAGGAATTTTCTCGCCTTATCCGTGTACACTAATTGTTTTCCTTGGCATTGTTGGTTTTTGTGTCATGTCGCCCTGTCTGATAAATGGACGTAAATATTTACGCGATATTATGACGATATCGAGAATGCTATTGGCGGTCGCAGTGTTGCCGGAATAATAACGTTTGGACAATTTATATACCGGCATTTTTTTACTTAATCTCATACGGACTATTGCTATTATTTGGTCTTTAGAGCAAAATAAAAACTACTGAAAAATTACCTGCGTTATAGGTATCTGTTGGGGAGGGGGTCGTACTCTTTATACTCTATATTATAGGCCGATGTTTGTTTTCTTAGGTACTACGCTTCATGACGCGGCAGATGGAAAAGGCGAGGAGGTAAAAAGTTGTTAAATAAATTTTCTGTCCAAATGCGACATCATTGTTGAAATCGCTTCGTTTTGGGGTGCAGCTGGACATCCCGAGTTTGCTAACACATTTGTGTCTTTAAAACTTTCGAGGCTTGCAAGTTGACAATTGCACCCAGTGACCTCGATTAGTACTAGAGTCCTTTTTAGAGAATTTCATAACGAACAACTATCAAAATGCATATGTTATACTAAAAGTTAACAATTCGGTCTTCAAAGAAATAGAGAGAAAAATACTTTTTTTCACTAACTAATAACAAAATCAAGCGAAAAATGAATTTGTAATCAAAGTTGAAGTTCAGATAAATAATCGTCTATTTAACACAAAGTTTTACGAATAAAACTCTTTCTTTCAGTCACGTGTTTCGATTTATATTTGAATCATCGAATCCCGTCATTGAAAGAGTATCTTTGTGTTAAACACACAATTTTCATATACTACTCTAAGGCCCAGATGAGACCATCGCAGGAGTAATGCTCGTATATGTGAGGATGTGCCACGAAGCACTCCCGAAAGCTTCTAGACATAATACAGAAACGAGCAATACGTCTAGCGGATGCACCAGACCTCACAAAGGACCTGCACAGTCCAGAACATTGAAGAAGGGTGGCTGATCTATTCTATAGATATGATCACGACAGATGATCGACCACCAGGTCGAGCTTACCAAGGCCTGAAACAATCCTCTTCCAAAAGTCGTTCGTTCGGAGAATCCCAGCGTTGTAGAATGTGACTTTGTTTTTCGCTGGTACCAATCTACAGCGTGTTAAGCTCAATGGGAATAGAGATTTATCATCTCGCAGCGCTTATGAGCATCTACAATCTACACACCTAGGGTGTTCAACTACACTCCAAAACGATGAGATTCCAACAATAATCTCGCCTATCTATGGACGGAAAATTTAATCAAAACTCCTCACCGTCTAGTCTACTGTGTATCTTACCATCTACACTGATCTACGTTCGTACCGAACCAAGCTTACAATTATTATTAATCGATGTAGGTGCGTCAACCCCTAACTTGACCAGTGGCGGCCGGTGAATTTTTAGCATGGGAAGACTGGGCACATTTACTAACCTCTTCTACCTTATCCAAGCTGCACTATCTCTCCATGAAGCCAAACAAAAAAAAGAGTGATAAACTAAAAAAAACCACTGACCAAATATCCCACCCTAACCTAACCTCAACCTGTTTTCTGATTAAATTCAAATGTGTTCAAATACCGAAAACCAAACCACTGCACAGCCGACCTTTGACTGGTCAAGGAAAGCAGCCTCGTGTGGATACGTAAAATCTGCACCAATGCCTTATGGGTTGCCTAGTTTAAGGGTGTTACAGTAACCATTTTTAAACGACAGGGGAAACAAGCGCGGTGTAGACTACTATCCAGATGTATAACATTACGGATGTTAGCAGTGCCGGGAGAAACGCGCTGCCACGATAGTCAGTCAATAATACAAAAAGATAGCATAATGTTACTTGAAACAAAACCATACTTCGTTAAAATTGGGTTCATTTTGGAAAGAAAAAAATAATATTTAAAAAAACTCATGGGGAGGCTGATCCTCTGCCCCTCCTCTGACTGGCCGCCACTGGAATAGACAAGACACACACGCACTCTCCCCCTTTCCGCGTATCGACACGCTTTCAGCCCCATATAGGATATCAACGCGTTAACGTCACCACCATATTTCTTTTACAATTCAAATTTAACGGTAAAGGTACATACGAGCTGCCTGATTATATACGAATACATCCGATCCCCTGATACTGACGCTCGCACCATCGGCAGAGGTGACACACAAAGCGGGAGAATAATGGATCGACGCTTCCTGCTGGGAAATTAAAATAACAAGACACCTGATGATGCTGGATGGAAATATTCAGATGATACGGCCACAGGCGAGTTGAACACAGTTCAGTACACTCTCATTTGAGGGATATTAAACCATTGATGATTATTCTAATGATTATCAATATGGGAGTCCACGAGGATTAGTATTTCTTTATAGATAACCTCACGCAAAGTTATAAAGCCTATCGCGCTTCACAAACGCTGCGAGAGGGTAAATGTAGATTGTAACCATCGGGGAGCAAACTCCTCGGTAGTTCATTCCACACCACCGAAGTTCTCCAAAAAGAACGACATTTGGAAGAAGCTCGTTCGAGGCGTTGCGTTGTAAGTTCGACATGGTGAGGATGGACTCCTCTCGACGACACTTGGTACTATTATGCGAGACTGCTCCTTCAAACATCTGCCATCATAATATCTATAGAATAGGGACAGATCAGCCACCTTTATTCGATGTTTAGGCTCTGGAGGCCCTTTGTGAGGTCAGGTGCATCCACTAGACGTATTGATCGTTTCTGGATTGTGTCTAGAAGCTTCAGGGAGTGCTTTGGAGCGCAATTCCACACATGTGGGCAGTACTCCAGCGATGGTCTGACCGAACAAGGCGGGAGTCAAACTACTAACAGCTATGAATACCTCTTAATCCTCCAGTTTTGGCTCTGGCAGTGGTCGGTGCAGGTTCGTCGGTCACGGAATAGTGAACGATCGTCGTCAAACGGTGTTAACCGACCTATAATCGTGGCACCCTAAGGTGGCAATCGCCTTTAATTGTACCATGTGAAGCTCGTTAAGAGAGACAAAGGCGACAAGGTGGGGTGTGATGGCAATAAAATCCTTTCGCGAATTTCCGAAAAGGATCAGTATACCGCCATTACATGACAGAGACAGGTGTAAAATATGATATAACTGACTCACCTCAACGTCCGTGTGTGGTAGTGATCCGTTGGTGGTGGCTTTAACATCGGCATCTCCGATTTTTTCCAGTTTCCCCTCCCCCTCGACGGCCACCTCACCATCTTTCTTCGGTGTGGTCGTTATGTCCACCGATCGCTTCGACTGTCTAGCCCCCATTTCTTAACTGCAACAAAACAAATAATAATCAATATCATGTAGACTGTAAATGTTCTCACCTGTCAGGCCTCAGGCGCTCTAACAGGGGGGGTCCAGCGGTGCCAAAATGGGGAGAAAACTTTGTTTTTGATTATTATAAAAAAGACTTTATTGCAGTTTCTATTCAGTTTTTTTCTGTGAGAGAATGAGTGTCTGTTGAATGTTCAATCGAAATAGAAGTATTAAGAGTTTCAGAATAGAAATATATTGTTTTTTTTGCTCTTTTGAAATGGACTTGGTTTCGAAGATCCTTGAACTAAACGCGGCGTTGTCGGTCTGCACTCACATGATATATCTATGGCGATTACACAGTTGCCACGTTGACTCTAACACTAATTTGTCTTTCCTGATTATCCTATGAGGATAAATAATTACAAAGTTATATGTAGCCTTCAAACGTCGTGACTGTACTTTACGCTCAGTGGTATAAATTTACTAAATATTGTTATAGGATTTCATATTAGTGAAACCTCGACAATTTTGGGAATCTGAAGTCCTTCAGTAGTTTCATAATTTCATATTGCAACTCATAACATACAACTCCAAAGTCCGTTTGAAATCTTCATCCCCTAAGTAATGCGATTGCGTGGGAAGTACAGCGTCAACCTACTTGATGCTAATTTCAATTTCCTACACATTGACAGAGGAAGTATTGTAAACGTTAGAAATTGGGATTTAATACAATTCAAATGTAAATAACAGATAGTAATAATAATAAGATATGGTTATGATAACGCCACGCTGTTTGTATTTTCGACAATAAATCTCACTGCAAAAAGTATGAACCATTAATATTTTTACAACCAGGTGACCGCATTATGCGTTTCAGTTTGCAATGAATTACAACGAGCAATATTATTTCATGGGTAGTAAATCTATCCAGAATCGATATCGCCCAATTAATGGTATTTTTCAGTCCACGTGCGTTGATGACAAAACAGCAGTATTTGCATTACGGAATCCTATCAGAAGCTCACGATTTTTTGATACTATGGAAAAACCGTGAGATAAGCGAATTCCGAAGTGTAATAAATAATAAGAGTGGTTCGTCACCGTATACGATGATTAATAGCATTACAGTGCTCGTCAATTACTGCTACTGCCAGAGGAAAATGGTTCTGTAATATTAACTTGTGGTGGTGGATGAATATGGTTCCAATGTATTTATCATCAAATGTTACATAGGACACATCGATCTTCTGTACAAGAAGGCAATCGCTACCGTGTGGCAGTTACGCTTTGGCTCACAGGTTGGTGATCAGGACCAGGATTCAGTATGGGTGCTTGGTATGGTGGACCTGCACCCAAAGAACCACTGTAGTTCGTAAGCTGGCCAAGACTCAAATTAATTCGAAGCGCTGGGGATTACGGGAGCAATGAGACCACGCCGTCAGCAGCCCTGGACGTTCTTTCTCCTGGGCTTGCCGTCTCTGGACGACTGGATTAAGCGAGGCGCAATGGCGGCCTACCTGAGAATACGTGACAGGGGTTCGTGGACTGCTTTAACTCCGTCGGCGGAAAGTAAACTCCCCATTTCCTCACACAGAGAGGCAAGGGCCAACGATAAGATAAGATTTCCGCCCCACAGTCGAAGTATAATATACCGACTGATAGTGATGCAGAAATGTGCCTGGAATGTAGAGGCGTGGAGTGTTGCGCTGGGAACTCACTCGTCAGTATTTCAGGCGGAGATATTTGTCATCTTAATGGTGGCATACTCAGCAGAAATACAACAGTGCACGGAGTACGACATCTATAATTATATGATCCGATAGTCAGACAGCTTTGAGAGCGGGAACATCTCCAAGGATCAGATCATCACTGGTCTAGGAATTCAGCGCCGCCCTCCAATGCTTAGCCCAATCCAAGAACGTGACCCTCATATGGGTCCCTGGTCACAGTGGGATGTCCGGTAGCGAGAAAGCAAATTGCTTGGCAAGGATGGCAGCAATGGGCACATGTATTGTCCCCGAACCCTTGCTGGGTATCAGCAGCGGCCAGGTCAGTATGCCCTAGATGATTGAGATATAACGAACTGGCGATAGCATGGTTGGAGAGAGATGACTGAAGACAGTTCAAGAGGTTCATAACAGGCCAAAAAAAAAAAACGTAGGGAGCTATGACTAATGATCAGGAGGAGGGATTCACTCACAGGTCACTGCACTTGAACAGGCAACTGTCATTCACAGAAGTGGTCAAAGATCCAATCTGTCAAAAGTGCTGGGAGGAGGACGAGACCTCGTTCCATTTCCTGAGAGATTGTGTCGTATACAGCGGCCTTAGGACATCATGAACTTTATTTGAAGGTCTGAAAGGTTCGATACTAAGGAATTACCATGTCTGCCCTAGTCTTAGTAATGGTCCTCGGGTTCGGCAAAAAGAGCCGTGGCCTACTTGCCATGCTTTGCCTCCCTATTACTACTACCCTATAGAAAACTCGGAGGTCTATATGACTAGATTTAACGAGCAAAGCATATCCAAGATACGGTAGATTGAAAATAAAATAGTAGTGCGGCAGAGCACATGTTCAAAAGTGAAAATAACAAATTTAAGCAATTTAAAATTAGTTCGTAGTATTGTAAATGTGTAACAAACATTCATAAGGCATAAACAGATCATATCCTTTATGCCTTATAAATGTAACTAAAACTCCATAAATAATACATTCACTTGGAATAGTTATTAATGATACAATAAATGAATCACTAATCAGAACCGTAACAAAAGCAGTCTTAAAATAGGGTAAGAAGCTTTCTTACGACGCAGAAAAAAACAACAAAACAAGAACTTAATTCGGTTTGATGTCTGATTTAACACTTGCGTGACTAGGATATTACATCGACTCACCTTTAACTAAATTAAAATCCAAGCTAGATAAACCAGATCACTTTAAAACATTTGGTACTGTTGGGCATTTATCAGTCTTAACTGAAACTGCTTCTCGCTAGAGGCTGTGTCTCCTATTTTGATCTTCAGGATCACTGGACTGAAGTGAAATTGTGACAACAGAGATGAGTAGTAAAAATGTGTAAATGACTAGGAATGACGTTACAGTGACAGATTGATGACAATATGATGACAATACGCGGATATGTGTACAGGATGTCATGTTCCTTTATTAAAATAGATATTATGATCAGGTAAATTAATGTGATTCTGACATTTAATCCTGCATGTAGGAGTATATGAATACGCTACAAAATAGTTCAGCCACAATCAAGTTTCATGAAACATTGGTCATATTTCAGAAATGACGTACGTAGAGTATATTTTTATACTGGGTGGTCCATTTAATTTGAGACAGCCGTATAGCACGAAAATGGTGAGTTTTTTATGAAAACGTTCGGATGAAAATTCTTTGGTGCAATGAGGGAGAATTAATGACGGGTTTTATTTTCGTTTTCAACGTTATTTTCAAGGTCAACGTTTTTTTTTCAATGGAAAAATATATTTTTATTGCAGTATCTTAATCTACAAGAAAACACAACTAACTTTAATTCACAATTTTTTTAATCCGATTGCAACTTACGTAGATAAAAAATAAAACATTTGTTCTTCTTCGAAACGTTTCCGCAACGGTAGACAACGCCGTTATCATTTCTTTGGAACATTATGACGAATTGTAAGTCTTATTGTCTCAGTGGGCAAGAAATTGAATAGAATAAAATAGATTTTTTTCTTTTGTTTGCTGTTGCAGATGAATCTGGTTTTACAAACCATGGCGAAGTTAATCGACATAATATTTACTACTGGAGTGTGGAAAATCCGCAATGGTTGACAGAAGTGGAACATCAGCGCCCTCCGTTGGTGAATATGTGGATCGAAATTATTGATGACAGATTGATCGGTCCATATTTTATTGAAGGAACATCGGATGGGCAAACATATCTAGAATTTTTACAACACCATATATCAGAGCTAATAGACGATGGATCGGAAGAGGTGGTCCCGTTATGTGGCCTGATAGCTCACCAGATTTGACCCCTCTTGATTTCCTTTTATTAGGCTATCTAAAAGAAGTCGAAACTCTCCTTGGGTATCATGAAAACTTCATAAAATAAATTGATAAGTGTATTGAAGTTGGCGGGCATCATTTTGGATATTTGTTATAATAAATTTCTTCTGGATTTAGTCTAGATGCCCCAGAGGGAGCCGCATGCGCATTGGAAGCGTAGAAATATAATCTAGATAGATTCTCCCGGCTTATGCCAAGTTACCACATTCATTCTGACACTCCAGTTTGGCCTGATTCTGTTTGAACAGCTGCCTACATGACTGCATTTTACCAATAATTACAAAAGTGATATTTCGCCTCTAAAAATAGCGTCAATTACGTTGTCTCCGTAGTTCACGTGCAGTGATATCAGTTCATATTCTTTTATCGGATTTCAGAACTGTGCATCCAATTGAATGTGAACTTGTAAATTTTGTTTTTAATCAATCAATCCACTACTACGCCTCAGAATACAGTAAACTAACATCGTAAGAATTACTGAGTCAGTCTACTTGACTCTACTTCATAAAATATCTGATAAAGAGTATAATCTTCTCACGATTCAGGTATTTCCTCGGCGGTGTGTGGGTAGTTAAACGGAGCAAAACAGGCTCTTAACATTCTCCAACCATTTCCAATAAAACCGATAACAAGAAAATACTATAAATTTTCCATCAAAAACTCATTCGCAGCAATAGTTGAAAGATAAACGTCAGTTGGAGCTAATTTATATTTTACTTAACTAGTTACATAGACACGGCACAAGCCTATTTACGTGTAGGTATTTACATCTCCATGCGAAGAGATAAGTTTACCTTCTGCTGCGCATCGCGAATCTTCGCTCAAGTGCCACGGCAAGGCCGCTTTAGCGGGCGCTAACTAAAAACAACAAAAAACGCCATAAAAATTACGCCGCACCAACCAGACTTTCCAGTTGGCGTTTTCGCTGAGGACGAGCGTCAGCTGAATATCAAAATGTACCGGGTGTTCCTGGTTGGTTCTAACGGACTTAAGGAGACAAATCCAAATAAACTGACCAAGAACTCTCTTAAGCCAATATTACACTGTGATATTTCTATCTCATAGATCTTTTGATCCTTTTATTTAAGAAATAATCGAAAAACAACTTTTTATAAAATCGACACCCATCTCCAAGAGTTACGCACGGTGGCGCTGCCCATTGGCATTTCACGAAGTCAGGTTTCTAACACTTGGACTGCCTCGAAGCAGTGACAGATGCTCCTTGCAACATGTGTCAACAAGGAAGAACTGATTTACAGCCACATACCTTGTTCTTCGTAAAGACGAAATCTAAAAAATAAAATCAAATAGTTTTCTGAAAATTCCCGCGATTTCCAAAATTTTATTTAAGTTGATCAGCTCTAAAATCCGATAACAATTTTTGATAAAGTAATAAAACTGCACCTCAACTACAGTTGACAGTAACAATTAAGAGAGTGAATAGCTAATTTGCCATCATTCGAGATACAGTAATCTGTAGTAAAAGCAGCTAAAACAGAATCAAGACTAGTAGTGTTACCGTGATACCAACACTAACATTTTTTCTAACAACTAACAATTTCCCCCGACCGCCAACCACCAATTTTTAACTCCAAAAAAAAATTAATTAAATTATCAGAATTATCGGAAACGCCAAAAAACGAAGTTTGAGCAGGTGGTTATTTTTTTCGTAATTGACTATAACTTTACCACCGCTGCACCGATTTTCAAAAACTACAAAGCTTTTCCTTCCTTGTCACAGTAGTAATAGTAACTTATAGAGTCAACGCTTCATCATCATTGGAAAAAAGTACTTGTACAGTGTACAGACAGATCGGCAGCAATGACATAGTTTTTCGTAATCTGTATGTTATGAAACTTCCTAACCAATTGGTGTGATAAATGAAAAGCTCCAGTAAATGTGAGGCCTCAAAACCCCTCTCGTTACGCTCCTGCATTTACTTGGTTTCATCATTTCAATGGCACTCAGTGAATGTAAAATCAAAACAAGAGCTCTCACTGTTAAGGTCACTTAATAAGGCCCCCTGACGCAATGGTATTTCGAGTTATACATATGGAATTAGATTCTATTTTTCCGAATCTGACAGATGCTATTCAAAAAGACAAAACAGTAATTTGTACTTGTATGTGTATTATAAATCTTGATTTCTCAATTTTTAATATAGGGATAGAGAAATGGACCTAGAAATTTACAACCATGAGAAAGATTGAGAGCTTTGAGATGTGGATATTGCGCTGATGCCAATACGTATTCTAAAGAAATCGGGAAAGAAATATACTCTTCATAAAAACATAATTTTATTCATAACCAAGATTCCAATCCTTTTCTAACAAGTATTCCATATTTTTTCAGTAAAGTTATCATATTTTCCAACCGAGTCCTGTTTACTCCGATCAAGAATACAAACATCTTGGAAATTGCAGAACCTGCATTAAACAATACTATAGGCTTGGTTCGAAAATATACGCACCCTCTCACACTCCAAGTAATTCATTTCTTTTATATCGCCATCTTCGTCAACGGCATTTCAGTAGTACGTATCTCCTAAATCATGTCTGTTTCCGTCATTTTCTATTAGTTTTTATTTATCAACCCCCCCCCCCCCTTAGGATGAACGGGCAAAAATTAGGATTTTGACTGTTCTTACTTCCAAGACTTTCCTAGTTTTGAATTTAAAATTTAGAAACTTTGCGCATATAGAAGGATATGGTGAACTTGAATGAAAGCACATAATCTCCGTCTGTGAATTTATTTTTATGTATGTGGAACAAAACTATCGCCGCCTAGGTACGCCTATGGACCCATTAATAAATAGAACGCCAGGAATTCTAGTTTCTCTCCCGGCTCTTCGTTTAAATTGCCGCCAATTAGACAGGCATGAGGGTATCGATGATAATTTTTCTCCCTTTTGTCCGGTAGGGCACCCAGCATGAATTGATCCATTATGCAACTGTTTAACATTTAACTGACTGTAATTGAAAAACAACACTCTAGATGGAGGCGGGCGATATGATGCGTGTGTGTTCTCTTCAACTACGTCTTCATCCAATTATGCGTGAGAAAGGAATGGGAAAGATGATGGGAAACAGATCGCCTCTGTCCAAAGACATATAAAAATTGATAGACGGAGCCAATCATTCATAAATTGCTCATTGTTTACATGCCGACAGTGGTTGTGCAGGGAGGGGATGAATGAGAATATGGCGATATTGGAAGTTCGACTTGGTGAGGATGCGCTCGTTGAGCCCCTCTAGTGTGTGGTACTATTGACACATAGTGAGATTATACGAGAAGGCCTGGTAGAACATTTTCCATGGTAGAATCTATAGAACACTTTTATTCGATGTTTCAGGCTAAGATCTTCAAGCCGTGCTTCGGAGCACATCTCCCTACATGCAAGCAGTATTCCAGAGATAGTCTGATCTGAACCTTGTAGAGAAGTAGTAGTAATAGCTGTTCCGATTAACACAATTTCCTTGGGCGGAATGGAACTCCCAGCTTCAGGGATTACAACCTAACAAGGTCGGCAAAATGATCTATCCGGTAAATTATTGGACTAGATGGAAGATGACTGGAGTATTGGCTGTCCTTCCATACCCAAGGCCGGCAGACCAACATGCAATTTTTTTGCAAGATACTTGTCTGAGTCTCCTGTGAATTAAAATGAGCTACATTTGTAGATCTCCATTCGACATTTTTGCGATGTCTGCATTGATCTGGATAACATGTTGCTTCCGCCAATGTAAGGTTCATATCAAGCACAATGAATCAGAAAAATTGTATTTTTGAATCGTTAAACTGACATATGATTAACAATTATGACATCCTTATCAATTTCCTTATCAGAAATTACCAATTGAAAACAGGTTGTGAAATGTTTACGGACGTACTTGACTGTAGGTACTGCCTATTTCAGTCGAATCGGATATTCACCGAACCAATTAAGAGTGAACGTATTGAATACGCAAAAGGTTATATAGATCGGAATTTCCAGGACGTCGCAATACCGATCTCAATCAAATTCAATGATAATATTGGCAGCCAACACAATTAATGATATCAGATTTTGGAGCGGAACAGCGACTAAAATTCAAAAACGTATTATTATTGGTTAAAATAAAAGGAAAAGGTGTGCCGGATGCTGGTATTTGGTCTGGACAACTAGCATCTCTGGAGTATTGAACTCGATACAGACACTAGACTGCACGATATTCCTATACATGCAGGTAGTCATTACCTCCAGACCATTCGGCAAACATTGCAATCCTTCTTCCTCTCAAATTCAACAGCAGAGACAGGTCCACTGTCCTTGCCCACAAAGTACTGTCCTCCGCGAAACAATATACCGGATTTATTGAGCTGAAAAGGTTATTGATGTAAAGGCGAAACAATGTTGGAAACAAGAACGATCCGTATAGAACACCCGCGTGATGGAATAAGAGCAGCCATCCATCACAGAGGACATTTTACGATCGTAATCCGCTATCCATCTGCAACGCTTCTCGGAGAATCCGTAGGAAGTAATTTTGTCCAAAAGAAGTTCATGCCATAACTGCAGGCGTGATACAGCCCGACAGAATAGTGGGGAGGGGTCTGGGGTGAAACTCCCCAGAAAATATAGATTCTATGAAGGTTTTTACATCAGTAGGTTTTGAGAGGCCTGAATTCCTGATTGCAGAATCCTACCCCCTCCCCCTCCCCACCTCGAGCCCGTATTTTCTGTCGACGATTCTGGTGCGATACATTGACTTTATAAAAATAAAACAGAGACCAACTCACCTATCTTATATATAAACTATCAACAATAAACTATATGCAGGTGGTATCCAAAAGAGAAACACCAAACAACAAGTGAACAACAAACAATCGCCGCCGTCGTCGCGCACTCTCGATTTCGACGCACCGCAAAATATAGAAAAGCGTAAACACACACTATAGGATTTATAAACAATGAAACAACTGAAGCTCGCTAAACGGCCGATGCGCTGAAGCCACAGCTGCTGCGGCCGCGATGTAGTCGAAATGTCCCAACGGCGGTTTTTGAACAAATGACGGTCGCGGGAGCGTCAGCGCCGCCGCGATCCCTGCCTGCAAGGGGAGTCGGGGCAGGACAGGGCAGGACCGGCCGAAAATGCGCCCACGCATCCGCCCGGCATAGACAGGTCAGCGCGCACACCCCGCGCCGGGGACATTGACCCAGGTTCAGGACCGATTGTACTACAGATCCAGTTCCAGTTGCCAACTGGTACATAAGGATTTGTTATGGATTAAAGCACATATGCTTGAGGCTAGTTAATGGAACTTCTGTTTCACTCCTTATTCCAGGTAGTGGATGGATAGGCTTACGATGTACGTACTATTAATGCAGGTATTCCTGAGGGATATGTCCTTTCTCCAATACCTTCTTGACGTATATCAACGATTTGTTGGACATAACATCCTACCCTCATCAGGATGCTGGCCTTGCTAGGTCGGCGTCCCAGAAACTGAGGGTTCTCTTCCGCTCCAGAAAATTATATTCTGCTACTATATAAGGCCCAGATCAGACCATCGCTAGAGTGCTGCTCGCATGTGTGGGGATGCACTCCAAAGCACTCTCTAAAGCTTCTACACATAATCCAGAAACGAGAAATTCGTCAGGTGGTTGCGCCTGATCTGGCAAAGGACCTTCACAGTCTGGAACATCGAAGAAGAGTGACTGATCTGTCCCCAGTCTATAGATATTATCATGTTGGACCGAGCTGTCTGGCATAATAACACGAAGAGTCGCCAGTACATCACATACTAGAGGAGCTCAACGGACGCATCCTCACCAGGTTGAGCTTACAACGCCTCGAACAGGCCTCTTCCAAAAATCGTTACTTGAGCGTTGTGGAATGAGCTTTAAGGTCAATGTGACTAGAAATGTATCCTCAAACAGTGCTTATAAAACGCGTTAAGCTATCTGCTTTTGCTTGAAGAATATAAACAATAGAGTCGTGCATGGAATTGTCTATTTAACTTTTGGTCAACTTTCAACTATTCTTTACAACAAACGCTAATACTAAATGTTTCGGTGTATTTGAGTATGCCCGAAATGTAGGCCCGAAGATTTTTTACTTCTTGCTCATTACTCCACGACCAATACATGAGGCGGGAGGTGAGTCTGAAGGCGGCCAGGAGATGAAATGAAATGTTCATTTTTTCACACTGTTTTCACAATTTAACATTTCAGGTGTCCGGATTTTCTCTCGACGGTCCTGGTGGAACCTACAAATTGTCCGTATTATATCCCAAAGAAAGTATGATAATCGTAGATTGTCACTCAATAACGTTGATCGATCCTCTGGATCTCATCAACTACTGCATCGATTTTTATGGGGAGGACCAGAAACTGGTTATTCAGGGGGGCTATGGGGGCTGAATCCCCCCCCTGAACCCGATGATCTTGATTATTTCACCAAATACAGCAAACTCCCCCCTCCCAAATTATATCCTAGAACCGCCACTATGGAGGACTAGTACTTCAGTGGGTGATACAAATTTATTTGTGAAATTCGGCGAATCGACAGACAGACCGACAGAAATGAGTGATGCAGACATGATAAAACGTTCAAAGTTTGAAATTATCTCATATTAGAAAATTTCACGGAATTTACAAATCATAAGTAGCTCGCCGAGTGTTGTGGTCGAGGCGACGACTTTACACAATTGAAGCTCGGTTTCATCAGGACTGTCTGGCGATATCGGCTAGACGAGAACAGGTAAAAAGCCATGGAGTTAGGGTTTCGAATACCGTACAATTATTATTAATGCTTTCCTACTTTGAATTACAAGGGCTTAAGCGACGGCGTGGTAATGGATTAATGCCGACTATAAAATTATGAAGGGATCTTGAGCTGTACATCATTTGAAAGTTAAATTTAGGGGAGACTAACACGTTCCTCTTTCGTTTGTATTAGGATACTGAAATGGTAAATTGTATTGGAATCAAATAGAAGTAAATCAAAATATTAATGCTAAGTCTGTTCCGCACTTCCATTGTATTGAGGATTTTTGCGTTTCACAACGTCTTGATTGAGGGTACCACATCAATCGAAACGTTGTGATACGCAAAAATTCTCAAAACAATGGAAGTCCGAAGCTTGATGAGTAATATTCACAATCAGACAAACAATCGTAAAGAAGTAACGTTAAGGATCGCCACTATTAAAATATGATTACTCTTAAAACCAATAACGGAAGTACGCTCACTTAACGTTGAAGGAAAATACATCAAATACCATTACACTATACAACCCCTGCCGTGTAGCCATCGTAAACTAGTAATCTGAACGTATTAAGAACACCTTGTATATCGATAAGACGTTGCCGTAATCAGAGAAAAGCTATCAGTCGTAATCCTTACTGGATGTCGACCTTATAGATCAGTCAAATTATCACTCGGATCGATAAAAATTTGCGAATTCTCCCATGTATAATGAAATGCATATCGGGTTAGGGTCGTACGTGAACCTGGAGAAATGAAAAATGATCTGAATTTTTCTGCTAGTTTGGATCCAGCCAATCCTAATGAATCGTGTCCACTTGCAAGTCCATTTGTCAGAATTACAAATCTGCGTTTATAAACCTGGTGAGGGTCTCAGTCTCATATAATAGCTGACACAATGCCCATAGCCAAGCAAACGTTCATTAGACTTGGATTTATAATATTTCGCTATTTCGCCATTAGAAAAGTTAAGGATTATCTAGGAAACATAGGTGATCTAAATCGTAGAAACGTTACCGCGAGAATACCGTTTACTCCACCGATTTGCGGTACTTCACTGGTGCTTTTAGAAAAGCCTTGTTCATGGAAGAAAGTATATTGAATATTCTAAAGAAAAAAATTAAAAAGTTGGGGTCTATTTGTATGTACATTTGTTTGCGCTCGAGTATTTTCACCAATCGATTTTTTGCTATTCTGATCGCCTACGCTACACGAGCGGCTCTATATAGAGAGCTTAGATATGGAGGAGGTACTCAAGAGTGTGACTGAATCTCAAAATGTCCTAATGGATTCCCCTACCATGAATGCCTCTAACAAATCTTGGAAATAGGCTTTTTATCAGGGTTACCATGGTAGCGATGGGAGGAAAACAATGGGGTTGAGTTCATCGATAGCTTGTGGTGACACAGCTAACCTACCGTAGGATCCATAATTTCACCGCACTACCGCCTCCAAACCAGCCTGATAGTATCACCGCAGACATTACAACAAACACTCCTATGTCGGGAGCCCTAAATATTTACGATTCCAGATTATTGAAAGCCATTACGGTTTCTAAAAAGCTTCATAAACTTCTGGGAAGGCGTTGATCTCGGTTTCCTGTTACTTACATATACATCAGACTACTGGGGTTGGGTAAACAGGTAAAAACTGGGGTTGTAAATATTCATTTATCTTTTACATGACTACTTATGGCAGTTGAGTAAGTACGAATTCATTCCATCTAAGTTGGACGACTTTTTTAAATATTTCAAAGACTGAATAAAATGATGATTGAATACAACTAAAACACAAGCAACGTAATTTTAGGGATGTTTAAAAAATGTTTTTACTTTCACTTTATTCCCCATATACAAACTGGAGTAACAATTAGATGAACTTCATACTGTAATCATGCAATTCTCGGCTTAAAAACATCGTTTCCCTATAGAATTGTGGAAAAAGAATCCATTCCTCCAACCACACGACTCTCGCCCGTCGATTCGATCCACGTCGAGGGTGCTGTACCGGCTGTGGCAAGATCATACCACAGTCCGGTAACCGTATCTACCCACAGTCGCAGTAAATCTTCAACGGTGTCTACTTGTCCTATTGTCCACAGTTACCTGCACCATAGGTTTCCAACCATTTAAAATATCCGTCTCCTCATCTGTCATTTTACCTACTTCACACGACAACAGCAGAGGAAGTTTGCAGTCGCGAAAAATTCAATCCCAATTCGAGATATTGACAAATACATCACGAAAAACCATGTCACTCATTTCCATCTGATGTCTGGTCTGTCTGAATTCTGTGCGCAAATCCTTGACCCCTCTCGAACTCGGCAAGTACTTTTTTGGTTTTGATGAAACTTTGACACTAGGTGACAAAAATGCTTTATAATATTTGAAAATCAAGCCAGTCGAGGCAAATTTATCGGCAAAAAGCTAAAAAAAAAAACAACAGTGATGCTCCGACGATCTTTGAACTGGACGCTTACGACGCAGCAAGAAAAGAAGCCAGAACCGACGATCAGACAAAAAAAAAGTCGGTTAACTCTGTATACCACGTGCAGTGATATCAGTTTAATAAATATGTTTTAACAGGTTTTAAAACAATAAATCCAGTTTAATCAGGTTGTGGAAATGTTATAAACTTCAAAAAACTCGAAAATTAGAGGATTTTTTTTAATCATTACAAGTCAACCTACTTAATTCCATTGCCTGATGGCTTAATTACGTTCGCGTTAGTACGCGGAACCTAAAATGTTTTAACATAAGCGAAAATAAAATACAATCATGGGCGAATAACTATATGCCCGTCAACAATGCAAATATCTGCAATTCAATCCTGCATTATTCGATAAGATACAGTGTAATAAATAAATAAATATCTCCGAGGAAAAACAATTATCCTTAACAGTATTAACACCGATATATTAACATATAAACACATTCACCATCCACGGTTCTAAGAACCGAGTACACGCCATTATCTGGAGTAGGATATTATGTTAATTACATTTCTTTTTGTTATGTTTTTAATTGCTACTTGCCATCTCGCTAACAAAACGGTCGCTGCAATTATAACGATAAAAACAGAGTTAATTTGAAATGGGATATAAAGAAATGCAACTACTGTTGACAGGCTAGTTGTTTTATTTGTCTTTTGTTTTAATTATTTGTGTTGCTTTGATCAGAGTGTATTATTAATGTTGTGATATGGAATATGAGTAACTGAACCTTGATTGAATTAGCAAAAGAATAGTGATTTTTTTGTTTTATCTGCATGAAAACGAATTATCAATGCAAGAATTGCGATATTCTTGTAAAGATATACTCACAACAACATCTATTCTTACTCAAAGACAATTTACTTGATGAGATTAGGGTTTATTTTAAGAAAAGTATATTTTATTAACTGATGTTTGATTGATCAACTTAAGAACACCATGATTATTCTACGAGCTACATTTTTTGTGATCAATCACATCCCCACATGTAGTCTGAGATTGTTCAGGACATTTTTGGCCCGTTTGATTAATTTCTTAAATATTTTCTGGTTGTTTGATATTGTTACTGACACACACATCGACCGTAGCCAGTTATGTACAAAAATTCACGCTAAGATAGTATTACCTGAAAATAGTTTTTTTTATAATCATCAATCTCACCCCAAATGACTTGTACTTGAATGAAAGCACATATTATTCGTCCGAGAATTTATTTTTATGTTCACACTTATCTTTCACTTCCCGCAACAGCTGACGATTTGAGTATTGTAATCGAGAAAAAAATAGAATTTGAAATAATGTGTTTTCTTGATGTTTCATGGCATCACAAAAAACCATCTCACTCATTTTCGTCGGCCTGTCAATAAGTCTGTCTGTCGGTAAGCTGTCTTTCTGGTAATCGATGGACCAAGTTATAGAACTTGGTGGGATCTCCTGAAATTTCAAGTTACACTTTTAGAATGGAAGTTTGGCACCAAAAATACTTCTTTCACAACCTTATTCCTCCTACAACTGTATGTACATTTCAAGCTCTCCCTCACACAATTCTGACTAATTGTCGATAAAACCATTTTTCAAGTTTTAGATATTATATAATCGACAACTGTTATCCCATTGTCATGGTAAAATACATGTTATCTTATCATTTTCCTGTAGGAAATGATGATTCAGCATTACATTTTAGTAGCCACACTAACTGTTATGCATTAGAGAAAGATTAGAAGAAGATGTACTGTTTGTCAGACTAATTGGAATAGAAGCAAACTCATATAAAGTAATTTCTTTAAAATTCCGAATAATCATATAGATTTTGATACTGTCCGTTATCACTACACGGACTATTGTTAATAGTAAGAAGTAGAACCGCTATTATGTTCTCTCAATTTATAAATTCTGTTTTCATAGATAACCTCACGCAAAAACGGAAAGCTCACAGCGTTTCATAATCGCTACGAGACGATAAATGTATATTAACATTGAACTTAAAACGATGCAGATTATAGCCATCTCGAAGGCAAGTCCAAACTGTGTCAAAAATAAGAACCAATGGAAAATGATAGGCGTAGAAACCGATCTGAAACAGTAGACGTGTACCGCTTAATGCCGTTGACAAAGATGGCGATGTGGAATAAATAAATTACTTGAAGCTAATATGGGTGTATTTGAAAAGCAGCATGTATTTTCGAATCAAGACTATCATATCGTTAATGGAGGTTCTGACATTGTTTGAGGTTTCTATTATTGATCGAAGTTAACGAGGCTTCGATGGAAAATACGACGACCTTACTACATAAAATATGGAATACTTACTAGAAAAGTATTGAAATTGTGAAGAATATTATATTTTTGTTTGGAGTATTTTTCTTTAGAATAAGTATTGAAATCGAAAATATACTTGACTTGGTTCAAATAAACCATAATTTTTTCATTAATTAAAATAAATTGAGAGTGTGAATAGATGTTCTTGTCGTATTTGTATTTACAAAAATATCGCAATTCTTGAATGAAGAATTTCTTTTTGTGTGCAGTAACTCATAAATAGCTTGATGGAATGTTTAACTGGAATCCTCAGTGGCTGATTGATCGCAAGCGAGCTGTATACAAGTGCACTTAGGATTACTACAGTTCAACTTCCGGCGTTTCAGCTCGTAGGTCGAGATTAGTTTCCAGTGTAAACATGAGAAACATGCTCTTGTAATGATGTATGTTGATATTCCATACGTAATGAACGGTGATTGCCGCTGGCCGAATCAACATATATACTCTCCACTATGCCTCAGATCTGCTATAAACATGCATGTTTCGTCTTTAGCCTAGACTCGTCCGTATAGCCTGGCGGTCTAACTGAAAAGAGCAATTTGGTGGTATATGCGTAACCTAGTCAAGGATGTGATAGAACAAGGGATGTCTCTGTGACTCAGTTCACCCTTATTGACAGATGTAAGGGAAATCTGTTGCCGCTTCAAGGCAGTCCAAGTGTTAGGACCTATGACTTAAGTTGCCCAAAGGGCAGCGCCACCGTGCTGACGCTTGGAGATGAGTGTTGATATACACAGAGTGTTATTCAAACCATAATGAGTATGATCCATTCTCGTAATTTGTTATTCTTCTTAACGAACTTGTGTAATGCTGTTCATATAGGTCAAACAGCTAGAGCATTTGCAACAAGGTACAGGGAACATATAAGTGCCTTACACAACTTTTTATCTACATGATGGAAGAGTTTCACCAAGTAAGTTCATCTACAATCTATATGAACAAAGTTGTATTTTTCCATTTGTAAATGTAATGTAATGTAAATGTTATTTACAAGAGCCATCCAAACAGAACGTCTTAAGCAAACGCACCGCATCAACACCCTGTAAATTAATTAACGTGTGAGACGCAATGACAGTTAAAAAACTTAGGTTAACATTAACGTCAACCGTCAACTTCACAACGATGCCGATGATCGAAAACGTGATACTGATAGTATTCCTGCTGATCCAATTATGTCCTGCGAACAGAACCGACTATTGCGGAAACGTCAATCTACGCGATGCGAAAGGGATCATGGAAATCGATTACCATCCATCGGTATCTTCAATTTACTGCAACTGGACCATCCACTCGGGTAAATCTATCCAATTTATCAGCTACTAAAGTAATTTTTACCTCTCACGCATAAACAAGTAGCCTTAGACGGCGAGGAGTTTTGATTAAATGTTCTGTCTATAAGCGCGAATATTATTGTTTTTTGCTCCTCGCCGTCTAGGTTAAATGTAGTATTGTGATCGCGAAAACTTCAAAATTCGGAATGTGTTTTGGACAACGTAACTCCTCAAACTGAAGTGTATTCTTCTCACTATGCATCAGACCTGTTATACACATGCATGTTTCGTCTTTAGCCTAGACTCGTCAGTGGTATATACGTAACCCAGTCAAGGGTGTGATAGTAGCGTCAACTTATCCCCAACTGTCGCCTCCTATGGGGACGTAAGTTGCCAATGGGCGTCCCCATAGAAGGCGATACTTGGAGCAGAGTTGATGTCCTCAAACTCATCCTGTGGTCAACTCTCAGACTCATGTTACGCTTTCACTGGCCGTTAATTGAAACCACATGTAATAGAATGCATAACTTCACTAACCTTTCGGCTGCCTATCCAGCCTTATTATAGTACGGAGGTATGAATACAATGGTGTCAAGTAGGTTAAGACTGTACTTTCCACGGAACGGTAAATATTAGTTTAGAAATAATGATTTTGATCGCCTTTCGGGGCTGTCCAGGTCAATTTCACAAATATTGAAAATACTCAAACGCCCGTCATTTCAGCTCCAGAAACTGTAACCACAGTGAAAATCCTTCACAGCGAAACCACATGGTGCTACAAACACAACGAATGCTGTCTGTTCATCTCCAACGGTCAAAGAATGATCCAGAGACTCTGCAACGAGCAAATCGACAAACCGAAAGCTCTTTCAATAAGAACGAACTCTCCCGTATACGTGGTTCTGGAAGCGAAACACAACAATTTGGAGCTTTTAGTCACTTACACGATCCGAAACGTCTCTGAGTGTCCCTATAGCGACTACCAATGCACAGACAAGAGCAGTTGTTACAACCAGAGCGATGTGTGTACAGACGGTTTCATCTGCCAGGATTATTCCCAGAACTTGGGTTGTACGCCTTGTCATTTCAATGCCAGTTTGTGCGACACCACGTATAGGATATGTTTCGACGACACTCAGAGATGTGACGGGATGGTACACTGTCCCAAAGGAGAGGACGAACTCAATTGTACCGATAAGTGCGTCGGTCTGATCATGTGTGCCAACGACAACATCTGCATCAGCAAGGATCAAGTGTGCGATCGAATCTTGGACTGCCCTTCAGGGATGGACGAGCAAAACTGCGACAACATCAACCCTTCCAAGTCGATCATCATTCTCACTTTGTTTGTTATGTGCAGCTTGTGCAGCATACTCTTCATTTGCTTGGTGTTCAGATGGGTTACATCCAGGAGAGACATGAACAGATTACTCAATGATCTTCCAGAGTTTCCTCTTGCTCCGTTTCAAGGTAAGGATGTATTTATAGGTCGAAAGCCTATTACACTTCAAAAACAGAAAAAAGTTGAAAAGCTAGCATAGATTAACAACTATGGGCATACCTCGACTCGTTCAGCTTTTGGACGTATAAAGATTCAGCGCCATTAAATACAAAAACGACCAATCTAAGAGAAATAAATAAATTATGTTATTCAGGTCCCGGGGAGCAAGATCAAGACAGCAGCAGCAGCGAGGTGTTTGGAGAATCTGAGTTTCGCCAAGGCGGCGCAATATACGAGAGTTACATGATGACCATAAAGAAACAAAGCATCTCCAAATCTGTACAAGCCGGTGCGGGAGTTTACAACCACAACGAACTAGATGGCGAGAACGCGTTGGTGGTTCTGGCATCTCTCAACGTACCGTTGGACTCCTGCGTCGGCTTATCCATATCCGAAGACAACGTCTCAGAGTTAGCTTCCAGAGGTAGCATAAAAACCTCCAAACACCTCGGCAACACGGACTGCAGCACCTCTGAAACGTACTCCGTGTACTCTTTGATATCCAGAGATACCAAACCCAACACCACCTCCAAGAGTTCTGTGATGACGAGGGGCAGCGGCAGGTCTGCGAACGTTTCGTATACTGTGAAGGTACGACCGCCTTCTTCGAGAAGGTCTTCACCGACGATGAGCACCTCCAAGAAGAGGAGCCCGGCTCCGAAACCCTCCAGGTCAGATGGAATGTTCGATCGGGACCTTCCAACGACTATGATCGATCCATTAATGATGGATCTCATCAGGCAGTACGACAGAGATCGCGGTGACCGGAACAGGCCCAAATCAGATGGAATGACATCGGATGGTCAATGGATAGATGTGGATGAGGAAGGAACAAAAAACTCGCCAAGAAGAAACAGAGTAAACAAAGTGAGAACAAGAAGCGGAAATAAGAGGAGCATTTTGAAGTCCAGACGTGTGCAAAGTTATCGATAAGAACTGTTCAATGTTTTATAGTTGCTCAAATTTAGATGATTTTATACCCAGTTTGCAATACAGGTTGTCTAAGAATTAGACGTTCGAACAAAAAAATTATTGTTACTTGGTGAATTATAAATGCTATCATCATTCAACTTTATAAAGGCAGATTCTTTGACCTTCCTCTTTAAATTGATATCCTCTTTGTATAGTAGAGAAACGGGATAGCAGTTTCAAAAGGAAGGCCAAAGAATGTATCTTTATGAAGTTGCATAATGTTTGTACAAAATTTGCAAGAATAACCTATATATGTATTTAGTTTGCTGCAATAAACTATACATTTATAATCTTGAATAATTTTCCAGCAATAGCCAACTAAAAACAATTAATCATTATTTCAAAATAAAACGAGTAGAGCGTAAGTCCTACGGTAGAAATGCCTTAGACCTTTTGATGGTCAGAGATGGATGCCTGAAGGTGTTTTACTGGGACTGTTTCTCATTTTTAAACGTCAGCGTAGCATGTAATTATAGCATTTTTAACCATCGCGTGATGGCCTACATGTTTTTTGTGAGTTGTCCAAACAGGAACGGACCGAAAACAGAAGATAATCGTTTTCAGTTCGTTATTCTTCACATCAAGATAAGCAAGCGAGATAGAAAGCAACGGCCCTTATCCGCCACCCAGGAAATGGTTCGAATCGAATGAATAGTCGGGTTTTATGGGTCGGAGGTATTATAAATCATTTTACGAGTACTCCATTTTATCAGAGAAGCAACAAATGATGCTGGAATATATGTGTACTTTCTAATCCATGTGTAGCGACATCATTGAAACCCCATCATCGTCATAGCAGTATACACATATTTCATCAATTGTGATAGTCAGGCAGCTTTGAGAGCGGTAGCATCTCCAAGGATCAGATCGCTCCTGGTTGAGGAATGCAGTGCCGCCCTCCAACGCTTAGCCCAATCCAAGAACCTGACCCTTATGTGGGTCCTTGGTCACAGTGGGGTTTCTGGCAATGAAACAGCAGATTGCTTGGCGAGAAATGCAGCAAGGGGTATTGGCATTGAGTCCGAACCCAGGCTGGGTATCAACAGAAACCAGGTCAGTAATCCCCTAGATGATTGGGCATATAACAAACTGGCGAAAGCATAGTTGGAGAGAGATGAGTGCAGGCAGGCCAAGAGGTTCATAGCAGGCCCCAACAGACGTAGGGGGCTGTGACTGATGAACAGAAAGAGGGATTCAATCCACCCGTTGGTAGGGCCACTGCAGATTGGGCAGTCACTTGTCATTTATAGGTATGGTGAAAGATCCAACCTGTCAGAAGTGCTGGGAGGAGGACGAGAACTTGGCCCACGTCCTAGGAGAGTGTGCCGTATACCACGGAGTTTGACAGGAAAGAGGTTTGACAGGAAAGAGGTCTACTCAGGAAAAGCAAAAAGTGGCCTACATGCCATGCTTTGCCTCCCCACTACTACTTCTACTACTTTGTCAATCAATCAAATGTAATGCTGCACACCAAATTAGTCGCTGTCAAAGCGGAAAATCTACTGTAGATTTGCACCATCTCAGACGGTCTCCATTTTGAGCTGGAGTCAAGTTGTGGGGAATCCACCAAGAACAAAGCTTCTGGCTTTCACTTGATAACGCAAACAGATCAGCAATCGTATTTCAATGAATGTCAGCAATTTTTTTCATGGAAATGTACCTTATTTGAAGGTTTTAAGGGTCAAAAGTGAACACATGCCCAGAACCACAACTTTAAGCGTTCAAGTTAACCCAAAAAATAGCAACAGCTCAACTCTAGAAAACGGCACAATTGTGTCAGTGAAAATTAAATTGATCATAACATCCAAGAATTCATTATCACACTTTGTATAATTTTATTATGGGTTTTTGAACTCTAATGAACCGAACAAAGTCGCCATCATTCGAGCATCTTTATTATCCCCTCTCTATATACACGCGTACGTAAATGTATAGTCCAGTCATAATAGTCCACACAAAGTTAAGACTATGTCGCTGCTGAGCATTCCACATAATTATATAGCCTTGCAATACTAAAAATGATATTATAAAGCAAAATGGAGAAAAAGCATATTAACTCGCCATTGAAGTATTTTTCATCATCCCGACAGGGGGTTGATAAAAGTAAAAACCAATAGAAAAAAATGGCGGGAAACAGACACATGCGTACCGCTGAAATGCCGTTGACGAAGATGGCGATGCGAAATAAATGAACTACTTGGAGCGAATCCCAAGATGTTGATATTCTTGATCCAAGTAAACGGGGTCCATTGGAAAATATAACCTTGCTAAATAAAAAATACGGAATACTTGTTAGAACAGCATTGAAATCTTAGTTCTTGAATTTTTTCATATATGTATATTTATATATAGAGTAATTTCTTATTGGTATAATTATGTTCAAAAATTATTCCCAACTCAAGGCAGACAATGATCAATATTTTAATAATTCTTAGTCAATAGGGCCTGACCCAGAATCGCAACTTGGATATGGCTCTCGCCCCCGGCGTATGTGGCGCATAATCCTGGGCCGATTGGGCAAATTTTGTCAGTAGAGAGGTTTTTTGCTCTTCAGGGTTTTCGGGGGCATGGGAGTACATAAGGGGGGTGCAAATTACGAAGCTAGCTCTGGGCGCCACCCTAGCTTCCCTAGCTACAAATCTGACTGGATCAACGATACGGCACGTTAACATATGCTAAAGCGCAATGGAGATTTAAATAGAATTGCAGACATGTTTCACTCAGTACGTTTCAAGGCCAAGGTTGACGGCGTTTTAGTGGTTCCAGCTGTCGACGCTTTTTCACTGCCAGGGAGGATATTTCCCATTTTTAACCGACTTCAAAAATGGATGAGGTTCTCAAATCGGTTGTACATTTGTTACCTCGGAACTCGTTTATAAGCCAATTTTGAAAATTCTTTTCTATTGGGAAGGATATATTTGCAAATTGGTCCCGTTCATATCAAAATCCAGTTATGAAGATGCAACATGTTGAGCATTTGCATTCAAAATATATCATTTTGTAAAGTGGGGCTGTTGAATAAGACCACGGATTTTCACCCTTCTATGCATAATTCAAGCGACTACGACGTAGCAAATTTACTTAAATGCTGAGGAGGACGGTACCAACGAACTGCCTACCTTCCGGATCCATCATCAGATGATGATGCAACAGGAAAGTAAACACCGGAAAGTCGTAATATGCAAATTTTAACAAGATAAATCCAAAAACAAAACTAAGCTGAAAAAATGAAGTAGAATAAATAAATGAATTTAACAAAAAAAAAACGACCCAAAAAATACACTGAACAAGGTAAAACGGAAAAAATAACAAAAAAAACCGACTTAAAAAAACCAGAAACCAGCAGAGGATTTATGAAATTGGAAATTTCCTAAAATTATCAAATATAATTGAAGCAAAATATTTCAGCAACACAAAAGAGACTCCATCAAACTCTAATCTAAAAAAAGTGCTCTAAAAAGTAAATAAATGATAACGTAATTATCTTTTACTTTGTAGTGCATTTTTTTGTTGGTAATTAAGACTTTTTATGTATTTTTTGTTATTATTCTACTGTATCCCAAATGTTTTTTATTCAAAACCATTGACTACAACAAATCAAAATACATGATCTAATGAAATTTTCAAGTAATTCACTTACCTACTTATTTATAATAATGCCTAGCCCAAAGTTAATGTCCTGCAAAATTAAGAATATTATATCAATGATTTCAATGTGATTACGCTTCTCTACTATGTAAATAGATTGACAACTACAAGATAAATATTAAGGCACCTGTTAATATCATGTGCAATGTTGGAACCACATTCTGAACAAATTCTGAACTCAAAAAGTGTCGCCCTCTATGGGGACGCCCATTGGCAACTTACGAAGTCAGAGGTCCTGGACTGCCTATCACACCCTTGACTGGGTTACGTAGGTTTGATGCATGGTAGAGAGCATACACTTAAGATCCTGAACTGTTTAGGATTTGCTCAGAATTATTAATTCTAGTTTAACAAGTTAACTATAGTATCATTTTTTATTTGTATTTGCACTTTGGTAGGGGCACCATGTTGTTTGGATTAATAAGGACACTGGGAGAATTGTGGAAATGGGGATCTACGAATGGAGTTCAGTTTAACGCGCAGAGGACTCTGACAATCACCCTGACAAAGAAGTCGCATGCTATTCTGTCAGCCGTGGAGATGGAAGAACGTCCAATACTTGAATCATCTTCCATGAAGCTTCTTGGAATGAACATTAACAATAACGTCCTCCTAAGCACTCTCTAAAGCTTCTGGACACAATCCAGAAACGAACAATACGTCTAGTGGATGCACATGACCTTACAAAAGACCTACACACACTAGAACATCGGAGGAGGATGGCTGATCTCTATTATATAGATACTATCATGGCAAATGTTTGACCGAGCTGTCTCGGCAAGAGTGGCCAGTACGGCAACAACGAACGATCCTCGTCCTTTTAGAGAACGTCAGCGTTATGGAATGAGCTACCGGAAGATTGTTCTCCGAATGTGAATGGACATATGCCCTCTCGCAGCGCTTCTGAAGCGCGATAGGCTTTCTGCCTTCGCGAAAAGATATATACAAAAAAAACGTTGTACGTACTACCTACGTCAAATTGCGTGAATTAAATTTATGAATCATTTTTGCGACCCCTATAGATTGGCAGAATGTGATCTCAGATACTATCTGAACTCTCTTGAGTAATCTAGCTTCACAGAAACGATTCAACGAAAACTGTCGGCGTCTCCCATTGTCGCTATCAATAAATCTTCTCGAAGCATTGTTTAGTCAGATTAATAGGCTGATAGAAGCAATATCGATTTTCGAATACGTTCATCCATCATGTTTCTCGTTGATTTTCCATCAAAAACCGATATCGAAGTAGGCTACAAGCGTCGTTCATTTTTAGCAGACCACCAAAACGTCAGTTGTAGATCTTTAAACATTCTTTGAAGCGATTTCTAATGGGCCTCCTTTCATAAACATTTACACAGCAGCAGATGTAAAATGAATTTTTAATACTCGTGTTTACAATGTTAACGATGTCGTTATGGGTTCTACTCTACTTAAAACGGTTAGTCATAACGTAACTCATGAAGGAATGTTCACGGAAGAATGTGGAAAATATTGGATATTTCGGCCACAAGCCATAAAACTTATGAGAGGCTTTTATTAGTTTGAACTGTATGTATGTATGTACATCAATCAATATATGTATATGTTATTATTGATTCATATAACTGTCAATCTAACAGAATCTTTCGAGGTAATTCTCATCCACTTTCAGACCTCTGATTTATTCGAAATTTTGCACACGTATTAACAACCGATGAAAATACAATTTTGGGAAAAAATATCTCTGTATTGAAATCCAGTTTTGGCATTTTTGAGTCCACACTGCTCGTAGTTGGTGGAGTGGCTTTTTGGAAGTTCATTGCTATATGAATCGTCAATAACAATACTGCTTTAGTGGGAAGTATCGGACAGAAAAGTAGAACACCACTCTGTACAAATCTTCTGGATGCCAATGGCTGTAATGGTAGCTGACATTCTCCAATTACTGGGTACCCCCTGCCCCGCCCCCGAGTACAGTGCACACTCGCACACACCTAAGGCTACAGTTAACGAGTAGGTGCAAAAATTGCTGCCATCAAGAGCGGTTTCGTGTGAACCGGCAGCCAGCCTAACAAGATGCATTTCATCAAAGGTTGCGTCCCTTTCGATGCACCCGAACGGGAGCAGTTTTTTTTGTAGGCGTCTCGCTACTCATTAGTCATGTACCGAGGAGTACGGCAAAAGCAACTTTATTCCATATATTGATTTGTATAACATTTTCGAATGTTTTTGAAATTTTAACAGGACTACATGTCATTAATCGCCATACATTTTTGTAGGAAAGGGAGATTTGAGACACAAGTTTGGAGTGAGAGACATCCAGAAAAATGGTTGAATCACACAGGACTTAAACTTGTGTCTCTAGCATTCCGTAGTGTGGTGTCGAGACGATCTAAGTAGTTTAGTTAGATACGAAATGCTAGAGACACGTGTTCGAGTCCCGAGTGGAACAAAAAAACTTCAACATTGTTTTTCAACCCCATGCTGATTCATCATTAGTCTTGAGTAAATTTTTGTGTTGCAACTAGGATTGCCACAAGTTTAACAATTATCTCGGCAAAATATATACGAATATGTTGTCTAAAGTTACATTCTCAAAATATAACGCAATGGTATATCAGTTTGAAAATAAAGCTCTAAATCGTATTTTAAAGCTGTTTATCTTTCGAATTGGATTTCAGAACGTCTTTGTCGGCATATAATAACCTCAATACCGCAAAATATTGGCAACACTATAACAATAATTCACAAACTTGAATGATATTGTTCCTATTGAATCCTGAACAAAAGCATCTGCCTCCGCTCTTGTTAATGCCCTGAAGACAACAAAATCTACTAGAATTTATTGACACGGCAATTCATCACACTTCCCAACCTACTGTCGGTTATTCGTTGAGTCACGAAGAAAAGGGGACGAGACAAAATTAGATTTTTCTTATGAAACTTCCAAGGGAATTTTTTTAGGTCTAATCCTTCGAAGCGATAGCGGGATCACAGAAGAATGGTCCTATAGATAACAAGACGTACCTATATATAACCACACCGCGTATCGGCTACAACAGAAAAAATTAGAAAGGAAATATTTTCAGGTTGAAAGGAGTGAGAGCTCATGTCAGAAAACCTGGCCGGAGTTTCACCGACTTCGAGATGTCTGAAAATAAAACACTTTTCTTGTAACGGGCTTACTTCAAAATTCATTTGCCTATGAAAATCAATTCAGTTATCAGAAAAATTTAACAAACACCGTTGAATTAGCAGATATAAACAGAACAGTTCATTATATAAGTAGTGTTTTACTTTTTATTTATTTCAAAAAATCTCGATGCCCCAATCGAAACCCTAAAATATTGAAGTTTACATGGACATTTTTGTTCATTTGTGAAAGTTGTATGGTTTGTTAGTTTTTATATGAATAAATTATTACTATTATTTTCCGATGATCAAGCTCTTCCTAATATTTCAAGATCAAAGACTCTTCTTGCTTATTGAGCATTCTTATAACTAGGCTGAAACAGGGAAGGTAACACGAGCGATACGTACCTTTCCAATTATTTTTATGCTACCTAACCTTTTTACGAGCTCTTATTCAGCTAGCAATGCATGTCACTATGTATGTTTGTTGGCGTGGAATCTTGCAACTTAATTTTGAAGCAGATATCTTCAACCGATTGAACTGTAATTTTGTATACAAGTTTAGTTTGGATGACAATGCATGGTTATTTGTAAATACAACATGGCGGAATGCCCAAGATGGCGGACCAGTTATTTTTAATGCACTCCTGCAATATGTGTATAAGATTAAAGGGCTTGCTGAGATTAACTCGAAAAATAAAGTGACGTCACTCCGTAAATCCAATATCCTCCTAAAGATGGCGGACTTAGGTTTTTAAGCATTCCTACAATATGGGTATCAGATGGAAGGACTTGCTGAGAACTAAAAAGTATAAAATAAATGAAAAGACAAAAAAACTTTTTCAATAACAAGCTTTTATTCAAATGCGCTAAGAAGAATAAAGTAAACTTTTCCTTTAAAACTTTTACTATCAACTTATAACGTCATTATACAATTATATGATATAAAAGCTTGTCGCGAGATTTACCTGTTTAGATAAACAAATAAATTGAATAACCTGATCGAATCGATCATTTCGTAGGCAGACATAATCTTTCATAGATATTGACCATACCTCGGGACGTTTTTAAGGATTTTTGAAATACGGTTTCCAAGAAAAAAAAATCTAAAAATTTTAATTTGCTGTTCTACACCAATTTTCTCTATGTTATAAAGTGCATTAATTAATTTAGTCTTTTCTAACTTCTATTCCTCTTGAGAGAAATGTTTGAGATATATTGTCTTACTCTTTGCAGAGAATTTGGGGGTCGAATTTGATTTAATCGATGACAATGCTCATCCTCAACGAGTAAGAATTGTCAACCACTTGCTCAGCGAAAACAATATCAATCGAATGATTTCGCCTGCAAGTTCGCCTGATATAAATCCAATTGAGCATGTGTAGAGCAATCTTGAGTTACATTTGAATCGAGAAGGTAATAAATATCAAAATTTGCAAGAATTGGTGGACGCGATTGGAAAGCTATTCCCCAAAACTTGATTGCCAGACTTGTGGATTCTATACCCGAGAGAGTTGGGGAAGTCATTCGAAATAGAGGCGGTCCAACAAGGTTGAAAGTTAATCCAATAAATATTTTTCTTTCACCCACTCCTGAGTATTTTTTCTCATTTTTCACATGATTCATTATGGTGAAGAAAGAACTGATTATATTTGGTTTAAGTTCCTAAATAAACTATTGTACATGTCTTCAGGGCGAGTTCTTTATTTCGAAAGGAGAGGGATATCTAGAAGTTTAGCAAAGACTAAATTCATAAATGCACTTCATAAAACAGATACAATTGCTGTAGAACGGAAAATTAAAAATTTGCGATTTTTTTTTCGGGAAACCAAAAACGTCCAAAAACTATTACCGTGGACTTCCTACAAAACCGGGAGGCAGAGATTTTTTTTCAAAATAGATGACTTTGTGTTTTACCCTGTAAAAAGACGATGAAAAGAACTTCCGAAATCTTGCCTGCTTTTTTAAATCCGTTCAGTATTTTAGGAATTACAAAGTCTCAAAGTGGGCTTAAAATTTGCCTGTAACGATAATTATGAGCAGCAGTTTATTTTGGTATGAATTTTCGAATGTAAAATGTCTGAACTTTTTCCAATAATTTATAAATCACCCAGCATGAACAATGTATATGTCCAATCCTTATTGTGAGACATGCCTCACAACGGCTGCTTTCAACAACACCAACATCCCAGTTCACACCAAATAAATAGTTTAATCAACTAATTGGGAGAGCAATGGAAGAATGTGAAAATAATTGTTAAAAATGCATTAAAACCGAAAGTGCGTCGGCGTAAAATCGTCCGGAATGTCGACGCCACAGACATTTTAATTGGTTTTGTTCAAGTTAGATATTATTAGTGTTTGGCCGCTACTGCCTTAATTACCACAAAAATTCCTCGCTGATGACTGATATATTTATATTGATGGAGGTAACTGTCGAGCCTGCTTAGAAATGCGGTCGTTAAGGCGACTCTCTCATGTCAGCAAATAGTCTGAAAGCCCGAAACAATCGACATAATGTTAAAGTAAACAATAGTGACTGATAAAGAGGTATCTCGGATGCACGCTCTCGTACTGTGATTTTATTTTTCGCATCATATGCAGAGCTACTAAAAGTCGCAAGTGAAGTAGGATTGATAATGGTAGGGGAGCCCAATAGATGGAGGGATTTTCAGCGGCAGATCTACATATCGGAGCATACTTTGCACCCTGTTGAATATATCCACCACATCTAAGCCTGCAACGCGTTTAGAGCAGCCGAAACAGAATATGATATGGGTTAATTACATACTGAAAACTGTGCATTTCAATAATTTGTGGAGGGGGGGCAGGGGGTCACAAACTTGCAGAAAATAGAACGTAATTAAAGAGTAACGGAAAAAATAATCTGCCGATTTTCACAGGCCGCAGTATCAAATATTTCGAATAAAGTATATATAGCATGTATTACCGTTCCCGCAATATACCTACTCCAAATCCTAATTCAAGATAGTATACTTTTTGTCAGTCATCACGCCATCACAGCTGATCACGGCACTTATAGTGATATGACGAGTGACCATATTATGAAGAGTGTGTTTTGTAGGCAAAAAATACATGTCAAAAAGTTGTGATTTTTATTTTTATTTCAATTTACTATATCACTTTTTTGTGGAATGCAACTTTCAAAAAGTTCTAATCTACTACAAAAACCCCAACAAAATTATCTACGGAAATATAACCTAGATCTGCTGGTCCATCAGAAAGCTCATAATTAATCCTGAACAAGTGCTTTCGTGACGCATGCGCTCAAAATAAAGCATAACTGCTTCGAGAACGGCGATAGAATCACCTGTATTGGAACAAAGCTATTGATTACATCGCACTGTGTAAAAGCGGTTCTTTTTCTTCGGTTAGCACGCATACCTTGATTACACAACTTGGTTAGTTTATAGATCGACAACGACAATAGAACGGATTGACATTTGCATCGAGTTGGCACAGATCGGAGATACTGTTACTACAAAACTAATAAAATCATGGCAAGACTGCTGTCATCTCCTACCTATGCTAAGGACGATTGCTAGGATAACCACACTATATATAGCCAGTAACTTTAATTGAATGAATAAAACTAAGGCTATCCGGCAATCCAAAACGACGAATAGGAAATAATGTTCAGTGAAAGAAAACAAGCGATGACATTCTTTAATGCATTTAATTTATCTTCAAAAATAAAGTAGATAAATTGGCGTCAAATAGGTTCACGTCATACTATCAACGCAAAAGTACTACTTTTTTAAATAAATGAAAAATAGTGGAACTACTGAAAAACCTTAAATCTTTCATGATTTGAAAAATTCCGATAATTTAATTATTTTTCATAATTCAGAAGATTACCAAAACTTATTATTTTGGTATCGAAAATGTTTGCACAATACTTCCAGTAAAAATCTTATAATTAGGAAAAAATTGGATGATTTATTGATTTTAATTTGTATGGTGTATACCTACACTTGTACACACTTGATATAATGAGTAATTTCCCTCCATTCGTCTCACTTCTGTTCATGCTAGAGTGATTTCAAAGATCTGTTTATTTATTCACATTCCAATCCGCTTATTTGTAAAGCGTAATGCTAATGATTTGCGGAATTGAAATTCTAAGCATTCATCATTTCAAGGTTTATAATATAACCTAAACAAAGTAGTGTCTGCAAACCTATATCACACCTCACGGCAAAATCATTAGACTTCCTTCTACATGATTTTTATAATGCGAAAAACAATGTCACTATTTTCTATCGGTGTGTCTGTCTGTCGCCATTCTTGTCATCGCGTTTCCGGGGAGCTCAACAGGGGATTTTGCGATTTATTCAAACGCGTCAGATTAACATTTGGAGGATACTTTACACCCTCTTGAGTACCTCCACCATATTAAACCTCTCTGTATGGAACCCGCGTGTAGGATGAGCGATCAGAATAGTGAAAAACGACGTCTGATAAAGTGATCATGCATTCATTACATGATTGAAAGTATGCATTTCAGTAATCTAAAGACTTGAGCGTAACGCAAAGGATCGGGTCACGAACGAACAGAAAAAAACGCATTCAATTTTCTTTTATTTTGGAGGAAATAATCTATGGAAAACGGAAAAAATAATCTGCTGATTTCCACAAGCCAGAGTAACAAAAATCTTCAATAAAGTTTAGCGAGTGTAGCGACAGTGCAGCATGTATTTCCCAAATTGCGCATCTCTCACACTTTTATTTTTTTCTCTCACTCTCTCGCACCGTCTCCACCCGATACTCCAATTCCTAGATCAAGATAATATACTTTCAGTCCGCCATCCCGCCATCACACCTGATCTCAGTACTGATGATGGTATGTACAACGCTGTGGCTCGTGTGATTGCCTTTCAAGTTCTGTGACAATATTATGACGTGTGTATTCTGTCGAAAAAATAAAATAACAAAAGATGTGATTTTCAACGTTCTTATTTTATTTGATTTTTTTTTTCAGAAAGCTGAAAAATTGTCACCCATCAATAAAACTTACAAAAAGTTTTAAAAAATCGTTTTTTATTAACCTTGTTCGTATTGAAAATCACATTGAAAATAATGTTTTTCAAACCGTCAGATTAAGGAAATCCCTCCAAATAATCGTCAGATTATGGATCAGCACAGCCTGGACACCAAGCATCTATGTGAAAATGTGACGCTCTCCAGTATTTCAAAAAATCTCTTTTGCATTTACTAGAAGCCGCCACGAGTTTCCATCGCATCAGAATCGTCAACTTTGGATTGGGAATTTCATTCAGTTTTACCCTCTGAACACCTGAAATGCTCGAGTAATTTTTTCTCCCATTTTTAACCCCTTCTTACGGAGCTCTGCTAACCGGCAGATTAACATACCTTCGTAATCAGAGACACGTGAGGAATAAACACTATCAATATCTGCAGCGCTTCGAGTATTTCCATGTGACTATTTTTTACATTTTTGAAAGCCTCTAGACGCACCGGTTCCACGGATAAAATGGTACACTTCATTATAATTTTTTTTGCTTTTTACCATCTAATTTTCATAATCCAATAGGTCGCCACGACACGCGAGTAAATCCTCATTCATGACGACGATTCATAATAGGTAATTTTTTGACGTGCACTAAATCAGTGCTACGCTTTTTAGAAATTCAATTTTTTTCCCAAACGTATTTTTCACGCATATTTTCTATTATATTCTCAATCATTTTTGGATACAAAAAATGAACTAGATCGACCCGGTATTTCCTAAGCATTTATGTTTTGTATAGCAGATACACATTTTGCGTTTGTGTTAATCGACTTACATTTTAGTATAAATCAGGATCAAATAACCCAACTTATATCAAGCAATTTTAGAATCAGAGTCGGTGTGGCGGCTACTGAGATTACGCTGTGACAAAAACACCAACAGACAACAGATCGACAAACCGACAGACATACAAAGAAACCGATGGAACTGACACATGGATTTTTTTTTATCGTAACATCATGAGGGCTATTGAAATTTATTACAATAATTTACTCCACCTTTATAATCAACCTATATTATGAAAACAGACGATGTCACTACTAATGTAGCCTTATTGGAGCTTTTTTCTGAACATAACTGGGTAGCACGATGAAAATAACTTCAGACTGCTCAACTTTAGCACTTAGCAGACTAATTTGCGACTGATAAAATACAATAGAGCATTCATTTTTCTCACATATTCCGCGTGCAGTAATGGTAACAGCGGTTAAGAAAATTACGCACATTAACTGTAAACTGTTGTTTTCACTGAAATGTAAAAACAAATTACAGTGCTACAATTAAAGTACAGAAAGAGGTTCATAACTGTTAGAAATTTGAGGTTAATGCTCAATAACGATTGCGAAAAACGTGAAAAGGCGTATTTATTTAGTTTATTCCAACAGAACTGCAATCAGTTCGGAGTATGCGCAAATTGAAACCATCATTCCAACAAAAGTGGAATTAGTTCCGAACGACTGTTAAGGTATGTTCTACAGAAATAGAATTAAATTCAGACCCGATTCTAGAACGATGAAATCAGTTCTTGGTTTTGAATGAGAACTAAAATGCTAAAATACTTAACGTGATATCAAATCAAAGGAACTTCGTTGTGTATTTCAGGTTGGGTTGTTGACTAGTCAAACCACTTCCCATAAAATATTTTGATTGCAGTATTTTGAGTCTTGTAGAGTTGAATGATTAATTCTGTGTTGGAGAATGACCAAGATATTTTTAGCATCGGGGTCTAGTTGTGAGGATATAGAACTTTTGGGCACACCAAGAACCAAATACGAAGATATTTTTGGCGCTTAAAATAATTCATCACCATTCGAGAACGGTGTTAGGATCATCTGTTAGAACAAATATATTTTTATGTAGTTCATACAGTAAAATTTTTTTTGGAAAGATGAGGGTGGAGGATTAGGGGAGGAGGATAAAGATACGGAGGTGCTCAACACGACTGAAAGAAGAAAAATGCTTTAGTTTGGACATATTCTTAGTGCAAAAAATAATAAGACATTACAGAGAATAAAAATGCAAAACGTCAAATTAATTTTAAGTTTTGCACACGTATCAAGGACAATACAATAGTTTAATGAGTTTGTCCCAATATTGCTTTTTTATTCTCAAATTCTTCCTGATAAAAAATATATTTAATGTTTATATACTCGGATATACGACAAATTATATGAGGTAACGGCCATTTCTCGCTGAGAACGCCGGCTCTTGTCCAATCTCCGAAGCTAAGCAGCGTCGAGAACGGTTGGTACTTGGATGGGTGACGGCTTGAAAACAACCGTGTGTCGTCAGCTTTTTAACGCGCTTTTTTATTAGCTTCACCTGTATGTATGTATGTTTGTATCGGACTATTCACACGCTATTTCCACCCAGTTCAAAATTGCCCGATTGATTTTAAATCGCACATTCATCAAGGACCGATGATAATATAATAGTTTAAGTTTGTCCCATTATAAAAATTTTATAAAGCAATACGTTTAGAAGTGATGGAACGAATTAAATTATTTGACCGGTTCTTGAAGTAACACATTTAAAAGGTGATAATACGAATGACATTTAATAAGTCTTATTAACATACTTTAATTAGTTTCACCTGTATCTAGAGATCTTTGAAATATAACTATATAGAACTCATCCGAGGCCCCGTAAATGGAGAGAATACCATTCAGACCCGTTAATTAAGATCCATTGAAGAGCAAGTCTGATTCCAGCGGCCACGTAATTGCGGCTCCAATAACAAGGATAAATTCGCCAATGAATAAATGATGGGTAGTTCAAAAAACTGAAGAACACGTTTTTATAGTTAATCGAACTAAAAAGTAAAAAATAATTCTTAATATAAAAATGAAACGATTAACGAGAAAAGCGTGTTTTATAATTTTTTTAACTATAACTTGATATATTCAAGAATTTTTTATTTTTTTTGGAGTTTTAGTTTTTCAATTTTTTTCAAATTAAATTCTAACCATACAGCTCTAAACTACCTGACGCATTTTTATATGTGCTGCAAGTCATGCTACTGCAAATGTTATTCGGGATCACATCTTTATCAGCGCTGGGTAACAATAACGCGCCTATTCACCACACCAGTTATCTCTGCTATTTATGAGTATTGTTTATGTAAAAATCATCAATGTTTTGTCTTAGTAATGGATATATATGCATAAACAGTCATATTGTTTATGGCCGTATAGAAATAGGAATTCCTTATCTGTTCGTGGTTGCATTATATTGAAGGCTGGTTATCAATAACTGGCCAGAGGGAATAAACACGGGCTATGGCAAGCCTTATCACCACTAATGATTGTATTGCTTTTCTCTCAAATTGATTGCTCAATAAATACGGCTGAATGGATGCATTCAGTCTTAGAAGAGCATGATACATCAATTTTTCGCCGAGCTAAGGGCGGTGTAAAGTAGATCGACTCACGCATCCGTGCTGGATAAATACCCATTTTCAGTATTTGACCATGGCTTTCCTAATCAACATATTAAAAAATTTTAAACCGTATATAAATTAGATCGCCCCTTTTATGTACGTGATTAAATGTCCAGGACTCGACCGAGCTGTCCCGTATACTAACACCAAGAGAAGCTAGTACATCAGAGACTAGAGCAGCCTAACGGGCGCATCTTCAGCAGGTCCAGCTTACAATGTCTCAAACGAGCAGTTTTCTTGAAGAACCTCGGCGTTGTGTGGAATGAACTACCGAGGAGTTTGTTCCCCGATGGCTAGAATCTACAGATTTTCAAGGTAAATTCTCTCGCAGCGCTTATGAAGTGCGAGAAGCTTTCAACCTTTATGTGAGGCTATCGTAAAAATGGAATTAAGAAAATTTTTTCCTTTGCAATTTTTCTGTAAAATGAATAGTTTTTAGATATATTAGCAGAAATAAAAAAGAACATAGCTTTTTGAAGTTTTCTAATAATTTGTTTAATAAAAAATTTAACGAAAGTTATTGAATCCGTGCATAGTGCAATTATCATTTCTGGTAATATTTTGAACTCATTAAGGCAAAGATTTTCGATCCATCCAACCCAAAACAGATATTGCAAACTCTAGTAGTCAATTTTTTTTGGGGTAGTCTTGGTATATAGGTACCTAATTTAGTGAGCACAGTTATCAAGGACCGATGACAATAGTTTAATAAGTATGTCCCATTATTGCTTTTCATTTCCAAATTCTTACCGATCAAATTTATATATAATCATTTGGATATATAACACGTATATTAAAAGCATGAAATACAAATCCGGTACGATCTAGTGACTACAATAGCCGGTTAATAATTTTTCCTTATAACAATTATTTTTTACTTTGTAGTTTGATGAAGTACAATTTATTTCAAACACTCTCCGACTATTTTCATACCCATGGGCATCAATATTCTCGTTACGTACAATATTCTGAGTTTAAAACCCAATACAAATCGCTACTTGCTTTAACCTTAAACCCTAATCCACCTGGACTATATTGTGTAGGGTATATACCGAGTAGGGTGTGATTTAGTAAGATTTGTACGATAAATAATACCCCCTTTGAACCGCTGTCACTGTAGCATGTCATGCGTATTCACAAGGAACTGCATTCATGTTCGATCGAACACCGAGGAAGTGTTTTTGTATATACAGATAACCTGCACTGTGGAATTCTTTGGATTTTTAACTGGTGACTCTATTATACATACAAATGAACCATTGTATATTTTTACTACTTGTATAAACGAATAATCGGCCCTGATTTCTGAAAAATAAAATATTATAACACAGGAACACATGGATGCAGAACGTTATCAATTGAATGCCATAACGATTTGCTGTTTTCAACATACAATACAATAAATGTTCCTCCTAAAGAATAATTAATTTATTGTTCTTGCAGACTTTTACTTCTTAAAAATCGAGATTTCTTCCTTCCCATACATGAAGTCTGAACCTTGAATTGTTCGTTTCCTCTGGAATAGCTTAAACTTGAACAGCTCGGAAAAAAAGTCTAGTGGAATCAAGTCAGGAGTTGGCTTGAAGGCCAACGCAGGTGCCCCCATTTTGAAATGAATGTTTCAGGAAAAATCTCTCGTATCGATTCCCAAAGACGGTTATTCACTCTTTGGCCCCGGTCGTTCTCAAAGGAGAATTGACCAATCATTCCGCACGCACGTAGTTCTTGGTGCTCTAATTCAGGATTCTCATAGTCTCAACAGTGGCAGTTCTGCCGCCAGACTAGTACTCTGTCCAGAGTCCACGCTGTACCTTCTTTTTCTTTGTTTAACTTGTCCGGTCACCCCGACTTTGGAAATCATTCTGACGAATACTTCTGGATCCTAGGCAAGTTTAAATAGTTAGTCCACGATGCGGATACCTGTCCAGTCGCGAATGTTCTTCAGTTACGATGCTCATTTTCTACCAACTCCTCTTCGTCCTTCCATATTGCTTTTTATTATTGGTTGCAAGGAAATATGTTGACATTTTATGTTTAAGAGCCAGTGTTGCCTACTTAACGGATTTCCCGTCAGATCTAGCGGATTTTTGTGAAGAGGTGCGGGGAAAAGAGCAGTTTTAACGGGTGACGGATGTTTTGACGGAAATTTAAATTAATAATTTTTCGTAGCTCATATTCAAAAATCTGTTGGTTACTTTTCCAGTTGCTGTTTCTCCTCCGTAAAAAATTTGGTCGCAGTGTTAACAATAACAAACGTCATTGGTTTCATGAATTGCTGCATACGTGGCATGGTGTTTGCGGGCACAAACCCACGGATTATGATTATGAATAATTATGACTTTTACCATCCGGATATGCCAAAAAGATAGAGCTGATAAATGTCGAAACTGTCAAATAGGCATGTTGTTAATGCAGATAAACCCCGGTTTTAGCCTTTAGTGCTATCGTTTTTTGGTTAGACTGGACATTATTGATAGTTAGGGTAACTTCCCATTTGACGGGTTTTATTGATGGGATAAAAAATATTTTAACGGATTTTTGACGGATAACTGCAACAAGCCTAACGGAATTTGAAAATTATAGTTGGCAACAATGTTAAGAGCTTAAGTGTTAGCCCTTTTCAGAACTTGGATTGATCGTTTTGGAACCGTAGCATTCTTCTATAAATTCACATCTCTAGAGCTGATAGACCATTTAAAGTGGCTTTTCGGGATTTCAGTACCATATAAAAGCGCTGGTCATAGCTTCAGATTGATACTATGTTAGCATTGCAAAAGAGGGATTTCATTTTTATATAACACATCCATCGAAATGTGAAACACACATTGTTACGATGGCCAAAACAGTTAAGGTTATTACAAAGCTCCGATATTCTACTAAAAATTTTGTAAATTCACAAAATTACTTAATAACATTTCGACTGCCTCGGAAACCTTTATCGAGGTAAAAAAATTGAAAAATTTATTTTGAAAGTATAATAGTTTGAGAGCCAATGACACTCGACCGTACGTCATCGTAGATTTGAATAAGAATAACACACGCGTATTGTATGCGTATAAGGCATTATGGAACCCTCAAGTCTGCCAGGAAAATCCTGTGTAAAAGTGCAGTAACTAATTATTGAAAAATAGAAAATTCCTGAAATTTACCATGATTTCGGATTGAATAAAAAATTACATAAATTTTAGGTGGTGACGAGCAAAAAAAATATAGGTGTGCCCAGACCTGTATTCCGGATTTCCTTTCAGTTTCAAAAATTGTAATATTGATTGATAATAATTGTTAACACTGCAATTAGATCAGCGGTAGCAGCTAAGAACATGTGAGCAGTTGTCAAAACAGGCATCTCGAATGTCAAGACTGTTCCAAGTCTGGTTATGGAACATTCGAGATAAGCATTTTTGTATATGTTGGAGCAGTCAGTCAGTTTTCAGACGTCTAATAGTTAAGAACTAGAAATCGTGGATATGAATGTTTGCACAGAATTTTCATGGCAGACCTGGCGGTTCCATAATCTTCTATACACATACTAAACGCGTGTGTAATTCTTATTTAAAACGGCGATGACGTAGCTCGAGTGTCACTGGCTCTTAGACTATAATTAAATAAAGAAATAACAAAAATTACAGTGCAAAGGTTTTTACTATTGACGGATTTCTATTCGAGCGCAGAATTTTTAAATATTGTTATCGCAAAGCAAACAATACAATATTCCCCCTACTTAGTATCCAAGAACAAAAAATAAACTAATGATCCATCTTGTTTTGAGAACATTGATTAGATCTTTCTCTTGAGAATACTCAACTAAACTTGGTCACAGTCTACTTGAGGAATTATAAATACAATCGCTATTCAACTTTAGGCATATTCTTTGACCTTTCTCTTAAAATTGTTTACTTTGTACATTTTACTATGTGCTTAGTGTGTTTAGCAAAGCATTTTTATAGATAACCTATCGCGAAGAATGAATGCTTGACGTGCTCCAGAAGCGCTGCGAGAGGATACATTTTTAATCGCATTGATCTTATTAATAGACTGTAATCATTAGGAAACAAACTATATCTGGCAGCTCAATGCTCCAAGGAATAATCTTATCTATGTTGTCCAAATATTTTATGGAAATATTTGATCGATTATAAATCTGTTATAATTTTACATTAATGTGATTACAAATACAGATTTAATGCAAACTTGCAGACACCCAGGTGACTGCCACCAAGGCGAATAACCCATACAGCACCTACCTAAATCATAATTAGCATTGTAAAGTCACAAATAAACAATACGAAATATATCCAAACCTATTCCGAGAATATCAGGTGAATGGTCTATCTCATTATTCACTTACACGTGTATGAAGTAGCTGCTAAAAACATATTATTGGACTGGTTTATTTTATCTTACTATTCGTATGATGGTAAAACGCCCAGAAAATTTAAAAATAGTTCTTTCATACAAAAAAACATTTTTATTTGATAATTGCCCCTCGAATAGAAACTACTGAAACCGAGAAACCAACATAGAGAATGCTTAGAATGCTTTGCTCTGTCAATTGAAGCGAGTCTTGAGTCGCCTCGCTGGATATGTCGAGAGCCTTCCATTAGGGTGTGGCATGACGGACCCCTGATCGAGCTTCTTCGTTTTTTTTGGAGAACCTCGACGTTGCGAAAAGAGCTGCAAAGGAGCTTTTTCTCCAAAGAGCAAGAAAAATCCAGAAAAAATTTTAACGCCGACGAGACTCGAACCCGTGTCTCTAACATTCTGTGCTGACGCCTCAACTGCTCGGCCACCGCAGTGTACCGTAGAGACAATCCAAATCACAGTTCGATTTAAGGCGTCAGCACGGAATGCAAGAGTCAAAGGTTCGAGTCCCATCTTCACCTAAAATTTTCCTAGAATTTTACAGTTACAGGTGATTCGGTGATTCATTCGACTAGTCTTCCAAGGTCATTTCAAAAATAGACATACGAGTATTGATTAGCGAACAGATCGCATTACGAGAAGAAGAAGTACCTACAGAAAAATGACCAGTATTGTTAATAGCATAGCAAGTTCTTTTTACCTGACCAAGAAAGTCCTCAAATTCTGAATTGTATGAAATTTATTGACTATAAAGAACAACCAAAAATGATCAGAAGTCTATACCGAACAAAACACGTCAGTGATGTTCAGCTATTTTTTTGTCTTTCGCTAATGCGTATATCTTCAAAATTATAGATTCACCACTTACTATTATAAACCTACAGCAATCTACGAAGAAGTTCATTGGGATCAAACCAGCACAAACCGTGGGATCTGAATTGGATTTTCATGATTATGGTAAGATCAAGAAAGATTCATTGCATATCGCGAAATATCCTTATCAGATACCAACGATCACATAAAAAAAAAATATTACAATTCTGAATTCATCCTTCCTTGTGTGAATGTCACTTGTCATCTGCCAGTTTTGCACATTTTTTTCCGGATGAATAGTAAGTACAAATTATTTCCGTATTACGATTATTAGAAATGTTTAAACAGATTATAATTATAATGTACATATTAAAGAGTCATTACAAAAGTTTCAAACTTTTGGTCATCAATACTTTTAGCCAGTACTGTATTAAAGATATCCAATAATTATCAGGGATTCGTCTTAGCATGACGAAGAATAATCGAAGGTGGCCTTGAAATCATTATACATAATTTTCCATTCCGCTACCCCTTTGATGTTGAATTTGCAAGTGACAACCCACATCACTTACTATGAATCATACCATTTATGTCTTTTGGAGCTTCAATTTAAAATTCAATGAATTTCATAAAGCGAACTTCGAGAGGATGATTCAGATACATGTTGTCAATCATCCCCTCTCCTGTAGGTACATACATCTCATGCTTTCGGCCATTTGAACAATTCGATTTATTTTAATAGAAAGAATACTGGCACGAGGCAAAATGGTATTTCACAACAAAGAAACCGAAGAAAAACGTCAACTGAAAGTGTCTTCATAGAAACGAGAAGCAATAGCTTCATCAATTTGTAGTGGATTTACAATTTTCTGTGATACAATCCCTATTCCGTTCCATGATTTTTAAAAAAAGCAAAAACAGGATTTCAATACCCGGCAAATTGGTATTTTTGCATGGGATTTTAGCGGAAAACAAACTAGTATGTTCGCTAGAAATTTTGTACAAAGATGCAGTGGAGTGTTTCAAATAAGGTTTAATTGACAAATTGACAAAAAACTCACCAATTAACAGAGATATCCGTGAAAAATCGGCACTTAACTAGGATTTCACGTTTACGGCGCACTAAACAAATCAACTTTTGCTGGACTGAAACGCGCAGGAGTCAAAATGGCGAAGCAGCGTTGCCATATCTCGTACTATATTTCTCTTAAGATTACTCTGGTACTCATTACTTATTCCATCGTAGTTAAAATGTTTCAGAGAAAAACAAGACTTATATCTGTTCAAGTGCCGGAGCCTTTTTGTTAATATATTGGGTTTTGGTGGTGATGTCTCAATGACTGGGGAGTAATGTGAACAGAGCGACAATGGGTACAATTGCCCTCCTAGGTCACACATGTGCAGTAAAAGACCCCTCCTAGGATGCGAAATTCCAACAAATTGTCCTCCTTAGATACGAAATCACCTCTTCCCTCGGGATGAAGGACCATCGTAGACATTTACTTCAATGACTTTTCCTTCTCTTCAAATATTAATTGGATAGTTTTGATGGAAGTTTTTTCAATTGCAAATATTCCGAAAACGATCTTTTAAATGTCCCAAGAAACGGAAAATTTTCCTTTCAAAAAAAAAAGATTTCACTAGTTAAAGCGAAATTATTACACTGCTCCGAATTTCCATTGTCTTGAGAATCTTACGGTCCAGTAGATTTCGATTAATAGCGTATGTTCTTCGTGGCCAGGTGGAGAAACCCTGAAGACGGTTAAAGATGTATCACATTAATCGAAACATTGTAAAACGCAAAATTCTCGAGACAATGTAAGACCGAAGCAGTATTATTGAAATATCTACATTTAAAACAATAAGCCAACTATGAAAAATGAAAACGAATTAAAAAAGTATAACATTAGGATCTTGCCTAAAAGATATGATAAATATGATCATATCAATTATAGCTATTACAAACCAATAAAGTTACAGTCCAAGCTTTTTTTTACAAAAATCTAACTCTTACTACTAGACCTTATAGACTAGCCTTTAAAAATGTATAACCTTTCAATACGAATTTTGTAATTTGCTAGAATAATTTCTAGCATCTTATATTTAACTGAACTGTATTTGAATAATATTTTGTTTGCAAAAATCACTCAATGTATCATTTCCAGATGCTCTTTTCCTTTTCGGAAGTCAGTGTTAGGAATTGGGTGTATACTCATGTCTGTACCTTCTCTTAATTTTCTTAAAATCATGGAAGAAAATTACATATGGCAACGCTGAGCTAAACGGCCTAGCATATGGCGCTACGCGGTTGCCTATTGGTGCGTTCAAGTTTGGACGCTTCAACGTTGCCAGCTGTAAATACTCAATGTATTTGTAAAAATTCTATAGAGATCTAAGAACTGCAGACTGCTGATGGGGGTGTGGTAGGAATTCTGTTTTATTGTTGTTCCGATTAATTGGTATTGTGCACGAGCTGCATTTTATTGTAGTGTCATCAGTTCAATATCGAACGTTAGGTATAGGTTGTTTTTCTATAGGCTCGGAATTTATCCAAAATGGCCATTATACTGCATTTTTGTTGTTAGACTCGCGTTTGGTTCACTGAGGTCATGGGATCTTTTTTTCCAAAACTGTTTTTGATCTATTGTTGATTTTTCAAAATTTTGTATGATCAATTTTTCAATTCATTTCTTACACCTTTTCGGAACAAAGAGAAATTCAAAGTCATAGTTTGGATAATTATCTTGTAAACTGCAATTTTGGAATTTTTATTGTTCTGTATCAAAAATCCACAGATCAATGAATTTGAATTTCTACATATATGACTGTCAATCACGTTTTAATATGCGTCATGCTTTTTGGTAGTGCTTTGCTCAGATAACACATATTTTTAGTATTTATAAAGTCAATTGAAGATTCTTGGATACCTTAATGCAATCTAAAAAAAATTGCTACTTGTCATGCCGTTGCTGTGACATACCTACATGCATTCCACACAAAAAAACAGATGAGCAATCAAACACTGAAGTGTCTTTACATGCAACGCATAGATAGTATTATTAGACCTGGTTCGCCTCTACGGGATCGATAAGTTCACCTGATAAAAAACACCTCAAAAATAATACCCTCAGACATCGTCTATTACGATATTTAATTCACTTTTGCTGTTTCTATTATACAATGATTTCAGTCTATGACTTAAAAAAATGAAAAAAATTGATTCAACTGAATCGATTGACAAAGTGCTGTTCTCGGCAACATCGCTTTGTTGGGTTGACTCGTTTTGCCATCTATTGATGGTTGATCTAACTTTACTTCAAGTTCTAGAAACATTTCTGTAAAAAAGGATCTCAATCGGTCCGTGAAAATATATTTGAAAATTGTGCTTGTTTGGCAGCAAAGATGCATCTGAAAAATGATATCAATTATTGAAACTAAATTAATTAATGAATGAGGATAGAAAATAGTAGTTTTGCAAAATAGAGTGAAATATTTGGCAGCCCAATCAGATCCAAAAGAATTACAAGGTATATAAGGATTATTTTTTTATTTATGCAATACCTATGTTTGGCAAAATGTCATTATACATATTCAAAGTTGCAAATCTTCTGCTTTTATTAAGTACTAAAAGTAACCCCTGAAAAAATAGTTAAGACCTGTTTCTATAACTTATCGGTACTTAAGATTTAAAAGTAATTTTGTTGTGATTCCTTTTAAGTTACTATTTATTTTATTATTTTTTATATACCATCATGCATCGCCAACCTACTTGGCGATATTTTTTATATAACAAGAAATTAACTGGTGAATAAAATTTGGAAAAGATGTACTGAATCGATCGTATAGATTATGTCCATTATTTCATTTGATATTCTGATTAGAAAATCAAAAACTATATATATCACATATGAAAGGCCTTCAATCACGTTTTGGTAACCTTTATGAAAGTACAAAATGAGAGAAATTAAGAAGTTATTCATTCAATTCTCTACTTGCTCCAAGCAGCCGTAATTATTAAAACTCAGTCAACAGTCATATGTGATTAAGTGTATGCTCTCCACTATGCATCAGACCTGCTATAGACATGAATGTTTCGTCTTTAGCCTAGACTCGTCAGTATAGCCTGGGTTCAAGGCAGTCCAGGTGTTAGGACCTTTGATTTCGTAAGTTGTCAATGGGCTTCCCCATAATTCCATAATTATTTTCTGTTTGCTGCTGTACTCGGGTTGACTTAGTTTAAAAATTTTAAATACTAAAATCAATCAGATCAAGTTATTTAATTTACTTGTTTATCTACACAGGTGAATTTCGCGACAAGCTTTTATATAAATGGTGCAATGATGTTATAAGTTGATAGTAAAAGTATCAAAAGAAAAGTTTATTTTATTCTTTTTAGGGCATTCATATGAAAGCTTGTTTTAATTTTCTTTTACTTTTTAGCTATCGCAGGACATGTCTGCAAAGTCGGATTGGAGCACACGGAGTTTATGATCACCTTTTTTTGCTCTCATTCGTATTCTCAGCAAGTCCTTTCATTTGGTAGCCATATTGTAGGAGAGCATAAAAAACTTAGTCCTCCTTTTTTAGAAGTCCGCCATATTGGATTTAGAGTGACGTCACTTTATTTTTCGAGTTATTCTCAGAAAACCCTTCCAATAATGGATACCCATATTTCAGGAGTGCATTAAAAATAACTAGTCCGCCATCTTGGGCATTCCGCCATGTTGTATTTACAAATAACCATGCATTGTCATCCAAACTAAACTTGTATACAAAATTGCAGCTCAATCGGTTGAAGATATCTGTTTCAAGATTGCAACCGACAAACATTGCAAGTTAAATAGAAGCTTGTAAAAATGGTGTCAACTAGATTCACTGGATGTCACGAGCAGTTAATTTAGATTATTGAATATTGATTTTATTGCTTCTTATTCACTTGAGGTAAGTTTTTAAATGTTGGAGAATATGGAAATTTTCACGTACAAATATTATGGGTATATGATGTTGGATCCTTAGCCCAGCAACCAAAACTATAAAATACGCACTTTTCCAAAATCACAGCTCTAGCTCCTGCACTAAATTAATAGTCTGAATATTGTTCTATTTTAAAATTGCACCGAAATTATCCCAGTCCTGGCAACGACTCAAATCAAAAAGTTAGTTATTTAAGTAGGTATCTCTCTACTGGAAACGCGAAGGCAACGTTTTCTGATTTACTCATGTGAAATAGTACAACAAAATGTGGACTCGATTGTGGTTTTTTTGGGGTATTTTTAGTGTCCTAGTGGTGCCACATTGCTGCTACAGGGCAGAGGCAACAATAGGTAATTCATTTAGAATATTTAGCGTATGAAGTCCCGCTATACAGTTTTTCAAAAAGTAATTAATGTCAGTGCAGTTATTAGAATTTCTCATATTCATGTGATTCGACCTTCGAGCATTAGAAGATGCAGCTGATGCTTGAAGTTTTCAAGTTATTTTTTTCACTGTTTTTCAAACTTTGACTTTTATCACGTTTTGGACATAGTAAGCTTGACAGATGCAAAAATGCATATCTTTCCCAATTACCTGAGAAATGAAACCCATAAACATTGAATCCATAGATCTATGTATGATATATTGAGTTTGAAAGAGCTGTTCTCAAAACATTTTCAAATTTCATATGAGTTTTACAATGACATGTTCACATTTGCCTAATCTGCGAAGGTCGCAAAATTCACGTTTATTTAGACAATCACAGCTTCACCATCTAGTAATTTTATTTTGGTAAATATTAGATATTGGCCACAAAGTTAAAAAATACATATTTTGAGTTTAATATTTTTTGTTATGCTTTATATTACCTATTGAAACCACTAACATTTCAGCTGCTTCAGAAATATCTAAATAAATAGATCTTACAATAGAAATTAAACGACTAGAAACAAGAAAAAGTCATCATTATTCCCCTCATTATGTCAGTCTCGGGCCTCACACCACACATACAGCGACTGGGGCTGGACGAAAAGTTCCACAAAACCTTCCAAAAGTCTATGATCCCCAAGACCTGTATCTAGTATTGTACGTAGCTTCTTAAGCAGTGCAATAACACGGGCACTGACTTGGCACAGCCCGTCAGTACCTGATTACACCGCAGTCTTGCGAGAAGACTGTAGATAATAATAATAAAATAATAATAATAATAATTTATTTATCCAACATATATTATAAGGGTACAAACTTCAATTGTGTTCTGAATGAGTTCTGACTATAGAAAGGTGTAGACTGTAGAGCAAAGAAAAAACACATTATGTTTAATACATTTATTAATGAAATCCAAATTAAAATAATCTCTACTAAGTACTTTAAAACATGGAGTCCTCAAAATTTACAGAGTACAGAGCCCCTCAGGATGCAATTACTCACTAGACTACTGAGTATTTTGAGTACTGCACAGCTCTGTATGCGTGTGAAGTAGTGAATCAATCTATCTGTAATTTCTTTTTCAGGTGTATTGTTCAACGAAATATCCTGGCAGTCTCTGCTACCTTTGCGAAACGCTTTGAAAAAGCAAAACCTAGTTGACCAGGCTTTGGTAAGGTTCTCTACCGAGATACAGCAGGTTTCTGCAACAGATAGCTTCAACGTCACCAAGACAGGTAAGTTTATTTACTAGCACTCGAGTTTGGAGGCAATCTTCTTGAATCTATTTTTTGTATTTCCAGTGTGCGACTTGATTAGCAAGAAAAATGGCGTCGCTGCTCTTATCAGCGTACAAGGATCAGAAACATCGCCAATTCAAGAGTCCATTTGCTTCAACTCAGAGTTGCCTTTCATTTCACTGTCATGGGGACCCACTCAGGTATAATTTATGTATTTGAAGATTCTTCATTCCGAATGTATAAGTTTCATTATATTTTCCGCTGAAACGTCAGTCTTTCGTATACGTTTCAAATAGCAAAATAGTAGCCAGCAGAAAATATAATGAACTAGAGCGATAAATACGAGATAGGTTTCGGAAGCCACATTACTGTAAATAAATGTGTTTTATTTTCGTGAAAATAGTGGAAACTCATATTGTAAATCTTGCAATCTTTAGGAAAACAACATATCAATGTCTTTGAACTTCTACCCGGAAGCCAGGTTGTTCGCAAAGGGGTTGATGGAAGTGGTGAAAGCGTTGCGATGGAACTCCTTCGTGATTTTGTATGAAACGGAGGAGGGACTCATCAGGATGCAGGAAATATTAAAGTTGCAGGAGTTCCACAGGGGCAAAAGAAACAGTATATTGGTGAAACAGTTGGGACCGGGACCTGACTACAGGTAACATAGCGAGATATTTTATTGGGATTGAGAATTCTTTGACGGAAAGCTCCATAGACTTCTACATAAGGTCATTTAGTCAATAACCTCCCAAAAATTATTTGAAAATAATTTAGAAAGTAAATAACTATGTCTTTTTATGAATTATTTTACTCGTAAATATGATCAATTCAACTTAAAAATACTAAAATGCATTTCAATATATTTTGACCGTCCCTCGTACTCAAGTGCAAGCCTTGTATTTTCACCTCTCACATTTTTTTGTTAATTTAACTATGGTTTATTTGTTATTTGTTTCCGAGTTGTCGTCACAAAATTTTAAAAAAAAGGTAGCGTCAAGTAGCTTGACTCTATATTTGATGTGACTGATATCAGCTTACTAAATATTCAGAACTGTTGAAGTGAGTACATATTTAAAATATTGTAGTTGTTTCAATATCTCTTGATCGCAATTCAAAAGATCCAAAATTCTGTTCAAATCTATATCCTCTAAGTGATGCGATTGCGTGGAAAGTACATCGTCAACTTACTTGACGCCAATTTACATTTGTTTTTAATGAAATCATTGATTAATTATAATATGTTGCTCAATGATAAAGCTCAAGGCCCACAGTTTTTGAGAAGAAAATAATTTTTTTCCAACAAAAATTCTGTGTTGATCCCCTTTACAGAACTTGCCACGAGCCGCCACTGTTATTATTTAAAATTTATGGATAATGTAAATGGTCCAATGCCGATGTTTCGGACTTGAATTGAAACGTTGAGAAACGCAAATACTCAAGACAATTGAAGTCCAAAGCATTATTATTGAAGAAAAGGATTATTGGAGTGAAGACAATTTTTAATACGGAATCCTAATGCGCGGATTCCAGTTCTGTCTACAGCGAATATTTTTTTGACCTTTAATGACTCCAATTTGTTCTTCAATCATCCTTTCCTATATTTACAATTCCACATTCATAAATAGTTTTAGTTGAAAAAAAAATATGGTGTGATGTTTCGTAGAAATCCGATGTTTCAGGATGTTACTCAAAGAAATACGCAATGCTTCTGAATATATTATATTGGATTGTAAAACAGAAAGTATCATTCCAATTCTGTTACAAGCAAAAGATCTGAGAATGTTAGAACTTCACAATAACTACTTCTTGACGTCACTGGTAAGTCCTTCCAACTTATAATAACGTTTATTTTGAATTACTAATAGTTGATAGTCCTAAAACAAAATAGGTGTAGCTGAATCTTTGAAAATATATACAACATATGTAAACTTCATTATACTTTCCTAAGTACTAAACCGAGTGAAAAAAATTGTTTTCGAAAATGTAATAACATTTAGTGTTGCTTCTATCATCCTTTTTTAGGATGCTCATACGTTAGACTATACAGTATTGAAAACAACAGCAAATATAACCACCATAAGATTGTTCGACCCTAACAGACAGGAGTTCCAAAATGTATTGAAGAGATGGTTACTATCTGACAATGAAAATGAGGATGACAATACGATAGATCTTCCACCACACACTGTATTGGTGAGTAGTTTTGTTACAGGCTCTATTCATAATCGCCACTTCATCCTAGAGCCATGCGATTACAGGAAGGTAATGGGAGTAATTGCGTAGACGTCGTTGCTTTAGAATGTGACTGTACTTGTTGTATATACCAACATCAAAAGCTCGTCTTTTTTCTCTCTAGACAATATAGGTTATGAAATGTTTATGGACTGACATTGAGACCATTCAGACATGCCGGTTGCCGCCTTTATAACCTGACTAAAAATGTCTGGAAAAAATATTTTCTTAAAAAATTGTCCAAATACCATAAATTTGCCTCAAAATGCTGCACCGGCATACAGTCATGGACAGTTGTACCGCGGAGACAGTCATTGGTCAATAAGTAAAGTTTTACTAAACTCTGGTATGAGACTACAGCTGGACAACGCCGAGAAGAGTGAATAAGATCGTCACATTCTAATCGTTTTCCGTCGACTAATCCATAGGCGGACAATTTAACTGGATTAAATGAGGTACTCTAAAGGTTGGATCTTCAAATTCATTTTTTATACGACACCACCGTTAAAAATGGGTTGCATTCATCAATTTCAGCTAGTATAAGGCAATATTACCGAGTTGGAAAATACCCCATTACAATCGCTCAATGAAATAAAATTTAACGTTAATAATTTGATTTGCAGACAGAAACTGTACTTTTGTATGACGCCTTCACCCATGTTATGGAATGTATAAAATCTTTGGCTGCCACATCCTCAATAGAAACCAACCCCATAAATTGTGAAGAGAAAAGTAAATCCAAAAATGGTTTCGCATTGTATAATTTCTGCAGAGTCGTAAGTATATTTATTTTTTTATTTTATTTTATTTAAGTCTGAAAGATTTACAGTTTTACAATTTTCTAAATTACAGTTTAATTACTAAGATATTCAAGCCATATTCAAGCCATATATATTTCAAGTATAACAAATAAAATGAGGTGGCTTTTCATTTCAATATTTTAGTATCAAGCAATAAAAATCAATCCTACTCCCATTTAAGTACTCCTCTTAGTATGGTCAGAGTAATTGCGTAATTCTTTTTAGACCATTCATTGCCGTTCAAACTTTTTGAAAAGCATTCAAATTTGTCCATTTTTTTTATTGTTTCCTAACAATGCCATGCATCAATATATGACTATCGCTATCATTTCTAGAAAAAGCCAGATAAAACCCTAACAGGAGCAGTGAAATTCGACGAATTCGGCAACAGAGTTCATTTCAAAATAGACATAGTGGATGCGGATATGTCCACAACAGTTCTTGGAAGTTGGCACTCACAGAACGAATCTATGATACTATACAGAGGCGAAGACGAAACATTTGACGCCAGCGTTGCCAACTTACAGAAAATCAAAGTCATAGTGTCATCCAGGTATATACATATATATTAGTATAATAAGTACTGTGGATACTCATTTCCATTCGACACTCTCACATAAACGCAAAATGCAGAAACAACGGTTGATCACACATTTCAAACGCAAATACTGTTACCAAGTTTCAGGACGCACAATCATCTCAGCCTACTGATTTATATGGCACAAACGTATACGCCAGGCTTGTACCACCTGTCATTACCTATTTACAGGTTCCTCTTCTATCCCAATTTGCTTGTTCTGTTTCCTTGATCCAAGAGATTGTTGACAGGATGTTTCACTCAATCAAAAATCACACTATACAAAATTTCCTTCAACTGACAAAATTGAATGTTTCAAAAATAGTCGTGTTTACCGGATAGGTTTGAATGTTACAAAATAATTTTACAATTTGATTAACCTTGAAGTTGTACATGTTGACAATGCATAAAGTTTGACGGAATAAAACTAAAAAAATTATGCGCGTTTCACTATATTGAATAGCATCGTCTTACACCATATGCCTTATTGCCAGGTAGGCAGGGTAATATTCTGAAAACAGAAGTTGGTATCTACGAATGTGGTTTTCAGGATGGGTCCTCCTTACTTAATGGCAAGATCACCATCGTACGAAGGGGAAGTGCTAGTGGGAAATGCAAGGTACAAAGGGTATTCGATGGATTTAATATCCAAGATAGCCGAAATAATTGGCTTCCAGTTCGAGTTTCGATTGACGGAAGATGGAAAATACGGAAACTGGGACCCAAGCAAAAAGAAATGGACTGGACTCATTGGGGATCTACTTGAAAGGGTAACTACAACCGACTAAAGTGGACAAATTCATCCGAATTTTTACTTCTGCTGAGTAGATTAGTTTTGAACTTTTTGACTTGCATCGTTTGTGGAAACACAATAGGCTCATTTGTTCTTGCATTTACTAGTGACGAATTTTGTTAATATCTGATCACAATCTCACATCAACACTACCAAAACCCAAAATAAGAAGTATAATGAAGACAATGAATTTTAATGTTGGAGATGTGACAACACTGTGACGATCCTTTTCATCAATATCACAAATTGTAGTAAACATTCATATAATTTAATTCCACGTATTGGCGGCACTGACCCAAGACAGAACTGAAGTTTTTTGTTGGATAACGCTCATTTTGAATTATTGTTCGATGTCTTTCTTGCATTTTCATTCATTTATAAAGGTAATAGTGATGTTAATTCATATTTTTACTTGTAATGGGGAAACCACCCCACGAATGATTTGAATACAGTGACAGTTCTAGAGACGTTTTCTACATAGGCTTACAAAATATTTACGATATATTCATTTTTAAAAAGTAATGAGAAAGAAGATAAATGAATTATTACAATTTTAATTGGTAATTACCATTAAATATTCTGTTGTAACAACTTGCCTCACATACGCGTTTATTATAGAAAGTTAATAACGCGAACGCTCGATTTTATATTTATTGAATTTTCTTATCAGGGGGTGATTTTCATCACCAAAAACAAAAAATTACTTCAGAGATATACAACTTTTGATTTAGAGGTTAAAAGATGCTCATTTACAAATGTTCATCCAAATCGATTTTTACAGTGAAGTTCTAGACTAGATTTCATATCTTGACAAAGGACGCCCAATACTTCATCATCGACAATAACATGTCAGGGGACGATCGTGTTGCCGGCCTCACTAGATCGGAGTTCCTTTCCTCTGTAGGAAATTGTATTTCTCGGAACAGCAGCTCTATGAGACCTCAACGGGTGCAGCCTCACCAAGTCGAACGAGCTTCTTCCAAAAGTCGTTCTTTTGGAGAACCTTGATGTTGTAGTAGGAGCTATGGGGGAATTTGTTCCCCGATGGTGACGTTGTTTTAAGGTCAACGTGGATAGACATTTAACCTACACGGTGGTCGGTGAATTAGTATAATTGGTTTTTCAAACCGCAAATTTGCATGTGTGAATCACCTTTAGAGAAGCCCTAACTTCAAAATTTTCATACGTTTATCTATATGTTCAAAACCAGATATTTTTCCATGTTTCAGAAAGCGCATCTTGCTATATGTGATTTGACGATCACGCATGAAAGAAGAGAGGTAGCAGATTTCAGTATGCCTTTCATGACTCTTGGTAGGTAGTAGCTTGGTTCCAAATTCCAAAAAGCAAAAAAGTTCTGATGATATGGAAGACACTTTCCACGAATTTTATATTTTCCTCAATCTAACAGTGATAGTACAGAGTGGTGCTCATATCCTCACTCGTTCCAAATCACGAGCTAAATAGAAGAATTTGACAGATGGTAGCACGTGGCAAATATATAATGGAAAGTTACATTGCAAATTTCAATCTACCTAGACCTATAATATATCTAATTGCGAAAATAACCCATTGTTTCGTACCAATTATTATTGGACCACTGAGATCTTCAGTTCGGGAAGTCACGAGGTCGAGAGAGGAGAATTTTATAAGTTTCTGGAATATATCAATATGGTTTTAATGTTTTGCAGGTATCAGTATCCTCCATAAAAAGCAAGATAAGAAGGACATTAACATGTTCGCATTTTTAGATCCATTTTCAGTTGGTGTATGGATTTACACAGCGACGTTGTACCTTATCATGTCCATTGTACTTTATTTCATATCAAGGTGAGAAAATAACCGGAATACTACATCAATTTGATGCTCAATATTATGTATCGAACTATATTTCCCTCAACTCATCTCCAAGGAAGCGCCCATTGGCAACTTACGAAATCAAAGGTCAATGGGCGTCCCCATAGAGGGCGGCACTTGGAGATGAGTTGAAGCTGCTATCACACCCTTGACTGAGTTACGTATATACCATCCGATTGCTCTATACAGCTAGACCGCCATGCTATACTGAAGAGTCTAGGCTAAAGACGAAACATGCATGTCTCATAACAGGTCTGATGGATAGGAGAGCATAAAATTATTATTTCCCTGTTAAATATATTGTAAGTCAGAGTATAGTGTATGTAGGTATCTGTCAATGTGACTCAAATGATTTTAAAAATATTTGGGAAAAATTAATACATTTATTATAATTGAATTCAAATTTTGTAAAACAAAATTTCTAAGGGAAATTTGAAAATAATTTGATGAAATTATTAATCTTAGCAACATGCTGCCTTCTCCGAAGTAAGGTCGTTAAGTAGTGGTTTGCCCGGTTACATGATTCTAATATGGATTCATTTTTTGTAAGGATGACTCCAGGAGATTGGGAAAATCCACATCCTTGTGAAGAGAATCCTGAAGAACTAGAAAATATATGGGATATCAAGAACTGTCTATGGCTCACCTTAGGCTCTATAATGACACAAGGTTGTGACATACTTCCCAAGTAAGTAGTGGTGTAATATTGATGAAAATAAGCTTAAGTTTTATTTTCCACTCAGGCCAGGGGTTGCAGGTCAGGTACTTGAAATTTGTTACAAGTTCGTCATACAGAGTTATTCTGAATATAAACAAAAAAAAAAATTTGGCTTTTTCAAGTAATTTTTCTTCATTATAGATTGCACATAAATATTTTTTTTGACCGAATGCGGAGTATAACAGTAATATTATGCAGATAAAATTGTATAATCTAAACACAAGCTTTCACATAAAACTACTAAGGTTTGTTTTGCAGAGGAATATCATCTAGAATGACAGTATCCATGTGGTGGTTCTTTTCTCTTATAATGACCAGTTCCTATACAGCCAATCTGGCAGCGTTTCTCACCAAAGCAAACATGGAACCGACCATTGATGGTGCCGAGGCCCTTTCAAAACAAACTAAAGTTAAATACGGTTTGCTAGAATCTGGATCTACGGAATCATTTTTCAGGTAGGTTATACACAAAGACATCATCTTGACTGATTGAATTTTCTTTAGTACTTCTTCTGGCTGTAGTTTGAGGTCATCCGATCTTAAACGTAAACCCGCAGAAATAAGAAGAAATCAATAGGTGCTTAGCTTACACTATACGACGATTGACTCATTATTTCTATGTTGTGCTCTTTATTATTATTTCTCTGTCAAAAAGGACAAACTGTGTGTTAAGCACAAAATATATTTATATGCATGATGGAAGAGTTCCACCAAGCAAAAGCATCTACAATCTACATGACTTCTATTTTGTCTAGAAACTCGAACTACTCCACATATCAGAGGATGTGGTTAAACATGCAGCAGTTCAAACCGAGCGTGTTCGAGAGAAACAACAGCGATGGAGTGAACAGGGTGAATACGACCAGGAACGGTTTGTATGCTTTCCTAATGGAATCCACGCAAATCGAGTACGTGGTCGCGACGAATTGTGAGTTGAAGCAAGTCGGAAGTTGGTTGGATACGAAAAGTTACGGCATTGCCATGCCGATGAGTAAGTATCACATTTTTTTGCAAAAATAAATGTTTCACCGCACTCTGAAACTTGAAATAAACACCCTCATAAAAAGTATATGAACTGCGTCCCAAGTTGATGGATAATTCTAAACCATACAAAAAACAAGTTCGAGGTAGTAGTAGTAGTGGGGAGGTGAATTCTGGCAAGTAAGCCACTTTTGGCCCTTTTTGCGGACCCAGTGAACTAACACTAAAACTAACATGGTCTTCTTCTCTTCTCTTCTTAGACCAGATCTTTTGATAAAGGTCATGATGACGGACCATTCCATTGGGACGACCTCTTATCTGTCAAATTCCTCAGCTCTAAGGGCGAGGTATACGGCACACTTTCCTTGGAAGTGGAACGAGGTTTCGTCGTCCTCCAATCACTTCTGGTAGACATGGTCTTTTTCAACTCCTACGACTGTCTGTTCAATCTGCAGTGACCTGTGTAGATACATACCAACATATGGAGTGCTTTCCTTTTCCTGTTCAGCAGCCACGGCTCCCGATGTTTGTCATGACATGTTATGAACTTTTTGGCCTTCCTGCAGTCATCTATCTCCAACCATGCTTTCGCCAGTTCGTTGTATCCCCAATCATCTAGGGCAGTACTAACCTGGTCTCTACTAATATCCAGTATATGTTCAGTGACCAGGGATCTACATAAGGGTCACGTTCTTGGATTGGGCTGCACGTTGAAGCGCGGCATTGCATTCCTGAACCAAGGGTGATCTGATCCACGGAGATCCTAATGCTCTGAGAGCTGCCCCGTTACGGCCTAGTCCTCATGGCCCCTGTAATCCCTAGCACCACAAGTCTCTGAACCTTGGTCAGCATGCGGGCCACGGTTGTTATTTCTATGCTGTTCCACCAAACCGAGCATCAGTACTGTCTGACTTTGATGACCGACCTGTAGAGCCAATGCAGGACCGGAGGCTTGAGCCTCCAAGTTCTACCTTCAACTCGGCGTAGCTGCTACGTGATAGCAATCGCTTTCTCACAGAAGGTCGATGTGCTTATTCCATGTCATTCTGCTGTCCAGCACCACATCCAGGTACTTGACTTCGCTGGTTTACGATTATGATCACTGTAGTTTGAAATTGTTTTGATAATTTTTGTTTTTAGCATTCATAATGGACTGCTAGCTATGATGCCAGATCGGCATTAAAGTCGAAAAATGCCAAAAGAAATTCAATGGAGCTGATTTATTTCAGCCTTTTAAAAAACGGATACAAGTCCAGTACAAGTAAAAGACTCAGTTTTTTGCACTTTTGGTGGAATTTAAGAACTGTCGATCAAGTTGGAGCATGTTTTTAAATTATGAGCAATTATGGAAATTATCGGTAACGTGACAATTTTCAAAATTGAAAGAGCAATAAGGGTTTCCAATATCTGTAATAATTTTAGAATTTTAAATATTAATTACTAAACTGATAACACTGCGTGGGAAGTACAGCATTAAACTAGTTGACGGCGTATTTTGATCGTAATTATTTTTCAGATTCGCCCTACCGAAGTGCAATAAACAAAGCGATTTTAAAATTACAAGAATCCGGAGAGTTAGGAGAACTCAAGAAAAAGTGGTGGTTGAAAGAAAGAGCACCGGAAAAACTTTGCGACTCGGTAATAAATGTTCTTTGATCAACATTATATTTTAATCATAGTAATTAATATTAATTACACGAAAGGACTTTGCAGGGAAATGATGATGAAGATGATGGGGCAGAGTTAGCTTTAGCAAATGTTGGCGGCGTCTTTTTGGTGTTAGGTATTGGAATATCAATCGCCTTTATTTTGGCGATTTTAGAGTTTCTTTGGAATGTCCGGAATGTATCAGTAGAAGAACATGTAAGTATTTGATTCATTTGCTCTTCCTCTTAAATGTGCCTTCATGAAGTTTGGTTGAGTTGCTTCAAGGAAAGATCTAATCAATGCTCTCCAATCCTTCTGATGTATCTGTATATGCTTCTTCAGATTTCCTGGTGATTTTTTTTATAATCACAAATGTGGGACAATATTATTTAGTTGCCTATGGGTGATATTGCTGTATGTTATAATTCTTTTAACATTTTTGTATGGATTATTTGAAGCTTGTTCATATCATGAAAAAAGAGAATCAACTCTTCGGGATTTTTTGTAGACTCATAGGGAATGGATCTCCTTGATTTGCCCAACTACATCACTTTTTTTTGGATTAATCAACAATGCAAATATGCATCATCTGTATATGTCATGATAAGCTCTTGTTTGAAAACAAAACTGTTCCCCTGGAGGCGGTCAAAAATGTCAATGTGTTGATTATTTCAAAATTTAATTTTCCATTCTACTTTGATAAAGGCTGCCGACGTAAATATATTTAGTCAGTCGTATGAGGCTTTAATTAGCGACCAGTATAAAACGTAAGGAACCTGTAATTAGATATTTGATATGTTTAGATTTGAATAACTGTACTGACAGATTGAATGATGACGAGAGCGTTCCCTACATCGACGTTTAGATCGATTTGTTCAAGGAGTATTGTGGCTCAACTAGCATTAGAGAACACCGAAAATATGCAATTTTTAGCGGTGGCAGATTTATTCCTAGCTTTTCAACGGTAAATGTATATCTTCAATTACTCACTTGAAGATAAAGCTGGGAAATAACCGGAGGCATTTATATCTGCAAGTAGTGTGACGCCCGTTCTGTGCGATACCGCAGCCTAGCCTTATTCTGCATATTACATCTTATCATACTTTTTATATTTAGAAACTCACTTACTCAGCTTTTTCTGTACCATGCTATCATACGTCAAGAAGGTGAAAATAGATAATCACTTTGTCGAAACGTTACAATCAATTCTTTCATGTACTAACATTGTTTTATAACGCTGGAAACCTTGGACCAATATTATCTGTTTCCGTCTTAATTACAGCGCGATGCTCTTGGACGATGAGTTCTTTTACCGTTTATAACGCATATTTGGGCCTTAGAGTGTGCAATGCAATTTCTAGAATCGATCGAAAATATGTTTTCATTATTTTGAACACTTTAATTTGCAGATGAGCTATTGGGAGGCCTTGAAAGTGGAGTTCAAGTTTGCCTGTAACATCTGGATAACAAAGAAGAAAACAAAGCCGGCATCTTCAGTGTCTAGCGGTTCTAGCGGAGGGAAGAGTAACAAGACTGATAATAAGAGCATCATGCATAGCATCCTCCATAATCATGCAGGGTCATTCTTAAATATAAGTAACAGCAAAACCTAAATTTGGGTAGAATGAAACCAAAATAATACATTGTAATAAACTAGTATTTTATTTAGCGAAATTGAAAAATCCTGAATATTTGATGACGAAACAATCGATGTATTTAGTATTTTTATGAATATATCCGTTATCAAATGGTGGCATACCATGCAATCCATTATGGATTCCTTGATTTCCGTGGTACCAGACAGCCTCTTTCCCTTCTATCATTTGATTTCGAGATAAGATGGAAAGTAATTTGGGGCATAATGACTATTATTATGAAATCACCTCAAAATGCTGTCATTTTGAATTTGTTAAGTCCGTTATGGAGATGCAAATGTCGGTTAGTGACAGGAAAGGTACCAAAAGAGAACTCAGTAAATGTAGTAAATGAATCAATCAACTGAATATGATGTAACATACTAAAAATTGAAGAAGAATTTAATTAACTGAAGACCCGAAAGGCTACAATTGTCAATAGATTGGATATTTTTTTATTTTATCCATAGTCCTTATGTATAATCCCAACGTAGTTTGCTTCACCCTAAATCCTATACCACTTTAAATTGAATCTTATGTTGTATAAAAACAATAAAGAATAATGCCACGTTAGACACTCTTTTATATCTTTTCAACTTGGGATTGTTAGGGCTTCAGTCTCACAACCACAAATAGAAATATGTTTCATGTAAGAGTATTATAAATAGATGATAGTTAGAACTTAGATTCATATACCTTATACTTAAATAGCATCCATAATAATTTTTGAAATTTCCGGTGAATATGATTATAACCATATGCAATGCTTTTTATCTTCAAGTGATAACACGTTGATGGGGCACCATATTTATATACCAGAGCTCCCTTTTTTAAAAAATGCAATTATAAAGTGATTTTTTTATGGTAAAGTTATGTAAATAATCATATAATATGATAGCGATCTAATTTAATTCTGACAGGATATTTCCCAAATATAAATTTTGAATGCCTAACCACACGAATTCCTGCTAGCATTGCTTGCTCAAAGCAGAACCAACAAAATTCAGTTTGAGCACCGTCCAATCTATGTCATGTCGGATGAAAATTCGTTTTTCGTCACTAAGATCAATTTGACCAAATCAGGCCAAAAACTAATTCGATTCTATACCTGAAATTAATTCGCCTGAAGCATGCCTAAAATTTATTTTATTCATTATTAAATACAAAGAATATATATTGGTCAATACTTATTCTTTAACAATGCGTCATCTTGTTTATTATTTCATTCTGTTCCATTTCTGTCCGTTGTAGGGAATTCAGTTGAATCTTCAATCTTTCCAATTCAATTGATTTCTCTGCTATCAGAGCCTGAAAAATGGATCCAAAATGTTGATTCAATATTTCAATAACATAATTAAATGTGTAGCCTGCTATAAACATGCATATTGCCTGGACTCGTCGTCAGTAAAGCTCGGCGGCCCGTAATTTGATTGAAATCTGAGGTGGCACAGTGGCGTATTTCAAATACCTGGAGTTGGTAGTGACTGTTTTCCTTTGTTTTTTCCATATGATGTAAAATATTCCTTGCACCTATCGCACGGATTTTCTGTTTTTCGACGCTTTCGGATAGCTGCTCAAGCAATGTGATGAATTTTCCAGCTAATTTTTGAAACTCCTCCGTTTCTAAAATCGATTTACATCAAACTCCAATCGTTAATTTTGGCAATAATTGATAATCGTTTCAAAATGCCTTCAACTCAGAAATCGTAGAAGAATGGTAGAATATTGAAAAAAATGATAGGTAATAGAATAAATACTTTCTCGGAACGGCTGATTTTATCAATATATATATATATATATATATATATATATATATATATATATACACAACAGTGTATTTTTCAAATTAAGGCTGGTACGTCTAGCGTGAAGTGCTTGATAACAGCTGTTTGTAAAAGACCAGTTAGTTAAAAAATATAGAACCTAACTAATAAGCTCCTCACGCCTTTTTGCAATGAAATTTACACCAATATCTGAATAATTTAAAATATTTTTATTTTTTTGGGCGATTGGCTCCTAAAACGTGTTCTTTCAGGTTTTTTTACTATAATTTAGTGTTCTGTTTGAAATTGATATTCCCCACATATTCCGGGACACCCTTTATAGACCTATCACGTATTCATTAATTAAAAATTATAAAACCTTTCACACAACAAATGATTATAATGCTATAACTTACTTTCTGTGTACACTTGACATTCGTCTTTCAAATCATGAGTCAATTTGGATACATCGGGATCTAAGATACATATTTTATCAATTTCATTGAAATATATTCCCGATTTTGCAAGGGAATCGGCCATGTTGAAGTTTTTTGTTGACACGGACTGCCATGAATCTTTGTTGCCATGGCAACTATTCCGTGGCTTTAGGTTATCACCACAGACTATACCCACTAAGTTATCACCAACGACGATAGAACAGTGTGCTATCGTCAGTGCTTATCACTGAGTTGTTGCTGGGGTATATTTGCGTACACACACTGACAGGACACAGGATACACAATTACCATACTCCATTCTCCAGTGTCCAGTATGATGATCTATGGTATGATATTGGACAGTTGGACCGTTGCAGTAACTTACGTCACAGTGGCCACCAATTCGAACGGCTTATTGGTCTTGGTCTCATAATGTAGGCTCGAGAACTGAGTATTATGTAATCACTTTCGCATCACTAACTTAAAAAGTTAGTTAGTCAATTTGCATGTACTTGTTCTGACCGGCATGTAAATACGAAACGAATTCTGAAAATATATTTTCATTACACGATCCCAGCGTTTTATATCTTAATAAATCCTGTGGAATTCACCCGCAAATACCGTTCTGAAAACGTTAATACTTTGGAGGAACAATTTGAGGAATATTAAGCCTGCATGGAATTCTATTCGACAGGATATCAGACAGTGGGAATCGATTTTGACGTTAAAAAAATCCATATAATTCCAAAGAAATCGACATATATTTCAGATTAAAATTCCTCTTTTAAATCTTTTGTTTTTATCTATAGAAAGAAAATTTTGAGGCATGCTATGGATGAATTAACTTTGGATAAAAAGATTGGCGGTACAATGGACAAATTAAATAGGAAAATTGGAAGCATGCTTTGGGTTAATTAACTTTGGAAAAATACTGAATTTTACATATTCATTGGGAGAATTAATAGATAAAATGATTGTGTATTCAACACACAGTTTCACAATCCTTGCATGATGGAAAAGTTTCACCAAGTAAGAGCATCTAAATTCTACGTGGTTAGATAGAAAATTTTATTGTAAGACTTGGAAACTTGACTTTAACTTTAAATAGAAACATAGAAGCATGCTTTGGGCGAATTAATTTCAGATAGACAATTTTGCTGTAGGATTTGGGCGAATTAACTATGGATAACAAAATTTGATGAAAACATTACGCAAATCAACTTTATATACAAAAATTTGAGACATGCCTTCGGTGAATAAACTTTGGATAGGAAAATTTGTTATATGACTTGGACGAATTAACTTTTGCTATGAAAATTTGCAGTACGACTTCAGCAAGCAGAGCAAGTTAACTTTAAATAGAAAAAGTGGAAGCATGCTTTGGGCAATTAACTTTAGATAGACTATTTTACTTAGGACTTTTGCGAATTAACCGTAGACAACTAAATCTGATGAATGCTTTGGGCAAATCAACATTTGAGGTATGCTTTGAGCGATTAAACTTGTTGTATCCATTGGTATCATCTCTCAATGCTGACAAGGCAATTGTATAATTGGACTAATCGAGCCACATGCCCGCAGTAGCCCATTCGGTAGAACGTGTGTCCGGCAAACAGTAGATGCGTGGTAACGAATTCCGCCCTAGGCCTGATCTTTTACAAATTTAAGGTCAATTTTAATAGATATTCGTCCTCTTGCAGCATTTCTGGAGAGCGACAGGCTTTCTGCTTTTGCCAGAGGTTATCTATAAAAAAAGCTTGTACCTCTAGTTAGTTTGTAAAGAAATTATTTAAACTAGCTTAATGAAAAGCTGCATCATTAAAGCATTTTTGAATCGTTTAAAGGTAAAAAAGAAACAAATTAAAAATCTATGAAATAATTTATTGGTACAAAGAAAAAATGTCATTAAAATAAATTATACTTAGTTATATAAAATATGATACAATCATCAAAACGTAATGTGCCACAATATAACATGACATCCAAACTCGAATGACCGACAAAAACAGAAAAATACAAACAAATTCACATAAAATTAACAGAAGGCACCTTGCTGCTGCTATCATAATCAAAACAAATAAATATGCTTGGTTCAAAATCATTTTTCAAAGGGCTACAAAGTAAAAATGCTATCATCTAAAACTAATTAGGTCAAATGGGACCTAATTACGATTTATACAATAAATTACAGTATAGTAGAGTTATGTGACTTTCAAAACTACGAATATCTCGATCTAATGACCAACACTTCGTTTGGTTTAGTTATTTTCTCTTAAATCCATATCAGATCATCCGCCTATTTAATATGGAAACAGAGGATTGTTGCTTTAAACCAGGATGACTTTTGAAATTGTAAGGACCAAGATGAAATTGTGTATGTTAAACACAAAGTTTCACAAATAAAATTCTTATTAGGTGATGCGATTCGATTTAATCTTTCAATAAATAGAATATTAAATTTCAGAACTCTGGTTTGAATTCATGCTAGCTAGTTGATGAGAAACCTGTAATCAATGTTGAGTGATGATGACGATGATCTAAAGATGAGATGGAACGCATGAAAAAAAACAACTTTGTGTTACACAATTCCATCTTATTGATGAAACAGCTTCACCAAGTAAGAGGTTATATAATTTACCTCAGGGATCACCAAATAGTGGACCGCCGAACTACTTTGTACGGATCTTAATAAACTAAATATTTTGTTTAACAAAGATCTGATACGTTTCATCACCTAAAACTGATAACTATATTTTTGTACATAGTAAAATGTATAAATCGAACAAAACATGAAAGTAAATGAGAAATCCACAAGTATGTTCACATATCATTATTACAAAAAAATAGGTTTCAATCTCACATTCAAATATACTGTTTCTGTGCCAGGTGGATTGTATTCAAAAACATGATTGACAAGTTGTGTGATAATTCAAATTTCAAATATCTAGGGCCGATCAGTCTTACATTCATTCAATTTATAGTGATCTGACTCCATGAAGTTTTACCTGTATTCCAGAGATTACCGTTAATTTGTCTCTTGATGCATAAACGCAAACAGAAATATCATTTGAAACTTTGTAGCATTTTGATTTTATCGAGTGAGATGATTTATATACATTCATGAATCTACATTTGGGCTTGTGGCATATTATGTAATGCTGTGTTCTAGCAAATATCTCAAAATGCATTAAATGTTGATGAAATACATTTTGAAATATCCTCTAACGATATTTGAGGAAGTTCTGAAGAGTTTTGTAGAATAAGTGGTAGTTTTCAGCCATTTAACTCAGGTTATCGGCGGATATGATGCCACATTCAGCATTCAGATAACCATTACTCGGCATCGTTTCCACAGAAGTAGAAACCAATCTCTTCCCAAGAATCTACAAAAACGCATGAAGTTGTGTCAACAAACTTCCATACATATAGAAGATAAACAAAGCTACATTTTTAATTTATATGTACACACATATTGACAAGTCTTCGCAAATTGAGTTTAGATTGAACATCAATGTTTTATTTGACCTGAACAGCAATATTACAGAATACACACAAGTAGTTGATCGCTTGTTAATAAATAAACTTACCAACTACCACCTTCAATGACAATGAAACTGAGCAATTGGAAACTTGATTCATATTTCACTAAGCAAAAACCATGAACCTGGTCGAAAAACACATACATATATACATTATAAAAACTGAACATATTTAGGCAATTTCTCTGACCACTTCAACACTCTCTTGTGGATTTTTTTGTTTCATATAATAATGGAATCATTCTGTGAAAAAATTAGCGATTTATCAGTAGACACATAGTGTCATAGTGTTCACTAAGTGAAAATATGAGAGACATGAAATAATAAATCAAAATGCAAAGCATGGGTGATTTTCACAAACATAAGCTGAATTAAACTTAATCCTCTTTTTTTCTTTCTCGATTTCTCGCATTACAAATGGCACACAATCTGGAAAACACGCCACCCAGGCCAGCGAAGCAAGCATATGTATCTCCGTTGTGCGATGTCGCTTGATTTCACCGTGTGGAAAGTAGTATGAGAGACTTGTCGAATGAATCACAATCTGTAACTGTGAAAACACAGGAAAATGTAAATGAAGACACAATTTCAAAGGTGATAATTAAACAGTTACGGATTTTGACCTCAGCGTTCTGTCACTACAATGTTTATTCAAATATATCAACGCAAAGTGGTTGAATATCTAATACCACTAAGCTACCGATGCTATCCCAGATCGACAAGATTTAATATCTAAAGAAAAATTAACGTTTTTGAGCAGAATGTCCGCTTTAGCACATGCCACAACGCGTTGTGGCCTTGAATGCGATACTATCCTATACCCGGAACAACCTCAGTCCATTACAACAAAACACCCCGCTAAAACGTGATTTCCTACACCGTCGATTCAACTGTAGGCTGCGTCTCGTCTTCCGTTTTCGCTCTTTTCGCTTGCTGTTTGTCGTCTTGCGACGCAGGCGAGGAAGACCTCTTGAGCGAGTACTGCTTGAACTGCACAACGACCATCGTCATGTTGTCGCAACCGGAGGCATCGTAGAATGTGCTGCCCGCCAGACATTTATCGAACAGCTGGAACAAAAAAAAAATCAGGCGTCACAAGGGAAACATTTATATTGTTATGTTCTGTATTATATTATTCTGACATTTCGGATGCAGTCTAATCTAAAATTCAACAGTAAACGTGTAATTATCATTACAGATCAGATGAGCATGAAATTTGTCAATTTACTGATTTTTCAATAAATGTCTAATGGGATATTGTAAAAAAAGTCGAAATCATTTCTAAGCATATGATTGATACAGACAATCAACAATCCACCTACCTCTTCGCAGACTTTTGAAATGCTATCACAACTGCTTATCCGTTTTTTGAAGAAATCTACCACCTCTTGACTAGACATGGAGTTCCAGATACCATCTGATGCCAATATTATGAAGTCGTGTAAAGCGGGATCTACTGGGATTTTTTTTACTTCTGGCAGCACCGTAACCATTTGCTCTCTGAAAGTAGAAGATATCTTATCACTAAAATGCTAATAAAGGAATAAGATATAATTGTTTCAGTATGTATAAGTCTTTTATTTATTTTAGGAGTTACTGAGCATAAAACATAGTGTTTCCTTGTACATTCGGGCATTAAAAGGTCAGAACTTTCAACTAATAATTAGAAAAATTGGTTGGCAGTGGGGATCGAACCCACAACCTCCGGCATTCTAGACAGTCACTATGGCGAACTGCCAAACATGATTTAAAGCGTCTGCCTAGAATGAATGAGATTGTGTGTTCAATTTCCACTGGCTATACATTTTTATTTCAAATTTTTCTAATTATTAGTCCAGTCCATGTTACGGATTGCAGTAGAATCCAATAAAACTGTGTAACCTCTCAAACATACCCACCTGTTGGTCAGATCCTTGTTCTGCTTGTGCTTATGATCGCCAAAGGCCCTCGAAAGATTCAGCCCGCCATTGATCCTGCCCTCAGAGCACACCTTGCCGCCAGCCTTGGTAATCCTGTCTAGTTCCGGTTGGTCTTGCGGTTTGTGATCGAGTGTGATATCCTCTGCGACGCCGTCTCTCCTGGCCAGCACGGCCCGGGAATCCCCGGCGTGCGCCACGTACAGATCGTAGCCGCGCAGAATTGCGCACGTCGCCGTCGTGCCGCTATCCATGCCCGGCTTCTCTTGATATTCCAGCATTCTCTGTTCCAATTCCCAGAATTAATATTCTTCGATCGATAGTATGGCGTATGTCAAAATTACTACGTTTTGAGGACCATTTTCGTCGAAATTTATAAGTATGCAGATTACGTTATAGCAGGGAACTGGAATTTATAACATGTATGTGATTTGCAAAAAAGCTGAACACTAATTCATCTAAACCTACGTCTTGAAATATATTAAGTACTTAATGACAGATGGCATCAACATGTGCTTAAGAAAAGAATATTAAATAGATGCTTAAAATTTATGAGTTTTTGAATTGCACCATTGCTTTTCAATGCTACTTAACAATGCTTAATGGTGCATAAAAGCTGATGGTTTTTCATATTTACACATTACATTCAGAAATGAAATTTATATTGAATTTCAGCCTTACTTTTCCCGTTCTTGACAGAAATATTTGTAAATGTCTAAACGTTAAATAATATTTCTGAATCATAAATTAGCAAAGGGTGCAACTGATAAAAAATTAGAAAAAGAGACGTCAATTTTATTTCTGTTAATGTCAATAGTAATAGTAACCAAAATAGAGCATAAAAAATGATGCAGTCTACAGAAAAATAAAATGAAACGTGGGTGCAGATAACTAATAAATTAATATTCAGATGTTGCTCGTACTTACCCTCCACTCCTCCAGATCTTCTTCCTCCTCATCCAACTCTTCATCCTCATCATCTTCCACGTCCTCTTCATCACATTCAGAGCTCTCTCCAGAACCTTCTTCATCCATCACCTCGTCATCATCATCATCATCCTCGTCAGAGCTCTCTAAGTATTAGTAGTATTGTAATTGAGAAGAATTTTGAACTTCAAATAGCAAGTATTTTGAATTTTTCAAGAAGTGTGTTCATGTCATTTGTCCCTTATGATCTTAACGGATTCAAGATACTATGTTACTACTGGAACCAAGCCGAAAAGGCTTTATAGTTTTTGGGATGATGGCAGGTTAGCAAAAATGTGTAAGCGATTTAAAAAGGTTCATTGCTATATAAAATTTTGAATCAGGTAACTGTCTGTACTTTTACAACTTCAACTCTAATTGTTAAAATATAGATTCACTAGATTTCTAGATTTACAACTCAATAAATGAAGCACTACAACTGCCAAGTCGAGTTCCTTTTATAATTAAATAAGGAACTGAAAATGTGTTGTAAGTGTGAATAAAATACAGTTGGTATGTACCATCCGGTCCAACAAACGTATCATCTCCTTCGTCTTCGGAATCATCATCACTGTCTTCGGAACCATCTACCAAATGTTGCTTGTTGATTTTTAACGGCCGTTTACCGGGACCTCGCGATACAGTGGACTTTATTTCTTTGGAACATGAACTGTCCGCGGATACCTTGGCCGCGGGGATCTCGCCATTAGAGTTGTAGACTTTTTCTTGCTTATCTGGAAATAGCCATTTGTAAGCCAATCATGGAATGATTGCAGATGGAAACCATGCAAAAGTGGTACTATTTGTTATGTCTTGTCAAGGCAAACCCTGCAACCTTTGCCACTGAATCCGTCAGTCAGTTTGTCTAATCTGTCGTATCAGGAATCAGACATTTTCAGTGGAAAGAAGAAAGGATCAGTGTTTATTAGGAATTATTGTACGCAGGGTAAATTACATAATTTGCGCTCTTTTGGACATTCATCCCCCAAAAAGCTGAAGAGTAAAAATCCTTTTTACTAAAGATTTTTCCCTCTCTTTCACCCCACGATTTTATCGCCTTAGAGCGAACCCCAGTTGCCCTGGTCTAGCTGCAACACTGAAGAGGATATAAGGCAAGATAAATTTTTTAAACCCGACACGTTCTGCTATATTAACATCTTCAGGGGAAGATTAAAGGAAAAAAAAAGATTAGGTGGAGAATAAAATGTGTACAGGCATTTTTAATTTGGTGTTTTGAGTGATTTTGTTGTATTCAAAAATTAATTACTATTCTGGTTACCATGTCTTTTTTTTCAGTTTCAGGTTGCTTCATTGTCTAGTATATTCTGCCGAAAGACAAAAAATAGCAAACTGATTAACAGTACAAAAAAATATTTCATCAGTTATTTATGAGAAAACATACTTTTACCTAAGCTAGTCACATATACCTTTCACTTTCACTGTACTGCTGCTGTCATCACAAGAGCTGCTGACACCATCAGCTTCATTAGTACCAGCATTACTACCTGAACTTTCTCCATTTGTATGTTTGGCTTCAGCTTCAGAACTTTTGTTACAAGAACTGCCAGATGCTGAAATTGTAGAATGTTATAGATCTTACAAGAAACTCCAAATTACAATCACCAAGGTTATTCCAGTTAACTCGTATAACAAATTCCTGACATGTCTCTAACCATTTCACCAAATTTCCTTGAATAAAAATATATTATATAGGTGCTCACTATCAAAAATGATTGCCAATTTCTCGATATCTGAATTTAAAGAGAGGTTTTCTGTACAAGCTTATGCAGATAAAAAGATTGTGTATTTAACACACAATTTCACAAATAAAAAATTTTCTTTCTAAAGACGCATTTCGATTTATATTTAGATCATCAAAGACTGTCAGATTTAAATATAAATCAAAACGCGTCTGTGAATGAAAAAAGTTTTTTTTGTGAAATTCTGCTTTAAGTACAACTGCATGATGGAAGAGTTTCACAAAGTAAAAGCATCTGCAATCTACATGAGCAAACTTATGTTTTCTGCTTGGTTAACAGTCTGATTTTGATCCTACCTTTAGCAGGGTTACTTCCACTGCTGCTACTGCATGCTGCAGTAGATGAGGATGAAGAAGATGCTACAGCATCATCAGATGTACACTCCTTCGCAGGTATCTCCTTGCCACACTTGTATTTTTCAAGCACAGCCTCAATTGGCATGTGAGCCTCTTCAAATAGACTGTCTATGTTCTCTTCTTCATCACTGTCTTCAATTTTAGGATTGCTCGATGCTGCTGCCTCATTAGATGTATCATTCTTTTTTGGTGTGTCTTTAGAAGTCTTGTATTCTTCCAATAGCTCTTTGCATCGGCTATCTGCATTTCCAGTTTCTTCAGACTCACCCTGAGCAATTTTCTGTTTCTTGTGTTTGGAGTTACGCAAACGTTCCAGCATTTTTTGTTCCATTGATTCCAAATATTTGTCTTTTTTGTTTTGATCTTTTTCTTTCTTCTGCTGTACCCATTCCTGTGTAAAATCATAATTATTACACTGGATGGTTCTGTTTTTTAGTGCTGTGAAGTAGTATATGCTATACATAATTAATAGAAATGTAAAAGTCAAGTTTTGAATTAGTATATGTTTTGTTGATTTTATTTCAGGAAAAGCTTTGCTATTTCTGTATAGCATCAAAAATTCACTTCTATTTTAAATATTATCTTTATTGAGTATTGCTGTAATAATAGATGAAAAATGATACAGTGAATTATGTTTAAACAGACATACATTAGGAACTGAACAATGTTCTTCAATCTTCTTTGACTAAAAATATATATACCTGAGAAAAGCTGTACCAGAATAGTTCTTATTGAAAAACTCATTAATGTGTGATAGCACTGCCAAACATTTTTGAAATTTGGTTCATTAGTTATGAATAATCTCCCAACAAGTGAAGCATCACCAAAACTAAATACATTGCCTTTTCAATTACTGCTGCATATCGGCCTGATTATGATCATATTAGTTTGGACAATTATGACAATAACATACAGGAAGTTTATTCTATAAAATACTTGGGAATTATAATTGACAAATACCTTAAATGAGAACAACATGTACTGAGACTGACTAGCAATATTCGAATACTAGTTGAGTCCCTGAAAAGATATGGTGTAATTGTGTGGAGTGGTCTTTACCAAAATTCATTGAACCCATTAAACATAGGACAAACAAAATTATATCCTTCAAATTATAAATCGTAAAGATAAATGCTTCTCCACCAGCATGCTATATTCGGCAGAGGTCCTGAACACACAAGGAATATATTGCCTTACCACTTGCTCATACATTCACCAAATCCCCAACTAAAACATTTATCTTACATAACTATGCCACAAGAAGTAGGACTAGGGGGCTGCTAGAACTTCCCATCAATAATACCACAAAAAAGTTAAGATGATTTTTAGATCTAGCTCCTAAAATGTTTAATATATTGCCCTCAGAAATACAATCCTTGCCAAGTCTCGAAATATTTAATGAAAAATGTAGAGAGTTTATGTGTGAATTTTAATAGATTTAAAGTTCTTTTGGATCAACAAGTTTTTATAAGATGGTATAAGCATACAGGTATCTTTGTTTTTGTCTTTTTTTTATCTTGATACTTGAAAAAAAAATATAGCAAAAACAGTAACTGCTCTAAAATATATGAAAGTCATTCACCTTGCACATACAGGTAGCATAAATACATAATGTAAAGAAACATTTATTAAGTTTAGGTTAATTGAATTATATAGTTTATGAATGTGGAGCAAATCAAATTACTCGAATCATAATTATTATTATTATCTACTATTATTTTTGTTCTTAGAATCTTACCTTCAAAATTTCAACAATCTCTGGTTTGACAAAGAGTTCATCGAAATCCAGGAACCCATCAATCAGGGTCTTTTCAATGTCCCCTTCTTTATATGCTGGATGTTCTTTGAGGAACTGTGCTAAGTTTTCAGAACAGTACCTAGCAACTTCATAACCTCCATGCCCATCAAACACAGCAAAAAAAGACGATTCTGTGTCAAAGTCTTTGATAACAGTATAGTAGTCCTTGAGAAGAATAGAAAAAATCAATCAAAAAAAAATAGCACAATTCTAAATTATTTATAATTCTTATGCAGTTGAAATTGATGTACATAAAAAAATTCAAATAGTGAAAATGATCCATAATTTCTGTATTCTGAAGGCAATGTTTATATGAATGTCAATATGCCTTTAAACAATGCTATAAGAATTGTGATTAAAATTTTCGGAAACATCCAAAATAAGGTTGCTGCTTTTTATTTTTTCTTTTGTGAACCCCTGCCTACTGGCAGAGGAAGTTGGAAAATTCTAGACAAAATCCAGAAAATATGTATGACCTACCTTTAATGCAGTTCGTATTTTTGTTGTTATAATAATCATAACATGATTTCACTTTATAGTTGTTTAGTTGGTGACATATTGAATTATTGAGGTACCTATTTGGATGTATATATTTTAATCTCATACAAGCATATTTTGATCTGATAAAGCAGTCACAATACAACATATAGTCATTGTATCATCTACCCACATAGAATTAACTCCAGTAATTGTACTAAAGTCAACGTGAATTAAACAAAAAGCTATCTGTTCGAAGAAATGCAATACTCCATCAAAATGATTAATATTAGCTAACACTCCACATTCCATTGCTATAGCAGGGTATTGAGATTAACTGCACATTGATATAGAAAATTGAGACCTATTTTACTGCTGACGAGACATGTTGACCTGATAAAAACGATTCTAAGCAACTTGCCGCTCACCTCTTGGTTAGTACGCCAACCTTGCATAGTACTGTAACCGCATCTCAGTTTTTCAGTGTCGAAGTCTCCAGACTGTTTTTCCTTTACCGGTTTGGCCAAATAAGCCATCGATAAATACGCTCCCATTTCTTACACACTGCTATGTTATGAATTATGAAATAATACAATTGATTGAATTGGAAAAATATGAACGCCGACCAAAAGCGGGCTGTTAGAATGTATGAGAAAACAACAAATTCGAGAAGCCTTGCACAGAACGCACAGAACTATCAATGAGGGACAAACATCACAGACGGAATATATATTAGGAGATGTGAAACATCAAAAAAAATATATAACAGGGTTACACTCACTGACGATAGAACACGGTATATCCGTATCTGTTATGTGCGGGTAAATGTGATTCAGTTCTATATGTTCTACTGTGATGTTCTATCCTCAATCTAACCCTGTATATTTTCTGTTTTGTGCTTCGGACTTTAATGAAGTTCTGTTACCGTTTTCTGTTGTATTTGTTTACTTTATATATTCTGTGGTATTTGTTATCATTTCAAAATGTCTAGAAAACGAATTTCATTGAATGCACTGTCCCAATTAGAACCAGAAAATCACGACGACGAAGAAGACAATCGATTTGATGACATAGATAGACATATAAACTGCCTAGTCTACTACATAGTAGCTAGAGCTGGAAATCAAACTTTATTCAAAATACAAGACATGAAAGCAGCACTTGGAAACATCCCAAAAGGACAAACTTATTTCCAAATGGTCATTAAAAAAGTCCAAATGATACTACAAAAGGTTTGCAGTTCAAAATGTATAAACACTACATTTGGGGCATTAAAATGACTGCTCAGTTTTTTCCATTGTTTCTTATTTTATTGCTTTTTTTTCATTTTTATTTACAACGCAACAGGATACTTTCATACATTTACAGTTGCTGGGTTTTGCCTCTTGAGCAATGTGATTTTATATGTATTCACCAGACTGCTCAAATAATTTATATTTGATCTATAAACATTTTGTTCCAGGTATATGGATATAATTTAATTGTAGCAAATAGTGCCACACAAACTCAATCAAAATATTACATTGTGAGCAATCGCTTAAAATACATTGATGATAAAACAGAAGATTTTGATGATACTGAGAAGGGTTCTAAGGACATACTATCACTTTTAATTCTTAGTCATATATTCATGACAAAGAGTAAATGTAGTGAAGGTGGGTAAAATCTATACACATTATTTTAACATTACAAAATTGTGATATTAATTTTATATTCCTGTCATATATTCTGATACTTCCACATAAAAAAGTTTTACTCATTGTGGATGAATTATAATGACTACCTAATATACAATATCTCCAATATTATTTTTTTTATCTCTTGAATGCATATCATTTTGGTCCTTTTTGTTTTTTTTAAAAAACCTGGTTGTCTGAATGAGACTACAATACAGTATGATATGCTTTGTGTATTTATAGTTATCAATTAAATAAAGGTAGATAATTGAACTAATTCTAATTATAGTTCTGATACCTATGGATTTGTAATGTTATTTCATAACATCCTGTTTTGGCTAAAGCATTTATGTATGACATTTTCACCTACAGATTCTCTGAATATGTTCCTTGAATCACTCAGTATTCATATTGAAAGGAGACACAAAGTTTTTGGAAATGTGAAAGACTACATTGATACATTGAAGTTAAAAAAGTACATTACAATTGAAGTAAATGATGAAAATCAAGAAAGAAGTTTTTCTTGGGGACCAAGTGCAGAAGCCACAATTTCAAAGATGGATATATTAAATTTTGTTTGCAAAGTAAGTATGAATTGTGCAGTCAGCTTGTTAAGAAAATAACACCAACTTGATATTATTTAGTTTTATTAAAACATCATCATCAAACTTTGATTCAACTTATGAAGTTTATCCTGTGGATTCATGATTTAATTTTGCTGCCTGGTTAAATAAATATGATTTGAAAATGTTCTTTGAATTCCCATCAAAGCATTGTTGTTGGCTGACTGGGATTTTCAAAATTTAGTTAGGTTAAATATAAGCAACATTATATATTTATTACCTTCACGCTAGAAATTTTTTATCAGATTCCCACTGGCCAAACATTAATCAAATTCATGTCACTCTTCCACCACTATGGAATGTATAACAAAGAAAATTATGTCGGAATGTATGTCATGCCCTTGTGTTTTCATAACTTTTGAAGAAATTGAACTACTTCTATATAATTAGTTGATGACTTTTCCATATTTTATTTCTAGATGTACAACAGACAACCCTCCAGTTGGCCTGAACACTACAGGGAAGCTGGTTTACAGAATATTTCAAATGTTCAAGAATCCACAAATCCAGATGACGTAGAATGATTTTATTTGTAAAAAATATATTTTTGTGATTTTTTTAAATAAATCCTGTATATGTCCCTTGAATGATGAATTGAGTTTGGAAAAAAATAAAACAAGTACATAACAAACATTTCTATATTCTACATATTGAAAAACTATATTTCTTAGAAAAATTATTCTTTTCCTTGTAAGAATTTTGACAAAAAGTCTTTTGGTTTAGGTTCTAATGTATCTTTAAAATATGACATTATGTGACCTTTCTGTTTCCAGTTATTTACAACTTCTTTCAACTCCATCTGGCCCTGAAATAAATGCAATAATTAATACCATAAATTAAAACTTGCAGAGTAATGGCAAGGGTTAGATAAGGCATCCTCTTACATCTTAGCTTTTGGATAATAGATTTTTAATTTTGAGTACACATCTCTACTATATTGCAACAAGATCAGTAACCAAGAAAAGATCACCCTGTATGCAAATCATCCAGGACATGTGTGCAGTTGTCAACAGACATCTCGAATGTGTCAGTTTGTTCTAGATTGGTATTGGAACATTCAAGATTGGCATTTTTTTGTATACGAGTATATTCCAGCAGTGACAGTGGTCAGAAGTCAAATAGTTACAAACTGGAAATTGTGGATTTGAATTAGTGTATAAGTTGTTGTGTTACCAGTGGAAATAAATTAGTGTTTTTAAGAATGTTACAATATATATGTGGTTAAGTACAGAAGGGCATGTTTTGATCTTAAACTATACATTTGTTAATTTACCTTAGAGATACATATCAGGTAAGTATACAATAGCAATATACATGAACAGTGGTGCTGAATTGCTGTTCAAGATTTATAATGAAAAATAGTTAGTATTTTGGTTTTTTTGTAAGAGAATGTCGTCGACACTGACGATCAGCGTGAAAGTGTAGAACAAATATAGGAAATATAGAGCATTACAAAATAATATGGGTGATATATATTATAGAATTTCACTCACTTTGATGACCATCATATCGACAAGTCTCACATCTTTGATCTCATTATATTTTGTAAATTCCTCCCTCAATTTAGCCTTACATTGGTCTACAGTTCTGGGTATATCGAATTGTCTGACTACAAAAGTTGTTATGTAAAATATTCAGGGTTCATAAAGAATAATATATACTACAAACCTATGTAAGGAACTTGTCTATACCATGCTTTATACAAATTCAAAACCCTTTTCCTTGCTTCCTCGCGATCTAGGGACAATATTGGTTTTACTTGTCGTGCTGCCGTTTGTACACCTTGTGAGGCCATTATTCAATTATTGTTCGATCCTTAAGAATTTTCACAAACAGATCCCCAAATCACAAATGTCAAAAATAATGACTATGACATAATTAATTGACTACTCGATGCCATTATTTGTCAAATCCACAGAACTAAACAGTCATAGAAAAAGAATGAATAGATGTGCATCTCTTCATTTATAGTGACGTTTTTGGATTATGAAGTGGGCCGGACGGGATCATGACACACCCACTTGTACATCCAATCTTTTTGCTTTAGCGAACGTATTGTAAGAGATAAGTGGGTTATCCATCTAATATTCTTACTACAAAACATAAGCACAGAATCGTGTTCGACTGACATGTTTTTTGACATTTAACTGATGTATATGACGTCACACGGAAAAATGACGAATTCGTTTAGAATTTAGAAACTTTAATAATATAAACAAATACTTCCAACCGAGTCAGAACAGAACATAATCTAGAAATAAGTTAGTAACGGGAAACAGCAGTAGTGATTGATTTTTTTGCTGAAATTTATTCTCAAGGGATGTCTGGGAAAACGACCATCAAAGGGAATCCTTCCCAATATGTGAAGTTAAATGTAGGAGGATGCCTGCATTATACGACGATAGGAACTCTAACAAAACATGATACTATGTTACGAGCAATGTTTAGTGGTAGGATGGAAGTTTTGTCAGACTCTGATGGTGAGTATCTATATCTATGGTCAAAATTCATAGTTTTATCTAAGCGAATTCCTACGTAAAATAAGGATCTAATTGCACTAGACAATGTGTAAGCCCAGCACCGAGCTTAGTAATGAAACTTCCATTACTAAGTTTATAAACTTTTAGATGACCATATATGTTTTCTTGTAGATAAAAAGTGGTGTAATTATCACACAGTTTCACAAATAAAACTCTTTCTTTCAGTGAAGCATGTCGATTTTAATAAAAATAAGAGAGATTTATTTGTGAAACTGTGCTATAATTACACAACTTTTTGTTTGCATGATGGAAGAGTTTCACCAAGTAAGAGCATCTACAATCTACATGATATATGTTTTCCTCAAAATTCCAAGATACATTGATATCTAAATAATAGTAGGTACACATTCAGAATAAACTAAGTTCGGTTTCAGAATGCCTAAACTTTACAACATGTCATCATTACTTTGCCAGTGAAGCAGATAAATGGTTAGTATGAATGATGTAGATAAAAAGTTGTGTAGTTTTCACACAGCTTCACAAATAATACTCTTTCTTTCAGTGACACGTTTCGATTTTTATTAAAATCATTGTCAGACTGTCAGATTTAACTTCTAACACGGCTACCCAGATTACTTGCCAAATAATTAACTAGTCGTATCATGGATACAAAACTAGAGCTCTCAAAACTAGCACACTATCAATCCTGTCCAAGTTATTTTTCTATTATATTATGTTTTCATTTTTTGTGTCTTTGGCGATTGCATTTACACTAGAGTTAAGGGAAACCCCTACAAAACCTTAACCATTGCCGTCAATATGTCCTTAAGATATTTCATGTGATAAACAATTTTATTTCTTAAGATATTTCATGTTTTAAGATATTTTATTCCTTAAGCTAATTCTTAATACATCCCATAACTTAATATATTTCAGTAGTAAGTAGAATATAACTTAATATATTTCAGTAGTAAGTAGAATATAAATAGTTGGAAAATTATAGTACTGTATCTATAAAAATTGAGTCTTAAAGATCAGTCTGCTCATTTACTACAATGAAGTCAGGCTTATGCTGATATTTATGAATCTCTAATGTTTCCATGAAGTTTACATCATGTATTTTATTACAAGTATGAAGTACACTCATTCTACTGTTGTTGCCAACTTTATGATTAGTATCTAGTAAGTGTTTGGCAAAATTTGATCTTTCTGGATGGTTGTTTTTGAAGGCACTTATATGTTCCCTGTACCTTGTTGCAAATGCTCTAGCTGTTTGACCTATATAAACAGCATTACAGAGGGCACATGAGATCCTATAAACACCTGACTTACACATATTGGGTTCTTTTTCCTTTGAATTTATTAAATATGATCATAAATTAGGTGCCGACCTATTAGCTATACTTATTTGATTATCATACACCGATTTTATTGTTTTCGATATTAGCAATAAAATATCGAAAAATAACTAGACAGGATAGATGGTATGCCAATTTTGAGAGCTCTAGTTTTGTATCCATGATAGGACTAGTTAATTATTCGGGCAAGTAATCTCGGTAGCCTTGTTAGAAGTCAAATCTGACAGTCCGACGATGATTCTTATAAAAATCGAAACGCATCACTAAAAGAAAGAGTATTATTTGTGAAAATGTGTGAAAACTACACATTTTTTTATCTACATGATAGAAGAGTTTCACCAAGTAAGAGCGTCTACAATCAACGTAGTATGAATGATTTTTCTGCAATAATTAGGTTGGCACTCTTCATTTACCTCGAGGCCAGTGTGACGTAGCTGTTTCACCTACTTCAGGGATTTTGATAGCAAACTTTTTTTTGCAATTTGTGCATGCAGAATCATAGGTAGGGTCATAAGCCCAAAAAAAAAATAGATGTAAGTTTTGTGTGCATATATGTGAGGTTGCCAAGGTATCAGACTTATGTCAGGAATGTGGTTGAGTTTTCAAAGGGCTCATTCATCTGAAGCAACTGTTGGGCAGCCAATGTTTTCTATCATATACTCTGTAAAGATCATTCATAACATTATTCATTTCAGGTTGGATTTTAATTGATAGATGTGGCAAACATTTTGGAACCATCCTGAACTTTCTACGTGATGGTAGTGTGTCACTTCCAGAAACATCTAAAGATTTAGCTGAATTACTAGCAGAAGCTAAGTATTACTGTATTGCTGAATTAGCTGAATCATGTACGAAAGCTCTTAGCAAAAAAGACAAAGTAGAGCAAGAACCTAAATGTGGTGTTCCATTAATCACCTCATTAAAAGAAGAAGAGCTGCTAATCAGTTCAACAACTAAACCTGCCATCAAATTGCTAATCAACAGGTGAGAATTTTATCAAATTTATTGTGAAAACTAAATTTGATTGTGAAGCACTTGTTTTCAATAATCTAGTCACTCATATAAAATATGCTTTTCACTTTGTATTGCTTTTAAGAATAATTGATACTGGAATTCTGAAGCCTCTTTTATGATTTTAACAGGCACAATAACAAGTATTCCTACACATCAGCTTCAGATGACAATCTGCTCAAAAACATAGAACTGTTTGACAAGTTGGCACTGTGGTTCAGTGCTAGGGTGCTATTTCTGAAAGATGTTATCAGTACAAGTGAGATTTGCTGTTGGGTATTTTATGGGCATGGTAAGGAACTTAATTTTCATTTTATTATTGCATTTTTATAATTTCCCCAATTTTTATGTATTATCCATGATCTAAAATTTATCCTGTGTGTTACCAACTGCTATACCTCTAATCCCTGGTGAGTTGTGATTAACAAATTGTAATTAAGTTTTATATTCAATTACATTTTTTGTGAATTTTCCATAATTTAATATTTCCAAGTAAATCACAGAATCCATAATCCAACAATGGTATCATAAAAACCTTCACAACAGCAACAATTATCAACATTTATTATATATTAAATACTAAAAATACTAATCTACTTAAGTAAAATATTATAATCAGACAATTGGAAAAGAATAAATTATGTTTTGTTTGACTCAACTTCAAACTGTTTGTCCAAAGAAGTGTTATTGTACTTTACTAATGTAGAGTTATCATGTGATATACTATTTTATTACATGATTTTCCATTATGTTTTTAGGTAAAAAAGTATCAGAGGTATGCTGTACCTCGATAGTGTATGCAACAGACAAAAAGCACACAAAGGTAGAGTGTCCTGAAGCACGGATATATGAAGAGACATTAAATATACTTCTGTATGAGAAAAGCAATGCTCCTGATCAAGATTTGATGCAAGCTACCTCTACCAGGGCTGCTGTCAGTGGAATGTCATATACAAGTGATGAGGAGGAAGAACGATCAGGTACCATCATTCATTTCAGTTTACAATCCTGAAGTATTGTGTAAAATTGTAACTTGCTAGAGTTACTCTGGTAACATTAACAATCATACCCAGAATGTTATCAATTTTGTTAATAGCTAGATCCAAATCACTATTAAAATCATGATAGTATACGTACAATAGATTCGCATGCACCCAGGGAGATGAATAATATTAAGGTATAATATATGAAGCTGTGATCCTAATACCTTTGGTATTGCTATCAATAACACTAGAAATATTTTGGTCATATCTTTTTGTTTTGTACCAAGCTACAAATAATATATAAATATATATATATATATATATATATATATATATATATATATATATATATATATATATATATATATAATTATTCCTACATATTCTTCTAAAGTTTGAAATGTTTCCCGTCAATAAACTTTTGAGATTTAAAAATGATCCTAGAAGTAATCATGAGAATGAAAAATATTGTAACAACAAATTTTCATGTTTTTTTTTTTTATTTCAGGACGACCCTAACAAAAGAGACGTACCTAGCAGCCATCACAAGGAGTTTTAAATCTACACATAATATATTTCTCTGTGTAATGTGTTTCTGTGATTATTCAGTTCTTCCTGCTTCTAGCTAACATTTGTATTTGCTCTTTTGATGTTACAGCATAATTTGTTGCTGATATATGTATTATTGTGTGAAAAATTAGGTCAGTTTTTGTAGTGAATGAAAAAGTATGGTCAATTTTGGTCTCTGCATTCTTGATGTTAATCAAGAATGGTAATTGTTTTGTGTAAGAATATATACTCAATATAATTATCCAAATAATTATATTTCTATATACTTCACATTTACAGAATGGTAACTAAAGCTTCAATATAAGAATTCAAGAGAAAGAATAGAAGCTGTAATTTTACTTAATAGATGTGTATCAATTCCTATGTCTTTTTTGCTCCTCAGTGTTATGGTACCTATTTGTCTTTTTGTTGTAATTAATTTACTGACAATTTGTTCCTATTATTAAATGTTGCCCTAGAACTGTTTGAAATGAAGTATTATACAACACAAGACTTTTATTTATATTGAATGAAGTGATTATGAATAGTTGTGTTGACTGTGGGATAAGTATGCCATCAATTACACTTCTTTGAACAAAACTAAAATTAAGTAAAAAATTGCGTCGGTTTGAATCGATTTTAGAACAACCTGTTATAATTTAAAAAACTACTAATAAATTTATATAAATATATTTTATAAAAGTAACTGTTTTAAAAAATATATAATAAAAAAAAATAAGTGATAGACGCCATTATTTGAGACTAAATGGAACTTTTCTCATTAAATATCTATTCAGTTGAAATGCAGTAATCTATACTAAAAGTCACTAAAACAAAAACAACGAATTTTGCCTCTTATGCACAAAATTTGTTGTACTTCAACATATTTAGCAATGTCACTGAACTATTCAAATTAGGAAATTTATAGAATTTTTAAAATAAATGTTTTTGAATTCACAACATATGTTTTGTAGTTAGCTTCACAAAACATACACTGTTAGCACTCGAACTTGCATCCACAGAATATATAAGGTAACTTGCATCTGCATCACAAGTTGACAAAAAATAATCGGCTACACAGGCGATTCATCAATCGAGACATACACGTCTCGTTCAATACAACGCTGTGCTTTAAGCTCAGTATTGGGGATTCGATATCGATCTAATCAACCCATCACTATATCTAATTCTGTCATATTTAGCAACGTCGCACCTTGGAAAAATCATTTTAAATATCACCTCTCTTTTGTGATAAGTAACATTATATATTCTGTGGTGGTATCATGTGAGCTAAACTGAAGCCTATTGTGTGTTCACTATCGAATAACGATCCTATGTTGCCAAGTTTCTTGCCATCCAGATGTGCAGCTTAAATTAATTTGAGAGGTCGTTAGTCAATGTAACTTTAAAAAATTATAATGTGGTTGTTTCTTTGATTGATCTCATATATTCTACTAGCCATTAATTAAAATCATATACGATTGGCTCAATGTTTTGGCTGCCACCGCAGCCTCTATCAAAATAAGAATGAATTTCATATTTTGTATATTGATGAAGGATGCCTAGGCAGCAAAAACACTAGCATATAGTCAATCGTATGTTATTTTATTTGGCGGCCAAAAAGATGATATACATAAAGATTGTAAGACGAGCAGTTGCATAACACTACAGGCAGCAAGCAATTCAGGCTCCAGCAATATACTCGTATAAGATAAATGGACAGATTATTTTTTTCATTTACTTATCTACATGACTGAAATTGTACAAAACAATACTTTGTTTTATTTATGCAATAATCTTGTGATGCCTAATTACACGCGGGTTCAGGTTCATATAATCAGCAAATCAAATTTAATTTCTAAAACATAACTTCTATCAGTGCAAAAATACTACCAAGCTAACAAGATTCATATTTTGTCATTATTCAGTCAATTTTGAGATATTTATTTATTTATACGTCATCCAACAGATAAAATCCATTTACAGGATGTGATAAATGTAAGAAAAAATACATTGCAAACGTAAAACTAAACATAGGAAATATTACAGAGACAGAGAAACAACAAAAGTATGAAAACTGTGTACGACAAATTGGAACGAACAAAACATACAGTATATACATATAAGTTCAAATGAAGTATTGATTGAGTGTAAAAGTTCAAGTTGATAAAACATGCTACTTAAAGAAAAAATAGATCGATGTCTATTGAATTACAAAAGTGGCAGATGGTATACAACGGCGAAAACTTAAAGAATCAGTACGGGGTGTGCCCAAATGAAATGTGGTATTGTGCCTAGAATTCATTCTAGGAACACCAAAATTGAGCTTATGCAGAAGTGGTGTGCAATCAATTATGTTGTTCAACAGATGTCTAAGAAATCTAATGCCAAAATTTTCACGTCTATCAGCCAAACTAGATACTGAAAATTCCCTTGAGCAAGTCCTCGTGCGGGAAACCATACGGCGGATAAATGCCAGTCGATTTAAAATGTAAGTATTTGAGAAAACGTCTCTGTACTGCTTCCAATTGTATAATATATTTTTGATGATGAGGAGACCAGACAGTTGAAGCATATTCAAGGGAAGATCGAACTAAAGAAAAATAGAGCACTTTAAGTGCATGTATGTCATTAAAATTTGTGGAGTTGCGGAAAATAAAACCAAGTGCTCTATTTGCCTTAGTGGTAATATTATTCATGTGCATGCTGAAACTAAATTTCTTGTCAAAAGTAACTCCAAGATCCTTTATTTGTTGAAGCCTCGTTAGCCTGATATTATTAATTGTATAATTATATTCAAGATGATTTTCTCTATTATCAAAGCTGACAATAAATCACTTTTCAGTATTTAACGTAAGCTTATTTCTCTCACACCACACGTATAATTTCACCAGGTCATCCTGTAGCATCTGACAATCATTCACATCCCTAATTTTACACAGTAACTTCGCATCATCGGCGTAAAGTAGGCAACTTACATCCGTAATCACAGAGATATCGTTTATGAACAATAAAAAAAGTAGTGGTCCCAGCAGCAGCAAAACCACAACTTTGCAATTTATTTAGGAGCACATCATGGTCAAGCCGATCGAAAGCTTTTGAAAAGTCGCTGTAAATTACATCAGTGTGCAGTTGTTCATCTATGGTTTCAGCTATAAATTGAGTTGTTAGAACTAGATTTGTAACAGTCGAACGCCCTTTGACAAACCTATGCTGCTGTATATAAAAACTATATAGTTTGCAGAAATTACATATGATTGTTATTGGTCGATAGTTCGAGATGTTCGCTTTGTCACCCTTGTTTATGAATAGGGGACAAATTCTAGAGTACTTCCAGATACTAGGAAAGCGCGAGTTTTTAAAGGATGTGTTGAATAAAATCCGCAGCGGTTTGGCTAGGATATAGTGACAATCTTTCAAGAGAAATGCTGGAATGCCATCAGGTCCATCGGTCATTTTTGGTTTGAAGTTTTTTAAAGCGGTCATCATTTTTTTCAGAAACACTGTCAAGTGTTACATTCGAATTTGTAAAACGGCAGGATTCCTCATTCTTATAGACAATGTAATTTAATTTTGTGGTTTGAAATGATGTACTGGAATGGCGAGCGAAGTTATCGAGTATATCCAGAGGCGAATCTATTTGACGATCGTTATATGACATTGAGGCCGGTATCCTCGAACTACCCCTTTTTAGGTTGATAAATGACCAGAACCTTTTTGGATTGTTTTTTATTTCTTTTTGAATAGAATTGCACAACCTCTCAAAGGCACTGTTGATATCTGCTTTTATTTTTGCTCTAAGGTATCTGATTTCATTTAGATATTCGTTTCTGCCACATTTGTTATAGATATGGCAACGTTGGATTGGTGTCTAAGACGAAACCGTCTCACAGATGAATTTATATGAATACACATCTTTTTGCTTGTTGATCTATGTTATGACATGTAACATATATCAATTGTCATTCTGATAACTTTCATCATTTTGTCAAGTTGTCATCTGTTATAGGTACAGTCAGGTTGTGATTAAAAGTTGGGTGGTATGTTTATCTTATATATTCTGTGATGTTTATCCCAAATTTCAAAAAGGGTCCGGCCAACTGTTCAAACTGTTGTGTGTTGTGTTTTCCAATATCAAAACAACCAGGAAAAAAGTATATTGGTAGCTAATCTATTGTTCCTGTATAAATAACAATACTGGGTTGGTTTTTGAAAATTCAAGCACAATGGATTTGGACTACAAAGCTATTGATATCAAGCAGGAAGATGATGATGGAATGGACATAAAAGCATTACAAAAAGTAGACTATTCATATTCATGTATAAGCAATGAGAGTGATTGGGATAGGTATGTTTATATCGAAAAATCTGAAAAGAACACTCTAAACATCAAACAGAATAACTCATATTTAAACCCTATGGAGTGTATTATACCTTTGTGTCTTATTAATGTGTTCAGAGTTTTGAACTTATTAAACTAATATCTGAATATCTAAAATCATTCCTCAGACCTGTTTTCCCCCATAATTCATTCTGACAGTCTAGCAAACTTGGGCACACCAAATATGTTTATTATATATATATATATATATATATATATATATATATATATATATATATATATAATATGTATATAGTCTACTATGCTAGATGGGGGCGATTCATTGCATGACAACTAGATGGCTGTATTCTATGTCTAGTTTGAATGAACTATTCAAGGTTTACAGCTCGTTGTAATATACCCAGCTCTGTAAATGTACTGCTTTTTTTGACTTATAAAATGGTTTTGGATTTAAAATCACTATGGATACAATACACTCATCTAGCCCGGTAGATTATATACCTATTAGGACATATTTTCTATGGCCACATTTATTACATTCAACCTATCTTGTGAATTATCAAGAAAGTATATCAACATTATTGCAGCTTACCAAACTTTATCAAAGCATCAGATGAAGAAATATTGAATGTACTTATCTGAATGAGAAAAAATGTCTCCAGGTGATATGTCACATAAACTTAGTCACAATTATTGGAAGCATAGAATGATGCATTTATCTTTTCTCAAATCCTGAAAAGAAAACAATAATTATGAACAAATAGATAAATTTAGAGCATCTAGGGCCATGTTAGGTCTGAAAATATTGCACAGAACACAAAACCAAGAAGCAAATACTACTAGATGATGCAAAATCTGTCAGACAAATGCTTCTTTTAGCAACACCATTATTTTTAAGGGATCATAGAGATATGGAAATACTCATTCTTAGCTAATAACAGCTTTTCTGTCAGGATATAGTTATGCTCAAATATTCTCAGACATGAAATGGTATCAGATGCTCTTTCTGGCATAGAAGAGTTTGAATTAATGCAATGTTACATGTTTACCACCTTAAGCAAACAGCAAAAAATGCCTGATTATATTACATAATGTCACATATTCCCATTTTAGCATTAAGGTTGAAGAAATGAAGATAGAAAAGTGTGATGAATATGACTCAACTATATCAACATTTGAATATATAAATGACAACAAGGCAGCAGTGAAGAATGAAATTGAAAACATGAAAGCTGATAGTGTCTTAGATATGGACCCTTTACATGATACAGTGGATTTTGGCATCAGGCCTGATAGTGATCAAAATTCTAGTACTGAATTGGTAACTCATATAATGCAATATCCTGAAATTAGGTGTAGTCATAAACTAAGCTTGTGTATTCATTGTGATAAATCATTTAAGAGCAAACAAGCTCTGGATGACCATGTTATTAAAAAACATGTAGAATTCATTGGATCTGTTTCATCTAAAGTTCATCAATGTGAACATTGTAGTTATAAAACTACTAATTCATGTCTCTTAGCTAGTCATATAGAGAAACACCCTGAAAGTGGGTATAGTGTTAAACAAGTCCTATGTATACATTGTGATAAGGTATTTAAGAGCAAAAAAGCTCTTGATGACCATATTATCAAAAAACATGAAGATTTCATTGCATCTGTTTCATCTAAAACACATAAATGTGACCATTGTACCTATAAAACTACCCATCCATTTCTTTTTGCCAATCATATGGTGAAACATCCTGAAAGTGGGTCTAGTCTTAAACTAAGCCCATGTATTCATTGTGATAAGAAATTTCAGAGTAAACAAGCTCTGGATGACCATATTATCAAAAATCATATAGATTTCATTGGATCTGTATTATCTAAAATACATCAATGTGAACATTGTAGTTATAAAACTACCTATTTGCGTCTTTTGACTAGACATATGATGAAACATCATGAAAGCGGATCTAGTGTTAAACCTGAAATAAGGTCATGTCTCTATTGTGATAAGTCATTTAAGAGCAAAAGAGCTCTTGATGATCATATTATCAAAAATCATAAGCATTTCATTGCATCTGTTTTATCTAAAATACATCAATGTAAACATTGTAATTATAAAACCACATATTCTTCTCTCTTGATTCGTCATATGGGTAAGCATCCTGAAGGTAAATATAGTGTTAAACAATACCCATGTATTAATTGTGATAAGACATTTAAGAGCAAAAGGGTACTTGATGATCATGTTATCAAAAATCATGAGGAACTTACTGCATCTGTTTCATATACAATACATCAATGTAAACATTGTAGCTATAAAACTACTAATTCATCTGTCTTGGCCATTCATGTAGGGACACACTTTGAAACTGGGTCTAGTCTCAAACAAAGACCATGTAATCATTGTAATGCCACATTTAAGACCAAAAGAGCTCTCGATGATCATGTTATTAAAAATCATGAAGAATTTATTGAATCTGTTACATCCAAAATACATCAATGTAAACATTGTAGTTATAAAACTACTGATTCATCTCTTTTAGCTGGCCATATGAATAAACATCCTGATAGCGGGTGTATAGTTAAACAATACCCATGTATTCATTGTGATAAAAAATTTAAGAGCCAAATGGTACTTGATAACCATGTTATTAAAAACCACGAAGAATTTATTGCATCTGTTTCATCTAAAGTACATGAATGTGAACATTGTATTTATAAAACTACCAGTTCAACTCTCTTCGTTAATCACATGGGGAAACATCCTGAAACGAAGTCTAGTGTTAAACAGAGACCGTGTATTCATTGTAATGCAAAATTCAAGAGCAAAAGGGCTCTTGATGAACATGTTATCAGAAGACATACAGATTTCATTGCATCTGTTTCTTCGAAAATACATCAATGTAAACATTGTAGTTATAAAACTACTAATTCAGTTCTCTTGACTAGTCATATGGAGAAACATCCTGAAAGTGGGATGAGTGTCAAACAATACCTCTGTACACATTGTGATAAATCATTCAAGAGCAAAAAAGCTCTTGATGACCATATTATTAAAAAGCACACAGATTTTATTGCATCCGTTTCATCAAAAATACATCAATGTAAACATTGTAGTTACAAAACTACCGATTCGTCTCTTTTGGATAGGCATTCGAAAAAGCATCCTGAACATGGGTCTTGAATACCGTCCGAGGGAGAAAAGCGGACAATCTGCAACTGTGATAACATTTGAGGCTTTGAATTCCACCTCCAAAGTAACTAGACTATTAACTCTTTCTTGTTTTGCTATTTATTAGGAAATGTTTGGTTGGTGATTTTAATTACATTTTTGAGTGAAGAAAAAGATAAGCCTGCGACTCATGTCAATTTTGATTTTTTTCTTCATATTTTTCTAAGATGGTTTAAATTAAAAATATATTTATAAAAATATCATTTCGTCTTATTTTGTTAACCATACCTGTAGTTTTGAATTTAAATCGAATGAGCATATTTGACAAACACTCGAAGTTGTGTTCATTGTCAATGTCGTAAACATGCATTTCCAATAACATTACAAAGGAAGCATATTTATTTTGCACCTGCGGAAACAAATGGGTAGGTACCGAAAAACAGTTTTTCAACAGCCACAAGTTTAGCACAATGAGGGCCGATCAATACGTACACGTGTTAGGAATAAAAATAAGATTTTATTTTTCAACGTTATCACCTTTTAGTTCGATACGCTGTTCTAACTTTTTTGTCATTTTTTATCCAAATATTATGATTTTTCCAACGGTAAAATAACATATGTTTCAACAACTTCTTCGGTTAAGGTAAATGTCTTTCTCGGTTCCCTGTTTTGATGTTGGGGAACAACAAAAAGTGGCAGGCAGCCAGGTCGGGCGAATATGGTGGAATAATACACTGTGTACATCTCAATATTCCTAAACAGGATTTTTGTTTTGGTTTAAAATTTTAATAACACCTTACATAAATTACGGCGCTACTCGTTATGTTTACCATATAATATATATTATTAGAAAACCAAAGATATATGTTTACATAGATATAAATGGGCCCATTTCGGAGATACAGGGCCAACCCGCGCCAGCAAGTGGAGCAAGCCCACCACTTTTTTGGCAGTCTCGTCTACTTAAAGGTGATGTTATTTTACTATTTACTGCTTTTCCGATGAAGCTGCTTCTTGAATGTCTGTGGAGCTTACGGAAAGCAGTATTTTATGAGAACCAACCTTTCCGAATATTCTCAAACGCTGCGACTGCCCGTTCGCGTAACTGTTGACTATCGACGCCTACTGTAGGACAATAACTCAATAAATATAATAAAATAATAAAATTCTGGGATTTTCGGCGCTGCAGCTGGTTCGCAGCTTTTTTTGAAGCAGAAATTGCTGTGCTCCGTGATAATAAAAGAGCAGTTGATTCCACGGTTACTTATTTGGTTTAGGGGTCGTTTGCGTTAGCAATATTAATACAATAGATCATATTATTTGCTATATTTCATCGTAACTTATTTTCGTATAATTAAGTAACTCGGCAGATAGATGGGAAGAATTATAATTAATTATGTATGTGTTTTAATTTGGTGAGGCATCCGAATATATTATATTTATATTTAAAAATTATATTGTGATTTATATTATATGTATTTTTATTCCCAATAATAAGAAAATTATATGGGGATAGTACACAAAACTAGGGGGTGCACTCTACACCGTATATGTATAAAATTGCGTATACTAAGACTAAGCTGAATCTTAGCAGTTTGTTGTTTGGAAAAATCAGGAGCGTTTTTCAAACCTTCAGAATTCAACTGCTTTCACAAGTGCACTACATTATTTTGCCCATACGATACAGCATAGTCTTCAATTTATTAACATTAAGTTTAGATTTAAGTAAATGGGCCGATCCCGGAGGTACTGCAATACCGGGCCAACCCGCGACAGGAGTGGAGCAAGCCCCTAACCTCCCATCAGTTTCCAAAAATCAGTTTAATATTCTGGCCCCACATGTGGGGCGTATCAGATATTAAGCTGATAAGAACAGATACTACACTTTGATCTTAGCCAGAGGCCGAGAAGCGATACCATTCTATTGCATCACCGCTGTACACCATAAAATTTATCGGAGTAATCATAGTAGTAAAGTAGTGTAGCCATCTAGTGGCTAAGAGCTGAACTTGCAGCATGCAGCTGTAAATGGATACGAAGCAAGAGAGAAAACTATCCCACCCGCTTCATGTGGTTTTCTTCCTTCTGCCTCATATGAGAATTCTAGTAATGCTGTGTAATACACAGTGATGGGGCTACGAGTGAAATCCCCACATTTTGAGTCTATTTTTCGTACTTATTTGAGCATCAAAAATTTATGAGTATTTGATCTCTGATTATTTTGCATTTTTTATGAATTCCTTCAGTTACCTTGTTGGACTCAAGCATTAAAATTCACCCTCTTCTTAGAGATTGTTTCTTTGCTTGTTATTTATAAATATTGATTTACTTACTTGATGAACCGTTAAGTAGAATGGCCTCTGGTCAGACTTCGCCGTTGCACTACAGTTATATATTGTATATGTGTATATATGTATGTATATGATTTTAGTGCAATAAAGTCGTTTATTATTATTATTATGGAAACATTGCAAATTAATGTTTGAAATATTCATATTCCCCTTCTTTTTAAATTCTGTTGGTTGCATAACCGTGAGGTGTGCATACTTCCACCTCTATGTGTTCATCTGCAGTTCACAGATAAACAATGAAATATATTTTTGCATTTTAACATTGAGTAACATATTACTTAGTGACCTAAGTCAATGGTTTTGTAGGTATTCCTAGAAAAATCAACATCATTTAATATCAAGTTAGGATTTAAAAACAGTGTTTTGGTATATTGTATATTTCTCGGAGAACATTTTTTCCTGGAATAGCCACACATTAAGTATTGTTTTGTCATCTTAATGCGTCTAGTCGTGCTGATTCATACTGTCATCACCTTCAGTACCACAGTTCAGTAGTGCTTCAGTATTATATGCGTTTGCGTTGCGAGATACGTCACACGTAGAGTAGTTTAGCTGCCCTGTCAATCAGATTCTGAGATGGAGGCGATAGTGAGAGAATTGCCATTCGAAACTAACATATCCATTGTCCTCGTCACGTGATGAGCACTTCTTGTCCTCGCGTTTCATAAATTTATTTTTAGTTTGCATTGGTGTCTTCATCCTAGATGGGTTCTTGGAGAAACACTTAAATGCCATACTTGCACTGGTAAATATTTTTGCCTTTACAAATGCAGTACGACCAAACATTGCCTTTTGTTTTCCTCATTTTTAAAAGCACTGTCAAGCACTCAAGTCTACAAAACAAATAAAATACAAAAAAATATTGTATGGCAACCCGCAACGCACTGCAAGCCAGGACAGGACTGCGTGGAATTCCGGGTTGTCGCATTGCCGGAAGCAACGTCGCCAATTAATACTTGGAGAATGGAGATTCGGAGTCCGAAATATTCCTAATAGAGGTAATCCTTCAGATATTACCAATATTTCCATGGAAATACTTTCATTCATAATACTCATTTTTTATTACTCTTATCTTGTTATATACTGGTATGGGTGTGAACCCGTTTGACGTATAACGAGTGGCTGTAGTATTAGCATCACTATACACGTACCGCGTAAAAAGATAAAAACTTATCACTTCACCCCATTGACTTGCGGTTCCACTGGTACTCTTAAAAAAGTAAATTCAGGGTAGAAAATTATTGATTACTCCAAAGCCAGTTAATAGCTTTTTGAAGTCATTTTGTTATTGGAAATAGTTTTTGACGAGGTATGCGATTTGTAATAAAACATCGTACTAGGATCGAATTACGCATTTATTATGTGGAATGAACAATATTGCATTATCTTATCACCATTTTCTCTCAGTTAGCCTTATATACATTCCGTTTTGTGATTTCAAAATTGTCTCTGCAGCCAGTATAATTTCATGCGCTGGCACCGTCGGCATCAAATGGAAATTCCTTAGCATCTTCGACAAAGCGCTCTTCATTTCAAGCATTGCAAATTTCTGACCTGCAATCAGTGATGTTAGATAAGTCAATTTTCCCCAGATCACTTCTCACCCTATTATCCCTAAAATTCTTTAAAAATAATAAAACATTTATCAATCAAAAATAACGGATGAAAATGTTTCGAGCTGTGATTTACACCACCGTCAAAAGATTCGCTCGATTACGACTTGAAATCGCCGATCATTTAACATTTTGTGAACTGTATAAATTTATACGCTGGTTCAAATCAGTTTACTTAATCAAATCGTTTTATTCACAGTATCACAGTTCATTACCTTTACGATAAAAAAACAATTATTTGCTTCCCTTTGATGGTGATGGTGATTGTTGTCACTTATAGTGCAATGAGTAGAGATGGCAACGATGAATCGATGCTTAAAAAAATCGACTCAGCTGAAAAACATATATTTTTTAGTTTAAAATGCTGTGAGGAATGCCCGTACCTATTTTGCATCATTATTTGTGTTTGTATACATGTTATAATCAAAAAATGTCTTGTTTTGTTTGATTATTAAAAATATGTTTTATTTGATTATTGTATAGCGTTCATTGTTTCTAATTTTGAATAAAACCTTTTCAGCTATTCTCTTAGTTTGTTTTATTCTATTCAAAGCAGTAATGTATTGTTTATGTACTCGTCAGTGATCACATATTTGCAGAAATGTACATTTTTGAATAAACAATAAACAAAATCGATGTTTTTGAATCGATACATCGATGTTCTCCTATTGATGTAGCCATACATCGTGTTCTTGGTTCGATGTTGACATTCCTAGCAATAAGGTGGCTAGATTCTGTGGTGGCTAGTACATACCTATACAGTTTCGTGGACCTGCACTGAAAGGTATATAAGAAAAGGGTTTTGTTCCATCGATATCTTCAAATCTACTTGGGTTGAAAGTTAATGGATCTGGAAAATAATCTGGACATCTCAACATCCCATAGGCGAATATCGCTACATTAACTCCTTTTGGTATAATATTACCTAAAATCATTTCAAATTATTGGTTATACGACCGAGAAACAAATAAGCTCAATTAGATTTGATGTAAGACTTCAACTTTTTACCAACTCGACGACCCTCCGCCCCTTCACCTCACCCATCGCTACTGTCTCAACAAATACCTACCCCTGTATTCAACATCTCTATCAGTTTTTCGAGCATAAAATGGTACGGATGGATACAATCTCAACGTTTCCTTAATGACGCACTCTAAATATTTCATTTTTTGTAAATCGTCGTAAGTTGACTGTCTCAATATGTCATCGGCAAATAGTGATTTTTGCTCTTCTAATGCCTGGTGCTGGAAGAAAATTTATTCCCCTTATTGTTGTATTGTTTTTATCACGTATATTTATCGACACCGAAGAGGCGAGCCAGGCCAAATAATGATATACACTGGACGGACATATATTTCAGTTTGGGTCAACTACTGTTTTTTTAGGATGGCTCGCGCATTTGATGCATATAATACAGGGATTGTTCAGCAATCACTGAGTTTTTTTATAGATAACCTCACGCAAAGGCATATAGCCTATCGCGCTTCATGAGCACTCTGCGAGGACAGCAACCATCATTAACATTAGCCATCGGGGAACAGATTCCCCGTAACTCATTCCACAACGCGAGTTCTCCAAAAGAACGACTTTTGGAACAGGCTTGTTCGACGCGTTGTAAGCTCGACCTGCTGCGGATGCGCCTGATGTGCGCCTCTTCGATTTTATAGACTGTGGAGGTCTTTTGCGAGGTCAGGCGCATCCATTAGACGTAATGCTCGTTTCTGGATTGTGTCCAGAAGATTCAGGGAGTAGGGAGTGCTTTGCGGCGCATCCCCACACATGCGAGCAGTACTCCAGCCATGGTCTGATCTGTGACTTGCATAGTAGCAGTAGCTGTTCCGGAGAATATAATTTGGGAGGGATATTTGGGAAGCCGACTTAGCGAATTCCCATGTTTGCGAAATTGAACGTTTAGAGCGATCCCGGTGAACCGTAGTCATTAGAGATTATTCAGTTGAACTTAGAAATGTTATAAAGAGGTGGATTATCGAATTCTGTTAGACAACTTACTTGGACATCTGGATGATTGGCTAGAAGGAACAGAGCGAAGCTCATGGCAGAACCGGTTGTGTCATGCCCCTGGAAATGACATTTTGTTGCTTTAATATTGACATTAATATTTATATGAACACTCAATCCAAGCGTCGCACACTATGGCGCTGCCCATTGGCGACTTGAAAGTCAGAGTGCCTAATACTTGGACTGCCTTGAAGCCGCGACAGATGTTCCTCGTAAACAGGGATATATCGCTGTAAATCAGCTCACCCTTGTTGACAGATATCGTAAGGGATATCTTTCGCCGCTGCAAGGCAGATCAAGTGTTAGGAACTCTGACTTCGTAAGTTGCCAATGGGCGTCCCCATTGAGGGCGACACTTGGTGATGATTGTTGATATTGCTATCACACCCTGGACTGGGTTACATATATATCACCCAATTGCGCTCTACAGTTAGACTGCCAGACTATACTGACGAGTCTAGGCTAGAGTTGAAACACGCATCTCCATAGCTCTTGATGCATAGTATAGAGAGCATACATTTACAATTGATTTCTATGACTTTGTATGCCATTGTGATTGCCGACATCAGGAGGACCAAATATGGCACTAAAAGAAGAAGAATCTATGACTGTTTCTAGAGAAACGGATTTGTTTCTTTACCAGCAGGCAGCGGAAAATGTAACGAATCACGGAGGCAACCACAGGACAAGTTTAAGGAGTTTCATTAATTTGCTTATTTATCGCCGTGAATTGATAATTTTATATAAAATATACTATAGTTCCATTCCTCATGCTGTACCTCAAACATAAAGGTGTCTACTTCTTCTCTAATTTCCTCTCTGGTCAAAGGCCGATCGTCAATGGTCGATCGTAACAGCATGTCTAGAAAGGCAAATCTCTTCTTTGCGCCACAGTCATCTTCTTCAGGCGATGATTCGTTCATAAGTTTCTTCCGAGAATCAATCACCGAATAAGTAAAGTTGTGTATTTGCCGTACAGCTCGTTTTTCTCTGTAGTAATTAGGAAACAGCCAATAAGTCATGTCCAGGCGCTCCCTTAATTTATTTTGTCTTTCGGCTACAATCTTGCAGACTAGTTTCACATTTTTCACGTATTCAGAATCTTCGAATTCTTGAGCATTTATTGATACACCCATAGATGATTCTGTGGGAGGATAATGGAATTTATTCTCAAAAATTAGCTTACTTAACTAGTAAGATGCCAATGGGCAGCGCCATAGTGCGCGACGCTTAGAAATGAGTGTTAATATTGCTATCACACCCTTGACTAGGTTACGTATGTACCACCCAATTCTTTTCTACAGTTAGACCGCCAGGTTATACTGACGAGTCTAGGCTAAAGACGAAACATGCATGTCTATAGCATAGTGGAGAACATACACTCAAAAATTAGGTTATAACAAGAGTATTTAACCAATGACATCAACGCATATGTTGAAAATAAGTCACATACATATACTAACCACAGATAACATCTAAGGCATACAAAGTGATATATTGATATATATTTATGTCTTTTCCCTGCATCTTTTTCAATTTTCCGACTAACTTTGCACCATTTGCCTCGAATGAGGCAATGAATTGTTGCAGTATCGAGAAGTGGAAGGATGGCGTCAAAAGTTTCCTCCTTTTCTTCCATATGGGTCCTGAAAGGATAATATTACAATTGAAATATTGATTGCAGACGATTTTACTTGGTTAAATATTGTTTTACTGTCTGTGGTGGTTGTATATGATAATCAATGATGGAGCATAAAAAATAGAAACAAAATGATCGCCATATTCACTGACAGGGACAATCAGGGCGTTGGAAGGTCCCAGGGTGACATCTGCACTTGTTTGGAAATGTCAACAAAAAATGACTAACTGACGGAACAAAACAACGTAAAATTGAAGGGGGACCAGGCCTTTCACGAATTATTAGCAACGAAAAGGCAGATGAGCTTTAAAGAAAGGGATGATCTTTTTCAGTCATTGGCCTGACTTGCGACTTCCTAAAACACAGGAAGCATAAATCAAGAAATAGGTGAGACTTCAGCACAGGAAATACTAAACCTTGACTGAATGAATTCACTAAAGCACTATTATCAAAAACGGCCATAGGACTAATTTCTTTAAACAGGAATCAGCTTCGTATGGTTACTGGACTTTTTACTGGAGAAGTACCTGAACAAACAGGGACCTTTACTGTAGACAATGGGGGGGGGGGGGGAAGCAACAGAGTCTTGTCCTCTGGGAGTGCCATGTGCCATCTAACAAGATCACAAGTGAATGCAGCCCTTTGTGAAACCTAGACTGGAACCAATATAATTCAGTATAGTGCAAGCAGAGAAACTGGGTACAGGGTTTAAGACTGCTAGAATAGGTACTGTACTAACATGGACATTACGTTGGATGGCTCCTGGGTAATAAAAAAAGATTAATATGCCATGAGCCCCACTAGTGTTTTGGGATTCTCTGGTTTAATGTATAAATACGAGTCAGTCGTCTGCACACATAAAAATAACATCTCAGATCAAGAATATGTGCTTTTTAACCTAATCGAAACTAACGAGCGCAGAAACTGACACACGCGTACCGTTGAATTATCCTTAATGAATAAGGCGATGCCAAACAAGTAAATGAATTACTTGGGAAGAATAGCAAGATGTCCGTATTGTTGATTGGAAAATATGATAAGCTTACGAAAAAATATGGAATACTTGTTAGAATAGTTTTGAAATCTTAGTTGTGGAGATTATTATATTTTTTTAGAGTATATTCTTTTAGAATGAGTATTGATCTAGAAAATATGTTTTTCTTGCTTCTTCAAATTAATAATTTTTATACCAAATGTCTTAGAGTAAGATCAGATGTTCTTGTCGTGAGGATATCTTTACAAGAATATCGAAATTCTTGAGTTGATAATTTTTTTTGTATGTGTGTTGTAGAGAAATAAATACAAAGCAACAAAAGCGTACTTAAGGCATCACTTACCATCACTAGTTAGTAAGCCGTTGCCCAACCACTGGTGAAGAAAGTCGTATTCCTCTGACTTCCTCAGTATCGCGGTGCTACTCAAAATAAATTCTACGAAATCATAATCGATGGAAACTATCATACGCCCTGCAGGACCGGCTAGTAGCAGGGTTTTCCCATATTTGCAATGCAATCGGTTCATGTCATGCAAACTTTCTGAAATGTAAAAAAATGGAGTATATCAATTGATTCAGGACTTCCACCGCTGTAGAGTTGGGATAAACCACCCCTTTCCCCGTAGATAAGCAAACTGACGTCAGTTTATTCCTGCACTTTTTGTGAGTATGTCAGCGTGTGGAATACAGTTTTTTATTTATATTTACTAGCACTGATCTTTCAAACACTTAGTTTGTAACTATTAAATTAAAACCTAACGCTCTTTCAGTTCATGATGCATCCTGCACACACTGGTAACGTATGTTACATAAACAAAATAGTTATAGCCCTGGGGATGACATACATTTTCTTTGATGATTTTATAAAACCTGGAATAATGTTTATTTGTTAGTTTAAGTCGTGCTGATAATAAAATGGGGTTTCTGGCTATGGCCTCCACGACGCCCAGCATCTTGTACGGTAAACAATGATGCTGAAGTCATTTTATAAAACCTAGGACTTTTTTGGATTTAGAAATCTTCTTCATTGCGAAACTGATTTTTATTAAAGCTGATACTTTTTTTATATAATAATATATTAATAACTATTTCAACATTCATCTGGTTATTTTTTACCGGTCCTAATGTGGGCTGCCTCAGGTATAAAGTATCCCTGTAACTTCAATAATTATTTTCTTGATTTTCATAGTTTACAAAAATTTGTGTAATTATTGATAGAAAATTAAAGTATATTTAAAATATATTAATTATAAAAATGACATTAATTTTATCGTCATCTGTAGCTTGTATATTTAGCCTGAATAGCTACTATTATAACAAAAAAAAAACTTCAACACTTTAAGTGTTGTAAGTTGTTCACTTATGACCATAGTAAACAAACAAATTTTGTATTGTCTTTCAGGCATGAAATTACTTTTAAATAGGAAGCAGAAAGTTTAGTTGAGTGTCTCAAAGTTTCGCCGAAACATTATTTGTTGTTCTGATGAAATCAACTGTTTTCCAATAGAATTTATTCTTGGTCTGAAAAAAATATATTTTTTGCATGCAGCATCTGGCAACGTCGCATAGTACATAGTACATAGAAAATTTCAGTTTCATTCACCTATTAAAGACAGTTTTTTTATCTGAACTAGACACATTTCAAATTACAATCAACATAAGTTTACAGCTAGGTACATTTACATTATGATTTCGATGCACGAGCTTTTGTGGATGGCAAGTGTGTCAAAATATAAATGCAAATATTTGAAAACTTTTAGTATCATAAACGGCCTCATACCTAAAATCCAAATATGGAATTGTAAAAACCTAGATATTTTGAGATCAGCGTGGGCCTGTGACATGTTCTTTCAACTTTGGCTGGGAATGGAACAGGTCAAAAATTTTTTTGATGGTCTCATCCCTTGCAGCCATATCTACTTGATGAATACTTATTCAAACACAAAACAAGTTGACATGCCAGATATCTTGACGGCAAAGACTTTGCATATGACTCTTCTGAGAAGAGGCATTTGAAAGATGGTGCTGACCCGTTGATTCTTGCTCATTCCTGTATGTGCAGAGCTATGCAAGGTAAATTGAACACATTTCGTCACTGATCAGTTTTTCGGGTCTATGTGTTTTGATCGTCCTTGGTTATCATATTTTTACATTAATTACCATTCGCATGATCGACAAGTAATACACACGTTAGTCCAGTTCAACATTACTTCCGTGAGTACGTCTTTATTACCCCACGTACAACTCATGAACTCATGAATAGGTAGGCAACCCTACTTACATACTTCGTTAACTTTTAGCATGATAAAACTTGTTCGTTATATAATTCGCTAGTAGTACTAATCGAGGTCGCTGGTACAAATGTTAACAGGAAAATAGCCTAGAAAGTTTAATAAACACGTTTTTTTACTACAATTCTTTATCCCAAATACAACTGCACTGGGCTCAACATTTTTGAAGATGGTGTCACTCTTTTTTCTATAATGTACAAAAAATTTGAGAACGATCGATTTGCTACATTTTAAGTAGTGAACGATCTAATATATAGACGATAGTGAAAATTTCTCATAAATTAGTTTATAACTGGAAAAATCTTTTAGAAAATTAAAAAACTATTAAACAACAGTATCCTGTTCGGATTTTCATTTAATCGCAATGTTGTCCGATTTTCTGATGTTTTATACGCAATTAACAGTTACCATCACCAAATATATGAATAAACCTCTTAGTTATTACAAGTATACAAGCTCTAAAAGTTTGATTTTTTTACAATTTTCAACTGGATTTACGCCCGAAAGGGAAAAAATTGTCTGATAGTAATAACAAAACATATGTTGATTGGCCTTCTAGGACTCACCTCTGATACTATGGAACTCAAAGACATGTCCTAAGATTGGCAAACCAGGCACTGAGCCTACCCACTGCATTTTTTCATCCATTGCATAAAACTCCCTCTGCCTATATAGGAATATACCTATGATTATTATTATTACTGTCCAACAAATCACACCGAACATTGTAAGCACGCGAATATTCTCTATACATAAATGATATGATTATTCTGATGTTCGTATTTTTCCAGATCCTTGCTGGTATTTAAAGAACATTTTTTAAAAATTGCACTATCTATTTGCATATCAATTTTGATGACCTTAGACCTGAAGCTATTCATGTATCTTAGTCTCAGTAGTCAAATTAATCTTTTACATTATATGTACAATCTTATTATTCATCCAATTATATTTAAATTATAGCGCGCAAAAAAGATATCAGTCCATCAATCTTCGGAATTTATCAGTTCACAGTACAAGGCAGAAAAGAGTCTTATAATTGCAATTATAATAAATTATTATATATTTTTTGATATTTCCTGAATTATACATGAGTAAAAGCCATGAATTCAAAGATGCGTTACACCATAAAAAAAATAAAAAATCCAGTAACCACTGTTCAGTAATGCATCCTCCTATTTAATTTTAATACATCCAATTTCAGAGACATCTAGGGGTAGGGATATTGTAAATAATTATCTAGTTCCACGGGAAAATCATTTTTATCTCTAGTTCACTGTTTATAGATGCTTGAGAAGTGATTCATGATAAGACCATAATATGTCAACATTTTCTGCCAGACAGACGTTCGGCTCGATTCGACATCGAATCGAGTCTGACTGCGATTCGACCATCCCCATTCCCTAGTCAAATGTCATTTCATGTGTTGGTATTGTTTGTATTTAATACATTCCAACACGTGCTAGAATTGCGATTTTAATCGAATAGAAAAATGGTCAGAAAGTTGAAATATCATGAGCAAAAGCTTTTGAAAAAAGTAGACTTTATTAACTGGGAGGTTGACAATAACTTGCACGAAGTAAAAATACTGAAAAAGTATCACATTCAGAAGAGGGAAGACTACACTATGTATTTATGATGTTCTTTGCAAGATACATTTTTTATGCAAAAATATATCTTTTCAGATACAACAAATTAGCTAGAAATATACGCGAACTGGCAAGAAAAATCAAAGAAATGGACCAAAAGGACCCGTTTAGGACAGAGGCCAGTGCTCAACTTCTAGAGAAATTGTAAGTCTTCACGATACTCGCTGGATATTTATATTAATAAATTTTGTTTTGAAGATATGTAATGGGACTTATACCAACAAGATGGGATCTTAGTTTAGCAGAAAAAGTGACTGCATCATGCTTTTGTAGGAGGAGGTTAGCTGTAGTGATGATTCGAAGTAAGTTTTACTTTTTTGTGTATAGTTTCTTCTTCAAAAGACATTATATTGCAGATAAGATGTCAGAGTCCATAAAAGGAGCTACTAAGTTAATAGAACAAGGACATGTTAGAATAGGACCTGAATTAATCAAAGATCCAGCGTTGCTTGTAACTAGAACCTTGGAAGATTTTGTAACATGGGTAGATAGCTCCAAGATAAGACAACACATTCTAGACTATAACGGAATGGTGAGATATTCAATTTGGAATGAAGTTAAATATTATATCATATTCAAAATTGGAGGACCTAATACTAAGTAAATTACTCAACTGGCTCACAGACTTTGATTTTATGGGACTGTATTGTTTGGTGAACATTTCCGTTTGATTAAAAAAAACAAACATGTTCAACAACAGACATCTCTTGGCATTATAAGCCATACCTAAGATTATATTAATAAACTGTGTTCATTCTGTATGGAACTCATCTTGTTGCCAAAATCAATTCAACACAGTTCACTCCATCTACAATTGCTGAATTGAAATTCATTTCATACTCTTTTGCTACTCTAGAGGCATTCAGAATTATTATTTACTGCTCACAGTTCTCTTCAGTATTTTTTTAAGTGATCCTGCATATGATTTGGCCCTCCTTACCTCTACACTTAATAGAACCGACCTAATATTGTACCTACGATCTCCCAAAGTATTTTTGGACCAACATGTAATTTGGAATGTGATGTTAACTGCATGTACTAATAATTATTGTTGACGATAACATTCCAAATATTTATCTATCACACTTCCTGAGATGCAACACCAACTTGATTCATTTAGATAACACTTAATCAAAATTGATATCATTCAAAAGCTTAACTTTTCATGCATTCAGGGATCTAATCAAAATATTTACTAATAAGCAGCGAATATGTCAAAAATGAAAGTGTCTACTTGTCTATTAGAACAAAACAGTTCAATAAAAGTGATGTCTATGAGTCCTTTAATCACTTGACTGAGTGTTAGACTCTTTGATAGCTGTATCAACTTGTATATACTATATAATTGACCAATTTTTTGTTCATTGTAGTAAGTACAGTTTTGTGAAAGATCCAACATTCAAATTTACATCTGTCCTGTTTTCATTTATTTTTCTTTATTTCAGAGGGACGATTTTGTGCTATGAATTGGAATATTTGCAAGAGATAATTAGTGATTTGTATGTTTATTTTTATATAAGAATACATGATAATGATGTTGTTTTCTTTGTTTACCTAACTTGTGTCATCATGGAGCTCAAGAATCAGTATATTTTTTTTAACTACTTATTTGATCAACATCACTGAAAAGGTTAGAGACAAAAACAATACTTTACAAAAATAGTGTATTATTTCACCTAAAAATACGTGACAAATGAAGCTTATGAAGCTGCAATTTTTAACATTTCTGCTAGGTCCGTAATTTTTTCTCTAGGTTTTCCTAGCCTGGCACCTTCTTCCTGTTCTACTTTATCTATCTTCAACCAGTCTTTCCATTCTACAACTTGGATATTCAATCCTTTTTTGACGTCGTCATAACCTACAAAAAATATAATAGTACATAGTTTTTTTATAATCAATCTCACCCTAAATTGTGATCTTTCACAACTACGACAACCTTCTACAATTATAAATGTAATAAATAACACTACTGCTACTACTAACCTCCTTTTACATCATTGGTCAAATGTCCTTGACTGATATCTTTCAATATGACTTCTGCTGCTTCAAAAGCACCATTCATTGTATTTAGGATGACTCCTCTAGGTCCAGTAGCCAACCAGCCACATACATATAGACCTTTCTTTACTTTGTAAGTTTGATTGATTACTACACCCTTTTCAAAATCAAAAGGGATGTTACCGTCTGCCGGTACGGCTTTGTACCCAATGCTTGGAATAACTAGGCTGCAATCGATGTTTTCTTCATCTTTTGTAACAACCGCAATCATCTTTTGTAGGTCATGATCGCCTTTGAGTATTGTCTTGCACAGAACCATCGTTTTCACCTGTAAACCAAAACTGTATAGATATTCCAATTTCCTTGCTGACTGAGTACTTAATAGAATTACAGTATACAGAACCTCAAATATTTATGTAGACCAAAATAATATCGTGGATTTTACTGCTGCAAGATAGGGTGGAGAGTGATCAATTTTCATGAGCATTTAATGATTTATTAATTAAAAGTGCACAATAACAAAGCGGAAGGTATTCTATTCTCATTTACTTCTCTATCCTACTTCAGAATTTTTCGGCGCCTTTTAAAATTCACCCACCTGCTACTCTAGCATAGTTCTGTAATATTCTACACGAAAATCAACCAGAAATTGAAGTTATGTTAGCAGGAATGCGGAGTGAGACGTGAGATGAGGCAGCAAGGAAGACAGAAAGAAGAGAATGCAGCATCAGGAAGGGCGCATTGGAAAAAATACCTTGTTGTTGCTACATCCTAGTATCTTAGAGGGTGCTCTGAAAAATACCGGTCTGAATTCCTTTTGACCACTGGTTGCTTTACTTTCTCCCATAGATTGCAACATCAGTTCTGTGATTCGTTTTCTGGGTCTTTTCAGTTTGGAAAGATGATTTGCTACATTGATAAAGTCTTCTTTTCTCCATATAGTACTACATCCAGGCAGCTTGAGCATTTCTCTAAGTTCTTTAATTGTGAATGCTGCCTGCAGAGGTCCACGCCTACCTACCAGATAGACTTGCTTCACTTTGGATTTTTGTAAAGCATCTATAGCATAGCTAGTTATGTCCGTTTTCTAGAAAAGCAACAAAAATTATTTCTTGGACAGTGAAATCGTGAAAAGCTGGCGAAAACTCGAAAAAAATCTAGTTGTTTAATTTTTTTGTATATAAACAATTGCTCATATGACCTGAGGTAATATAATGCCAATATATTTACAACTTTCATCTCTCTGTATTCTGATCTAACACAGACACCACAATATTCTTATATGTTATAAGTATGTTTCCAAATGACATGTATACAGCTTTCTCTATATTGAGTGACAATTTATTTGTAGCTAACCACAAGAACATCTTTCCCAAGTTTTAATTCATTTCCATTTGAATACTATCCCATGTATGATCAGAAGCAATTGATGCTATATCATCAGCATATGACACAATATGCTCATTCAAATTGAAAAGGTCACTTGCATAAACAACAAATAATAGTGGACCAATAACACACCCTTGAGGTTGTTGTAACAGCTCCTCACAATAATAAACTTTGCCTTTTTGTTTGTCTATTATTCAGGTAACTTTCAAATTGAATTTTTGTAACAAGGAGATATGATTTCAATTTTCTATATTTTGTACTTGCTGAGAAGACTACCAAGGCAACACAAACATTACTGAAGCTATTTAGTTAGGTGTATGTGGATGTTATTACAAACCAGTGAAAATGGGTTTCTAGAGCAGTACAATTTTCAAAAGAAACAATGATGAAGTACAAAGTTAGCCACCTGCCTAAATTTAAATTATATTCTGCATTAATTATAATCCTAAAAAAGGGAAACAGGCGACACTTACTCTTAATTGATCAACTGGTGTTAAAAGTATTCTTGCTACGTCTACTGCTACATTCCCTTGCCCTAAAATAACTACACTTTCTCCACTTAGATCAAGTTCCAAGTCACGATCCTTGGGTACACCATTATACCAACCAACAATTTTTTTAGCAGCAATGCAATTTTTGAAGTCCTCCCCTGGTATCTCTAACTGATTGCATTCTTCTGCACCATAAGCCTAAAAAGCAATAATTAATCAATACATGCACATACCATTGTCAAGTGTTTTTGTTCTAACTATCTGAAGGTGACATTGTATTTTGCCCATTTCACAATAAGATATCCAAAACAATAAACACAGGTAATGATAAATAAAGATTAGTAATAGATCATATTTAATAAATGCAAAAGCAAAAGAATCAGATATGTGTGAGTAAAAAATAATATAGTAGAACAATAGGTAGATACAATAAATGTAATGCTAACCCTCAGCCGCTATTGATTATGATACAAAAAAATTTCCTGATGTAGTTTGACATATTTTTTAAAATATAGGATCGTAGTTGTAAGCATTTATTTGTTTTAAATATGTTAAAAACATTATTGAAAAAACGTCTCTTAGGTATTTTTTATTAGAGCTCGAAAACTTCGCAGGGTGTCGAACACCCATAGTGCACTTTGAGGGCTAGATTTGAGACCCACAGTTTTATATTCATGATAGGACCATGTTAGCTAATAGACAGATCATCTGGGCTGCCTTTGTAAACAGTCAAATCTGACAGTCTGATCATGATTTAAACATATTATTAAAAGAAAGTACCTCCAATTATTGCCTTTCTGTTCCTTTAGCTAAATGACATCAATACAATACTTACCAGCAACACTATGTGATAAGCCTTCTCTAGTACTTCCAGACTAACATCAATACCCAATGTGATGTTTCCCAGAAATCTAACTTTGGGATTTTCTGCAGTCTTTGTGAAAGTATTGATGACATTTTTTACTTCCGGGTGGTCAGGTGCCACTCCAAATCTAGGGTAACAATAAAAAAATACTTCGTTTTATTATAGAAAATAGTGAGTTTGTACCTTACCAGGCCAAAGGGCACAGGTAGACGTTCATATATATCGATCTGCACATCTTCGATTTTCTTCACGAGATCTTGAGCTGCGTAAAATCCGGCTGGTCCAGCTCCTACAATGCAGATTTTTGGATGCAAGTGAATTTGCTGACTATATAATCTTTTAAATAGCCATAATTTTGATTTCATTTTGAGAACAGCAAAAATAAAGGTTATATTTATTTTTGTCTCATGAGCGGTTGAGTAGAGATGGGCATCAAACATCGAGATGTTTATAAATAAGGTGTATTTCTTGAGGGCTTTAAAATATTGCGCATGACTATTTTTACGAATGCTCGCCATTCTTACTAAATTATTACGTGTTGAGCCGTCATCTACTGGATTTATGAAAATTTCCTTAAATATTGTAAAGATTTACAATATCATCAATTGTTATTAAATGTTACGCAGCTCAAATTTCGGAATGATCGCTCACCTTTTTGTGATAACAGTGAAAAATGAACTGTTAATTGTTTCAATATGAAATGTATGGATTATCGTTGTTTCATTACGATATTTTTGTGACATCAATATTACTTTATTTTACATTAACATCGATGCTTATCCCTACTTTAGATATTCTGTGCCCTACAGTGGAGCGAACGAATGAGCTGTCAAATCGTGAGGTGATAAGTGGTAGAGTTGTAGTTGCAGTTGCCCCATGATAAAAATTATCAGTGCTCTATAATTTTGGAGTTTAAGTAGCGGATACCGTTGACCTGATGGCACTTCTTAGTCCTGGGCCCATAGGCCTATATAGCCTACTTAGCCTATTGGATAATCCGGCCTTGTTGAGTTGAAGTTTGAAGTAATAGATCATTGCATTGCGCCCTTCCACTCAAATGAACAACACCTCAGAATAAACTTGATAGATATTTGGAAAAACGAGTACAAACTTCTCGTTACATGTATTAAATTTAAAAACAATAATTAACCGGTAAAATGACTTCAGGGTAGTCCATAGATCAAAAAACTAAAAATACCTGAAATTTAGCTTTTGCTTTTTTTATAAACAATACAAGTAGTTAAAGAATTAGATAATTAAAGATTGCCTCATGCCTTGGTACTTTCAAGGCACTCATATATTATGTGCATTCAACTGAATTCCATTTGATGATCGGCCCCTAAGAAAACTATTCAATCCTTGGAACAGAGCTGGTGGCAGCCCATTAACAGCAAGCTTGATTAACGTCTCTCATGGCACTCCCTATCGAAAGCTTTCGATATATCGACGACTCTTTATGAAGAAAAAGATCTCCAGTAAGGCTCAATGGACAAATGTTCCATCGCCCATCTGTTAAATCCGCCACTGATCAAGATAAATCCCTCAAAATTATTGACTGATCTAAGAGTGAATTGTCACCTGAGGTGTCACTTCCCGAGTTGAAACAGGGTCAGTGGTAGAAAAAGGTGAGATGAGCAGCACAGGCAAATCCTCGTTTCTTTCTGACGGTGTGAGACCAACGCATTATGTTCTCATATACAAGAAGAGCCTGCTAACGTATGAGAAACAAGAAAAAATAGAATATTACGTATGGAGTCTGTCGAAAAAGGGGGTTGTGATTGAAGCTGATCGGTTCACGGTAAGCTGAATTCATCAATAAGTTATGAGAGAGAAACAATTTCAGAATTCTTAGGACAGCTTGAATATAAGAATGCTCAATCTCAGCAGACAACAACTACATTTTTGTACTGTTTGTGTGACTTTATTTATTTCAGGCAAATGCAGATATAGTGTTTGTCAAGTTACATGTGCCAAACCACATTGCTTTCCAGTACGCGGACATTTTTGATTTAGATCTCATGTGCAGAAATACTGTTACCAAGCTTGGATATGGAAGTTTTTTCAATTTCATGGCAACTCCGCTGACGAAGCCCAACCCCATAGATGACGTCTACAAAAGATCATCGTAAGATTTTCATACATTGTTTTATTATAATTAACAATGTTAAGTTATTATGTTCTACTACATCGATTTACATACCATAGAGATAGACACGTAGCAGGAATCGTAATAAAGTTATGCGCGTGCAGCTGCAGTAAACCATGTATTCCCCACTCCTGAACCAAATCTCCCTTCCACTCTTTCAATATCTCACTCTCTCGCACCGTCCCCACACTATACTCATAATTCCTCATTCGTGATAATATACTTTCTGTCAGCCATCACGCCATCACAGCTGATCACAGCACTCTTGGTGGTATGTACAATGATTTGAAGTCTGAGAAGAACTTGAGAAAGGACTGGCGTTCCACATGCGTTACCAATATTTCGTTCCCAGCGCTCATTTTTCAAGATACTGGAGTTTTTTTTGCAAATTATAGTAAAGGTCGGTTCTATGTTCTTGCGTAGTCATTTTTGCTGTTTTTGATATAACAGTTTTGATATTTTCAGATTAATATCGACATTTTTTGACTCATTTCGGATGTATCTTCAACCCTTTGGTACCCAAATCACCAAAATATCAAGTAAAGGGCTTCATACGGGCATAGATCCATCCTTTCTCTATGATCTGCATAAAAATATTTGCAATATGTTGAAAATAAAGCGCTGCAAACGAAATATTGTGGCACCGTAAATCAGGCGCGTATTCAGGGTTAACCTATGGGAGGGGTAATGCTCTCTTTGAAATGGGGGAGGGGAGGATCACCGCGGGTGAAAATTTGTAAAATGTCAAGATCCTTTTTTGGGAAGCCACTTGCAATTTACATGTTTATGTGCGTATTTTAACAATAATTATATACTGATGGCTCTGACAGTACTGTAATCAACCAAATGTTTACAGATTTATATTCAGACAGATTCTTTGGAGTTTTTTTTTTGTCCATGTGGGGGGGGGTAATTACCCCCATTACCCCCTCCCCTCAGATACGCGCCTGCCGTAAAAGAACATATTTTAACCGTTGATACGAGCGCCCTTGCAACAATATCTAAAATATTGTATAAGAAATTGAAAAAAAGGCTACGCACTAGTATAGAACCAACCGTTCTTTGTCATTTATGAAAAAATCCTTCCATTATCTTGAAAACTGAGTGCTGGAAACGAAATATTGGAAACCCATGCCATCTTTTTATTCTTGGTAGTCCCCTTTTAGAGCAAACAAAGAACTAAAAACAGAAGTTTGCCTACTAGATCATCCAATTTCTCAATGATTTATGCATTGTATGTATGCATGTATTTTTGTAGAGTGTCACTATCGGAAAGTGTTCCAGAAAATGCTACGAGGGCTGAGATAATATTGATTTTGGTAGAGATTATGAAGAAAACAAGATACGGACAAAGACCTAGCGAGTATGGTCTTTACAAGTTGCTTAAAGATAAAGTATTTATCGACTCCTTTCCTCTACATGATGGACCGTTCGAGTGGAGTGAGAGTGGAACGTTGAATGCCAGACAGGTGATTTTTAGAAAATCCAAGCCTCTAATCAAACATGAGACCGTCAGAGGGTTTTTCATTTTCCCAAATACCATAATTTTGGACTAATGATGTTTTACCGACAAACGCATCAATTTTTAACGGAATGGTGTTATGCACTTGTTTTTACACAGTTTCAGGTCTGAATCTTTCTCGGTCATAACATACGCGACACAAAGCTGTATTGTTGTTCTTCACTTCACTATTTGTTCGTCAGTTGCGTCCCTATGCAAGTTTACTATGTAACCAACGCAGTTTGATGTTTATAGGGATGACACAACGACCTCTTGGAAATGAAATTTGATCATGAAAAAAATAAGAATATTATAAGTACTCCGATAACTGGTCTATCGTTATTTTTCAGTTACTTGCACGGTATTGGGGCTCTTTCAAATGTTGGTATAAGCTTCAACCGTTGCACCAGATAGAACAGTACTATGGTCCAGAATACGCATTTTATTTCGCCTGTTATGGATTCTACGTGAAGATGCTCGTTCCGGCAGCTGTGATGAGCATATTATGTGTCACCTTTGGTCTTACAACGTTTAAACTGGAAGGTTTCAATACAGCGAGGTATGTTGGGTGTAGGGAAAGGTCGTTTCTGCTGTCAATAATGTCTTCACCCGTTCCCAGTTAGCCCAAACCGAAGACAGTTTAGACGCGACCTAAAATAAGCACTTCCGGAAAATCCTTTTATTTATTGACAGAGTGTCTTATCCATAAACAGAGGTTGACAAAACTTTTCACCTATAAATATGTTAAAAACACAATCCATGATAGTTTAAAAAACGTAATTCGTGCAACGAAGACGGTCTATTCTCTCTTTTATGACAGCATACCATAAAGACAACATTGTTAAAATCCAAGAACGCGCATGGGCAGTGGTGTACCATCAAGTGATATGTTTAATACGCAAATATATTTTAATATTTAGTTGTAATTTTGGACTATTGTTATCGATTCTTCAAATATTGAATTTTGAATATTTCCTGTTGGGCCATTCGTAATTGCGTATGAAGTACAATGTAACAATACTTATTTTCTCAATTTTTGTGTATACAGCTTCTCACCTAAACTTTTTTTCGTTTCAGCAACTACTACTAAACATCACTGCATTTTAGCTGGATAAATATAATGATCCTTTAGCTTCTTCAAACATTTCTCAAGTAAACTCTAAAACTGGGAATTTTTGAAATTATAAAATACGTGGAGATTTTCAATTCATTAATTTAATGTTTAAGTCTAAAAGATCAACAGTTTCAGAACACGATTCCCAAACTGATGCCATAGAGTCGTGAAACCCGGACAGTTCCACAAAATATCTGATGTGTACATTAAAGGTCAAATTAAATTAAGATTACAATAATTTGCGCTTTGGCATTATTATCATTAATGTAATTAAAAATTAACATTTACACCGGCCAGTGATTCACCCCGATCACCACAGAATATATAAGCCGATCACTATACGAACCACAGAGCATGCGAACCGCGGAACATTAACATTGACGTAAACCGCTTCACGTGGAGATGAGCGAGCGTAATAGAGATGAGCGTGTTGAAGCCTTAGCCATAGAGATGTAACGATTAAATAATTAACGCGGAATGATTTATTGCATTGTACTTTTGATCTGCGTCGTTTTTTCGGACATTTTTACAGATTCCGACTGGATATCCAGGGACCAAAAACTCAAACATGTCCGAGCTTATCCGGACAAATGAAAATTATATACCTAACCAAATTCCATTACTTGCAAATTTTCAGCGCAGAGATATGCAAAAGTGACATGTATATGTGTCCTACGTACCACTTTGACCTCTGTAAGTTTGAACAGCTGAACGACTATTGTTTCTTCTCCTATCTCACATACCTGTTTGACAATCCAGCCACAGTAGCCATGTCTTGTGTGATCTCGTTTTGGTGTAAGTTATCTGAAACTGTACTTCATACACTCAGTAAAGGTGCGCGACGTGTATCCGAAGTACCACTCATCTCAGAACGTAGATTCAGAACACTTAACACACTTCTCGTGCTGTAGAAAGAAATAACATTTAATCCAATCCCTCAAGCGGTCATCTCAGGAACATGAGAATATCTTCCAGCAATTTAGCTTGACCAATTTTCTGGTAGTGAGTGGTTTTTCAGATACAGTGTCTGTATTAATGAAAAACTCGGTACACTATCTTATAAATAGTCGATAATCTTGTAGTAGTGGGTAAAATCATTCCCAAATTACAACCTGATAAGGCTACCAAAGCAGCCTCAACATTAGTAGCAAATTATTCAGTCATTGAATTGTGGTTTCAATTAGTGGATGAGGTGATCATTATAACAACTACCTTTAACGGAAACATTTCAGATTTTTATCTGTATTCAGTCATTTTGAATAATCCACTGTTCCAAGATGATACTTATTATTCATCATCAAGGCGCTTCTCAAACAGTCAACTTTCAAAAAGATAGGGAGCTTCCTATCATTCTATTCTTTCAGCAAAAGTTTGAACCAAGGATGCTCTCCAATTATATAACTCACTTATTGAAAGGCGCTATGTTATAACAAATCAATATTTCTTCAAAACTGCCAAATGTCAAACTATGCTTATTAATAAAATATCATAATTAAGTTGATATTTTGAGAAGGATCTTGATAGAACCTTTTGTATGATATTCTATAGATTTCCGTTTCAGCCACAATTTTTATGGAATTCTGGCAAAGAAAGCAGTCTGGTTTGATGTTGCAATGGAATCTGATGTCTTTGGAGGTTGATACTACAGTCAGGTAATGTGTTTAGTTCGTTAACAGGTTCATGTCTGGTTTGCGATATATTTTTTAAGGTAACCTTACGCAAAGGCAGAAAGCCTCTCTCGCATCATAAGCGCTGCGAGAACATAAATGTCTATTCACATTGACCTCAAAATGTAGCAGCATTGAGCTCCTCTAGTCTTGATTCTACTGGCACTCTTGGTGTTATTATGCGAGACAGCTCTGATCTAGGCTTTGTTGAGTAGCAGTAACTGTTCCGGATAATACAATTTGTGTTTTGACAGCTGCTAATACTAGAGTTTGCTGCATTTTTTCCCAATAAGGATAACAAACAATTACAAAAGTAACATTTCGCATTTAAAAAATATCATCAAGTAGATTGACTCTGTGTATTTCATGTGAAGTAACATCACTTTACTGATTATTCTTAAGGTGCATGTAAATTAAAGCTAATGAGCTAACGAACAAAATCGCTCGTGTTCTTTCGTTTGGTTGTTTGCGGTACGTTTAAAAGTGAACGAGCATTCGCATTCGTCGATGTTCCGTGTTTCCGAAGCCATGTCAGACGAAGATGATAGAATTGTTACTGCTAGCTTCATAGTTATGGCAGGACTTTCAAAGAAAAAAAAGGGTATGGTGTTCGAATTTATTGAAGAAGAGAGATACCGTAGGGGATACAGCTTTGCTCACATACCTATCCAGTGACAATCTGGGACAATTAACAAATTTCTGTAGGATGTCTGTAACGGATTTAGAATTTAATTACCCCTGCCATTTGAATAATGGACACCTCGATGGTCCACCACTCTGTAAATTTGAGTTATCGCCGGTATGCCAAATAAAACCAACACAATCTGAAGGAATTCGCTTGAACAATTCCACCTATCATATTGTACACCAAAGTCCTTTGATGATTCGCTTAAAAACCGACAAGCATCGGAACATGTGCGAGCGCTAACGAATTCGTTTGTTTGCAGGTGTTCGCTCTAATTTAAACGCACCTTTATCGGATTTCATTTAATACAGTGGAGGTGAACAGCGTCAGCGTACTTGACGTTATTTTTTCTCACTTAAAACTTATAATAATGCTGTTCGGTACAAATTAGATCGCATATGCTCTGCACTATACATCAGACCTGCTATAGAGATGCATGTTTCGTCTTTAGCCTAGACTGGTTAGTACTGCCGGGCGTTTTAACTGTAGAGAGCAATCGGGTGGTATATACGTAACCCAGTTAAGGGTGTTTTAGCAACTCAACTCATCTTCAAGTGTGGCCCTGTATGGGGACGCCCAGTGGAGACTCACGAAGTCAAAGGTCCTAACACTTGGGCTGCCATAAAGCATTACGACATCTGTCAGCAAAGGACATCTGTTGTCGCCTAAAGGCTTAGGACCTTTGACTTAGTGAGCTGCCAATGGGCATTTTCATAGAGGGCGACACTTGGAAATGAGTTAAAAATAAAAAACCTAAGTCTTTATTATAATTCTATTAATAACCTACTGCTGACAAATGTAGATTGTTGGTAATGTAGATGATAAGGCTTCTATATTAATATTGGATTTTTATTTCAGGCCAGAATTTCATGAAAAGGCCTCGTACATGTTGTATTCAGAGATTACAGGAAGACTGGAACCTATGATTGCGTTCAGGAAAATAGTCTACGCATACGCCATTACAGCTTCTTCGATGATTCTTTTGGTAATAGTTTATACCGCTATTATAGTCCAAATTAAATATCACATGAAACTTTTTTTTGGATCCGTTTTGTTATACATATAAATAAATAAATAAATGTATGCTAAATTTAACTTCTAAAACTAATCATAAGGTATAATGAATATGTATTCCAGTCATCAAAAAAAGTTGATCATTTTTTTGATGATTTCAAGCAAGCACGTAGCCAGGAATCTGTTTATGGAGGGAGAAGAACTCGGAATTTCAGAACAAATACAAAGCATTGTTTGCTTATGTAAATAAAAAACGATTTTGTTTGGTATTATTTTGTATTCTATGTAAGTAAAACTGTCAATTGGAAAGACCTAATTAACTATATAAAAATGTGTGTATAGTTACGTGCCTGATTTCCAACCGACCAAACATGAACTTTTTACCGAAATTTAGAAAAGCTCGCCGGATATACAAAAATATTCTTGTCAAAATCCATTATTTCAAATGCAAAAATAATTTATTTACAAAAAAGTATCTGATTCTAATGTTAAATATATTTTTTATTTCTTTCAGGTTATGGTTATGATTTCCGCATTTGTGGGAGTGATGGTATATAAAGTGTCAATGTCACATATTCTTTTACAGTTGGACATACCTGGAGTTGAGGACTACTATCATTTGATAGCTTCCTTCACAGGTGCAATGATATCAGCTTGTATCATTCAAATTCTAACAATGGTAACGATACGTGCATTCTTTATTTTTATTTCTGAAATTATGGCTTGCTTTTATAGCCGCAAGTGGGTTAACGCTCGCCCTGTCCGATACCGCACATCAGAAGCCTGCTTACTCATACACATACCTACATCAGATACTTAATATGGACATAAGCGACACTCAATTTGGATTCATAAAGGGATTAGGAACCACATTCAATGTGTTCATCCAGAGATGTCTCAACATTATTATAGATATTTACGCGTGTTTCATCGACTACTTATAATAATTAAAAAAACCTCCTGTATTCTAGGCAGGCGCCTTTACCGTTAGGCCATGATGAACTGGTCAGACAGAAAGGTCAGAACAGACGACCACTTCGTGATGACCCAATGGTAAGGCGCTTGACTAGAATGCAGCAGGTTGTGGGTTTGATCTCTAGGGGCGACAAAAAATGTTCTTTCTAATATTTCTAATAATTATTAGTTCCGTCATGATCAACTAATAGATATTCTTAAGACAAGATAATATATGTTCAAAACCACACATCATAAGAAATTGAAATACCTAGAGAGGTAAGGCAGGGATGCGCCTACACTTTTCAATGTATTTTCTCAAAAAATTCTACGAATAGCTTTGGAAAATCAGGAACGTGGAATAACGGTTGGCAGGGAGAAATGTGAAAAGAGTAGAGCAGTAGATCTACCTTGGGGCGATGGTGAACTGCACAACTTAATACACTTAGGATACAAGAACAAGAATAGGAATATCTCGATTCAACTTCATTAATAAAAATGAACAAAGCTATTCGCAGCAAAGATCGAAGTATAGCATTAAAACATCACTTCTAAATGTTACGTTTTCTCAACTCTCCTTTATGGAGGAGGATGTCTTTTATGGAAGAGGATATTTTATGTGAAAAACTATTTTATTTATGAAATATAATAAGGACATTTTTATGGCGATGGTTGAGCTTAACACTACTGCAAATGCATTTGCAAGGGAAAGGAAAAAGATTTTCCGTAAGACAGACAAAAGCAAGAAAAAATAAATAATGTAATAGAAGAAATGAAAGAAAAAGAGTTTTATTTGTAAACTGTGCGTTAAATACACAATCCTTTTATCTGCATGATGGAAGAGTTCTACCAAGTAGGAGCATCTACAGTCTACACACTTATTGATATTATTGTTATTGTTTTAGGTTTTTAGAAAATTAGCACTGTGGCTGACAGACATAGAATACCATAGAACTCAATCCCAATTCGATGAATCTTTCATCTATAAAAACTACGCTTTGTCATTCGTCAATAATTATTCGTCTGTGTTTTACGTAGCCTTTTTCAAGGTAGGTAGTTTTAGACATTAAATCCATGATTATACTCAACTCTCAAGGGTTTTGTAAGATACTTTCAATACAAAATGGTACCAAATATACTTTGAAGTATCTTAGTTACTGATAAAATGTATCTCATTTCCATTTTAGCAAAAACTACTCAACCCATCTATTTGTACAGCTTGTTATACAACGTTAAGCTTCAATAATTGGGGAATTATTAAGGTAGTGGAGCTGACGATTCGAAAATGTAAAAAATCTGTCAGATTATATTCAGATGAAATGTTAAGTGAACCCGAATGAAGCTACCATTCAAAATACTGACTATTTGGAGTTCGTGGCGGCTTTTTGGAAATGCTAAAGAATCGACATTTCGAAATACTCGAACGCGTCAGATGTTCATACAAATAGTTTAGCTTGATGTTCTTGCCGTGCTGTTTCATAATCTGATGATTGTTTGGAGGGATTTTCATTATCTGACAGTTTAAAAAAAGATTTTGTTTGAATCACAATGTGACAAATAAATTGCACAGAAAATACCATGTCTGGCTCTATACAAAGGGATTAGGTATGGTGGAGTCCCTCATATGTTAATCTACCCTATTCTCCAACTATTACATTTCCTGTAAAATGGTTGTTTGAAGGGCAAATTCTACACTTATCCTGGGGACATACAACAGTGGAAATATTTTGGAGGTATGCGTACGGACGTCTGCAGCCCAACAGGGTGCATCGCAGATTTAAGCATCAACCTAATGGTTATCATGACAGCTAAACTCATGGGTCGCATTGTCGTTACTAGGTTTATTCCCTTCGTGTATACCAGAGTGAATGCGCTTATCCAGCATGTGAACAACTACAATGAACTACCGGTAAGTACTCATATAACCAGCGATATTTCTTATACCGGGTGGTCCATTTGAGTTGAGACAGCCGTAAAGCGCGAAAACGGTGAGTTTTTGGATGAAAGTTTTGAGTGCAATGGGGGAGAGTTAATTATGACTTCCATTTCCGACATTGGCAGCATTTTAAAGGTTTTTTTCAAGGTCAACCATGTTTTTTAATGGGAACATATATTTTTTTATTCCAGAATCTTACTCTACGAGAAAAAACAAATACCTTTAGTTCACAAAATTTTGAAATTCAATTGCAACTTAAGTAGATAATAAATACAATAATTTTTTATATGAATTTTCCAATAATATCATGGTTTGTCTGAAATGCTTTTCTTCTCACGATAGCATAAATCACGTAAGTATCATATGGGAAACATTTAAATTTATTCTAACAAATGTTCAAAATGATGCACTCAATACGCTTATCAATACGTTTTACAAAGTTTTCATGATACCCAAAGAGAGTTTCTTTATAGATTGTTTTACAAGCATATCTTAACCGTTACATCATGTTTTCCAATGTAGTAAGAGATTCTTGAATGAACACCTTTGAGATGGCCCAATAAAAGGAAATCGAGACGGGTTAAATCTGGTGACCTAGCAGAACACATAACGGGACTACCTCATCCGATTAATCGATTAGGGTATTTCCGATCTAGTACTTCCCGGAAAATTCAGGCATCATGTTGAGGCCACATACTTGCTCTTCCTTGAAGTGGTATATCGTATGTTAGATCTGGTAAATGGTGCTGAAGAAAATATCGATATTTTTGCCCATCCAATCTTCCACGTTTCGAGAAAAGACGAATTTTCTATTTTTTATCTACTTAATTAGCAATCCGTTTGAAAAATTTTCTTGTAGATTAAGATTCTGAAATAAAAAATATATGTTCCCATTAAAAAAAACATGGTTGACCTTGATAAAAACCTTGAAAACGCTGTCAATGTTGATAATAAAAGTAATCATTAAATCTCCCCCATTGCACGCAAGAACTTTACGGAACCACGCGGTATACCACTATAGAATAATCTCAATATTTTTGCTGATGATACTACGGCCTTCATTTCGGACGAACCTTAAACTGCAGCAGTTAACAAAATTGTCATTTCATTTCATTCTTAAACTAAATAGACTCGAGACTATGGAATAGAAACTAGACAGACCAAGTTCCGAGGTCCGAGTTCCGGGTTCAGCCTTTTGAGTTCCAAGTTCTGATTTCCGAGTTACGAATTCCAGTTCCGAGCTCCGAACCCGTGTTCCGAGTTCCAAGTTGTTGACTGGGTGATTAACAATTTCTAAAAGACATTTCTGTTTGAAAATTACATAGCAAACCCAGAGTGAGAATCAAACCAATAGAGCGGCCAATAACAACCACATCGATAGATTGCATTTAAACAGAGATGATTCAGCAGCGCCCACACATCCGTCGGGTCAGGAAGTATAAATACAGCATCGACCCTTTCATCTGAAGATAGTACGAAACTTTGTGAAATAGAAGTCCAAAGAATTGTTATTGGAAAGTTTAAAAACGATTACAATTTCAGTCGTATGAGCAGCAGTACCTTCAACCGCCTACGAAAGAGTATTTCTTGGTGGACGAATACATGAACATTGTGATACAGTACGGCTTCGTGGTGTTCTTCGTCGCAGGTTTTCCGTTGGCACCTGCATTGGCGTTGGTCAGTAACGTGTTCGATCTGCGCTTGGAAGCATACCGGATAACCAGGTGCTTCCGGAGACCGATTCCCAAGAGGGTCGCCGGGGTTGGCGCTTGGTTTGCGATCCTTCAGGCTGTCACGTATGCTGGCGTCGTTACCAACGTAGGTACCATTTGCTCATTGATTAACTTAGTTCGTCGACTAGCGACGTAAGTCTACGAAAACGCCTCACGGAGTGAAAACACGGCATTCCCTTTCGCTTCCAACGTTCCAACATAACCTCATTCTCAGTTTGACAGCTTGCTGTTGTTTCTCGTAAAAAAATATTCCACAATGTCAGAGATTGGGCGGTTCAAGGGTCGATTCCAGAAATTTAAGATTGCAGAAAGAAAATTGCTCCAGGAAAAAAAGCTTTGCTGTAATATTTGGTATTTTGAGAATATACTGTGTCCGTCTGAAGTTCGTCCGTTCCTCTCCATCCCCCCTTTCTGATTGTTGAACCACTCGAGATGGAAACTTGTTTTTCTATAGAAAATTAGCGATGAAATTGCCAAGATGACGATCGAGTGCCATCTTTGATTACTTTTTCAAACTTAACATTCTGTATATAACTCCATTTTCAAAATCTGCTCATAAATCTTAACATTTTTATCTAAAACACTTTAGGCACTTTACTTTAAGCATGTATGCTCTCTACTATGCATCAGACCTGCTATAGAGATGCATGTTTCGTCTTTAGCCTAGACTCGTCCGGATAGCCTAGCGGTCTAACTGTAGAGTTCAATTGGACGGTATATACGTAACCCAAGTCAAGGGTGCGATAGCAACATCAACACTCATCCAAGCGTCGCGCACTATGGCGCTGCCCATTGCCAACTTACGAAGTCAAAGGTTCCAACACTTGGACTACCTTGAAGCGGCGACATCCCTTGTTCTTCATAAACACTATTTACCAATTGTTAGGACCTTTGACTCCGTAAGTTGCCAATGGGCAGCGTCATAATGCGCAACGCCCTTGACGGGGTTACTTATATACCACCCAATTGCTCTCCACAGTTAGACCGCCAGGCCATACTGAGTCAAGGCTGAAGACGAAACATGCAGGTCTGTAGCAGGTCCGATGGATAGTGGAAAGCTTACACTTAATATCAGTAGTCAGCTTCTGACGTGAATGAGCCGAGATAGTGGTACATCGTCAATAGTGTTTTTGAAGAACAAGGGATGTCGCTGTTAATCAGTTCGTCGTAATGGACATCTGTCGCCACTTCAAGACAATCCAAATGTTATACACACTACAGCACCATAGTACGCCACGGTTGGTGATGAATGTTGATGTAGTGCAATGTTATTCTATTATATGTATATGTCTGTTAATGTTATTTCCTTTGTCCTTGAAGGCTTTGGTTATCGCCACGACCAGTGAATTCGTGCCGCGGCTGATTTACCGGTTTGAGCACGGCCTGGGTTTATCTGGTTACGTGAATTCCACGCTTTCTGCATTCGTAGTATCCGATTACGAGCTCTACAGAAGTCGAGGTGAGGGTCCACCAGAGATCTGCTATTATTATGGGAGAAGAAATCCACCAGGACATGAGTACGAATACCAATTGACTAAAGATTTTTGGTACATCGCTTGTATCAGGTTTATTGTTGTCGTCGTTTTCGAGGTACGTAACGTAGACAAGATCTTGTGGATTTTTGTCTTCAGGAAGTACATGGGGAGGGGATAACGTCAAGTTACAATCACCGTTGATTGGTGATTTCAAAGTTTCTTCTTCAGTTATATAATTTTTGTGCTCTTTGATTCGACACATTATAGATCTAGAAGAATCACCAATTTCTCACACATACAGTCTCTTTGATATATTAAAAGAAATTTATATCTGCGTTTATAATTTTTGGCTTTGTGTGGCAAACGAGGGAGCTTAGTGTATTCGGTGTCTTAAAAATTGTTCTGATATTAAATTTTTTGTTCTCAGACTTTCAGATAATCCTCTCATGTATGGTAAACATAGAGTGTCGGTAAACGTTGATAGTTGTCTTTGAGTCACAGATGGATAGTCAAATCTTCCTAAATGTCTTTCTCGCTATCAAAATTTGATTGGTTCCTGGAGATCTGTTTCGTCCTGTCGAAAAGACTCTTTATCGCTCTTTTTTTATAGTCACTGCATTATTAATTTCCTCTATACATTTGTCTAAAAAAGGATCATTTGGTTATTTTCTATTTGTATTGTGAATTCCATTGTTGGCTCTGTATTGTCTATTGCACATAAAAAGAAATTTAAATGCCTCAATTCAAAGGCCGCTTGTATCAGCGGTAAAAATATGTTCATGTACGGTGTCACAAGATTTCGTTCGAAGCGCCTGATTTTGGACATATTGAAAATATTGTATGCAAATCATAGAGAAAGTTCGGCTCTATGCCCGCGTGAAGCCCTATTCTTGATATTGTGGTTACTTTGGTTACCAAACGGTTAAAAAATATCCGCAATGAGTGAAAAAATGTCAATATTCATGTGACATTATCTGAAATGTTGTATCAAAATTTGCAAAAAGGGCTTCACACCCGCATAGAATTAGCCTTTCCCTATCATTTGCTAAAAAAATCGTTAGCTTATCTTGAATAATGAGCGCTGGAAACGAAATGTTGGAAACCCATGCGAAACGCTTTTTATTCTAGGTAGAGTCCCCTCTTAAGGATATATTAGGTTCATGTATTTTAGGAAGTTCATGATCAAATATGTTTTTTTTTTCAGCACATTCTGATGTTTGCGAACAGCATTGTGGCGTATGCGATCCCCGATATTCCTCAACATATAAAAGAAGCTCTAATAATTTCACAAAAAGAAGATAGAGAAGTCAGAGTCAAGATGAATATGGAGAACCGCTCATCACAAGCGAAGTCAAGAAAGATCAACGTCGTATTGTAATTTAAAATATAATTTAATTTATTGAAAGCATGTTTGTGAATTATTAAAAGCTTTTATTTAACTTCACTTGTATGTATGTATGAATATCCTGGAATTTTGCAATCATATTGCACCCACTTACACTGAAGCTATCCGGCTGAAATTTGGTACACACGTTTGGTTCAGGTGACAATCACGATTACTTAATCCCGCCATTTCTAATCAAATATGGCGGACTTCTAAAGATGGCGGACTAAGTTTTGAAGATAGACTGTTCAAAATTAACCGGTAAACGACCTTGCAACAATGATGCATTGAATGAGATAAGCAGACTGATAAACCTGTCTAGCGATAACTAAAAAAAACTAAATTAAACTAAATGGAAACGGTGGAGTGATACCTCATTGAAAAGAGCTTTTAATTCCATAAATATTGTAACTTTATTCTTGAAAATTATGATATACCAGGTGTTTAAAAAATTGGCAGGGGATGGGAGAGTTGACGGAGTTTGGACGGACACTGTATAATCTATAATAAAACAAATAATAATTGTAACTATATTTTATTATGAGATATTCAATTTATTTCGGTGAAATTCTTTGTCGACGATTTTGACAGTTGCAACTTCTCGTCTACCATCTTCAATCTCAACTCTAAATTCTTTTTCTCGGATAACGCCAACCCTTCGGCGACGTCCTTGGGGACGTCCGGAATCGCGTAAGCCAACACACCTTTTGCAACCATCACGATATGCTAGAAAAGATCCGATTTTACTGACTAAGCTCATGGAATAAAAGACAACTTTGACTAGTGCCATAAAATACAAATAACTCTGACCTCTTCTGAGAGTTGTATTCGACTCCCTTGAAGTTGCAGTGGTCCCAGTCTTTCTAGCTCCCTTCTTTTCCGACTGCCACATTTTGTAGCTACGTTTAGAGCCCTTTTCATTACCGATCCTTAGCGATTAATGGTAAAGGTTGACTTACCTCAAAACCGACAACTGCGACCATCCGAATCGCGACTATCATCCAAAAATCGTCTGTCAGTTCAAACTGCCTGGAGTGACCAGGAGGGTATCTCCTACCCCTGTAATAACAGAATTCCGGCATCTCATCCGCTCTTGGAATGATAATAAACTCATCAACCCTGAACAATGACAAAGTTGAGTTCGTGAACCCCTCCAAACTCCCATCGTTAAAATACTTGTATAATGTCATCGGAACGAACTCACTTGTCACAGCTATGACCAAAGCCTGCAAAGAATATAGTTTAAAAAAAATGTAAAATGAGGAACCATTCAATAGAATTTGCGATCAAAGTCTACCGTGCCGCCGCGTTGTGTTCACCGCTGAAAGCTTTGAGAGGTCCACGGACCCGTTTAGTGGTGACGTCACTAAGAATATATGACAACATCGCGGGCTGTCATAAAAAAATTGTTGATGTTTTGTTCGTTCTATATAAAAAAATATGGTAACTCTGTAGTTAGCACGATTGCAATATTTTCTTTTTTCGGAAAAAGTAAACTCATATAGCGGGGTCCGGGGTGAAAACGATTTGTCCATAAAATGTTGTACGATAATGATCTTTCTGTGGTCCGAGAAGTGCTAGCTACTATGAAAACTAACATACAGGGTTGAGTTTAGTTCAGCGTTTTTATGTTGTATACTCGGAAACCGATCTTTTATAGATTTTACTAAATAAATTAGATGTAACGTGCAATCCCTATAGCTGATCGCGCGATTCTTTCCCTTTTCGTCGCTCTGTCTCTGTCGCACTGCTACGGATCGCGTTCTCTCTCTCTCTCTCTAGGGCCAGACCATAATAGATTATAATGTCTATGGATGTCAATGAAAGGATTAAATTAGAAAAATTACTAGACTTTGATTGGTACATACTAGATCACTTAATCGAGAAAAATTACTAGATCTAGTACAAATGTACTGGGTGTGGTACTAACATTAGTGATAACTCCAAGATAGGTCATTGCTTGCAATATCCCAAACCATGCCCCGATTCCTGTAACTCTCTTGGGAACTGGTCTCCTGAAGCCAGTGGTTATCTTGTAAGCATCTACTCTCAGTTCAATCAAGTTACTGATCAATGCCACAGCTGGTGACAGAGGAAAGGCGGCAACGAAGCAGACGATGAAGCCATATTGGATGACCAAATCCATGTATTCGTTCACTAAAAAGTATTCTTCTGCTTCTGTGAGGAGGTATTCCTTTTCATGTGCCTGGGAACAGAGAAATGACCTAATGTAGATTAATAAAACGAATTTTGGAATTTTGGATCATTTGGATGAAAATTAAAAAATATTACAAATATTCATCAATCCCCCTCATGGGTCTAGAAACAATCCCGAAGAATTGATTTTCCTCATTAATGATACAAGCATTTATCAATAATGTATAACATAAGTTTTGGAAAATGAATAAAATTTATTCTCAATGATATCTCCCCTTCGCAAAATTACATCTTCACCACTGTGAAGCTGGAGAAGGTCTGAGCAGTTGACCTTTAGAACTCACGAAACATAGAATCACACCACACAAAACAAATACAAACACTCAGACATTTTTTTCATAGCAGAAAATCAACATCGATAGTGGAAGCAGACAAGAACTAGACACATCTTGCCCTATCTCGTGCAAACCACTCAGCAGACACACAACCATGCACAATCACTACAAGAAAATTCGGACACCTGGCCACAGAAAACACTCCATGGAAAACATCGATCAAGTGATCCAAGACTACATTACATACATCTCACTGCTCGATTTATCCCAGAAACAGAGGGCTTCATGCCTGCTATCCAAGATCAAGTGATTGCGTTCCGAAACTACAAGAAGTATATAATAAAAGCCCGTCCATAACACATTACAACAGCAGAAAATGCCAACAACACATACACCAAGCATTAGCCAGAACATACAAACTAATACAAAACACAGATCCATATTACAAATATACATCAACATTAGTAGTCGAAAACAACCAATATAAACTGTACTGGGTCATCCAAATACATACCGACAAGACAGTCCCAGCCAATAGACCTCATATAGTTTTTCAATCTCAGGCAAACAGATATTGCTATCCCCAATGACAATAACGTTCAGAGCGCCTGTGCTGGAAACATAATTAAATATACAGATCTCGCCATAGAAATAAAAGTACCCTGGAGCCAAGAAAAAGTTCTCGGATCACCAACCACATTCACACCATACATACAACAACTGGGAATAGACGAAAAATTACACAAAAGCTTCCAAAAGTCTGAGATTCTCAAGACCTGTAGTATTGTACGATCCTTCCTCAACGTAGAGCAATAGCTCTGGTTTTGACTTGGCACAACGGGTCAGTACCTGATCATACCGCAATTTTGCGAGAAGAGTGAATGATAACGATAATGATAATAATGCCAATATGTCACTTACAGGTATATTGTCTGTTATGGGGACACTCATGAATAACTTCTTGTATTTGCCTCGAATGATGGGCCACAAGTACTGCGAGATGTGGCTGAAAGCTATTTTGATAATCATAATAGTCATCAGTGAGATGCTCAGATCCGGAATGCACCCTGATGGACTGCATACGTCTGTTCGAAGAGAACCTTCCTCATGCCACTGTTCCAGGTTTCCTGGATGATCGTAAAATCTGCCCTTGAAATAATTTGTTTATTTATTTTACAGTACACTGCTTCAAAAGATAACTTTAATAAAGAGCAGGGCAAAGCCTAGCGGAACAAAAATTCACAATTGAGAGAAGCTGTGACTAATTTTCAGCACTTTACAGTTATAATATTCTTCATGTTTTGTCAGAGCGGTCCGTAGGACCTTTGCTCTTGAGTCGCCTCAGTTTATGTAATCTGTCAGATCTGGAAAACCCGGCAGACATTGTCAGTGAAAAGAAGAGAAAGAAGGAAAAGAGGGAAGAAAAAGTGCACAGATAAGGAAGAGGATCAGGTGGAGAGATGCTGAGGTCTCTTTGAAGAGTCTTAATTGGAATATACCATGGAGCATTTGTGATGGATCGTAAAATTCTGTTCTACCGGACTTGCAGACACCAAGCCGCACATCCATGAGTGATAGCTGGTCTAATTACCATTTTGTTAAGCCGAACTTTATTAAAGCCCTTCCATTGAAAATGCTAACATAGTTAGCGAAACATGTGTCGAGTTCAATAAAATTGTTTTGGCGGGTGGTAAAGCTGTGTAGCGTTTTTAACTGTGGCGCCAAAGGATCCAGTATCACATAACTGAACTTTATTGTTCAAAAATAATTTTGAAGTCTACATGAAATTGAGTAGGTTTGCCGAAACGTAAATTCGGTGAACCCTTTGTCAAGAATCGTACTCAGGTACTTGGCAGTTGTGCATGGTATGCAAGCTCTGTTAACTGATACCTCAGTTAACCACGAGGTTTTCACTCAATGATAGATATACTTTCGAATGGTTAATTTTGATTAGCCAGCGATCTGCCAACTGTGGTACTTCGTCCACCGCATCCTGCATCCTGTCATGTACTAGGTCACTAGACCGCGACTGGGCCACAAGTGCAGTGTCTTCAGCATAGAGATAGACTTCACAGTTGCAGGCACAAGGGAAATCGTGTACAAAAAGTGAGTAAGAGATTGGTCTAAGGACCGAACCCTGAGGTCCCTGAGGAACACCGACCCTTACAGGCCGTGATGGCGACAAGACATTGTGAATTTTGATCCGAAATTTTCCACATTCAAGGAACGATTTCAGTAATTTTAGAAGCCAAAAATGGATGCTTTTTGGATTAGTTTAGTATTCCACACTTTGTGAATTGCATCCAGTAGCAACTACAGCTATGTGAAAAGCCGTGAGAGAATATTGAATAATGTGATGAAAAATTGCACAAAAAAATAAATATAAATCCAAATTGCTATATGAATCATCGTTCAACTAACACTTAAAATTTGAGGTTAGAATAACGATCTAATTGTATAAATTTGGGAATTTTCCACTAAAATA